>CM076846.1:62885886-64171350 GCA_039519185.1 Astragalus membranaceus | reverse complement strand
GCTTCCAGTTACATCTCAAATTTCAATATTTCTAATTCAGCCCCTCATCAAATTAGAATATTGCCTTATGGTATCTACACAATAACCTTCCATGACACATATGCCCTTAGCCATAAACTTAGTATCAAATAGACCACTTTAAGTTTGGCTAATTAAATAATGACCCTAACACATTTAAATATTACATCTGTGACCCAAAATTCTAACAATCTCCCACTGGTCACATATGTAACTTTACAAATGTGTTAGACTTTATGAGCTCAAAATTTGCCATTATATACCTTGAGCATATCCAAATAATCTCGTCCATTACCTATGTCGGTACATAGAACCAAAGCGGTTTTAGTTATATCAATCATAACTAAACCCATCAATGATTACTAATATTGACACAATAAATGACATAGATTCATCATGAAATGTGTAGCATGAAAATCACAAGAAGGTGGCCTGTACATGTCAATTTTCAATTGGTCCTACTTTACCTTAGTGAGATCATTCAATAACCTTATTGTACAAAGTATAAATATCCAAATACAAGAGTATGCATACATAATACCAAATATAGAACACAAAATTCATAAGTGATTAACTCCCACTAAATTAAAGATTCCTCAAACTGCAAAACACCCATGTGAGCAGTGTGCTCATGAAAGACCTTGGGTGGAAGACCCTTTGTAAGAGGATCCGCTATCATGGAGTTTGTCCCTAAGTGTTCTATAGAAATCTGTCCACTCTGTACCCTTTCCTTAACAATTAGGAACTTGATGTCAATATGTTTTGACTTGGTCGAGCTCCTATTATTGTTGGAATATAGGACGGCTGATTTGTTGTCACAGTATAACTTAAGTGGCCTTTCAATTCCTTCCACAATTCGCAGCCCAGTGACAAGGTTCTTTAGCCAAATCCCATGGTTAGATGCCTCAAAACATGCTATAAATTTGCTGCCATCGTGGATGAAGCAATGAGAGTTTGCTTGGCACTGCGCCAAGAAACCGCACCACCAGCCAACATATAGATATAGCCTGAAGTGGATCTTTTACTATCTTGGCATCCAGCAAAATCAGAGTCAGAATATCCAGTGATCTCCAACTGGTCTGACCTATGTGAGCATATAATCTTTTGTTCTCTTCAAATACCTCATAACCCTTTTGGCTGCTTTCCAATGATCCATTCCTGGATTGCTTAAATATCTGCCTAACATCCCAACTATGAACGCTATGTCCGGACGCGTACATACTTGGCATACATCAACTCCCTACAGCCGATGCATAAGGAATCTTTTGCATTTCTTGAATTTCTAAGTTTCCTTTTGGGCACTGATTTAGACTAAATTTGTCTCCCTTAGCAACTGGAGTATCCCCTGGTTTACATTCCTGCATGCCAAACCTTTTAAGTACCTTTTCAATATAGCTCCTTTGTGACAATCCGAGAGTACCTTGAGATCGGTCTCGGTGTATCTGAATTCCAATACAAAGGAGGCGTCACCAAGATCTTTCATTTCAAATTTTCTTGATAGAAATCTCTTGGTTTCGTGCAACATGCCTATATCATTAGTGGCAAGCAGTATGTCATCAACATACAAGACCAAGAAAATGTACTTTCTCCCACTGAACTTGTGATACACAATCCTCAACAGCATTCACCTGGAAACCAAATGAGAGAATTACTTCATGAAACTTGTGGTACCACTGACGAGATGCCTGCTTTAGTCCATAAATGGATTTTTCCAATTTGCAAACCATATCCTTTGGGTCTCCTGACACAAAGTATTCTGGTTGCACCATATAGATTGTCTCTTCAATGTTGCCATTGAGAAACGCGTCTTGACATCCATTTGATGGAGCTCCAGATCATAATGTGCAACAAGAGCCATGATTGTCCTAAAAGAGTCTTTCGATGAAACCGGAGAAAAAGTCTCTTTAAAGCCAATCCCTTCCTTTTGGGTATAACCCTTAGCCACAAGACGAGCCTTATACCTCTCCACATTACCGTTAGAATCCCGCTTGGTCTTAAATATCCATTTGCAACCAATGGGTTTCACACCTTCTGGTAATGGGACAAGTTCCCAAACCTTATTGTCTTGCATGGACTTATACTCCTCCTTCATTGCTTCAATCCACTTTTCCTAGTTGGAATCCTGCATGGCTTCGCGGAAGTTGATTGGGTCAGCTTCCGTCATACCATCAGTTTCCTCATGTTCCTGGAGAAATACCACGTAATCATTTGGAATAGCATTTCTCCTTTCTCTAGTGGATCTCCACAAAGGTATTGGTTCTTGAAACACTTGTTCTTGAGGGTCTTGAGTTTGTTCTTCATTAACAACCAAATCATCTTGAGTGGGAGAAGGTTCAACAACAATATCTTGTAGAGGTTCCATACTTACTTCATCAAAAGCAACTGTATGAATCGGTTTTGGAACTATTACCGACTCTTCCTCTAAGACAAAGTCTCTAACCTTATTCTTCCCCCCAAACTCAATATCCTCAAAGAACATGGCTGTCCCCGTCTCAAAAATTGTGTTTAATTTGGGATCATAAAATTTGTAGCCTCTTGATCTTTCAGAATAACCAATAAATTAGCTGCTCACTGTTCGAGAGTCCAATTTCTTTTCATTTGGCCTATAAGGCCTTGCCTCAGCTGGACATCCCCATACATGAAAATGTTTCAAACTAGGCTTTCGCCCAATCCAAAGTTCATAAGGTGTTTTGGCAGCTGCCTTGGTTGGCACTCTATTTAGAATGTAAGCTGCAGTCTTTAGTGCCTCTCCCCAGAGTGACTCTGGCAAGCTAGAATGACAAATCATACTTCTTACCATATCTTTAAGAGTCCGGTTTCGTCTTTCAGTCACACCATTCATGCTAGGTGACCCTGGCATGGTGTACTGTGGGACGATTCCACATTCCTCTAGGTATTTGGCCAAAGGCCCCGGACGTTGTTCACCTGAACCGTCATATCTACTGTAATATTCACCACCACGGTTAGACTTGACACTCTTAATTCTTTTGTTGAGTTGATTCTCAACTTCAGCCTTAAATGATTTGAACACATCCAATGATTGAGACTTTTCATGTATAAGAAATAAGTATGCATATCTAGAGTAATCATCTATAAACGATATAAAATATTGTTGACCATTCCGAGAAGGTGTAGGAAATGGTCCACAAATATCTGTATGTATCAATTCTAAGACGTCTGTAGCCTATATGCACCTAATTTCTTTGTTTTGGTCTGTTTACCCTTAACGCATTCAACACAAACTTTAAAGTTTGTGAAGTCAATGGAATCCAAGATCCCTTCCGACACAAGTCGCTCAACTCTATTTTTAGAGATGTGACCTAGGCGCTTGTGCCATAATGCTCCAGAGTTGTTATTATCAATTTTACGCTTAGTACCACGTGATTCCACATTTAAGGATTCACTATAGTAGCTACAGTGTCGAGCAAATATAGATTATCATATGCCATAAGTGAATCAGTTCCAACAATATTTGAATTAAAAGACAAATTGAATCCATTGTTTCCAAATGAACATAAATAACCTGATTGTCCAAATAAGAAACTGAAATTAAATTCCGTCTAAATGACGGTACCACAAAAGTGTCTTTCAAATCCAAAAAAAAATCCAGTACACAATAATAACCTAAAATGCCCTATAGCTTCCACTTCTACCGACTTGCCATCTCCAACATATATGTATCTTTCAACATCATTTGGCTTCCGGTAGCTCAGGCAACCCTGCATTGAAACACTGATGTTAGTAGTTGCACCAGAGTCTAACCACCAAGTGTTTCCAAGTACTGAAGCTAAATTGACCTCAGAACAGACCAAACTGTGAAATGTACCTTTCCTTGCACGCCAAGCGTGATATTTAGGACATTTCTTCTTCACATGTCCAGACATATTGCAAAAGAAACAGCTATCACCCTGATTTTGTTTCTTTGGTGCTGGACCATTAGCAGCTTCACTCTTGGGCTCTTTAGTTTTCTTTCTTTTGCCCTTGTCTTTAGAGGTGCTAGCAAAATGAGCACTTCCTGTCTTATCTTGCTTCAACCATTCCTCTTCTTGCACACAAAATGAAATGAGCTCATTAAGAGACCATTTCTCCTTTTGACAGTTATAAGATATCTTAAACTGACTGAATTGTGAAAGAAGAGAAAGAAATACTAAATGAATGAGTAAGTCTTCTGACAGCTCAAGCTTTAGTGCCTTAAGTTTTGAAACAATGTTTGACATGCCCATAATGTGTTCCCTTATATTTCCTTTGCCTTGATACTTCATGGAAATCAAGTTCTGAAGAAGAGTACTTGTTTCCGCCTTATCACTTTTTGCAAAGCGCTATTCAATTTCAGCAATGAAATCTTTGGCACTTGTTATCTCTTCCGAGATAGTACCCCTAAAGACCTCAGGAATGCCGCGCTTAATGATCATGGGACTCATGCGATTGGAGCGTCCCACTTCTCATAATCTTTCCTCTGTTCAGAGGTACTAGATTCCGTAGGAGAAGGGGGTTGCACCATCCTTAATGCAAGATCAAGATCCATGCAGCCAAGAACAATTTCCATGTTCTCTTTCCATGTTCTCTTTCTATGCAAGAGAGGTCACTTTGGCGACTTCTTGATTCAATTAGCTCATTTAAAATATTAAACAACTGTATAAAATACAAACCATAGTCAAAATTTAAAATATCCCGTGTTCCTTTCTGTTTCTGAATTTGTAGCCAAGCAATAAATCCTTGGTTCAAACCGATTGGAAAAAAATGCAAACGATATTGAATTAACAAACAAGTGCCGTGTATCGTTTGATTATGGTGCCATAACAAAAATGCAATAGCCTTAATTTTATATATACTGAATCATTAAAAAAAAACGAAACATGGGCATGAATCAAGACAAAAGGCATGTATCAAAAAAAAATAAAATTGGTACATGTATTGATAAACAATCAAAGGCTAAATTGCAAAACTGGATTTGAGACTGAATAGCGTCAAAAATTAAAAAACCGAAAAATGGGAATACATCCAAAACGTTAATTGCAATTACCATGCATGGCAATTGCTTTAATCTGAATTTATTTTTGAATGAATTAAAACCAGAGTGGATCAAAATACAAATGTGCAGCGACAATCCGAAAACAAAGTGATGATTCACAACATAAAAGTAAAACCTAAAATCCTGAGCATGAATTATTTATTGAATAATAATTCACTAGAATAGAAATAAAAATAACGTACATTCGGAAGATCAAAAATTCCCAATTGTGTAACCCTAATTTCAAAAATTCCCAAAATTCAAACATGAATCAAGTATGGGTGGCTCTGATACCACTTGTTGGATTCTAACAATCAAGGTTTGTGCCTAACCACATGTCTCTACCCATATAGAAATCGAAAGAGCACAATCTTAAATCAATAGTTTATGAACCCATACCAAATTCACGATGAAATAGAATGCGGAAGTGTACCTGAATTTGCCATTGGGAATTGATGAAGGTTTGTGTATGTGATCTTCCAATTGTAGAGCACCTTAGGGTTTCTTGATTCTCTTCTGATGGGGATGAAGAGAGAAAGCCAGAGAACTAAACCCTATTTTGTATTACGTTACTCTACAAATGGGGACCATAACCCATATATATAACTGCTTCCAGTTACATCTCAATTTTCAATATTTCTAATTCAGCCCCTCATCAAATTAGAATATTGTCTTATGGTATCTACACAATAACCTTCCATGACACATATGCCCTTAGCCATAAACTTAGTATCAAATAGACCACTTTAAGTTTGGCTAATTAAATAATGACCCTAACACATTTAAATATTACATATGTGACCCAAAATTCTAACATATACATCTTAATATAGTAGAATGAAACTCAATTTCAGTATCTCTTAGAATATGCCATATGTCGCAATAGTGAGCATAAGGGTATATGGCAATATGTGACTGAGAAATTAACAATATACATAATTGTGCACACACTCCCACTGATCTAGTATATACAAACTAGAATAAGATTTTCATTAGAGCTTGCTAATATTAAAATACTCTAATGATATAATATTTAACAGTGGGATACTAATTTTTTTAGTGTAAATCATCAAAAGAAGTGGTTATACAATTTATCATTAATAGAGTTTCACAAACTCAACAACTATTTTGCACATAAAATAGAATTTTGCAGAATTATAAGGATAAGTGGCTACACAATGATAATATGAAACCCAATAAGTATATGATTTAAAAATGGCAGATTTTATCAAAATTTGGGTTCATATATAGCTAACCACATATTTCTTGTTTCAAAAAAAAGAAGTTAACCACATATTCCGCATATATAGAATTAAGGAGATTTAAGTGTTTACTTATTAATTTATAATGTAGAGTCTCCTTTGCAAATAAATTCTCAAAAGAATTTTATAAATAAAGTAACCTTATATGAGATGATATAATATCCTATAAAATAAGATTAATCATTATATGAGTGAGATTTAATCTCTACTATTTTATAAAGAATACGGGATTATATATAAGTTTTAATAAGCCACTCAAAACTCAAATACTACATATATACTTGCACACATTTGAGAGAATTAAAAGGTTGCACGCAGTGGAAATATATGAGACTTAGTATTTTATAATTATTGAGGATATAAGAGAAAATAGTCATAAACTTCCATATGAGTTAAAGCATAGTCATGTATAATAATAAGAAAGGTGGAATAAGAATGGTGAAATATACATCCCCAAAGATACCATATATATGTAATTATTTAGGATATGGTAAAAAATAAAGAGACTTATTCTCAATAGAGTTGTTAGAAATTTTTTGATCTTGATAATGATATTGCTTTTATATGTAGAATAATATGGAGGTATATAGTAATTTTTGAAAAAGACTATGATATTCTCAATATAAGTCTCACAATAAATAAAAGTGTAAAGCAAATAATTGTATTTGCTTCTTATATATAAGTTATCAGCGATCGTACGCGGGTCAAAATAATTAAAGAAAAGAAAATATAGTATCAAGGCAAGAGACATTGGTCGTCTCACAAGGACCTTTAAATTAAAGACTATCAGAATCAAGAACGAAACTAAAAATAAAAGGGGGCTTTTTGAGGAAAAGAGTTTGATGTTTAACGAAGAAAATCAATTAAAGAGAGACAATCGATCCATTGGTTCCAGGTGCGTTTCTTGGATTTATCATCGGTTCAAAAATAAAGATTCGTGGAAGGTTTGATAATTCTTGATTGATCTTAAACTAACTGAACAAGTGTTAGTCAGTTCACACGAATTCGCACCGTTTTAAAGCAAGCGTCAAAACAGTGTGTTCAATAAATCGTGATAGTGAACAAGCGCCACAAAACACAATTAACATCATAACAGAATTCTATCAATCCTATAAACAAGCGTCATAGACTCTATCAATTCATATCCAAACTAGATTAAACAAGCGATAAAATAGTTTGAATAGTGAAAGTTGCAAAACAGAATCATGATTTAGTGATTACGCAAAACGGAATCATAAAACGAATCACATAAGCAAATCAGAGTTTGAGTAATTAAGCAAAACACAAACCGAATTTGCAGCGAGAATTACGGAGATGAAATTGATAGAGAAAGAATTAAAACCATAAAAACGAAATAAACATTGAGCACTGAACCTCAAAATCCTTATAGCAACACCCTTCACCAATAGATTGATCTAGGGCTTTAAGCTTCCATGGAGGTTAGAGCACCAAATCCTCAAAATTGTATAATAATGCGTAAGATGATAAAAAGACGGCTACTCAACTGTATATAGTTTCAGCTCACCAAAAACCTAAATCCCTAAGCGGGTTCTATGGTACGTAAAAGCCCGTTAACAAACTAATATTCGGCCCAAAAACCGTTTTACATTAAACTGCTTCGGTATTTCGAATTTTTGACCTTCAAAACTTCAGAATTTTGTTTCGAGCTCAACAGAAGAATCGTACCTTTGTTCCTTATCTTTCCAACGCATGCTTGCACGCCTCAATCGAATAACCATAGCCAAAGTTATTTCCTGAAGAGTAGACAGGGGTCAATATGCAATAAAAACAAGAATTAATCAAAAAATTACTATATGCTCAAATAAGACTCAAAGTCTAGAAACGTGCTAAGACTTAAATATTAGGCACAGAACCCAATCAAATATACCAAGTGCAAAGCTATATAGAGTGAATTAAAATACACTGATCAAATTCCCCCACACTTAAGCTTTTGCACTCCGGGCAAAACACACACAAAACAAGACAGAAAAATAATACATGAATTTCCAATGAACACAAAGAATGCAAAATCATAAGAGAGATGCTTTTCCTAGGCTTCAAGGAGCATGACAATCAGAGATAGCACTTTATTACAATCAAGGCTAATAAGAGAATAGAGCACCAAAGACTGAATCATAAAAGATGAGTCCTCACAGGATATGTATAAGTAATGCTCTCAATCACTCAAGTGTTTAGGCTTGTGTTTAAAATCAAAAGGTCCTTATTAGGGTTGTAATGGGGCCAAGATCAATGTGGGATAATTCTAAAAGGGAACTAGGCAAAAAAAGAATCTAAGAGGATAAAGAAGCAATGAAAATAAATTGTAAAGTGAGCATGAGAAGATCCAACTTCAACAAGGTATGATAATTTCTCTATTTTGATATACTTCTCCACATAACTCTCTGCACACAACTTTCACTCTTCTTGATACAAAGATAAAAAGATATATACACTTTGCATTTTTTTTTCTTTTGACTTTTTTTCTTTTTTTTCATTTTTTTTCTTTTTGGGGAATATTTTTCTATACAATTGTACTTGCCAAACTTTCCATGGAGAACCCAATAACTAACCCCAAGTGAGAACCACAATTTGGACACCCCCACACTTATGGATATGACAATTTTCAAATCAAAGCTCATTCACCCTCTTAGATTGGGTAATAACATTGTTTTTCACTTTTGGGTTTGTAATAAGCTATAAAACAAAGAATGGGATAAAAAGGCTCAAAGGGGCTTACACAAAGGGATAAATTCAGGGTAGGCTTATTTGGCTAGTAGCTAAAAAAACATAATTGCCTTGATCATTTCAAACATGCATGTGAACAAGTGTTTCAACAAGAATCAAGTCAAGTTCTAGAGTAACTAACAAACATGAGTGAAACACACAAGAAAGGAGAGAATGGCAAAATATAGTCCATCCATTAAAAGGCTTAATTCTCACCAGGGACAATGACTATCACAGATGATGTAGTATTTAGTGCTCATATCCAACCTATTATACCAAGAGCAACAAGAAATCAATCAAATCATGTTAAAACACCTATGATCCTAGAATAGTCAAAATCACTCACAACTTGTACAAACCAAGAACTCGTGGAAAAACATGCTAAAATAACAATTTTTTATTTTTTATTTTTAAATATAAGGAAAACTGAAAAGCAAACCAAAAATTAAAAGAAAAAGAAAAACTACTAAGCTACTGAAAGACTCCCCCCCCCCCCCCACTTAAATCATACATTGTCCTCAATGAAAACAACAAGCATAAAATAAGAGTAAAGAGGATGAACTCCCTGGTCAAACTTCAGTGTAGGTGGGATGTTCCAATGAGAGTTCTCTTATGGTTGCATCTTCAGTTGCGGAACTCTCATGGAATAACTCCCTAGTTATGCAGCTAGCATGTCTTCTATTTCCGCTCTATAAGAATTACGAGAGGCTATTGCCCGATCAACGATTCCTGACACCCTTTGCCCCCTTGTTCGAGACTTCAATCCCTTGGTTGGTTATGGAGGGGGATCCGAGAAGGGGAAGAAGGTGTCCGAACCCGAGGCTCCTGAGGTTGTTGCCCGAGGATCTCTCGTGGCCTTGAAGAGGACTCACCTTGAAGTGGAGGACCAAGTTGGGACGTCGGCTTCCCCTCTTTCCCCGAAGAAGCAACGACTTGAAGATCCTCCTGTAGATTCTGACATATCGGAGGAAATCTCCGATTTTGAGGATGTTAGTTTGGAGGATCTTCGGCGGAATCCTTTCGAGGTGATTATTCGCATTGCTTCCTTCGGGAATAAACTTATTGGGGCTGATCGCAAATTATCTGAAGGAGGTACCGCCTTTATTTTCTTTTGTATGTTCCGCTTTTTTCTTTCTGTAACTGGTATTGATCCTGACACACTCTTTGGTAGGGAGGGCCCAACTTTTGAAAGAACGTGATGAGGCTTTAGCTTGTTGTGAATCTACCAAGAGGGCTTTTAGGGTTGCGATGAAGAGGCGGAAAGAATAGGCTGCTTCTCGGGCGACGGCAAAGGTGGAGAAGGATATACTGTCGAGCAAGTTCATGTTTTGACAAAGAAGATGGAGGGTGCAGAAAACAATTTTATTGCTGCTGTTGCTGATGCGTTGAACAAGTTAGAAGGACTTGAAGCATAGATTTCTGAGTTGAAGGGGACGGTGAAGAAGACTATAGATGAGCAGGATGAGGCTTTTAAGAAGCGGGACGAGGCTATTTTAGCCCGGCAAAGGATTGCTGAGACCACTTTGAAGTTTGGTGATGAAGCCTTCCAGAACACTTTGGAGCAGGTGGCGGTGTTGAATCCGGGGGTCACTCTTCGGATCCAGGGGGCTACTATCAACTAGAACGCTCTGGGTGGCGTGCAGATCGATGTAAGCACGAAGTATGGCTTATTCCTGGAGTTGATGCTCCTGAGGTTGAGGATTTCTCCGGTGCTTGATTTTTCTTTTGTGTATTGTAATATAACTTGGTTTTTGCTTCTCGTTGTGGTCGAATGATTCTTGTTTGCTTTAATAATTACCCCTTTTCGATCTGTATACTTAGATGGGCAGGTTGATCTTTCTACTGTCGTTTTGACGTTTTGATTGAGGGGCCGAATAGACCTTTATTTTTAAACCTTGGGTTTATAGGTTATTCTGATCCCCTTTTATTCTAACTTCCGAGAGGGAGCTCTGGTCATTTGGATTGTGGGGTTGTGTAGGCCTTTATTTTTTTATCTTATACCCTTGAGCCTATATTCCGACTTCCGAGAGGGGGCTCGGGTCATTTGGATTGAGGGGTCGTGTAGGCCTTTAATTGTTTAAACCTAGGGGTTATAGGCTATTCCGATCCCCTTTTATTCTAACTTCCGAGAGGGAGCTCGGGTCATTTGGATCGCGGGGTCGTGTAGGCCTTTAATTTTTCATTTTGGGTGTATCAATAAACACAGCTTTGTTTAACATGACCGAAATTCTATTTAAGGCTTTTGCTTACATCCGAGTTGCTTCTTTCAACTGTAATACTTTTTGAGTTTGGTAGCATTCCAAGTCCTTGGGATGTGTTCTTTCCCTTGGGTTTCTAGCGAGTAGGCTCCTGTACTCGTCTTTACAACAATCCGGTAAGGTGCTTCCCAGTTGGGGGCGAGTTTTCCTTGTCTAGCGTTCTTTTGTCCGACGGCTGCTTTTCTTTATACAAGGTCCCCTTCTTCAAACTCTCTAGGGATCACCTTTTTGTTGAACTTTGTTGCCATCCTTTGCTTATCTATAGCCCCTTTCAATGGACGGCGCAGATGTTCCCTCTTGGATCGACTGATCATTTTGTGAGTGTGCGGTGGGATGAGCTGTTCTCCATGTGAGTTCTCAAACTTCCACTGGAATGACTGCCTCGGTTCCATACGTCATCCAGAACGGCGATTTGCCTGTGGGGTTGTTATGTATGCCCATAAGACGTGGGGTAACTCCTCGACCCAGTTTCCTTTAGCTTCATCTAGCCTCCGTTTGAGTCCTCTAAGGATGATTCTATTGGCGGATTCCGCTTGCCCGTTGGTTTGCGGGTGTTCCACCGAGGTGAAATGGTGTTTAATGGAGAGGTCGGTCATGATCTCTCTGAAGTTCTTGTCTGTGCATTGGGTTCTGTTATCGGTCACTACTACTTTCGAGACTCCAAATCTGATCATTATCGATTTCTTTAAGAATTTGATGACGTTTCGAGCCGTAATTGTAGCTAATGGCTCAGCTTTGATCCACTTTGTGAAATAGTCGACAGCCACAATCAAATATTTCAGCTGGCCGGGAGCGGCTGGAAATGGCCTAATAGGTCCATCCCCCACCACGAGAAAGGGCACGAGGATGTTAATTACGTCAATTCAGTGGGGGGCTATGTGGACATTTGCATGCTTTTGGCATTTAGTGCATTTTTTCACAAAATTCATGGCATTTTCATTCATTGTAGGCGAGTAGTATCCTGCTTGTAGAGCCTTTTTAGCTAGAGCTCTGCCCACAAGGTGCTGTCAGCATATCCCTTCATGGATATTAGATAAAACGTACAGACACTCAATTCCTGCTACACGCTTGAGAATAGGCTATGAGAATCCTCTTCGGTATAGCTTCCCTTCGATTACGGAGTATGAGGAAGCTCTTCTTCTGATTCGAGTTGCCTCGCCACTGTCAGGGGGTAGATTCCTTGTCTGAATATATTCAGTGATAGGGTCCATCTAAGTGGAAACCTCCTCGATGGCATGGACCGCCTCTGTTGTCGCTTCACTCAGTTGGACACTTGGTCGGCTCAATGTTTCTTGAATGACCGTCCTCAGATGTTCGGTGGTCCTGGTGCTTGCCAACTTTACTAGAGCACCGGCCTGTGCGTTCTCGCCTCGAGGTATGTGCTTAACACTAACTTCGTGGAAATGGGCCATCAATTCTTTGACCTTCGCGAGGAATCTCTGTAGGACGACGTCTTTGGTAATGTATTCCTTGCTAGTTTGAGAGACTACCAGGAGTGAGTCGGTGAGGATCTCGACTCTTTTAGCGTTGAAGTCATTGGCCAGTGTCAGCCCAGCTATGCATGTCTCATACTCGGCTTGGTTGTTTGAGTTTTGAAATGAGAAAGTCAACGAGACTTCGATTATGACTCTGTCCTGATTTTCTACCATGACGCCAGCTCCACTTCCTTTGTTATCCGTCAACATGAATGGTCCACAGTGTATCCCCTACTTCCTCAGCTGTAGTTGGTGTCATTTCTGCTATGAAATCTGCCAGGGATTGTGCCTTTAAGGCCGTTCTGTTTCATATTTGATGTCGAATTATGAGAGCTCGATTGCCCATTTGATCAT
Source organism: Astragalus membranaceus (assembly GCA_039519185.1). NCBI lineage: Eukaryota > Viridiplantae > Streptophyta > Magnoliopsida > Fabales > Fabaceae > Astragalus > Astragalus membranaceus. Next base: position 64,158,248 of record CM076846.1, on the reverse strand, counting down.
TCTCCCGGCAAGGTCGGGCCAGTGGAGTATTTGGCGAATAGGTTGATTCGTCCTGACGATGATCTGATGGGACACAAAGTACGGTCTCAATCGTCGCGCCGCTATCACCAAGGCCAGAGCAACTCTTTCAATTTTCTGGTATCGTATATCGGCGCCCTGCAAAGCCTTGCTTACGAAGTATACCGGTCGCTATCCTTCTTGAGTTTCGCGCACCAGGACGCCACTGAGGGCCTGGTTAGAGACGGCTAAATACAAGTATAGGGTTTCACCCACCACTGGTCGGATTAATATTGGCGGTTCGGATAGTGTTGCTTTGAGTTGGGCAAGTTCCTGCTCGCACTCGTCATCCCATCTGAATTTGATTCCTTTCTTTAGAAGTTTGAAAAATGGGAGGGATCGTTTTGCCGCCTGAGAGACGAACCTTGATAGGGCTGCTATCATTCCCATAAGCTTCTGGACATCCTTCTTTGTGGCTGGGGGCCTCATCTTGGTTATGGCCTTGCACTTATCGGGGTTGGCTTCAATTTATCGTTCAGTGACGTAAAATCCGAGGAATTTCCCTGCCCTGACGTAAGTCTTAAAGGAGAAGACTACTGATTCTTTGACAAAGCAATTGCTACTATTCAGAAGCGGTTATGTCGAAGCTTTAGGCAATGGGGGCTTAGAAAGAAGTCACCGTTGTGCATGTAAACTTAGGCCTTGTACACATGTCTAACATACAGCTATATTGTTTTAACTTAGCTTTTTTCTTTAAATATCTCATTCTACAATATGTAGGAGCTTTTTAAAAAAAAAAAACAAATATAGATATTATAAATATATGTAGATGTAGATGCTTTAGTTGATAAATAGAATCAGGTAGATGTTTTTTTATATAAAATATAGAAGAACGAAGGAATTTTGTGACTAAAACATAAGTATTCAAGCTATTACAATGAAAAAATTTAAATTTTGTGACAAACAAAATGAATTGGCTCAAAATTTATGTCTCAATCTCTCTACAGACTCCTGGCTGGGAGCATTCTGTCACGTTTTTGTCACTAAAACAAAACAATGCTTATGGAAACTATAACCAGCAATTGGCTGAAAAAAATCCTGATCTTGTTCATAAATTATATCTTTAACTTTTCCACTGATTACCAGCTGAGGGGCAGTAACTTCTGCTATACATTGAACCGAAACAACATTACATCTCCTTCTTGTACAATGTAGTCTTTACCTTCAGATCTCAACTGCAAACAACAAACTCAGGTAAATTAAGAATAATGTTGCAGGAAAATAAAAATAATTTCCTGTTCTTCCTGTTACAGAAACAGATTATTTGAGGTGCCATGTTCTTCCTTCTTAAGCCTACTATAAATCCCTTAAGTATGTAAACATCAACCAACATGTCATGATGTGATCCCATAAGTTTTATTTTTGTAAAAGAAAGGAAGAGCAAATAAACCCTAATCAATGGGTTCCAGATTGGTACAAGGATTGCAAGTTACTGTATTAATCTGAATAATAAAGTACCAGCACTATACAAATTCAGACTTTGGATTATATTTTTAAGACAAAAAAAGGAGAAAGGAAGGAAGTAAAATTCTTGATTAAACCAATGAATTTAGATCATGTTGAACAAAAATCTTAATGAGCAACCACCATGTCACATTTTGTAAGTTTATGTTAACAGGGATCAAACAGATATCAATAACACCATTGGCAAACATTTTGCTGAGCTAAAATGATAGGCATGAATGAAAAAAGAAGCCTGGTTTATTTGGGGGGGAAATATAATAAGCAACTTACGAGTCCTTTTTCTCGTGCTGCAGCAAGTGAACCAGCAGCAACAAAGTCGTTGTAAGACACCTAATTTAAAATAACATTTTTATGAAGATTAATGGATGCAGTACCCAAATTCAATTTGTGCTTAAAAGTTAAAACAAACACAATGGTAAATGAATCAGTTGACCAATTCCAAATCCAGTGATAAATGACTTTCATTTTTGTATATCATAGTGGATATGATGAATCAGGATGACCAATAAACAATGCCAGCTCTAGGATAGAATAACAAAACCACTAAGCCTTATTCCACTAGGTGTGATTGCCTATATGGAACAAACGATGCTAAATTCTCTATCATGTATTAAGTTTAAAGATAGATCGTTCGCTTCTACATTTCTCTTAATGGCTTGTAGGTTTTCTTGGTCTTCCTGTACCTCTAACTAATACAAGACTGGTTAAATTCAAAGAATTTATTCAAAAGTGGTACTAAAAATCAGATTGTTCCGCCAATTTTGTTTTGTTTTAAATGACTAATTACTTGCTCTGCCAAATCCTTTGCTCTTATATATTATGAATAGGAGTTCAAAAAAAAAGATTTATCAAAACTAAAAAATGAGTTCAAAAATGTATCCTTGATGCTTACCGTCTCTGCTCGAATGAAACCCTTCTCAAAGTCAGAGTGAATGACTCCAGCAGCTTGCGCGCAGTCATTCCTAGTACAAAAGAGGCATAAAGTTTAGAAGATAAATTCAATCTAAGTAGATTCCTTATATTATAATTTATAACTGATTTTGTTTAATCAATCAATCAGACTACTTACTCCTTAAGAAAAATGGGTAATCAAGCTCATTAAAAAGACACAAGATCATCCAACCACAGGAATGATCAACAAAAGAACAAAACAGTATCTCTATTTTATAACCATTAAATTTTTATATGTCCGGTCCTTTGAACATGGAAATTGGAAAAGGATAAAATCCAACAAATGTTTTATCCAGTGAAAACACTAACCTGCAAGTATTGTCCATGCTTTTGTTTCCTGTGTATACATTAGAAAAACAATCAGTTTCAGGGATGAAATAAAGGAGAGTCAAAATCTAGGATTACTTGCTGAAAATTTACAAGTTAGGTAAAATAATAACTTGAATAATTGATCAAGTGATTAATGTTACCGTATAATGCTACATATGCTTAACATGATATTCTAAACTGCAATGCTCTTTATAACTTTTCAAACTTTCCTCTTACCTTCTCACCAGAAGTAAAATAAGTCTGCATCCCAAGAAGTTGATAGGTTGCTCTAATTAGGTTCCCAAGACCACTTTCACTAGCACCAAGAGATTTCAAATATTCTTGTCTTTCTTCAATGGGTAGTTCAGTAAGCTCTGCCTCAACCTGCGGGGACAAATAACCCAATCTTACTTGATTATCTGTGGTGATGATGATATCATATCAGGAATATCGATAGCTCAGTCATGGGACACCAGACCACTACTTGCCGGAGCCAGGGGAATGCTGGACCACCTACTGTGGAAGCTAGTGGGTTGCTATTAGCAAAATCGCTATGGACACATACAACAGAAGATTTGATGCTGATCAAGAAGGAAGACCGAGAGGGAAACCCGAAATTTTTTAAGTCAGGTCTTGTAAGAGAATTGTGTTAGGATGTTGTGTGAATGGTGATCAAACACGGGCTCTATTTATACTACAAAGGGTATCTTCCTATTTATTACAAATGATTACTCTATGTGTCTGCATCTAGTCAATGCTTACTATAACACGCTAAACATATTTAACAACTGTTAAATGTGTTACTCTAACTTGTCCAATTCAAGACATAACAGGTCAGGCCACAATTTCATGATAATATATGGGTTTACGACAAAAGTTTCAAATGGCCTAATTCAGAGCCAAATTTCGTTGGGCCTGACCCATGGTGCTTGGAAGCGATGACTGGTTTGGCAGGGCTCCAGGAAAATGGAGGTACATCAGACTGAAAGTGCATTCTAACTTGTCAGGAGTCAGGACCTTCTAAGACACCTTGAGGAAGAACCCACTAAAATAACGAAAAGAACACGAAAACTAGAAAGGTTGTGTGCACACTGGCAAACATCACCACCTGTATTGACAAGAGGGAAGATGCAATGGTTTTCTTCCCGAGCTCTATATATCATGCGATACTAGAAGAGAAAGGAGAAACCATTGAACAGGGAAGCGTGACCTGCTATCACAATACTACTGACTTTTTATCAGAGAAAGAAAGCTTTGTCAGCAAGCTTAAACATCTATACAATCATTTTAAAAATAAATGAACTGCAAATCTGTATTAACCAGCTGTAACTAGAAAAAATACAATGGTATTTTTATTATTTATCTTAAAGTATATAACCCAAAAGTTGTCTTTCTAACTGTATACCTGTGCTGAAATTGTTACAATTCCTGACTGCAACTCAGATGCAACATTCTTGACGCCCTTGACAAAATTATTGTTTTCAGCATCAGCTATATCAGATTCCGCAACATTTGCCACGTATATAACGGGTTTCATGGTAAGCAAGCAGAGATGCTTTACAGCTTCCCTTTCAAAATCTGTTAAGGTCACAGATCGTGCAGGCTTTCCATCCATGAGTGCCGCGGAAATCTTTTCCAATGCGGACTTTTCTGCCTCTTCCTAAAAACAAAATTTTCAAAATCAAGTCAAATGATTTAGTTCAACTGACAAACTCGACCCAATGACATGAAATAACATTCAAAGACTGTAACCTTGACTTTGGTTTGTGAATCCTTTGTCTTGCTTTTTTTTAGTTTATCCAGTCTTTTCTCAATCTGCATTTCTTGGAAAATGTAACATCTTAGTTTGATCAGTCAATTGTCATAGTAACACATAGCAAATTTTGTGCATACATAAACAGACTGCCAAAAAGCAAAAACTATTCTTCAAAAATAGGAGGGAAAGTAAATAAATAAATTCATCTAAATAAATCAATACACTGTCGACAAATATGACTGAAATCATTTGTGTCACCCACACCATTTGGAATGATAATAGCAGATTCAAAAAATAAATGCAGTAAAATTGTGTATAATGATAGTAAGTAAGCAAACCTGGTCCAAGTCTGAGAAAACAAGCTCCAAGTTGATAACATCAATATCAGACTTAGGATCAACTTTCCCATTCACATGAATAATGTCATTGTCCTCAAAACATCGTACAACCTAAGGTGATAGATAACCAATAGGTCCATGGGAATTATAAATCGGAAAATGATTAAATAAACATATTTTTAACACATTCAGTAGTTTCCAAACTCCAAGTTCTAATTAGCAGTCTGTACATGAGATACAAATAATTATGTATGAAAAATGATGACAAGGAAATCGTGAAAGATAAACACCTGAAGTATGGAATCCACCTCACGAATATGTGACAAAAACTTATTGCCCAGCCCCTGCAACAGTTGAGGTAAAATAGAGATCAAAGCAGTGTATATGTAATTTTCTACAACAACAAAAGATAGAAGCCAATTGAAAATAAGATAAATAAGTGTCTGACACCAAATCTAAACAAGGAGAAGAGAAATTAAGAAACCTCGCCTTGACTTGCACCCTTGACAAGCCCAGCAATATCAACAAACTCTATGGATGCTGGAACAACTTTTTGAGATTTACTGAGATCGGAGAGCACTTGGAGACGGGGATCTGGAACAGCAACAATCCCCACATTTGGCTCTATCGTACAAAAAGGAAAATTAGCAGCTTGAGCTTTTCCATTTTCAACCTAGACACACAAGACCGCTATTTATTAGAATTCGATATGTTATTGTAGCATTTGGAACTGAGGCTATATGCATATAAAACATTAATATAAGAATCAGCCAAAGTACTGAACAGAAAATAAAGAAACTCAACAAAAACATCCAAGGTTCATATTTCTCCACAGCTATTTCTTAGAGGAAATATATGCATTGATTTTAGGTAGATTATCCATTTACCTAAAAAGAAAACGTCCATGTAAGTAATCATGAAAATTTTCAAATCTCAATAACATATATTCTGCTTTTTGGTATATTTAAGTATGTTATACACCCAATAACCCTATCACAAGTAAGAAAGCAGAATATATAGTCTGCTATTTGGCATGCATATGCACGCTATACACCCAAATAACCCCTTCAAAGCAAGAAAGCCTATTGGGAAGTATAAAAGGGAGACATTGGAAACTTTGCACTTGGATTCTACTTCAGCCCACCTCTAAGAACATGTCTTTAAATTTTAATATATCTTATCAAATTCCGGTAACTTAAACTCGATTCCGTGACAATGATACTTTGAGTACCAAGACTTCTGTCAATTTACAAGGACCATCTAATGCCGTCTAGAAGGAAAAAAAACAAAGGTATTCAGATGGAAGCATGTAATGGAATTATGTGTATCATCTAGCAGTAGGAACTAGATTTTCGATGAAAGATAAATCCCTGAAAGATAGCGATTGAAAGAAATGTGTGTATAATGAGATGCACACTTGATCTCTTATTTATAGGTTTACTGGAATCAACCAGAGTATCAGGGGGGTAATTAGGACTTCATTAGAAGCAATCTTATAGCCTAGTGATCAGAAGCTACCTTACAGACTAATCACTAACTCACGAGCATGATATAGTTGACCATATATTCTAACATAAATGCGAATGTTTAATATTGTAACAGCGACAGGCAATGAAATTCTGTTTTTGAAATTCTGTTTTCAAGAAGCCGTGGATAATAATGTAGTCCTAAGTAAGATCTCCATTCATATAAACAGTGTTGATTTCAAAGAATAAGGACTATAAGAAGTTCACTTACAGTCTTACACCATTAGCATTGAACAGTGTAACACAGTTGAATTTTTTGTTAGTTGTAAGAAGTACAATACCTAATTTCTTCTATTTCTACATTTCTATCCCCTTCCCCTTTGATTATACCTCTTAAGCTACATTTCTCAGTAGGCTAACTAACTAACAATAAATATACTTGTCTAATAAATATCTAGAGCAGTATTTGCTAATATCCGTAAGGCCTAGCTCAATTGGCGAATGCTGAAATTGCTAGGCAGGATATTATGTCCCGGGTTCGAACCCGGGACCTCACAGTTGTGTGCGTGAGTTTCTACGGGCACTTGCCACTTCAAACCAAAAAATAAAGGATTTGCTAATAACTACTTTATGCTACTTGGGCTATTTTTCTACTTTTCCAATCCAACCTCAACAATTTTCCAAACAAGTGCACTCCAATTTATATTGCATAATAATAATGATCCCAATATGATTATTCCTCTGCTGAAAACAATAAACATCAACCGCATAAGTTGCATATCCCCTTTTCAGCTTAAATATTATCACTAAGCAAAATACAAATGACACCACTATATCCTAATTAGGGTTTTTAACACCTCATTAAGTGCCCCAAAGCAAAAACACAAAGAGAAAGAGAGAAATTGAAAAATGTGGCTTACAACGGCGTTGAAGAGGGTAGACTTGCCAACATTAGGGAGTCCAACGATGCCGGCCCTGAGGCTCATGCTTATCTTTGATGAAGAAGAAGAGAAAGAAAACCTTGGTTGAACTTGAAAAGAGTGTTTGGTTAAAAGAGTCTGATTTGTGAAACTGAAAAGCTTTGACTTCAATGGATGAACTAAACTGGGAACCAGTTGAAGGTGATTACAAGCTGCTCTTGCCATTGAAGAAAGTTTGTTACGTTATCTCTTCGGCTCTGTAACTGCACTACAACTCTTCAAACATTTTCAATGGCTATGTATGATGCGATGAATCCATCTATTCTTTTCTATCTCTCTATCTCTATCTCTATCTCTCTATGCCCACCGTTTGTAATTAGGTTATGATGATACGTCTAATGTTGTGCTAATTTTCAACCATTGTTTTTACGTTTCGCCTTATTATTTCCATAACTGCATAAATTAGGTGTAGAAAGACTAAAATACCCTTTAATTTAGTCTAAATTCTAAATACAGCAGTTTTTTTTAAATAACCCAGTGTGATTCATATACCCTTCTCTTCCTTCTAAAAAAACCCTACTTTTTTTTTGAGAAAAAAGGGGATTAGCACCCCAACCAGCAAAAACAATTACAGAGTAATTAGCTCCTCTGAAATTTTGCGTCAAAAAAAAAAAGAATCGTAAAACATGAAATTACAACTTTAAAATAAACTAGACTTGGCTAAAATATCAGCAGCTCTATTGATGGCTCTTGGAATCTTTGACCAAAGTACATCGGCATCCTCACCAACTATGTCTTTGATGCCATCAATAATATGAGAGAGATAGTGATTGGAATGTGGACCGGTACCAATAAGCTACAATGCCACAGTAGAGTCACTTTCCACCACCACTTTTCTGAAACCCTTATCTCTAACAAATATGTAGCCATAGAAGATAGCCCAAAGTTCTGCCTCAAGCGCAGAAGAAAAGAGTCGCATGGAGAAACCGTAAAGAAAATTGCCCAGATGATCACGAACCACTCCTCCGCAGCCTGCCAGCGATCTGTTTTCTCTCACCACCGCATCGACACACGACGATATAAAATCCACCAGAGGAGCACTCCAATTACTGGCAGGAAGTCTGTCTCTGTTCTTACACAACGGATCGAGCCTCTGAATTATCAAGTTGCTTTGAACAGATGCTTGCATCTGGTTGTTTGACCTGCAAATAAGAGAACGAAAGGAAGTGTTTTTGCTAGCGAAAACAAAATCATTCCTCGCACGCCAAATGTTATCAAGAATTATACCAAAGGCAAGACACCAATCGTGATTGTGTCTGTTCTTTCTTCGGTTCAGGTTTAATTCCAGCCAATTATTCCAATCATTAACTTGAAAAAACTCGCCGAGGCTAGGAATTTGCATGCAATTCTATAGAATATTAATTCGGTGACAGTCACAAAAACCGTGAAGGAGAGTTACTGAAGAACCACCGCAAAATGGGGCACAAGTCGCAATCGGTCATATGGCGGCGAGCACGTTCAACGTTGGTGAGGAGAACACTGTGAAGAGCCTTCCAGAGAAACAGGCGAACCCGTTTCGGGTCAGGCCACTTCCAAACCAGATCAAAATTGTCCTGCCGAGGATGGTTGATTACCGGTTTGATCGCAAGACAGGCAGACTTCGTCGTGAAAGCCTCATCAGCACTAGCCTTCCAAGTAAAGACAACATCCATATCAGTGACACGAGGAGGAGGCAACATTACAATTTGTTCAACAAATTGAGCAGGTAAGAATTCGTTTAGGTCAGGTTTATCCCAATTACCATTGTCATTGATGAAATCACTTATTCTTTGTTGGCAAATATTTTCATCAAGGGGTTGGGTAATCATATTAATTAAAGGATTAGAATTAACATTCCAACAATCGTCCCAAAGTCTAATGGTTTCGTCGTTGTCAATTTGCCACCTCAAATTGCTATGGGAGACATCCTAATTCTTGCATATTGTTGTGCGAAAAGGTGATGTGCCAGTATACACAATTGCAACAAGTAATATAATGATAAAGTAGAGATCGTACCCACAAGGATTGAAGTTAATTTAAGAGTTTAAGTAGTTAACAAGCTAGTGAGACAAACAAAATAATAACAACAAGTTTTTGGACATAAAAATAAAAGTTGTGTGAAAACAGTAAAGAAGTTCAAGTGTTAAGAAAGTGAGTTGGACTGCTCTTTGCTAAATAATTTCTCATAAGCACTGCGCTATAACATTAGACGCTATAGCGTTAAGTGCTGTAGCATATGTGTTGTGCAAAAAGTTATGCAAGTGTACACCATCTTTAACAATTAATATAGTAGAAAATAGATATCGTACCCACATGGATTGGATTAATTTTTTAGAGTTTAAAATGGTAGCAATACTAGTGAGTAATAGAAATCAAAAATAAAATAAAAGATGATTGGTGTGTATGAAACAGAACTTAAAGTAAATAAGATAGAGATTGATTTTAAATCAGTTAAGAGAGATAGTTGGAATGTTCTTCACTAAGTAATTTACTTTTAATAGCATTTATGATATATAAGATGCTGGAGCAATGATTGTTGGGGCAAAGATTGCTCCTGCAATGGGTGCTGTAGCAATTGATACGTGCTTTTCAGCAACTAACGTCAGGGTTTCATTATAAGTCTTAGGTCTAAGCTCTAAATAAGTTCACCCATGTATATGAAGTTCCCACAGTATCACCCTATGGACTACGCTATCCTATGTCTAGGTTTTAGCATGGATTTAACAAAGTTTCCATTTATTAAAACACTTCTCATATTAGTTCTTGAGTTCAAATCACAAACCATGTATGTATTCGTGACCCTACTTATTCTAAGTGATCAACCTCAAAATAAGTTTGATAGAATTATAGCACAAGAACTAAATTGCAAGCATCAATATAACATAATAACTATTTAAAAGTTTATTACAAAGCTAAAGCATCCCAACTATATATTTAGTCCATGCTTGACATAACTAAGTTCATATAAACATAAGGAGTCATATTCATATGATTGAAAATACAAAGGAAAGGAGATAAGATAGAAATTACACAAATTGAGTTCCTTTGCATATTCTGCCTAGCAATGCTGGAGCAATGAAACAACAATACAAAATGGTATAAAAGTAGATAGAGAAGTTGTCAATTTCTTCCTCTCCTTCGCACCAAAATACTATATCTAAGACTACTTCCTAAAATTTGGGATGATTTCAAATGAAGATGAGGAGTTGTATTTATAGGCTTCTTTGGAGATTGTCTTGAGCTCCAAGGTTACCTTGAGAAGAAGTTAGGGTTTCCATTTTTTTATTCTTCTTCCAAAGCTTTGATGAAGTCACCCAACATGTTGAAAGAAGAGGTCCATTGATGGCAGGACATGTGTCCCTTAGAGGTGTGACTCTTGTGAGCTAGAGGGTCTACGGCAGGCACCGCATTTCTCCCACATGGCCACTTGCCTTACTTTTGACGCATCATGATGTCATCAATAGGATGCTGGAGCATTCTGTGTTGTGAGGATTGCTGGGGCAATTGATGCTGGCAACGATGTTGGGGCAATGCCTCTGTCTCTATTGCTGGGGAATCCATTGCTGGGGCAATGATTGCTCCTACAATGGGTGTTGTAGCAATTGATACGTGCTTTTCAACAACAAACGTTAGGGTTTCATTATAAGTCTTATATCTAAGTTCTAAATAAGTTCACCCCTGTATATGAAGTTCCCATAGTATTACCCTATGGACTATGCTATCCTATGTCTAGGTTTTAGCATGGATTTAACAAAGTTTCCATTTATTAAAACACTTACCCATATTAGTTCTTGAGTTCAAATCACAAACCATGTCTGTATTCGTGACCCTACTTATTCTAAGTGATCAACCTCAAAATAAGTTTGAAAGAATTATAGCACAAGAACTAAATTGCAAGCATCAATATAACATAATAACTATTTAAAAGTTTATTACAAAGCTAAAGCATCCCAACTAATATATTTAGTCCATGCTTGACATAACTAAGCTCATATAAACATAAGGAGTCATATTCATATGATTGAAAATACAAAGGAAAGGAGATAAGATAGAAATTACACAAATGGAGTTCCTTTACATATTCTGCCTAGCAAAGTTGGAGCAATGAAACAGCAATACAAAATGGTAGAAAAGTAGAGAGAGAAGTTGTCAATTTCTTCCTATCCTTCGCACCAAAAACACTATATCTAAGACTACTTCCTAAAATTTGGGATGATTTCAAATGAAGACGAGGAGTTGAATTTATAAGCGTCTTTGGAGATTGTCTTGAGCTCCAAGGTTACCTTGAGAAGAAGTTAGGGTTTCCATTTTTTTGTTCTTCTTCCAAAGCTTTGATGAAGTCACCCAGCATGTTGAAAGAAGAGGTCCATTGATGGCAGGACATGTGTCCCTTAGAGGTGTGACTCTTGTGAGCTAGAGGTTCTATGGCAGGTGCCGCATTTCTTCCACATGGCCACTTGCCTTACTTTTGACGTATCATGATGTCATCAATAGGATGCTGGAGCATTCTGTGTTGTGAGGATTGCTGGGGCAATTGATGCTGGCAACTGATGCTGGCAACGATGTTGGGGCAATGCCTATGTCTTTATTGCTGGGGGCAATTGATTGCTGCAGCAATTTAACAAACACATAAAATACCATAAATCATATAAAATAGTCATGAAGTGTGCCTATCTTAACTCTAAAAGTTGTATTTATTTTGTAATTTTTATTTAGCAAAACATTATTACTGAGATTCTCGCAATTATTTAGATTTGGAAGCGTAAATAACTCTATATAAAATAGAGTTATCACACCCCCAAACTTAAACCATTGTTTGTCCTCAAGTAATGACACTTAAACAAGACAAAAAATTAGAACAAAGGGTTTTTGATGTCTTTTCAGAAGATAAGATCAGCTAGACATTTCAAAACATGTTTTTCAATAAGTGCACTTCTAGAACTTTTATGTTTGGACTTTCAAAGAAATTCATAGCCATAAGCTCTTCTCAACATTCAAGATTATTGCTACCCATTTATGTGAGTGTGTGCTCCACTGAACTAAGATTGGTTCCTAACTAATTTCAAAAAAAAATTCGCTTAGCTTTTGGATAGAAAAAGTTTGTGTTTGATCAAGCTAAGAGATTTTTCAAAAGATAGAATAGGCTAACAATTTCCTCAAAGAAATGGGGGGCTTCAAAGCACAACAAAGGGTCTTGGAGTAAGTATTTCAAATTCAGGGTCAGTGCTAATCTTTTTGTGGCCTTTTTGGTTTCTGGAGCAATGATTGCTGGGGCAATTGATTGCTCCTGCAATGTTTGAGAAGAATAAAGTATGGAACTTGGTCCCATCTCCAAAACATCAATCAGTTATTGGCACAAAATGGGTTTTCAGAAACAAAATGGATGAGAATGGTAAGGTCATCAGAAACAAAGCAAGGTTAGTTGCTCAAGGCAACAACCAACAGGAAGGTATTGATTATGATGAAACAGTTGCACTTGTTGCTAGATTAGAAGCCATTAGAATACTTCTTGCTTATGCTGCTCATAAAGATTTCAAACTCTTTCAAATGGATGTCAGAAGTGCTTTTCTAAATGGATTTTTCAATGAGGAAGTGTATGTACACCAACATCCTGGTTTTATTGATAAAAAAACATCCAAACCATGTTTTCAAACTAACTAAGGCTCTCTATGGTCTTAAACAAGCTCCTAGAGCTTGGTATGAGAGACTTAGCACCTTTCTGATCAAAAATGGTTTTTCAAGAGGAAAAATAGACGTTACTCTTTTTAGAAAAACACTCAAAGATGAATTACTGATTGTTCAAATTTATGTTGATGACATCATCTTTGGAGCCACAAATGAGAAGCTATGTAATGACTTTGGAAAATTAATGAAGAGTGAGTTTGAATTAAGTTTGATGGGTGAACTGAGATACTTTCTTGGTTTACAAATCAAACAACTTAAGAAGAATATATTTATTTCTCAAGAGAAATATATCAAAGATCTTCTTAAGAAATATAAAATGAGTGATGCAAAAGCTATGGCTGCCCCAATGCATCCTTCTGCAAGTATTGAAAAAGATGAGAAGGGTAAGGCTGTCTCTGAAAAGGAGTACAGAGATATGATAGGCTCTCTATTATACCTCACTGCGAGTAGGCCAGATATAGTCTTCTCAGTAAGACAATGTGCTAGATTTCAAACTGCTCCAAAAGAATCTCATCTCACTACTGTCAAAAGGACTTTCAGATATCTTGTTGGAACACCTAATCTTGGTCTTTGGTACAAAAAGAAAACACATTTTGAGCTTATAGGGTACTGTGGTGCTGCTGGAGACAAAGTTGAAAGAAAAAGCACAAGTGGTTCTTGTCAGCTACTTGGGGAATCACTCATCTCATGGTCATGTAGAAAACAAAGTACAATTGCCCTATCAACAACAGAAGCTGAATATGTCTCGGCTGCTGGCTGCTGCTCTCAAATTCTATGGATCAAAAATCAACTTGAAGATTACTCTTTAAGTTATTCAGGTATTCCAATATTCTGTGATAATACTAGTGCTATAAATCTGTCCAAAAATCCTATTCAGCATTCTAGGTCAAAGCACATTGATATTAAGCATCATTTCATTAGAGATCATGCGCAAAAGAAAGACATCGAACTTGTTTTTGTGGATACTAAACACCAACTAGCAGATATTTTTACTAAATCCCTTTTAGAGGAAAGTTATAGTTACATTAAAAGCGTGCTTCATATCATTGAAACCCCCTGAGATGAGAAGGGTCATGACCAGCAAGCTTCTCAGTCATGAGAAGGGTCATAACCCTCAACCTTCTCAACTCTTGAGAAGGGTCATCAGATGCATATGACCATAAAAATACAAAAAGATTAATGTTGTGTGTCATTTATTGTTCGCATTTATATTGTTTGTGTGTTTTATTCTTTTTGTCTTAGGTTAGCTATTTTAAAAAAAAAATCCCAAAAATAGGAACCTAGCCGTTTCAACGGCTCTTATCCCCTTTTCTCTCTCCAATCTAAATGGGTCTTGTCCAAACGGTTACTCATCGACAAGAATATCTTAACCGTTGGACAATAACTGCTCTGAAGTAATTAAAAGGCATTACTTCATCCTCTTTCTCGCATAACTCAAGAAAATGGTCATCTCTCTCTCTCTCATTCTGCGCTCAAAATCTCGAAACCTTCAAATGGTCTGAACCAAAAACCCTGAACCTGCTTCCACTTACTCTGATTCGAACACGAAATCACAAGAGACAGATCCTAAAGTTCCAAACTTTGTTCTCATCGGTCCTCCTCAAAACCCTGTTACCGTAAAACCACTCAAATCACGTCCTGCAAAGATGAAACATACTCCCAGTGGAAACCCAAGAAGATCTATGAGGGTCAAGTTTCACACTGCTTCTAAAAACAACACCGGAACATCAAAGGACGCTCATAATGATGTTGAAGCCTCGAAAATCCCCTCTGAAACCAGAACAGAGCAACCTGTTGTTCAAGCATCTCAACCTATTGAAGAAGCAATTGTTGAGATGGCTCAAGGAAAGAGAAAAATGGAAAAAGGGAAGCAGAAGATTTGAAGCTTCTCAACCTCGTAGCAGTAAGAAGGGCTGGCCACTTAAGAAGAGAAAGGAACCAGAAAAATCAAAATGGGCATCAAAACCCATTGTCTCAGGGACAGTTTACTATCCTGAGGAGATTGAAAATGTGCGTGGAACATTACTCCATTTCTCACACAACAGAAATGAGATGAATTCATCTCACTGGATGATCTTGTTTACAAAGAAAGAGTAAGAGAATTCTTTGCATATGCCACAATCAAATATGATCCTCCATCAATCAACCTCCAGGGTCAACAACAAGGAATTTACAGTTTCCTCAATCTCTCTTGGAAGAGCACTCAACATACCAGATGAAGGAAATCAAGTGTATGATGAGAACTGGTTTAAAATCATGAAAGTATCTCTGGAAGATGTGAAAACCACCCTTCTCAAAGACCCTTCTCTCCCTATAACTGCCCCAAATCTTAAAGACATGGTAAGAATCCTTCACCATAGCTGCTCACATACTCTTCTTCCTAGGGCTGAATCATTTGAGAAAGTCACTACTGGTGATTGTATTGTGTTATTCATCTCATCACCAAAACACCAGTAAGCCTACCCTTCCTCATGATCCACCATATGATCAATGCCATTAGGGCAGATAAAGCTTACCACCCTACCATATGGCAAATCCCTTACTAGAGTATTCAATCATTTCCTGATTAATATCTCTACTGATGAGGGTAGCATAGAGAAGAAAACCTTCACAGCCAAAAACCTAAAACTCATGGGGATAGAGGTCACCACTCCTGAAGAAAAGAAGAAGGATAAGAAGAAGAAAAAGAAGCAAAAGACTAAATCACTGTCCAGTATATCTCATGACACTGAAACAGAAGAGTCTCTTGCTGAAGTGGTAAAAGGGAGACAAAGAGTAAGGAGAAGAATGATCCTCTTCCACAAGAGGTGGAAAATACATCTGAGAAAGGTTCTGAAATGGAAATAGAACCTGAAAAGGATGACAGAGATGAGATAAATGATCCTGAGAAGGATCAAGCAGAAGAAAATCTTGGTGAGAAGGATGTCTCACAAGAAAATGAGGAAATAGTGTCTGAGAAGGTTCAGAGCACTGAAGAAAAGGCTGAAAAGGAACATTCTCACGAGGAGCATGCTTCCAAGGAACTTGAGAAGGGTCCTCAAGAAGAATATGATGATGAGAGGACCATCACAGATGAGAAGGATGATTCAGATCACTCCTCCTCTAGAAAGGTTATGGCTCCATTGACTAAAGTCTACACTAGGCAAAGTGAGAACTATATGGAAGCCAGTTGATCAAGAAGTGACAAGTAATTTGGTGCAACAATTTGAAACAGTTGCTCCTAGAGAAGGTTTGAACACACCAGAAAGAAATTCTGTTGGTGATAATTCAGGAGAAAAGACTGAGGAATTGCACCTCAACTCCTCTGGAGGAAATGGTTCTGAAAGAACAGTGGTGTTTGAAGGGCTTACTCCATTCAATTTGAATGTTGAGATCACTGAGGAACCACCACATGAAGTGCAATTTGAAGAAAGTCAAGTTGCTGAAGAAGCTGAGAAAGGAGAATCTGCTGAAGCTGAGAGAGGTGAACCTGCTCAAGCAGAGAAGGTTAATTTTGCTCAAGAAACTACAGATGATAATGATTCTAAACCCTTAACTCAAACCATCCCAACATCACCACAGGGGGATCTTCACTTTAACACCTCCTCCCCCTATCATACAAACCCCTCTCCCTTCAATGTTCCATGAGCAAATACCCACACTTCCACCTTTCTCACCTGTCACAACCATACCACACTCAGTCCCACCTTTCTCACCTCCACCACTCCCCATAGCCACTGCACCTCAAGTAGAATCATCAAATCCCACTATCTCACGAGTGACCTCTCATAACCTTGATCAACTCTTAGCTGCCATCAACCTAGAAACATGGCATCTCTCCACTCAAAACTGGGAATACCGTAACCTTATACATCAACCAATTTCTCAATCTGAATCAATCACCTTTAGATGACTCCCCTCAACCAAAATTGCCTTCCATCAACACCCAATCTCACCATTCTGACATGCCATCAAAATTTGGGTCTATGAATTTCTCTTTCTTCAATGCTGGCCAAACTTCTGGTGTAGCACAAGAGAAAGTTATTGAGGAATCTAACGAGGAAAGCCCTTCTGCTCTTGAAGCTCTGGTCATTCGCATGTCTAAAATGGAGAAGATGATGAGAAAAGTGAAAGCTCTGCTGAAAAACGTGCTTGAAGGTCAAGCAATTCTGCAACAAGGGCAAAGAGCTCAAGTTGCTAGAGATGAGCAGTATCAGTCATGGATTCTGCAGCAAGGGATGACCACACTTGCTCCAAACCTCACTCCTCCAGAATTTGGTCCTATCCCTCAGTTTCCTGACATTCCAAGACCTGCTACTTCCTCCTCTTCTGATGGGTCTTCCCCATCGAAGTAGCCTCTTAATTTCTCTCTCTGCCTCCACCTTTCTGATGTTAGCCAAAAGGGAGAGAAGAGTAGATTAAGTTTAGGGGTGTTAGAAGTTTTTATTGATTTGCTATGTAGTAGCTAATATCTGTGTTTGCATGACACTTTTTTGTTGAGAAGTATACTTCTCACATGCTATTTTTATTTTCTTAGGCAAATCTGCCAAAAAGAACACAACCTTCTGTAATCATATCAATGATTCTTTTGATGAGCTTCATGAAATATATGTTCTTGCTTATCTTCTTTTGTGGTATCTGAATTGTGTAAAATTAATGTTTTTGCTTATGAATCTATATGCACATATTCAGGGGGAGTAAAAATACTTATGCCTTAGAAAATTTTAAACAAGTATCAGAAAACTTAATCCATTCCATAAAGTTTGTCAAACATAAAAAAGGAGGAGATTGTTGAGGCAAAATCCCTAATTAGTTTTGATGATTAACAAACTTCAAATGTGAGAAGCTTAAGTTATTTGATTTCTTATGCTACTAATGTTTCTTCTTGAGTGAACAATAAGAACAGGTATAAACAATCGAATCTCAAGAAGGTATATGCTTATGAGAAGCATCAGATTTGAGAAAACTTTGGACAAAGTTGTACACAAGGCCTTAAGAAGAAAGGCTTCTCTTGGCAAGATCAAAGATCAAGACCAAATGGGTAAACTTGAGAAAGATCATCTTGAGAAAAATGATTTCAATCTGTGTCAACATGAGAAGGATAGTCAGAAGGATCAACTTAAGAAGCATAATGATAGAACCAACATAAGAAAGTCTCTCAGAAGAATAGAGATGAGAAGCTTCATGACAAGAAGAGTCAACATCAGAAGGGTCATGATGAGAACAGTCAAGTTGAGAAGTGTCATTTCATAAATATCTTCATGAGAAGCATCAACTTGAGAAGCATCTGTCCAAAAACTGTCACACCTGAGAAGAGTCATAGTTGAGAAGAGTCATGACAGCTGGAAACTGCTGTCTTCTACAGAAAAGCAGAAACACAGCTGTCTTAAAAGTAAACAGCCTTGCAACAGCTATATTCTTTTGCCAATGACTCTTTTCTATGGTCCAGAGGATATTACACACCATTTCAGCTATAAATAAACGCATCTGGCCATCGTTTATCCGTGTGAGAGTACTGAGCTCAAAACTTCCAATCTTCTCAAGTGTCGAGTTTTTCTCTCATCCATACTCAGCTGCTTCAAACTGAAAGGATTCAATTGATCTCTGAGTATGTATTTTTGCTTGTGTTGTAATCTATGGTGAAACACCATTTGTATTAACCAAGCTCTAGAAATCCCACAAACCCATACACCAAACAGAAAACCTGTAGGGAACCTTCTCAAGTGGCATGCGTTGCTTTACAGGCTTGATAAGTGAGTCGCGTCTGTGTTAGAAGCTACCTAATAGATCAGAAGGATTGTATTAGGTGTGAAAATCAATATCTGAAAGTAAGTTTTGAAGAAGAGACTTACTGACCCTTCTCAACTCTATCACATAGTTGAGAAGACAGTTTTTCATAAACCTTCTCTACTTGCTATCATAGTTGACAAGACTGCGTTCACTCACACTTCTCAAACTAAGAGCACTCACTATCTTAATATCTAATCATGCTTGTGAAGATAATTATCTTGTTTTAGGTTAATTTTAAAAGGGTCACAATTCCAACCCCCCTTCCTTGTGACACTTATTGACTTCAGTTCCTTCATTTTCGCACGGAATCTATTCCTTTCAAGTTCTTGGGTGTTTCCATAGGGGAAAACCCAAGAAGGAGTTCAACTTGGAAACAAGTGATTGATAAGCTTCGTAAAAGGCTTGCCTTGTGGCAAGGGCGACATCTATCTATGAGTGGTCGGGTAACTCATATCAACTCTGTTTTAAATAACATTCCCCTATATTTTTTTATCGTTTTATAAGGCGCCAAAGACGGTGATTAAGAGGTTGATTAAGATTCAAAGAGATTTTTTGTGGAGTATTAAAGATGATGCTAGAGGTACGTATTGGGTGGCTCGAGACAAGGTGTGCAAGTCTAAGGAGAAGGGTGGCCTAGGTGTGAAAATATAGTTGTTTATTATTGCTTTATTAGCTAAGTGGAAGTGGCGTATCTTGTCGGATGAAAAAGTTTCTTGGAGGGATATTCTTACGTATAGATATGGTGAGCTAGGCTCTATTTTCTTCAACGAGATATCATCCTCAGAGAGAAGTTTGGACTTTTCTTTGTGGTGGCTTGACCTCAGGAGAGTGGGGGATGAGCGGTGTTCCGAGGGGTGATTTGAAGCGAATGTTAGAAAGGGTTTGGGCGATGGTCGTAATGTGAATTTTTGGCACCACCATTGGATTGGGCAACGCCCGTTGAAACTGAATTTCACTAATAATTTTGCAAGTTGTTCTAATAAAAATGCGAAGATTGTGGAATTGGGAGTGTGGCATTAGAGTCGTTGGTATTGGAACTTGTCCTCGGTTTAGAACGATGGTCAACTTCACAGTGATGAAGGGAAGTGTTGCTTAATATTTTAAGGGAGGTGAACTTAAATTGTGATGAAGCAGATTTTTGGAGTTGGATCTTAGAGTCTTCAAAACATTTTTCAGTGCGCTCTTGTTACCAATATCTACTGTCATCCGATCCAACTTTTCCAGTGGTTAGTGACAACGATTTTTCAGTTTATAAAGCCATTGGAAGACTTCAATTCCATCGAAAATTCTGATTTTTGGATGGAGATTACTTACTAATTCATTACCGGTTCGTGACTTGTTGGTGAGACGACATATCATCCATATATAGGAAGGAGCAGTCCGTGTGTTTTGTAACAACTTCAGAGAGGAAGTCCAACATCTAATTTTAGATTGTTATTTTTCTCACAAGGTGTGGAGTAAGGTTGGGAGCTGGCTCGATATCGAGCTGCCTAGTTCCTATAGCTTATCTTAACACTTGTTGGTGTCCCTGGTTAGCCCGGAATGAAGTTTATTTTAGAGGAGAAGAAGTCAAGATAGATTCAGTTGTGGCGCATATCAAGTATTTGTCTTGGTATTGGTTTATTTTTGGGGTGGGAAGAGATTCTAACTTGTCTCTGCCACTATGGTGGAACAATGCTCTTACTTGTATCAACAATTTCTGATTTCCTTTTGAATTTGTGGTTTTGAGCATCCATAATATTCTGATCAATGAATTATTGTTTATCGAAAAAAATAAATATACTTATTAAAAAAGTAACTTATTTAAGCAAATATATTTATGAGTCTTGATAGCGATAATCTATAAAGATAAATTAATTACGATTACTAATTTTGAAAATCAACTACAAGTTTTTAAATATTTTTTAAATAAAAAAACAAAACTACTTGAGTGTTTAATTATTACTAGTTATTAGTTTGACTTTTATTATTCTAAAATTCTTTATAGACTTAACTTTTGTTATTATAGAATTATTATTTTTTGAACAAACAGAATTATTATTATTCTTATTATTATTAATATTGAAAAGTTATTATTACTACTATTATTATAATAGAATTTTTTTTGACAATTTTACTATAATTATTATTGTTATATTATTATTATTTTATTTTATTATTTATAATATAATGAACTGGCGAAGCAGAGAATATGATTGATCAAAGAAACAGAGAATATGCCATGGAATATAGATAAGCAAGCAGGGAGTGAGTATGTAAAATAAAGTCAAGCCCTGTATTTTCAGCGATCTGCGCTCTAACATTTGAGGTGGCAGACAATTTTTTTTTTAACAATTTTTTTACCCTTTTTATCAATGTTTTTAAAATCGGACCAGAGATCGAACCGGCGAGACCTCCGGTTCATGGTTCAATCGGTTCAACCGGTTCATGGTTCAATCGGTTCAACTGGTTCAACCTGGTTGAACCGGATAAGTAATTTATTAAATAAAAAATATTAAATTTTGGAGAAAAAAGTAAATTTACCTCTAAAAAATTGCATTTCGGGCGGTTCAAACCGGTTCAACCCGGTTCGGTTCTCGGTTCTTTCCCGGTTCAAAGCGGTTCTTGGCGGTTCAATCCGTTTCTGGGGCGGTTCTTTGGCCTGCGGTTCAAATGGGGTTGAACCAACCGGCCAGGGGGCCGGTTCCCGGTTGAACCGGCCGGTCCGGTCCGGTTTTTAAAACCTTGCTTTTTATCAATATGCAGTTTCCATTGGCTTTACCTGTAACTAATTTACCTCTAGAAACTTGATTGATCACTAGTATCTGACTTTGTCGATCCGTGTGGCTGTCTACCTAAATAATAATAATAATAATAATATGAGATTGAATAAAATAATTATTAAAAGAAATAACTCCATTTTTGACCAGACATATAAAACTAATAACAAGATATATTTATTAGTTAGTCTAAAAAATAAATATTTTTATTAATTAAAAAAGTTGTTTATTTAAATTACCATTTGTTGTCAAAAAAAATGTAAAGTACCCTTTTGCTGCATATTTTTTAGTGTAATTTTATTTTTTATTGTAGTGGTTATCTCCTTAATAACCTTCACTAAGAAAAACAACTACAAAGAATTATATCTATAATTTTTTTTTCAAACCGCAAGGTTTGGTGTATCATTTTTTTTAATAAAATTAAACCTAGTAGTAAAAACATTTAGAGGGCGTTTGTTTCAAGTCTAGGATTAAGATTCTTGAGAATTCATGGGTCATGAATGAACATTCCTATGTTTGTTACAAGTTTGAAAAAAATTATTCCTGGGTATGAAAATTGTAACACCCCGGTATTTCTTTAAAAACATCTAAATATACAATTTGGTATAAATCAGAGTATAAAAATTCCTGTTCGGATATACATCTTTACAAGAAACAGCGGAAACTATAAAAATAACATTTTACAACTTCGAGTCATAAGACCGAATACAGAGACTACATCAGAAGAATCCAAAACATAGATGGAAGATTACATCTCCAACTTCTCCTCGAGCCTGATGACTAACTGTGCTGCCTGCTGTCCTTATAACCTATTCTCTGTAAAACAACAAATATGGATTGGGTGAGACAACTTGTCTCAGTGAGTCCTACAGTGCCCCCTCACTAACACTCGGTTCCATTATAAAACCGTTATACATAGTTAAAATCATAACTATTTATAGCAATATATATACCTAGCCCCTTCACCGGCCGTGCAAAGCCCACAATCCCGATAACTGAAGTGCTACCATATATATTTTAGCCTTGTCAATTATTATATAATTACAAGCTTTACCAAATGAAACATTGACCGTGCAAAGCCCACAATCCCGATGAGTCGTGAACCTATCTTAGCATAAATCGGCCGTGCAAATCCCACAATCCCGATAACCCACGTTAGACCACGCCATAACGTATACATGGCCTAGGTAAGGGGTCATGACTACCCTCCCTAGTATGCTACTTGTCGGGTCGTCACCCAACGTGATATATATGACAATACATATCAATTCTCGAGAGTTAGATAATCTATATCTTTTTTATCACCAAAGGATCAATCACATAAGCCTTTTAGATAATATATATCTTTATTGATCTATAACCCGTTTAGATGAATTCAATAGTTAGACATCCGGCGTTATAATCATTATTCAATTTCACATATATGAATGTATAGTCAGTCCATCCATTTAATAGGCGTACCCACACGTGTACTAAGTTTCGGTTTTCAAAACCATTTGTCTTCACAAAACTTCTCAAAATCATGAGTTAAATTCTTTCAAAACAGATCATTTCAGAATTCAAATCACACCTTTAAATAGGGTTTTTAATAAGCTTCAAAACGCAACCGAAAACACTTCGATCGGACCACCGGATCAAAAGTTATAGCGAAAACAATTCCAATTAGGTTTGCTGAAGATTTACACTGCGTCGTGACGCGGACAGGGTCCGTCGCAACGCGAAATTACACAGAACCGAAATCTTTGAAAATTTTTTGACATGGTCGCGTTGCGACAGACACGGGTCGCGACGCGATGGACACCAGAAGGTTAAAAATTCGGCTGTTTCGAAAACAGTTTTCTCCCGATTAGATCTCACTTTATACCGAGACTTCCCATGAGCCCCGAGACTTGAAAGCATAAGTTTATCGATAATATTCAGACCATATTCCAGCACATAACCAGGGTATAGATATATGTATTTTCATATAAATCGTAAAATAGCGTTTTCCGACGAAAACGGTTTTTGACTCGATAAAACGTTTCTCGGTTTCAGAGTTTTCGAAGATCGAACATATACCATAGTACTGAAAAAAAAACCATTTCAGAATATAAATTTAACCCTATCCGTGAGTAGAACTCACCCGGTTGACGATCTCGCGAGAATTCACGTTGGAGCACGAACGATGGGACCGTAACCACTCGAACAATCCCCGTAATCACGAGCACGCTCCGAATGCCTCCGTATCTGAATTCAGCAACCAATACCCCTCTCGCTACTGACTTGATTACCGATACATAGAATTGACGTCTCGCGCGGCTTGACAACTCGAATCCCAAATCCAACGAATCAACATTTCCAGCTTCGCTTCCATTTCCCAGCATCAGGATTCAGTTTTGCAACAGGCATAACTTGGTCAATCCGTGACCAAAACTATCCAAATCGGTGCTCATTGTGAAGGTAATTTCGTCTACTTTCATATGGTCAAGGATTCACACGCATGCATCCAGTGGTTTGGGAGATATCACCAAGACAAAGTGACTGGTCCAGGATAATGCTTGATTCTGAAACCGTAACTTGGGGACATGATATCTCCTTCATTTCCCAATGAAACCCGATGGTTCTTGTGCCCAAAATGAAGATCTTTGTGTCTAGTTTCCAGAAAAACAAGAATCACGTTCATAGGGGTAGTGTACAGTGAGATACGATGAAAACAATGAAGGTGGTTCTTACGGGTTTTCTCCTATGCTCCCCAAGAACACCATACAATGCAAGAAAACTGAGTTTTGCCAAGGTGGAGCTCAATATTCAAAAATGGAGGAATAGGGGGAATGTGGAAACAGCTCACAAAACTCACATCAATGGAAGGAGGAGAAGAAATGCTGAACAATGGTGTAGAAGATGGCCACATGCATCAACAATGGGAAACCATCCCTCTCCTCCATCTTCCTCCCTCTCTTCTTGGTTCCTTTCTCTTTTCTTATTTCTGGATGCTTGAGTGTCCTGGAGTTTGTGGGAGTAAAAAGGAATATAAGGCTCAGCTGAGAGTTAGCAAGGGTGAGGAAAGGACCAAAATGCCCTTACTTCTTAAATTCTCACTTAAACTTAAATTTCGATCAATAATGCATCTATTCCTATCATTAGCAATTTGCTTAGTTAAATCCCTTGGGTCGACTAACAATTATAGCCATGACCTCTTACTAGATTGATCCAATGACATTTAGTGAAATGACCATTTTACCCTTGCGCTCCAATTCCCATTTAAAATTTACACAACTCGAATAATTTGCGCGTATTTCATATGCTTGCGCGATTAAACATTGCTTTCCCGATAGCATTAAGTCCATGACCCGATTTATCATCTAATCGAATAATAAATCGTTAGTTAATTTCGTAATCCGAAATTAACAAAAATTAGGGATGTTACAAAAAACCCTAGGAGGAGTAAGATAACTTCCAATAACCTCTATCATTCCCATGGAAAATGTTGGGAATAGGAATTCCTATGCGGATTATGCGAAAATTTAAATATACAAAATTAGTTTAATTTCTATAATTACCTTATCACCGGAAATGTTTAAAAATTTACCAAACACTTTTTCTAGAAGACAGCTAGGATTATTATTCTTATCATTATGTTCCAAGGAATGATAACTCCAAGCTTGTTGTGTTTTGTTGAAAAACAAAGGATATTTCAAAAGTGGAAGTCCCATATTGCTTGGCTTTGGACTCACCAAAGTCTTTATATATTAAAGCTTAATGAGATCTGATTTCCCCCCTGCGCGCACGCTCATAGAACCACGTGTATCGCTTTCGCTCATAGAACCACGTGGATCGCTAGCGCTCATAGAACCATGTGGATCGCTAGCGTACCCATGCGGGTCTATAATGAGATATTAATTTTATACTTATTTTTGGTTTTATGTTAGCCTATCCGAAAATGCTAAGTTTAAGCTACTTTTGGTCAAACTAATTTGCAAAATAAATTTGTAACAACAAATTGATGTTGCTTTATTTCCCAACGGCTATAATGACATTTGATTAATTCATTCCACTTGATTTCGTAACACACTTATAATGATATTTTATTTCCCAACGACTATTTTCATTAATCCGTTTTATTTTGTAACCTACAGTTTATGGCAATTCATTTCATAAATGATATTTTCGGTTTTTCTTTGGCTTCAAATGTTGATGGAGCGTTTGCTTCATCACTTAGTGTCGTGATCGTGATCCCGACGTAGACGGCTCAAAAAACCGATTATTTTAGGAGTCGCCACCCAATTTATTTAATAGGAAAAATTGAGAAAAACCTATCTTAACAATTATTTGGTCTGCGTAAACTAGATTGGATTCGGGAGTCTATTATGCATAGGGAAGGGCGAAAACTAAATTCCACAGCACCCCTAATACATCTGTCCTAAGACAGTTACCCTAAATTTGATTGTGCAACATATCAATAGGTTTAGAAAATTTGTTTACCCAAAAAATAAGTAAAAAAGAATTATTTAGAAATAAATAAAATAGGGACCAATTTAAGAAAATTTTAATTTTGACTTGACGGGGAAGTCCCACTCCTACGTATCCTCTGGTGCAATGAGGAACTCAATAGTCACGTAGTTCTTCCTGAAAAAGTTTGTTGGTTGGTGGATTTTATTTTTTGAAAGGGTTTAAGATCACCAAGC
The DNA here is from genome assembly GCA_039519185.1 of Astragalus membranaceus. NCBI lineage: Eukaryota > Viridiplantae > Streptophyta > Magnoliopsida > Fabales > Fabaceae > Astragalus > Astragalus membranaceus. Next base: position 64,132,071 of record CM076846.1, on the reverse strand, counting down.
TGTACAACTAAAGTCTCTTAAACCGGGATTGACAAGATGTCACATCTCAGCCGATCCCTGTTTTTATATTTTTTAGAAAAATAAGTGTTAGAGAAAAAGATGATTATTTATTGGAAAAAATTAATTTAGCTTGACGGGAAGCCCCGCTCCTACGTATCTCCGAAGCGGAGAATCAAAAGCTACGTAGTTCTTCTTTAAAAAATCTTGTGTTGATTGATTTTAATTTTTGAAAGGGGGTTTAAGACCACCAAGCTGTACAACTCGGGCGTCTTAAACCTGGATCGACAAGACGTCGCGTCTCAGCCAATCCCATATTTTTTTTGATATCTTTATAAAAAAAAAGAAAAGAAGAAAAATATTTTTAAGGGTAATAGTAAAAATATCAATAGTAGTAGTACTGATAATAATAATTATAATGATAATAATAAATAATAAATGTGAAAAGAAATAAATAGATGAAAACTAAAGGGGGATTGGGAAAATAGGGATTGGCATCATGAAAACGTAGGGTGTAGCTAACAGGCTAACATCCTGATCCTAAAATTTTTTTCAATAAAATAAAACTAAAGAAATGAGTATATAACATAATCAACAAATAAGGAAACCCTGATTTTCCCTTTCAAACGTACCCACACAACCAACGCTGTTTCCAGCCCAAAAGGAGAGAGAAAAAAAACTTTACGCGAAAAATGGAGAAAGAAGAAAAACAAAGAGAAGGAGAGAGAAGGGTCGCCGGAGAGAGATGGAAACCGACGGCGGTTATGTGGTGGTGACAGTGATGGTGACGGTGGGAGGTGATGGTTTGGCCGTGAGGGGTGATGGTGGAAGGTGATGGTTTGGCCGTGAGGGGTGATGGTGGCCCACGGTGGTCGTTTGGCCGTGAAGGGCGATGGTGGTGGCGGTGCGCAAAGAGAGAGAGAGAGAGAGAGGGCGAGGAAGAGGCAGTTCTGTTGATGGTGATGGTGGCTGGCGGTGCACCGACGACGGCGGAGGTGCGCTTCTTCTATTTCCCTGCCTCTTCTTCTCTAAGCTGTTCTATTCTTTTGGATCCCTCTTTTTTTTCAATAGCTATTTGTGTTGTTATGGGCTTGTGGGGTTGATAGGTTGTTGGTGTGGTGAAGGATAATGCTCACTGTTGCAAGCATAGGGTATTAGTACTTGGTCTTTGTTACAGTGAGGGTTGGGCAAGATATTGAAGATGAAGATTGAGTTTGGGAATGTTACTGTATTAGCTTTTCCTCTTAAAATCATTCTCCTAATTTTTTTTTCTAATGCTTCTATCCTCAGAATTGTTTTCCCTTTTTCATCGATCCCCCCTTTTGCTTATCCTTTTTCAAAAATCTTTCATGTTTTGATGTTTATTTTGTTATGTCATAAAGTTTCTTCTCCCAAGCCTCTGATGCATTCACAAAAATATCTTCCTGACCTCTTTCTATTTGTGCATATGTATGCAGAGCAATTTGAATAGCAAAGAAGACTTCCCACTTGAAGCTTATGTAGCATCTGTAGTCAAAAGGTTGCAGAGGCATGGGACTGGATTGCCCTTCTAATGAAAATTAGCAAAACAAAGATGAAAGAGTCTGCAACTTTTAGCCAATGATAGAATATACCATGTGTTGTTATTTGTATTTTTTTAATTTAAAAATAATAATAATAATAATAATTAAAATTTAATGTTAAAACAGATTTTTTAATAAAGTTTTTCTTAAAAAAAAGTCCTACTAATGATAATAATATTGATAAAAATGCAAAAAATATCACCAATAAGTTTAAAATTACACGCAAAATCAATTAAAATCACAAAAATGCGTAAAAATTATATTTTTTGGAATTTTCTCGAAAAAAGAAGAAAATAACGGTTAAAATTGGGTGTTCACACTTAGATATGTAGCCTATAAAAAGCTAGTCAAGTAGCTATTGATATATATCCGAGAATCACTTCCTCTCTTCGATATAAACACTCCTGGGTTCATTTCTTGTCAGTCTGTTCTTGCCAGTTCGGAATCCTCTTTTGCTATTGCGCTTGAGACGAGCCGGTTACACCCGACGCCGAAACTTCTCGAACACGAACTAACGGAATCTGCTCCTGCTGTTTCCAGCAACTAAACGCCAATTTGCAACAAGCGTAACTCACTCAAATCTCCACCAATCTTAGCAAAACGAGGGTCTACGGTGAAGGGAATTTTCTCTACTTTCTGATGGAGAAAGATTCACTTGCATGCAACCAGTAGATTGGGAGATATCAACAAAACAAGAGGACTGCTTCGGAACAGTGGCTGATTCTCAATCCGAAAGTTGTGAGCATGATATCTCTCTCATTTCTCAATGAAATCATGCGGTTCTTGTGCCCAAAATGAAGAGCTTTGTGTCTAGTTTCCAAAGGGACAAGAAGCACGATGATCGGAGGTCAGTACATGGAGATACGAACGAAACACTGAAGGTAGGTAAAACGGGTTTTACCCAGAATTTCTTCCATGTGGAGCTTGGTTGTGCTTCAATGGTGATTTCAAAAGGAAGAGGAGGATGGTTGTGATTTTTGTATCATTAGAAAGGAGATGAGGAGCTGATTCAGAATATGTAAAAATATTGAGCATGCATGGTGGTTTGAAGGAACTCTCACCTCTTCCCTTCCTCTCCCATTCGCACCCTCTCTCTTTCTCTCCCCTATGGTTCTGAATTTTCTGAAATGGAAGATGAAGTGTGTTTCCTCTTCATTTGGTCCGGCTGAGGGGGTATATAAGGGGCATGAAAAAGGACTAAAATACCCTTCACTTAAACTTTTCATTCCTCATGACTCCTCACCATTCTAATTACCCTACTTGACATAATTAATATCAATTAAGCACACCATTCATATAGTAATTAAATCAAGCAATCCACTATCAAATCATTTTATTTCTAATCAAGACAAGAATTCACAAAATAATAATTCACGTCAAATAATTTAAATAGCGAAAATTGGGGATATTACAATCACCCCAACTTTTAAAAATTTTGTCCTCAAAATTGGACCAATCAAAACAATAGCTCACAACATACCTTTCGCCGATCCGACATCAGCGTCGCCTTTCTGGGCGTCCAACACAAAGACTTTTCCGCTCGCGGAGTTAGAATTCCCTTCTCGATTCTTCTTCTTCACCGGGCATTCGTTAGCATAATGCCCTTCTTCCTTGCAGTAGTAACACATCGTTGATCCCTGACGACATTCTCCAGTGTGAGGCCTTCCACATTTCGGACACTTACCGGACCTTAGTAGTTCGGATGCTGTAGGTTGCTTCCCTTTGTTGTAGGTACTCCTCGGTTCATCACTTGGGGATGACAATTCCAAGGTTTTCCTCTTCTCCTTCCGATACGCTTTCCTTTCCTCATACATCTTGTTGAGATCTGCCTCTGCAACATAAGCTTGTTGCACCAATCCAGCATAACTGGTCATAGCATAAGAGCTAAGACCTTGGGCCACATCCGCACGAAGACCTGCTTTGTACATTTGCATCTTCCACTCATCATTAGGAGCATGCTTTGCCAATTGATAAAACTGCGACAGCCTTTCGAACTTGGCGGTGAATTCACCCGCTGACATCTCTCCTTGCCTCAAGTTAACAAACTCGGCTTGCTTGCTTAACTTCATCACCGGAGGGAAGAAGTGACCAGAAAACATTTCTTTGAAGTTGGCCCAGGTAACCGGAGTTCCCTGGTTCACCATTAGTTCATGAGCATTGGTCCACCAGGTTTGAGCATCTTCCTCGAGCATATGGGCGGCAAAGAGAACCTTCTCTTCTTCGTTGCATTGAAGAGTCCTGAAAATCTTTTCCATTGAATCCAACCAGAAATGAGATACCATTACCTCAGGTTCTCCTTTGAAACTTTGCGGATTCATCTTCTGGAAACGAAAGTAAGCCCTATTCGGATCTTCCAGAGGAGGTTGTTGAACATTCGGTTGCTGATGATTCATCATCTCATGATGCATTTGGGCCATTTGAGCCATCTGTTGCTGTTGCATTTGCATCATGTCATTCATCATCTTTTGTTGCGTCTCGATGACATTCTGCATCCATTCGGTATTTGGATCAACAGGGACGCTTCTCCTACTTCCACCAGCCATGATTCTGCGAAATATGCACAAAGTGTTTAGTTGATCAGGCTAAACGTCTAATAGCATACTAAGAGGAATCACACTTAGAGGACTTAAGAGACTCAAGATTCTAAGCCCGACTAGGTCGAACTGCTCTGATACCAATTGTAACACCCCGTTAATTTCTATCTTGTAGAAATTACCGAAGCGCACTACTGGCATACATCAGAGTGACTTTCCTTTTAACATATTGAACACATACTAAACTTCGATGAATCACTCATCGAACGTGCTTAAAATAACTGAACTGATCATAAATAAAGTCGGTCCTTACACCCTCAACTAGTGTTCAATACTCAAAACCGAAAGTCTGCGGAAGCGATTTACAACTTGAAATACATAAGTCGTACAATCGAGTAGTCTTAAGATACTGAATACAAAATACAGAAATACAAAGGAAACTGGAATACAAGACATAAAGAGATAAAGATAGCGGCTACTCCTCAAGCATCTTCATAGCCATGCCTCACGGTCTTCAACTTTCCCTGCTTAACTGAAAAACAACAACAATGGATTGGGTGAGACAACTTGTCTCAGTGAGTTCTATCGCGACCCCTTACTAATCCTCTCGGTTCAATTATGCTTGATTCATTATCTAAAACTCATAGTCCTCAAAGTTGACTATGTGGCTGAACTATGCTCAATCACTGAGCCTAACAATGAACTATGCTCAATCACTGAGCCTAACAATGAACTATGCTCAATCACTGAGCCTAACCATGATTCTTAGCGTGTCACCGGTCACTTGGCATAATAAGCTTCCGGTGAACCCGTCCCCACTAATCACTAGTGAGTCCCTGATGGGGCCTAGGTTCATAAGGGTCATGACTCCCTCTCCCCCAGCACACTAATCTGAAAAAGGGTCGTCACCCTGACAATGAACTGTGCTCAATCACTGAGCCTAAACAATGATACATATAGAATATACAATGACCATGAACAATGAAAACTGCTCAATCACTGAGCTTCATCATGACCTAATCTTATTCTGAACATTAGGTGATCTAGTTATTAACTTAACCTTATAATTTGGTGATCTCACATGGATTACTAATGTTTGCTAACTTAACTTACTAACCTTACTCAAAGAGTCAGTCCAACACATATATCAATCACAAGGTCATAACATGAAATCAATGGTCAATCACATGAGCATTCACTGCACCTGAACATAATCTAAACATAACCAATCACATGGCACTAATATAACTTGGATTCAATCACAGTCAAACACATAGGATTTCAGTGCTCCCATCCTTGGGGAGACTTGGAGAGTGGATTAGAAGGGACTTGGGACCATTCGGAATAGCTTAGGACATATTTTAAAAGTTGGCATCAGAAGGATACGCACGGTCCGTGCGCTATGGCGCACGACCCGTGCGCGTTTTCAAAACGGCACCATGAGGTTCAGAGTCTCACGCACGACCCGTGCACCCATACACACGATCCGTGCGCGACTCTCTGTATTTCAGAAAAACTGTTTTCGCGTTTTCTTTTCTATTCCGATCGTTCCCGTGTCCATTCCGATTCACATTCAAACTCGATAACACATCAATACAGACATGGAAGCCAGTACGTTCAGTACAATCAATAATATTCATTCAACAATCAACACACATCAATCAATAATCATGATATGCCAATTTATAAGTTTCCGTCCAACAATTCATCAATCTCATGACTCAAACGATATTTTCGCAAAACGGTTTCGCACCGGAATTTCACAAATTCGCGACTCAATTAAAATGAAAAGGCTGAAAACAATCCTAGTGAGTATTAGAACTCACCTTTTCGTGACGACGATACACCCGACGCCGAAACTTCTCGAACACGAACTAACGGAATCTGCTCCTGCTGTTTCCAGCAACTAAACGCCAATTTGCAACAAGCGTAACTCACTCAAATCTCCACCAATCTTAGCAAAACGAGGGTCTACGGTGAAGGGAATTTTCTCTACTTTCTGATGGAGAAAGATTCACTTGCATGCAACCAGTAGATTGGGAGATATCAACAAAACAAGAGGACTGCTTCGGAACAGTGGCTGATTCTCAATCCGAAAGTTGTGAGCATGATATCTCTCTCATTTCTCAATGAAATCATGCGGTTCTTGTGCCCAAAATGAAGAGCTTTGTGTCTAGTTTCCAAAGGGACAAGAAGCACGATGATCGGAGGTCAGTACATGGAGATACGAACGAAACACTGAAGGTAGGTAAAACGGGTTTTACCCAGAATTTCTTCCATGTGGAGCTTGGTTGTGCTTCAATGGTGATTTCAAAAGGAAGAGGAGGATGGTTGTGATTTTTGTATCATTAGAAAGGAGATGAGGAGCTGATTCAGAATATGTAAAAATATTGAGCATGCATGGTGGTTTGAAGGAACTCTCACCTCTTCCCTTCCTCTCCCATTCGCACCCTCTCTCTTTCTCTCCCCTATGGTTCTGAATTTTCTGAAATGGAAGATGAAGTGTGTTTCCTCTTCATTTGGTCCAGCTGAGGGGGTATATAAGGGGCATGAAAAAGGACTAAAATACCCTTCACTTAAACTTTTCATTCCTCATGACTCCTCACCATTCTAATTACCCTACTTGACATAATTAATATCAATTAAGCACACCATTCATATAGTAATTAAATCAAGCAATCCACTATCAAATCATTTTATTTCTAATCAAGACAAGAATTCACAAAATAATAATTCACGTCAAATAATTTAAATAGCGAAAATTGGGGATATTACAGGGTTGTTCTAGAAACCTATCAACACGTTTCAGTTTAACATTAAACATTCCAGCCTATTCATTCATTCCCGGTAGAGAAGCAAAGGAGATTAGAGATTTGTGATCCCTTCAATTCAATTCGTAGATATGGCGTTGAATCCCCAGTTCTTTCCAAACGGGTTGCCGGTTCCCTTCGTCAGTGAGATGTTTGTGTTGGCTAGAGATGGCGTTGACAAGATTCCTGGCTCTGGGTAATTTCTTTCCACTATTTATTTTTGTTGCTTTATTATTGAAATTGAACAAAAGAAAAAGAGGATAAATTAGGTTTATTGTTGAATTCCGCGCTTTAAATTGCTTTGCGCATATGCATGTGGTGAGAAAATGAGATTCATTGAATTAATACTTATTCTTGAAGTTAGTATTTCGGCTTTTATAGGAATAGTTTGTTGTTTTTAAAACAAGAAAGAAAATGCATGAGAATAGGGTTTTCATTTGATATTTCATGTGTATTGTAAGTTCATGGATTTTGATATGCTTCTCGTGAGTTGTTTCCACTTTCCATAGTTTTTATTGTGCAACTTTGGATTGTTTTTTTAATAAGGACTAATAGGAGAAAGAAAAATTAAATGATCTTGCAATGATTTTGAGCCTAGTCTTTAATATTCTAAATATTAACTTTTCTGAGAAGTTCTCTATGTAACTTCTCCTTGTAATTTAAGAACTAAATATTTATCTCAGTTGAAAAACTCATATAAGGTACGGTTAATCCAAACTTGGCCTATCTAATCCTGTTAAGCCACACTGGTCATGAAATCAAATCCTGTTAACCCACGTTGGTTTGGGGACATGTATTAGAGTGCCTCCTGATCATATTTTGGTTTTCGGTTTCCTTCATTCTTCTATTTGCTTTGCTTAAATAATATCTAAAATTTAATTTCGTTAACCAATTTAATCCCTAATTGAATAATTGAAATATATATTTAAGACTGATTAAGAGAGTGATCTTTATGGAATAAATACGAACATGTTTCGTTTATTATCGAAAATTATACCAACATATTAAATAGTATCTAAAATTTAATTTCGTCAACCAATTTAATCGCTAATCATCAATTTAATCCTTAATACTTAATAATCCCTAATTGAATATAATTGAATAATTGAAAGATAACTTTAGGATTAAACAAGAGAGTGATGTTTATGGAATAAATTAAAGATTTTTATTGCTTCAAAAAAAAAATTAAAGATTTTTATATCATAAATCAAAAAAATTGGTACGCTACCTCAACCATAATTCGCGTATCGTAGGGTTCCGTGTTTTCTCTTCTGCTCTCCCAAATCCAAATCAAATCAAATCAAATCCAAACCCATTCCATTATCGGATCCTTCAATCTCTTCAAATTGACCTAATAATCCATATATAGCTCAAAACCTAACCTCTGAGCAATTCAACGCCACCCTCACTGTGTTTTCAAGTTTTCCCCTTTGTTATTTAATCTTTTTCATTTCTTCATCGTTTGCGTTTTTCTTTGCTTTTTATGGATGGATGTGTTTGGTGCTGGGGGTGTTGCTCGTCCTGCTCCCAACATTGAAGATCTCAACCAACTTGAAGTTGTTTCGAAAGGTTTTTTTTTTGTTTATTTTTTAACTATCGTGATTCATTTTTTTTTTCTTGAAATGCTGTATAGGCCTTTCTTTTTGAAATTGGAGTTGTTGTAATAGTTTCTGGTTGTGTTGTGTTGTTTGATTTGGCTTGTGCATGTAGATCCGATACTGCTTAGGAATTTAGGGTGTCTTTGATTAGCTTTTTTATAAATCCGTATTCTGTTTTAAAAAAATCAAAAAAGTATAAATTTTGCTCTTTGTTAACTTTGTAAAACATTTAAAATCAGTTTAAAAAGTATAATCTGGTATTGCTCATCGGTGTATTGTTTTTTATAAGCTTTCATATCTTCAGTTCATATAACACATTAGTGCATGGCCATGAGAGTGATTTAACAGAGTGATTTAACCAAAGCACAAGCTTTGCTAATTTTGATGGTAACGTCTGAATTTAAATATAGTATTTATTGGTTGCTTAACTGCTAAGATTTTTCAAATGTGGCTGCTTTACAGTTTGATGGGCCATTATCCTCAGGCAAATCAATGCTGGGTTAAGAGTCTTAAGACCTCTTTATCTGAATATACATTAATGAATATTAATGTGCTTTATTTTTGAACCTTATTTGAACTATTATAGACCATATGAGTTGTTGTGCTGAAGATAGGTTTGCATACTTTTTGAAATTGCATTTCTTAAGTGTTCTTTTTCTTGCTTATTGGAATTCGACCCGTCATCATTAATAATTTTACTTTCTCATTTGGTGGTTAACTTATTTTCTTTTGTATTGTTTTCTTTTAGCTGGTCTTGCACATGCAGGTTTCCTTTAGATGTGTAAACTGTATTTTATATGCTAAACAGTTATATGAAATCGTTGAATTGTCTTTGATTTAATTCAATTTTCTTCTGGTATACAGAAGGTGCAGTATTTGATGCATCACAATATGCATTCTTCGGTAAAGATGTTACTGAGGAAGTCGAGTTGGGGGGCTTAGATGATGAACGTGCCCATGTGCCTGCAGTTGATTCCAATCAAGATGACTTTTTTCTCAATAGACAAGAGGTTATTTTTTGATCTTACCCCATTTTTTCTAATTTTCAAATTTAATATGGCTGCTATCGTTTCAAGTTTTTATAAACATTTTGGTCTCTTGCTTATAGCTATATATGCATATGTTTTCTTCATTTCATTGTCAAGTAGTGCGTCCAATTTCATTTTTGCTTTGATGTTGTTTGCCAAACAATGGTTGTTCTTCTTTTGAAAAGCTGCTAATCTTTTTTCCCTTCCTCTATAACCAAAAGCTCACTGTCGAAGAATTAATAATTCATATATAGCTAGCTACACACTTTTTTGTAATAAAAGTTCTGATGTTTTGGAAATTCCAATGTTCATGTTCATTTGTTGATGTTGTACTCAAGGCAAAGTATTGGAGATTGTTGAGAAAAGATAAGCATATACTAAAAACTGAATGTCTCAACTTCACCAAGGACTCAATATTTATATAGTGAATTTAATAAATATGTAGACAATTATCCTAATTATTACTAGATTTACATGATACATTGAATCTAGACATAGTGATACATGTTTCTGACAACTTATTTGAGAACTTCTTGAATTATTGTGAATATATTTGCAATGGTTATGACAAATGAGTTTCAATTGCATGATCTCATTAAGTTGGAATTTCTTCAATAGTTGCTTTAGTCGAGTGGTATTGGTAAATGGCGGCCAAGGTTTGACAGCCATACGATGGCAGTGGCATGGCTGATTTCATATGGCGGTCACTACTCTCATGGCGCTTATGGTGCTGGCTGCACCATGGTGAAAAATCTGCATAAAATATAGAAAAGGAAATAGTACCATGACCCGACATGGAAAATTTAGGCCCATGGGTGGAAAACACTTAAACAAAGCTGCAACCTATCATTTTTTCTTCCTCGCCTTTGTTTCAAACACGCACACTGCATTCTCCTTGTCTCCATTTGTCTCTTAGAATGTGGATTGGGCCTAACTCAATCCCACAAAACCGGCTTGTAAGGTGAGGGATGCCTCCCACTTATAAACTCTTTTATAGGTCATATCACATCCGATGTGGGACTCTTAACACACCCCCCTCACGCCCAGGACTGGACAACTGGAGCGTGACCCGAGTGGCCCGATAGCGGGTGGCCCAGCGGATCTTGGATTGGCTTTGATACCATCTTAGAATGTGGATTGGGCCTAACTCAATCCCACAAAACCGGCTTGTAAGGTGAGGGATGCCTCCCACTTATAAACTCTTTTATAGGTCATATCACATCCGATGTGGGACTCTTAACAGTCTGATCATCCTTTCTTTTCGGAACCACCACCCATGCGCATTTTGATTTTTTGGCTCTTCTTTTCCCTTTTTAATTCTTGTTTTATATCCTTTTTTCTTTCTCAACTTTTTTGCTCTCTTTTTTCCCGCTTAATGATGTTCTTTTTTAAAATTTCTGCGTTGTGTTTTTATCCACTCAACTCTGTTATTAATGCTGTTCTTTCTTTTCCCTCCTCTGTTTCTTATTTTTAATCTCCTCAAATCCATTATTTGCTCATACTTTATTTCTTCCTCCTTTAGTCCATATTTTTTTCCTTTGGTGCATCTCGATTTTAGTCCCACTTTTTTATTCTCTTTGTTTGCATTCTCCTGCCCCCTGTAATTTTCCACTAGTTCAAGCATGTTCTTCAGTTTGGCACTACTGTCATGTCTATCACTATTCATGCGATTGCTTGGTTTGAGCAGTGGTTCAATCAATGCGTCCTTTCCAAGAATGGCTACTGAAGAACAATTTGTGTTATTATGATATGTTATTATGTGACCAAGGGTATTTTCTATCAATTCGGTTTGTTGTTCTCAGCATGTTTTTAGTAATATTTTTTAATATTCTGTTCTTTTTTTGGGGGCATCTGTGGGTGTGTATATCACTTTTTTCCCTATCTTCCATACCTCTACCATAGGGTGCAGGCACAATTCCGTTTGCCATATTTATATGGTGGTCTTAATGACATAATTTGCCATCCGCCATTGATGACATTGTAATCAGAAGTGCTTGTTAGTTGTGCCTGCCATGGCTTGGTATCTCATTTCAACATTATATCTTGTTACTATGATTGGTTCTATTCCTGACTATTAAGTTGCCTATTATAAACACGCAATACTCAGCTGGATTGTCATTGTCTATTGGTGGGAGAACTTACCTATTCACATTTGGTTATCTGACAATTAAATATGTCCTCGATGAGACCTTTCCTTAAAACTCCTTTAATATATTTTACGATATAAGTCACAATATCCCCATGGCCTTCTTATGGGGAATTTAAAAATTGTCTAACTGCACTCTCTGTAGTTAATAGCAAATAGCGTAGCGTAGCGGCCGACCCCTAAAAGGCTATTGCGGTGTAGCGGGTAGCGCTACGACCACTACGCCGAAGTCTAGGGAAACAATATGCCGAGTTTATACCATACACATATAAAGGCTAAAAAAATAAGAATACTCAAAAATAAACACATTCATAAGTAATCATCAAACATAAGAATTTTCAACGATGGAAGAGTGAAGGAGAAGAACAGTAGTTTAGGTTAAAATAAATTCAACCCACTGTGAAAAACATAAGAATGCTCAAAACACGTTCGTAAGTAATTAGGGCACTGAGCTTTTTAGAAATAGAGAAGAAAGTTCGGTAAAGAAAGGAATAAAAACAGAGGAAGAAGAAGCTGTTGCTTCAGTTGGAAATAGAGGGTGTGGCTATGGCTGTTGTCGTCTTTCACTGGGGCGCTAGAATGGAGTGATGAACCGTGAAAGGTGAAAGGGAAGAGGGGCACGTTTTGTTCCTGTAACTTACGTTTCAGAAGTCAGAGCCAGAAGAGGGAGGAAGAAGAAGAGTCTTTGGGTTAAAATAAAATAACCCACGGTGAATTTGGGTTAAAATAAAATAACTCGCAGTGAAAAAGAAAGAAGGATTTAAAACATCAGCAAACAATTTAAAAACCGGGGGTATTATAGACTTTTTGCCTTTTAAATAGAGGGCAAACTAGACATTTCAAGGATAGTTTACTGTTTCTCCTTCTTCTCCGCGTGGAATCCGCTCCAGGTCCGCTTCAGATCCGCTTTTAACTCCGCAATCGCGCCGCAACTGGCGCAACCCTAATCTGCGACGCAACACCTCATAGTGTGGCGCCGGACCTCCGCTCCGCTCCGCGACGCCGCGATAGCGGCCGCTATTAACTACAGAGACTGCACTCACCTTAGAATACAAAAGAGATGCATGGACCTTGGATTGTGAGGTAGTTTAGTTTTCTAGCGGTATCTTGAATATTCTTGGTTTTGACAGCGGTTCCCTTTTATTTGATATTTGATAAAAGTACCTATAGGACTTTGAGAATAATCTCTAGAGTGGAGACATTCTGAGTAGCATCCTAAACATAATTTGTTACCAAAGCAAGGTGAGAGGTAGCTTGACTAAAGATTGTCATGAAATGGACCACAAATGTCAAGGAGCCATAGAAGGTAAATGAGATAGACTAGTAAAATATTTGCTAGCGTGCGCAATAGGGGTTACAAAACTAGAGACTTGTGTTAGATGGAGACGAAAGGCTTAAGTGTAGTTGGTGAAGCAGTGTGAGCAACATTGGTAGATTGTGGAGGGTGGCAATGTCAAGTCCAATTCTTGTCAAATGTAGAGGTATCAATAAGAGTAGGAGTATTAAAAATAGTAGAGGTTAGGTTAGTTGGCTAAATTCAAGAAGTAGAACAAGCTGTGGACAGGTAAGGGCAACATGTGAACACAAAATTTGATCGTAGTTGGTTGCATACTATTGGGAAAGTCCCAAGTCCCACATCGACTAGTGATAAGGTCTCAAGAGGGTATATAATGAAGAGGCAATAGTAGTTTATTATTCATGTAGTATTTTTCAAAGTTATTACAGTTGGGAATCCTGAGGACATTAGGTATCTGTCCTTGCTTTTTGATCTATTAAACTAAGATGGTATCAGAGCCTGTCCTAGATCCGTCGGGCCACCTACCATTATCCACGCTCCAAGCCCAATAGTGCTGGGTGTGCATCGGGAAAAGTCCCAATTCCAACATCGACTAGTGATAAGGTCTCAAGAGGGTATATAATGAAGAGGCAACCCTCACCTTACCAAAACCGGTTTTGTGGGGTTGAATTAGGCCCGATCCACATTCTAAGACATACTTTGAAGGCAAACCATATAAGGATAAAAAACAAGAACAATATTGTGCCACTTGTATTTGTCCACACTCCATATGTCCAGTCTTGGACGTGAGAATGTGTGTTAAAATCTTTGTCAATGTTGCCAAGATTGGGGGGATACTCATAGAATCGCACGATCTTACGATCATTTCCTTCTTACGGGGCCATACGTATTTGTCTACGCATGTGAATGTGTAAAGATCCCTGTCAATATTTCTAGGATCGCGAGAATACTTGTAGAATCGCACAATCTTACAATCATTTCCTTCTTACTAGTATCGAGAATTGCAAAACTTGGTAGTATACTTTGGAGGTATACCGTATAGGGCTAAAAACACAAAAATCGTACTGTGCTGCTCCAGTTTCTTTGTTTGGGTTGTTGTTGGAGGCAATTGGTCATTGAAATTATGCATGAGCACGACGACTACACAATCCTTTAACAAATAGGTGGACTTAGGACCATCATACTTTGGAGGGGTGATAACTTAGTGTTTGCTCTAAAAGGTAACATGAACTCGAAATATTTTTTGGGGGAGTGATGAATAGAGGACTTAATAAGACTGCATAACTTGTATCTGTTCTCTTCCCGGCAGGCTTAGGAAAAGGTCAAGCTGCCTATAGGGGGGGCCTATAGACTAACACTTACTAGTCTTGGCCAGCGATGAATAAGGTCAAGCGGCCTATAGGGGGCCTATAGACTAACACTTACTAGTCTTGGCCAGCGATGAATAAGGTCAAGCGGCCTATAGGGGGCCTATAGACTAACACTTACTAGTCTTGGCCAACGATGAATAAGGTTGAAGGCTTCTAAGAGCTGTGTTATAAGGATGTTGTAATGTTTGTGACTTAGCCACTTAGGGGGACACTAATTGTCAAAATTTATCGTCCTTTGGTTTCTCCACTTGTGGGCCATGCTCAATGTGCATAAGCTTCCTTCAGTGTCTCACCCAACATGAGCATGTGGTTATTACTTATTGCTGAGCTGCAAGTTAATTAGAGTTTCCGTTACAGCTGTAAGTGTAACCATGGGCTAGACTAAATATGAGCAAACTCAACTTCTGTAATTGATTTTTTTCAGTAACACATTCAGTTAGTTGCTTTCAATTTTTTGAGTGTAGATCTTTTAAACAATATTATATCTGGATCTTGTCTGGTTGAAATCAAATTGTTGACATCAATGAAATTTTGAAGTTGATAGAGAAGCTTGCTTTGACTGATTCTGCTTTCTTTGCATCTTACCGTTAGGAAGAGTGATATCTTATTAGTGAGTTAAAGTTGCAGATATGGTGCTAGAATTTCTTCCATCTAACTGTTATTTCCACAATGCAGGCGGATGATGTAAGATCTCTTTCTGATATTGATGATCTCACTACCACTTTTTTGAAGGTATGTTTGTGAAAATCTGATATATAGTGCTTTCTCTAAATGCTGGTGACTTTTTTACATATAGACTGATTTGTGTGTTTGTGATTACTTTTTAATTTGGGTTTGGATCAGTGCATCAATGGCGGATGGCGGTTTATGGCGGAGAGCCAAAAATCCGCCATTTTAGGCCGCCATAAACCACCATCCTTCACAAATTGGCCATGGCGGTTTCCAAGAAATCCGCCACCGCAATCCGCCACCGCAATCCGCCATGGAGCCGCCATAACCGCCATTTGACAACACTACTTTGGATTTGGATGCGTTCACTTAAAGTCAGAAAATGACATTAAAAAACTGAAATTAAATAGATAGGATTGAGGGAAGATACAACTAGGTGGAGGTAAATAATCATCTAAAACAGATGTCTAACTCTCATTAAAAGTCTGTTTTTGATCGATTATGTATTAAGTTCTATCCCAAATATCTAGAATTTTAGTTTAGAGATGGATTGATTATGAACATTTGTTATGTGTTTGTATTTGACATCTAATTTAGATGATTATTTACCTGTAATACATAACAAATTTATCTGTGATTCAGAAATTTGTTTTTTTCGTCGCAGTCTACATGGAGCGTTTGATTTTATGATTCAATTTTTTATGATATTGAAAATAACACTGGTGGTCTCTTTGAATGTCGATTATTGTGTTTTATGTGACTGATATTAAGATTGAGCATCTGGATATTTTCAGCTGAACAAAGCTGTTAGTGGACCAAGAAATGCTGGAGTTATTGGTGATCGGGGATCAAGAGAAAGTGAGTTAGCAATTGTGATAAATTCAGCTATTTGTTTGTTCTTCTAAAAAACTAGTGTTACATGTCTTCATTCATCTTTTTGTGAAATTACATATTTTCAACACTTGAGGTGCTTAGGATGTAACTTGAACATGTTAAAAATAAAATATGATGTTGTCTACCTGGCTTTAAATTGTAATAGCCAGTACTAAAATCCTGTGATGTCTAATTAATAGCAAATACTAAAATCCCGTAGTGTCTAAGTAAGAGCATGTTTGTACCCTTTTTTTTGTAATATACAATACTTAATGTCCACTCTGCCTGTCATACGAAGGAGTTTAAAAAGAAATTGACAGCACATAAAGAGGCTAGTAAGAAGTATGAATTATGAAACTAATTTTAAGATGGGTTGCATCAATTTGAGATTTGCAAAAGCCAAAAAAAATGTAGGGGAAGAATTTTTTTATTTACTTTTCTACACTGTCATCGTTTGTCTCCCCTCTGTATGTGACACTCCTACCCATGTATGCAGAGTTGAAAATTGTTAAAAAGTCATCAAATCAGGGAAATCAAGGGAAATTTGGGTTACAGCGCCCTTATCAATTACCAGTCGGTTATGATATTATCAGTTAAAAAATAATTATGTAGTGGTAGTTTCTTCTTTCTTTCTACTATTATTGAGCTTTTTTTTTGGTGCCTTTGCTGCAGATTTTTCAATTGACTTAATTATTAATTGTTTTCCTATATTTCTTACAGATTCCTCTGCATCTGAATGGTCACAAAGGGATGATGTTTCCTACTGGGTCGACCAGCACACTTATGACAGTGAAGGTTCTCAGGATGGTAAAAGATGGTCATCACATCCCCATCCTTCTCTCACTCATCTACAAGAATCAAAATCCTTATACAGAACATCTTCATATCCCGAGCAGCAACGGCAGCTGCAACACCACCTCCAACATCGCACTAGTGAACCTGTTCCTAACTGGTTTGATCAGCAATTTTATGATACTGAAACTTCTGATGATGGAAAGAGATGGTCATCACAGCCACATTCCTCTATTGCGCACATACAAGAATCGAAGCCCTTGTATAGAACATCTTCGTATCCTGACAATCGACAAGAGCTTCCTCGTTTTTCTAGTGCACCACTTTCGCTACCAAAATCTTCATTTACTTCTTTTCCTCCCCCTGGTGGTAGATCTGAACAGTCTTCTCCACATCACAGTACAGGCCACTTGAATAATCCTTATGCTGGGGGAGCTCATATGGGATTGTCATCTCAAAATCGTTCTCATTTCTTCAATTCTGCTTTACATGAGTCACAGTTTAGTGGAAATTTGCGCCAATTTACTACTAGTTCCCCTCTCAATCATCGAATCCAGAATCAATGGGTCAACCAAACAGGGCTATATCCTGGAGATCGTTCAAACCTCCTGAATAGTATGTTGCAGCAACAGCTACATAATGGATCAGTGTCTCCTCACTTGCTGACTCAATTGCAGCAACAACAGCTTGGATTGCATCATCCTGTTCAGCAATCAGTAGGCTTCATGTCAGGTTTCCAGTCCCATTTATTTAATCCCCGTCTTACGTCTGGATTGTCTACAGTTAACAAATACGAACATATGCTTGGTCTGGGTGACGTTAGAGAGCATAGACCAAAATCAACACATAAAGGTAGACATAGTCATCGTTTCTCCCAACATGGTTCTGATGCTGGTAGCCAGAAGAGTGATAGTGGCTCTTTGCAGTTCAGGTCCAAGTATATGACTAGCGATGAAATTGAGAGTATTCTTAGAATGCAGCATGCTGTGGCCCATTGTAATGACCCCTATGCCGATGACTATTATCATCAAGCTTGCCTTGCAAAAAAACCATCTGGGGCTAAATTGAAACATTCATTTTGCCCTACCCAAATAAAGGAACTTCCTTCACGAGCCCGTGCCAATGCTGAGTCCCACAGTTTTCTTCAGGCTGACGCCTTAGGGAGGGTTTCATACTTGCCTATTCGTCGGCCTCGCCCACTTCTTGAAGTTGATTCTCCAAACTCTTCAGCTAGTGGTGGATCTGAGCGAAATATTTCAGAGAAGCCGCTTGAACAGGAGCCTTTGTTTGCAGCCCGAGTCACAATTGAGGATGCGATCTGTCTTCTTCTTGATGTAGATGATATTGATCGTTTCTTAATATGTAATCCACTACAAGATGGTGGAACTCAATTAAGAAGAAGGCGGAAGGTCCTTTTGGAAGGGCTGGCAACATCACTTCAAGTCGTGGACCCACTGGGAAAGAATGGACAGAAAGTTGGGCTTGGTGCTAAGGATGACCTGGTTTTCTTACGAGTAATATCTATTCCCAAGGGACGTAAGCTCCTACAAAAGTATCTTCGGTTGCTTGTTCCTGGTAGTGAGCTTATGCGAATTGTTTGCATGGCTATATTTCGTCATCTAAGATACTTATTTGGTGGTCTCCCCTCTGATTCAGCAGCTGCAGAGACTACAAGTGATCTTGCAGTGGCTGTTTGTCAGTGTGTCCAAGGAATGGATCTCGGTGCTCTTAGTGCTTGTCTTGCAGCAGTGGTTTGTTCCTCAGAGCAGCCTCCTCTGCGTCCCCTTGGAAGCTCTGCTGGAGATGGTGCCTCTCTTATTTTAGTGTCTGTTCTTGAGAGGGCTACCGAACTTCTAACTGATCCTCACGCTGGTAACTATAATATCGGCAATCGTTCATTTTGGCAGGCCTCATTTGATGAATTTTTCGCCCTCGTCACCAAGTATTGCATGAATAAATACCATAGTATCATGCAATCACTACTTACACAAGGGGCACCAAATGTGGCGGCAATTGGATCAGATGCAGCTAAAGCAATTAGTAAAGAAATGCCTGTTGAACTCTTACGTGCTAGTCTTCCACACACTGATGACCGCCAGAAGAAATTATTACTAGATTTTGCTCAGCGCTCCGTGCCCGTGGTTGGATTTAACAGTTATGCTGGGAGCAGTGGGAGCAGCGGCAGTCATGTGAACTCGGAAACAGTGCTTAGTTGATAGATAGCGACAGTTCTCCTGATGATAATGGTTTTTGAGTTGAATGTCACATCAAATGTGATACCTTGCAACCGTTCAATTATTTCGAGCAGTCCAAACTGGAAGGGCAAGTTGCATCTATGGTAATGGTGGGTGTTTCTGTCTCCTCCGTGTACTTATCTTGATGCCGTGACTGTGTTGCATTGTGATATATTTGCATTCAGGCTTTTCATGTATCATGATATACTCAGCTTGATCTGTTCCTCTTGTCTTTTCTTTTTAATATGACGGGGGAGCTTATTTTATTACTCCGTGTGGCTGGTAGACACACTAGTGTGTTAAGATGTACAGATTTAGGCTCATATTTGATTCCCATGTTTCTTTTCTATTATGTATACAAGGCGTGAGTGGATGAGCTGTAGTCAAATCTATTTGTGATGATAGGTAACATTCTACTAAAAGTGTCATATAGGAAACATGCTGACAAGTTGGTGGTACTTAATTACATAGGAACTAGTGAAGAATAAATTATGTTGATCTTGCTGCATATTTTTATCTCATCAATTTCTAAACCGATAACTTATAGATGTTGTTCTTATGTCTCTCTCAATAAGACCCCTTAATTGTATCCAAGTGTGCTTCTTTGCAGGCTTTTTCGCGAAATTTGTTGGGAGATTCGTTTTTATGCTTGGGAGTAGAGGATCAGATGGCAGCAGAAAACAATGCCATCTGGTTATATTTGGGGTACTTGGTTATATTTAAAAGAAAAAACACTCATTTCCATGTGTTTAAGATCTTTTCTATTTCTCAAAAGAATTTGAGGTACTCCAATTTGGTCCCTGCAAATAAGTAATAGGCCGATACTTATTCTACTCCCCCTCTCACCACATCCCTTGATCCTGCGAAATGACCAAAATACTTTTAATGAATAAAAAACTTCTAGACATGTCTCTCTTTTGGGTTCAAAGAGTACATGATTTTTAATAGGTACAACACTATGCTATAATGCTGGTTCGTACCTTTTGGCATTGCCATACATGGTTAACATTGAGAAATCGGCTCTATGGAGCCCGATTTCTAAAATTCTCAGATACACAACTCAATAATCAAGTACACCAACCAAATTTTATCCTACTAGGATGGGCCAACAACATAGAACAAATTAACATGAGTTGTTTTGATATTCCCATATGGCATTTTTATATAATATCTTGTATGTTCAAGAAATTCTAGTGTTGATTTCTATTCACAAATCCATTACGTTTAGTGTCAATGTAAAGAATAATATATTTTTTAACCAATGATCAAGCAGGAGCATATGTCACATTGGCAATAAGGATCGTAATGTACATTCAGGTCAAAATGTAATCCAAGAAGCCTGTATAACCTTGTAGCAGTAGTGAGAGGATTGGGTATGTGAATGTGGGATCACTTGAAGAAAAAGTTGTTAAAATTTGTTGCTTCTATTTTTTTCCTAGTACGGTACTAAAGTACCAAGCCAAAATGCAACGTGGGATGGTTTGGGAGCGTGTTCCACGTGAGGATAATTTTGGAATATTTGAGGTTTGGGGGTGTGTGGTGAGTAGGAGAGGGAGTGGAATAAATTTGAGCCTAAGTAATATCTAACTAAGTCCAATTTGGTACCTGAGAATAAGTATTTTGGTCTCTGAGAACATGCTAGTCCATCTTTTAGATTCCGTTCAAAAAGAGGCAAATGGTTGCTGATGTGCACTATTAAACTGCTGAGTTGGCCGTTACTTTGAGTTGGTGTCAAAAAGAGGCAAATGGATACACTCAAATTTTTTGACATATGCAACACTTGATTAACAATATTCAAAGCTATTGTTAATACAATTTAGTAGGTGGTATTTTTTTTTAGCAAATAAAAGGAAGGAAGCCTTGTTAAAACCTTTTGATGTAAAAAAGCATCAAGAAGGAAAAAAAGAACTTTTCCCTAATTTTATTAAAAAGAGAAAAAAATAAAGAAGACAAAAGAGAAGCTAAGGGGGGACTAGACCAATACCTTTGGCAAGAAAAGAAAATAAAATTGAGACAAAAATAGGGAGCCCCTAGCTAGCTTGTTACGGCGAAAGACCCCCTAAAACAATCCATCTTAGATACAAATTAAAAAGTGACAGAGACATAATTTGCCCTTGAACGAGTATTATAACCTACGACCAAATTCTTGTTTTTCCAAAATTTCTTCTTTTGGGTATTGCACACAACTAGTTCGAAAATGTCATCTTGCGCAATTGTTCTTTAGGTATTAGAAGCTATTGGATCACCAACTTCATCTAACACATCACCCCAAATTTAGTATGTGGTAATTGTACGTGATACGAGTTGTAATCATAAACTATGTCCAAACCATTACAAACATGGTTAATAGTGTATAAATTCATAGTAAATTTAATTTACTTGATAGTTAATGTGTTACCTAAGCCGAATTTCTAATATTCAAATAACACAGATGTTGTTGATAGTTGTATGTACCATTACAGCCTAAGCCAAATCTGGATCTTCATAGTGCAAAGGGAAAAGCTATGGAAAGTGCAAGAAGTGAGATAGCCTTGAATGAGCATATGCATGGTAAAAAGCACAATACCAACGAACAAGCAAAGAGAACTCACATGATTGGTAATAGCACGATAACATCTTTGTCATTGTAGAAATATGAAAATTGTGTAAAGGAAAAGAAATGTATTAGGGAAAAAGAAGGTTACTTTATGGTGCGAAATTTGTCAAATTGGTACTTTCTCACTAGTTGTGATGGAAACACATAAAAAGGGGAAAAAAACAGCTGGGAAATAACATCTTTATCTTTATATTTAAATCCCATGGTAGTCTTCATGTAGGCCCTCCCCCACATTTTGGAGCCAAATTTCTTTCCACTTCCCTCCTTTTTTGTTTCCTTCCCCAAAACTCCCCCATTCCCTATCCCCTCCTTTTTCTTCTCTCTTTTTTTACTTCTTATTTTTATATTTTTAGGTACATTATGGCCCGCCCATTAAAATTTTTAATTGTTCAAATATGTAACGTTTGTTACTCCATAATCGAATTAGTGAAAACGAAAATTAATTTTGTAACAAATTATGTAAAGTGTGATGCTAGACAGTGTGTTTTGGGGTAATTTAGGGCTCCAAAAAAATTTAATTGTTCAAATATGCGAATTTTGTTCCTCGAAAACCAATTTTGTTAAAAAAAAGTTAATTTTGTAACAAAATATGAAAAATATGACGCTAAAAAGTATTTTGGATTGCCTTATGATTCAAAAAAAAATTAGATGTACAAATACATGGAATTCGTTTCTCAATAATTTGTTTGGTCTTATCAAAAATTAATTTCATACCAAAATATGTAAAGTGTTACGCTAAGCAGTGTGTTTTGGGGTGTCTCAGGTTTTAGAAAAAATTTAGATTGTATAAATACACGGAGTTCGTTTCTCAATAATTGGTTTGGTCAAACCAAAAAATAATTTCGTGCCAAAATACGTAAAGTACGACGCTAGACAGTGTGTTTTAGGTTATTTTAGCGTTTAGAACTTTTTTTACCTGTTCAGATATGTAAAGTTTGTTTCTCAATAGCCGGTTTGGTGAAAAAATATAGTTTCATGACAAAATACGTAAAGTGCGATGCTGAGCAGTGTTTTTGGCTACTTTAACCATCGAAAAAAATTTAACTTTTCAAATACTCAAAGTTTTTAGACTTTTTCTTCTTATTATCTATAGATGTTCAATTTCAATGTATTTGTTAATTAAAAATGATATTTTTAACTATAGTTTACATTGTTAGATACTTATACAAGATATAGTTACTTTTATCTTCACTCATGCATTGCTATAATATTTATGTCAAACTACTGCTATAATGGAGTTTTTCTTTCTTCAAGGCTCAACATTTTTTGAGATTAGCCATTGTGTGATGTGTAACCAACCACAACCCCTTCAAGTGGATATTCCTCACTAAATACACATCAAGGAAACCCTAATCATACTATTTTTGGATTATGCATCTTATGTATTTTAACTTTCTACTTAAAATTATGATTATAGATTATGTTTATGGAACAATTTGTTAGAATTATGTCTGTTCATTTTAATTTTGCTCTTAAGTTCACAATTGTCTTTTTTTTTTATATTTAAACAAGACTTTTCCAAATTAGAATTTAACCAATAAATTTTCCTACTTCCACAATTCTATATTTAATAGAGTTTTTACTCTGTACAACGCACGGGTCAAGGCAGGTAATGTTCAATTTTTATTTATGGAACTATTGGAAGTAATTTAATCGATAGAAACTTACTTTTTATAAATTGTGTTATGATCAGTTTTTTGCATTTATAACTATTTTCTTTTAGTGAATGAATTTGCTACTTTTACGTCCTCTTTCACAAGCATCTTCTTGGATGTCGACATCATTTACAAAAAAACACCAACTTTAAACATTTAATCAAAAATTCATATCCTGAAAAAGTAAATTTTTCAAAAAATATAAAGTTTATTGGTTTAATTTGTACTACCTCCGGTTCACTTTATAAGAGACAATGCAATTTTTGTTTATAAAGTGGACCGGAGGTAGTATAAAATAATCATAAAATAAAAGACAACTAGAAAAGCACGGTAGTATTTATTAACAATTTTAAACATTTAATAGTAATATAAATGTATGTGTATCCATCATTACTTTTTTAAATTCATTAATGTTTTTTTTACTAAAAAACTATAGGATTTAATTTATATACACAATAGGTGTATAAGTGTTTTACACTATCTACCAATTACAAATTGACACGTCATTAAAAAAAAATAAGTCAATTGGTAACCACCTTATATGTCAACCATTCCATGAATTGTTATTGGTTGTGGTTGTAAAAACCTATACACCGTATGTGTACATAAATTAAACTCAAAACAATAAGCATTTTAAAAATTTACTCTCTCTCTCTCTCTCTCTCTCTCTCTCTATATATATATATATATAGTCTGTATAAATGCTTCTCTCCTTCTCTCTCTCTCTGATATCTCTGTGCAGATCTCCTCGTGTAGATTGTGCGTGATCATCTTTCTTCAAGTTTCTGCCTTTTTTCATGGAGTTCAAGAATCGTGCGATCAACAAAAAATCCACAACGACGCCGTCTCCTCTTTCCTCAATCACCACTGTCTCCGAGGGAATCTTGTCTGGTGAGAAATCCAAATCTATTACCTATTTGTCTTAATCGCACGCTTTTCACATAAAGAAGCAACCATTTTTTATATAATAGAAATTTTAGGGTAAGGTCGAGGATACTGCTCCCATCTGATGTTGGGAAAACCTATCGTTCTTTGAGCACTTATGGGGGAATTAAATTTACCTCATTTCAAAGGACTAGCTGAGCCAGGAGCTGCAATCCGTCAGATCAAATTCTGTCAAGCTCCGCTAGTTCAGTCCACAAGAATTACCCTTTTTTTATTTTGACATATAGTATTATTATTATTACGCAAAAACATATTTTTTGTTTTTTATCTTTATTTTAGGTTTTAATTTGGTCCCCTTTTATTTTTTGTTTCGAATTGGTCCCATGTATTGTATAATTATAAATATAGCAATGTGGTCCCCCATTTATTTATTTTAGCAACTCATTTTCTCTTTGTAAAGTTATCCCAAAATAAGGTCAAAATTACAACAGGGGTTATTTAAGTTATTTATTTGTAACGATTTGGTCTTTTATGTTTTTTTGTGCCAACTTAGTCCTTTAAGTTGATAACATTTTCACCGCTACCCTTTTTCATTTTCCGTTCCAAACAATCCTAGTTGGCATTAACGGCGCTGACGTGGTCGTGACGGAGCGAACGCGTCTTTTATCCCGTAACAATTTTGCCTTTTAAAACTATTATCATGTAACAATTTGGTCATTAAAATTAAAAATTTTTTAAAAAACAGAAAATCTTCTTCCTCACCCATTCACTTTCCTTCACTGCTTTCAACGTCTTCATCTTCAACAGGAATGTGATTCACAGCAGTTAACAAGCCAGCTGTCCCCTGAATTTACACTACATTTTAGGGTATTTTAGTCTTTCTAACACCAACAAAATCTGCTTCCATTTTTTGTTTACTCACATTAAAGCCAACTTCAGGACCCTGAAGTTAATTTCAACTGCAGGGGATCGCTATCCTCTTCAACACCACCCTTTTCATCTTCCAAAACCCAGAATATTTTTCAACACCACCCTCTTCATCTTCCAAAACCCATAATCTTCATCTTCTTCCAAGAAAAACCCAGAATCTTCATCTTCAACACCACCCTCTTCATCTTCTTCAACTACACTATCTTCATCTTTGAAGAAAAAAAAAACAGATTCGAGCTTAAAATAAATCCTAATATTATTTCTTCTTCTTCACCAAAAAATAGATTTGAGATTAAAAAAACTAAACTATGTGACTAAGAGAACGATGCCTTTCGTGATAACGTTTGATTTGGGTTTTCTAGGTTTTTTGGGTTTCTGGGTTTTCTGAATTCGAAATTAATAGCTTGTTTGAGAATCAGATCTGGGAATTAAAAAAATAAAAATTAGAAAGAGATGAGGGAAGAAATCGGTGAAAAAATCACAAAGTAATTACTATCACTTTCCAATTAGAAATATTCTACAACGTGAACGTATGTTGGAATCAAACTCATCGCTAACAAACCATATAAATCAGAACTTGTAGAAAGGGAAGGTTTATGCATAGGGACACACTAGGTAGATTGTAAAATCAACGAATTAAAAAACCAATCCAAGGAATATTACGTAGATTGTAAAATCTTAATTAACATTGAGTCTAATCACGAATGCAGGAGTTAGACTCTTTCAGAGCACACCAGATTAGGAAGAGGAAGGAACACCACCTTCTTTGATTTTATTTTCTGCGTTTTCATTTTTTGAGTTTGCATCAAGATCTTTTTTTTTTGGGTTTGTTCTTGAGGTTGAAGATGAAGATGATTAGTCAGCAAAAAATAGGGACATGTCAGCTCCGTTACAGCCACGTCGGCACAGTTAATGACAACTAGGCTTTTTTGTAACGAAAATATTAAAAAGAGATAACAGTGTACACGTTATCTAAGTTAAAGGACTAAGTTGGTACAAAAAAACATTAAGGACCAAATCATTACAAATAAATAACTTAAAATGCTTCTGGTGTAATTTTTCCTTTTTTCTAATATGGTCACTTATATTTCAAAAGCTATGTCAACATGGTCTTCTCCGTGCAACAATTTAAATATAAAGGACCACATTGATATTACTTTGCGAAATAAAGAATCATTTGGAAACAAAAAATAAAGGAAGAACTAAATTGAAAAGTAAAATAAACATAAGTGACAAAAAGTATTATTACTATTGTTATTATTATGATTATTTTTATTCTATGCTCAGGTGCAGGTGAAGCTTCAGGGATGTCGAACCCGTTTCGAGTGCCAGTGGAAATGTGGCGAGAGCTAGAGAAAGAGAAAATACGACGGGAGATAATCACTGGTGAGATTGTGTGGCGAAAAGAGTTGGAGGAGGAAGTGAGGAGGGAAATGCTGATGGAGAGGCCACTGGGATTCCCGATGCAAAGGTGTTTGGATACGCCTTTCTTGTTTCAGGATCAATTATCTTCATGGTCGAATCCTATTAAGAACCCACTTCCAGTCAATGATGTCATTAACATGTCACAACAGGAACTACCTAAAACTGTGGCCCATGTTGAAATCAAACCTTCTCCGCAGATTGACAAGGACAAAGTCATCATGTTGGTTAGTGTCTAGTCTCTAGTGTTACGTTGAAAGAATGCTAGTAACACATTTTTTAACACACACTTTTTATGATTAGTTTAAACCGCATAGGTTAGACTACATCATGTGAATCGCATTTTCAAAGTTGTGAAACTCAATATTAATTTGAACCAATTATGGTAGGTGTGTGTTAAAGAATGTGTTTCTAGCCTATCTTCTTGTTATCTTGTATTAAATCCTTCCATTATGATTTTCTATCCTTTCGTTCATTTTTCTTAAAAAGCCAAGTTACTATATTAATATTGACGGTTAGGAATACCCAATAAATTTTTACAAAAGTACACCATACATAAAAAGACCATAAGCAAAGTTATTATATCAATACTAACTGTTAGGGCCACCCAACCCCTCCCATGAATACCAATCCCCACATGATGTTTAATTTTTATTTCCTTGACTTACACTTGGAGGGGTCAACATCTAGAATAGGTTTACTTGAGATGAAAGTGTATTCAGAAGGAGACGTCGTGTAAAAGCTAATACTTTAGGTGGTGCACTACTTTTCCATTGTTAACCTCTTGTAGCAACTGCAACACTATTTCGGGCTATATATTAAGGAGAAATAAAGTATGTGTCGATTTGAGCGAGTAAACTATTTCAATACAAGCCTCCCAAATCCAACAATTCATTCCCAAAGTGATTGTTACTATGATTGTTGTTTTTCTCTAGAGGGGTGCCTCTGCAAGTCCGTAGATCCCTAATTTCCATTTCGAGATATAGACAAGTTACTTCTTCTTCCCTAGGCAAGTATTTAGGGGTCCCTTTAACTAGGCATGCTCATCGGAAAACTGATTATAATTACTTGGGTGATATCATATGGTGAAGAGCAAGGTTGTGAGGTGGAAGGAAACCAACTTTCTTTCTTTCGTGGGAAAGGTAAACCTATCTAAATCTGTGATTGAATATGATGGCCACGGTGGTTCCCAAAGAATCATGCTTTAGCTTAGGATGTTGTGATCAAACCCAAGTATAGTGGAGGAGGTCTTGGCATTAGGAATTTAGGAATCTCAAAGTCATGAATTCTGCTTGTGTCTTGAAACTATCCTGGTCTCTCTTCTCTTGCAAAGGGAAAATAATTTGTGGTGTATTGTTCCAATGATTCTTTTGATAATACATAATAGTCTGATGAAGAACAATGTTTACTGGTCTACTGGAAATGGTGAGGATATTTCGATTTGGAGTGATAATTAGATTATCCCACCCAGGTCTGAAACTATTGATTATAATCCCAGTATTCCTAATAATGGGTTGCTGCATTTGAAGGTTAGTAGTTTTGATTAGTAGTGATGGATGGTGGTTGGAATCTAAGTTCCATCTCCGGCTTTCATCCAAATAATATTATCCAGAGAATTCACTCCCTTCTGACCCCTACTTTGAATAACGGTCATGATTTGAAACTCTGACCTGGTGGAACCTCTCTTGCTGATTTTTCGATGGCCAACTCTTACACCATCTTATCTGGTCATAACATTTCGGTGGAAATGTAAAGTGCCAAAGAGAATTTGGGCTTTCATTTGGATTGTGACCCATGATCGTATCCTTACCAATAAAAGAAGGCGTTTGCTTTTCCCACACCCCCTCCTACTCAAAACACACCCCATAAGGGTGTGAAATGACCAAAAGGCCAGGCCAAACCTCTTTTTTTCACGAATTTTCACCTGTTCGAACACGGGCCTTCGAACAGGTTCGCACGAGGCCATTCGCGTGTGTTAAATATGGGGACACACCCCTCTTGGGTGTTTTTCACCTGTTCGAATGGGGTCATGCGAACAGGTGTTCAACGGCTAGGGGTGTTCGCGGGTCGGTTTGGATCGGATTTGACCAAATCCGTTGCCCGAACCAATGATAATTATTCGGTTTGGGTTGGTTCGGATTTTATATTTTTTCCTCCAAAATCCGAACCAAACCGAACCGATATTGAACGGGTTGGTTTGGATTGGGTTCACGAGTCATTCACTAAAATATTAATTTTCTAAAATATAAAAAACAACACTTTTTTATGATATTCCAACACTTTAAATAGCTAAAAAAATTGAAAATCACACGAAATCAAACTCAAATCCACTAATAGTCTTCCCATTCATAGTATTAAAATTTTACAACTTAATCATAAATTATTAAGGTAAAAATTCAAAGGAAATAAAATAGTGTGCATCTAAAATTACAAAATTGTTATGACGTAATATGGGTTGGTTCGGGTTCGCGGATTTGATTTTTAAAATCCGTTGCCCGATCCAAACAACTACGGGTTGGTTTGGATTTGTTCGATTTTGACCCGAACATGAAAAATATCCGAACCAAACATATCGGTTTGGATTGGATCGTGGGTTGGTTTGGATTTGCCCGAACCACTGAACACCCCTATCAACGGCTTACTGGGTGACATCAGAAAAATATCCAGGAGTTAAATTATAAAATTACTGGTTCAAATTAAGTAGATGACATCAGAAAAATACTTAATAATATAAAAAGTAGTTAAATTATACAAAAGTTCCAAACAAATATCCCCCCTAAGACATCATCCTACTGGGTGTTGCGCCCCCTCCTCTGATACACATTGACGATCCTCCTCCTAAACCTACGGAAGGGGTTGAGCAACCTCTTGATGCGCTGAAAGACGCTCCTGGTTGGCTCTGGGACATTATCATTGATGGTCCCATCCATCTCATCCACCATATCCAGGAGCTCTGGCAGCATCTGTCAAACAAATAACATAACATTATTTAAATAAGTAGATTTAAATAAGTAGAAGAAACTTATTACTGTAATTAACATAAAAAACACGTACCACACTAACATCCGGCTCATCCACAAGCTCTACATAATTTTCAGGGAAGGCAAAGGGATGTGAGACCCTAGAAAACCATGGAAAGTAGCCCGACACCGTGTTTGAGGAGTACGGCACACAGGGAGGCCCCCGCGCCACCAAGTGGTCCTGGAACTGTGTCCACCTCTCATCACACTCCGTGACAGTACAGACGGCCCGATTTGCAGGTCTGGGCTCCTCCGGGATGTGCTGTACTTGGCCAAACTGTCTGAGCACTCTATCCGGCAAATGGCTCACCATACAGCCAGCACTCCGGATGAACCCTCTGAACCTGGCCAGCTCCTTAAAGGGTCTCTCCTGCCTATGGCCTGTGTAGGGGTCCCAGGTGACTCCTCACGGTGTAGCCGGTCAAGGCACAGTCTGATGGTGTGTGACTTGATGGCCCCGGGGCCATCCCTACACAGCCATTTCTTCGCCCGTGGCATACTCTCAACATATTCTGGGTGCACCACCCAAGATGTAAAATTGGCACTCTGGAAGTGCTCAAAAATCCAACCCTGTAATGAACATATCATTGGTTGATTATAAATCTGAAAGTAAACCTAAAGCAAACTTATAAAAAAAAAAGAGTAAGTTTTATACCTGTAGTAGAGCCATATGACCAGCCATCTTCTTCGTCTTCTTTCTTGAAGCATCCTTCAGCTGATCATAAAGATGGGCAAGGGCCATTGCCCCCCAGCAGTAGTCTCCAACATTGTTCAAATCAAGAAGCATACCTAGGTAGCCAAGCTTAACCTTGCTTCCTGACTTGTCTGCGAACAATGTGCAGCCCAAAAGATAGAGCAAATAGGCCCTAGCAGCATGATGCCACCTCTGCTCAACTATGGCTGGGTGGAAGACATGATCCCTCAGCCATACAAGACCAACTGACAACCCTCGCGCAGAAGTCTGTTCAGTGGCATCTTGGGGGGTGGCCCCCAAATAGTCAATCAACAGCTGCTCTCCCTGCCACGAAGTCCAGTCAGGCATGTCATAGAACTGGCCCATGATGGGGATGTGTAGCAGCTGGGATACATCATCAAGGGTGATAGACATTTCACCCACAGGAAGGTGGAATGATGATGTATCCGACTGCCAACGCTCTATGAATGCGTTCAGCAGCCCCTTGTGAGTGAGGGGAAAACCAAGTCCTATGAGAGGGAACAACCCCGATAGGATAAGAGTCTCCCTGATCCTAGCATGGACCACAAGGTTAACCGGTCCATGTGGAATCGTAGTTATGTCCGGCCGAACCTGCATTGAGAAATGACACAGACACAATAAGCCAATATGTTCAACAAAATAAGAAACAAAATTGACAACACGCTATTATATAACAATAACTTACCCGGCCAGCATAGAACTCAGTCAAAATATGAGACCCGTATGTGGGCAAGACAGAACCATCAACAGGTCCACCAGGGAATGGGAATGTAGCCCTAGGAGCAGCAGCAGGCTCCTGAGGCTCAACATCCTCCTCATGTAGAGCACCAACCTCCTCATGTGCATGACCAGAAGGGCCGGCCAGCTCATATGCCGGAAATTGACCATCACGCTCAATATCCCGGCCAATATCATCAACCTCCGGTGGGGGAGGAGGGACGTCTAATCTGTCCCTACGCCTACCCCTCCGGGAAGGTTCAGCTCCATCTTGCCTCCGTTTGCGTTCGGAAGCCGTCGGGGGTGGCCTACGCTCCGGCTGTTGCGAACTACCGCCACGATGCCTCGCCATATCTGAAACAACAACCATTAAACCAATTAAGCAACATAACCAGCAAAATAACAGAAACAATACTGTCACATCTATTCGAACAGAATCATTCGCACTTGTTCGACCAGAATCATTCGCACCTGTTCGAACAACCCCATTCGAACAGGTGTTCGCATGGCCTCATTCGAACGGTGTTCGCATGGCCTCATTCGAACACCTTCGTTTTCATGTGTTCGCATGAGGTCATGCGAACACAGCAGATGCACAGAAAAAAAACCCAAATGTACAGAAGGGAGAGAGGGTTACCTGAATGAAAATGGAACGATTAGAGAGAGTGAGAGGAGGCGAACAAAACCCAGGTGGTCTTGAGGGTGTTTGTGGAGAAGATTGAGTGGGAGATTGGGTGAGATTGAGTGAGTTGTGAGAAGTTGAGTGAGAGGGAGAGTGAAAGAGATAGGGTTCGAATGAGAGGAGAGTGAAAGGGAAAGTGAGAGGAGTGAGGGGTGTGAGGGTGTGAGTGTGTGTGTGTTTTTTTTTTAAGTTGAGGGTATTTTAGGGTTTTTAGAAGTTAGGGGGTGTGAAAGAGTAGGAGGGGGTGTGGGGAAAGTAATGCCCTAAAAGAAAGAGCAATATGGGCCTAGGAGATGCCTTTTCTGATCATTGTAATAATGTGGTGGAGACTACTTTGCACCTTCTCCATGATTGCTCTTTGGCAAAAGAGCTTTGGCTAGGCTTGGTTCGGCCTACTAGGAGATGTGGTGTTATCAGTGGTGGGTTGCAGCATTGCGTCAGTCTTAATCTGGAAAATAATAATTGGGATTTTGAAGATCTCTTGTGGGCCAGTATTTGGGCTACTTGTTGTCATTTGTTATCGAGTTGGAAAAATAAGGAACTTTGTGAGGTCTCTTTCATTAGGCCCACTCGCCCTTGGAGCATTGTGTACTGTTGTGCCAGAGATTATAACTTTGCCTGTAACTCTCAAGCCTCGTCTCTTATGAGGAACTCGCATTGGGTTGACGTTCACTAGACCCCTCTCACTTTGGGATAGATGTGCCTTAACACTGATGGGGCTGTCAAAGCCAATGGAGAGAGAGAGAGAGAGAGTTGGTTGTGGTAGTTTAGTCACGGCATTGGGTCAGTCTTAATCTGGCAAATAATAATTGGGATTGTGAAGATATCTCGTGGGCCAGTATTTGGGCTACTTGTTGTCATCTGTTACAGAGTTGGAAAAATAAGGAACTTCATGAGGCCTCTTTCATTAGGCCCACTTGCCCTTGTAGCACTGTGTACTGTTGCGCCAGAGATTATAACTCTGCCCGTAATTCTCAAGCCTTGTCTCTTATGAGGAACTCACATTGGGTTGACGTTCACTAGACCCCTCCCACTTTGGGAAAGATGTGCCTTAACACTGATGGGGCTGTCAAAGCCTATGGAGAGAGAGAGAGAGAGAGAGAGAGAGAGAGAGAGAGAGTTGGTTGTAGTAGTTTAGTCAGGGATAATCTCGGCATTGGGTCAGTCTTAATCTGGCAAATAATAATTGGGATTGTGAAGATATCTCGTGGGCCAGTAGTTGGGCTACTTGTTGTCATCTGTTACAGAGTTGGAAAAATAAGGAACTTCATGAGGCCTCTTTCATTAGGCCCACTTGCCCTTGTAGCACTGTGTACTGTTGCGCCAGAGATTATAACTCTGCCCGTAACTCTCAAGCCTCGTCTCTTATGAGGAACTCGCATTGGGTTGACATTCACTAGACCCCTCTCACTTTGGGAAAGATGTGCCTAACACTGATGGGGCTGTCAAAGCCTATGGAGAGAGAGAGCTGATTGTGGTAGTTCGGTTAGGGATCATCTCGGCATTGGGTCACTCTTAATCTGGTAAATAATAGTTGGGGTTGTGAAGATTTCTCGTGTTTGGGTTACTTGTTGTCATCTGTCATCGAGTTCGAAAAATAAGGAATTTTGTAGTCACATGGACAACTTGTAAGAAAATTTTAGTTCTAGTTTAAATCAATAACTCAATATCCCAAGTAGTACTTGGAATGTGTCTAGATCCTCTTGATTATTTTATTTTATACACTAGAAATACCATATCAAATTAATGTATAATTGCCCTTTTTGTCCTCATACAACACTTGGTTAACACAGTTGAAAACCATTATTAATACAATTTAGTAGATGGTAAATGTAGGTGATACAAGTTGTATCCATAAACTATATATGTCCAAACCATTACAAACATAGTTAATGGTATATAAATTCATAATTAATTTAATTTACTTGATAGTTAATGAGTTACCTGAGCCAAATTTCTAATATTCAAATAACACAGATGTTTCTGATAATTTTATGTACCATTACAGCCTAAGCCAAATCTGGATGTTCATAACGCAAAGCGAAAAGCTATGGAAAGTGCTATTAATGAGAAGGAGGGTTCTACATTTGGTTTGAAGAAAAAATCCAAGGAGGAAGAGTGGAGATGTTCACTATGTCAAGTTAGTACAACAAGTGAGATAGCTTTGAATCAGCATATGCTTGGTAAAAAGCACCAGGCCAAGGAAAAAGCAAAGAGCACAAAAACATCTTTATCATTAGAGAAAAGTGAAAATTGTGTGAAGGATATTGAAACCATTTTATTCCCTACCACACTTCCAGGGTTGGATGCAAAAACATTAATGCAGTTTCCTCAGCCTTCCATAACCAAGGAAACTATGGTTGAACCAAGAATTCTTGAGGAGGGGGAGCTGGTAGAGGAGGAAGAGGAAGGTGCAGAAAATAAATGGAAAAGAAAGTGAGGAAGCATGCATGGAAAAGAAATGTGTTGGGAAAAAAGAATGTTACTTTATAGTGTGAAGTTTGTTAAATTAGTACTTTCTCACCAGTTGTGATGGAAACACATAAAATGGGGGAAAAACACCTAAGGCAAATGGTGAAGTTTTCTCAAAAGTAAGGATAATGTTCAATTTTTATTTATGAAACTATTGGAAATGATTTAATTGATAGAAACTTCTTTTTATAAATTGTGCTATGTTTTTTTTTTCATTTTTAGTTTCATTTATGTTTATTTTCTTTTAGTGAATTATTTTGCTACCGCTACTTCCTCTTTCGCTAGAATGTTCTATAGGATGTCGACACCATTTACACAAGGTATGAAGCATGAGAAGATAAAACTTTTTCCTTTTTACATGGAAATGATTTCATTAGGACCCTCTGCGAAAGCAAAAGAATTACAAGGCATATTTAGCTAAATTACGAGTTACACCATTAATGTCTCCTCTTCTAACACGTATCACCGCTAAAATGAAACCAATATAGTCTCTAATAGCAGCTCTGTAGGCCTGTTTTCCTTCAACGGGTCCAACAATATCAAAGTTTAATTTGAATCTATCAACAGGTGGAGGTGACCAACAATTCAGACCAGGCGCTTTTAAAGTGGTTAAGCAAATAGCTGTCATTGACTTTTCTCACCATGATGATGAATATACTAGAGATAAAATCTGACTAATTCACATGAAATGGAAATAATCCAAGCACCCAACCAATCTCTAAACTCTTCTTCATTCCCATCAAATTTAATTCCCAAGGGAGAGGAAAACACAATATTTTTGCCCAATTACATTCCTTATAAACATGGTTAATGTACTCCATCCCAAGAAGGTAGTTCAGTTGGCGAGTTGGGGATACCGAAAGAGTACACCAAATGAACGCAAGTAGGAGATCTCGGTCGGGTTCAAACCCAGATTTTTGCTCTACTAGGAGAGAATTAATGATTATCCTCCAAGCTAGAAATTGTTTTGATTTTCCATACTGCACTATTAGCAATTGTTGTTTCTCCGTGAGAGCTAGATGCGGTTTCCAGTTTTGATGCTATGGTAGGCCAATTTTACGGGAAAAAAACATCCTTTTTTGTCCAGTCGTCTTCTTGAGTATTATGATTTTGAAGAATTTGCATTGTTTCAAAAGACGAAAAGATATTTGTTGACCATTTCTCATTGTTCATACACTTCTCTTTTTAAGCCCCCGAGATGAATGACAGACACTCCTCCATATGAAACTTGAACTATATATCCCACATTGGAATTCAAAAATGTACCCCTTGGAAAGTATTATACATTATATCACAACTCAGTAGAGAACTTGGATTTTACATAAGTTGCCATCCTTGTCCATATGTTCTAATAATGTCATTACATGACTAAAAACAAAACCCCCTTAATCTCAAAAAAAAAAAAAAACAAAACCCCCTAAATTTTTACTTTTATTTATGCATGGATTCTGCTCATAAATTGAATCGTTGCAATTAATTAATATTATTATGATTGTACATCATCTTTGAGGTTGCACTTCCTCACTTAGAAGAGTCACAATAAAATAAACTAAAGCCCCCGTGTATTGGTTTGACCTTCGACCACAATGTCAATTCTCAACCACACTTTGCTTGTAGCAATAATTATCCAACTAGCAATAATTATCCAACATCTAACTTCCCTATTTACATGCTTCTCTTGACAAGTCTGATTTACACATTGTTGATCCCAATAATGAATATGTTAGGTATATTTGCATCAGAATTCATAGAACATTCGATACAGTATAATCAAAACTTCATATACAATATCCGGGGTTACAGGATGCTACTTTTGATATTTTATACAAATATCAATTAGTATATAATAACTTATTCACATAAAATGAATATTAAAATCCGATATTAGTCCCTCACATTTTGATCATAAACACTAACTTCTCAAAAGTTCCTGAATCATGTTCTTTGCCTCAGCCAAAGGGTCTGGGCAAGAGACTTCATTAGCCCATATATTCTGCATGGTTCGCATATTCACCATTTCTGCAAGGTATTCTTTCTCCAATTGTCTAACTTCTTCTGCATCCATCACACTAGCAACTACATTCTGCTCAGATCAGTTTAAAAACCATATTTAGCCAAACATTTAAAAGGAGCCAAACAAAATGAAAATGAGAAGACGCGAGATGGCGAATAATGTGATTATGTGTACAAATAATAACCCAGACAAAGGGAACAAGCGATAGGCAATATACCATAACAAATTAAGGTTTTTCTTTTATATTGCCTGTAAATAATGAAGCTAGTTTAAAAAATTGCCAATAGATATTATTCTAAATTTTCTATTTCTCTACTCTCCAAAAGATGATAAACTGATATTATTTCACGCCTGCATCGGCTCCATATATGTTAGACTCACCCATGTTCTTCCGACACATGCATTGTAGATTATGAACTTGATGAGATTTTCATCAGAACTGCAAAGAGCATTACCAAAAGTAACAGAAACAACAAGATCTTGGTAAGGACCATTAATAAATGACCCATGATTTTTCACAGTAATTCTCTTGTTATTCTTCAAAATTCTCCCTAGATGATAAGATGTCGTGGGTTCTTCTTGCAGTCTCAACAAGGTTGCCGCCCTTTCAGCATTAGCCCAGCAACAACATGATGATGACCCATCATCTGCATGAAAAATGAAGTACCAAGGAAAATTTCGTCAAACAAAATCTTCGGAGAAGTTAGCATATATGGTAGAGATCCAGAAACCATAAGATGTGAAAGAAGTAGAGATGGTGAGCCGGTGAGCCGGCTTGTTTCTTCAGCCATAATAATACAGTGAAGTTTTCTAAGATGTCAAAGACATTGCCCTAACCTAAGGCCATATATTGTCTACCAGGTTATTTAAGAAAGCACACATGCCAGCCCTATCTAAAGATAACTTGTTCGAATCCTTGCATGATGATACCTTGGTGAAGTATAGTGCAACTCGACAGCCTAAATAAAGTTTGTCATTTCTGTAAAACTTACTACAAAACAAAATATGATAATAGATTATTGATCCAGAAACGATGCCAGGAATGCACAATCTGTAACATCAAACAAGTTGCTTCCAAGTGAATAAGTGTGAGCATGGGCGCACATACAATAAGAATCCCCTATGTCAGAAACTAAAGAGAGATACAAGCTAACATTAGAAGCCAGGAAATAGAGACTTAACCAAGCCAAAAAGTGGACATAAGTTGTGGGGAAAAACTTAATTCATATCAGGATGTCTACAAAAGATACATATTCGGGACATATAAAGTGATTCAACAAAACCCAATAATGCAAATAACATACCCAACAAAAAACCAGCAAGCGGAATGTCCAAAAAAACCCCTTTAGCATCAACTTTTGTTTCTGCATATGAATTTACTTTCTTCCTCTCTAAAACTAAAACAGTGACTGCTACGACCTGTTCACAACAAATGAGTAAAATTAATCTTCTCAGAGACTTGAAAGGATATATATTTACAAATGAATAGAAAGAAATACCCTGCATCGGAGAACTATTTGCTTTTCACTCGGGCACTGAGGCAATTGGGAAATCAAACGAGACAAAGATTCCTGACATAAGTTGTATGTATCCTTTAAAGGTCTTAAAGTGGAGAAGCTATCACTCCATTGTTTATCATATCCTTTTATTGAATTTATTTCAATAAATGACACGGGAAGCAACATAAATTTATTTTGGGCCCTGCAGAGTCGAAGACTAGCAATCAATTTTTTTGCAAAAATTAAACAGAAAAAATGTAACCATTGGAAAGATGAGCCCTTCATCTAGAAGTAGTTTTGGGAAAATAATAGGGTAAAACTGAAATGTCAGAACAGATTGGCACATAAAAGTACTCGCAACATCCTAATCAATGAGGTTTCGACTCCCTTTGGTTATGCCAATAAGCTAGCATATCAAATAAATGAGAGGTGTGTGGTAAACAAGCTTATCACACTAGCTTATAGCTTTTTTTAGATGCTACCTTGAAGTAGCAAATGAACTTATAGCTCTTTATATTTTCTCTCAATATTATTTTATCCTTTTATAATTTTTTTTAAAAAACTAAGCACTCCCTACACTCCTCTTTGTTCTACATTAGCTGGTTACTATGTGTGAATATTGCGAATCATCTAGCTATAGGATAGTACCCCTGCATTTATTTTTAATTAAATGATACATATTTTTTAAGTCATAACATGTATATTTAACCACCAAATTTAATAATAAATACTTAGAAAGTATCAATAAATGGAAAAATAATATTTAACTCATTAAAAAAGTAAATAATTTCAAATAAATAAAATATTAAAATTGATAAAATTTATAAAAAAAATAATATATAATTTATTCAAAGAATTAAAAAAACATGTCATGTTTGTAATTTTTTATTTATCACTTAATTCTAACAACTAATTTTACGAGACTTTAATTACAATGAGTTAGTTTTTTAGCTAAAAGTATAGGCTAGCTTATATCAGCTAGCTTATATCAGCTATCAGCTAGCTTATATCCTACTTTTACCAAACAAAGGCTTCTGTTTTACAAATAGTTTACAACTTCCAATATTACTCTCTTTAACAGTGCAGGGAAACAAGAACAGGAGCCTAATTATCTTTGGTCCAGGCTTCCAATGCATACCTTGCATCAAGAATTCGATGAAATGTTGTGGTTACACCAGGTCCGAAACCGGTAGGGAAAGCATGTTTACTTTTAGAACCAAAAATATTCACCTAATAAGAAATAAATAAACACGATTAGGTGGAAAAAAAACATAGAATATAAATACACAAAGATTAAGATGGCGTTGAAGTTACAATATGATGATGCACTAAAACATGAATGCAGAAACTGTCTCTACTCCCAACAAGGTCTCGCACTTGAAGAGCATCAAGGCTTTCCCCACTTGAACATGAATTGCAGAAACTAGAGCCAATGTCATGAATGTCAACCACATTTCCCTTGAGAGAAATCAAATTGCCCTCAGGAAACAAGCAGCTTGCACTCCTAGACCCAGAATAAAAATTGGGCCTAGTTATTACAGTTCCGGGGTTGAAAGAAATGTTAGCACTCTCTTCTGATATTGTGAATTTCTGGATTTGACTATCTTTTGATTCCATAGTATTATCTTCCAGGAGACCTGTAAGATTGTCAGGGAGAAAAAGACAAACATCCGAACAGACACCCAAAGAATCATCATTGGACCTCAGCAGTTGCTGTTCAATTTGAACTTTAAGTGAAACCCCATCAATGGTGGGAGATAAAGAATCTTTTACGGATGTATATACTGATTTATACTTGAAACGGTCCTTATCAGAAATAAATGAAAGGCTCCAGATATGTTTTCCAGAATCAATAAGAAATTTGGAAGAACCACTGCTATCAAAACAAGCATCATTCGTGGTACAAAAGCAATCTTTTCCATTATGTTCTATGATGTAATGACCACCAATCTGCAACAACTGAAATGCAGTAGAAAGTCAATTAATAATTAGATACACATCAGAATTGGAGCAACTAGGAAATCAAGCTAAAGAGAGTAAACAAATTACCGGATACAATAAAAAGCTATCAGATGGGAACTCGAGCAAAATTTTCCTTGAATTAAAATCCTTCATAGGTGATGTAGAGCGCAACAGAGCTGGGAAAGCAACATTCTTCTTTTTAAGGCTTCTAAAAGTAACCATACAAGATATATCATGACAGCTCAAATCGACACATTTTTTGTTCTCTTTTGATTCCCTGAAAGAATTAGAGCAAGCATTTAGCTCATAGACGGGAGTGTGAAACTGATCCTTTGATGCATTTGCTGATTCCATAAGTTTCTGCCTCTTAATGGAAACTTGCTCTTCATTACTACCACTGAAACAATATTTTGAAAGGTCCATTGCCTTATCTCTATAGGCATTGCGTGCATCAGAAATTTCACCCTTTCCCTCAAGCAATAACATGTAAGGCAAAAGTATAGCTTCAACGAAAGTACTGGACTTGTTGGATCTCATACTGTTAGAACACTGCAAGAAGTGATGTAGAGGCATTAGCCATGCAATTTCTTCTTACATGTGCGTAATATAAAAGAAAAGCAGAAGAGCAATGCAATACAATGGAAAGTTAGAGAAACAAAAACAAAAACATCCTTTCTAGACTATTAAATCTGTGCAAGGTTAGGTCACCGCGTTTTTGTATGGATCTGAAGCAATTAAACAGTTCTTCCCACCTATTATGTTTATTGGTGTCTCTAGACGTTTATATTCGGCATTGATGTTTTATTGAATCAAGAGGCAGGTAAAGGGTTTAAGGAGTTTGAGCATTTTTTATATAAATATCGTTCCTAGGCTTATACAATAGCTTTATCTCTCGAGAGACTTGAACCTTAGGAAAATATCAAAGCCTCTTTGACAAAGTGCTAAGTGCTCACGTGGTAAATCCTTGGAGATCCTATTCAGTCCCTTATATCATAATAACAGCACAAGGTTTGAGTCCAGTATGCGTTTCATTCATGCTTCAAGTGAAGCCAAAAAGGACTTCCACCTCATGTAGTCCTGTTAAAGAATTTAACAAAAATAATAGTAAATAAGAAAACGGTCCATTCATCATCTAAAAATGCAAATCTGGAATTAAGGAATTCTCTTTAATCAGATTGATTTACAAAGGGAATTACAAGTCTAATATGTAGACATCTTATCACCTATTAAGGAAATAACAACCACCTAATTAAAGGAAATATCAAAGGATATAAAAAACTATACAAATCAAATCAAATCAAATCAAAACAAAAATGCCTAATAACTATGTTAGTCAGCAATCCCTCTTAAGCTGGTGAATAGATATCTATCATTTCTAGCTTGCATGTAAGATCTTGAAATCGCTTAGTAGTAAGTCCCTTAGTGAATACATCTACAGTTGAAGCCTTGTAGGGATGTATGTTGCAACTATAAGCCAATTATCCAACTTCTCGTTGATGAAGTGTTGGTCGATCTCTATTTGCTTTTGTTCTATCATGTTAAACTGAATTATGTTCAATGCTAATGGCTGACATGTTATCACAGAATAGCTTCATAGGGGCTTCTTATTTTATCATGAGGCCATTTAGTATGATTTTCATTCATAATAACT
Organism: Astragalus membranaceus; assembly: GCA_039519185.1. NCBI lineage: Eukaryota > Viridiplantae > Streptophyta > Magnoliopsida > Fabales > Fabaceae > Astragalus > Astragalus membranaceus. The sequence goes on along the minus strand of CM076846.1, from coordinate 64,090,941 downwards.
CACAAACCCCTTGAGCCATAGCTCGAAACTCTACCTCTGCACTCGACCTTGCAACTACATTATGTTTCTTGCTTCTCCATGACACCAAGCTTCCTCCTAGGAAAATGTAATACTCTGATGTAGACCTTTTATCCATAATCGACCCTACATAGTCTAAATCTGTATAACCTTCCATGAGAAGTTTCCCATCTCTCTTGAGCAGCAGTCCCCTAAACTTGTCTTCAAATACTAGAGGATCCTATTGACCGCCTGTAGATGTCTTTCTCGTGGATCATGCATAAATTGACTCACCACGCTGACTGCATCCGATGTGTCTGGCCTGGTGTGGGGCTGTGGGCTAGATATGAGTTTCCCACAAGTCTTTGATACTGGGACTACTCTACTCGTGAGCTTTCCTCATTGCTTCCAATTATATGATTTTGGTACGTAGGGGCTCCAGCGGGATTGGAACCCAATCTACTTGTCTCCTTAAGAAGGTCAAGAACATATTTCCTTTGAGAGATGAAATATACCTTGCTTAGAATAAGCGACCTCAATCCCAAGGAAGTACTTTAGCTTCTCGAGATCTTTCATATCAAATTGAACAGCCAACTTCTCTCTGAGGATCTGTTTTTCAAGCTTCTCATCACCAGAAATGATCATGTCATCTACATAAACCAGAGGCAACATAAGTTTTGCAACCTGAGAATGCTTTATAAAGAGAGTATGGTCGTCTTGGCTCTGCATAAGCCCCAAGGGCTCCATAACCTGAGAGAACCTTCAAAACCAAGTACGAGGTGGTTGTTTGAGACCATATAAAGCCTTCTTTAATCTGCAGACCTTATTTTATCCATTAGTGGCGCCATATCTAAGTGGAATCTCCAAGTACACTTCCTCCTCCAAATCATTTTTAGCATCAAGTGGATGCATCTCTCAGCCGAAGTGTGCTGCCAATGAGAAGATGATCCTATTGTATTCATCTTCGCCACTGGAGCAAACGTCTCCTCATAATCAATCCCATAAGTTTGTGAATACCTCTTTACGACCAATATCGCCTTATATTTGTCCATTGTACCATCTGGCAAATATTTAACTGTGTATATCTACCTACAACACACTCTCTACAATCGTTCAAGTATCATTCTTCTCCAACGCCCTCATTTCATCATTCATGACGTGAACACAACTTTCATCCATTAATGCTTCTTGTATTGATGTAGGGATTCCGATAGAATCAATAGTTGAAATAAAGCTTTGGTGTTGAACATAAAGGTTTTTAGTAGACACAACTGGGGCTATATTTGGCACATGATCTTTTTTCCTTTTTCAAGTCAATTGGTAAATCTTCTGGGTTAGGTTCAAGAGTAGGATTACTTACCTCAGGTTCAAATGATTAAATTTGTTGTTTCACACACTCTTGGAGTCCGTCGAAGTTGTGACGGCGCGTGGCGGTGCATCTAGCTTGCGATTCTACTTGCGATTTTACGAATTACGATTTTGCTACCCCCCTCCCGATCATACGTAAAATCTCGATTTTGATTACCTTCTAGTTTTCAGGCAGAAAACATACAGTAGGAAGAAAGTAAAACCACAACTCTGGCACTGATCAAATATAGGAACGCAAGAAGGGAACACAGAAGATGCCAAGAAGGGACTGCAATGAAGGCAGAAAAAAACCAGCCATTGACGGCTAGGTTTTCTGAAGGCAGGAAAAAAAACAGTCGTTACCAAAATATGTATTTTGAAAGGGTTACAACTAACAGTTACATGGCATTAGTATAAGCTTATATCAATCCTATTAACTGATATTATAATCTTTACATCAGCAACTCTTCTCTATTTTTGTTTTACTATGCAACTGCTGAAGTGAAAAATTAGCTTTAGCTCAGAAAACAATTAATAACTGCAATTTCTGACTGAGTATACAGTTAAAGCATACCTTTTCTTGCAGAAGAAATTTGTGAGATACCGTAATCAAATGGTAGGATCCAGACTCAAGTATCTTGGTCTCATTCTTACTATCCATATTAGGGTAAAGCGGAAAATTTCTGCATTTAGCATTCTTCCAAAGACAGTAAACAAAAATCGATGTGCTTAACTTTCTTTCTGCTTGGGTACAGTTAAAGATTGCTCTGCATGATAATGATTCACTCTCAAGCAATTCCAATTGACCCATGAGTTTGCCTATGTCATCCACAATAACATCATAGTCTGTCACCTGTAAATCCAAAATAATAGAAGTTGAAACACCCAACTCCATGGAAAATCTAATACTACATTATCAGCTTGGGAACTTATAAGAATTACTGATTTGAGACATCGTTATTGGATTTCGGTACATGAATTATAGGGTATGTATTTGACAGTACACTTTCAGACCCATCCATTTCCTTATGTCAAGTTGATCCTGTTCTCCACCAGAAATACAACACATCTGTCAAAACTGACCTAACAAGTGCATTGTAAAAACTATCATGTTACATCTTTTTGATAAAAATAAAAATAAATGCCTCTTGGTTTGAGCTCCTTCTTCAAAAGTAAAGGACTTGTTTATAACAATCCATGAAACATCAATTGGTAAACATTTATATCCTCTTTTTCAGTAATCCACTCATCATCTAATTCAATATATATACACACACACACACACACACTACTCTTTTCAAGTTGAAGACTAAACTAAACAAATGCAAGATAATCTATCTTGCTCTAAGTGGTTAATTGTCTTGGTATAGACTTGATCAGATATTCTACAATTTCTTCACACTAAGTAGCACAACTAGTGAGACTCAAAAGTCAAAACTCTTATTGCTAACTTTTGTAACTTTGCCCTCTCCAACATCAGTTTCCTACAAAAGAGTTATCAAAACAAAAGCCAACATAAAAGTCAAAACTATATATTTACTCACAAGCAGGCACGAATCCACCTTATTAAAATTGGGGCAATTGGCCCCACTCAGGCACGAACCCACCTTATTAGAATTGGGGAAAATTGCCCCAACTACCTAATTTTTTTAACTTGAGTATGCTTAATAAAATAAATTTTTGCCCCCACAAAAAAAACAGATGTGCCCCCACAAGACAAGTTTTTATTTATAAAATGAATGTCAAAATTGCTACTAATTTTATTTCTTTATCCTTCCTTTTTTTATCAAGTAAATAGTCATTTTGATCCTTTAATGTGTGAAATGATATCATTATAGTCATTGAATATATCAAAATCAAAAAAACATCACCGAAGGTGTCTTTCGCTAATCAATTTGGTCCTTGAATGTATCTTACATAAGTCAGTTTGGTCCTCAAATGTGTCTTCCGTTAGTTAGTATAATCACATAAATTACATATAGGAAACACACTTGAGGATGCTTTTGAAATTTCGACATATTAGGGACTATAGTACACTCTCTCATACATCTTAGGACCAAAATGATTATTTACCCATTTTTTATCCCTCCTCTAATAATAAATCCACGTGACACAACTTACGAAATTTTCTTGGTTTTTAATATTTTTTGTTATCAAATTATATATTTTGTAAAAATTTATAATTTTTTTTTTATTGTAAAATTATTATAAACTATTTCCTTGACCCACTAAATAAAACTTATGGATCTGTCACTGCTTATAGGTTGCTTCTTATCCCTAGTGTCTACTGTCATGCTCCTTCCATCAAAATCAAAAATTCATTTGTAAAAAAATTCAAATTCAAATCTACACATGACAATAATAATCAAACTCTAATAGTGTCAATATCACTATTCCCTTACCCAAATATCTGCCCAAGCCTCATCAATTATGTGCCCAAACCTCATCAATTGTACTCAAAATTAGATTGGCAGTATAATGTTTGTCTTTGTACTTTTTGGGCTCGCCTTCATGACATGGGTCCCGAACCCAAGGCTGCCATGAAGTTAATCAAAGGTCTTCGTTGTGCATCAATCCAACCATCTGTAACTATGCTCACACCATTTTCTAGCCAAGTGTCTTGGATAGGTTGAAGTAATTTCAATATGTTGGCCTTTCTCTCTACGACATGGTAGTTCTTATGGAATCATAGCTAGGAGGAAGATAGCCAAAGATAGAAGTGTTTGTCGCATAAGTAAATGCACTAATGAAGTAAGGATTTCTAACAATATTGAATGGCAAACAAAAAAATAAAATAACCTAGCTATTTTAGATGATAGATAGTCTCTTATCATTATGAATGAAAAAAGAAGAGGACATGATGGACCTTTAGCAAAGGCATTTAATGACAAGGCAAGAGACCATGTATCATCTGAAATAGCTAGGCTATTTTGTTCTGCTGGTTTGCCATTCAACGTTGCTAGAAATCCTTATTTAGCAGGGCATCTACTTATGAGGCAAAAACTTTTATCGCGTGCTATCTCCCTCCAAGCTATAATTTCATAAGAACTACAAAGAAGATCGTTGATTAACTTTATGACAGCCTTGGGTTTGGGGCCCATGATCTTGAAGGCATGAGTCAACATCTCTTTTTCCTTCTTAATGTTTTTTCTCAAATGAGGGTTTTGCATCAGAAGGTTTTATGAGGCTCCACATCCCTTTCTTTTGCTAAAAAAAACAAGGTTAGAGCACAGATTTTAATTTGGAGGCTATTCTTTTTACTGATGATGGGTAAGGGAATAGTGTTATTGACGCTATTAGAGTGTGATTTTTAGTCATTCATAGATTTGAATTTTTTTACAAATAGCATTTGGATTTTGTTTTTTGTTGTCATTCGAACAATATAATTATTTTATCTTATATTTAATCTTAAAAAAAAAATTATATTGACGTACTCGTACTTTACTTTTTTAAAAAACGTCATATCTCGTACCCGGTATTGGTACCCACAACTATACATCCTAAATGGTGAGTTGTTAGTGGTTATTTTTCTGTTAACACATACCATAAATTTTTATTGGTTGATGGTGTAAAAATTCTTTACACTAACGATACATATCAATTAAACTCTACTATTATTGCTATTATACTTTTATCATTATTAGGGATAATTGATTTGATCCTATAATTATAAGATCATGATAGGATCATAGTCCTATTTAGACTATACATCCCAATTATATAAATACTTGAACAAACCTTATTATTCAAGTTGGTATCTAGATCCCTTCAGTTTCTTTCCTTTTTAACTTGGTTCATCTTCTGGTATCATTAGGTATTCAAATGTTGATTGGGTAGGAGATGCAAGTTATAGACGATCTACTTCTAGTTATTGTATATTCATAGGTAGAAATCTGATTTCATAGAAGAGCAAGAAGCGGACTGTTGTTGCTCGGTTGAGTACAAAAGTTGAGAATAAGCTATGGTGCATGCCACATGTGAGCCTTTGTTGTTGAAACACTGACTGCAGGAACTACATTTTTGAGCGATTTATCCTTCGGAACTTGTGTACAATAACCATTGAGCTTTTCATCGCTCCTCTAATCTAGTTTTTTAGAAGAGAAATCATACAGTAGTTGTCTGTCATTTAGTGAGAAAAAAAGTTCTCTCTGAAATCATTAAAACCTCTCTTGTCAATTCTAAGGATCAATTTGTTGCTATCTTTACTGAATCTCTACGGAGTCCTCGAATAACTTACATAGGTGACAAGATGAATGCATATGATGTATATACACCACCTTGAGGGGGAGTGTTGAAATATTCTTATTATTGCCATTAGTCTTCCCCCATTATTAGGGATGATTTATTTGATCCAATAAATGTAGGATCGTGATAGTATCAAAGTCCTATTTAGACCATACATCTCATGTATATAAATACTTGTACAAAACTTATTATTATCGACTGAGAAATATTCAGATTCAAGTGTTGCCAAAGTCATTTCCAAATTCATTTGAGGCCTAAAGAATTTGTTAAAAGTTAGAGACCTTCCAATTATTTTTAAAAGTTCATAAGATAAAAATATGGACGGGAATGGTGACCTCAAATATGTCATTGGTGTTCCAAGTCAAGGGAAGGTCTGGTATAAGAACATCAATTGCACCAGTCGCATCAACCAGCTGTAGTCTTCTAGTCAATGGATCAATCTGATGTCCAAAGCAAGACCATGAGAACTAATATAAGTAGTAGATATGCCAATATTACCAAAGATTTATGCAAAAGAAAAATAAAAGAATGCGGTTTCCATTTTTAAAAGATCAACAAAAGTTTTTATAAATGGCATTAATATGGACAACACAGCCATAGAGAAATGCAGCTTCCTGGAAAATATTGAAATAAAAGAAAACTGAACTAATAACCTTTAGATATCCAAGCAAAACAATGCCTACGTCTTGACTTGGAATGATCCTTCTAACTGATCTACTATTATATCTGGCTTGGTGTGATAAAATACTGAAATGATTGCCAACAGACAATAATTTACAGTGATTTTTTGACTTTAGCATTCTTTGTAACGTGTCTATACAGTGATAGATGAAGATAGACATTGGTACTACCTGTAAAATCATCATAGATGCAGTAATACATATCCTTCAATGGGTTAGTAACAAATACCTTCTACCAGAAAAATATGACTGTCTTCCATTTATTTATTTTTTTAGGGTGAAAAGTTGAATATATTATGCCGACCATTTAAGATTTAACTGTCATAAAATACCATAAACAAATTTAATATAAATACAAGTACCAATTTCAGAAAACCGCAATGCATTTCTCTACCGCATCCGTTAAAGTCGTGTCTACACAGCCCCATGAAAGCACCATGCTGATAGAGAAAAGCATTACAACCAAACTAATTAAGCAAAAATGGTTGTGACAATGCTTTTCCAACGGCCAACATATTTATATATATATATATATATATATATATATATATATATATATAAAAACATACCTGGGTTTGAAAAACTGAAGGAGGTATCACTGAACTAGCATGCACTTGAGCTAGCCCTTCTTTCTGGTAAAACCTCGCAACAATAGCTCATCAGAATTTAAATAGAACAAAAAGCTTCAGCCAAGCAAAGAAATACATTAACCCAAAGGAAGTAGATTACATGTTTTGAACCCAAAATCTCCTTGTCAGATAAGATACCAGCAAACTTTTTACGTAAGCTTGATATGAGAAGTAATACCCTGCCAAGAAACATTAACAAAAAAGAATACTATATAGTATATAATCAGCACTCTTTAAACTCTAAGTTGCAAATTGATTGCAATAAATTATAAAAGGAAATCAAACTATGTAATACCAGAGTCTTGCTGAAAATGGTAATGACTGAATGAACTTTCCCAACATACTCGTGGACTGCAAAACTATATTACACCTGCAATACTAAACTGAATTACCAATTTATCTCCAGAGCATATGTGTAGGAAACTACCCATTAAATAAGTCAGAAATGTTCAAGTAACATAGTACTAATATTATTACTTGCAGTACATACAACAAATCAGAACATACAAAGAATGACTTTTAGTTAGATGCATTTGTTTGCATTGGTCTATTCTCCCTAGTGAAAAGAGAAGGATACTAAATCAATAATATGCATAGAACAAAATAAAGGACTTCTCATCGGCCATATGAGATGACTCAGCCCGGTAATACTTTAAACATCCGTGTGATCAATTGCAAAATCTGAACCAAAGCAAGCACAATATTGGTAACAAGACATACACAGTTTCCAGTGGCGAGAAGGATTCCACGATAATGCTAGTCTTGACGCAAGCCCCAAGAATAATAACTTTAGTCCACGAAAACTTTGGATTCACAAAATGGACATTTCTCACAGTTATCTACACAATATGGCCAAGAGTTCAGGAGTGGAGCTTAAAAGTCTTAAAGGGTGGCAAAGTAAATAATAAAGTCACATAAGAAAGTCCAAATTTAACATGTTAGATCAATAAAATAGCAAATTTACTTCACTTACAATAGAGCCAACTCTCAAACCATGCATCAAAGTATGCAGTTGATCAGTCAAAAGAAGCCAAACATCATTGTCCAACTCCAAAGCCATCCCTTGCATATAAACACCTTTAATTACACCAGTATAAGAACCACACTCGCCCTTCCCCTTTATCTCACTCTTCAAGCACGGTGCCAGTCCCTCAGATCGCAGGCAAACACGCAAAACCATCTCATCCAAAGTCATATACATTATACAAGACTCCTCTTTAGTTATGTAAACCAACTTCTTCTTCAAGCCCGAAATCACAACACGGTTACCAATTAGCTTTGTCATTGCAGGGTGAAATGAAGATGCATTGCCATAAAAATACACAATCTCCATTTTAGTGAAAGAATGACCAATCATATTATCAATTACAAAAGAACCATTCCTCAAGCTTTTTGCTAATTCCCTTGAACTACATAACCTACATTCACAACACATCAATTGCACCAAAAATCCTGGAAAGTTCACCTTAGAACCAGAATTTAAATCAGAGCTACTTGTTGCCGCGATATTAGGGACCACCGATACAGGGCCAACAGACTCCACAAATCCATGAACGGCTCTGGAATTGTTTTCACCAGAATTGCAATTCGGTGTTAGAGGAAGTGAATCCACAAGGTTAGATTCATCATTGGGATTAGAAAAACACCAATTGATTATCTCCAAAAAGCCGCCACGGTCACCATTAGGGTGTTTAAACGGGATGAAATTCCAGGCGGTGACCTTGATTTCCTTGCCGACAGCGGCAAGGCGGGAGTTGAGAAAGTCACAGCAGACTGTGCCGGAGCTATCAGAGAATCGGAAACAGGAGCAAGGAAAAGGAGAGGAGGAGGGAAAGGTGTGGGTGGGGAGGGTTAGGGTACCGATGATGATGGTTGGGCGGTTGAGGAGAATAAGGACGCGTTGGTTGGTGAGGTGTTGCGGGTGCGGTCGTCGAGGGGGTGTGTGGCGTAAGCGGAGAGAGGTAGCGCCGGTGACAGGTCGAGGGAAACTAAGGAGGTCTAGTGGCCTTAACTTCTCTGCATCTTCCATTGGAGTATTTGCCGCGCAAAATTGTTGTTTGCTTCTTGTCTCGTTATTTAACTTGGACGCAAGCGGGAAATGACAAGGGTTTTTGGCAATGTTATCACACCCACATGTCCGAACAAAGACCCAGTGACCCGATGGGCATTTGATCGGACCACATGACCCGAACACACTAAAAATAGGCTTGATATATATAAACTTATACATCACAAAGCCATTAAAAAATTAAACAAAAATTAACATAATTTTTAACCGTTCAAATTCAAATCCATAAGGACAATAAGGCCATAACCATAACATAACTACCTAACCTAAGAGCATTTGAATGAGACGGTAAGGGTCTCTTTCAGCTTAACCAAGGTCTTGATCATGAGTTCGAATCCAACCTTGGACATGCACCGGTGTTAAATCTCTTGAGGGAAAGCTTTATCGCCCATTGTGGTCCTACCCAGCTCAAGGGATTAGTCTCTGCAGTTGCGCGCAGATGACACCCGATTTATACCAAAAATAAAAATAAATAAACGGCCATCAAATAACAATGGTCTCAACATATCAAATTCATAATCAATACCTAATTTCATGTATTTTACGTAAGCTACATAACTTGTTACGAATCACAATAATACAATATATTAAAGAAAAAACGAAAGCATTAGAATTTAGGAGCACCAAATTTGTTTTCTCTTCAAAAAAGATTAAGAGAAAACCAAGAAACAATAATTAACTTTTTCAACAAAAAAATAATAATTTACATTTAACAACTTTGAAAAAAATATAAGGGAAGCCATATGATCCGTACCCCAATGTGGGCGATCAGTCTGATTTGGTTTGCCTGGTCACATTACCGGCTCGTTGAAGTCGCTTGCTGCTTGAACGAAGGTGGTGGTGAAGTCGGCTTGAGTAGTTGCTGGTCGCGTTCAGAGCTCCGGCGGGGTGTACCTGCGATGACACTCCGACGCCCAAGTCAGTGGGGTAATATTCGAGCAGAGTAACGTTATGTGTAAAAATCGTACCTATCAGCTGAGGTCAGACCTCTATATATAGTGCCAGAGACTCAGCGGGCGACAGTTGGATCGCGTACGGCTAGTGTGGATCTAGGTCATGTCTCTCTACTTCGCTAATTGGGCCGCTTGCAGCCGGTCTTGTGACAATATTGGGCTCCGACCCAGTCCAGAACAGTTGCCCCCCAGGCCGAAGCCGTCCATAGGGACGGGTTCAGGCCTGAGAACGATTGCCCCCAAAGGAGCGACTTTGCCTTCGTATGGTCGCCTGCGCTGAGGCGACTTGCATTCATGCCCGAGCAACAGGTTCCTCCTTGCCCTTTAATGACGTGGCGTTCTGAGTTCGATGGACGTGGCGTTTCGCCTTTTGATGTGACAGTCGTGACATTTTGCGTTTCCCAACGGGGGCGCGCAATGATGGTGGTTCAATTTTCGAGGGGCGTCATTAATGCTGGAAGCGAAAGGTCATGTCGCTTCGATTCCTGGCCTGCTTCCTCTATATATGGGGCACCCTTCCTTCATTTCTCATGTTGCTTTCTGGTATTTCTGCTCTGAGAACGACTTATATTCTCCGGTGAGCGACCAGGTTTCCGGTGATATTTTAGCGAGGTGTTCTCCGGTGAGCGACTTCTTACTCTGGCGCAATTCAACTCCAGATCGCCTTCTTCTTGTAATTGCTAGTGCGACCAACTTGTCTCCAACTCCAGGTACTTGTCTTCTCATTAGTTTCCAGCCTTGATTTTTGATTTTTCCTTCTTATTCCAACGTCAGCGAGGAGGGGGCGTCAGACCCGGGGTCGACCTTGTCGCCCCCTTCTATAGGTGGTCTGACTTTCTTGCCCCCTTCTTGCAGGATCTGGATCTGGCGCAAACAAAGCAAACCACCCGCATTCCCAGCAGTCCTCCTGTTCGGCTGGCCGAAATTTGTACTCGCCCTGCTTCGTGTGAAGCTATGAACGAATCTCAATCTAAAGCTCGCCCCCTACCTTTTCTACCAACTTGTCTGGTGGGAGCATGTCTTCCGACCGGACAATTTCTATGGGTAATCTTGGTCATACCCATTCTCGAGGATCAGAAGATACTGTCGAACCATCAGAGGCCGGCAATACCCCTGCCCGCCCACGTTGCTACTACCTCAGCTCGTTCGGAGCGGGACTCGCGGCAAGTTGACGGAGTAGGGGATCCTGACTGGGAGGCGTGATTGGCGAAGATCGCTCTTGAATTTCTTTGACCGTGCTCAACAACGTACCCTCGATCCTTCGCCCTGGGGATGAGGTACTTCAATATTTCGCAAATAGGTGATCCGGGTCAAATATGGGCGGTGGAAGGTCCTTCTTCGGACGAGCACGTGGCCACAGTCCCTTCCTCTCTCAAATTCACTATGTACGCGAACGTTCTTCGCGACATGCGGGTTCGTCCCCCGTTTACTTCTTTTTAACGTTCCATCCTTCGTTGCCTTGGAGTCGCCCCGTCCCAACTGCACCCAAACTCGTGGGCCTTCATCAAGGTATTCGAGTAGCTAATGAGAGTAATGCGGCGCGACTGCTCTCGGTCTGTTTTCTTCAGGATTTGCGAGATGAGCAGGCGCCGGAACCGGGGAGTAATAGAAACCGGTGGGAGCATTTAAGTATCAAGGGCCAGTCAGACTTCAAAATTTTCAAACCTTACTTCGATTCACTGAAGCCCTGGAAGCTTTCTTTCATGTGGGTTGTACCCGTTTGCGAGGAATCTCGCAAGATGGTCGTGTCTCTGGACACTCGGGAACGGGTAAGCAGCTATAAGTTTCCCATTGCGTGGACGTACGCACACTAGCGTTGTCCCCCAGGCACTTATAGAACACGTTGCAAACTCAGCGAGGGAGATCTGGACACCTTGAGACTGATTGAGAACATGGCTTCCTGGATGGACGAGGAATTGATTAAGTGTTATCGACTGATACGGGCACGGACGATTCTAGTTTCCGTGTCGCTCTTGGTGCGACCGCTACTTTTTTTTTGAGTTCTGACCGTTCTTTCTTCCTTTTTAGGTGAAATGGCGGGCATGAGATATGAGGAGCTCATGAGGAAGGCTAGGAAAGGCAGAAGATCTCAACCCGCTCCCTCTGCCTCTTTCGAACCTCCCCCCGGTCGGTGAAGCTGCTAATGCCGCCGATGAAGGGGGAACCAGCACCCCTGCCAACCCCAGCTCTGGAAAGAGATCGTTCTCTCCCCGCTGTTGATCTTACTGGGGACGACTCCGGGGTTGACCCTCCATCGAAGAGGGTTAAGGCTACAAAAGAGGCTCAGAGGAGGCCGGTCTCTAGCCTCGACTTGGATGACGTCTCTGAGGCAGACTTCGACTGCTTTCGCCAAGACCTTCTTCTCTTTGTGGCAGAAGTGGCCAAGGCCGGTTCTCGCCTGATCGCTAAATTGAAGCAAGGGGAGGCAGATCGGACTGCAGGTAATAGACTCCTCGCCCAAAACTTGTGGTTGGAAAGTGATAATTTAGACAAAAATGATAAGCTAAACCGTGCCTATGGATTTATCTCAGATTTACGGGAGGAGCTGGAGGCCACCAAGAGGAAACTTCAAGAGTCTGAGGCCGTTCTCAAGCCTACTGCTGATGCTCTTGATGAAACAAGGAAGACCTTCTCCACCACGACCAAAGAGCGGAACGATGCCCTGACCGCCAAAGCTGAGGCCGAGAGGAGGACGCAGCTGGAAGTATCCAAGGTGAACGAGCTGTCCGGCCGGGTCGAGGGGTTGGTTGAAGAGGTCACTGAGCTCAAGAAGAACGTCGGCACCCTGGAAAAAGAGCGGGACGAGGCTCAGGAGGAATGCGATCGGGTGGTTGAGTCAACCCTCGCTATATGCCAGGAGCGGTTTGAATAGGCTCTGGCCCATGTGCAATGTGTCTATCCCACCTTGGAGATCGATCCCAACATCATCAACCCCTCCCACTCCCTCCAGAATGGTCACAATTTTTACCCCGCGGAGAAAGACGAGCAGGGGAACATCGTGAGAGAGGAAGTTATTGTTTATGAGCGTCCTTTTTAACTTGTAACTTTTTCTTTGTACTTTTGTCTAGGGGAGGCCCGTTGGTCGCCCCTTTTTGATGTAATATGTACTTCGTTGGGGCTCGCCCCTTTTTTATCTATGTACTTTATTCCGATCGTTCTTTTTCTTATTTCATGCTCTATTGTTGACTTTATCGCTCAATTGATAATCGATGATCGTTCTTTCTTTCTTTTTATTTCGAGTATTCGTCCTCAGACAGTTTACTAGACTTCTGTCCAGATTGAACTCGTCCTTGGAGGTGCGACCATCTCTTGGAGTCACATCGCGTGTAACTTAGATCCACTAAGCATGTTCTGACTTATTCAGTACTTTATCAAACTCGGTTTGAACGTAACTCGCCTGGCAGTCTTTTACTTGTTATGAACAAAATGTAAATGTACGAACGATCATAAGAAAATATTCCATCTTTATTAATGGCCGGACGGGCCTCAATAAAAACCTAGTGGGAAAAAAGAGTGTCCCGCCCGGTTAACTTGATTAATCGTGTTACAAGAGCTCTTGTCAATGATACAGTTTGATCAAACAAAATAACGCCTAAGGTTTACAGCATTTCAGGTTCTTGGCACTAGTCCCCCGCTCATGGTCTGGAGCTGGTAAGCACCCTTACCTGTCTTCGAGACGACTCGATAGGGTCCTTCCCAGTTCTGGGCGAGCTTTCCCTGAGCTGCGTCCTTTTGTCCTACTGACGCCTTTCTTGGCACGAGTTGACCAACTGAGAAATCTCTTGGAACGAGCTTGGCGTTGTATCTAGCTGCCATCCCCTGTTTCACAAGTGCTTCCCTTAGTGAAGCTTTGGTGCGCAGTTCTTCAATTAGGTCGAGCTATTCTCTGAGCGCTTCGTCGTTCTGCTCGGATGGTTTTGGGTTAGCCGTCCTCCAACTAAGCTCTCCGATTTCCACCGGAGTGAGTGCATCTACCCCGTAGACCATCTTGAATGGGGCCTCACTCGTTGTCGAATGGGGGGTCGTTCTATATGCCCACAGAACGAAGGGGAGTTCTTCTGCCTGTCTTCCTTTGGATTCATCTAACCTTCTCTTCAACCCGCGTAAGATCACTCGGTTGGCGGCCTCAGCTTGGCCGTTCGTCTGCGGGTGTTCAACGGAGGTGAAGCGCTTCTTCACTCCTAGCTCTACCATGGACTCTTGGAAATTCTTATCTGTGAATTGAGTGCCATTGTCTGAGACCAATACCTCTGGGATTACGAACCGGACCAATATACTCTTTTTAAAGAATTTCAAACAGTTCCTGGACGTGATGGTCGCTAAAGGTTCGGCTTCAATCCACTTGATAAAGTAATCTACTGCGACGATTAGGTACTTCAGCTGTCCTGGGGCGACCGTGAATGGACCCAAGAGATCGATCCCCCACCAGGCGAACGACCATGGTGCGGTTATGCTATTTAGCTCAACTGGGGGAGCGATATGCACGTCAGCGTGCCTCTGGCACTTGTCACATTTTTTAACCAGGTTGCTTGCATCCTCGTCCATTGTAGGCCAATAGTATCCTGCCCTTAGTGCCTTCTTTGTTAGAGCACGTGCTCCCAGGTGGTTCCCACATATTCCTTCATGGATCTCCCTCAAAACGTAGTCGGCCTCATCTGGTGTTAGGCACTTCAGCAGTGGCATAGAGAATCCTCTTCGAAACAATCTTCCTTCGATGACCGAGTAAGACGATGTCGTCTACGCGTCAGGGCCGCTTTTTTGAATCGTTTGGCTCTTCCCCGTCCCTGATATACTTTAGAATGGGGTCGATCCATGTCTCGTCAAGGTTGATCATGCAAACATCTGAGTTTGGAAATGTTTCAAGGCTGACGCTGGGTTGGGGGAGGATCTTCTGAATTACACTTCTGTGATTTCCTGGCCTAGTGGTTAAAGGGCGATGCTCCACCTGCTGTTGTTGGGTTTGAATCCCGCAGGTGGAGTTTTTGTAAAAACGAATTTCAAATAAAAATGAAAAAAACGTGGGCAATGTTGACATCATCACTGGGTTTCATATCCACCCTGACGGGTTTACCTACTCATGTGCATGCCCGTTTCTGCAAGCAGCCCAGCCTGGGAAGGCCACCGGACCCGGTTCGACCGGCTGGCCCGAGCCTGAACACTGGTTTTGGATTTTTTTTGCCAAAGTGTTTTAGAATATTTTTCGGTAGAATAAATGGTTAACCATAACTCGCTCAGACTGGGCCGACTCGATAGGTAATTTTGGATCTAATCGGGTTGAGCCAGAATTATTTCGAACCAGTAATTTACTAACTCAGTCCAACCAAATGTGGGTTGAGGGCCAAATGGGCAAGTCCACGAGTCAAAAATACCATGAGCTTTTATACCCCAACCAAATTTTTTTCCCATTTTACTCCTGCAAATTTTACTCAAACAGATTTATCTAATTAAGAGATAAATCTGTTTTTTTTTTAAAATTCAAAATGAATTGATATCGTAATTAGATAAATCTGTTTAACATGATATTTGCAGAACAGGTTTATATAATATAGAAATAAATGTGTTATTCAATATATAGCAACAAATTTATTTCTTAACTAGTATTTTACCCGTGCATCCGCACAGATGACACTGTATTTGTTATAATTTGCTATGAACTTATAAAATGAGTGAAAATTGCAAAATTAAATAAAAGAAAATCCAAAAACTTGATAAAAAAACTATACTTCAACTTGCGTAAAATATTTGTGTTGCAAAAAGTTTAAAAAAAGTTACTGTCTTTTTCTAATCTTAATAATGGAGTAAAAATTATTTTAAAAAAAATGAGATTTAATATAAATTATGCACCCCCATTGCCGGTTTGCCGCTCAAGTTGTCGTTGTTGTACTTGTTGCCGTTATCGTTGCTCCTATCGTTGCCGCTCCCGTTACCGCTCTCTCGTTGCCGATCCCATTGCCAATATCTCGTTGTCTCTCCTGTTGCCTCTCCTGTTCCGGTTGTCAGTCTCTCGTTGCCGCTGCCATTGTTTTTTTGGTAGGAGTAGGAAAAACAAAAAGAAAACAAAGGAAAAAACAAAACTACATCTTTAAAAAGAGGACTCTAGTGGCATCAGATTGATGCCATCAGGGGGGTCTTCCAACTCCTGCCAGGTGACTGAATTAATCGCTCCTTTCTTTGCCAAAAAATCCACAGTTGCATTTGCTTCCCTCAAGGTATGACACAACTGTACATTCCAATCTTTATCAATGAGCTCTTTGATATTGCAAATCATAGCTGCATAATGATGCCACAGATTCACAGTTTTGCGCACAAGGTGAATGGCCAAAGTAGAATCAGAGTAACAAATAACATCACGGTATCCTTTCTCCCAAGTTAGTCTTAGACCATGGTAGATTATTGGAAATTCCCAGAGATCCCATTGCCAGTTGTTACTCCCATTGCCAGTTGCTTATGTTCTAGATTATTTAATATTAATTTAATCATTCTAATTAAAATATTAAATTATTTTAGAATTTTTGATAGTGGTTAAATTTTGTTGACAATTGCTAGTGCGTGGTTTATTGGTTGATTTTGACTTTTTCCTAATACTTGATTTTAATATATTGTATCGATGATCATTACAATATATTAAAATTAGCAAAAGTTTTACCATTGCCGTTGTCGGGGCCTCTCTCGTTGCCACTCCCGTTGCCGCTCTCTGGTTCCTGATCCCATTGTCACTATATATCGTTGCCGCTCCTTGTTGCCTCTCCTGTTACCTCCCCGTCGCCACTCTCTGGTTAGATTTTTTGACAATTGTTAGTGGTTAAAGTGATTGCTTTTGATAGTTCTAGTAGATTGTAGTAAATAGTAAATTTTAAATCATTTAAAATTTAATTTAATAGTTTTAATTGAATTATTAAAAAAAGTTCTTTTGTATTTTTTGTTAGTTGTTAATTCTTTTTAACAATTGTTAGTGGTTAAATTGATTGGTTTTAGTAGTTTCAGTAGACGTTAGTAAATATTAAATTTTTAGATCATTTAATATTAATGAAATCATATTAATTAAATTATTAAATGATTTAAAAAGTTATTAAATCATTTAATATTAATTTAATATTAATTTATAGTAAATAATATATTTTAGTAAAATTATTAAATAATCCCATAATTTAATCACGTTAAGACTCTCTCTACTTACGTTTCACGTTCTCTCTCTGCTCATGTGAATTTGTTAAATAATTAAATATTTAATTTTAAAGTTGAATGTGTGAGAGAGATGATAAAAGCTGATAAAAGCTCCCCCCACTATTTCCCTCAACCTGCCCACGTACTCTCTCTCTCTCTCTCTCTCTCTCTCTCTCTCTCTCTCTCTCTCTCTCTCTCTCTCTCTCTCTCTCTCTCTCTCTCTCTCTCTCTCTCTCTCTCTCTCTCTCTCTCTCTCTCTCTCTCTCTCTCTCTCTCTCTCTCTCTCTCTCTCTCTCTCTCTCTCTCTCTCTCTCTCTCTCTCTCTCTGTGTGTGTATGTGTGTGTCAGCGCAGTTCCCTTTTTAACTAATCAGTTTTATATTTTTGGTCTGACGCGTCGGTATAAAAGTTGATAAAAGTTGTCAATATTTTGGCATTTAGCTGCCATTTTACCAAATTACCTCTGTTTTTGGACAAATGGCAAAATGGTAAGATGTCTGGTTTTGACATTTTCCTAGCACTTGATTTTTATTAAATATTTAATTTTAAAGTTGAATGTGTGAGAGAGATGATAAAAGCTGATAAAAGCTCCCCCCACTATTTCCCTCAACCTGCCCACGTACTCTCTCTCTCTCTCTCTCTCTCCCTCTCTCTCTCTCTCTCTCTCTCTCTCTCTCTCTCTTTCTCTGTGTGTGTGTGTGTGTGTGTATGTGTGTGTCAGCGCAGTTCCCTTTTTAACTAATTAGTTTTATATTTTTGGTCTGACGCGTCGGTATAAAAGCTGTCAATATTTTGGCATTTAGCTGCAATTTTACCAAATTACCTCTGTTTTTGGACAAATGGCAAAATGGTAAGATGTCTGGTTTTGACATTTTCCTAGCATTTGATTTTTATATATTGTATTGATTAGATAAATCTGTTATTCAATATTGAAATTTAATTATTTAATTTTTTAATGGAAATAATTTTGACGGTCAAGATCCCACCGACAATTTTGAACAATGGCTCAGTTTTATTCGTCTTGATACGTGTGCCTGAACGGATAGATATTTAACAGTCTTGATCCCAACGACAATATTGATCAACGACACAGGATCAATGACCATTGCTATAAATACTCACACTTAGTAGTTTATTTCACATCGACATTTCACTCTGGTTTAGTACAGATTCACTAATTTCACAGTAACACACTCCAAAATGAACACTTATTCAACTCAGTACTCAATAGACAACACATTTACTACCCTTCACCATCGTGGAAAAATCCCAACAAAAGAAAATAGTGTCTCGTTTGAGTGTCAAGATCCTGTTTTATGCAGGCTCAAGCATGACATCACTTTCGCTGCGTTGAAAGATAAAGTGGAGTGTAAGGTTCAACGGGGAGCATGGCATCGACCCATTGAGCGTATTATTTTCGCAAACCTAGTCGGGGAGACGATGGGTGTGTTTCCAGATCAGAATGGATGTTAAGAACGACGATCACATGAGGCAAATCCTAGACATCCATGAGGAATTCAAGATGCTAAGTCCTATTGAGTTGTACGTCGAGACAATCTGGGGTGTCAACGAGATTATTTTCCTTTTAAGTCAGGGACCGTCATAGTAGATTTGTAGCCCTTTGTTCTTTAAAATGTCAAATCAACATTTCTTCTTTAAAATGACAAGTCAACACCTTTGACTGCATTTAATTGAGCCTGTCGAAAATGCAGGCTAACAAATTGCCCCCCAAAAATGTCGTTTTCGACTGAGGCATAAACGAAGATAGAAAATGACGTTTTTTTGAGAACATTCCCAAACAGTTGTGTCAAATCACTTAACGTCATCATCATCACGTTTCAGAATTGAAAATACAGTTTCAGCAAAAAGGTACTTTATGGTGCCATTATCTCAGATTTAGTGGGCCACGTTTTCATTGGAACTCTTCATTACATGATTACTCATTAACTGCTCTTTAAGAAAAACTCAAAGGTTTTCTTCTTTTTCTCTCTCTTTTTCAAACAGCTATAAATAAGGATTCCCCCATTTCAAAGAGAAAGATTAATAAGCCTAAGAGTGAACACTCTTGTTGAAGGAGGCACTTCAAAGGTAACTAATAGACCTTCTATTTATTTTCCTTTAGATAGCCTCAACTTATCGATCAATTTTGCACAGGAACATGACATGAGCCATGTCGAGGTATCCCCTAAACAACCAACTCCAACTTCAACTTTCTCTCCTTCTGCACCAAGTGAACCAGTGGTCGAAGATCAACCACTTCAAATGATTGTCGACGATACTCCCCTTCAAGAAGAGCTCCATGAGGTCAAAAAGGAAACCTCTGACCACAATTTAGCGCATGAAGGTGGTGAAAAGATGGTCGACATCACTGACCCGATTCAAGAAAAATAAAATGATGAGCAAATGGTCGAAGCCACTACCCTCAGCTCACCTTCTCCAAATCAAAATGAAAGAGAGGAAGAAGAAGGGGGAGCAACAAAAGGAAGATGAGTCAACTGAAAAGGAAGAAGAGGAATCTCAAGAACTTTCAGAACATGTTGACGAATCCCTTTCAAAGGATGCTGCTTCGACTAGCACTGGCTTGAGGCAAAAAGAATGGAAGGAAATGAAGAAGACAAGCTTTGCAATTGCTACTAAATAGTAAAACTTCCAGTGGTAACAAGCCAAGTGTCTCGACTACTTCCGCTGGGGAAGCTTCTGCAACTTCGACAAAAAACCTCTTAAAAGAGTTTCGCGCTCAAATCCTTGAAGTGGATCTATTTCAAGCAATTGAAGAGAACCATATGATTGCTTTCCAAGTCAATAATCTACTGCAACAATCGAACAATCCTTCGTCCAATGAATCTCTTATTACCTTCATTGTTGCATTTGAACATCTCTTGGAGCAAATCACAAGGGACTTTGGTAAGAAAAAGAAATATATGGCTATTAAAGAGCGTGAGGTTAAATTGAAAACAGAAACGCAGAATGCAATCGAAGCATCAAGAGCAAAACTTGCATCTCTACAAGCTCAGTCGAAAGTTGAGATGAAGGCTGTCAAAGAATGTGACCTTGACATTGCCAAATACCGACAACAAATTCAAGAGCTGTAGTTGAAGCTTCAATCAGCAGAAAAGAAGAAGGCTTCAATTCTGAAAAACTTGAAAACTCCAGATGTTTTGGAAACTGAAGTAAACGAAGAAGCAACTCTCTGCATCGAACATTTGGAAACGCATAATTCGACCATCTGCGCCTATTTCTTCTATTTCATAAGCGCCATTAGAAAAGACTTGTGAAATTTTAAATGGTCCTTCCCAATTTGGTGACCACTTGCCCAAAACTCTATCTTTTTTGTCCATAGGAAAAATGACTTTCCAAACTAAGTCTTCTAAAGAGAAGGATTTCGACTTAACCTTTTTATTGTAGGCTTTAGCCACTCTTTCTTTTTGCCAGTCTAAGGCAGTTAATCTTTCTTTGTCTAAATCAACCAATTCATCTAACATCATTTCCCAATAAATCAGATGGAATTTCAAATTGTCTTTGAATCCTGGTTGATTGTAGACAAATTTCAATTGGCAAAACTGCCTCATGCCCAAAAACGAGCCTAAAAGGAGTAGTACTAATTGACTCCCTAGGAGAATTTCGACAA
This sequence comes from Astragalus membranaceus, assembly GCA_039519185.1. Lineage (NCBI taxonomy): Eukaryota > Viridiplantae > Streptophyta > Magnoliopsida > Fabales > Fabaceae > Astragalus > Astragalus membranaceus. Next base: position 64,070,231 of record CM076846.1, on the reverse strand, counting down.
GCCCATAAAATTTGGTCAAGAGTTTTATGCCAATTCTTAGGCTTTTGCCCAATATGCTTCTTTATCAAATTAATGATAATTTTATTGGCTGCTTCGACTTGCCCATTAGCTTGCGCATAGTATGGTGTCGAACCTAACAACTTGTAACCATTTTCAGCAGCAAATTCTACCATTTTCTGACCAATAAACACTGAACCTTGGTCTGTGGTAATGGTTTCTGGAATTCCAAACCTATAGGTTTTGAATAAAATTGATCACTGCTTCTTGATTAACATTAGCCAAAGGAATAGCCTCTACCCACTTGGTAAAATAATCTATCCCAACTAATATAAAACGATGGCCTTTTGATGACGTTGGTTTAATCTCACCAATTATGTCTAAGGCCCATCCTCTAAATGGCCATGTTTTTATTATTGAGTGTAACTCACTCGTAGGTACATGTTGCACTCCTTCATGTTTTTGACATTCTTGACAACCTTTGGCGAATTCTATGCAATCTTTCAACATAGTTGGCCAATACACACCCTGTCGAAATAAGAGCCATTTCATCTTGTGACCTGCTTGATGGGACCCACAAGTTCCACTATGAGTATCAGATATTGCCAAGTATGCCTCACTTTCACTAAGGCATCTGAGTAAAACTCCTTCAGGGGTCTTTTTGAACAACTCATTTCCAATAATCACATAGCTTAAAGCTCTATACTTGGTTTTCCTACTAGTTATTCCTGTTGGATTTTCCAAGTATTCGACAATCTGCTTTCGCCACTCGTCGTTCAACATATTGTCAATAGCAAAAACTTCAAAATTTTCACTAAAATTTTCACTTTCACTATTTTTAGTAACTGGAGGTAATAATGCTTCTTCTGCCCCCCCAAGTTTTTGTGTTGACAATTTCTCTAAAGAGTCTGTCGAAATCAATTTCTCTTTAATTTCTATTAACTCTTCGAGTTTCTTTTTGGATACCTTATAACCTGAAGCAATATGTGCCAACTCATTTGCCTATTGATTATCAATTCGAGGCACATGCTTTATATTCACACTGTCGAAGTGTTTTAACAAAGCATTGGCAGCAACAAAATATGTAATTAAATTTTCTTTAATACATTTATATTCTTTTGTTAATTGCTTCACAACTAGTTCAGAATCGCCTTGGATTTCAACATTCTTTGCCCCTAAGTCTAACAAGATCTCAAGTCCTGTTATTAAGGCTTCATACTCAGCCTCATTATTGGAGCAAAGTTCTTTAATTTTAAACTTATATTTCGTTGGTATTTTCATTGGAGAAACAATTAGAATTCCAATTCCAGAAACAATTTTATGACTAGAACCGTCGAAATATAACTTCCAAGGACGAATATCCACTAAATTTAATGTTACTACGACTAATGAGTGATCGACAATAAAATCAGCAACAATTTGTCCTTTAATGGCCTTTAAAGGCTGATAAGTTAATGAGTATGATGATAAAGCCAAAGCCCATTTACCAATTCGACTATGTTGTATTGGTTTCGCCAGCATATGTTTAATGATATCGTATTGCGAGTAAACATACACATCAATAGGCTTTATATATTGCTTTAACTTTGTACAAGAAAAATACAAGCATAAGCACAATTTTTCTTTTGGATGATACCTAGTTTCAGCATCATTTAAAACTCTACTAAGGTAATAGATGGCTCTTTCGACACCATTTTCATCCTCTTGAGCTAACATACTACCTATTGACATATCTGATGCTGCTACATACAATTTCATTGCCTTATTTCTAATAGGTGGTAACAAAATAGGCGGCTTCATCAAATATGTCTTGATCTCGTCGAAAACTTTTTGATGTTCTGGTTCCCATCTGAAAACATCTTCCTTCTTCAGTCGAAGTAATGGCGAGAAAATTTGAGTCTTGCCACTTAGATTTGAAATAAACCTTCTAAGGAAATTAATCTTTCCTAGCAATGACTGTAATTCTTTCTTTGTCGAAGGAGCTTTTGTTTCCAAAATAGCTTTCGTCTTATTTTGATGGATTTCAATGCCTTTTTTGTGCACAACAAAGCCTAAAAAATCACCTGCACGAACACAAAAGGCACATTTGATTGGATTCATTTTCAATCCATATTTTCTCATTCTTTCGAATGATTGTCGAAGATGATCTAAATGACCATTTTCTGATGAAGACTTAACAACAGTGTCATCTATGTACACCTGCATAAAGTTTTCTATAAAATCATGAAACATAGAATTCATTGCTCTTTGGTATGTAGCACCAGCATTTTTAAGACCAAAGGGCATAACTACCCATTCATAAACACCTAATGCTCCTGGGCAACGAAACGCTGTTTTTGATACGTCTTCTTCAGCAATAAAAATTTGGTTATAACCAGAATAACCATCAAGCATACTTAAATATTCGTAGCCTGCTGCTGAATCAACTAGCATTTCTGCCACAGGCATAGAGTATTGGTCTTTTGGTGTAGCATTATTTAAATCCCTAAAATCTATGCAAACTCTAAGAGTGCCATTTTTCTTAATAACAGGGACTATATTAGCTAACCAATCAACATACCTGGCAGTTCTGATGAACTTGCTCTTTAGTAGCCTTTCAATTTCGGTTTTAATCTTCGACAAGATCTCTGGTGCAAATCTTCTTGGTGTCCGCTTCACTTGCTTCTTTACTGGTCGAACAGGTAGCTTCAATTCTACTACTTCTCGACTCAACCCTGGCATTTCATTATAGTCCCAAGCAAAGCAATCTCCGAATTCTTTTAACAGTTCGCACTACAAAAAAAACATGGACTAGCGACGGATTTTAGCGACGGCTTGGAAGTCCGTCGCTAAAATCAAAATTAGCGACAGAAATGCACAAAATTAGCGACCGATTGAAAACAAGGTATTTAGCGACGGAAATTGGCTAAATTAGCGACGAAATTAGCGAGGGAAATCCGTCGCTAATCTTTGGAAAATTGTGCCACTGACCGTTGCATTTGATTTGACACGTGACCAGAATTAGCGAGGGAAATCCGTCGCTAATTGTTAATTTTTTTTTATAAACCCGAATCCTTTCTTTCCTCTTTCATTTCTTCCTCTCCCTCTTTCATTTCTTCTTACCACCACCCTCATCATCTCCTCCCTTCAACACCACACCACCACCACCACCACCACCACCACACCATCCTCTTTCATTTCTTCCTCTTCCTCTTTCATTTCTTTTCCTTCTCCATTTTCCTCTTCCTCTTTCATTTCTTCTTACCACCACCATCACTATCTTCTCCCTTCAACACCACACCACCACCACCACCACCACCACCACACTATCCTCTTTCATTTCTTTTCCTTCTGCATTTTCCTCTTCCTCTTTCATTTTTTCTTACCACTACCACCACCACCATTATCTTCTCCCTTCAACACCACACCACCACCACACCATTTTTTTCTTCCCTTATCTCCCCAACCCCTAATCTTTCCCTCTCTCTATCTGAGAATAGCTTTTTTTTTAAACAAAAAAATGAGGTTAGCGACGGAAATCCGTCGCTAACTTTGGTCAGTGTGAGTGTCAAATCAACTGCAACGGTCAGTGGCACAGTGTTTTTAGCGACGGATTTTATTCCCTCGCTAGGCATTAGCGACAGGTGGTTTAGCGACAGAATTGGTCCGTCGCTAATTCTGTCGCTAACAGTCAGTAGCGAGTGAAAAACAGGCATTAGCGAGGGAAAAATCCGTCGCTAATACGCTGTTTTTTTGTAGTGTCGACAGTTTGCACTCTGAATTCCTTGTCGATCTTCGCACTGATATATGTTGGTCTCTTCATAGAGCCATCTCCCAAGTCAATTTCTTCCAAGGGATCTTGTGCTTGTATTCTTTTGGTCGAACCCATTGGGTCCTTTTCAAAACCTAAAGGCTCATCATCATATATGTAACACCCCATTTCTACCCGTCAAAATAATGCAAAAATATCAGAGTTCATATGAATCTTTTTCGACAAACAATGGAGTGCCACATTTACTTCGTGAAAATAACAACGAGTTAATTCACTTTTGAAAACAGTTATATAACCCGTTTGGATGAACCGATAAAACAACAGCTCAAAACAAGTCAAACTTCTTTTAACTACGCAGTGGAAATTCAAATGGTTCAACTAAACAATCGTGACAGCTATGCAAAATTCATAACTCAAAATCCAACAGTAAACAGCTTAAATAACATAAATAAACGTTCATTCCCCCCGAGTGCTACGTATCAGAGCGACAACACCGACTCGATCAAATGAAGGTACAACGACATTCATTCGAGGTTACCTGCACGTTACCAACATAGGGGTGAGATATCGAACTATATAATGAATTATATGAAAGACAATATATATCAGGTCAGGACATCAAATCACCATTTCACAGCAGTCAATATCATCATATCACAACGGTCAAGTCATTACGTCACAACAGTCAAAATCATTTCAATCACATAAGTATGCACATAATGCGAAATGTGACTCAACTCAGGGCCACCGCCCTATAATGCATTTGGTACCATAATTCAAACCCGTAAATAGGGGCATCAACATCGCAACATCGTCGTCGTGGTTTGAGCATAGCTTCATCGTAAAAATATGCTATGCATGCGACGCTATGTAAATGCACAAACAAATAACAACGGTTACATAGCAACGCAACATCGGAAAGCAACATTGGCCGTAGGCCCACAACACATCACCTGCCAATGAATAGAGGCAAAGTCGTCTTCGTACAATCTTCGTCGTCAACAATTTACAACTTAGCAATTTTCAACATTTTGGGCAACATCGCAATATTTTAGCAACTTTCAACATTTAGGCAACTTTGGGCCTAATCACATATTCAACATCATCTTAAATAACAATCGTGAGATTCACGTTTGGGCAGCCACAGCAACAATAGCAACAACGGCAACAGCAACAATAGCAACAACGGCGACAGCGACAGCAACACTGCAATAGCAGTAACAATAGCAACAACGGCAGCAACAACAATAACAACAAAGGCAACCGCAACCGCAACAACGGCAGCAACAACACCAGCAGCAACACAGCAACGGCACACAGCAACAGCAGCAGCAACACAGCACAGCAACAGCAGCAGCAACACGGCACAGCAACACAGCACAACAACACGGCACAGCAACAACAGCAGCAACACAGCACAGCAACACGACACAGCAACAGCAGCAGCAACACAGCACAGCAACAGCAGCAGCAACACAGCACAACAACACAGCGCGGCAACACAGCACAGCAACACACCAGTGTGTGGCGCCTAGGGACAGGGTGCCAACACCAGCAACGCAGAAACAGGGTGTGGCGCCTAGGGACAGGGCGCCACCATCAGCCACACAGAAATAGGGTGTGGCGCCTGGGGACAGGGCGCCAACACCAACAGCACAGAAATAGGGTGTGGCGCCTAGGGACAGGGCGCCAACACCAACAAAATGGAGCATGGCGCCTAGGGATAGGGCGCCATCATCCGCAAGCAACAAACACAAGTCACAGGGCAAATTTCCATCAAACATACCTCTACTTCGGTGAATTAATTAACCTATCAAACGGTATCAAAACTTAGCAAAGGACCCCTCTATGGAAATCTAAGAATGTCTAGTTCCTGACTATAATTGTTATTTTGCAAAATAATGGTTCAATTCGTACAATTTCAGTAAATAAGCAACAAGGTTCAGAAAACAGGACAGCCACCATGACCTAGCTTGTGACACCTCTAAAATTATCAAAACTCAATCAAATGACATGGGACTTGAGCCTAACCCGAACAAAATTGAGTTTAGTTTTCAATGAATCAAGAATCATTCAAAAAGGAGTTCAAAGGAAAACATTATACACGAAATACCGAACCTATATCCAGATTGTTTCCAGAATTTTAACCTAACTTGTGACACCTATAACTCGAGCCATACAACTCCAAATACAACCAAACTAGTGCCAAATTAACAAGCATTAAGTCTAGTTTCTGAAAAAGTAAACCACATAATTTTTGGACCGCTAGATCGTTCCCAGTTACTGTATAACCGAAGCTATATCCAGATCATTTCTAGAATTTTAACCTAACTTGTGACACCTATAACTCGAGCTATACACCTCCAAATGCAACCAAACTTGTGCCAAATTAACAAGCATTACGTCTAGTTTCTGAAAAGGTAAACCACATAATTTTTGGACCACTAGATTGTTCCCAGTTACTGTATAACCGAACCTATATCCAGATCGTTTCCCTTATGAACATGGCAGGCACAAATATAATTCTAGGGCTAATAACAAAGAACACCAATCACACAACAATTTTTCAACAAGGCAACATAAACATATGATCATACATGGTGACAACTTATCAAACCCTAACCCCTACATAAAGCCATTCATAGGACCCATTATAGAGCTAGAACCCCACCCTTACCTTAGCCTTAGAAGATCACGAACCCTAGCCTTTGAAGATCACGAAACCCTAGCCTCCTCTCTCCTCTTGGCGCCGCTCTCTCCTTCTTCTCTCCTCTTGGCCGTCGCTCTCTCCCTCTTCTCTTCTCTCTAATTCTATTTTTTTTGTTCTTTCTAAAAAATGAGCCAAACCCTAAAATACCTCTTATTTATACTTATTTAATTTTATGGGCTTTTCTATAGCTTATACGAATTACATCATGGGCCTCACTTAACACTTCTCATTTTACTACTCCCAACCCTAACAATAGGCCCAAATATACCAGCATTATTATTATTTTATTATTTTTCTACCAATTAAATTCCCAAACAATTCAATTAAATAATTAATTAAATTTTTGGGGCGTTACAATATACACAATCAAGCCTTTGGTCTTTGACTAAATCATTTTCACTGATTACATTGGTTACACTGGTTTCTGCAACCATTTTTTGATTTAATTCAGCTTCCAAAGCCGCTTTTTCTTTGTTTTCGGCCACATAAGCCGTAATTCTTTCCCATGTACTGGGCTTAATCATCAAACCATTTAAGGTCCATCCCAACCAGTAGGCTTGACAAAGCCTCTTGGGTGGCTATCTTCGTCTATAATCTCCCTCTCCCAAACAAAACCGTAATTTGGGTGGAGTGTGACAGAAGAGAAAACATTATCTTGGTTTATATAACCAAGGTCAGAAGAAGAACATGGCGCAATATTCGCCAATTGTTTGTCGAAGGTCTTTCTGGTTATAGTGTTAACTTCTGCTTTGAAGTAACTCTGGTCACCTTCAATGTTTTTGACCAATCCATCCTCTCTCCATATGATCAATCTTTGATGGACAGCGAATGGAATTGCCCCCACACCATGGATCCACTCCCTTCTTAGTAACAAATTATAATTTGCTTTCGATGGAACCACTAGGAACAGGGTTAATCTCTTGATGCTTCCCACAGCAAGCTCGACCTCTATGGCCCCAAGTGAATGGCCAGTTTTGCCTTCATAATTTGTCAAAACCACGTTGTGTGGCCTCAAATCAGTATCACATTTGCCAATTTTCCTTAGCAAATGTTGAAGCATTAGGTTCACAGCAGCACCTCCATCGACCAAGATTTTATTCACGCCTATGTTATTCACTTTGGCTTGAATGAACAAAGGTTTGAGATGATTCATCATCCCACAGTCAGGTCTTTCGAACACTGCATGCTGTTCTTCGACGCAGCCCTTTTTGAGCACATAGTAGCAAATTGGCCTGTATGTAGTTTCTTCATCGAAGTCTTCTTCGACGTCATTGACCTCAGAAACCACATCATACTCTACAGGCAGGATAGAGACCACATTACATAAGACGTCGAAATCTGGCTCAGAATCATCGATATCTGAATCGATGTCTTCGTCCAAGTTTAGGCCTTCTTTGAGTGCAGAAAGTGGAGGAATTTTTTTTCAGTAGCTGGCTTTCTAGCCATTTCAAGAGATTCTGAAGGTAACTCTTTACCCTTTCCTTTGTCAGCACTCATTATTTCCCCTGTAGCAGCAGTAACTTTCTTCTGGAGTTGATATCTTCGCCATTGTGTTCTTGTCATAGGGTTTTTACCCTTGTAATTATTACGGTAGACATATTTATTTGCTTCTGATGCCTTATTTTGGGTAATTGTACTAGCACTAGCGCCACCCTTAACCGTCTTTGTTGGCTTCTGTTGGTTGCCAGCAGTCTTTCCAACATAATACATGGGATAATACCCAGTACTTCTCCCACCAGAATGAACCCATTTCTCGACAGAAGATTGAGAAGGTGGAACATAAGTTCTAACCTTTTATTTGCGGGGGTTCTTAATCGAAGAAACCTTGTAAGGTATCCTTCTGTCATTGAAACTGAACTTGGGTCTCTTGTCGACCCATTTCCCCTTGCGTTTGGGTTGAGGTTTGAAACTTTCTAGATCCTTTGCAGCTTCCTTATCGAAAACAGCACTGCATCATGGACATAGCATCACCTCAGAGTTGCTGATCTTGCAACGATTGAGGAAATCGATCAATTCCTCTTCAGCCTTAGGGTAAACCACCTTCATTTTGTCATCATACTGGTCTTCGGTGACCATTTCGACGTCAGCCTTGGAGCTTACATTGGATCTTTTCACACTACCCTTTCCTGCAGTATCACCAGAAACTTCGACCATAGCAATGTCAACTTCGACATACATTGCTTCGTTTGTTGGCAGAGGATCTGCATCAATCTTCATTGGAGGCTTTGACTTGTCTCCAAATCCGAGCCTTCCTTCGTTCAATGCTTTTTGAACCAAATCTCTGAAAAGGACACAACGAGCAGTGTTATGGCCCAAGAAGTTATGAAATTTACAAAAACCTATTTTCTGTCTTTGTTCCAATGGTGGTGTTTTTAGGCCTTTAGGCACTAAAATTTGACCATCAGCAACTAACAGATCAAATATTTCGTCACATTTAGAAACATCAAAAGTATATGTTTTTGCATCGAATTTATCATTTTTAGGTTCGACAGGATTTTTTCCATCTGAAGGCTTTAATAGTTTACAAGTATAAGGAGGTCCAGGTTGTAATTCAGCAATATTAACCTCTTCTTCGACACTTTCATAAGATATGTCGAATTCTTGGTCAGTGTCATTAGCATTGACATAGGCAACCTTTTCTTTTTTATTATTACTAAACCTATTAGTTCTAGCCTTTTCAGCTTTAAGCCTTTCGACTTGTCGAACACTATTAGCCAGTTGTGCCATATCTCTTAGGTGCAAAGTATCTAATAGAGTAGTCTAGGCCACCAGCAGCCATTTCGACTAACTCGTGCTCGGGTACTTGAGTAAAGCACATTGCCTTGAGAAGTCTAAATCTATTGGGATAATCATCAATAGACCCTGCCCCTTTACGTTGAACACTAGCCAATTCTTTAAGAATAATCTTACATTGGCCCATGTAAAATTGCTCATGAAAGACCTTTTCTAACTAAGCCCAATTAAAGATAGAACGTGGGGCTAAAGTGGTGAACCAAGTGAAAGCATTCTTAGTTAGAGAATTTGGGAAATATTTCATTCTTAAATTCTCATTATGTGTTAAGTCACCAGCCTCAGTTAAATACCTAGCAATATGTTCAACAATTGATTCACTGGTTTCCCCAGCAAATTTTGTGAACTTGGGAATTTTCCATCCCTTAGGCAACTCTGTTTGCAATGTGTAGTCAGATAATGGTGATACAAAATTAGGCCTGTGTAAACCTAAGTTAAGGCCATTCTGGGCTAAGATCGTTTCGACCATATTAGCCAAGTTATTTTGTGCTCCAAAATTATTTTGTTGCAGTTTCCAAACCACTTCGTCAGCATTCTGATTTCTATTGACTAACACGACATCAGGTATTGCCTCTACTCTTGGAGGCTCTTCAACAACCAGTTGTTGCTGTCCCTGATTCATGGGAATTACATTGTTTGGCCTTTCCAAAGGGATTTCGACAGGCCTAACATTTTGTACTTGGGGAATTTGCTGGTTATGCACTGGTGGAGTGCCAAAGAAATCAACAATTCTTCCCATTTGTGTTGTTAACATTTGGTAACTATTATTGGTATTTTGTATCAGAGGATTGAATACAGTACCAATTTGTTGTGTTAACATGTTAACCATATCGTGATTACTATCATCCATTTGTTGCCTTAATCCCAACAAAGATGATGTGGTTAGGGCTGGTTGAACATTTCGACCATAAATGTTCTCAGAAGAACTGTGAGTAGGAGAGAAACCTACTATTGCATTGTCTGCAAATGTAGATGAATTGGTTTGAAGGCCTGCCATTAAGGCTGTTGGCATGCCATAAGGGTAAATCCTACCATTTGTAGGATTAAATGGCATATTTCCACTCACGGGATTAGCCATGAAAGGACTTGATGGTCCTAATTCTGGCAGCACACAAGCCATTGCATTGGGTTGTGTTACTGCTGTTGTGGTCATCATAGACACAGGAGTAATTACAGGAGCAGTTACAGCAGTTATGCCCATGGCTGTCGAAGAAAGCGGTTACTGCAGTTACACCCATTGTTGTCAAAGGAGACAACGGAGCAGTTACTCCTATAGCGGTTGCAGCATTTGCATCACTAACTGACGCATTCCTTGGTGAATTTTGCGCATTAGATGAAGAAGCATTGTTATTAGAGCGAGCCATCTCTGAGAGATTTCTACCACTCCTTAAACGCATGCACTTTTAATTTTAAGAACAACAAACCCTGAAATGTTGTAAAACAACTTTTAAAATTAGCACAAACTGTCCATCAAAGATTGATCATATGGAGAGAGGATGGATTGGTCGAAAACATTGAAGGTGACCAGAGTTACTTCAAAGCAGAAGTTAACACTATAACTAGAAAGACCTTCGACAAGCAATTGGCGAATATTGCGCCATGTTCTTCTTCTGACCTTGGTTATATAAACCAAGATAATGTTTTCTCTTCTGTCACACTCCACCCAAATTACGGTTTTGTTTGGGAGAGGGAGATTATAGATGAAGATAGCCACCCAAGAGGCTTTGTCAAGCCTACTGGTTGAGATGGACCTTAAATGGTTCGATGATTAAGCCCAGTACATGGGATAGAATTACGGCTTTGGAAGCTGAATTAAATCAACAAATGGTTGCAGAAACCAGTGTAACCAGTGTAATAAGTGAAAAAGATATGGTCGAAGACCAAAGGCTTGATTGTGTATTTGATGATGAGCCTTTAGGTTTTGAAAAGGACCCAATGGGTTCGACCAAAAGAATACAAGCACAAGATCCCTTGGAAGAAGTTGACTTGGGAGATGGCTCTGTGAAGAGACCAACATATATCAGTGCGAAGATCGACAAGGAATTCAGAGTGCAAACTGTCGAACTGTTGAAAGAATTCAGAGATTACTTTGCTTGGGACTATAATGAAATGCCATGAATGAGTCGAGAAGTAGTAGAATTGAAGCTACCTATTCGACCAGAAAAGAAGCCAGTGAAGCCGACACCAAGAAGATTTGCACCAGAGATCTTGTCGAAGATTAAAACAGAAATTGAAAGGCTACTAAAAAGCAAGTTCATCAGAACTGCCAGGTATGTTGATTGGTTAGCTAATATAGTCCCTGTTATTAAGAAAAATGGCACTCTTAGAGTTTGCATAGATTTTAGGGATTTAAATAATGCTACACCAAAAGACCAATACTCTATGCCTGTGGCAGAAATGCTAGTCTATTCAGCAGCAGGCTACAAATATTTAAGTATGGTTGATGGTTATTCTGGTTATAACCAAATTTTTATTGCTGAAGAAGACGTATCAAAAACAGCGTTTCGTCTCCCAGGAGCATTAGGTGTTTATGAATGGGTAGTTATGCCCTTTGGTCTTAAAAATGCTGGTGCTACATACCAAAGAGCAATGAATTTTATGTTTCATGATTTTATAGAAAACTTTATGCAAGTGTACATAGATGACATTGTTGTTAAGTCTTCATCAGAAAATGGTCATTTAGATCATCTTCGACAATCATTCGAAAGAATGAGAAAATATGGTTTGAAAATGAATCCAATCAAATGTGCCTTTTGTGTTCGTGCATGTGATTTTTTAGGCTTTGTTGTGCACAAAAAAGGCATTGAAATCCATCAAAATAAGACGAAAGCTATTTTGGAAACAAAAGCTCCTTCGACAAAGAAAGAATTACAGTCATTGCTAGGAAAGATTAATTTCCTTAGAAGGTTGATTTCAAATCTAAGTGGCAAGACTCAAATTTTCTCGCCATTACTTCGACTGAAGAAGGAAGATGTTTTCAGATGGGAACCAGAACATCAAAAAGTTTTCGACGAGATCAAGACATATTTGATGAAGCTGCCTATTTTGTTACCTCCTATTAGAAATAAGGCAATGAAATTGTATGTAGCAGCATCAGATATGTCAATAGGTAGTATGTTAGCACAAGAGGATGAAAATGGTGTCGAAAGAGCCATCTATTACCTTAGTAGAGTTTTAAATGATGCTGAAACTAGGTATCATTCAATAGAAAAATTGTGCTTATGCTTGTATTTTTCTTGTACAAAGTTAAAGCAATATATAAAGCCTATTGATGTGTATGTTTACTCGCATTACAATATCATTAAACATATGCTGGCGAAACCAATACTACATAGTCGAATTGGTAAATGGGCTTTGGCTTTATCAGAATATTCATTAACTTATCAGCTTTTAAAGGTCATTAAAGGACAAATTGTTGCTGATTTTATTGTCGATCACTCATTAGTCGAAGTAACATTAAATTTAGTGGATATTCGTTCTTGGAAGTTATATTTCGACGGTTCTAGTCATAAAAATGGTTCTGGAATTGGAATTCTAATTGTTTCTCCAATGAAAAGGCCCGATAAGAGAAAAGGCCCGATGAACCGGACTAATTAGACAAGCCTTCAATATGCGACACGTGGAACTCGGCATGGAGGCCAACACATCGGATAAGGACGGCAGAACTGATGAGGTGTAAGGACCGAGCATACACGTGGCAACGTCGGGAAGATTCCAAGGAAAACCGCCCAGAAAAGTTACACCAAAGCTCGGTTATAAAAGGACAAGCCCGGTGAATGGAAAAGAGAGACATACTTGTACACAAAACACATGTAAACTAGGCACGCCGACATAGACAAAAAGCTATCTGGCCTCCATTATTATAATCCGATTTCATCAATGAAAATCTATTCAAGAACAATTATCAATAAGATTTTCTCAAGTTCTTCTTTTTCGGTTACCGAACTATGAGTTCCATTACTGTTTTTATTCATTCTTTTCGTTGATCATCAATGAGATTCATCAACATCAATAAAGAAAGAGGTTAAAGGTAAAAATATAGCTCTTTTCTTAAGTACGTCCTTTCCTAGTCACAGAGGTGTCTTTGTGGGGTCCCCAGCTAATGTTGGATCCTGTGAAGCAAAAGCGGAGACACGACAACATGACTAAACATCATGTAATTTAAAACAAAAAGAATATTGATAAGGCACCCCTTCAAACAAAATATGTGAGCCCATCCATGGATGGGAAGCATGAGTTCGGCCAAATTCATGGGGTTTATATCAAGCACACAAAAGTAAAACAAGGTCCCAAGCCTTTCATAACGATGAGGAATCACGAATTTCTAAATTCTTGTGACTCAGCTGGAAGATGCAGTTCAGGAAAATGAAATTCATAATGAGGCCGAAATAGACCAGGTTTTGGAGACCCCCACTGATTGGGGTTATCCTCAACAAAACAAAAAGTGATGCATGGGTTCCGATCTTGGCACCAAGGTTTCAAATTGCGGACTGCAACAGGTGTTGCAGCCGCAATATTGCGGTTGCGGGAGCCGCCGCAACGGCATCCCACCGCAATTGCGATGTGATCCTAAATCACCTATTTTACCGCAACACAACCGCAATGAAACCGCAACAGACCCGTTTTCACCACAACAGCATTTAAATAGTACTCTGTTAACTGTACAATCGAAAAAAACAAATTTGGTAGAGTCAAAGAGATTCTCTTGTACCTTTTTACTATTCTTTTCTTCACTTTACAGATTACTTTACACATTTTGAAGAAAAACTGGATCTAGATGTTCCTCTCATCTGCTTTCCTTTCCTCTAATCTTCAAGACTAGCACTTCAGCGGTTCCAGCCCATCTCTCTCTCCCTTTTTCTGTTTCTGGTAATATTTCTCTCTTTGATCTTGTTTTGTTTTCTTCTAATTTCCTTGCTTCTCCACCATGATTTGTTGCCTAAGTTCTATGTAAATTTTTGAATTCTTCTAATCTTATTCTTCACCTTTGTTATGTGCTGCTGTTGCCATGGGGTTGTTTGTGGGGTTTGGGTTGTGATTGAGTCAATGAGTGAGTGCTAGTGTGTGTGTTGTGTGGGGTGTGTATGAGGGGGTTTCACTTTGAGTGTGGGTCTATACGTCACTGTGTGTGGGGTTTGTGGGTCGTGTGTTGTGATTTGTGTGTGTGGGATGTGTGGTTGAGAATTGAAAGGGGTTTGAAGGGATTGTGGCGTGTGTGTGTGGGATGTGTGTGGTTGAGAATTGAAAGGGGTTTGAAGGGAATTTAGGAGATTTGGTTGTGTGTGTGTGGGTTTATGGTAGTGAATACTGGCTAGTGGGTGGGTTTGTGGCTTGTGTTTAGTCTTATTTGTGCGTGGGATGCACTGGGCTGCGTTGGCCAACACTTTTTTGGACAATTTGTTTTTTTTATCAATTAATACTTATTTGAATGATTTGTATTGATATTTGAATATGTGTGTCTTGTGTGATTTGTACTAAACTTTAAATGTTTGATAATATTATAGTAGTAAGTAATTACTAATTTGTTTGCTTGTTTGTGTTCAGATAATCACTAATTCATGGATGATTTAGGTGAAGAACCATTTCCAACAGAAAGATTAGAGAATGCTCTAAGTGAAGATATTGGATGGCATTTTGGAAAGCCAGTATATGGAAATCGGAATAACATTAAATGCAAACTTACAAAGTAATAAAAGGTGGCATTACTAGACTGAAGCAACATCTAGCACACATGAAAGGACAAGTCGCAGGTTGTACTAGAGTGAATACTATGGTGAGGGAAAATATGATGAAACTCTTACTTGATGGGAAAGTAAAGAAAAATGATTCTAAAAAAAGAAAAGAAGAATTTGAAGCACGTCTGAGAGGAGAAAATGAAGAAGACATAGATGATCTTCTTGATGATCAAATAAGACTTGCTACACAAGAAAGCATTAAATCACACCATGCATGGGAACATAGGCAACGATTCAGACGGGAAACAGGAGGGCATGGAAATCTCTATGAAGAAGGTGGAAGCTCGTGTGCGAGTGTTAGTGGAGTTGAAAGGCCAGAAGATATTGCTTTTTCTTTGAGATCTACTGACATTGACCTTATGAGGAGCAAAAGTAGTAAGCAACCAAGAATTGATAAGGGCTTCCTGAAATCAATGAAGAAGAAGAATGGAGAAGCGGTAAGCAAATTTTTAATTTATGAGCGATTACCTATGAATTTAGCCAAGTCTCCTTGGTTGCACAATTTGATTTATATTGCTTCTGAGGTGGGAAAAGCTCCATGCCCAACTCCTTATGAAGTCTCAGATATATACTTAGAGAAAGAATACCAAGACATGTTGGAATGGGTTGATAGTATGAAAAAGGTTTTTCAACATAGAGGGGTAACAATAATGTGCGATGGTTGGACAGACGGTATCAATCATACTCACATTATGAATTTTTTGGTGTATTGTTATAAAGGAACAATTTTTTGGAAATCCGTTGATGCATCCGGTGTTGATAGTAGAAATACTGACTACTATTTCAAATTATTGGATGATGTTGTGGAAGAAGTGGGTGAAGAATTTGTTGTTCATGTTGTCACTGATAATGAGGCAGCATTAAAAGCAGCCGGGCCTAAACTAATGGAGAAGAGAGCACATTTGTACTGGTCTTCTTGTGCAGCTCATTGTTTGGATCTTTGCTTGGAGGATATAGGAAAAAAGAAAAATGTAGAAAAGTTGTTGGGTTATGCAAGAATCGTGACAACCTTCATCTATAACCACATATATATTGTCAATCTCATGAAAAAGTATACTGGAAATAGAGAAATTATCCGTCCCGCTGTTACCCGGTTTGCAACACAATTCCTACAACTTCAAGCAATTGTAAAGCAAAAACAAGGTTTGGAAAAAATGTTCAAATCTGAAGAGTTTGCGAAAACAAAATTTGCTAAAGACAAGAAAGGACTGGGATATGAAGCAAAGAAAATTGTTTTGAATAAGGAATTTTGGAGTAAGGCTAGAGATATATTGAAAGTGTTTGAGCCTCTTGTCAAAGTTTTGAGGTTGGTCGATGGTGACGAGAAACCAACAATGAGATTTTTATATGAAGCAATTGATCACGCTAAACAAGCAATTCAACAAAACTCTCGTTATCATTCCACCTATAATGAGATAATTGACAAGCGTTGGAGATACATTCATTCTGATCTTCATTCTGCAGGTATGTCAATTTATTTTATAATTATAACTTCATCATGTAATTTTAAATTTATAACATCATGATAGCATTCTCAATAAATAATTTTTTTAGGCTATTTTCTTAATCCACAATTTCAATATGGAGTTGAGCATGGAGCTGATGTTTATAAAGAAACATTTGAAGGAACAACTAGAGTTATCAGCAGAATAGAAAGAAACATGGAGGATCAAATCAAAGCCATAAACCAAGTTAGTAATGAATATTTATATTTTAATCTTGTAAAGAACTTATCATCAAAACATGTTTACGTATTGATATATGTTGTTATGAACTTATGTTACCTAGTTGATGCTATATAAAGAAAAGGGTGAAACATTTGGTACGCCTCTCGCCCAAAACTCTTGGTCTAAGATGAAAACAGGTAAAAAAACTATTTTTTTTTGTAAGTGTGTCTGTTTAACTTTATTTCTTAATATAGCTAATAATTGATTTAATTTTGTTTCTCCATTACAAAGCTGAATGGTGGGAGGTCTATGGTTTATGTGCTCCTGAACTTCAACGTGTAGCTATGAAAGTTGTCAGTCAAACAACTTCTGCCACAAATTGTGAGAGGAATTGGAGTACATTTAGTTATATCCACACAAAAGTAAGGAATAGACTCAAGTATAAAAAGTTGCAAAAGCTTGTCTTCGTACACTACAACATGAAGTTGAAAATGAGGTATCAAAAGAGAAATAGTCAAGAAGAAATTGAAGAAAGTTTTAATCCTATTAATCTTGACTACATATTTCAAGAAGATGATCCATTATCTCCATGGATGGAAGAGAGAGAAGATCCATTATTGGATGGAGTACAAAATTCTGAATAGTTGCCTATAGTGGATACAGATGATGAAGAGGTTATAGTTCTTGACGATAATGATGGAAATAGTGGCGGTTTAAGTCCACCAAGTGATAATAGTGGTGATGGGGGAGGTAATGAAGAAGCCGGAGAAGGTGATGGTGATGGTGAGGGTAGAGGGTATGAAGAAGAAGTTGATGAGCAAACTCAAAATGATCCATATGGGGAATCACCAAATAATAGACGTTATAGGAGCTTGACTGACATGGCTCCTTCTGATAGTTCACTACCTAGTGGAAGAAGAGAAAGCTCAAAGTCTAGAAAAAAAGGAAAAAGAAAACAAAAGGTTTCACTTGAAGATTCTTCCTCTTCTAGTATTGCACAAAGTTTTGGTGACTTTGGGATTGGTGATTCTTCTCAAAGCAGTCAAATATCTTATCTACCTGTTTATCAGTATCCTTCTTTCAACCCATATAACCAATATGCAAGTGATGAAGCTTCATCATACTCCCAACAATCAATGACTTATGAAGATCCTTATCATCAACAATCAAGTAGTGAAGTTTATGGTTATATCTTTGGGCAAGGAGCTACACAAGATCATAGTCAAAGTGAAAGTAGAGGTTATGATCCTCCGCGTCATTCCACCATCTGGTAGCACGTATCATTAAAACCATTTGTGACTTGGTTTGTATTATGTATTATATATTATATACTATGGAGTTCTTACTTCTTTATGCCATGCTTATATTTCCTTAATAATAGAATTTAAAAAGTTTATTATTTACATCATGTTCGTTTCGCAACAATTAATGATCTAATGTCTTAAAAACGAATGAAAGTTTATAAAATAACTATAAATAAAAGATATATAAAGAATTACAATTATTATAGGATTTTTTAAATTTTTTGTGTGAATATAAAATTATTTCACGCCGCATCGACCGCAATACGCATCGCAGTGACCGCAATGGCCGCAACCGCAACTGCCGCAACCGCAACCGCAATTTGAAACCCTGCTTGGCACCATCATCTCCAATTTTTTAAAGATGATTGGTTTCCAAGATGTAGCAATGCTCTCCTGGAGCATTTGGAGAGCTCACAATAAGGCAGCTAAAAGACATGTTTGGAGTTTGGTTAGAAAATTTGTGAGGGATTTCCAAAATAATAGGAATCCAATAACACTAAAGTGAAAGAGAAACACAATGTTTCTGGTTCTAAAGGTGTGTCATTTGGTGGCTTTCACTAGTGGTTGTGTTCTTTCATGAACATTTGTAGTGAAGAGACACTTATCTTCACCAAATGGTATGAGTTGGTCTATATATAGAACAACTTTACAAGTAGAAAAACACACACATATACATTGTTCATATGTCTAAAAAAACTCTACCAAATTCAATATTTCAAATCATTCTCTTTCTTCTCTTATGCGCAAATTGAAGTTTGGGAACTCTTGTTCTGTAAATACTATTGACGATACGTTTGGTGTGGGTGTGCAGACCATGTCAAGGAACTCCATTGTATCCTGAAGGGGATTCGCCGGTCATCTTATTGCATCCAATCTAGAGTGATTGGTGGGGGCGAATCGAACCTAAAGCTTAGTGTTATACACGCCTTGGAGTCTTGCGCAATGATGAATTCACTTTCTCCTTTGTTCTCTACTGTACATGTTGTTTACAATTATTTGAACTTATGATTTTCTATGTTTGGTTGTTCCTTTTGGTTGTAGCATTATTCCCACCAACAAATTGTTCTCACAAATTGTTTCTCCAACCTTCCTCGTAATTTTAGAAACGCATATTCCTTTAGATAGACTGACTATTTTTTGGAATAGAGCTGGTTATAAGAAAATGGTAGTGGAGGAAGCTCAGGGACATTTTGAGGGAATTTGGATCTTGCAAAGTCTAACTAGTAGTGTCACTGCTTCCATTGTTGATAATCATGCAAATGCAATCACGTTGAAGCTCTTGCATGGTGAGGATTATTTCTTCTATGCATAGGTCTATGCTAGGTTGCTAGGTCAATTTCCACGACTAGGCTGCTATTGTGGCAACATTTGATCATCTTCCATGATCGCATATGTTCTGGATTGGGCCGCAGCCCATGAAGAATATTGGACCGGGGCGAGCGGCCCAGTAAGCAACCAGCGTTACACGACGATTTGGATCGGGTCGCGACCCGTTGAGAAGGTTGGGCCTGTGCGAGCGGCCCAATAGCGACCAAGCGCCACCTTATGCCCACGATGGGAAGATCTACGGCGGAGAGGAATTCTCGCAGGATCCGACGGTCGCCTACAGCGCCCCAAGTACTATATAAAGAGTCCCTGACATCACATGAAAGGTACGTTTTTGACCAATACTATTATACTAAAGATCACCCCACTGACTTGGGCGTTGGAGTGCCATCGAAGGTACACCCCGAGGGAGCTCTGCAGGCGACCAGCCTTCATACAGAAACGACCTCAATACCTGGCACCAAGCCCCCAAGACAGCACCAGCACAGATAGACTTACTGCAACAAGAGGTCCGATCGCTCAGAGAAGAGTCCTGTTCATTGGCGACCACAGTGGGAGAGAGAACATCCCCACCCTGACTGACATGGCTCCACGAGGTAGACCACGCGGCGCCTTGCATCCACGAAACATGGCCGCAATTCCCCAGCGACAGCAGACTCCGGAGGGCGACGCCGCCGACGTAGGCGATACTGCGTCCAGTGCACAAGGGGCTCCTCCCGGCCACACTAGCGTCATGCTGCCAAACGAGATACTGCAGGAATTGCGCGAGTTGTTGAGAACTAGAAACGGATCAGGCCACCTCTGGGAGAACGTACACTGCGCCAGAACAACGTTGTCGCGACGACGAATCATCTAGACCGAGAGGCAACCCCTCCAGAAGGCATAGATCTCCCCCGAGGAGGCTACTAGTACACCGATCGCCCCCAAGAAGGCGAGGAGTGGCCCAGCCACGACCCCGGCCCCCCTCTCCTCGACCGACCCCACATACTGGCCCGAGGAAGAGTCCTACCAAGAATATTCATACGACTCGTCTGGGTCGCTAACTCGGTCAAGAAGCCGATCGCCGGAAAGGTTCCCTCGCCCATATTGGGATGCGCCCCTTCTATCACGGCCTCGTCGATATGATTCACCTCCTCAACGATGTGGCATCGGGGCCACCACCCCGAGGACCGACCATCTTATAGGAGGATGGGCGATGATGGCCTGGGACCCTTCACTCGTGGAATCGATGAGTACCCCATCCCGCGAGCACTAGAGAAACCTCCCTCTGATCTCAGGATGTACAACGGGGTAAAGGACCCCGACGCCCACCTACGGTATTTTGATTTGGTAATGAAGTATAGGCGGGCAGACGGGCCAGTCAAATGCAAGATCTTCCCATTGACCCTAGAAGGACCCGCTCTGGAGTGGTTCACCGAGTTAAGGCCTAACAGTATCTCGTCCTGGGAGCAATTGGCTCGAGTTTTTAGCGCCCGCTTCACCGCATCAAGGGTGAAGCCTAAATCGCATGCTATCCTGAAGGCGATTAGGCAAGGCCCGGACGAATCCCTCCGTGAGTATGTTGAGCGCTTTAACAAAGAGGCCGCCAACGTCTGAGGGCTGGAGGACGATATGCGCCTGTGGTTCCTCCGGGACGGTCTCCGAACTGGTAGCTTGTTTGAGATAGAAGTTGGTGTGAACGAGCCGCCAGATCTCGAAACTTTCCTGCGACAATCGCAGAGGTTCATGAACTATGAGGAAAGAGCGATGGCCACCCAAGCCGTCGCAGGGCAGGCGAAGGAACTTCACTCGAACCGAGTCCAGGACCCCAGGAGAGATAGAGGAGACAGGGAAGGACCATCCAGGGAATTCAGTCAAAAAAATTCTCCGACCGGACCAAACTCAACACCTCGTACTCCCAGATCTTGGCCGAGTGCACGAACGCGGAGTTTAAGGATATAAAGAGGCCCGATCCACTCGTCCTTAAAGAAGGACAACGCCCATCTCGCAGGTACTGCCGTTATCATAGAAGTAACGGGCATGACACCAACAATTGCATGGCCCTGAAAGACGACATCGAAGAACTGATTAGAAAGGGAAAGCTAACCCAGTATGTCAAGAAAGGGCAAACAGATAAACAAGAAGAGAAGGACAGAGATCGGTCTCCTCGAAAGGGCAAGGCCATCGTAAATGAAGTTGGGAAAGGCATGAAGGAGGACGAGGATGAGTACAGTGAGGAAAGAAACGACCAAAGGAGGTCAAGGGGACGCGCGGTTGCAATGGTGATTACTAGAGGGTGCCCCACGGAAGGAAGAGAAACGAATAAGTCATCTAAAAGGCGATGGAAAGAAATAATGAACGTCCCCTCGACCTCCGCGCCCAGTCGCCCCTCAAACAGGCCGCCTTTGGCATTTGGCGATAGCGACTTACTTGATGGGAAGCCAAATAAGTATGTCCCACTGATCATCACCGCAGTAATGGCTAATGTCGAGGTCAGAAGAATCCTGGTCGACCTGGAGAGCTCGGCCGATATCATATTCGAAGACCTCCTCGACGTCTTAAGAATACCCAGGAGCGAGCTGACGGCCTATCGGGGATCTGACCTGATAGGTTTCAATGGATCATCCGCCACACCCCTTGGGATGCTGGAACTTATGGTAACCTTTGGGGACGACATCGGGGAGAAACCCAAATGCAGAACTGTGAAAGCAAACTTCTTGGTGTTACCATGTAAGTCGGTATACCAATGTATCGTCGGTCGTCCCACTTTGGGAAAGCTAGAGGCCGTGACCTCGACCGTCCACCTAAAAATGAAATTCTATTCGGACAGCAATGACATGGTCACTGTTCCGGCGGATCTACAAGCCGCTCGACGATGCCACTTCATGAGCATGAAGGAACAAGGAGAGCATGAAACGAGAAAGACGATCGCCGTGAATAAGGGCGGGAGTCTAGTCAATGTAGCCGATCTAGATGCCCGCTACGACCCGGACAGTGACGCGAAAGAAGGAGATGATGACCTAACCCGAGAACTCAAGAAAAGAATTAAAAGACCAAAGCCGGAAGCCGAACTCGTCCAAATACAACTGGGGAACGACCCAGAGAAGACAGTATCGATGGGAAGCGACCTTCCCACAGAGGTACGAGATCAGTTAATCCAGTGCTTGAGAGAACACGCTGATGTCTTCGCTTGGAGTGCTGCGGACATGCCAGGCGTCCCGCCAGAGGTAGCTTGTCACCACCTGGCCGTTAATCCCACTGCGAAATGGGTCGCCCAAAGAAGAAGGGTGCAAGGTGAGGAGAAAGGACAAGCCGCCTATAAGGCAGTCGATGATTTGCTGGAAGCCGGGTTCATCAAAGAAATCAAGTAGACGACATGGCTATCCAACGTCGTTCTGGTCAAGAAGGCCAATGGGAAATGGCGCATATGCGTCGACTATACTGATCTTAACCGGGCATGCCCTAAAGACGCATTTCTAGTACCTAGTGTGGACCGGTTAGTAGATAGCGCAAACGGGTTTAGATTACTCTTGTTTTTAGATGCTTACTCGGGTTACAACCAGATCACAATGCACCCACCCGATCAGGAAAAGACGGCCTTCATGACAGCAAGAGGGAACTACTGTTACTTAGTCATGCCTTTTGGATTGAAGAATGCGGGGCAACATACCAGAGAATGATGAGTAGGGTTTTCCAAACACAGATCGGCAGAACGGTCGAAGTATACTTAGACGACATGATTATTAAAAGCAAACAAGACCTTGATCATGTGGCCGACCTTAGAGAGGTATTTATGGAAGCCCGCAAGAACTCGCTGAAGCTAAATCCTGAGAAGTGCACGTTCGGAGTCAGGGCGGGCAAGTTTTTGGGGTTCTATTTGACTAAGCGGGGGATTGAGGCGAATCCAGATAAATGCAGGGCTGTGACAGAAATGAAGTCGCCCACTAGTAAAAAAGAGATTCAGAAGCTTAACAGAATGATAGTCGCGCTCTCACGATTCATTTCAAAGGCGGCCAGCAAGTCTCTCCCACTTTTCAAACTTCTTAAGAAGGACGCAAAGTTCGAGTGGTTGGCCGAATGCGACCAAGCTGTAGATCAGTTGAAAAAGGTTCTTTTGCAACCGCCCATCTTGACCACCCCAGAGCCCGGGGAAACGTTATACCTGTATCTCTCCATCAGTGACGAAGCCTTAGCAGCCGTGCTGGTACGGGAGGACGGGGAAAAACAGAATCCTGTATATTTTGTGAGGAAAGCACTCTAGGGATCAGAACTCAGGTACCAAAGGATCGAGAAGCTAGCCCTGGCACTAATCGTGGCCGCCCGAAGGCTGAGATCGTATTTCGTGGCTGACCAAATCGTCCTCAGAACGGATCAGCCCATTCGACAGATCTTGCACCGACCTGACTTAGCGGGAAGAATGATCAAGTGGGCAGTAGAGCTCTCAGAGTTCGGCGTCAAATATGAAACAAGAACGGCCACAAAAGCACAAATCCTGGCAGACTTCATAGAAGGGATGACCCTGATCCAGGAAGAAGGGCCTGAGCCGACCTGGACGCTGTATGTAGACGGCTCCTCAAACGGTAAAGGGAGCGGGGCTGGTTTGATTCTAGAAAGCCCAGAAGGGACGACTGTAGAGATGTCGTTAACATTTTCCTTTTCCACTTCAAATAACCAGGCAGAGTACGAAGCGTGCATTGCAGGACTTATGCTCGCTAGGGAATTCAAAGCATAACGGGTCGAGCTCCGCTCTAACTCCCTGTTAGTAGTGTCCTAGATTGGAGAGGCATATGATGCCAAAGATGAAGTTTTGCGGAGGTACCTCGCTAAGGTACGAGAACTGCTCGACCAGTTCGAAAGTGCAGAAGTCCGACACATCCCTAGATCAGAAAATGCAAGGGCGGACGTGCTCTCGAAACTGGCGAGCACAAAGACCCCTGGGAACCACAGGAGCGTAATCCAGAAAATACTCCCTCAACCCAGCGTCCGACTAGAAACAGTCCCAATCACAAATGTCTGCACGATCGGTCAGGGCGAGACTTGGATCGATCCCATCCTAAAGTACATCGTGCTGGGGGAGGAGGGGGACGACTCAAAGAAGTCAGCTCTCATGCGTAGGCGGGCATCGTCCTACTCGGTAATTTAAGGCAAACTGTTTCGCAGAGGATTCTCAACACCATTACTAAAGTGTCTGACCCCACACGAGGCCAATTATGTGTTGAGGGAAATCCACGAAGGAATATGTGGAAATCACCTAAGGGCACGAGCACTAGCCAAGAAGGCACTTAGAGCTGGATACTATTGGCCGACGATGGAGGGCGATGCAAACGAGCTAGTTAAAAATGTGATAAGTGCCAAAAGCACGCAGATGTACACATCGCCCCTCCGGTCGAACTTAACTCAATGACCGCTCCATGGCCGTTCGTGTGGTGGGGAATCGACCTTCTGGGCCCGTTCTCAGTGGCCCCAGGACAGCTAAAGTACTTAATCGTGGCAGTGGACTACTTCACCAAATGGGTGGAGGCTGAGCCCTTAGCGACCATCACCTCCAAAAATTGCTTGAAGTTCTTCAAGAAAAATATACTAGTTCGATTCGGAGTCCCTGAGGTCGTGGTCTCGGACAACGGCACCCAGTTCACGGATAAAAACTTCCAAGAGTACATGTCAGAACTGGGAATCAAGAGGCGCTTTACATCGGTCGAGCACCCACAAACCAACGGACAAGCAGAGGCCGCCAACCGAGTGATCCTGCGCGGGCTGAAAAGAAGGCTGGACGAATCCAAAGGCAAGTGGGCAGAAGAACTCCCCTTCGTATTATGGGCTTATCGGACTACCCCGCACTCCACCATGGGCGAAACCCCATTCAAGTTGGTATACGAGGTGGAAGCACTTATCCCGGTTGAAATCGGAGAGCTCAGTTGGAGAACTGCAAATCCCAAAACCCCCGATGAGAACGATCAGGGACTCAGAGAAGAGCTCGACTTGGTTGAAGAACTCCGCACCAAAGCATCATTGAAAGAAGCACTGGTGAAACAAGGGATGGCGACGAGATACAACTCAAAGGTCGTCCCTAGAGAATTCACCATCGGCCAGCTCGTCCTCAGAAGAGCGATGATAGGACAGAAGTTTGCAGCTCAAGGTAAACTCGCTCCAAACTGGGAAGGTCCCTACCAAGTCGTCTCGAGGACGGGGAAGGGCGCCTACCAACTTCAAACCATGGGGGGCGGAGCAGTGCCGAGAACATGGAACGCGGCCAAATTCAATTGTAACTCTATCGTTGACACTTGTTGAATTGAATAAAGTAAGTACACCGGGCGGGACACTCTTTTCCCACTGGGTTTTTATTGAGGCCCGCCCGACCATCACCGCAGATGAAAATATTTTTATATGTTGTCTCATCCTTTTATGTTTTCCACACAGATTCATTAACCGCCAGGCGGGTTAAAATCAAACCGAGTTTGATAAACCACTGAGCGGACTCGGAGGTTCTTAGTCGATCTAAGTAACACACGAAGCGATCTTAATCGATAGTCGCAACCCCAAGGGCGAGTTAAATCTGGGGACGAACCCTAGTAAACTGCCCGAAGGCTAAAAAACGAATTAAACGCAACGAAGCGATCACAATCGAGAGTCGCACCCCCAAGGGCGAGTTAAATCTAGGTACGCGGTTTAGCAAACTACCCGAAGGCTAACAAACGAATTAAACAGAACAAGAAAATAACGATTTTAAAAGCCAAGGCATAGTACATATTACAATATTGGGGCGACTCGAAAGCCGCCCAAACACGAATGTCAAATACTTGGAACATATTACAAAAATTCTAAAGGGAACGATCAAACACAACCACTTCCTCCACCACGACGTTTCCCTGCCCATCCTCCTTGGCGGGCTGGATGATCCGACCGTCCACATGAGAATGGGAAAATTTGATAACGTTTGGGTCGAGCACAAGGTCCGGGTAGACACACCGCACCTGAGCCAGAGCCTCATCAAACCGCCCCTGGCAAATTGAAACAGTGGATTGGACGAGCCGATCATATTGAGCAGAGGCCTCTTCCCGCTCTTTCTTCAAGGCCTCAATGGTCGACCTCATTTCAGCGGCTTCCAAATTCAACCCGCTCATCTGTCCGGACAACTCGTTAACCTTCCCCACCTCAAGCTGCAATTTCCTCTCAGCTTCAGCTAGAGCGATCTGGGCATCGTCTCGCTCTTGGGTGATGATGGAGAGCGACTTCCTTGTTTCATCAAGGGCATTGACTGTAGGTTGAAGGGCGGCTTCTGAATCTTGCAGTTTCTTCTTGGTGGCTTCCAACTCCTCCCGAACTTCTGAGATATAAAAATAAGCACGGCTAAGCTTGTCGGTTTTGTCTAAGTTATCACTCTCCAACCATAAATTTTGGGCGAGGAGAATATTACCTTTGGTCCGTTCCATTTCTCCGTGTTTCAACTTCGCAATCAGGCGAGACCCAGCCTTGACCACCTCGGCCGCAAACAGAAGGGGGTCTTCACGAAAACCGCTTATGATGCCCTCATCGGTCATCTCGTCCAGATCGAACCCCGAGGCGGGACTCTTTTGAGGTCCTTTGTGGGCCCTGTGCTTTTTAGGAGCAGGGTCATCCTGGGTCAGATCGACGGTGGGAAGGGGACGACCCCTCTTCATCCCAGCAACGGGCGTGCCGATCTCCCCTCCTACAGCAGTCACGGTGCCCTCAGGAACCGGTGAAAGAGTAACAGCAGGGGTGGACGGGCCGGTCTGGGGCTTCCTCCCTTTCTTGGCTTGCTTCATCAACTCAGCAAAACCTAGACTAGCCATTTCACCTGCAAAGAAGGTAAGAACACGGTCAAAAAAAAATGGGGGGGGGGGTGGTACGACTACCCATACCAAGATCGACCTTGAAACCATTGTCGTCGGTCGTTTT
The DNA here is from genome assembly GCA_039519185.1 of Astragalus membranaceus. NCBI lineage: Eukaryota > Viridiplantae > Streptophyta > Magnoliopsida > Fabales > Fabaceae > Astragalus > Astragalus membranaceus. Next base: position 64,043,055 of record CM076846.1, on the reverse strand, counting down.
CACCAATTGGTTACACTTGATCAAACCCTCCTCCATCCAAGAGGCCAAGTTCTCGAGCAGTCTCAAAGTCTCAATATTTTCGTCACCAAGTTGGCAACGGGTCCTATACGTGGCGGGCGTGCGGCGAAAATGAGCGCACGTCCACGCTATGGGATATTTCATGCTGGTTACTCGCCTCCGGGTGTCGATCGCCCCAACCATCCGCTGGGACTCTTCGCAAACAGGGACCACCCATAGAAAAGAAGACTTCCAGGGTTTGAGTGAGTCAGAAAAAGGCTTGAATATCTTATAGTCCGACTGAGCCTTAAGACTCAAATGCTCCCACCGGTTCCGATTGCTGCCCGGCTCTGGTCGCCTGCTCGTCTCAAAAATTTTGAAGAACGTCTGCCAATTGCACTCTCGCCCCACCACCCTCAACAACTGCTCAAACACCTTAACAAAGGCCCACGAGTTAGGGTGCAGCTGCGAGGGTGCAACCCCAAAGATAGCGGAGAATATTGCGTTGAAAGGATATAAACGGCGGACGAATCCCGACGTCGCGAAGAACAGTGGCGTACATTGTGAATTTTAAGGTGGGCGGGATCATAGCCACGTGTTCCGTTGAAGAAGGACCTTCCACTGCCCATGCCTGACCCGGTGCGCCAACCAGCCCGGCAAAAAACGACAACACCTCATCCCCAGGTTTAAATAGCGAAGGTACCCGGCTTAGCACGACCGATGAGATCCAGGAACGATCCTCCCCAAATACGCCTCTCCAATCGGCTTCTCCTCTTATGGCGTCCGACTGGATAACCCGCTCTGAATGAGCCGAGGAAGTGGAAGGTGGATCATGACTTTCCCCTTCTTGGAAGAATACAGGGCGAGCGGGCATCGCGAAGATCCGACCCTCAGCCTGGGGTGTAGAAATAAATCCACTCTCCGAAGCCGTCCTATCCGTAGACGTCCGAGAACTGGAGGATGGGTCCGTTGAAGAAGGTGGCGGGCTGCCGGTTACGTGGGCGGTTAGCTTCGTCCGCGCCATGACGAAAGATAACATGCAAGAAGGGAGCATGAAAGTCAGACCATCGAAGATGACCTACGGAAAGGGGCGACATGATCGACCCCGGGTCTGACACCCCCTCCTCGCCCATGTTAAGAAGTAAAGAAATGCGATTTAAATTAAAGGCCCAAGAAGAAAACTAGATACATCTCATGCGAGGCCAGCATGCTTGGACGGTCAAGATCGACTCTGCCCATCCAACGATCCACGAGAGGGCACGATTTCCTATAAATACAGGCAAACTTTGCCCTAATAAAGGTTCAATCTCTAATCATTAGTACCTTCACTCATATATTCGATATACTGACTTGAGCGTCGGAGTGGCTTGCAGGTACCCCCCGGGCGCTCACTGACCTACTGCCACGACAGCAATGGACCTACCAACAACAGTCTACCAAAAATTTGCTCGGTACAGAACAGATATCAATATAGTCAATACCTCAGGGATTAGGCGACAACAACAAATTACTTTTTTGGAGACAATCGCTCCAAACTCTAGAGTAGATACATCTCCGGTCATATAGGACCCGTTTGTTTACTTAAGAGTAAAAATAAGTGATTTGATATTAAGTAATCTAGAGATTATTTTTTAAAGTAAAGCATAAGCTCATTAGTCTTCGACTACAATTACAAAAATCTCATTTTAATCTTTTCTTTCATCTATCACCGGTGGCGGACCTACGCTATTTTCAGGGGGTTTAGTTGAACTCCCTGAAAATAAAATGTTAGTACTAATATCCTTATATAAAATTATGTTGAACCCCCCAAAATTTTAAACTTGCACTAGTATCCTTAAATTTGCACCCAATATTTAATAAATATATCTTAGCCGGTATGTATGGAAAAATACCTGGTGGGAGAGGCCAACACTTTAAATGGATCTCAATACCTCAGGGATTAGACGACAACAACAAATTACTTTTTTGGAGACAATTCACTCCAAACTCTAGAGTAGATACTGTTGGGGATAAACACGTGAGAGAGAGAAGAAAAGGAAGTGGCGGCGCAAGGTGTCAGAGGAATGATTAGGGCAATATAATATTAGGTAAAAGCTGCACTGAATTTCATAAAAGTAGGGTTACTTACATGCTACTGACGTCTATATTTATATACAATGAAACAGGCCCAGGCCCATAATTTCGACTGGCCCATTTCGACTAGGTTACTATTCACACCTATAAATTACAAGCAATAGAATTACAAGGCATATCTCAATATTCCCTCCTAATTCACATTGCTGAGTGACATCATCCCAAGCATTCTTCTTAGTTCTTCGAATCTTCCCTTTTGCAATGGCTTGGTCATTGCATCAGCTATCTGAACCTCCGAACAACAATATTCCAGATTCAGCTTCTCATTGTTGACTTGATCACGCAGGAAGTGATATCTGGTTTCTATGTGCTTCGACCTACCATGTGCGCCAGGGTTCCTTGCGAGATCTATCGCAGACTTGTTGTCGATCAACAACTTCATTTCTTCGACCCTGTGCACTCCAATTTCGACCAGTAGCATGCTCAGCCATGATGCTTGACATGCTGCAAAGGAAGCAGCTACATACTCTGCTTCACAGGAGGACAACGCAACTATACTTTGCTTCTTCGAGCACCAAGAGATGGGTGTCGATCCATACATAAAGACAAACCCACTTGTGCTTTTTCGATCACTCCTGTTTCCACTCCAGTCGGAGTCAGTGTAGCCAAACACTTCATTACCATTCTTCGACACACTCTTGCTAGGGAACAGAATACCATAACTTTGTGTTCCCTTTACATACCTTAGTACTCTTTTTGCAGCTACCATGTGAGAGCTTTTCGGCTTCTCCATGAATCTGCTGATCATTCCGACACTAAACATAATGTCAGGTCGAGTGTTGCACAGATACCTTAGGGAGCCCACGATCTGTTTAAACAAGGTGGCATCTACTTCAATCCCTTCGTCGTCTTTCGACAGCTTGCTGCTAGTGTCTGATGGTGTCGAAACTTCCTTGCAGTTGCTCATGTCGAATCTTTTCAGGATGTCAGCTGCATACTTCGACTGGTGCAGGAGTATACCTTACTTGTCTTGGTAAACTCCATCCCCAAGAAATATGATAGATGTTCTAGATCACTCATTTCAAATTCTGACATCATCTCTTTCTTGAAGGCTTCGACTCCGACTTCATTGCTGCCAGTTACAAGTAGATCATCTACGTACAGGCACAACAACAACTGAGTCGAAGTTCCATTCTTCTTCACATATACTCCATGTTCATTAGTGAGTAGATCATATACTCTTGTTCCACGCTCTTGGAGCTTGCTTGAGCCCATACAGGGCCTTCTCTAGCTTATAGACTTTGTCTTCTTTACCCTTCGACTCAAAACCAGGTGGTTGACAAACATAGACTTCCTCCTCCAGAGGTCCATTCAGAAATGCTGACTTTACATCTAGTTGATGTAGGGGCCAGCCTCTATGACTTGCCAATGCTACTACCAATCTTATGGTTTCGATCCTGGCTACTGGGGCAAAGACCTCATTGAAATCCAAACCTGGTTTCTGCAGGAACCCTTTGGCTACTAGCCTGGCCTTGTACTTGGCCACTTCTCCATTTGGCTTGACTTTGGTCTTGAAGACCCACTTCACCCCTATGGCTTTCTTTTCTTTTGGAAGTTCGACTAGCTTCCAAGTATCATTCTTCTCGATTGATTTCAACTCGTCAATCATTGCTTCCTTCCACTGCTTGTGACTAAGGGCTTGCTCCAGGCTCACTGGTTCTGCTTCTGCCATTAGTGCAAAGTGTGTCAGGTCTCCCTCTGCTGTAATAGCAGAATCTGGGTAAGTGTCGAATCCTTCTAGTCTTACTGATCTCTGCCTTTCCCTTTTCGACCTTCTTAAAGGTTCGACAGCAATGGGTTCTTCTGGCTCTTCAGTTTCGACCTCTTCATTCTGATCATCTCGATCAGAAACTTCATCGAAGTCCATCATTGTAGTTTTCTCACAGCCTTCTTCCCAGTTCCAATGTTTCGACTCATCTACTACGACATCTCTGCTTTTCACTATTTTCTTCTGCACAGGATCATACAGTTTGTATGCTCCTGTCGAATGATAGCCAACAAGAATCATTTGTTGTGCTCTATCATCCAGCTTACTTCTTAGTTGCTCAGGGACAGGTCTATAGCATACTGAGCCAATTATTCTGAGATGCTTGACACTTGGCTTTCTTCCTAGCCAAGCTTCTTCAGGTGTCTTCCCAGTCAGTCTCTTTGTGGGGCATTTGTTCAGAATGTATACTGCTGTGGCTACAAGTTCTCCCCATAAACTATGAGGTAGTTTCTTCTCCTTCAACATACTTCTTACCATGTTCAGGATGGTCCTGTTTTTTCTCTCAGCAGTACCATTATGCTGAGGCGTGTAAGGTGCAGTGACTTCATGCACAATTCCTTCTTTCTCACAGAATTCGACAAATCCATGAGAATTGTACTCACCACCCCCATCGCTTCTAAGGGTTTTGATTGCACATTCACTCTGCTTTTCAATCATTACCTTAAACTTCTTGAATATTTCTAGTACTTCACTCTTCCTTTTGATCAAATACACCCACGACATTCTAGTGTATTCGTCAATGAAGGTGACAAAGTACTTATTCCCTCCTAAAGAACATACTTCGAAAGGACCACAGACATAAGAAAATATCACCTCTAGCTTCTTCTCTGCTCTGCTAGGTACATCTGATTTAAACGAGTTTCTTGGTTGCTTCGACTTGCAACAACTCTCGCAAACTTCGACAGGTACTTTTACTACAGGCAACCCATGAACCATCTTCTTTTCATGTAGTTGACTCAAGCTCTTGAAGTTGAGGTGGCCAAATCTTCTGTGCCACTTCCAGTGCTCCTCTTCGACAGTGGTCTGGAGACAATGTTCTTCGACTACTTGCAATTTGATCTTGAAGGTTCTGTTACTCTGCATTAACACCTTCAGGATCAACTTCTTGGTCGAATCAAACAGGCTGAGACTGTTATCACCCATTTCGACGGTGAATTTCTTCTCTATCATCTACCCAATACTTAGCAGATTGCTCTTCATATCTGGTACATAAAATACCCCTTGGATGTAGCACCACTTACCATCTTTCGACAGGAACTTTATGGTACCTACTCCTTCAGCAGTAACTCTACTGTTATCTGCAAACCTTATCTTTTTGCTTATCTGCTCCAGTTCGACAAACCACTCCTTGTGACAACACATGTGATTTGAACATCCTGTGTCGAGATACCATTCGACAGACTTCTCTTCAGTCGAATTTGTATCAGCCTTCAACAACAATAATTCTGGGTCAGTAGCTGTCATGAATGACAATTCTTCATCATCATTGCTGGCAATGTTGGAGGCATCACCAGTGTTTCCACTGCCCTGCCACACACACATTGCACAAGTATTTTGAGCATCGCAAGTGAATCCACTTATACAAGTGTTCCCACTATTTTGCTCGCTACTTTCAGCAATTCCTTCATCGAGTCGAATCTCATCTTCGACAGCCATCAGCATTAACTCCTCTGAGTCAGAGTCTGAGTCATCATCATTAGCAAACTTGGCTTCTGCATCTTTATCCCTAGGAACTTTCTTGTTTTTACACTTGTTCCTATAATGCCCAAATTGCTGACAGTTATAACACTGAACTTTCGACAGGTCTCCCTTCTTCTTGTCGAAAGATCCTTGTTCTTTCTTCTTACTGCTTGATCCTTTTTCTCTACCCTTCTCCTTGTTGCCTGCCTTCCAATTTCTCTTAGAGGAGTATGAAACCAAGGCTTGTTCAGTTTCTTTCTCTGAACTTCTCTGCCTTATTCTCAATTCATGCGCCTCTAAGGAACCCTGAAGTTCATCTAACTTCAATGTATCTAGGTCCTTGGATTCTTCAATAGCAGTAACAACGTAGTCGAATTCCAGGGTTAAGGATCTGAGCACCTTTTCGACTTTATTTACTTCAGTCACAGTTTCACCATTACCTTTCATTTGATTAGTTAATGCTACTAACCTCGTAATGAATTCTCCGATCGATTCTCCATCTGTCATCTTCAAGCCCTCGTACTGCTTCCTGAGCGACTGTAGACGTATCTTCTTCAGCCTATCTGCTCCTCCATACGAGTTCTTTAGGATGTCCCAAGCTGCCTTTGCTGAATCACAGTCGATGATCAGGTTCAGGATGTTGGAATCAACGCATTGGTGAATCAAAAACAACCCTTTTCCATCTTTCTTCCTCAGTGAATGGTGGTTGTTCCTCACCGCTTCAGTGGCGTTTGCTGCCAAGGGTGGAACACCATCATTCACGACATCAAGTACATCTTGATATCGAAACAGCACCTTCATCTGCGCACACCAACGTTCATAATCCTTTCCGTCAAAGATTGGGAGGTTCCCCGGAATACCTCCACCAGAGTTGTCTCGCGCTGCCATGAATCTTGATAGATTTTGTTAGGATCTAACAAGCCCTGATACCAGTTTGTTGGGGATAAACACGTGAGAGAGAGAAGAAAAGGAAGTGGCGGCGCAAGGTGTCAGAGGAATGATTAGGGCAATATAATATTAGGTAAAAGCTGCACTGAATTTCATAAAAGTAGGGTTACTTACATGCTACTGACGTCTATATTTATATACAATGAAACAGGCCCAGGCCCATAATTTCGACTGGCCCATTTCGACTAGGTTACTATTCACACCTATAAATTACAAGCAATAGAATTACAAGGCATATCTCAATAGATACATCCCTGGTCATATAGGACCTATTTGTTTACTTAAGAGTAAAAATAAGTGATTTAATAAAATTCCCCCCGCAGTTTCTGTTTTTAAAAAAAGGAATTATGAACTCAATTGCATCTTCAAGAATATGTAACCCAGAAGAGGAGAAATTGTCAATTGTCAATCACATTCCAAACAAAGAATCATGATTGACCTAAGTACGCTTGAAATTCAGTGCATCTATTACCACCTCAATAAGTATAAATCCCTGATGATTTCTAGTTACACAGTTTAGGTTGGGAGAGAATATCATTTGGAAGAGTAATTTGCAGCAATGTATTAGTGGTATAATTATAACCAGCAGAAACCAACTGCAAAAAAATAGTAGAGTTCATCTCAAAGATCACCCACGAGTAGCTAAATGTAACACCTCAGTTTTAAGAACCTTAATTTCAAAGATAACACAAATTAAGTGAAAGCTTACTATCCTTGGAGAGACCAAAGATTAATGTTAGAAATAGACTAAAATAGAATATTGGATCCAAATTGGATACCCTAGTTGTGGTTCGAAACACCAAGTATTGTCTGAAAGTACCAAAATACACTAGATGGGGTTGAATTGTGTTTGCTTTAAAACCTTTGATATCTTTTGGAAAAAATTTCTTTTTGAAAGACTCAATCAAATATGTTTTTCAAGAAGATAGTATATTAAGGTAATTGATGCTTAAAAACAGTTTTCTTTGAGCTCTTTTCAAATAATGAACCTTACTTTAAATCATATGTGAAAAGCTTCGCTTGAATCGTTAAACCAAAATAAAATGTTGGGGTTGAAATACAAAAGTAAAAGACCGATAAAGAGTAAAAGGAATGTGTCTACTCCTTTCATACCCGAAGAATTTCTACTTTCTATATAATAAAACTAAGTGTTAGAAAAATCTATCTATCTACTTTCTATATAATAAAAGTAAGTGTTAGAAAAATTACTATTATAGTGCTCTTCTTAATTTGACACCTGTCCAAATTTTTGGGCAATCGCTAAAAGACAAAAAATAAGCTCCTGCACAAACTGACGTGTGGGACAGATTTTATCTCCTGATGCATGCACGTCCTGCACAACTTTTTCGTTAATTTATTTTGCAAAATGCAAAGGAAGGTTTCAAACTTGCAACCTCTGCTTGAAGTAAGATGTCACTTTAACCATTGAACTATCATTGTATTTTGTTTATTTTGTACATCCGAGTTCTATATACCCCTTTTTATTATCATACCTCAATATAAAAGTAACACTATTGTAACTAATTTTTTTTTGTTATATAGATTTTAATATACACTTTTATGATGATGTATCATCAAAAATATATTTATGTTATCTCTCTAATATAATAAAAGGTGTTAGCAAATTTATATTTTTAGTGCAACTATCCACATGACGCTTTGTCGCGCTGACAGGCTGTCTCGCTGATAATTTTTTTTTGGTATTCAAAATATATTACTATTTACTAAAATTTATTAAAACCAATCAATTTAACCACTATCAAAAATTCCAAAATAACTTTTTAAAATATAATTTAATTAAAATGATTAAATTTATATTAGATGATGTAAATTTTTTTTAAATAAATGAATAATTTAATTAAAGTTATTAAATAAATATGAAATCATCTAGGAAAAAAATAACTTCATAGCAATAAACAATACATCAAGAAAAAATATAAACAAGTGACAACAGGAGCGCCAACAGGAGCGCCGACAGAAGAGGCAACAGGAGATCGCCAACAGGAGCGTCAACGGGAACGCCAATGAGAGCCAGGGTCGGCCATTGGGCTGTGCAGGCCCGTGCAATAGCACAAGACGTCAGTCCAATCCAACTTTTTTAGGGCCCAAAAAAATTACAAAATATGATATATATTTTGCGTTTGCAATCTTAACAGAAATTCGTTTGTTGGTATGATGATGGTAACGGTGATCACCATGAGGCCAGCAGCGCCTCTCAAACCCCGTGTTCAAGTCTTGGCGGTTCCGCTTTTTAAAAAAAGTTTGTACGTTTGCTTGTATTTTTTTCTTTTTTGATATATATGAAAACATGCAACATGGGTGTTGAACCCAGCACCTGGAGCTTGCAAAATAGGGCTACTATCGCTGGTTCATTTGACTTGGATGTGTCATCTATATTTTTATATTAATATGCTAATAATATTTTACTAGTATCAACGAAAAAAAATAATCATCTTCACCGAAACAAATAATCCACCAAAAAAAATATTTTATTAGTAATATATCAGTATTTATTAATACATAAGCTGAATAAAAAGAATTACATTTATATCAATTCATTATAAAATAGTTAAATTATACCAAATGTTTGTTACTTTGCTTAAAAATAATTACATAATTCAAAAATTAAAATCGATTTATTAATTTCTAGAATAAATTTTGAAGAGTTAACTCAATCTCAAGTAAGGGCCTAATTTTTAAGATTTGAACAGGGCCTCAAAATTATATGGGACGGCCTGACGGGAGCGCCAACGGGAGTGCAAATTTTATGTTATTGTAATTTCAATAATATTATGACTTCATAGCAATATATAAACAATACGGTGTCACCCGTGCGAATGTACAGGTAAAATACTAGTTTATACAATAGCCAACTCAATTACAAATTTTTATCTTCAGAGCATTGCAATTTTCCACACTTGGCATCTAGGTGGGGTATCCTAGGAGAAGAGTGCATGAGTCTGTAAAGTTTTCCAAAGCACCTGTAAGCTTTGTTGTGGTTAGTGGAAAATCTCACAACGGTTTTCCACACTTGGCATCTAGGTGGGGTATCCTAGGAGAAGAGTGCATGAGTCTGTAAAGTTTTCCAAAGCACCTGTAAGCTTTGTTGTGGTTAGTGGAAAATCTCACAACGGTGTGAGGACTGGACATAGTCTTAGAATGTGGTTAAGGCCTAACTCAACCCCACAAAACCGGCTTGTAAGGTGAGGGTTGCCTCTTCTTTATAAACCCTCTTGAGACCTTATCACTAGTCTATGTGGGACTTGGGATTTCTCTCAATACACCCCCTCAGAGATCTCTCTTCCAACATAGAATGCTGGTCTTCTTGGCAATGTAACAAGTGCATTTTTGTTTGTTAACATTGATATAATGTCAGACATTGTAGGTCGATCATTTGCATAATGTTCTACGCATAAAAGAGCAACATGAATGCATCTTTGAACTTGATCAGGAATAAATGTGTCACTCAATGATGCATCCATTAGTTGTAGAAACTCACCCTCTTTCCATAGCTCCCATGCCTGTTAAAAATTAAATTAAATTAGACACAAAGATTTGTGTTGGAAAAAAAGAACTCACTTAGAATAATTTCACATACATATCCAATTAGAGTAAGTGGTCTATCTTCAGAGTAGAAACTATTATTTTTTCTACCACTAACTATTTCAAGTAGCAACACTCCAAAGCTATAAACATCAGACTTTGTAGAGCAAACTCCTTCCATGGCATACTCTGGAGACATGTAACCACTACACAAAAAATATTTCATAACATAATAAAATAAATTTTACATTTAGATTCATTAACAAAACATTTGAAACAGATAAAGTTTAGAAAACTCACTATGTCCCAACAATCCTGTTGGTATTTACCATGGATTCCTGTTGTGTGAACATTCTAGCCATACCAAAATCAGAAATTTTTGGACTCATATTCTCATCAAGAAGTATGTTACTAGCCTTCAAGTCCCTGTGAATGATTTTCAGTCTTGAGTATTTATGAAGATAAAGTAAACCTTGAGAAATTCCTTCTATTATATTGAAGCGCTTCTTCCAATTTAGGAACTTCCTTCTTGTACAATCTTCCCAATGGAAACATAATAACTTGTGTGAATATATATGCTAGCTATACAAAAGCACCAAACCAAAATACACTTTTCTTCCACATTTAATGAGTTACAAAAAGCATGAATCATTATATTTACTTAGATGGTTTCAAGTTAGAAAATTATAAGTTGTTTTCTTCAATCCTCCATAACAATTATTGAAGTATTCATTTAAGAAAAGTCAAAATTTTGCTGCATATCTGCTCCAATTAATGCTTAATAAGGAACTAAACTGACTACAACATGTTCCTTACCGAATAGATAGAAATCCAAGCTTTTGTTTGGCATGTATTCGTAAATTAGAATCCTATCTTCCTCATGAATGCAACAACCAATTAGTTGTACAAGATTTTTATGCTGAAGCTCACATATTAGAGATAGTTCATTTTTAAATTCCACAATTCCTTGCCCAGAAGTTTTTGAAAGTCTTTTTACAGCAACTTCTTGTCCTGTTGGCAGAATTCCCTACAATATGGTAATTGAAAATTCATCAGCCCTCCAAAACAACATAAATTGTTGACATTCATATTAAGGTTTTAAACTTTTAAGTCACCTTATAAACAGGTCCATAGCCTCCCTGTCCTAACTTGTTTTCCAGTGAAAAGTTGGTGGTCGCTGCCAAAATTGATGTATAGTTAAATACTTTAAAATTATGTCCCTTTAATTCATCTTCAAGATCTTTGATAGCAGAGGATTCATTAGAAGCTGCCGAATCTAGCATCATACTCTCCATTTTTTTGGTTTTCTTCTCTGTTAAAGGAAAAAATGGATAAAGATAGTAAATCAAGAGACTACATTTAATAAATTATGTAAAACACTTTTTTTGAAGTACCCAAGTACCTTTAAGCCCATACTTCAGTTTCTTTAAGGCTATGCATAAAATGGGTGGGCATGCTATGAGTAAAGCGGCTGCTATAACTGCACTTATCCAGATCCACTTTTTCTTACCTGCATAAAGTATTTTAAGCACCTAGGCATGTTGCTATAACACAAAACTACTTTCTATTTCAAGATAGAAGTTTATAAGAGACAAATCACTTTTTAGGTTCATTGAATAAATGATATGTCTAGTCTCTACTATAGACTAGATACATTGTTTATTCAATGAACCTAAAGAATGATTTGTCTCTTATAAAGTGGACCGGAGTGTGAATAAGGAATAAAAGAAAGCTGTAAATAGTAGTTGTGTAGATTTATTTTGTCCAAGATTATCATATTTTCAATAATGTAGACTCAATAGAGGGTGGATTAGGATTGATCAATTTTGTCCAAATTTTAAAACTTGTAACAAAACACATACAACTCTATTTAACAAAGTCAAATCCCTAGCTTATAGTGTATTTTGAAGAGCACATGTCCCAAATTGTGTTTGAAACTTGGTTTGGAAGCTAGATAGGAACATCTTTCCAAGAAGATGCAATCTAGGGAAGAAATGTATGAAACTGGAGATGTTATTCCCACCATGTAAAACAATCTTTTCAACCAGTGGCCCCCCACCAGATGAATCTCAACTAGTGGATTCTTTAGTGGCTCACTTCCTCCAACGAGACCAGTTGGCGAAGCAAATATTCCGCATCATTTTATGGAAGACTTGGAAAACTAACCAAACTGTCTTCAGTAATGAAAACTTCAATCAAATAGAGATAGTTGTCCCGGCTTCAAAGTTCATAGAGAAGTAGAACAAAGCTAACAAAACAGGAGATGAATTGTACAATGGTAAGACCAGGGCCGTCCCATATAATTTTGAGGCCCTGTTCAAATTTTAAAAATTAGGCCCTTACTTGAGATTGAGTTAACTTTTCAAAATGTTTTCTAGAAATCAATAAGTTGATTTTAATTTTTGAATCATGTAATTATTTTTAAGCAAAGTAACAAACATTTGGTATAATTTAACTATTTTATAATGATTTGATATAAATGAATTTTTTTTTATTCAGCTTAGGTATTAATAAATACTTATCAATATAAATATCTAAAGGAAGCTTTTTTGGAGTCTCTAGGATGCTCCACATCATCTTCATTCAATTTCCAACTTATATCTCAACATTCCTATTTTTCTTAATTAATGTCCACTCAACTTATATGACATCCAATATTTAAAATGAAAACTCACTTTACCAATAATTACTAAATATGACAATATCTTTTCAATTCATTTTACTGACCCACTAAATATTATATTAAATTCCAAGTTAGTATATTATTTAAATAAAATTATAAACATAAAAAAATATGTGAGATTCTATTTATTAAAAATATTACAAATGTGTTAAATACTACATTTTGCATATACTTCATTCCTTTTCTCCCTATAAAACGAAATTATATTATTACCTTTTTAAAATCAAAATAATATTTTTACTCCATTTATAATTATGTTACACCAAGAGGTTTTAACGGGGCATAACCCTTTCTTTTGCTAAAATTTTTTTATGTTACAACAGTTTTGGAATTGAAAAGTTTTTAATAATTTTATAGCCTTTTAACTTTAACTATTAAAATGTCTTATCATGCATGACGTTATTATTGTTGGCTTTCTATTGTCCATAAAAAAAATTATTGGTTCTCTATTTTGGTTGAGTTTGGCTTTCTATTTGATTCCATTTAATGTCGTGATATGTTAGGAATATATTTTTTTATTCCAACATTATTTAATTAAATTAATCAAAATAATATTATTACTTCATTTATAATTATTTTACAACAGTTTTGGAATTGAAATAACTTAATTGGAAGCACCAATAACAAATAACTTTTGCAACTCTTCCTCTTTGTAACAATAGTTCGATGTAATTTAATGATTTCAGTTTATCTACAGTTGGTGGCTAATTTGTTTTTTTTTTTATTTCAAAAATATAGGGAAAGCTATTAAATGTTATACATTTTTAACTTTGACCTATAAAAAAAATATATTTTTAACTTTGTCATGGCTGGCTGAGTAATATTTATGAATCAATATTACTTACTAATTGCCTATAAAAAAACATTACTTACTAATTAACTTTGATCTTTTGTAAAAAAGACTTGGGTCTTGACAAGAAGAATTGATATATCATATTAAGATAAAAAATAACAATATATAGTTTGGGACTCCGGAGATAAATTTTTTTACCACTAATTCTTTGTGAAATTGAAAACAAAGATGGTAATGAGATTTCAGTTTGATATTTTCAATGTAGTATGTGTTATGTCTCTTATTCTTTGTTCTTTTGTTTGTGTTTTTTTTTTTTGATAAGCAAGTGATGTATTGAAGAGGGGCACTAGGGGTGCACCCAACCCTTACAAAGAGAGAACCCCAAATAGAAGGGGTATACTACAAAGATGACGGACACCCCAAAGGGCAGTTACACCAGTCTGAATAATTTACCCCACTATTTCTCCCCTTCCTAGCAGTAACCCAGCTCCAAGATACATACTTGATGGAGTTAATTACAGAGTTTACGTTCGCCACCCCGCCTTTGAATATTGTCCTATTCCTAGCCAACCAAATTTGCCACATTGTAGCTACCCAAAAAATGTGATGAAGTCTACGTACATTCCTTCCTTCAATTAGCTTGCTAACTTGATGAAATTGAATGCAATGCAATGCGATGCGATTTTTATCATAATCTGTAAATTGAATGCAATGCGATTATATGTTTATTTTTTTCTGCAGTATGTTTCCAACTTCTTGCTCGAGTATCTTGAGAAGAAAATGAAGAATACATTGAAGTAAAAGTTTGGTTACAGGTTTTGGAAAATAATGACGAGGCATGCACGAGCACTAATAGTCAGTGATTACAAAATAATATAGGTTCTTTGAAATCTGATGCTGCATTGCAAATTGTAGTATCTAATTGATTATTTATGATAAATTAAACATGGATACATATATGTTGGAAGCATACATGGTATAACCCTTGAAATATACAAGTTATGAGCAAAGCATACATGGTATAACCCTTTTAATAAGAGATGCTTCCCTCATGAAGAGAGAGATTATTCTATATTTTCTCTCTTTACTTATTTTTAAATTAATATTTTATTTCAAAAGTTGTCAAAAAAATGTATTTCAATAAACATGTAAATTTATTTTATTTCAGATTAATGGAATATTTCAATGTAAAGTGTTTAATATTTTCTACGTGTTCACAATGTTTTGTCAATGGCTTTTGAAACTATGACGCAAATGGAAACGAACATACAAATCCCATTACATATGAAAATTTACTAATTTAAAAACTAATAAACAAATATACTTGAATATATATATATATATATATATATATATATATATATATATATAGCAAATAATTTATACATGTTGTGACTTAATATGAAAGCTTAATTACAGTTTTGGTCCCCTTATTATGACCAACTCACGATTTTGGTCCCCAAAGTTTTAATTTGACGATTTTGATCCCCCTATTTTCCCAATTTGTAAAATCAAGGTCCCCCTCTTAATTTGGTCAAAATTAAGACTGACTTTGACCAAAAATCCTACGTGGCAGTCCACGTAGACTGCACCGTTCATCTCTCTCTCTCTCTCAGCACTGTTTTCTCTCTCTCACAGCCCTCTCTTCTCTCTCACAGCCCCCTCCCCTCCCCCAACCGTGACCCCCTCCCCCCACGTAGCTGATGCAATGACCAAGCCATTGCAAAAGGGAATATTCGAAGAACTGAGAACTATGCTTGGAATGATGTCACTTAGCAATGTGAATTAAGAGGGAATATTGAGATATGCGTTGTAATTCAATTACTTGTAAATATAGGTAGGCGCTAGTAATACAGATAGGTGTAGTAAGTAAGCCTATTATGGGCCTAATCGAAAGTGTGGGCCTAGTCGAAATCATGGGCCTGGCTTATCTATATATATATACGTAGTAGCATGTACAGTTACATATACTTGTGAAGAACGATTTTACATAAAAACAGTGTTATAATTCAGTTTTACTGTATCATTGTCTTGCCCTAGCTTTCTCTTCTCTCTAGCGCTTTCGCTTCTTTCCCTCACCCCTTGCGCCGTTTTCCCCAACATGCACAGCCCAAAGGCCGGCCCTGGGTAATACAATTGTTCAATGGGCATTTCTAGTCCCTTGCACCTTTAATTTCCACATTGGATATAATCTTATGGGCTATATATGTGTGTACTAGCTAGTATGTGTATCATATAGAAAACAAAATGAAAATGTGAAGACAAAGTAAATAGACAAATGAAAATTTGTAGTAGACTTACCTTTGTGATGGGTGTTCCTTACTAGCCTGTAAAAGGAATCACCACTACCACCCAAAATAGTACCTTCCATTGATGGAATGAACATACAACCAATTCCATCATCATCATAGTACCTGAATCCAACACAGCTGCAGTTGCTCCAGCAAATAGCCTGGCAGTCACTTTTGCTGTATGTGGCATTTGGTAGATCCGTCATCATTGTATAATTGGGGTAACCTGTCTTGGACTCAAACACATCACCAGGATACATGCAGGTGGGTATCTCCTCCCATTTTTGGCACCCTCCATCAGTGTTGTACCCATAACACATGTCAGCCCTTGCAACATCATGTCCATCCTTGTTTATCAGCTGCCCAGTTGGTAATAGGGTCCATATAATAATGTCTTCATTAGTAGTTGCTAATGTGAAGTACTCTTCATCCTTGTTGGACACAGTTTTGTACTCTTGAGATGATATCTGCTTATTGTTTCTCAGCTTTCCACTTGTCCAGTACACTTGTTCTCTGTGCTTGATGATCAACTCTTCTCTTTTGGGTTCCCACTCAAGCCTGAATGGACCAGGAGCAACGATTGAATCAGATAAATCTGCTGCTACTGACCAATTATGACCAGTTTTGTGATTCACACCTAACTTCATTCCAGGGACTAAACTGTCAGTGGGGTAATCAAAACTTTGCCACAAAACAATACTATTGGGTTGAATTTGTTGCAGCACAAAGTTGCCTGTATCCAACAAGGTTGCTACCACCTCAGTACTGTTGTTAAATGGTTGAGGTGAAGAGTAAAGGATTACTGGTTTCCCAGTTTTAGATTCTATTTTCAGTACACCGGT
The DNA here is from genome assembly GCA_039519185.1 of Astragalus membranaceus. NCBI lineage: Eukaryota > Viridiplantae > Streptophyta > Magnoliopsida > Fabales > Fabaceae > Astragalus > Astragalus membranaceus. Next base: position 64,026,377 of record CM076846.1, on the reverse strand, counting down.
ATGGTCTAGTGATAAAACTGCAGAATCAGCTGGGTCACTAGGTTGGTTTCTGTATTCCCATACTATCCAATTACCTTTTCCTGTGGCATAAATGCGGAGGTAAGTGAGGTTTCCATTACTCATTCTGCCTAATCCCATGCAATATTTACCTTGTTTAGAACATAGCTCGGATGTAGCATTCAGTGTATCTCCTGGTTTCATGCTGTCATTTGATGCTTTAACATGAATACTAGTGCACCACACCCACATGTGTATGAAAACAACCAATTTCTTTAATATTTTAGAGCAAATCATGATGAATATAGTTAACTGAAGAATATTTCACATATGATATATATTGATATGAAAATTAAGATTGAACTGCTAGAGAGAGGGAGAGAGAGGGGGGAGTTTGCACTTTTCACAAGCAATGAATTGTGTTTCTGTTTTTCAAAAAGGAAAGAAAATTAGTTAAGTTGCATGTTTTTTTTTATAAACAATGTTAGTGGGGTGGGGGAATGTTAGTTTCCGGGAGTTGAACTCGGGACCTCTTTCTTGCACTCATTTGGTGCACTCATTCGGTATCCCTTAAGTTGCATGTAAAGAAATTCGGTATCCCTCGCCAAGCGTCACCCTTCCACACAAACCACTCATTCTCAAACCAATAATATTGTTATCTTTATTTTTCCAACCAGACGGACCAGTGAAAATGTTTGCTCCCCACTTTTCTCCAACTTTTCTTTTTTAAAGGAAAGGAAAATTAAGATCAGTCTACTTTTAACACAATTATTGAGGAATGTGTAATGGAAAGCTGAAAACATGGTGTTTCACACTGATGTCGATCGTTTTCTGAAAAATAGTACTCCCTCCGGACTTTAAAAAATAACAAATTTCACGCATATTAATGATAGTATTTTTGTGTATTTAATTTTTTTGAATTCATGAAAAAAAAAATAAATTTACTAAACTATCCTTAATTAATAGTCATCTTCTCACAATTAGTGAGTTAATTTAAGGGTAGTTGTGAAAAAATAGCATTAATTATGAGTAAATTAATTGAAATTTGCTTATATTTGAGTCCACCAAGTTTCCCTTATGGGTTTCACTTGGGCTATCCTTTGTGACGCTTCCAAGTTTTCCACGTAGATGGTCTAACCGATGGAGGCATGCAGTTCGTTCCTTCCAATATCCGTCGACTGGTAAGGTTTCCGAAGACTTGCTGAGCTGGGACGGAACCTACAAAACGGTTGTAAAATTCAAGGTTCGGCCCATACGAGCCGACTAGAATATGATTGATCAAATGTATTAAGACACAATTGTCGAATGTAATTTACTTGTATTTAAATAAATATAATAAATTAATTTTGAGCGGTCTTCCCTAATTTTATGCCAAACTCCCTTTTGATCTGATCGTTTTGAACCGAACTTCCTTTTGTGCCGAGCATCTTTTTGAGCGTAGGCCGGATTATTGAATCGCTGAACTCTTGATTGATGTGATGTGTGATTTGATGTTTACTTATTTGGCGGGAATTTTAATTATTACGTCATAGGGAACAGTCGCGTGTTTTAATCACTTTGCTGGGGAGGCGACACTTGTCCAAATCTCCTTTTCCGAAATTTGAATGGTCCATCATCTGGATCGTTGATCTGCTTAGGTGAGCTAGTTGTCGTTGAATTGGCCCTGCCACCAAAAATTTTAAATAGAGGCGAGATCCTTCCATTTTTCCCTTTTACTTTCGTTTCTCTCCCCCCAATGTCATTCCCCCCTTTGTTCCTGCACCCTTGCTGTGTTTTTCTATGTTCTTTGCTTCCTCGATTTTCTTCTACTTACGTACGTTATTGACTTCCAGGTACGCCATCGCCATTTTAATCTTTAATTCTTATCTTCTTCATAGTTTGTTTCTTCTAGCTGTTTGTTGCTTTTCGTCTTTCCTGCGGGTATGTCTGTTATAGAAATAAGCAACGAGGGTGAGGAAGAAGTTACCTCAGTGTTTAGATGTTCTAGGCCTTCTTGTATTCCCAATCGTTGTGTTTACTGTTTGATAAATAAAAGTAAACGAGTTATAAATTCTCTAAAAGAGGTTGATAGTGGGTCATCCTTTAATTCGGCAAGATCGACACTGTCCTCGTGAATGACTGAAGATAATCAGTTTGGGCATGACGAGAGTCATTTTGGTGTAGAGAGTTCATGGGTAGATCCAGAGGCACTTGAGTCCCATTCTGAGTTAGTTATTGTCGAGTCACTGGTTTCGGTTCAGAAACTATTGTGCCATCCGGTGGACGAGGGCTCGGTGGTGGTTCGACCCGTTTCTTCGGATGAATCAGTGTGTGATCCTCTTGGGTCGAGGGTTGTTTCGTTCACACATGTTTACAGGACTGTTGTTGATCAGCTAGGTGTTTGAGTCCCCTTTTCTCCTTACTATTGCCTAGTGCTTAGGATGATAAATGTGGCTCCCTCCCAGCTGCATCTGAATGGGTGGGCCTATATGCGAGCTTTTGAGATTTTATGCGAGTGCCTCAACATTGTAGTCATGCCCAGAAATTCTTGTACTTTTTTTGAACACAAGTCAGGCAACCACAGCGGTGGACCTCTTTGTGCAATCACAGTCGTCGGCCCTTCATGGTTGCTTTTAAGAGTAGTTATAAAAATTTCAAAGATCAATTTTTCCGGTTGAGGCTGAAGCGAACAATCCTCATTTGCTAGTTGATGAGGTGGGGAGGGAACACTTGCCCCTTAATTGGACATGGAACCCTCGATCTAAATTCTTCGTTGATAGGAGAGACTTGAGTGCCGTCGATCAGTGGGAGGTAGATCGTCTATGGTATCTTGTTGACTCGGACTTCTTACCTAAGGCATCGCTTTTGATTGCATTAGTGGATGAACCCGATGAGTTGATTGGATATTTAAGTAATTCTCTTGTGTTTCTCCCTTTATTTGTTTTCCTTCTTCTCTGCTTTCATGCTCCATCACTTATTGTTATAACATTGTTTGTAGGTGACCTCTGAATGTCTCCGGTAAGTGTTGAAGAAAGAAGACGGATTCGAGCTGAGTAGGCGAAAACATGGTCTCTCTTGGGCCGGAGATTGCTGTTGTAACACTAGGAACTGATGGTAATTAATTTTTCCTTGAGTGGCCAGCAAAACAAAGCACGCCCCTCGCCTTCAATTCAGCCTCCTCCTACCAAGAAACCGAAGAATATTCCTATTGTGAGCCTTGAGGTTGGTTTTCAAGGGGAAGGTGAGCCTTCGAATGACGTTTCTTGGTGCAATCATTTGAAGTCTCAGAAGAGGAGCGATGGAAATGTTGAAACACCTATTCAGATCGCCTGGGACTCCCGTTATCCAGTCAACCGGGTTCTTGGTTTGGCTATTGGTTCAACGGATCCTGAGAAGGTTGCCGCCATGGCTTGGGCCAAACTTCGGTTGCTGTTAAGACCTATAGTCTATTGTCTTCGATGCTTAGTCATATGGCCGAGGGTGCGTTCGGCAAGGCGGAAGGGGGAGCATAATCAACTAGAAAACCATTTTAAAGAGCTTGAAGAGTCCTTGAAAACATGTTAGGGGGAGCGGGATTTGTTGAGGCAGAATTTGCAGAAGTGGGATTCAGAGAAGACACGACTGGAGAGCAGGGTGGCCGGTTTGGTGGAGGATAAGAAGAATCTTTCGGCGAGTTTAAGTATTGTAGAGACTAATAAGAAGAATCTTTCGGCGAGCCTGGAAGCTGCCGAGGTTGATTTGAGAGAAGGCTCGGGAGGATCTGAAAAAGGTTACCATTCTGATCTCTGAATCAACTAAGGTTCAAGACTTGGCTAAGAAGGTTGAAGAGCTAACTACTGAAGTGGCATTGGAGTTTGACCGAGGTATTGACGTTGCTTTGGCTCAACTGCAGGTGTATCACCCAGAGGTGGACATTTCTCGGTTTGACCCAGATAAGATAGTTGTTGATGGTCGGGTTATGGATCAGGTGGATATAAGAAATAGTGGGTCGTCTTCCATTTCTGCATCTGACGCTCATAATGAGGCCCTAGACTAGACTACATTGGACTCTCTCTTGAAAGATGATGGCGAGCCAGAGCCACAGCCAGAGCAGATTGTCGATTCTGAGGCGACCCCTTAGTGTTCCTGCTGTTTATTTATTTTTTGGAAAAGAAAAAATGTATAACGTTACCTGACATTGCCTTTGTTGGCCTTTTGGTTTTATTTTAAATGACGGTGCCTTTTTCTTTTTACTTATGTTGTTCCTTTGCTTGATTATCTTGCGTTTTCTTTGAATGGCCGTCTTGTTTCCCAAAGGCTGTATGTCGGCTTTCGTTCGGTTTACACCTGTCCGGTCTTTATTTTAAAGTGGCTTTCACTGTGCTAAGCTCGTTGGCTTCGTTCGGCGAGTGCATTAGCTCCGCCTACACAATGGAAGCTCCTATTTGGTTTGGTAGGAGTGTTCTCCTACGTTTGCCGAATAAGTTTGCCCAAGGGTTGTGCGTGAGCTTGTCAACTCCGCTCTCGCCTGTCGGGATTTTGAGTCTTCGTTGCCCAAGGGCAACATCGAGACGTTGCTCGGTCCTTGCCTATCAGGACTTTTTTATTGTGATGATGGAGTACATTTGGGGTTTTGTATTGTCGCATACAAATAGTACATTGATTGAAATGAGATGTGGATGAGAATCATTATTTTGCGTCTTCAACTGTAAAAGAATCGAAGGTTAGCAACATTCCAGGATCGAAGAATGTTCTATTTATCCTGTTTCCCTAGTTTGAAAGATCCTTGACTGACTATATCTTTGATTCTAAAGGGTCCTTCCCAGTTAGGGGACAGCTTTCTCGTTGTTCTGAATCGAATTGATTGTCGCAAGACAAAGTCACCAAGCCGGAAGTTCCTGGGTTTGGCCTTGGATTTATACCTTCTTGCTGCTCGCTGTTTGGCTACTTCCTCCTTAATCTTCAACACCTCCCTGACTTCATCCAACAGGTCCAAATTAACTATGACCTCGTTCTGATCTGGGATCTTTTCGGTCAGCATCCTCCTTGGGTTAGGTTCCAGCACTTCCACTGGTATCAAAGCAACGCTCCCGTAGGTCAATCGGAAAGGAGTCTCCCGTGTGGAGGATTGAGGAATGGTATGATATGACCAAAGCACGAGCGGCAACTCTTCGCCCCAACTCCCTTTTGCTTCATCTAACCGCTTCTTGAGACCATTTAGGATAACTTTATTAGCAGCCTCGGCTTGCCCATTTGTTTGAGGGTGGTCGACTGAAGTGAATGACTGGTATATGTTCCAAGTGCTGCAGAGATCAGCCACCACCTGTGAGGCAAACTGTGTGCCGTTGTCGGTCACTATTGTAGCTGGGATCCCGAACCGACAGATGGTTTATTTCCAGTAGAACTTTTGGACTCGCTGGGCCGTGATTGTTGCAATCGCCTCTGCCTCTATCCATTTTTGTGAAATATTTGACTGCTACCAATAAAAATTGACCTGGCCTGGTGTCAGGGAAAAGGACCGAGGATGTCCACCCCCTAAATGGAGAATGGCCAGGTTGAAATGATTGATTGTAGGTTGGTCGGAGGTGCTTTGGGTACATTTGCATTACGTTGGCATTTGTCGCACTTTCGGACATATTCCATCGTATCCTTCTTCGTGGTCGGCCAATAATAGCTGGCACTTATGATTTTTGAGGCTAGAGCTTGTCCTCCAATGTGGCTGCTGCAAACTCCCTCATGTACTTCCTTTATTATTTCTTTGGCCTTGCTGTTTGACACGCATCTGAGGAGCAGCGCGGAGAACCCCCTTTTGTAGAGTTCGGCTTCAATAAGGGTGTATTTGCTAGCATTTTTCGCCAGCTTTTTCCTCTCTTCTTCTTGAAGCTGCAAGTGTTTTCCCTGCAGGTAAGCAATAATATATTAGGCTCAATCTCTATTGAGAGAACCCGAATTTTATTTATGCTGGGTTGGGAGAGTGTTTCCAGGACCACTGAGTGATTATTCCCAAGTTTCTTTGTGCTGGCCAATTTGGCTAAAATGTTCGCCCTGCCATTTTGTTCTCTAGGGACGTGTGTTAGCTCAAAGAAAATGAATTTGGTTTAAGTTCTTGTACCTTATCTAAGTATTTGCCGAGCAACTTGTCCTTGGTGCTGAACGCCTTTGTGACCTGTCCTGTCACGAGCAGAGAGTCGCTTCGGACTTTTAGGCGTGTCACGCCCTGCAGCTAGCATCATTTCATCAATAAGAGCCTCGTTCTCAGCTTGATTGTTACTGGCCTTGAAGTTGAAGCGGAGCGATTGCTCCAAGAGGATACCAACTGGCCCTTTTATGGTTAGTCTGGCTCTGCTGCCTTTTAAATTGGACGAGCCATCCACTGAAAGAGTCCAAACTTGATTAGTCTAGGGTTGGTCTACTAGGTCATTTTCGACGAGCTCTGCAATGAAATCTACCAATGGCTGGGCTTTAATCAGCCTTCTTGGTTCATACTTGATGTCGTACTCTGATAACTCAACCGACCAAGAAACCTTTTGTCTTGCCTAGTCGGGTTTAGAGAGGACCTGAGGTATCGAAAGGTCGGTTTTTACTATCACCGGATGACTTTGAAAATAGTGTCTCAGTTTTCTTGCCGCCAGTATTACACTATATGCCACTTTTTCTATCTTTTGGTACCTTTGCTTCGGCCCGCTCCACATTCTGCTGATGTAGTAGACTAGGCGCTGTTCTCTCTCTTGTTTTTGTACCAAGACGGCGCTGCACACATCTTTTGACACCGCCAAAATAAGTAGTTGAGGAATTCCCTGCTTGGGAGATGTTAGGATAGGTGGTGTGGCTAGATGCTCTTTAAGAACCCTAAAGGCCTCTTCACATTCATCGAACCATTGAAAACTAGCGTTCTTCTTGAGGAGCTAGAACACAGGCTTGACTTTGTCTGCCGATCATCCTATAAAGCGTGAAAGTGTTGCTACCCTACCGGTTAGAATATGTACTTCTTCAGCCTCGGTGGGGCTTCTTGTCTCAATGATAGCTCTGCATTGTGAGGGATTGGCCTCGATGCCCTTGTGAGTTAGAACATACCCCATAAACTCTCCTACCTGTACTCCAAATGAACACTTATCCGGGTTGAGCCGGAGATCATGCTTTTCTATCAGGGGTATGTTTTTGTCAAGTTCTCTAAGTGCGATGGATCAGTTGTGGATTTCACAACCATGTCATCGACATAAACTTCAATTGTCTGACCGATCTCCCCCTCGAATATCCTGTCCATCAAACGCTGATACGTTGCTCCAGCATTCTTTAATCCCAAGGGCATCACTTGGTAGCAGTAGTTGGATCGACTGGTCATGAAAGCTGTCTTTTCTTCATCTACGCGGCTCATCTTGATCTGATTATAGCCTGAGTACGCGTCCATGAAACTTAATAGCTTGTAACCCGAGGCTCTGTCTATCAGGCCGTCGATGCTGGGCAATGGATATGAGTCTTTTGGGCAAGCTTCATCTACACACATTCCCTTTGGATTTTTTCACCATCATAGGATAGCCAAGTTGGATACTTCACCTCTCGAAAGAATCCGGCAGCTACCAGCTTGTCCGTTTCCTCTTTGATTGCTCTCGTTTTCTCTTCACCCTGCTTCCTTTCTCTCTATGCCACGAGTTTCATAGAAGGGTTTAGAGATAACCTATTACAGACAATGGAAGGATCAATACCTGGCATGTCCCGGGGGTACCATGTGAATATGTGGACATTGTTTGAGGGGAGCTTGATCAGTTGGTCTTCGATGTCTGCTGAGAGTCCAGTCCCGATTTAGTTTTCTGATGATGTTTTGGACCGATGATGATTTCTTTGAGGTGATTTGCTAACCTCGGCCTATTTTCTTCTTTAGTTGCATTATAAGCTCTTGGGTCTAGGTCAAGGAAACTGCTATTAGAACTCTCTATCTCTCTCTTCTGAACTATTTTTACTTTAGCACTTTCAGCCTAGCATTTGCGGGCCATTACTTGGTCACCTCAGATGACTCCGACTTTCCCGTTGGCAAGGGGTAATTGAGGCATAAATGTGGATAGAATATAGCGGCCATGAGTGCGTTGAGGGTCGGCCTGCTGATAACTCTCCATTAGTAGAGTTATCTAGGCATTTCTATTCTAAAATCATTGTGATTTTGTGTACATATTTATGTTAAAACAAGGAAAAAGGAATCAATGACTGAAATGGAATTAATTTGGAACAATTGGTGCCCTTATGAAGTTTCTAACATTTCTGCTTGAGTGTTACAGCATTAGGTGCTATAGCACCATGGACGCAGTGGGGCCCACTTGGAGTCAACGACAAAAAGTAAATCTGAAACCCATCATGAATCACTCCAATCAGCGCCTCCCTAGTGGCAGAAGCTATGCTGATGCAGCCACCCTCCCCCCACTTGCACATGACCACTTGTCTAGTTGTGACTTGACAACTTGCTTTAGTTGGTGAGAAAGGGACCGACATGTCTCCTAGTCTTTCAAAAAGAGAGGAAAACCAACACATAAAAAGAGCTCCACTTCTCACAACTTCATCATCAACCTCCAGCACAAAATTTCTTTGGTTTTTGAGAGGGAAAATAGTGATACGCTGTCCTCTCATCTCCATTGAAGATCCACCATTAAAATCCACTTGAAGATCGTGTTTGTTCATGCTATAGCACTGTCAGCACACCAGTTCATGCGTAGAAGTTGGAGGAGCGTATCTTCTGCACATTCTTCTTCTATTTCCTGTTTTGGTGATATGAACACCCTTGTTTGTAAGTTGTTGATAATGCTTAACATGAGCTAAACATCTTTTAGTTGGATTGCTTGAGCTTTGTAATGACTCGTTAAAGTGTTAGTAATATAATGTTGTGATGTATGCATTTCAATCTTTGTGTTTTAATTCTTTCAAATTTGTTTTGGGTTTGGCCAACTAAAATAGATAGATTCATGGGTTCAGACATGGTTCATGATTCGATCTCAAAGGTTGATGTGAATGAGTGGTTGTTTTAAGGACACTTAGAACAATCCTTGCTCAAACCTAGACATAGGAGGGCTTAGTTCATAGGGTGAATACTGTGGGTTCTTTATTATACAGAGGTGAACTTACTTGAAGCTTAGACATACTGAAAGGCACGCAACATATGTGTTGCGTTAAAAACACACTAAGAGCAAGTGTACTCTTTCGCAGAAGTAGTATAAAAGATTATCGTGTCCACAAGGATTAATTAGCAAGTACCAAACTAATCGAGATTATTTATTATTTAGACGAACAAATATTTGAATTGTAATGGAAAAAATAAAAAAAGAAATAAATAACAATAATAAAATGCAAGAATTAATTCAATGGAGAGAGGCCTAGGATCACGGTTTCACTTGCAAGCTTCGATTCCCCCCTATGTCTAATCCTACCTGAATTCCCTTATTTTACTTAATTATCAATCCCTTTACTAAAACTATTAATCCGTTTGGTCATTCGCGATTAATATTCTTTTTCCTAAACTAACCCTTGTTTGGTCATGCAAGAATTTAAATTTAAGAAAAGCATTAAGAGCAAAAAGGTTGAATGATTGGAAGACTAAATTAAAGTTTGGTCATGCATTAATTTTAGACCCAATTATCCTATAGGTCCACCAACTAGTTGCAGTACGGTCGCTGATCAACTAATTGATTATGAACATGCATAGGGTAGTTAATCCTAATTATGTGATAAAAACAATAGGACAATGTTAATTGAAATAAAAATAGGAATTCAAACCAGAAATTAGAACATAAAAAGGTCTCTAAACATGCAAGATCCACCTAAGACCTTAGAAGAGGATTTAGCTATCCATAGTGTTTGAGAACAATAAAATAAAATTAGGAGTCATAAATTACAGAGATAAAAATAACCCGGAATAGAGAAATTTCTGATCCTGAAAATTTAGTCTCCTTTTTCTGCTCCAGAGCTCTCTCACGGTGCCAAGAACGATACCCAAAAACTCCTTTTCTCCTCTCCCGTGCGTTGCCGTCACTACCGCTTCTGATTTTGCATATGTGCGGCTCTGCGTATGTGCGGCTCCTTTTTCTAATTGAAGCGTAGGGTTCATCAATTTGTTGTGGCTTGTTCTACTTTTTCTTCCTTTCCAATAGCTCACGTGGATTATCATTACTTGGGCCTTCCTTCTCTCTTGTCCCAACTTCAATCCAATAAATCTTTCAATTTCCAGCCTATATATATATATATATATATAACTTTTAAGTGACTCTAATTTGGATTATTATTCTTTTTCTTATTTTCTTCTTTTCTGTAGAATAAAGAGCAAATTAAGTCAGTAGTATATATTATTACTAACAATTGCTCTAAAAAATGACCCAAAAGTATTTCTAAAAATGCACTAAATTGGAGTTTATCAACTCCCCCACACTTAGCTTTTGTTTGTCCTCAAGCAAATTTCCTGGCTCAATAAAATTTTCAAATGAATAATAGAGACAGCCAAATGAGGGACCCAAAATTAGAAGTAACAATGACAGACAATAGACATTATAGCACATATGAAGTGTCAAAAGGTTGCCCAATTAGAGGCTCAAGTCCCTGAAGAATACATTTCTGTGAACAAAGGCACTCGCTCACAATCTCTCTAAGTGTTTAGGGACTAGGGAAAATATACACTCAAGTTTCCACAAAATGCACATTACCATAAGCTTGTAATTTGACCAAATCTCCACTAAATAGTTCACATGCATGCAAAAGATGGGGTTTCATGGGTTGTAATGGGGCCATGGTGAATTCATGTAGGGTAGGATATAAGAAGAAATGGATAATCAAAGGGCTAAAAACAAGAAATAAATAGTAACATTTGAAACCAAATATGAAGCTCCTATCTATTTTACAATTTTTGTCCAAACTCCACATTAATGTCACTTCCATTCTTCAATATTTTTCTATTGAGTCGACTCTTTTTGATTTGCTTTTTGCTTTTGAGTAGACTTTTTTTTTTTATTTGCCCTTTGGCTCTTTCATTCTTTTGATGTTCCTTTTCCTCCTTCTTGCTTTCCTTTTTCTTTTCAAATTGTATTCCTATGTTTTTTCTTTTTTTTTTTTGGAGGAAAAGGTAAGTACATGATTCACTATTTTTTTTATCCCGACAAAATAGACAACTAAAGTATAGAACAAAGTTTCAGTCCTAACAATATAGACAACTAAAAATATAGGTCGAAATTGTAATTTTCAATAGTTGTTCCACATTTAATTCCAAATGGTTACCACAAACAAAAAAGAAAAATTATATCTGGGTACCAAAGAAAAAAATATAACAATTAAGCTCAAAGGGGGCAACTAAGGGATAAATTCAACAAACAACTCTGAGGCCAGAAAAATACCTAAATTCCCCAAATCTTTTTACATGATGCAAATCAATTTTCGCCTTGAAATGGTCAAAAGACAAATTCTAGAATGTAGCAAATTGGAAAACACACTCATAGAAAGAAAAGGGGTAAATTTTTTTGATTTAGTATCAATCCCCTTATGAAGGCTCAAATCTCACATTTAGAAGCTAGTTCACAAAAAGTGCTCAACAAGGACAAATGCTAATTATCAGCTTCCTAAGGACATCCTCACAGTTACAATTAAGCACAAGTCTGTCAAGTAAATTAATTATGAGATCCCCTAAAGGAAAGATCTCTATTTTTTTTTCAACTTGAAGCATAAGTCGCTAAAATAAGCCAGAAAAAATGCTATCAACATATACGGTGGGTATGTGCATTAATAGAGATCAAGTGACAAAATAACTCTCCTCCCCCACACTAGCCTAAAGCATGGTCCTCAATGCAAAATATCAAATTGGCACAAAAATAAATAAATAAATGAGAGAGTAAGAGTGACTTCCCTGAGAGAGCTTGTAGTCTGAGCTTATTCCTAAAAACAAAACAAAAAGAAAATGAAAATAACTGAAAATAAAACACAGGTTGCCTCCTGCGAAGCGCTTGTTTAACGTCATGAGCGTGACGATAGTTGGTGCTTAATCAGGGGGCTCTCCAAGAGCAAATTTTACATCTAACGCAGTACACCTTCTTAACTTTCTAACCATGTGGTTCACATTATTCTTTCTTTTTCCACGTGGTGGATGAACTTCAAAGGATGGTGAAATTTTTATTTTATCTCCATCCACCATGATGCTAGGATCCTGCAAAATAAGACTTTTTTCCAAAAGGTCCTGTATCTTTAATTCACTAAAAATGTTAGTTTCAACCACATCATCAAAATAAGGAGAAGTTAAAGAAGAAAAAATTTCATTGGAATTTAAAGCTTTAATAACATCATCTTCTTTACCAGTCCTCAAAGTTACCTTTCCCCGGTGAACCTCAATCACAGCATCACCAATGGTTAAAACAATTTGCCCGAAATTGGGCGCTTTCTCCTCTTTCTTCAAATCAAGAACCAATGGATATTTCTCATTCTCCTCACGACCGCTCTCATTAATAGGATCTTTTGTTTCAATATGACTCCCTTCAGTAGGAGCTACTATTTTGATTTGACTCCCTTCAGTAGGAGTCTCCTCATCTTTCTTGAGAGCTTCTTCCTCCAGATTATATTCCATGGAGACACCTTCATCTCTCGTAGGAATACTTTCTTTGTATTGCTCAGCTTCTTCATTTAGGGTAGACTTAGTTTGTGAAGGAGTTTCTTGGGCCTCTTGAGATAACAAAGCAATGAGAGTTGAGATTTGACCCTTCAGGCTTCCAAATTCGTTTTTCATGGCTCCAATTTGACCCTCCAAGCTTTCAAATTTTTCATTTGTCTGCTGCATAAATTTGGCCAAGACCTCATTGACATCCGACTTTTCCTCCTCTTGCCTTTGCACTTGTAGTGACTCATAATTATCCCAGTGGGAGGAATAAGGAGGTGGCTCCTAGTCATCCCAATAGTCCGAATAAGGTTCATAAGGAGGAGGAGAAATTTGAATCTGGCATTGAGACATATACCAATATGACTTCTCTAAATTTCTTTGTGCCTCTGCCTCTCTAATGTAGTCTCCAAGAGTTTTAATCATGATTTTGACTTTTCTCTGCAAAACAAGGTAAATTTCAGTGGTCTCTTCGGAAAGTATTAGTAACTTCTTTTTTTATATATATCATTTTGTTGATAAGATAAAGAAAAACAAAATTTAAAATTAAAGCAAAAAAAAAATGTCTAAAGCAATAAAAATCTCTTTCGTTTAATATTGCTAAAAAATGTCTAACCCTTGTTTGGTCATGCAAGAATTTAAATTTAAGAAAAGCATTAAGAGCAAAAAGGTTGAATGATTGGAACACTAAATTAAAGTTTGGTCATGCATTAATTTTAGCCCCAATTATCCTATAGGTCCACCAACTAGTTGCAGTACGGTCGCTGATCAACTAATTGATTATGAACATGCATAGGGTAGTTAATCCTAATTATGTGATAAAAACAATAGGACAATGTTAATTGAAATAAAAATAGGAATTCAAACCAGAAATTAGAACATAAAAAGGTCTCTAAACATGCAAGATCCACCTAAGACCCTAGAAGAGGATTTAGCTATCCATAGTGTTTGAGAACAAAAAAATAAAATTAGGAGTCATAAATTACAGAGATAAAAATAACCCGGAATAGAGAAATTTCTGATCCTGAAAATTTAGTCTCCTTTTTCTGCTCCAGAGCTCTCTCACGGTGCCAAGAACGATACCCAAAACTCCTTTTCTCCTCTCCTTTGTATTGCCGTCACTACCGCTTCTGATTTTGCATATGTGCGGCTCTGTGTATGTGCGGCTCCTTTTTCTAATTGAAGCGTAGGGTTCATCAATTTGTTGTGGCTTGTTCTACTTTTTCTTCCTTTCCAATAGCTCACATGGATTATCATTACTTGGGCCTTCCTTCTCTCGTGGCCCAACTTCAATCCAATAAATCTTTCAATTTCCAGCCTATATATATATATATATATATATATATATATATATAACTTTTAAGTGGCTCTAATTTGGATTCTTATTCTTTTTCTTATTTTCTTCTTTTCTGCAGAATAAAGAGCAAATTAAGTCAGTAGTATATATTATTACTAACAATTGCTCTAAAAAATGACCCAAAAGTATCTCTAAAAATGCACTAAATTAGAGTTTATCAATATGCTACAACATGCAATGCTCTAGCATCTAGCGTTATAGCACTAACACAGAAGAGAAGTTACAAAGTGAAAAACAATTCAACTAGTCTTCATCATATAATTTCCGTTTTTATCTTTTGTAACTTAACCCTTTACTTTCTTGTTATCAAATTGTGTTTTTATATTCCTCACTGATTTGCTAAGGCCTGACAACTAAAAATTAAAGACAATCCCCGTGGGTTCGACCTGTATTTTCTACTGTATTACTTGTGTGACTGTGTATACTTGCACATCTGTTGAAAAACCACAACAAGTTTTTGGCGCCATTGCCGGGGATTGCAATTAATTTTTTTTTACTGTTGAAGTTCTTAGCATATTAGTGTAAATTTTACTCTGGTGTTTGTTTTTGATGCTACAGCACAGGTTGCTATAGCATATGCACAGGCACAATCCACCAGAATTTCAATTTGATCCTGAAATAGAGAGGAGATTCAGAGCATTGCGAAGGCAACAAAGGTTAGAACAAAGAGCGGCCATGTCAGAACACAACTCTGGCAGAAGTTCCCAAAGAGGAGGAAGAGGTGGCAGAGGTGGTTCACAACATGGTGGTAGAGGTAGAGGTTCCCAACATGGTGTTTACACTGAAATTCCTGTACTCACAGGAAGAGGACCAGTCACTGATTATTCAAGCCCTCTTCATGATCCAGAAGATTGGTATAGGCAACAATTCATCCAAATTCGACCAGAAGGTATGGTTAATGATAGAGACAGGCCAATGAGGGATTATGCTGTTTTTAATCCTCAAGCCATGCAAACTAGCATAGTGAGACCTCAACTTAACACAACTCACTTTGAATTTAAACCATTGATGTTTCAAATGCTTCAAACAATTGGTTAGTTTGGTGGGACTATAAATGAGGGTCCACATTTACATTTAAAACAATTTTTGGAAGTATGTAGTAATTTCACTTTTCCTGGAGTTTCTGATGATGCATTTAGACTCAAACTTTTCCCTTATTCCTTAAAGGATAGGGAAAAAGCTTGGCTAAACTCATTAGAACCTAATTCAATCCATACTTGGAAGGAATTGGCAGAAAAATTTTTGGCAAAATATTTCCCACCTAGCAAAAATGCAAGATTGAGAAATGAAATTACTTCATTTATACAACTTGATAATGAATCATTGTATGAAGCATGGGAAAGATACAAAGAGCTGTTGAGAAAATGTCCTCACCATGGCCTACCTGTCATTATCCAAATGGAAACATTTTACAATGGATTGGAGCCACAGACCAGATTGACGCTTGATGCTTCTTCTGGAGGAGTTTTGCTAAAATCATCTTACAATGATGCTTGTGACCTCATTGATGACATATCAGCAAATAGTTATTTTTGGCCTACAGGTAGAGCCACTCCTCAAAAGAAAGCTGGAGTACATGAAGTCAGTGAGGTGACAAAGCTAACAGCTCAAGTGGCATCACTCACCAACTTGGTCAGAAATCTCACCACAGTCAACGCTATAGCAACTAATGCTATAGCATCTCCTCAGAACACAGAATCAACAGAAGTTGTTGCTGTAATTGAACAAGCCTCTACTGGTGAAACCAGTTGTGTCTATTGTGGAGGAGGGCACCTTTATGAAGAATGCCCAAACAATCCTGTATCTGTGAACTATGTGGGATACAATAAAAATAATAACCCTTACTCAAATTCCTACAACCCTGGGTGGAGAAACCATCCCAATTTCAGATGGAGCAATAATGCAGCAAGCTAATCTAATGCTGCAACACCTAGTGCACCACCAGGATTCCCTGCTCAGCAACAACAAAGGCAGAATACCCAACCTATTGACAACTCCATGGAGACCTTACTGAAAGAGTTCATGAAGGATACCAAAGACTTCATGAGTGACACCAGGACATCAATTCAAACTCATGGAGCTGCTATCAAGAACCTTGAGAATCAAATGGGGTAGATTACTACTGCCCTAACTCAGAGACCTAGTGGAGCTTTGCCCTCAACAACTGAAGCATAGATCTACTTCACATGTCCATGGGAAGGAGCAGGTCAAAACTATTTCATTGAGAAGTGGGAAGGATTTGCAAGGGCCAACAGTTGTTTCAACTGATGGAAACTCAAACAAAAAAATGAAAAAATTGAAAAGGAAAAAAAATAAGACAGATGCTATAGCACCTAAGGCTATAACATTTGATGCTGCACCTAGTTCTTCACAGAAGCTTGTTCCTAAGTACCCACCTCCTCCTTTTCCACAAAGCTTGAGGAAGGCTCATGAGGACAAACAATTCAGTAAATTCCTGGAGGTGCTAAAACAATTACACATCAATGTTCCTTTGGTGGAGGCACTTCAACAAAAGCCCAATTATGCAAAATTCATGAAAGATATCCTCACCAAAAGGAGGAGACTTGGAGAATTTGAAACTGTGGCAATGACTGGTGAAATTAGTTTAATTGTTCAAAATAAACTTCCAAGGAAACTTAAGGATCCTGGCAGTTGCTCCATTGGAGAATTCTACAATGGTAGAGCTTTATGTGACTTAGGTGCAAGTATCCACTTGATGCCTAAGTCCATATACACTCAGTTTGGTATAGGAACTGCCAGACCTACCACTGTTACAATTCTATGAGCTGATAGATCTTTAACTTATCTTGAAGGAATAGTTGAAGATGTACTAATCAAAGTTGACAAGTTTGTTTTCCCTGTATATTTTGTTGAAGGAAGTTCCCATCATCCTAGGAAGACCATTCTTAGCCACTGGAAGGACTCTAATTGATGTGCAAAAAGGAGAATTGACCACGAGGGTCAATGACCAAGAAGTGAAGTTCAATGTTTTGGATGCTTTGAAGGATCCAAATCCAAATACAGAGGAATTATCCTTTGTCATTTCTCTTGATCAAGTGGTCCAGAAACATTTTCACTAGCAACATTACCACTTGGGCAGGATTTTTGATGAGAATGAAAAAACAGAACTTATAGAAAAAGGAGCCATTCAACAAGAACCAAAAGTCAGAGAAGCTTGGGTGAAGAAGTATGAGTCCCTAGATCTTGAAAATTCAAGCCTAAAGAAGAATGTTCCCTCCATTGAACAACCACCCTCCCTTGAGCTTAAACAAATACCTAAGCACCTCAAGTATGCCTACTTAGGGGAAAATGATACTCTCCCTGTGATCATTGCTTCTGATCTAACTCAAGATCTGGAGCATGATCTCATTACTACCTTAAAGAGGCATAAGAAGGCTATAGCATGGCAGATGACAGATATCAAAGGAATTAGTCCAACAGTTTGCATGCACAGAATAGTGTTGGATGAAAATGCTAAGAATAGCATTGAGGGGCAAAGGAGACTCAATCCTATCATGAAGGAGGTCGTTAAAAAGGAGATCATCAAGTGGTTGGATGCTGATATTATTTACCCAATTTGAGATAGTGCATGGGTGAGCCCTGTGCAATGTGTTCCTAAGAAAGGAGGTGTCGCTGTCATAGCCAATGAAAAGAATGAACTAATTCCAACAACGACAGTGACAGGGTGGAGAATCTGTATGGATTATAGGAAGCTCAATAAGGCTACCAAAAAGGATCACTTTCCTTTACCCTTCATTGATCAGATGCTAGATAGGCTTGCAGGCAAGGAGTTCCACTATTTTTTAGATGGCTACTCTGGTTATAACCAAATAGCCATAATGCCTGAAGATCAAGAAAAGACAACCTTTACATGTTCTTATGGTACATTTGCTTTCAGAAGAATGCCCTTTGGACTATGTAATGCACCTGCTACCTTTCAGAGATGCATGATGGCCATATTTTCAGACTTCATTGAGAAATCCATGGAGGTTTTCATGGATGACTTCTCTGTGTTTGGGGAAATTTTCATGATTGTTTGACCAATTTAGAGGAGATCCTTGTGAGGTGTGAAGAGCCCAACTTGGTATTGAATTGGGAAAAATGCCATTTCATGGTCCAAGAGGGTATTGTTTTGAGTCACAAAATCTCTAAGAAGTGTCTGGAAGTTGATAAAGCCAAAATTGAGGTCATTGAAAAGCTTCCTCCACCAACAACTATAAAAGGTGTTAGAAGTATCTTAGGCCATGCTGGATTTTACAGAAGGTTCATAAAAGACTTCTCCAAGATATCAAAGCCATTGTGTCAGCTGCTACAGCATGACACACTCATTATCTTTGATGAACCATGCCAACAAGCATTCCAAAAACTGAAGACAACCTTGTTCACAACACCAATCATTGTAACACCTGACTGGAGCAAGCCTTTCGAGCTCATGTGTGATGCTAGTGACTATGCTGTAGGAGTTGTCCTAGGGCAAAGGTATGATAAGGTATTCCATTCATTATGCTAGCAAAACACTTGTTGAAGCTCAATTAAATTATACAGTCACTGAGAAAGAATTATTAGCTGTGGTTTTTGCATTTGATAAATTTAGATCATACTTGGTTGGCACAAAGGTTATTGTTTACACAGATCATTCAGCGATCAAGTATTTGATTTCAAAGAAAGATGCAAAACCTAGGCTAATAAGATAGGTTCTCCTTCTCCAAGAATTTGATTTGGAGATTCGTGATAAAAAGGAGGTGGAGAACCAAGTTGCTGACCATTTGTCTAGACTTGAAGGAGAAATTGCAGGTACACAAGGTGGAGAGATCAAGGAGAGCTTCCCTGATGAAAAATTGTTAACTATCAGTGTGGCAGTAGCTAGTGCTATAGCAACTGTTGCTACAACACATTGGTTTGCTGACATAGTCAATTACCTTCTCAGCAGAATTGTGCCACCAAATCTGGCATACCAGCAAAGAAAGAAGTTTCTCCATGATGCTAAGCCGTATTACTGGGATGAGCCCTTCCTTTATAAAGAATGCTGATCAGTGGATTTTAATGCACTCTTTAAAGCTTTTCACGTAGTGTTTCTGATTGTGTTTTGTGTTTAATATTTGAGTCTTAGCACGTTTCTAGACTTTGGGTTGTATTTGAGCAATATAGCAATTTCCTAATTAAATCTTGTTTTTATTGCATATTGACCCCTGTCTACTCTACAGACCATAACTTTGGATGTGGTTATCCGATTGAGGCGTGCAAGCACGCGTTGGAAAGCTAAGGAAAATAGCTACAATTCTTCTGTTGATATCGAAACCCATTTCGAAAGTATTGAAGGTGAAACCTGCGAATTACCGAAGCAGTACTGTGTAAAACGGGTTTTGGGCTGAATATTAGTTTGTTAACGGGCTTTGTTAACGGGTTTTGGGCTGAATATTAGTTTGTTGATCAGCTGTTTTTCACTCTCTTACGCATTATTCTCAACTGTACAAAACTTTTGTGCTCTAGCTTCCATGGAAGCCTAAACTCCTAAGTCGATTCATCGGTGAAAGGCTGCCGTTTAAGGATTTTGAGGTTCGGTGACTAATGTTATTTCGTTTATTTCGTTTTTAGTTTTCAGTTCTTTCTTTTCTATCAATTCCACATTGGAATTCTTTGTTTGCAATTTTCGTCTTTGTGTGATGCTTAATTTCCCAAATTCGGTTTACTTGCAATACGCGAATTGTTTATGTGTGACGCTTGTTTATATGTGAATCTGTTTTCGCAACTCTTAACTATTCAAGTTATTTAATCGCTTGTTTTATTTAATTCGAGTACGATAGAGGATTGATTGAATTCAGTTATGATATCGGTTGTGTTTAGTGGCGCATGTTCACCATCACAATTGTTTGAATACGCTGTTTTGACGCTTGCTTTAAAATGGTGGGAATTCGTATGAACTAATTGACGCTTGCTTGATTAGTTTATTATCAAACAAGAACTGAAACCTTGAACGACTCTTGCACGATTATTTGGAACCGATGATAAATTCAAGACGCGCACCCGGAAACCGGTGAATTGATTGTCTCTCTAAATTATTTTTCCCCTTAAACATAACTTGTTTTCTACAAAAACTCCCCCTTTTATTGTTAATTTTGTGCTTGTTGTTGGTAATCTTAATCTTAGAGGCCCTTGTGAGACGACCAAGGTTAACTCACATTGATACTACATTTTAATACTTTCAAATTATTTGACCCGCGTACGACCGCTGATCAAATTGGTGCCGTTGCCGGGGATCTCTAATTAGGGATTGCCAACTTCAGGACTCACTAACCACTAACAATTGTTTTTGAGTTTTGTTGCCTTGCAGGTTCTGTTTGTTTCAGTCCCGTTCCGTTTTGTATCTGATTAGGTGAAAAAACGGTTTTCAGGAGATCTCATCCGATTGCTCCAAAATTTGGTCAAAAAATACAAATAAATCAAGAAAAGGGACTCCCATTAATGGGAGCTGCAGCGTAAAAATCTCAAATTCGCTCGTTTTCTATTTTAAGTAATTGTTTTGATTTTTCATATCTCCAAAAAAATTTGCATATCTTTATTTTGATTTATTTAGATTTTTAGTACTGTTTTTAAATATTTTTGCTTAGATTTGATTCGTTTTCTATTTTCTGCATTCATTTTAGCATTAGGACATAGTTGGTATTTCTAGAATTGTTGCATTTTCTCACTTCTTGCTGCATATGGTGCATGATCGAGTCTAATACTATTAATTTGCATCCCTTGGACCCTGAAATTGAGAGAACATTATATCGTAGACTTAGGGAGCTGGTAGAACCCTTAGGGAACTTGCTGCACCTGCATCCCTTTGAACTTGATTTTGATATTGATTCTGTCAACATGGCTGGTAGAACCCTTAGGGAACTTGCTGCACCTGATGTTACTTACATTGCTCTATGTATTAATTATCCTGATGTTGATGTTCCTTTTGAATTGAAATCTGGTTTAATACACTTGTTGCCAAAGTTTAATGGTCTTGGAGGTGATGATCCACACAAACATCTCAAGGAGTTCCACATAGTGTGCTCAACCATGAATCCCCAAGGAATTCCGGAGGAGCACATTAAACTAAGGGCCTTTCCCTTCTCACTACAAGATGCAGCCAAGGATTGGTTGTATTACCTCCAACCAGGCTCTGTTGAAAATTGGAATGACTTGAAAAAACTGTTCCTAGAGAAATTCTTTCTGCATCCAGAGCTGCTTCAATCAGAAAAGAGATATGTGGTATCAGGCAAAACTCCACTGAGTCTCTACATGAATACTGGGAGAGATTCAAGAAACTGTGTGCAAGCTTCCCTCACCACCAGATCTCTGAACAACTGCTCATCCAGTACTTATATGAAGGGTTAATACCCATGGATCGTAATATCATGGATGCTGCTAGTGGAGGTGCACTTGTAGACAAGACACCAGCAGATGCAAGAGCTTTAATAGAAAATATGTCCACTAACTCCCAACAATTCACAACCAGAAGCAACTCTACACTTCTAACAAGGGGAGTAAATGAGATACAAGGTAATAATCATAAGAGCTTAGAGAACGGGTTGGATGAACTCATGGTTTTGGTAAAAAAATTGGCAACATGTCAGACAACAAGGGTTTGTGGTATTTTCACCTCTACAGAGCACCCCACAGATTCTTGTCCTACGCTGCAAGATGATCCTAATGTCGATACCCCTCAAGCATATGCAGCCAACATATTTAATCCTCAAGCCAATATTGATTTGTCATCTAGCAGGTACCACCCAAACTGGAGGAACCATCCAAACCTGAGATGGGGAAATCCAGCTGCACAACAAGTTGCTGCCAGGCCTGAACCTTCATTAGAGGATCTAATTAAGCAGATGACTGCCCAGAATCTTCAGTTCCAATAGAGAACAGATGCCTCAATTCAGAATTTGCAGACACAAATGGGACAGATGGCTACCACAATTAATCAGATGCAAGCCCAGGGGGCTGACCAACTGGCTGCTCAAGTAGTGGTTGATCCGAATGCACCAAACCCCAATGTTAGTTGTATCACATTAAGATCTGGGAAGGCTGTTGACACTCCAAAGGTGCCTGAAACTACTACTTTGAAAAATAGAAAAGCACCTGAACCTGTTGATGATGAGGAATACATACCACCACTCCCTTTCCCTCAAAGAGCAACAATGACTAAAAAACAAGACGAGGCAGATAGGGATAGTGAGATCTTAGATACTTTTAGGAAGGTGGAAGTCAACATTCCCCTTCTTGAGGCAATTAAGCAGATTCCAAAATATGCCAGATTTCTGAAAGAGTTGTGCACATACAAGAGAAGGAGAAGACTGAAAGGAATTGAAAAAGTCAAGGTAGGGTATAATGTTTCAGCCCTCATGTTGCCCATGCCACAAAAGTGCAATGATCTAGGAACTTTCTCCATCCCATGTACCATAGAAAATAGTCAATTTGACAATGCCATGCTAGATCTAGGAGCTTCAATCAATGTAATGCCCACATCTATTTTTAACTCTGTTGCTCTTGGACCTTTGCAGGAAACAGGTGTTACCATCCAACTAGCAAATAGATGTAATGCTCGAGCTGCTGGATTGATTGAGGATGTTCTTGTTAAAGTTAATGATTTGATTTTTCCTGCAGATTTTTACATTCTAGACATGGAGGAAGAAACTAAGTCCAGCAGGTCGCCTATCATTTTAGGCAGGCCTTTCTTGAGGAATGCAAAAACTAAAGATGATGTACATGCAGGGACTCTTTCCATGGAATTTGGTGATACCACTGAAAAATTTAGCATCTTTAATGCTAAGAAACACCCCATGGAAGAGCATCCCCTTTGTAAAATTGAATTACTTGTTGGTTTGGTTGATACTTTGCAGGTTGACACACCTCCTATAGCTGATGATGTAGATGTAGCTGCTGCCATTGAGCAACCCCTTGTTTTAGAGCTTGACCCACCCCCTAAAAATTTTAATTATGCATATTCAGAGGGGAGTGGGAAGCTTCATGAGACTTATATAGTAGGGTTTAAATCTGAATAGGAAGAGAAGCCGCCAATACTAAGGAAACATTGGAGCGGCATTGGTTTAACCTTGGCGGGCATTCCTGTCAAGAAAGTGTGGAAAGCTAAGCATAATAAGTTGATTTCCAAAAAGGAGTTCTCCATTGGGCATAGAGTTTTATGGTTCAGACCCCGCCTGAAAATTATGGTTGGGAAACATCGATCTAAGTGGATTGGTCCTTTTGTTATTACTAACATTTTTCCTCATGGTGTAGTGGAAATAAAAAGTGAGGCGACAAACAAAGTCGATGGAAAGCGCCTCAGGTTATTCCATGAGAGTTCTGTAACTGAAGATGCAACCATAAGAGAACTCTCATTGGAACATCCCACCTACACTGAAGTTTGACCAGGGAGTTCATCCTCCTTACTTTTATTTTATGCTTGTTGTTTTCATTGAGGAGAATGTATGATTTAAGTGTGGGGGGTGTCTTTTAGTAGCTTAGTAGTTTTTCTTTTTCTTTTAATTTTTGGTTTGTTTTTCAGTTTTGCTTGTTTAAAAAAAAGCAAAACAAAAATTTTATTTTAGCATATTTTTCCATGAGTTCTTGGTTTGTACAAGTTGTGGGTGATTTTGACTAATCTAGGACAACAGGTGTTTTGACATGATTTGATTGATTTATTGTGCTCTTGGTATAATAAGTTGGATATGAGCACTAAATACTGCATCATCTGTGATAGTCATTGTCCCTGGTGAGAATCGACCCTTTTAATGTGGACTACATTTTTCCATTCTCTCCTCTCTTGTGTGTGCTCACTCATGTTTGTTAGTTACTCTAGAACTTGACTTGAATCTTGTTGAAACACTTGTTCACATGCATTGATATGGAGTTATAGGCCTCTTCAAGTTGGCCTTGGTTGGTATTTGTGTTCTCTTTGATTTGGATGCCATAGGATATCTTTCATTGGAGTTCCTTGGATGTTTTCTAATAGGGGCCTCTGCTGGGAGCTTTCTTTTACCGTTTTGACTTTAGTTTCAATGCCAAGGGTTTTGGTCTAGTCCCCCCTTGTGCTTTTCTCTGTCTTCTTTCTCTTTTATTTAATAAATTTGGACAGGTTGCCTATTTGATAAAAAAAATGCATGCTTGAAATGATCTAGGAAATTTTGTTTTTTTCTTAGTTACTAGCCAAATAATCCTACCCTGAATTTATACATTTGTGTAAGCCCCTTTGAGCCTTTTTATCCCATTCTTTGTTTTATAGCTCATTACAAGCCCAAAAGTGAAAAACAATGTTATTACCCAATCTTAGAGGGTGAAGGAGCTTTGATCTAAAAATTGTCAAATCCATAAGTGTGGGGGTGTCCAAATTGTGGTTCTCACATGGGTTAGTTCTTGGGTTCTCAATGAAAAGTTTGGCAAGTAAATTTGTATAGAAAAATATTCCCCAAAAAGAAAAAAAAAGAAGAAGAAAAAATGAAAAAAAAAGAATGAAAAAAAAAGCAAAAAGAAAAGAAAAAAAAAGAAGTATATCTTTTTATTTTTGTATCAAGAAGAGTGAATGTTGTCTGAAGAGAGTTATGGGGAGAAGTATCAAAATAGAGAAGTTAGTCGTATCGTGTTTAAGTTGGATACTCTCATGCTCACTTTACAATTGATTTTCATGGCTTCTTTATCCTCTTTGGTTCTTTTTAGCCTAGTTCCCCCTTAGGATTATCCCACCTTGACCTTGGCCCCAGTACAACCCTTATAAAGACCTTTTGATCTTATGTGCATGTGTTCTTAAGTGTGGATGTTAGAAGCTTGTCAAGCATATGGTAGTGCTAACTTTCAATAATGTGCTTAGTATATATATATATATATATATATATATATATATGAGAGTAAACACAAGCCTAGACACTTGAGTGACTGAGAGCATTACTTATACACATCCTGTGAGGACTCATCACTTAGGATTCACTCTCCGGTGCTCTATTCTCTTGTTTGCCTTGATTGTAATTAAGTTCCATCTCTGATTTCCATTCTCCTTGAAGTCTAGGAAAAACTTCTCTCTTACAACTTTGCATTCTTTGGGTTCACTGGAAATTCATGTACTATGTTTATGTCTTGTTTTGTGTGTTTTTCCCGGAGTGCAAAAGCTAAAGTGTGAGGGAATTTGATCAGTGCATTTTAATGCACTCTTTATAGCTTTTCACTTGGTGTTTTTGATTGTGTTATGTGTTTAATATTTGAGTCTTAGCACGTTTCTAGACTTTGGGTCCTATTTGAGCAATATAGCAATTTCCTGATTAATTCTTGTTTTTATTGCATATTGACCCCTGTCTACTCTGTAGGCCATAACTTTGGATGTGGTTATCCGATTGAGGCGTGCAAGAATGCGTTGGAAAGTTAAGGAATTAATAGAGCTACAATTCTTCTGTTGAGCTCGAAACCCATTTCGGAATTATTGAAGGTGAAACCTGCTAATTAACGAAGCAGTACTGTGTAAAACGGGGTTTGGGCTGAATATTAGTTTGTTAACGGGCTTTTATCATAGAACCCGTTTAGGGATTTAGGTTTTCGCTTTTAGTCTTATAAGATACAGTTTGATCAGCCGTTTTTCAATCTCTTACGCATTATTCTCATTTTTACAAAACTTTGGTGCTCTAGCTTCCATGGAAGCCTAAACTCCTAAGTCGATTCATCGGTGAAAGGCTGTCGTTTAAGGATTTTGAGGTTCGGTGTCTAATGTTATTTCGTTTATTTCGTTTTTAGTTTTTAGTTCTTTATTTTCTATCAATTCCACATTTGAATTCTTTGTTTGCAATTTTTGTCTTTGTGTGATGCTTAGTTTACCCAAATTCGGTTTACTTGCAATACGTGAATCATTTATGTATGACGCTTGTTTATATGTGAATCTGGTTTCGCAAGTCTTAACTATTCGAGTTATTTAATCGCTTGTTATATTTAATTCGAGTAGGAATTGATAGAGGATTGATTGAATTCAGTTATGATATCGGTTGTGTTTAGTGGCGCTTGTTCACCATCACAATTGATGGAACACGCTGTCTTGGCGCTTGCTTTAAAACAGTGCGAATTCGTATAAACTAATTGACGTTTGCTTGATTAGTTTATTATCAAACAAGAACTTAAACCTTGAACGACTCTTGCACGATTATTTGGAACCGATGAATTGAATGTCTCTCTAAATTACGTTTCCCCTTAAACATAACTTGTTTTGTACAAAAACTCCCCCTTTTATTGTTAATTTTGTGCTTGTTGTTGGTAATCTTAATCTTAGAGGTCCTTGTGAGACGACCAAGGTTAACTCACCTTGATACTACAATTTAATACTTTCAACTTATTTTGACCCGCGTACGACCGCTGATCAAATGCCCAGATCAGTTGATAAGAAGATGTCTTGCAGAGGAAGAACAACACCCAGTGCTACAACAGTGTCATACTGCACCTTATGGATGACACTTTGGAGGACAGAGAGCAGCTGCTAAGGTACTCCAATCTGGATTTTGGCCTACACTCTTCAGAGATGCTCATGAGTTGATAAAAAGATGTGATAGATGCTAAAGAACAGAAACCTCTCCAACAAGCCTGAAATGCCTCTAACCAACATATTAGAGTTGGAGTTATTTGATGTTTGGGAGATAGAGTTCATGGGACCTTTCCCACCTTCTCGTGGAAATTCCTACATACTAGTGGCAGTAGATTATGTTTCCAAATGGGTGGAGGCTGCTGCTTTACCAAACAATGATGCAAAATCAGTAAGTAAGTTCATTCACAAAAACATCATCACTAGATTTGGCACACCAAGAGCCATAATCAGTGATGGTGGTTCACATTTCTGCAACAGATTGCTACAGCATACCACCCCCAAACTAGTGACCAGACTGAGTTATCTAACAGAGAAATCAAGAGAATATTGGAGAAAATGATTGGACCAGCTAGGAAGGAATGGGAAATGCAATTGGATATGCATTATGGGCTTACAGGACAGCTTACAAAACTCCATTAGGCATGTCTCCATATAGACTTGTCTATGGCAAAGCTTATCACCTACCTGTGGAATTACAACACAAATCATATTGGGCTATAAAAAAGCTCAATTTTGATCATAACAAGGCAAGAGCAGCAAGGTTACTACAATTGAATGAATTGGAGGAAATTAGGCACTTTGCCTATGAAAGTGCTGCAATTTACACGGAGAAAACAAATGTATGGCATGATCAAAGGATTCAAAAGAGAGAACTTAAGCAAGGTGATCAAGTCTTGTTGTTCAATTCAAGACTTAAGTTGTTTCCTGGAAAACTCAAGTCAAGGTGGTCAGGTCCATTTAAACTTGTCAAGATTTATCCTCATGGAGCAATGGATCTATATGATGAGGCTACAAACACCACCTTCAAGGTCAATGGACAAAGAGTCAAGCAAAACTTTGGTGAACAAGTGGGAAGACACAAGTTCACCATTGATCTTCAAGACCCTTAACAAATTGAGGGGAAGTCAGGCTGAGGACTCTTAAACCAAGCGCTTCTGGGAGGCAACCCACAATTTTGTAACTAACCCTTTTGTTATTTTTAAGTCTTTTTGTTTGTGCAGGAAATTTGGAAATGAGTTGCAGAAGCAGCTATAGCGTCTAAGGCTGTAGCATCTCCTAAGGCTACCACTGATCAATAAACCTGTTGGGTGCTATAGCACCTGTCCTGCACCCAACAATTGTGCTAGTTTTCATTCTGGTTTTAGAAAAATCATGCCAATGATGTTATGTTTTGTTATTGTTGTTTTGTTTAAACGTCTCCCCATGATCCTTGTGAAGGCAGTGAGGACACTGCTAGGTTTTAAGTGGGGGGAGGACCTAACCTTTAGGTTGTTTTAACTTGTTTGTTGAATGTTGTGTTTATGTTTTGTGTCAGTTGTAATGAAGTCAGTAATTCCCTTAGTGTTCAAAAATATAAAAAACTTGCATCTTGAATGAGTGACTGTGTGAAGTAACTTTGTTTGAATGATGACCAGTTTTATTGCTGCTCCCACACAAACTCTAGGCTTAGAAAGAAACTTAGTCAGCTATGAATGATCTGATGCTAAAGTTAGTCTTGGTTGACCAAGAGTGTGTCAAGTTTTTATAGTAAAAATTGAGCGTAGCATTAGAAGCTAAGTTTGGGGGTGCATCAGTTATATTAAAGCTAGGTATGAAGATTATAGGATGGTTAGTGCAATAGGCTCACAAAGTATACAAATGTATTGTCAATTGGTCATGTATATTTTAATTAGCCGCAATTGCAAGAAACAAATGCTGAACTGTTCCAAAAATGCAGAAAAAAAAATAAAAAAGAGAAAAAAATGCAAATAAAGGAGTTCAGTAATGAGGGTATTGTAGCTACATCTGTTCATCAAGTCACCGGTGCTATAGCATCCAACGCTATAGCGTTGAGAAATCACCAAATCAATAATTAGTGCACTGACCAAAGATCTGAAATGCCTAATCAAGCCCTTTGTTGTGCTTTGAAGCCCCTCAAGTTTTATGTGAAATTATTAGTCTACTCTCCATTTTGAACTCTTCTGGACACACTCAAAAGAAGGCCATTCTCTCCTAGGCTAAGTGAAATTCTGAACCTGACTGGGAATTAGACCATGCTTAGAGGTCACACACTCACTTTGGGCAGAAATAATTCTGGATGTTGTGAAATATAATGGTCTATGTGAGTGAATCAGAAAATTTAGCCCAATCAAGAGCATGTTTTGAAGGTTTGTGACTTAGGGAAGAATTGGCTTTGTTCTGTGTTTTTGTTTTATATAAAAGTGTCTTGGCATGACTGTTGTTTGGTTTTTACTTGTTCTTTTTGTCATTGCTTGGGGACAAGCAATGGTTTAAGTTTGGGGGGTGTGATAACTCTCCATTAGTAGAGTTATCTAAGCATTTCTATTCTTAAATCATTGTGAGTTTGTGTGCTTAGTCTAGGGTTTGTGTACATATTTATGTTAAAACAAGGAAAAGGGAATCAAGGACTGAAATGGAATTAATTTGGCACAATTGGTGCCCTTATGAAGTTTCTAACATTTCTACTTGAGTGTTACAGCATTAGGTGCTATAGCACCATGCACGCAGTGGGACCCACTTGGAGTCAACAGCAAAAAGTAAATTTGAAACCCATCATGAATTAGTCCAATCAGCGACTCCCTAGTGGCAGAAGCTATGCTGATGCAACCACCCTCCCCCCACTTGCACATGACCACTTGTCTACTTGTGACTTGACAACTTGCTTTAGTTGGTGAGAAAGGGACCCACATGTCTCCTAGTCTTTCAAAAAGAGAGGAAAAGAAACACATAAAAAGAGCTCCATTTCTCAAAACTTCATCATCAACCTCCAACACGAAATTTCTCTGGTTTTTGAGCGGGAAAAACAGTGATACGCTGTCCTCTCATCTCCATTGAAGATCAACCATTAAAATCCACTTGACATGAGCTAAACATCTTTTAGTTGGATTGCTTGAGTTTGTAATGACTCTTTAGTAATATAATGTTGTGATGTATGCATTTCAATCTTTGTGTTTTAATTCTTTCAAATTTGTTTTGAGTTTGGCCAACTAAAATAGATAGATTCATGGGTTCAGACATGGTTCATGATTTGATCTCAAAGATATTGATGTGAATGAGTGGTTGTTTTAAGGACACTTAGAACAATCATTGCTCAAACCTAGACATAGGTGGGCTTAGTTCATAGGGTGAATACTGTGGGTTCTTTATTATACAAATGTGAACTTACTTGAAGCTTAGACATAAGATCTTGTAACGAAACCTTGGCGAAAGTGACTGAAAGGTACGCAACATATGCTACAGCACTCAATGCTATAGCATCCAGCGTTGTAGCACTAACACAGAAGAGAAGTTACTTAGTGAAAAGCAATTCAACTAGTCTTCATCATATAATTTCCCTTTTTATCTTTTGCAACTTAACCATTTATTTTATTGTTATCAAATTGTGTTTTTATTTTCCTCACTGATTTGCTAAGTCCTAACAACTAAAAATTAAAGACAATCCCTGTGGGTTCGACCTGTATTTTCTACTGTATTACTTGTGTGACTGTGTATACTTGCACATCTGTTGAAAAATCACAACACCTGCCGACTATGATGTTTATGAGGATTTTACATCTATTATCATATAACTGAGGACCACTATTTTGGTACATTCATCCTCACCAAATGTGGTTTGGAGGTTCATGTATCTACAGATTTCTACATGTTCCTTTGAGAATCCGACTAAGGTTCCAGGGTAATTTTTCAATGCATCACTCGGTAACTTGAGTTCTTGGAAGCATTTCCAATACATCACGTTGGAGGAACTTCCACCATCAACTAAGACCCAGTCCACTTTGTAACTGTTGGTGGTGATTGAAATGACCAAGGGATCATCAGAGTGGGGGCGAACTCCTTCAAAGTCTTGGGCATTATTCTGGAACAACGAGGTCAACTTCTACATTAGTAACTGACATAATAGAACGCACATACCTGCGCCTGGCCGATGAGCTGGTTTCGCCCCCGAGAAGCCTCCTAAGATAGTGTTGACATTTCCCTAATCCGCCGTCTCGTGGTTGTCTCTTTCTCTGGCGCTTTTTTTTAGTCTGAGTGCTTCCTTTCTTTGGTGCTGGCTTGTACTATGGGCTGCTTGCTCGTCTCTTCTTTTTCTCTTCTGTGAGTACAAACTTCTTCAAATATTCTCTCTGGATGAGTTGTTCTATCCGTTGCTTCAAAGTCCAACATTCGTCGGTGGTATGCCCTTTGGTTCGGTGGTACCTGCAATATTCCTGGGGATATTTTCCCATGTTGCTTACGAAAGGTGACGGTCTTCGAATGGTTCTGTCACTGAGGATCGTCGAAGGTTTAACCCTGAGGGGAGTATATGTTGCTTCCAGATTGGGACGAGATCTTTGGCTCCTTGATCTTCGTCCTCTGTCACGTTTCCTTGGGTGGTAGTGTTGGTGGGCATGTGCCTGTCTACCTACTGGTAAGTCTTGCCTTCTTGGTCCTTTAGAATCTCACTCGTATTTGCTAGTGGCAGTTTCTTCTGCTTTGATGTGCTTGTAAGCCCGAGCTCTTACCTTACATAGTTCGTGGCTTCCATATGGACAGCGCCTCGCTGAACCCTCCATTTTTTAACCCGTTCATGAATGCTTTGACAAAGATCCTCTCGTCAAGGTCCTCCACCAGGACAGTTACTTTGTTGAAGCGGTCAAGATAACCCTTCAATGGTTTGGTTGCTCCCTGTCGCAGGTCGAACAGATCCTCTGACGGTACCTACTTTTTCTTATTGGCTAAAAATTGTTGTACGCAGCGACTGGCGAGATCTTCAAAATCCGTGACCGACCGTGAAGTGAGACCTTTGAACCATTTCAAGGTTACATCAGTCAGTGTCCCAGTGAACATCTTGCAACTAATGGCGTCATTACCGCCGTTTATCATCATCTATGTTTGGAAGGCGTCCACATGGCTTTGTGGGCCATCCTTAGAATAGGACTTAGCTAGAACACAAGTGTAAATAATCGTGGAAGTATAAAGATTAAGAGTAAAGTTGTTTAATCAAGAATGTTCGTCCCTTGATTAGCATCTATGGGCCATATATATAGTACAACGAGTGATTTAATGATTATAAATACAAATGTAGTCGTTGCGAGATTTGTGGAGGGATTATAGGGATCTCCATAAATGCTTGTTCCTCGTCCTGACCAGTCGAATCATGAATGAAGCCGATCCCCGAGGCGGAGGCCGAAGGGCAGAGTCCCTCGGTCACCATATCCGGCGGAGTCCCTCAGTTATGGTGTATGACAGAGTCCCTCGGTCATCATGTCGTCATGCTCATCGGTAGCAGTCGGTCCGGCCATGGACACACTTTTCTGAGTCTTTGAGTAATGGTCGGTCTGGCTGTGAACACTAACAATTACTCCATTCTATCCCATATTATATGACTTTTTAACCAAAATAATTTTGTCTAATAATACATGATTTTTTTGAATACCAATTATTATTTATCCTTTATTATTTAATAATATCGTTTCATACCCTCTATTACCAATTATTATTTATCCATTACCAATTTCCTTTCATACCCTTTATTATTGAATAATATCTCTTCTTATAATTCTACTCATTTATCTTTCCAATGTCTTTAATGAAGGTTAATTCGGTAACCTAAGAAACTGAGAGTATTGAATAAATATGTATAAAAAATTGATATGTGGTCTAACCGGGTGAAATTATACTAACAACATGTAATGCTTATTCATTGAGACTTAAAACAAAACAAGTATTTATCATTTATAAATAAATAAAAAAGACATTTAAAATTTCAAAAAAATTAAAAAGTAAAAATAAAAATAAAAACCAGCACCAACCACACTTATGAAACCACACATATGTTTTCTACTTAAAATAATATTTAAAAAAGTTTAAAATTTAAAAATAAATTAAACTAAATTTACCAAAAATTCAGATGAATGAAAAAAAACTAAAATCTGGATCGTGAGTGAAAGATATTTTTCTTTGGTTTGGCTAGAAAGTTGTGTCAACAAAGAGACAATAAAATTAAAAGGTAACCGACTTAGAATGTAGAGCTGGTAAAATGGGCCGGGCTCGCCGGGCCGGGCTGGGTTAGCCCAAAAAATGGGAGGGCTTGGACCGAAGGAATTGAGCCCGTTTTTACATCTGGGCTTTTTAGTCCGATCCGCAAAAGCCCGAGCCCGCGTCGGACTAGCCCGGCCGGGCCATGGGTAGCCCGCAAGCCCGTGCCCTATTATATGTGCTCTCTATTATATGTGCTGTAAAGGGATCAATGCATAAAAAGTTAGTCACTTTTTAGTTTCCCTGTTGCTATATGCTAAAATCAATATGGAAACTAAGGTGCCACGTGAACCATTCCTTTTGTTTTCCACTTCATTTGTTTTTTAAATTCTGATATTTTGCTTGTTAAAACAGTTACTGGAACGTTGAGCCCTGGAAGAATTTCTTCACCAAGATGCTAAATAAATACCCCTGCCATGATGATATAAAGTTGCTGCAAGATTTGAAGAAGTCGTTCCAGGACTATTTGGGCTCCGAACCCCAGCTTACAAAGAAACTAAAGGAGTTACTTGCGAAGCAAAGGATTTCTCTGTGTTCTGCTTAGTGTTCTAAGATCGTTACACATCCACTTCTGCTTTAACCCTCTTGCACGCATTATATCTTCTTTTTGATAAAGTGTCGCTAAAAAATCGCGCATAATGCGGGCTAGCCAGAAAAGCCCGCAGCCCACATAGGGCTGGGCTTGGGCCATAAAGGGTGAGCCCGAATTTTGACTTGGGTTTTTTAGCCCGGCCCGATATGGGCCGGGTAGCCCGTTTCGCCAGCTCTATTAGAATGTGGTCTTTTGCATCTGACAGAGATCGACATTACCCTATATGCAGGCAGGCCACCAGGGGTGAATGAGTCAAATTTTTTAGGAGAAATTTTTTTTGAGATGAGAGAGTAGAGTGTTGAGCGAGAAACAATTTCATTTTTTAAAAAAGATTAAGGGTGAGGATGACACCCCGTCCAAAAGACAGAGAAAACCTTCATATTCTTTAAACACTTACGGAAATTAGTTTTCCCAAGTTTTGGCATCAAATACTAATTTTGAATTTGTAAAACAGGCATTTAATACTAATATGATTATATTTTGAATGCATTTGTATTTAGAAATTTACATAATTTATTAAATCAAAAACTATTATTAACTTAATTACATTTCGGCTCATATATTTCGGCTCATTAAAATAGGACATGTGGCAAATCATACATTTTAATTGAATAATAGAGTGACACGTGGCAAAGGATGCTTGAAAGCTATGATTAGTTGACACGTGTAATTGAGTTTTGTAAGACTCTCAAATGTAATATTTATGATGATGATGTTTCAAAAACCCATAAATTATGGAGTTAGTGACTCAAGAAATTTATATTTGAAGGTGATTGCAAATTCAAACAATTTCCGTTTGAAGGCGATCGTTGCCCAAATTATTATACTATATCAGGGACAACAAACATGAATCTCGTTGGACAGATTTAATGTTCATTTGTAAGTACAATATTTTACATCTAATTTAGGAGATATGGTCTAACGAGGGGGTACGAAAGCATGAGAGGCGGCGGTGAGAGAGAGAGAGTGGATGGAGGTGGCGCAAACGGTGGGACGGTGGTAGGTATGATGTAATCGAATGGCAGGAGTGCGAGGGGGGGTTGGAAGACGGTCAGGAATAGGAAAGAAAGAAGGGGTGGAGGATGGAGAGGAAAAAATAGTATATATGTCGCAAAACCTAGGTCTGGCAAGATTAATGCTGGGCGCAATAGCTACACATCTTTCTTCTTCACCAACTTCCCGGAAAGATACTTGGCTAGGGACATGTATGAGGTGTTTGACAGACATGGGCGGGTACATGAGGTGTATATTCCGGCCAGAAGGAATGCTGATGGTAGAAGGTTTGGTTTTGTGCGCTTCTTTGACGTTAAGGAACCGGAAAGACTAGCTATCATCTTGGATAATCTTTTCGTTGAGAATGCAAAGATCCATGTTAATCTTCCTAGATTACAAAGGGAGAACGACATGGATCAGTGGCCTAATGATCGGAAGGAGCAACGAACGACGAACATGCAACAAGTTTGGAAGAAGAAGAATATGCCTTGGATCCCATCCAACCAGGGACCTCTTTCAAAGATGCACTGACAGGTGATGAAAAGAAAGAACTAACTGACCCTTCTCAACTCAGAAACATAGTTGGAAGACAGTTTCGTCTCACCCTTCTCTACTCACTTTCATAGTTGAGAAGACGGTTTTCACTCACCCTTCTCAACTTAGCATTTACACATTTAATGTCTAACCATACTTGTGAAGTGTTTCAGGTTGATTTTTAAAAGGGTCACAATTCCAACTCCCTTCCTTGTGACACTCATTGACTTCAAAAATAAGAGGACTCGAATTAGATCCTGGATTCACCAGTTGACAAATTTACAATACCGGCCCCAATTTGTGTGCATTTGAAAACGAGAATGGTTTAAAACAAAACTCAATTATGCAATCAACATAATGAGAGATTCTAGATCAATCACGTAACTGAATTCAAAGTAAACGATTAGCACTAATTAATAGAATAAAACACGGGAATCAGAGCCAAAAATCGTTGAACATCATGAATGTTTCAAGAACTTCGCACTAAAAATGAAGGGGAGTGAAAAATGTAAAAAGTGAGAGAGTTAAAAAATTGAAAAAGTGAAAAATGTTGGAAACAGTGATTATTTTATATTTTTGTGAGTCTTTTACCAATTTTCCCTAAACATTGATGATGCGTGAAAGTTTGAGGAAGGGATAAATATGAGTTTTTAGTAGTGTGTTGTTTGATGTATAGTTGAAGTTGATTGATTATATGTATAGTAGATTTCGTAAAAAAAATAAAAACAACAACCCAACAAAAAAATTGAGCACAAATAATGGTGCCAATTGTGGCATTGAATATATATGACAGATAGATAAATTATCAATACATCATGTCATGTGCACAAGTTACGTCGGTTTCTCGTGGCTAGACCAGACTTAGCGGGGAGTCAATAATCAGCATCCCTCAATTCTAGCACTCACGAAGCCATTACCCGTATTGAAAGGCATTGACAATCAGTTATTAGTTGCTCTTTTATAATGAAAATATTAATGCATTAAGAAGAAACCTACCCCACACACATTGTATAGAAATGGATTTACACAACATAGACTAAAAACATTACGAAAGTAATAATGAATGGCAATTTCCAAAATTGAATAAAAAATAGCCGAGTTTTCTATAAATAGGGTCATAAACCAAAGAGAGCATATAAGTATTGTTTGTATCAGAGGAAAGTGATGGGTATCTCAAGCAGTAATAATTGGCTAATAATACTTGTGTTGCTGCTGCTGTTTGCATTCAGCGAATTGCAAATGATTGCAGGAATAGATAATCTGAGCTGTAACTTTTTCAGCAGCCCCTGCTTTAGGAAGAAAATAAAATGCCCCGCTGAGTGTCCTCTTAAATCACCATCGGACCCAAACGCCAAAGTCTGCTTCCTAGACTGTGCTTCCCCCGTGTGCAAAGCTCAATGCAAAAGTAAGATTTTTATATATATATATATATATATATATATATATATATATATATATATATATATATATATAGTTCATTCAAATCAATGTCTTGGCTCATTCTTTTAGACACCTAGCGTAGTTTCATTTTGCAATATTGTGAAAAAAACATATTAAAAACTTTATTTATATATTCAATAACAACAACAGGCCGCAAACCAAATTGCAATGGTCGTGGATCAGCATGCTTGGACCCCCGCTTTGTCGGAGCTGATGGCATTGTTTTCTATTTCCATGGAAGGCGCAATGAGCATTTCACCTTAGTATCTGATACCAACCTTCAAATCAATGCCCATTTCATCGGTCTTCGGCCTCAAGGTAGAACCAGAGATTATACTTGGATTCAAGCACTGGGAATCCTCTTTGATTCCCACAAGTTAACTATTGAGGCAACACCAACAGAAATTTGGGATGATCAAATTGACCATTTGAAGTTTTCATACAATGGAAAGGAACTTGTTATTCCACAAGGTTACCTCTCTACATGGGAGAGAGAAGAAAATAAAGTTAGAATTAGAATAGAAAGAACATCAAGTAAGAACACTGTTGTGGTTAATGTGCCAGAAGTTGTTGAGATATCTGTCAATGTCGTACCTGTCACTAAGGAAGATAGTAAAATCCACAACTATCAAATTCCTGATAATCATTGTTTTGCCCATTTGGAGGTTCAGTTCAAATTCTATGGTCTGTCTTCAAAAGTTGAAGGAGTTCTTGGTAGGACTTACCAACCAGATTTTCAAAATCCAGCTAAGCTAGGTGTTGCAATGTCTGTAGTAGGAGGGGAAGATAGGTACAAAACCACATCACTTCTTTCTTCAAATTGTGGTGTTTGTTTATTTGCTCCTGGAGAAGCTTCAGAAAAGAAGAACTCATTCATGGATTTTGGTATGATGGATTGCGTTGGTCTTGCCAACACTGGGAATGGTATAGTTTGCAGAAGATAATTATTCTGTTTTTTGTAAGTGCTCTGCGCCAAAATTTACTGTTGAATAAAAAGTGCAATATTTATTTTGTGTAACAACTTGACTCATAAGTGAACCAATAATGTGATTGGAAGTAAGTTTAGCTGATTTCATATCCTTAATATAAAGACCTTATATTGGATTTACTTTGCATCTTACTTTGCATTGAACCAAAAATGTGATTGCATTTTACTCATAACTGAATCATGAGCATTTTACTTTGCATCTGCTCCTAAAAACTAACACAACCGAGTCAGTCATGTTTAAGGTAACGCAGCCTATATTACGCTTACTTGTATGAAAATAGTAAGAAAGTTCGAGAGTTGAAAAAATGAGTTGTACTGCTCTTCCCTAAGTAAATCCTTTAAAGTAAAGCGCTATAACATTGAACGTTATAGCGCTAAGTGCTCTAGCATTTGATGTTGTGCCTTTCGGTCACTGACGCCAGAGTTTTGTTACAATACTCTTATTTCTAAGTTCTAAATAAGTCCACCCTTATATAATAAAGAACCCACAGTGTTCACCTTATGAACTATTGCTCCCCTATGTCTAGAGTTAAGCAAAAGTTGTTTAAATGTCTTTAAACAACCTTTCATTCATATCAACATTTGAGTTAGAATCGTAGACCATGTCAGTACCTACGAATGTACCCATTTCAGTTGGCCAATCCCAAAATAAGTTTGAAAGCATTAAAGCGCAAAGATTGAAACGCAAACATCACAATATTATATTAACAATATTAAAAATTCATTACATAGTTCCAAGTAATCCAACTACTAAGTGTTTAGCTCATGGTGAGCATCATCAACACAATACAAACCAAAATGTTCATATTACCGAAAATGAAAGGAGGAGACACGGTTGCAAAAGATACACTACGTGGACTCCTTCTCATGAAACACGTATATGACGCTATAGCACAGCTTCATAGCGTTGGAAATGATGATCTTCTCTTGAAAAATAAAAGCTTGAAGGGGGGGGATTAATGGAGGAAAATGGTGTCAAGTTTTTCTCTCCAAAAACTCTCTCCTCTGTTCTCATGTGTGTAGTGAGGAAGAAGTGAGATATATTTGTATACTCTTCATAAGGTAGCTTTCCAAAAAGGTGGACTTAACATATCTCACCTACCAAAAGTGATCTTCCAATAACAAGTGGACAAGTGTCCACACTAGCCAATGGTTTGCAGCCGCGTCAGTCATAGGCACAGAGAAATGATGGGGTTTGTTGTTGGTTGAGGTTTGCTTTAGGGCTTGGCTCAGGCTCAGTCTCCTTAGCACTCTCTTCTTCTTCTTCTTCTGATCCCTCTCTTCCTCCCTCACTCTCCTTAGAGATCTCATTGACATCAACATCACCTTGTAACCCATCTTCTTCCACAAGCTTTTCTTTTTCAGTGTTGGCAAGAGCCTTGACCAAGTGGTCATCTTGCTTGTGGAAGTGTTTT
The DNA here is from genome assembly GCA_039519185.1 of Astragalus membranaceus. Taxonomy (NCBI): domain Eukaryota; kingdom Viridiplantae; phylum Streptophyta; class Magnoliopsida; order Fabales; family Fabaceae; genus Astragalus; species Astragalus membranaceus. The sequence goes on along the minus strand of CM076846.1, from coordinate 63,987,898 downwards.
TGAATAATAGAATCAAGAGACACCACAAAAGAACACTCCTCAGTTCCTGCATCAGAGGACTTGAGAGCATTTATCACATTAAACTTAATCTCTTGATCATTGACTCTCATAGTCAATTCTCCTTTCTACACGTCAATCAATGTCTGGGCAGTAGCTATAAATGGTCTCCCAAGAAAGATAGGAACCTCCTTATCTGCATCAAAATCAAGAATAACAGAATCCACAGGAAAAACAAATTTGTCAAGACTTTGGACCTATCTGCTAACTGAAGGCTAAGAGTGGTAGGCCTCACAATACCAATACCAAGCTGTTTAAATATGGATTTGGGCATCAAATTGATGCTTGCACCCAAATCACATAGAGCACGACCAGAATAAGATTTACCCATAGAACATGATATTATGAAACTGCTAGGATCCTTGAATTTCCTTAGGATCTTGTTCTGCATGATCATGGTGCATTCTCCAGGCATTGCTATTATCTCAAACTCTCCTAATCTCTTCCTCTTGGTGAGCACCTCCTTCATAAATTTTGCATAGTTGGGAATTTGTTGAAGTGCTTCCATCAAGGGAACGTTGATGTGGAGTTTATTCAGCACATCCAAGAATTTACCAAATTGCTTGTTCTCATGAGCCTGCTTCAACCTTTGTGGAAAAGGAGGAGGAGGGTATTATGGAACAAGCTTAGGTGGTGGGGCAGAAGCTATAGCAGTGGGTGCTATAGCATCAGAAGTTTTTTTTGTTTCAGTTTTTTTATTTTTTTATTTTTCTTTTCTACCATCACCTGTTACAGTAGATAGTCCTGTCAAATCTTTCCCACTTCTCAGAGATATAGACTTTACATGCTCCTTCCCAACTGCATGAGAAGTTGAAACTTCAGTAGTGGAAGGTAATGACCCACTAGGCCTTTGGGTTAGAGCAGAGGCTATCTTCCCCACTTGGATCTCCAAATTCTTTATAGAGGCTTCATGAGTTTGCAAAGTTGTTTTACAATCACTCATGAAGGATTTCAACAGAGTTTCAATAGAGTTATCCATAGCTAGGGAAGCTTGTCTTTCATGGTTCCAAGCAGGAAATCCTGGTGGCACAACAGGTACATTTGAATTTGTTGCTGCAGCATTGTTACCATCCCATCTGAAGTTAAGGTGATTTTTCCAACCAGGATTATAAGTATTTGAATAGGGATTGTTATTCTTGTTGAATATCACATAACTAACAGAGACAGAATTAGCTGGACATTCTTCATAGAGATGGCATCCTCCCCAGTATACACAACTGGTTTCTCCTGGAGGGCCTTGTTCAATCACAGCAACAGTGGACTCTGTAGCCGCTACAGCGTCAGATGCTATAGCGCCAGGAGTACTAAGATTTTTGATCATGTTTGTGAGGGAAACCAGTTGTGCTGATAGAGAAGATACCTCACTGATTTCATGGACCCCAGCTACCTTCTTCATTGAATTGAGCCTCTCAGTAGGCCATTGGGAGCTGTTGATTGCAATGAGCTCTATCAATTCACAAGCTTCATTATAAGATGAGTTTAAGATCACTCCTAAAGATGAGGCATCTAACATGAGTCTGGTTTGTGGCTCCAACCCATTGTAGAAAGTTTCCATCTGAATGACATAAGGTATCCCATGATGAGGACATTTTCTCAATAGCTCTTTCCATCTTTCTCATGCTTCATACAATGATTCACCATCTTTTTGTTTAAATTAAGTAATATCATTCCTCATCCTGGCATTTTTGTTTGGTGGAAAATATTTTGCCAAATTTTTTTTTTACCATTTCATTCCATGTATGGATAGAGTTAGGCTCTAGAGAATTTAACCAAGACTTAGCTCTATCCTTCAAGGAATATGGAAAAAGTTTTAATCTAAAGGCATCCTCACTAACACTAGGAATGAGGAAGTTACTACAAACATCTAAAAATTGTGTTAAATGTGAATATGGGTCCTCTTGAAGAGAACCACCAAATTGTCCCACAATTTGAAGCATTTGGAACATCATGGGTTTGAATTCAAAATGAGCAGTGTTGAGAGTGGGTCTTGCTATGCTGGTTTGCATTATTTGAGGATCAAACACAGCATAGTCTCTCATGGGCCTATCCCTGTCATTAACCATGTCTCCTGGACCTTGATTTATGACTTGCTGCCTGTACCAGTCATCTGGATCATATTGTGACAGAATGAGTGATTGGACCTCTACCTCCATGGAGTGGACCACCACCAGGGTCAGATCTACCGCCTCTTGTACTACGGCCACCTCTGGAATTTGATCTTCCACCAATTGTACCTACCAGAACCATTATGTTCTGACATGGTAGCTCTCAGTTGTTGTAATCTCTGAAGTTGTCTTAACCTTGTGAATCTCCTTTCAGGTTCTGGATCCAACTCAAATTCTGGTGGGTGGGACCTAGGCATGCGCTATAGCACCTACTGCTGTACCACCAAGGAACAAACACACTGGTGTAAAATCTTCACTAATATTGCTAAAAACTTAAACAATAAAAAGTAAATGCAATCCCGGGCAACGGCGCCAAAAACTTGTTGTGTGAAAAGTAGTTTAAGAGTTTAAGTAGTTAACAAGCTAGTGAAACAAGCAAAATAGTTGCAACAAGTTTATGAGCTTGAAAATAAAGATGTTGTATGAAAACAGTAAGAAAGTTCAAGAGTTGATAAAATGAGTTGGACTGCTCTTCCCTAAGTAAATCCTTTAAAGTAAAGCGCTATAACATTGGACGCTATAGCGCTAAGTGCTGTAGCATATGATGTTGTGCCTTTCGGTCACCGACGCCAGGGTTTTGTTACAAAACTCTTATTTCTAAGTTCTAAATGTAACGCCCAAATAATTCAATTATTTATTTAATTAAATTATTTAGGTATTTTATTAGTATAGTCATATTAAATTAATAAAATGATGTTTTATTTAAATTAGGGAGTGGGGTTTAGTAATTAAGCTGAGCAGTAGACGGGGGCCCGTGATCCAAGAGCCCAAGGGCCTTGGCGCATGGGTGAAGGCATTAGCTAGGGTTTTGGAGCATTAGCGCATTTTTGAGAAAAGAAAGAAAGAAAGTTGCGAAGAGGAGAAGAGAGGAAACGGCGCAACCAAGGAGGAAGAGGAGAGGAGCTCTTGTTGCTGTGGTTCTTTGGAGTCTTCGTGCAAGGGAATCTCGTATTCGGCAAAGCTAAGGTAAGGGTGGGCTCTATCCTTATAATAGGGTGTATGATGGGTGTTATGTGGGAGATAGGCTCTATGTTGCCTTTTTGATTTCGTTGGTGTCTATTTGATGATGTTGAATATTCATGATGATTTGAAATTTGGTGTTTGATTGATTGATGTGTTCATAAACAAAAAAAAAAGATTATGTAGGTGATGCTGAATGTGGCGCCCTAGGCGCCCTGCCATGGTGTTCTGTTTTGTTGTTGCTGAATGTGGCGCCCTAGGCGCCCAGTCATGATGTTCTGTTTTGTTTGTTGCTAGAAGTGGCGCCCTAGGTGCCCAGTGTTGCTGTCTTGGTTGCTGGAGTTGGCGCCCTAGGCGCCCAGTGTCGTTTAGGTGCTGCTGATAGCCCCGCAAGTGCACGGGTCGTATCGCGTAATAAAAGAGTATCGGTCCACAGGGAGAGCCTAAGTGAATACCAATTTTAATTTTTCAAAGTTGATTAACTGAAAAGAAAGTGTTTTTAGAAAGAAGGAATGTTTTAGCAAAGTCTACTCACTCATGATCATTGTAGACAAAAGAGGAGAAAAGAAAATAAAAGAAGAAAACATAAAGTTAAATAGCGAGAAATAAAAGAAAGCGGTAAAGTGCAAAATCATAAATAGCGGAATTGTAAATGACAAGAAAGTAAATTGCTTGAAAAGTAAATTGCAAGTAATTTAAATGACTTGGAAAGTTAAAGAGCAAGGAAAGAAAATGAGCAAGAAAGTAAATGACTTGGAAAATAAAAGTGCAAGAAAGTAAATAACTTGGAAAATAAAGGTGCAAGAAATTAAATAGCAAGAAAAGTAAATGACTTGGAAAATAAAGGTGCAAGAAATTAAAGGAGCAAGAAAGTAAATGACTTGGAAAATAAAGGTGCAAGAAATTAAAGCGGCAAGAAAGTAAATGACTTGGAAAATAAAAGGGCAAGAAAGTAAATGACTTGGAAAATAAAGGTGCAAGAAATTAAATAGCAAGGAAAGTAAATGACTTGGAAAATAAAGGTGCAAGAAATTAAAGGAGCAAGAAAGTAAATGACTTGGAAAGTAAAAGGGCAAGAAAATAAATAGCAAGAATTTAAAGGGCAAGAAAGTAAATAAACAAGAATCATAAAAAGCATGAAGAGTAAATTGAAGTCATGAACCTTAGAGGAAACCTTGTCATTGATTTTCTAACAAAATTCAAGCTTGGTTACAAGTGAGGATCAAGCCTCTATTTATAGGAAAATATGAGGGGCAAAATGGTCCAAAAGAGGAAAAAGTGGCAAATCAAGTTGGCCAAGGTAGTCATCAAAAAGCCATCCTCAAGTGGACAAAGCACATGAGCAAGTGCTCAAAGCACATGAGTGGAGGGGCAAAATAGTCAAAAAGAAGTGAAAAAATCAAGTTGGCAAAGGTAGCCACCAACAAGTGGCCGTAGCCAATTTTGACTGCATTTTGGCGCCCTTGGCGCCCATGGTGCCCTGTCCTGCGCCAGTTCTGCGCCAGTTTGCGTTGTGCTGTCGAATCTGGGAGACAGATGCTGTCGAATTCTGGGAGACAGATGCAGTCGAATTCTGACCTGCTGAGACAGAAGCAGTCGAAATCTGGAAGACAGATGCAGTCGAATTCTGACAGATGCAGTCGAATTCTGGGAGACAGATGCTGTCGAAATTCTGGGAGACAGATGCAGTCGAATTCTGGGAGACAGATGCTGTCGAATTCTGACCTGCTGAGACAGAAGCAGTCGAAATCTGGAAGACAGATGCAGTCGAATTCTGACAGATGCAGTCGAATTCTGGGAGACAGATGCTGTCGAATTCTGGAAGACAGATGCAGTCGAATTCTAACCTGCTGAGACAGAAGCAGTCGAAATTGCTTCAAAATAAAACCTGAAGATAAAAAGTAAACATTTGCAGTAAAATAGATCAAAAATATAATTAAAATACTAAAAAGACTTAATAAAATAACTATTAAAAAGACTCTAAAAATAGACTTATCAGCTGCTGAGAAAGGCGCCCTAGGCGCCCAGTGTGTTCCTGTTGTGGCTGAAAGTGGCGCCCTAGGCGCCCAGTGTGTTCCTGTGTCGCTGAAAGTGGCGCCCTAGGCGCCCAGTGTTGTCTTGTGCGTTTCTGTGTTGTTGGGGGAGGCGCCCTAGCCGCCCAGTGATGTTCCCATGTTCTGCTGTTGCTGTTTGCCTGCCTGTGTTGCTGCTGTGCCAAGCGCCCTGCTCCTCGGCGCCAAATCTGTTGTTGCCACTGTTGTGCTAGGGCCCTGCTCCTGGGCGCCAATTTTGTCTCTGTTGCCGTGGTGCTAGGCGCCCTGCTCCTGGGCGCCATGTCTGCTGTTGCTGCTGGTGTGCTAGGCGCCCTTCTCCTGGGCGCCATGTCAGTTGGTGTTGTTGTTGTGCTAGGCGCCCTGCTCCTGGGCGCCATGTCTGTTTGCGCTGCTGTTGCACTAGGCGCCCTGTTGCTGGGCGCCAGTTCCTGTTGTGTTGCTGTTTTTCTTCTAAAAATGATGTTGCTGTCACAGTAGGACAAATGTTGCTGTTTTTCTTAAAATGATGTTGCTGTCACAGTAGGACAAAAATTGCTGTTTTTTTTTCTAAAAATGATGTTGCTGTCACAGTAGGACAAATGTTACTGTTTTTTTTTTTCTAAAAATGATGTTGCTGTCACAGTAGGACAAATGTTGCTGTTTTTTTTTTCTAAAAATGATGTTGCTGTCACGGTAGGACAAATGTTGCTGTTTTTCTAAAAATGATGTTGCTGTCACAGTAGGACAAATGTTGCTGTTTTTCTAAAAACGGTGTTGCTGTCACTATAAAATGAATGTTGCTGTTGCTGTAAGTCAAGGTGCTGTTTGCAGTAAAATAAATGATGTTGTTGCTGTAAAATAAATTTGTTGTTGCTGTAAAATAGATGTTACTGTTGCTGTGAATTAATGTCGCCGTTGCTAAAAATTAATGTTGTTGTCTGTTGTATATCTGTTGGTGTTATCGGTGATGATGTAGCAGGTGATGTGCCTATTTCATGGGCTAAGGTAATAGGTGATGGGTCTATGACCACTTGTTGATATTGGTGTTGTTGTGTCAATTGAATGACTATTGGTGTAATTGTCTTTGGTGCATTGTTCACGGTGTCGCATATATTGCATATGCATTGTTTTGGTGATGAAGGCTTCGGCCTTGGAGCTATAGGTGATGATGGTGATGCTCATACAGGTGATGATGCCCTTAGTGGCTACTTTATTGGTGATGATTGGTACCACATGCATATACCCGTTGGTGTGGGTTACATCTCATAAAATTACTCATGATATTGGTGATGATTATTGGTGATTTGTAATTGATATTGTTGTGAAGCGGTAGATATAGTTGTCGTAACTCTAGCATATTGCCTATCATATATGCTATTATAATGTTAGATATCTCACCCATTCTGTTTGAATGTTACCCCTATGTTGGTAACATGCAGGTGATTGCGAGTGAAGGCATGTCTACCTTCGCTAGTTGAGTCGGTGTCGTCGCACTGATACATAGCACTCGGGGGGACGAACGCTAGGCTTTATTAGTAGTCCTTTTTACTTAATTGTTAAAGTTTTATGGTGATGATATGATTAATCATGTGAACCTTTATTTTTATTCCGTTGCGTGGTGATGGAGTTATTTATGACATGCTATGTATCGTACGATTTTAATGGTGAATTTTATTATGGGTGTGTGATGTTTTATTGGTGTAAATGTGGCATCCCTTGTGGGTGTAGCGAAAAATGTTTTTGAAACTCTGATTTTTATTAAAAGTTTATTGGGTAGAAAAGGGGTGTTACACTAAATAAGTCCACCCTTATATAATAAAGAACCCACAGTGTTCACCTTATGAACTATTGCTCCCCTATGTCTAGAGTTAAGAAAAAGTTGTTTAAATGTCTTTAAACAACCTTTCATTCATATCAGCCTTTGAGTTAGAATCGTAGACCATGTCTGTACCTACGAATGTACCCATTTCAGTTGGCCAATCCCAAAATAAGTTTGAAAGCATTAAAGTGCAAAGATTGAAACGCAAACATCACCATATTATATTAACAATACTAAAAATTCATTACATAGTTCCAAGCAATCCAACTACTAAGTATTTAGCTCATGGTGAGCATCATCAACACAATACAAACCAAAATGTTCATATTACTAAAAACGAAAAGAGGCCGGAGACACGGTTGCAAAAGATACACTACGTGGACTCCTTCTCATGAAACGGGTAGATGACGCTATAGCACAGCTGCACAGCGTTGGAAATGATAATCTTCTCTTGAAAAATAAAAGCTTAAAGGGGAGGATTAATGGAGGAAAATGGTGTCAAGTTTTTCTCTCCAAAAACTCTCTCCTCTATTCTGATGTGTGTATTGAGGAAGAAGAAGTGAGATATATTTGTATATTCTCCCTAAAGTAGCTTTCCAAAAAGGTGAACTTGACATATCTCACCTACCAAAAGTGATCTTCCAATATCAAGTGGACAAGTGTCCACACTAGCCAATGGTTTGCAGCCGCGTCAGTTCTAGGCGCAGAGAAATGAGGCTCTGACTTGACATAAAGTGTGACGCTCCAAAATGTAACTTTTCTTTTTAATCTCCAGTGGGCCCACCGTCATGTAGCGCTTAACGTTGTAACACTGAACAAAGACATTAAAATCTTCACAACGGCACCAAATGTGCGAAATGATAACAAATTATCTTCTAACCCTTCTTTTCTCTAAATAACTAATATTTACTAAATAAAGCATGAATATTACTTGAGAACTTACATTAATTCAAGTAATAAGAGCATAAATAACTCATATAAATATGAGTTATCACAACCCTGTCATACCCTAATTTTGTCCGCCTAGGTCGAAACCCTAATTTTCAAACAAAAATAAGTAAGTTAAGGTTTAGCATTCATTCATAATGTCATGAAGACCATCATTCATGCATTTCAAAGTTTTGAAAGTCATCTTAGGATTAGGGATGCATTGCATTGCCTTTTATAGCATTTTCAGAGTTTTTTAAGACCAAGGGCATTTTGGTCATTTTCGAAAAATGAGACATTTCTCAGCAAAAAAATCATTTCTTGCATACATTTTAGATTTTAGGGCCATTTTAGAGTTTTGAAGTAATTCTTGAAAAGAAAATGCATTTTGAACAAGGATTAGGGTTTCTAATGATCAAAAGGGCATTTTGGTCATTTCGCCAAAAAAATTCAATTTTTCATCAAAAAATCACAGGGATCTATAAGGAATCACTTGAGGTGAGATGTGCTTGATCATACATATTTTTGGTAAATACATTGTTGATTTATGTAAAAGAAAGAAAAAGTCAAAACCGTAAAGTCAACAATGGAATATTCTTCAAGCATCTTCAAAGTGGGGCACCCAAATCAATTTTGGGATGATGGTAGCATTTATTTCTGAACCCAATGATTGATCATAGGATATGGCCCAAAATGGCAAGAATTTAGAAGAATTATCTAGAAGGGAATAAGGAATATCCCTTTGAATTTTGAAAGGTCAAGTGTAGTACAATAGTACAAGTTGCAATTCCACTCACTCTCTCTCCCTTGGCTGCGAATATCAGCTCCATATCCACCCAATTTTGATTTATTTTATTGCTTGATAATCATGTTTTGATCATAGCTTTTCATTTGAATTGTAAATGCAATCCCAACCCTCCATTTGAATTAAAATGGCATTCTTGCAATATGAACCATTTGGAAAAACATTTTGGTAAAATGATTTATCCTTCACCCTCCCTCCTTATGCTGCGCCCCTCAGCCCCCTCTCTCCTCCCTTTGTGCTTCTTGACTACCCTCAATCCTTGTGACAATTGATCCTAACCATTGATCCCAAATAAAACTCTAATCCTAGAGCACAAGTGAGATGAAGTGACATAGTTACCCTCAACTTTGAGTGGCCTCTATAAATACCATTTTGTGCTCAGCTCACAAGGACCTTTTGGCTGATCATTCACTCCTCAAAAAAACCTAGCACACTCTCTCAAAAGAGCCTCCAAAATCGTGAGCACACTCACCTTCATCCACCCATTGTTTCTTTGATTTTTCTTCACCAAATCACTTCCAATCCACTCCCATTTCGCATATCTTCTTCCTACCATCTTCAAGTTCAGATTCATACCCTCAAGAGCTTAGGATTTTGAAGGTTTTCAAGGGCTTGGTTGGTGTTCTTTTGAAGATTTGGTTGATTGGTTCACTAGCTCTCCATTTTCGCATAGTTTAGTGAAGGCTCTAGGTAAACTCTTAGAACCCTTTGCATTCATAAACTTTTTGCATCAAAAAGACTTATTTCTTTTGCACATTCATCAAAATGTAGATTAGGGGGCTGTTGGGGGAGATTTGGCATCTCACCCCTATTGAATAAGTTGTGTTATGTGATCTTTGCATATCATCATCTTTGCATCTTTGTTTCATGAATAAAATGCTTTTTTCCCCTTGATTTGGTTTCGGCCTTATGTTAGATCTTAGGGATCTTGTTTCTTCTAATTCATTTCATGTCCAAAATGTGAATAATGGTTGGATTTCAAGCATGTGTAGCTTAGGGTTCAACTTGTAGAAACTAAGGTTTTGATGTTTGTTTCATTTCCTTAATTTTTGTATGAATAAATGTATGTGATACTTGATCTTTATCTTATAATCTCATGTGCTATGTTATGTTTGTGTTTGATGTCATTTTTATGCATCAATTAATGTCATGTTTGGCATGAAATTTGTTGGTGAATATTGCTTGCAAGCATTCGGCCAAGGCCACTTTTATGACCTAGCTTTTGTTGCAATTTGATTTGTTGATTTGGTGTGTGCAAATAATTTTGTGTAAATGTGTTTCTTTAACCATTTACCAATGTACTTTACTATTCACTTAAAAAATTACCAAAAAGTTAAAAACATTTTCATTCTTACTTTTCACTTCTTACCACAAGTTTTTACCTCATTCATTAACTCTTTACTCAAAAATACAAAAAGATTTTACCATTCACTTTTTACCATTTACCTTTCACCTCTCATTAAAATATTTTCACTTGCCTTTACACTTGTTTCACTATTTGCATATCACATCATGTTTAATCACTTACCTCTTGTTGATGATTGGGTGATGTGATCCAAATACTTATGCCTAGTGCATATCCCAAGTAGAGGAGATCACCCAAAGTGAATCAATCCCTTTGTGTTTCATTTGCATAGTTAATTACTTGTCTCTTGTTGATGATTGGGTGATGTGATCCAAATACTTATGCCTAGTGCATATCCCGAGTAAGGGAGATCACCCAAAGTGAATCAATCCCTTTGTGTTTCATTTGCATAGTTAATTACTTGTCTCTTGTTGATGATTGGGTGATGTGATCCAAATACTTATGCCTAGTGCATATCCCAAGTAGGGGAGATCACCCAAAGTGAATCAATCCCTTTGTGTTTCATTTGCATAGTTAATTACTTGTCTCTTGTTGATGATTTAGTAATGTGATTCAACACTAATGCCTAGTGCATGCCCCAAGTGTTGAAGATTACTTGAAAGCGATTCAACTACTTGCATCATTTACTTACATGCTTTGCATTCATTACTTGTGTGCTCATTGTGCTTGAAAGTGTTGAATTGGTGTTCACAACTTGGTTGTTTGATTTTCGCAAAGACTTTGTAAAGTCATAGACTTATTGCTGCTCGATAGTAACACTTCAAACCTCAAAACCATGTCGTATGTGAAAGACAATTCGTTACTCGTTAGTAACATCTACAGTTTCAAAACTTTTAGCACTCAAGTTCAAAAAACAAGTTTGTCACTCATTAGTAACAACTTCAATTTTCAAAAACCTTTTGCATTCATAATTAAAAACATTTTTTTTGCATTTGCACTCAATCAATTTCAAACTCATAAAAACAATGTGAGCAAGTAATGATCACCCATAGCCTTAGCTAGTTTGATCATGAAAGCTCTCCCTTTTTCAAAAGCCATGTGAACTAGTAAGGATCACCCATAGCCTTAGCTAGTTTGATCATGAAAGTTCCTTCCTTTTTCAAACACCTTCTTCAAGGTTTCTTTTTCTCGCTCCAAGAACTACGTTGCTTTGATTCCCACTTGGGATACGTAGGAGCGAGACTTGTTCTCGTCAAGCACATCAAAAAAAAATCTTCACTTTCACAACAATAAAAAAACCTCCATTTTCAAAACAAACAAAAAAATGTTTTCAAACCCATTGTCGTTAGTAGCTAATCAGAACCGTAGTTCGTCTAGCTATTGACATCGATGTCCTTTCTCCAAAAAGAACAATAAGTGATGACCACCCACAGCCTTTGCTAGTTTGGTCATCAAACAAATCAATCCTTTTCAAAAAAGCTTTCAAAAAGAGAATAAAAACAAGTTGTTACCAACGGTCACCCAGAACCTTAGTTCGTTTGACTAGCGGTAGCGACTCCTTTTGAGTACTTAGCGGTGATTACCCATAGCCTTAGCTAGTTTAGTCACTCGCTAGTACTCGTCCTATTTCGAAAACTCACCTAAAAAGTTAAAAAACAAAAACCAAGGCAGAACTACGTAGCTCTGAGTTCTCCATTGTACCAGGAGATACGTAGGAGCGGGTCGTTACCCCCGTCGAGCTCTTTTCTAAAAAACTCTCTTTTTCCCCCTCTTTACATAAGTTTTCCATTAATTTCCCATCCATCTTCAAATAAGAATAAAATAGGCAAATCTAAGTATTCTTCAAATCAAACATTGAAACCACACAATTTAATTAGAGGTTCCCTTTCAGTAGAAAGGAGGAATGGGGTGCTAATACCTTCCCCATTCCTAACCGACCCCCGAACCCATATCTCTATTTTTCAAAAGACCACCCGCCTTTTTGTAAAAGACTTTTTTCTAATGTTTTGGTCTAAAAACTAAAATATTGGTGGCGGCTTCACAATTTTCTACGTTGTACATTGAAGAACCCTAAACGGGATTTTTCGGGGTATAACAGCTGGCGACTTCACTGGGGACTAAAAAAACATTTTTTTCAAAAGTGGGTCAAGCCTAATTAATTAAGCGTGTGGTTTGTGTGATTGATTTGAACATCTTGCTTTGCCTCTATTCTTCTTCCTTTTCATAAGCATGTTGCATCCATATGCATTCTTCTATGTTTGCTTTTGTTTAAAATAATAGATAGTTACTTCTTTGCTTAAATGCTTAGTTTCCTCATGCATATTTCCCCTCTCTTGTCATGTCCCCTTCTTCTTTGCTCGCTTCCTTAAGCAAGTAGTGCGTTGTTGTTGGCACCCTAGGCTTGTTTGTATTTGAATGATATTGAACCCTAGAGTAGACAACATGCTATTGTCTGGACTGTTCTGGATTGTCGTTTGCAGGTGGGGTAGTTTTTAAGGAAATGCCCTTCGCACACACACACTTGTACCTTGAGATTATATGATTAGAGAAGGAGACCATAACCCAGGTCTGTTAGGGTATCGTAGGACGAGTGGATTCGAGTAGTGGGAGCCCATCAGGACCTTTGTCCGTTTGGCTACTCGCGAAAGTTTCAATCAGAGTTGTGCTCTTCCATGATACCTTGTACCTAGCAGTTTGCTGCATTTACAAGGAATTTCGTGAAAGAGACTGTGGCTCTGATGACCTTTGTGAGGGTGTGAATAGAGCTACATGAGAAGATTATCCCTAAAATGCCTTAGATCATAGGTTCTACCCCCTTTTACGTCACAAGGGCTTTCCAAATTGTGTGTTGCATCGTTGCATTCAGTTCAATCAATTTTTCCTTCAAAATTTTTGAAAATCAAAAAAGATATGCTTTTCCTTTTCGCCTATATGAGGTGGCATATAATTTTCAAATCACCACCTGTAAATATCCTCATTCTGCACAAAAAAAAGGGTATCATTGCATCACTGCATTATCGCATCATTTGCATTGCATAAAATTCCAATTTTGAAAAAAAAAACCATTCATCTTGCATTCCCTTTCATTACGTAAAGATAAAACAAAAAACAATTATCATCTGCATAGCATAAGCATTTCATTTATAATCATGCAAAAAAATCCTCGTCGAGTTCATCCAAGACGAGGCGTTCATGCATAAGCATTATTTCAAAAAAAAAGAGAGACACAGTAGAACTACGCAAGCTTTGATTCCTCATTACAATGGGGATACGTAGGAGCGGGTCATACCCCGTCAAGCACATTTTTCTAAAACCTTTTTTTTTCCAATAAATCATTTGCATCTCCAAATAATTTTCAAAATCATGTTCCAAAACTAAAAAACAAAAAAGAAAATCATTGTGAGTATCATGCATTTCATTGCACAAAAATAATGATGAAAACAAGAAAGCATCTCATTCATGATCATGAATAAAAATCATCATTTAGAAAAAAGCATCATTCCTGCATCTTTCATCATTCAAAAGAAAAAGGGGGCATCAGCGTTTCATATCTTGTATTGCCTCTATAAAAAATCATTTTGAGAAGAAGCATCATTCTTGCATCATTCATCATCCAAAGATCCACTGGCATTTCATACTTCGTCTTGCATAAAGAGAAAGCATCAAAAAGAAAAAAAAAACTTTTAGAATAATTACACTTTTCAAGTGAATATGCTTTCATACATTTCATTTTCATCATGTATACATCATAATCCATGCATTGCATACAACAAAAATGTTGTGATGAGAGCCGAGATGTTCTTGCAAAGTAATCTTTCCTTCTTGGAAACGTTTACCCTCACTCATTTGCAAACTCAAGGTGTTCCAAGGCACTCAGTTTTTCACATCAATAGCTCATTTGTATTTCCTTCAAAAAAGGGCATTACATCTCACCCATTCCATGATAAAAGACCGAAACAGTTCATCAAAAAGTTTTCATATCATGTCTTAACCAATGTTAACTCTCTGTGAAGCGTTCTCCTAGTAAGCATGCATGCCAGGTGCAGTTTCTCTTGCTTGAGTCAGTCAATTTCCTTCATTTATCATCATTCCCCATCCAAGTCTAACCCCACCCCGTCCACCCATAAAGTGCATATTCTCCCCATCAGTGCGTATTTGACTTTGGTTCATTCTAATACTTTAAGTCCTCCATGCTGGGGCAAGTCTGTGATCATTAATTCCCCTTGATTAATATCATTTTCCTTCAGTACAAGTCTCTCAAAAAAAAATAATAATATAATAAACAGGAAAACGAGTTCGCTAGGTTGAAAACCCGCAAAGGGCGGCCTAGGCAAAAAGGAGCGCCCGGTGGACTGAAAACTCGCAAAGAGCGGTCCAGGCAAAAATTAGGGCACAAAAAAGGAAAAAGAGCAAACACATGAAGATAGATAAATTATTGTTCTAAAGTTAAGTCTTATAGAAATAAGCAATCGGGATTTGAAATGAAGTTTGGCCATCTCCTCAAAAACCCCAAAATCCCAGAAAGTCCCTTTCCTACCCACCTTAAGCCAAGAAAATCCCAAAGAGAAAAACAAAATCCTCTCCTACCCACCGTAAAAAAAAAAAAAAAAGAGCCAAAAATCCAAAAATCACCCTAGACAAGGATCACCTCAAATATCAAAAAACAGGGCATCACCTTTTACCAGCTCACCCGAGTCAAAGAATGAAAAGAGCCAAATAAAAAAGAGACCAAGAAAAAAGGAGAAAATCAAAAAGGGATTCAAAAATGAAAACCCCAAAACAAGAGAAACAAAAGAAATATCAGTGGTGAGCTGGTACATGTTGCCACAAAACACAAGAGATCCTTGTCTCAATAAACCTTCAAACACTTCATCATTCCCATACACCCCCCTTCCATAAACCGTAAACACTTTCCTTTGACCTCGACATCCCGCCCCTCACAAACCCTTAGCCAGGAATAAAATTTCCAAACACCCTATCAAGCCATTTAACCCTCATAGACCATTAACCGTCAAATCAATGCCGAATAAAAATCATCCTCCCATCAACCTCAAACACTTCGATAAGCCCGATTACCCCTCCTCCACGAAACACCACAATCCTGAAATGTCCAGTCCGATCAATGACCGGTTGCTTTCGTTTTCTCATGTTTTAATCTTAGGACAACTAAGTTTATCTGTCTACAATGTGTTTGCTCAAAAAAAAAAAAACAAACGATCAGAAAAAAGAAAGCTGATCAAGAAAAAAACAAACCCTCGGGAAAAAGAAATGAGGGAGAAAAAACAAACAGTCAGAAAAAAGAAAGCTGACAAAATAAAAGAGGGACCTGCACTCCAAAACAGCTTCAAACTGCATTAAAACAAGGTTTAGTGATCACCAAGTGAGGCTTCTTTCACACCAAAAGTCAAGACATCAGTAGAGAACCAAATATTTGCACTGAGAACGTCACTCAGGTTCAAAGTTGGGGCATTCTCTTCACCACCCACCCACCCTGGTCTTGGGAAAGTCTGTTCAAATGCCCATCCCATGTCACTCCAATTGTCAATACTTCCAAAGTGAGGGCAAGTACATTCCCATTCCTTCACCTCATTCATTCCCATAAAAAAACCTCACCGGGGCAATCTCTCAAACAAAGCCTTGTTATTCTAACTGGGGCAGCTTTGTCCTTGTTATGACTGGGGCAACATCAAACTTTGTGGGGTGAGACAAAATCTCTTTTGCACCTTTTATTTCAAAAGCCGAAGCATTCCCAATTCATCATCTTCTACACCCCTAGTTGTCGTCACCACTAGACAGGGGCAAGTTATTCATTCGTCAAAGACATGAATTGGGGCAATCCTGTATCTCTTGATCCCTCATAAGCTTCGGCAATAACCATGTCTGTCATTTCTTCACTTGCCATAAATATCCATACCCTAAACCAATTCCAAGTTAACTGACTCAGTCATTCACATTTGCACTCCTATGCATGCTTACTAGGCAATGCTTCAAAGAGAGAGAATACAAGTTAGTCATGCGATATCTCAGATCCAGTCGTCATTGGAAGGAAGAGAAAACAAGTGAGCTTGTTTGTAAATAAACACCTTGAGAACACCAGAGTTTTAAGCAAAACTAGTTTTTTTCAAAAAGAATGATCCAGATTCACCTCCACTTTTGTTTTGCATCCAAAGTCTCGCGTCTCATCATCTCAAAAATGTTTAATCATGCATATCGTATTTTTCGCCTCATGCATTTGGGCGTTCCTTTTTGTTCATCATAGTGTCTCATTTGCATCGTGCCAACATCATCATTTTATGGAAGGCAACAAAAAAAAGAAGCAGCGGATAAAAGCGAAAATCTTCCATCTCATTCCATCAAGCATCAAAGCATTACATCATAAAAGCAAAAACACGTCATCCCATGTCATAACATTTGCATCCAAGCATTTCATTCACACCATATTCACATTTGCATTCGCATTTCATGCATGTCATCCAAAATGCCTGTGTTTCCCAATCAATCATCTCATATCATTACACTATGCATCATAACGTTAGCATCCAAACATTTCATTTGCATTCGCATTTCATGCATTCATCCAAAATGCCTATGTTTCCCAATCAACTATTTCATATCATGCATCAAAGTATTGCATTTGCATCCTCACATAGCAAAAAGAGCAAAAGAAAAAACAAACAGTCAAAAAAAAAAGCAAGCAAAAGAAACTCCTGCATCACATCACATCCATCCCATCAAAAACAATCATGGCATTTGCATTGCATGCATTTGTTCATTTTCAGCTGCAGGTACAAAGAGAGGATGAGCACTTCGGTGTTAGCCCTCGCCCCCATATTCCAGAAAATGCTCCCCAAGTTGGGAGTTCAAAAAAAAAACAAATAAGCAGAAAACAGAAAGCTGCTCAAAGCAAACAGAATAAACAAAAAATAAACAAGCAGAAAAAAGAAAGCTGCTTAAAGAAAACAAACAGCATAAACAAAGACAGAAGAATTGCAGAAAACGGAACATAAAAAGAACACACCATCTTCATATCATTCATCATTCTCATACCATTCATACCATTCATCGCTTCATGGCATCAAACAGTAGTGCATTACACTTTCAATTTGTATCTCAGAAGAGCGAAGAAATAACAGAAAAAGCATTCCACCAAAGTCAATCATTGCATTCATATGCATTCAAGTGCATACGTTTCATGTACCAGTCAAGATAGAAGTAGTTACCTCAGACTAGATAGTCTCAACCCAGAGTTAGTAAACTCCATCAACCCAGAGTTAGTGAACTCCATCAATCCAGATCACAACATCGTGTACGAGCACGCGATGGATCCATCCGACTTCGTCAAGTCCTTCGGATTAGTTATGTCAACCTAAGGCATAATGGACATCCTTTGATCAAATCAGTTCCGGACCTGATGTTGATCGGCCGCTCGAGAAGGCCACCCCTAAGCTCGGACTCAACAAGAGTCCGTTAGAAGGTTTTTAGGCAACCTCCGAATTCAGGACCCCAGCGTCCCTTCAGAACCCCAGTGTTCATTCAGGATCCAAGCATCCCTTCAGGACCCAAGTGTCCATCCAGGTTACTTTCTTTACTGCTTTCTTAATAGCTTTATTTCCTGCTTTTTGAGGGCGGGCATTTCATTTAAGTAAAAAAAAAAGAGAGAAAATTCGGGTTTTCCCAAGCAGACAAAATCAGTATAATTTCTGAATTCTTTATTTCTATTTTGCCTCGGAATATGTTTCGGCCAATTCATATTCCTTGTCAAAATCCAAATAAAGAGGGGCAGCTGTCATACCCTAATTTTGTCCGCCTAGGTCGAAACCCTAATTTTCAAACAAAAATAAGTAAGTTAAGGTTTAGCATTCATTCATAATGTCATGAAGACCATCATTCATGCATTTCAAAGTTTTGAAAGTCATCTTAGGATTAGGGATGCATTGCATTGCCTTTTATAGCATTTTCAGAGTTTTTTAAGACCAAGGGCATTTTGGTCATTTTCGAAAAATGAGACATTTCTCAGCAAAAAAATCATTTCTTGCATACATTTTAGATTTTAGGGCCATTTTAGAGTTTTGAAGTAATTCTTGAAAAGAAAATGCATTTTGAACAAGGATTAGGGTTTCTAATGATCAAAAGGGCATTTTGGTCATTTCGCCAAAAAAATTCAATTTTTCATCAAAAAATCACAGGGATCTATAAGGAATCACTTGAGGTGAGATGTGCTTGATCATACATATTTTTGGTAAATACATTGTTGATTTATGTAAAAGAAAGAAAAAGTCAAAACCGTAAAGTCAACAATGGAATATTCTTCAAGCATCTTCAAAGTGGGGCACCCAAATCAATTTTGGGATGATGGTAGCATTTATTTCTGAACCCAATGATTGATCATAGGATATGGCCCAAAATGGCAAGAATTTAGAAGAATTATCTAGAAGGGAATAAGGAATATCCCTTTGAATTTTGAAAGGTCAAGTGTAGTACAATAGTACAAGTTGCAATTCCACTCACTCTCTCTCCCTTGGCTGCGAATATCAGCTCTATATCCACCCAATTTTGATTTATTTTATTGCTTGATAATCATGTTTTGATCATAGCCTTTCATTTGAATTGTAAATGCAATCCCAACCCTCCATTTGAATTAAAATGGCATTCTTGCAATATGAACCATTTGGAAAAACATTTTGGTAAAATGATTTATCCTTCACCCTCCCTCCTTATGCTGCGCCCCTCAGCCCCCTCTCTCCTCCCTTTGTGCTTCTTGACTACCCTCAATCCTTGTGACAATTGATCCTAACCATTGATCCCAAATAAAACTCTAATCCTAGAGCACAAGTGAGAGGAAGTGACATAGTTACCCTCAACTTTGAGTGGCCTCTATAAATACCATTTTGTGCTCAGCTCACAAGGACCTTTTGGCTGATCATTCACTCCTCAAAAAAACCTAGCACACTCTCTCAAAAGAGCCTCCAAAATCGTGAGCACACTCACCTTCATCCACCCATTGTTTCTTTGATTTTTCTTCACCAAATCACTTCCAATCCACTCCCATTTCGCATATCTTCTTCCTACCATCTTCAAGTTCAGATTCATACCCTCAAGAGCTTAGGATTTTGAAGGTTTTCAAGGGCTTGGTTGGTGTTCTTTTGAAGATTTGGTTGATTGGTTCACTAGCTCTCCATTTTCGCATAGTTTAGTGAAGGCTCTAGGTAAACTCTTAGAACCCTTTGCATTCATAAACTTTTTGCATCAAAAAGACTTATTTCTTTTGCATATTCATCAAAATGTAGATTAGGGGGCTGTTGGGGGAGATTTGGCATCTCACCCCTATTGAATAAGTTGTGTTATGTGATCTTTGCATATCATCATCTTTGCATCTTTGTTTCATGAATAAAATGCTTTTTTCCCCTTGATTTGGTTTCGGCCTTATGTTAGATCTTAGGGATCTTGTTTCTTCTAATTCATTTCATGTCCAAAATGTGAATAATGGTTGGATTTCAAGCATGTGTAGCTTAGGGTTCAACTTGTAGAAACTAAGGTTTTGATGTTTGTTTCATTTCCTTAATTTTTGTATGAATAAATGTATGTGATACTTGATCTTTATCTTATAATCTCATGTGCTATGTTATGTTTGTGTTTGATGTCATTTTTATGCATCAATTTATGTCATGTTTGGCATGAAATTTGTTGGTGAATATTGCTTGCAAGCATTCGGCCAAGGCCACTTTTATGACCTAGCTTTTGTTGCAATTTGATTTGTTGATTTGGTGTGTGCAAATAATTTTGTGTAAATGTGTTTCTTTAACCATTTACCAATGTACTTTACTATTCACTTAAAAAATTACCAAAAAGTTAAAAACATTTTCATTCTTACTTTTCACTTCTTACCACAAGTTTTTACCTCATTCATTAACTCTTTACTCAAAAATACAAAAAGATTTTACCATTCACTTTTTACCATTTACCTTTCACCTCTCATTAAAATATTTTCACTTGCCTTTACACTTGTTTCACTATTTGCATATCACATCATGTTTAATCACTTACCTCTTGTTGATGATTGGGTGATGTGATCCAAATACTTATGCCTAGTGCATATCCCAAGTAGAGGAGATCACCCAAAGTGAATCAATCCCTTTGTGTTTCATTTGCATAGTTAATTACTTGTCTCTTGTTGATGATTGGGTGATGTGATCCAAATACTTATGCCTAGTGCATATCCCGAGTAAGGGAGATCACCCAAAGTGAATCAATCCCTTTGTGTTTCATTTGCATAGTTAATTACTTGTCTCTTGTTGATGATTGGGTGATGTGATCCAAATACTTATGCCTAGTGCATATCCCAAGTAGGGGAGATCACCCAAAGTGAATCAATCCCTTTGTGTTTCATTTGCATAGTTAATTACTTGTCTCTTGTTGATGATTTAGTAATGTGATTCAACACTAATGCCTAGTGCATGCCCCAAGTGTTGAAGATTACTTGAAAGCGATTCAACTACTTGCATCATTTACTTACATGCTTTGCATTCATTACTTGTGTGCTCATTGTGCTTGAAAGTGTTGAATTGGTGTTCACAACTTGGTTGTTTGATTTTCGCAAAGACTTTGTAAAGTCATAGACTTATTGCTGCTCGATAGTAACACTTCAAACCTCAAAACCATGTCGTATGTGAAAGACAATTCGTTACTCGTTAGTAACATCTACAGTTTCAAAACTTTTAGCACTCAAGTTCAAAAAACAAGTTTGTCACTCATTAGTAACAACTTCAATTTTCAAAAACCTTTTGCATTCATAATTAAAAACATTTTTTTTGCATTTGCACTCAATCAATTTCAAACTCATAAAAACAATGTGAGCAAGTAATGATCACCCATAGCCTTAGCTAGTTTGATCATGAAAGCTCTCCCTTTTTCAAAAGCCATGTGAACTAGTAAGGATCACCCATAGCCTTAGCTAGTTTGATCATGAAAGTTCCTTCCTTTTTCAAACACCTTCTTCAAGGTTTCTTTTTCTCGCTCCAAGAACTACGTTGCTTTGATTCCCACTTGGGATACGTAGGAGCGAGACTTGTTCTCGTCAAGCACATCAAAAAAAAATCTTCACTTTCACAACAATAAAAAACCTCCATTTTCAAAACAAACAAAAAAATGTTTTCAAACCCATTGTCGTTAGTAGCTAATCAGAACCGTAGTTCGTCTAGCTATTGACATCGATGTCCTTTCTCCAAAAAGAACAATAAGTGATGACCACCCACAGCCTTTGCTAGTTTGGTCATCAAACAAATCAATCCTTTTCAAAAAAGCTTTCAAAAAGAGAATAAAAACAAGTTGTTACCAACGGTCACCCAGAACCTTAGTTCGTTTGACTAGCGGTAGCGACTCCTTTTGAGTACTTAGCGGTGATTACCCATAGCCTTAGCTAGTTTAGTCACTCGCTAGTACTCGTCCTATTTCGAAAACTCACCTAAAAAGTTAAAAAACAAAAACCAAGGCAGAACTACGTAGCTCTGAGTTCTCCATTGTACCAGGAGATACGTAGGAGCGGGTCGTTACCCCCGTCGAGCTCTTTTCTAAAAAACTCTCTTTTTCCCCCTCTTTACATAAGTTTTCCATTAATTTCCCATCCATCTTCAAATAAGAATAAAATAGGCAAATCTAAGTATTCTTCAAATCAAACATTGAAACCACACAATTTAATTAGAGGTTCCCTTTCAGTAGAAAGGAGGAATGGGGTGCTAATACCTTCCCCATTCCTAACCGACCCCCGAACCCATATCTCTATTTTTCAAAAGACCACCCGCCTTTTTGTAAAAGACTTTTTTCTAATGTTTTGGTCTAAAAACTAAAATATTGGTGGCGGCTTCACAATTTTCTACGTTGTACATTGAAGAACCCTAAACGGGATTTTTCGGGGTATAACAAACCCCAAACTTAAACCCTTGCTTGCCCTCAAGCAATGACACTTGAATAAGACAAGAAAACATAAAACACATATTCACAGAATTCGTCACACAATCAGTTTCCTTGCTAACTCAAACAATTTTTTCAAGATTGTTCTTAAGGGGCTATCCTTTCAGATTCACACTCACTCACACACACACACACCATTGCTTTTCATAACATCTAGAATTATTACTGCTCAATTGTGAGTGTGTGATCTCTAACTTAGCTTAATTCCTAGCTAGGTTTAGAATCTCTCTTAGCCTTGGAAAGAATCGCTTTCTCTTTGTCAAGCCAAAGAATTTTTCAAAAGAGAGAGAGTAAACTAACAACTTCACATAAGAATTGAGGGGCTTCAAAGCACAACAATGGGCTTGATTAGGCATTTCAGATCTCTGGTCAGTGCACTAACTATTGATATGGTGATTTCTCAACGCTATAGCGTTAGGTGCTATAGCACTGACAATTTGATGAACAAATGTAGCTACAATGCCCTCATTACTGAACTCCTTTATTTGTATTTCCTTCTTTCTTTTTTATTTTACATTTTTGGAACAGTTCAGCATTTGTTTCGGGTAATTGCAGCTAATTACAATATACAAAACCATTTGGCAATACATTTGGACACTTTGATCTTCATACCTAGCCTTAATATAACCGATGCACCCCCAAACTTAGCTTCAAAAGCTACTCTTGATTTTTAGTAAAAACTTGACTCAACCTTGGTTAACCAGGACTAGCTTCAGCATCAGATAGTCCTTAGCTAACTAAGTTTCTCCCTACACTTATGCACTTAATCATCATTTAATTTAGCCCAAAAAGAACAATTTCTAATATTGCAAGGCTAGAAAAATCAACTGATCACTTCATTTAACATTTAACAAAATAGACATGTAAGGTCCTCCCCCTAACTTAAGACCCAGCAGTGTCCCCACTGCTCATGCATACTAAAGGGAGAGGTCAATGGCTAAAACTCAACAGAATTAAAAACAACAGAAGTAAACTCCTAAACATACTGTTAGATGTAGGAATAGGTGCTATAGCACCTAACAGGTTTATTTAAAATAGGCAAACACACATTTTTTTAACAGAAGGGTTAGACTACTTCTCTGCTAACCCAGATTTGGGCCTTTTTCTTGCTCTGGTGGGTACTGTGGTGACTCTGCTGCTGGATGACTTGGGCTTATTCTTTGGTGATTCCTTTGTTACTACCACCTCAGCCTCCATATTGGTAGCCATCAAACGCTATAGCATCTACTGTTACCACAACAACTGCTACATGATTATTTTCTCACTTCATAAAATTCACTCCTGCACAAAAGAAAATTTAAAAACACAGAATTGTTAGTTTAAATCCATGGGGTTGCCTCCCAGGAGCACTTGCTTTAAGAGTCTTCACCCATAATTCCTCTTTTGTTAGAGGTCTTGAAGTTCAATGGTGGTCTTGTCCCTGACCACATGTTCACCGAAGTATTGCTTCACTCTTTGGCCATTCACCTTGAAATTTCCACTAGTGGTTTCATCAAACATATCGACAGCAGTTGCTGCAACATTCACTTGTTCAGTAGATGCTATAGCAACAGATGCTTCAACAAGGTTTTCTCCATCCTTTGGTTTTGACCATTGTGGTGGCTGGGTGGTTTCCGGTTGTTTGATTTCAACAATGACTTGAGTGCATTTGGTGATTTTTGGTGGTGAGGGAGGTGGTATGGGCTGTTTGGGTGATGATTGTGATGAGTTTTTGTGACGTGGGGATTGGGGTGATGGGGTTTGTTGTTGGTTGAGGGTTGCTTTAGGACCTGGCTCAGGCTCAATCTCCTTAGCACTCTCTTCTTCTTTTGATCCCTCTCTTCCTCCCTCACTCTCCTTAGAGAACTCAATGACATCAGCCTCACCTTGTAACACACCTTCTTCCAGAAGCTTTTCTTTTTCAGTGTTGGCAAGAGCCTTGACCACGTGGTCATCTTGCTTGTGGAAGTGTTTTTGAATAACAGAATCAAGAGACACCACAAAAGAACACTCCTCAGTTCCTGCATCATAGGACTTGAGAGCATTCATCACATTAAACTTAATCTCTTAATCATTGACTCTCATAGTCAATTCTCCTTTCTGCACATCAATCAATGTCTGGGCAGTAGCTAGGAATGATCTCCCAAGAAAGATAAGAACCTCCTTATCTGCATCAAAATCAAGAATAACAAAATCCACAGAAAAAACAAATTTGTCAACCTTAATAAGCACATCCTCTATTAACCCCTCAGGATAGGCTATGGACCTATCTGCTAACTGAAGGCTAAGGTGGTAGGCCTCACAATACCAATACCAAGATGTTTAAATATGGATTTGGGCATCAAATTGATGCTTGCACCCAAATCACATAGAGCACGGCCAGAATAAGAGTTACCCATAGAACATGGTATTGTGAAACTGCCAGGATCCTTCAATTTCCTTGGGATCTTGTTCTACATGATCATGGTGCATTCTCTAGTCATTGCTACTGTCTCAAACTCTCCTAATCTATTCCTCTTGGTGAGCTCCTACTTCATAATTTTTGCATAGTTGGGAATTTGTTGAAGTGCTTCCATCAAGGGAACATTGATGTGGAGTTTATTCAGCACATCCAATAATTTACCAAATTGCTTGTTCTCATGAGCCTGCTTCAACCTTTGTGGAAAAGGAGGAGGAGGGTATTCTAGAACAAGCTTAGGTGGTGGGTGGCACATGTGCAGGATCAAACGCTATAGGAGTGGGTGCTATAGCATCAGAAGTATTTTTTATTTTTCAGTTTTTTTATTTTTTTCTTTATCTTTTCTACCATCACCTGTTACAGTAGATGGTCCTGTCAAATATTTCCCACTTCTCAGAGATATATCCTTTACATGCTCCTTCCTTGCTACATGAGAAGTTGAAGCTTCAGTTGTGGAAGGTAATGATCCACTATGCCTTTGGTTGAGAGCAGAGGCTATCTACCCCACTTGGATCTCCAAATTCTTTATAGAGGCTTCATGAGCTTGCAAAGTTGTTTTACAATCATTCATGAAGGATTTCAACAGAGTTTCAATAGAGCTATCCATAGCTGGGGAAGCTTGTCTTTGATGGTTTTGAGCAGGAAATCATGGTGGCACAGCAGGTACATTTGAATTTGTTGCTGCGGCAATGTTACCATCCCATCTGAAGTTTGGGCGATGTTTCCAACCATGATTATAAGTATTTGAATAGGGATTGTTATTCTTGTTGACTCCCACATAATTAACAGAGACAGAATTGGCTGGACATTCTTCATAGAGATGGCATCCTCCACAGTATTCACAACTGGTTTCTCCTGGAGGGACTTGTTCAATCACAGCAACAGTGGACTCCGTAGCCGCTACATCGTCAGATGCTATAGCGCCAGGAGTACTAAATTTTTTGATAATGTTTGTGAGGGAAGCCACTTGTGCTGATAGAGTAGATACTTCACTAATTTCATGGACCCCAGCTACCTTCTTCACTGAATTGAGCCTCTCAGTAGGCCATTGGGAGCTGTTGGTTGCAATGAGCTCTTCAATGAGCTCTATCAATTCACAAGCTTCAATATATGATGAGTTTAAGATCACTCCTCCAGATGAGGCATCTAACATGAGTCTGGTTTGTGGCTCCAACCCATTGTAGAAAGTTTCCATCTGAATGACATAAGGTATCCCATGATGAGGACATTTTCTCAATAGCTCTTTCCATCTTTCCCATGCTTCATACAACGATTCACCATCTTTTTGTTTAAATGAAGTAATATCATTCCTCATTCTGGCATTTTTGTTTGGTGGAAAATATTTTACCAAAATTTTTTCTGCCATTTCATTCCATGTATGGATAGAGTTAGGCTCTAGAGAATTTAACCAGGACTTAGCTCTATCCTTCAAGGAATATGGAAATTTTTTTAATCTAAAGGCATCTTCACAAACACCAGGAATGAGGAAGTTACTACAAACTTCCAAAATTGTTTTAAATGTGAATATGGGTCCTCTAGAGGAGAACCACCAAATTGTCCCACAGTTTGAAGCATTTGGAACATCTTGGGTTTGAATTCAAAATGAGCAGTGTTGAGAGTAGGTCTTGCTATGCTTGTTTGCATTATTTGAGGATCAAACACAGCATAGTCTTTCATGGGCCTATCCCCGTCATTAACCATGTCTCCAGGACCTTGATTTATGACTTGCTGCCTGTATCAGTCATCTGGATCATGTATTGTGACAGAATGAGTGATTGGACCTCTACCCCATGGAGTGGACCACCACCAGGGTCAGATCTACCACCTCTTCTTCTATGGCCACCTCTGGAATTTGATCTTCCACCAATTGTACCCCTACCAGAACCCTTATGTTCTGACATGGTAGGTCTCAACTGGAACATTAACCGTAGGAACTGCAGCTACCCCTGGTCCTACTTCCCCGTGACGACTCCATATCCAATAATTTGGCCTAAACCCATTATTGTACAAATCAAGTCTAACTTCTTCTTCATTTTTTATAAATCGAAAGGAACATTTCAAGCACGGACATCTAATACCGCTTTGTCGCGCAAATTCTTCATGACACTTAGCACAAAAAACAAACTCTTCTACTCCTTCTACAAAACGTCGCTTTAAACCGGATCTTCCAGGAAACAATCGATCATACATCCAACTACGATCCATAATTTCAAGATCTATGTACTACACTACAACGTAAATGAAATAAACTATCAAATAAACTATCAATTACTTTACCCGTAAATATTATTTCGTAGGCCCAAATCCGCCGGAAATACCAAAAAATCCGCCGAAAAATTTGCGGAGGAAAAAAAAACCGCCGGAAAATCCAACAAATCCGTCGGTAATGTTTCGGCGGATAAAAATCCGCCTGTAACACCCCGATTTTCGTGCATTGTGGTTCTTTTAGTATATGCTTGTTTTATGAATCATTTTGAGTTGATAAGATTAAATTATTTTAATTCATTGTGCGTTTGAGCTATTACAATTAATGGAAATCCTATTTAAAAGTATTTTTATATGTTATTAGTAATATATGATTCTTATTATCTATTTATTTTATTTTTATAAATATTAGTATTTTAGAAGTTAAATGTTTTAAAAATTATTTTGGACTATTAGTGTGCTAAAATAATAGTTGTAGTTAAAATGTGCTCTTAAAAGTGATTTAAAGTTGATTTTGGGTTTGCAACTCGTATACACCCCCTTCTGTTCGCTACTTGCACCCCCTATAATTTAAAATCCTTCCAGCAGTGCAGCCCAGCACCTAGACCAGTTAAAACACGCGTCCCCCTCCTCTAAGCCACGGCCACGCATGAAAATTCATATGCCAACTCGAAATCATCTGCTGAGCACGTTTCTACCCTCTGTTTCCGCGATTGAGGCCCCATTTTGGGGCTGTTCTCACCCTCATTCTCACGAACCTAGTGCTACCATGTTGAACCATATGCGGTTTTTGTTGCCTCTCATACTCATCCATCGTTCTCTGCTTCACTGCGACCCAAACCCCTCCATTTGAGAACAGAATTTCCCTGCACAAATTGAAAACTATTTTTTGATATGAATTTTCGAATCACCCGTCCCTACGAGAAACATCTTTGGCCACTGCTAAATCCACAATGTTATGTTCACTGTTGCCATTACAATAAATGAGTGAGGTGTCCATAGCTCATTAATGACTTAGTGATAGTTAGATTAAGAACACTATATAGCTTAACGAAGTCAATTGAGTCATAGACGATAGATGATGACGCTCAGACATAGGTGAGTAAATATAGCACAGATAGAGTGTGAGAGTTATTCATGATTAAGTTTAATAACTTAAGTGAGAAGGAAGAGTTAGTACAATAGTTAAATGATAGTTGATGATGATGATATTTAAGGAATCTTGTCGCAGTATGGGCGAGCCGTACCTGATGATAGGTGGTGGTGTTGTTGTTGTCATCGTCGTTCTCGTTGTCGTCGTTGTTCTCGTTGTCGTTGTGCGATATCGCGCTGATTAGGTCCATGTGTGTCCATCTTGTTGTTGTTGTTGTCGTCATCGTTGTTGTTGTTAGTAGGGAATTGTCGGGCAAGGTATCCCGTTCGGTCAAGGTATCCCGGTCCTCATAGTCCTCTTCCTGCTGTTCTTCGTAGGGCGTTATCGGGCAAGGTATCCCGTTCGGGCAAGGTATCTCGGTCCTATTGATGTTGTTCTTTGTAGGGCGTTATCGGGCAAGGTATCCCATTCAGGCAAGGTATCTTGGTCCTATTGTTGTTGTTCGTCGTAGGGCATTATCGGGCAAGGTATCCCGTTCGGGAAAGGTATCCCGGTCCTATTGTTGTTGTTGATGATGATTGTAAGGCAATATCTGGCAAGGTATCCTGATCCTGTTGTTGTTGTTGTTGTTTTTGTTGTTGTTGTTGTTGCCTGATAGCGAAATTGGCAAGTGTACGAAATCGTCGCAAGTAATAATAAAACGTAAGACCGAGTGTCGAACTCAAGGATCGAATGCAAATACCAATAAACGTTAACAACAACTAAACGAACAAAAATGAACCGAAGTTTGAGTGAAATTGTAAAGTAACGAGAACTTTTATAGTAAAGACAATAAAATGTTTTTGTATTTTTAATAAAGAACGAAGAACACGAAGTTTACGAGATGATAAAAGAAGTTAGGGATGAACTTCCATTGGTTTTACACTATTGCAAACTAATTTAATAGAGACAATAATCCCCTCTTTCACTTTGTTATCAAACCCACAACATTAATTAATCTCTAATTCCTTAGGCAACTAATCCTTTGTTCACAACTAAAAACCCTAATTCCTTAGGTGATTATAGATGACAACAAGCATTAGAATCAAGGGTTTGCAAGATACAACAACTAAAAGGTTATTCCTAACCTAAGAGTTGAAGGTATTCAATCTCAAGCACTCAAGTATAAAATTTCCATTCCATAAATGAACCATATATCATTCCATGTTTGCTCAAATCATGAAAAGCATTAAAAACAGAGATTAAACACACAAGGTAGGAGAGAATATGACATTAAGAACAAACAAAATCAGTTACAATAGTGATTCACCAATACTCATTCATCCCTAACCCAAAGAGGTTTAGCTAGACATAGTAAAAGGGGAAAAATAGAGGTTACAGCAAAATGAAGAAGATGAACTCATTTGGAGCTCCAAATCTTGTTCCCAAGCCTTGAATCTTCAATAGAGGATGATTGGAGAGAGTATTTTTTGAATTCTAGGGTTTCCAGCCGTCTAAAAGTGTGTTCTGCAGAATGAAAACGCGCTATTTATAGAGTCCAGCGCAGCAGACACTGTTCACTTTCGCTCATAGAACCACATGGATTGCTTTCGCTCATAGAACCACGTGGATCGCTAGCGCTTATAGAACCACATGGATCTATAGTCATTCCTTTTAACAGATCAAATAGCCCTTTTTGCTGCATTATTCCCTTTCTTAAATTGCTCCAAACTTCACCCCTTGCCTTCACACTTTGTTCTACAACTCGATCTAGTTCCCGTGCACATAAAAACAAAGAAAAATCGGCATAACCACTACACAAAAACTAGATTTACAAATTCACAAAATCTGCTCAAACTTTACTGGTTTTCATTAAAATCTTCATTCAAAACACAATTTTTAACATTTGAAACAAGCATGTGATATGGATTTATCACAACCCCAAACTTAAATATTTGTTTGTCCTCAAGCAAACTCAATGCAAAACAAGGGTTGGAGAAATATTACTAGATGTGACTCCAATGTCCAAAATCATACCTAGCTCTAAATCAATAAGCTTTTCACAGTTGTCAATGAGTGACCTAGCATGCATTCTTGTATCCTAAAATCAGCAATTCAAACTTCCCAAATTAGAATCTCAAGCAACACATCATACAATCATCAATTGTGCTCAATTTCACTCAAGTTCCTCACCTATAAGTTTTTCTCTCTCTCTCTCTCTCTCTCTCGCTCTCACACAAGTGTTTCTCTCTCACACAAGTGTTTGCAGGGTAATACACTCAATCACATCAAATGCAACAGACTACCATAGGCTTGACATAATTCTACAACAAGCAATTGCACACAAATACCACACACATCATGAGGACTTATTAAAGGTTGTAATGGGGCTTGGGTAAGGAAGGATAAATTTTGGAATCTAGGCTTTCTTGATTGGAATTGAGAGATGCCATTTTCACTTTTGAACATTTCCTACGCTTACCAACTTCAACAAAGAATTTCCCCAAAATAAAATTGAGCTTGTTATTTCTTCTATATGGTTTGATTTGATTTCTTTTTTTTTTTACTTTTCTCTTTTTCTTTCTTTTTTTTGAAAGAAAATAATATCCTTTGGAAAGAATATAAGAAAGAACATCATATACTACTTTTCGTATACCCCAAACTTGAACAATTGCTTGTCCTCAAGTAACCCCAAACTTAATTTGCAACCCCAAACTTAATTTTGAGCTTCAAGTTCAATTGTGACTATAGATCCCTCAATTCCAAACAAGTGGGACACTTGGTTTTTCAGATAATGGCTTGTAATGAGGGTAATACTCCAAAAAAAAGGTCTAAAGCTCAAATGGTCTATGCAAAGGTCAATGATAAAGGGTAGGCTTTTTAAAGCTCTAGCTGTAGAAAGACAGTTCAACAGAACAGTGACAAAGGTAAAGACAAAACAGAGAAATAAAGAAGAAGAGATAGAACTCCCTCGCATGGGTTGCCTCCCATGAAGCGCTTCTTGAACGTCACTAGCTTGACGGTTGATTGGTCCTTCAATTTGGCTCAGGTGGAGGACATGGCTTCTCAGGTTCCTCCTTCAGTGCTCCATGGGTACATTTTCTTTTAAGCTTGAGTTCCCATTTCATAGAAGTTGCATGAGGGAAATAGAATGAAGGATCCCCTGACATAGGCACAACTTCTTTTTCCTTGGTATCACCCCCTTCTTCAATATCTTTTGACACAACAAGAGTATTCTCAAGAGGTGAGTGGGAAGCTTGATCATGAATTTCTTTTTCAATTGTGGGATCAAGCATCTCCACACGGTAACACCCTTCTTTTCCCTTTTTAGGGTCCATGGCCTTGAGCACGTTGAAAGTCACGAATTCATCTTCGACTTTTAATGTCAAAGTTCCATCCGCCACATCAATTACAACTCTACCAGTATCTAGAAAAGGTCTACCCAAAATCAACGGGATGTCATTGTCTTCTTCCATGTCAAGAACTACAAAATCCACCGGAAAGATGAATTTGTCAATTTTCACAAGGACATCTTCAACTACGCCATATGGATGCTTCACCGAACGATCAGCTAGATGCAAAGTCATCATGGTGTTCTTTATCTGACCAATCCCCAACTTTTTGAAAATGGAGAGTGGCATTACACTGATACTCGCCCCAAGATCACACAGTGCTTTCCCAAAAGTTCTATCCCCAATAGTACAGGGGATAGAGAAACTTCCAGGATCTTTGAGTTTTTGTGGAAGCTTTCTTTGCAAAATTGCGCTGCATTCCTCAGTAAGCATGACTGTCTCCTCATCTACGATCCTACTCTTCTTTGAGAGGATTTCTTTCATGAATTTGGCATATTTGGGCATCTGTTCAAGAGCTTTTTCAAAAGGAATGTTAATTTGTAATTTTTTGAAAACATCTAAAAACTTACCAAACTGCTTTTCATCTTGCTCCTTCTTCAATCTTTGAGGGTAAGGTAGCTTGATGATTGGCTGTGGAAGCTTAGACTCCTCTTGCACAATAGTGTCCTCTTGCACCTTAGAAGGTTCATCAACACCCACAAACTGCTTCTCATTATGCTCCTTCTTCAGTCTTTGAGGGAAAGGTAGCTTAATAATTGGTTTTGGAAATTTTGGCTTCTCTTTTTCATTAGAACTATTGTCAACACCCACATGAGCTTTGTCACCAGACTCAACCACTTCTTCTGAACTCTTCTTTGCTACAGCTTCAATTGTTTTGCCACTCCGTGTGGTTATAGCATTCACTGTTTCACCACTCCTTGGATTAGGAATAGTGTCACTTGGAAGAGTGCCTAGAGGTCTTTGTGCAACTTGCTTGGCCAATTGGCCCACTTGAGTCTCTAGATTTCTGATGGATGCCTCTTGATTTTTAGAACTAGCTTCTAGACTTTTGAAACCTACTCTTGTTTCCTCCATGAATGAAGAAGTTTGTGCAGCTAGTCCCCCAACTGCAATCTCCCAATCTTCTTTCTTTTGAGGAGTGTTTTGGCTTTGTCGTTGATCCTTCCAAGAGAAATTCGGATGACTCCCCCACCCAGGATTGTAAGTGTTGGAAAAGGGATTATTCTTGACGAAAAATATCTCCTCTGGGATTGGTAAGGGAAGTCCACAATCCTGATTAAAATGTGGACCTTCACAGTAGTCACACGTCAAACTTGTCGCAACATTTACTTGAGCAGAATGGTGTTGCAAAGAATTCAACTTTAGAGCTTCCATTCCCTTTTTCAGTTCTTCCAACTGTTGAGTGATTATCTTCTGTTGAGCCAACCCGGCTGTCTGAGCATCTAAGTCAAGAAGACCTCTTCTAGATGTACCTCCTCTATCATGAGCCGCCAAGTAATCATGAGCGGTTCTTTTAGTATATGCTTGTTTTATGAATCATTTTGAGTTGATAAGATTAAATTATTTAAATTCATTGTGCGTTTGAGCTGTTACAATTAGTGGAAATCCTATTTAAATGTATTTTTATATGTTATTAGTAATATATGATTGTTATTATCTATTTATTTTATTTTTATAAATATTAGTATTTTAGATGTTAAGTGTTTTAAAAATTATTTTGGACTATTAGTGTGCTAAAATAATAGTTGTAGTTAAAATGAGCTTTTAAAAATGATTTAAAGTTGATTTTGGGTTTGCAACTCGTATACACCCCCTTCTGTTTGCTACTTGCACCCCCTATAACTTAAAATCCTTCCAGCAATGCAGCCCAGCACCTAGCCCAGTTAAAACACGCAGTTGGGCCTGACCCGACCCGCGACTTCTTCTTCTTCTTCCTCCTCACGCCGCAGCACACAGCAGCAGCAAAACCCTTGTGCAGCTCTCTCTCCCACGCGTCCCCCTCCTCTAAGCCACAGCCACGCATGAAAATTCATATGCCAACTCGAAATCATCTGCTAAGCACGTTTCTACCCTCTGTTTCCGCGATTGAGGCACCATTTTGGGGCTGTTCTCACCCTCATTCTCAAGAACCTAGTGCTACCACGTTGAACCATATGCGATTTTTGTTGCCTCTCATACTCATCCATCGTTCTCTACTTCACTGCGAGCCAAACCCCTCCATTTGAGAACAAAATTTCACTACACAAATTGAAAACCATTTTCTGATTTGAATTCCCGAATCACCCGTCCCTACGAGAAACATCATTGGCCACTGCTAAATCCACAATGTTATGTTCACAATTGCCATTACAAGTTCCATATGCCACCATCCTAGCCATGAGCTATTATCCCTAGTGTTTCCACCTTCAATTTGATGTGATTCATCGCCCTCGGTTCACCGAAAAATGACTTCTACTGTCGCTGGTTGGCCTTCTCGTTCAAACCCCTTCGTAATTTGTGCACTCGGACCTTCAAACTCTCGGGTTCACGGTTTCAACTATTGTCATCGGCGTGTACCTTTCGATCGGTACTCCTTTTTTTAAAAACCCATTTAATTCATTAAACAAGCGAATAATTATATTCAATATTTTTAGTGTATGACTTTTGGACTGTCTTTGCTGTTGTTACATAACTGTACGCGTCCGAGTTAAATGTGGTTCCGCGGGGATTAGACCACCTTGAGAACTCATGACTTGTCTTCATCGTTTGACTTTTGGAATACACTTCGTTATCAGGTACGGGGGGAAAGGGTTTCTGTTCTATTATTGTTTGTATTTATTTATCGCTATTCCTATTTTTGTTTGTATTTATTTAATTTATTCAATTATTCAATTTATTCAATTTGGATAACTGCAATTATTATGGATGACTGTAAATATAATTCAATTTGGATAACTGTAATTATTATGGATGACTGTAAATGATTTAAGTGTCTGTAAATTATTTGATTTGGATGACTGTAACATAATGATTTTGTTGACTATAATTTAATGATAGGGATGACTATAGCTAATATGCCGAGTTAGGAAATGAATCTAGTATGAGTAGGCAATTGTATGTCGACTGGTGTTCCTTGATTTGAATGACTCGCATGTTACTAAGACGAAGAGTCGTAGGCAGGTGACTGTAGATTTAAGTCGCTAGTGGAGATGAATTTAGAGTAAGAACGGAGTAATTATAAGGATTAATGTTTAAAATCAATCCTAGGTGTGGGCGATGCGTAGGAAATAATAGTAGATGGTCATTGATGAATAGTAGTGAATGATTAAATAAGATTGGGACTAAGGAAGAACTTGGAGACATGACTAGTCAGTTAGTAATTACATTCTAGCGACGAAAACATGATAATTGACTTCAGAATAATTATTAGTGGCAGAAAGACAGGTCGAGCTAGTCGCAAAATCATGAGTAACATTGGACAATAAATGAGTGAGGTCTCCATAGCTAATTAATGACTTAGTGCTAGTTAGATTAAGAACACTTTATAGCTTAACGAAGTCAATTGAGTTATAGATGATAGATGATGACGCTCAGACGTAGGTGAGTAGATATAGCACAGATATAGCGTGAGAGTTATTCATGATTAAGTTTAATAACTTAAGTGAGAAGGAAGAGTTAGTACAATAGTTAAATGATAGTTGATGATGATGATGTTTAAGGAACCTTGTCGCAGCATGGGCAAGGACTCGTCGCAGTATGGGCGAGCCGTACCTGATGATAGGTGGTGGTGGTGGTGGTGTTGTCATCGTCGTTCTCGTTGTCGTCGTTGTGGTTGTGCGATATCGCATCTGATTAGGTCCATGTGTGTCCATCTTGTTGTTGTTGTTGTTGTTGTCGTCATCGTTGTTGTTGTTGTTGTTAGTAGGGCATTATCGGGCAAGGTATCCCGGTCCTCATAATCCTCTCCTGGGTGTTCTTCAGGGCATTATCGAGCAAGGTATCCCGTTCGAGTGTCTCAATCCTGTTGTTCTTGTAGGGAATTATCGGGCAAGGTATCCCGTTCGGGCAAGGTATCCCGGTCCTCATAGTCCTCTTCCTGCTGTTCTTCGTAGGGCGTTGTCAGGCAAGGTATCTTGGTCCTATTGTTGTTCGTCGTATGGCATTATCAGGCAAGGTATCTCATTCGGGCAAGGTATCCCGGTCCTATTGTTGTTGTTGATGATGATTGTAAGGAAGTATCTGGCAAGGTATCCTGATCCTGTTGTTGTTGTTGCTGCTTGTAGTCCTAGGACTGTACGTGAGGTCGCGACAATAGTATTAGCTGAAGATTAGTTAAGGATTGTTTGTGCATGCGTGTTATGAAAGTTGTAACCACTATTGTTGATTGCTTCCTTGCTATGTGATAGACTTTGCCGTGTTAGTTTCGGTCTTATGTTCCTTATATGGTTTGGACGCTCTTTCTCACCCGTGCACCATTTTTTTAGATTGAGTTCCAGGTGTCGTTGATGTGAGCTTTTACGATTGTGCAGCGGTGGAGATGTGATCACTACGGCTCACCCAGCAACTTGCGGAATGATACTATACGTTGATGTTACTTTCTTTTTATTTAATTGATTAAAGGTTTATTTCTCTGATCATGTGACATCGGGACTTGGGTTGTATTTTCAATATTATATTTAAAATCAATCTTATTACCGTATTGAAAGAAATGCTTCAATGTTTTAGTCTTTAATATTATTATGATTGTTTATATATGATTTAAAGAGTTGGACGACATCTTTTACTTGCGAAAACCATTTCATAAAATGAATTGTTAGTTTTATTTGAATAACAAATTTACTCGTTTTTCGTACTTTTTCACTTATAAATACTTTCAGGGTAAATGGTATCACAAATAGGAGCGACAAGATGGAAGCCACAAAGGTTGGCAGCTTTTGAAATCTCCCAAGCCAAGCTTTGTTCTTTATCTGACTTATTCAACCTTCTCATGCTGACACTATACTCTCCTCTGCACATGCTGATCCTCTATGACTTGACACTGTACTTTTGGCCAGGCTTTTCCAGCTGGTTTGAAGCTTCTCAAGCTTCATGGTTATGAACAAACACCTTTTGTTGATACTAGGAATAATCAATGAGTATCTCTTTTTGGTGTTTGAAACATTCCAACACATTTATTGCTTGGATGAACATTTAATGCGCTGATGCTCATATGAGAAGAGATTAACGTGTTTGTCTTGAGTAGGTTGCTGTTTGCATTAACATTCTCAAGCTTGATTCTTTTTACTCTTTAACCTTCTCAAAGATGAACTAAGTTATTTAGGATCTTGGTGAGGTAAACCTTCGTTTGACTTCTGGTCAAACCTTCTGTTGATTTAGTCAACCTTCTCATATTCTAACATTCTCAAGGCTTTTCTACCCTTGTATTTTTACACTTTTTTTAGTCCAAGGTAGAGCCATATTTTACTATATTGAAAACCTGTTCTATACACTTGACGAGCAAGTTAGATCATGTAATACCCCTTTTCTACCCGGAAAATTTTTGACAAAAATCAGAGTTTTCAAAAACGTTCTTCGCTACACCCACAAGGGATGCCACATTTACACCGTTAAACAATCACACGCCAATAATAAGGTTTCACCATTAAAATAGTGCGACACATAGCACGTTATAACATCACCAAGCAGCGGAATAAAAATCAAGGTTCAATTGAATAATTATTACATCACCGTAGGACTCCAAAAATTAAATTATAAAGACAATTAATAAAACTTGCGTTCACCCCCCCGAGTGCTACGTATCAGAGCGACGACACCGACTCAACTAGCGAAGGAAGACTTGCCTTCACTCGCAATCACCTGCACGTTACCAACATAGGGGTAACATTCAAACAGAAGGGGTGAGATATCTACATTATAATAGCATATATGATAGGCAATATGCTAGAGTTACAACAACTATATCTACCACTTCACAACAACATCAAATTACAAACCACCAATAATCATCCCCAACATCATGAATAATTAAATGAGATGCAACCCACACCAACGGGTATATGCATGTGGTACCAATCATCACCAATAAAATAGCCATTAAGGGCATCATCACCTGTATGAGCATCACCATCATCACCTATAGCTCCAAGGCCGAAGCATTCATCACCAGAATAATGCACATGCAATGTATGCGACACCATGCACAACACACCAAAAACAATCAACAACAATAGTCATCTATGTGACACAACAACACCAAGATCACCAAGTGGTCATAGACCCATCACCTATCACCTTAGCCCATAAATAGGCACATCACCTGTTATATCATCACCAATAATCACCAACACCTATAACAACAACATCCACCGACACCAAGGACACCAATTTTACACAACAGCAACATGACAGGAACTGGCGCCCAGCAGCAGGGCGCCAACAACAGAAACAGCCACCACAGGAACTGGCGCCCAGCAACAGGGCGCCAACAGCAGGAACAGCCACAACAGAAACTGGCGCCCAGCAACAGGGCGCCACAGCAGGCAGCAACATCGCAAAAACTGGCGCCCAGCAACAGGGCGCCACAACAGGCAACATCAACACAGAAACTGGCGCCCAGCAACAGGGCGCCACAGCCACAGCAACAGCACAGAAAACTGGCGCCCCGCAATAGGGCGCCACAGCCACAGCAGCAACACAGAGATTGGCGCCCAGCAACAGGGCGCCACAGACAGCAGCAGCAACACAGGGCCTGGCGCCCAGCAACAGGGCGCCACAGACAGCAGCAGCAACACAGGACCTGGCGCCCAGCAACAGGGCGCCAGCAGCAGGCAACAGCAACACCAGAATCTGGCGCCCAGCAACAGGGTGCCTTAGACAGCAACAACCAAAACAGAAGCTGGCGCCCAGCAACAGGGCGCCTTGGACAGCAACAACAAAACAGACACTGGCGCCCAGCAACAGGGCGCCAAGAGGCAGCAACAACCAACAGGAACTGGCGCCCAGCAACAGGGCGCCTAGTGCCACAGCAAAACAACAGTGACTGGCGCCCCGCAATAGGGCGCCAACAGCAACACAGAATCTGGCACCCAGCAACAGGGCGCCACAGACAGCAGCAACAACACTGAAACTGGCGCCCAGCAACAGGGCGCCACAGACAACACCAGCAACACAGGATTTGGCGCCCAGCAACAAGGCGCCTTGGACAACAGTGGCAACAAGAGACTCGGCGCCCAGCAATAGGCGCCTAACACCACAGCAACAGAATCAGACTTGGCGCCCAGCAACAGGGCGCCTGGCACAACAGAGGCAACACTAGACTTGGCGCCCAGCAACAGGGCTCCTAGGACATCAGCAACACAGGCAGGCTTGGCGCCCAGGAGCAGGGCGCCTATGACAACAACAGCAACATCAGGCTTGGCGCCCAGCAACAGGGCGCCTGAGACAGCAACAACACTGGGCGCCTAGGGCGCCAGTTTCTAGCAACAGGAACAACACTGAAACACTACTGGGCGCCTAGGGCGCCTCCCCCAGCGACACAAGAAAATTCTGGCACAACACAACAACATTCAGAAACAACCCAGGACACCACTGGGCGCCTAGGGCGCCATTTTCAGCAGCACAGGAACACACTGGGCGCCTAGGGCGCCAACTCCAGCAACCAAGACAGCATCACTGGGCGCCTAGGGCGCCACTTCCAGCAACAACAACAACAGGACACCATGACTGGGCGCCCAGGGCGCCAAAATCAGCAACAAAAGCAACATTGGCTTGGCGCCCAGCAACAGGGCGCCTTTTTCAGCAACTAAGACAACACATGCGACAACATCAATGGCGCCCAATACCAAGACAACAACGACGCAACAACCATCAAACACCACATATGCAACCATAACATCACCAATGGCGCCCATGGCGCCTAAGAACATATTTTTCAGATTTTCACCATGAGAAGTCACCAACACCAAAATTGCAATAAATCGCCAATACATACAAAATCACCAAACAATCATTTATCAATCATCAAACATCATCAAAAGGGCAACATAGGCCTATCTCCCACATAACCCCCATCATACACCCTATTATAAGGATAAAACCCACCCTTACCTTAGATTTGCCGAATACGAGATCGTTTTGCACGTAAGCTCCAAAGAACCACCGCAACAAAGCTCCTCCCCTCTTCTCCTTGGTTCGCCTCGCCCCTCTCTTCTCTCCTCTCCTCTCTTCGCACTTTTCTTTCTTTCTTTTCTCCAAATGCGCTAAATGACTAAACCCTAGCCAAATTTCTCCTTCATGCACCTAGGCCCTTGGGCTCTTGGATCACGGGCCCCCGACTCCTACTCAGTTTAATTACTAAACACCACTCCCTGATTTACATAAAACACCGCATAATTATTTTAATATAACCATGCTAATAAAATACCTAAATAATTTAATTAAATAAATAATTAGATTATTTTGGGCGTTACAGATCACACTTAATTAGAAAACTTAAATCTTACTTAGTTTGTGTCATCAAAACATAAAAAGAGATTTTTATTCCAACAGTACCTGCGATGCCACTCCGATGCTCAAGTCAGTTTTGAGAAGTGTAGTGTGTAGTAGGAAATGAGAGTGTACCTTTTATAGCTGTGTGGGCCAGTATTTATAGGCATCTGTACCAGCCCTGATCTGTTGGATCGATCGGATGAATCTGAGTCGATGAGGCATGATAGTCATAAGTGGGTTGATTTATTGTGGATATGAATCCTAGCTATTGGGCTGATCTAGGTCCAATTGCTGGAATAGGCCTCATGGTTCAGTCCTGAACAGTAACAAAATAATAAGGCCAAAAAATTCAAGATCCTTTGAAAATACTTTCTGAATAGGTTAAATAATTATTTAAGTTGGGTAAAAGTAAATTGATAATTTAAGCTGAATAAACATAATTGTATAATTTAAGTCATTTTATTTACCCTATAGTTCGCCAATTATAACGAGAAATGCTATTCGAAAATAAGAGAGAATAAACACCTGAAATATTAAAAAAAGTTTTTTTTAAAAACCTCATATTAAGCACAGAATGTTAAAACTACTAACACTACAAAAAAAACATGGATTAGCGACGGATTTTAGCGACAGATTGGAAGTCCGTCGCTAAAATCAAAATTAGCGACGGAAATGCACAAAATTAGAGATGGATTGAAAATAATGTATTTAGCGACGGAAATTGGCTAAATTAGCGACGAATTCAACATGGCGCGAAAATTGAATGTTTTTTTTGAATTAGCGAGGGAAATCCGTCGCTAATCTTTGGAAAATTGTGCCACTGACCGTTGCAGTTGATTTGACACGTGACCAGAGTTAGCGAGGGAAATCCGTCGCTAATCTTTGGAAAATTGTGCCACTGGCCGTTGCAGTTTATTTGACACGTGACCAGAGTTAGCGAGGGAAATCCGTCGCTAATTGTTAATTTTTTTTTATAAACCCGAATCCTTTCTTTCCTCTTTCATTTCTTCCTCTTCTCCGTTTTTTCCTCTTCCTCTTTCATTTCTTCCTCTTCCTCTTTCATTTCTTCTTACCACCACCACCATCATCTTCTCCCTTCAACACCACACCACCACCACCACACCATCCTCTTTCATTTCTTTTCCTTCTCCATTTTCCTCTTCCTCTTTCATTTCTTCTTACCACCACCACCACCACCACACCATCCTCTTTCATTTCTTTTCCTTCTCCATTTTCGTCTTCCTCTTTCATTTTTTCTTACCACCACCACCATTATCTTCTCCCTTCAACACCACACCACCACCACACCATTTTTTCTTCCCTTATCTCCCCAACCCCTAATCTCCCCCTCTCTCTATCTGAGAATAGCTTTTTTTTTTAAAAAAAAATGAGGTTAGCGACGGATTTTAGCCACGGATGATTGGTTAGTGTCAGTGTCAAATCAACTGCAACGGTCAGTGGCACAGTGTTTTTAGCAACGGATTTTATTCCCTCGCTAGCCATTAGCGACAAGTGGTTTAGCGACGGAATTGGTCCGTCGCTAATTTCGTCGCTAACAGTCAGTAGCGAGGGAAAAACAGGCATTAGCAAGGGAAAAATCCGTCGCTAATACGCTGTTTTTTTGTAGTGTAATGACAAAAATAAGACAACAAAATGTTTACAAAAAAAATATTTAGCAGGCTTTGTTTGTTGTATCACCCTGATTTTGTGAGTCGAAACCATTAGAACTTGTAAAAATTACAGCAAATAAAGTAGAGATTTATCTCATTGTAATTGATAGTTTATTAAGAATACCTTCTTAAAAAATTTCTTTAAAAGACAACCAATCGTGTGTACAAAAAAAATCAATAATAGCAAACTTGTTTACCAAATTGGGCGTCTATTAGATTTCCACAAAATAATTAAACCCCTCTAGCATTGGCGAACTCTTCACGTTCTCAATTGTCTCAATCTTAGTCCTGGAACAACAATCTAATGAGATACGAAATCACAGTGAATAATACACACAATTCTAAAAGATTTCTTTTCTCCTTGTATCTCACACTCAATGAATGAACAGTAACTCTGTTTTTAATTCTTCTTTGCAAGATACAATCACTCTTTGATATTGAGAAGAAAGAAGGCATAGTGACAAAAAGGAATAAGGCTGGAACACACAGAAGCTTGAAATCTGTAAAATATTATTGCATTCTCGTATATTTTGTACAATAGGTAGAGTGTATATGTACATAAAGCTATAAGTCAGTTTGACTGATTGCTAAGTTGGTTGTAGCTGTCAGTTTGTTTAGTAACAGGCTTTTAACAAACTGTCAAAATTATTTTCAAAGTTAATTTGTTCTTATAACTGATTTTAGGTGTAACAGCTATTTGTTTTGTGAAATAAAGTCGTTGCACAGATCCAAAGGTATTTGGATTACAAGTCCAATAAGCTTGGCCTAGTCCAGAAAAATTGTGAATCGGTTATATTTTATTGGCACATTATTTGATTTGATGATTATAAAATAAATACTTTAAAATGGGGTTTATAGATTGATCTATGTTATACTCTATATTATTTTCTTTCAAGAAGAGTTAGTCGGATCTTAAGGGGTTATCGTTTTAGGAGAGTAAATCTTTAAGGACAGTAATGTCATCACATGTTTCAGACTATAAACAGTGTTTATGGTACAAATCGATAGTTCAATTTTGGTGTTATATTGTTCTAGGTTCTAGTCGTGTTCATGAGATTGTGTAGTCTTCTATATAATTTCAACTGTCGACATCGACAGGGACGGATACAAGGCAAGCTAATTGGGGGCATTTGCCCAAATCTAGTTCAATTTGTTTAGTCTAAATATGTTTAATAAAATGGTTTTTCCTCATAAAAAAATAGATGTTGCCCTCATAAAAAAACACATTTTAAAAGTTATAACGGATAAAAGAGAGCATACATTTCTATATATTCTTCTAATTTTGATCTTTTTCTAACATTGAACAAACACATTAGATTTCGGAATTAAAATTTTTTCTATCACAAAAATAGGTATTTTGTTAAAATTTATAGTATTTTTTATATAAAAATTCTATGGACCAATATTTTGCCCCCACTAACAAAAATTTCTGGATCCGTCAATGGTTGTGGGTGGTGACTTGCTAATATATAGTACCTATTAATAGACAAACTTCCCTGATATGTATCATCTCATAAACTTCATCTTTTTCTGGCTATATCTCAAAAAATTTCTCAATATTAATGAATATACACAATTAAGCACAATAGAAAAAGCAAAAAGAGAAGCTCAATATTGCCACCCCCCCCTAGTGATAGTATAGATAACACTTTATTCCAATATGAAAAATTGAAAAGAACAAGATGTATCACAAAATAAGAAATACACTGACTACGTATAAGAGTACACGTATTGGGCTGAGAAAAGTATAAGGCTAAAGTACTCCCGGGGTCCCTTATCTTTATTTAAAGTAACGAATTAGTCCTTTATGTTTTTTTGTCCCAAATAAGTCCTTTATCTTTCAAATTTTTGACACATAATCCTTTTCCGTTAACAGTGCTGATTTATGTGTCAAAAAAAAGGATTTATGTGTTAAAAATTTGAAACATAAAGGACTGATTTAGGACAGAAAAGGATTTATGTGTCAAAAATTTAAAACATAAAGGACTGATTTGGGACAAAAAAAAGATAAAGGACTAATTCGTTACTTTAAATAAAGATAAGAGACCCCGGGAGCACTTTAGCCAAAGTATAATTATGGGTCAAATATGTTTTTGTCCCTATAAAATTTGATAATTTTGTTTTTTTGTCTCTACAAAATTTCACTCACTTTTTTTTTTGACAATTTCACTCACTTTTAATCCCTACATTTTACTACGTTGTTTGCTGGTGTTTTTAGCAAACAATCACTAGTTTTAATTAATGTGTTTGTGAGATCAAACTAGAAAATTTCTCGTGACAATTGCCTTTGTATTTTCGTGTTTGGAGAAAACAAATAGTTTGAAGAACAGAATTATGAATAGAATGAAACAACAATTGCTAGAAAGATAAAGAGAAAAGTAAATAATTGCATTGAAATGTAAAAAAGATTGGTACACAAACACGTACAGTGACTCTGTTCACTCGTTTTTTGCTATTGTCTGGAAGTTTGAGTTTTCAGAATTCTGTGTTTATGTTGTGACATCTTTCTCTCTACGAGAAACTTCTATTTATAAAAAGAAAAAACAATAACCGCTCAGCGGTTTTTTGTCTAAATAAACAACTGCCATTTCGACTAGATAAGATTTAGATAACTGCTCCATCTTTCGACCACAGCACTGCTATCCTTTTCTACCAGCGATCTTTGATTTAACCTGTTATCTGAATGTTGTTCAACTTCCTGTCGAAACTGCTAACTTCAGCTTTACAATTTTCACTAAGTTATGTTTTATGCTGATTTTCCCTATACACAGCTTCTTGTTGTCGAAATATCAAGTCTTCTTCCTGACTGCAACTAGTCAAACCTTGTTGACATGTAAATGTCCGCACTTTCGACAGAAACACTGTCTTGTTTTCGACTAAAATTTTTGACGTCTTTCTTGTCGAAATCTTTGTCTTTAAACTCTCGATTTCATTAAGCCTTAGACATAGTCGAAATTACTCTTTACAACACCCTTCTCAATGCCAAATATTAGCATCTCTTCTTTAAAATGACAAGTCATCAATATTGACTGCATTTAATTGAGCCTGTCGAAAATGTAGGCTAACAAATTGCCCCCCAAAAATGTCTCTTTCGACAGTTTGAAGGATAGAAGGAGAAAGGGCATTTTTTTTGAATACTGCGAACTGTCGCCTCCAACTACCTTCTGCATTTAAATAGTGAGAGAAAAGTGCCATCATGACTTGCACAGATAAAATATCACAAATAAAACGGCACGAATAAAGTAAACCGTCTACTTGGGCCACATAGCATAGTTGATGGGCCATCACGTCCTTGAAAGGTCGCAAACGTGTGAATTTTGGTAATCGTGTGAACCACTGTATACGCCAATATATAAAAGTAATTGAATCTTTTCATCTCACTCTTTACTCGCTTGAAATTTTAGTGCCATTTCTAAAAAGACCTTCTGTATCCTTCATCCCTGTTCTTGAACTTATGGCTTCAACATCTAACGTTGCAGCGAAGACCAGCAAAAACTCGAAGGGAACCGATGAACCTATTCAACAAGTTGAAGACTTTGTTGATGAACCTGACAATGCTGATGAACGAACACTCATTTGGCAAAAACAGGTATTAATTCCTTCGACTGAACTTTATACCCATGCCTTTCTAGGTCCTCTACCTAACATTTTGCTGGAAAATGAAGAAGTTGAAGAAATTTTTCCCAGTCCTTGCAATCTTCGACCTAGGATTTTCGTTGAAAAACCTTTCCATTTAGAATTTCTGGTC
Source organism: Astragalus membranaceus (assembly GCA_039519185.1). Lineage (NCBI taxonomy): Eukaryota > Viridiplantae > Streptophyta > Magnoliopsida > Fabales > Fabaceae > Astragalus > Astragalus membranaceus. The sequence continues at coordinate 63,942,908 of CM076846.1, read as the reverse complement.
AATCCTTCTAGGGTTTTCAGGTCTGCACCTAGGGTCGATCAAAAAGTTTATGTAGATTGGCTTAACAAAGTAGAAGCCAAGAAAGCCAATGTCTGGAAGAAACAAGGCATTTTCGATCTAATCCAATTATCAAGATACGGGCCGAAATATAATAGCACCTTGATTTTGGCAGCCATGCAGTTCTGGGATTGTGCCACTCATAGTCTTCATTTCAAATGTGGTATGTTATCCCCCACTCTTTTAGATGTGGCTGCCATTACCGGGCTAAAGCCTTTAGGTGAGACTTTCAATCTTAAACTACTCACTGAATATTATGACTTCGGCTTCAAAAACGCTTCTTTTGCCCCTTATATTAGTGAACAACATAAGACTGATACCGAATAAGTATCTGATTCAGAGCACATAGCCTTTCTTACCCTTTGGCTATCCATGTTTGTTCTTTGCACTCGCTCCCTTCAAGTCACCAAGTCTTACGTGCCGTTAGCTACTCAACTCCATGCAGGGCGAAACATTAATTTAGCCAAATTAATTTTAGGATCCTTGCACCAGCAACTTGACAATGCTGTCACGGAATTAAAGGAAGATGAACCAACCAACAAATTTCTGGTTTCTGGTCCTATGTGGTTGTTACAGTTGTGGCTCATAGCTACCTTTGAATCTAGGCTTGGCCTGTTTATACCTAAACCAATTCAACCAACCATGGAAACAAGAAGAACCGAGGGTATTCGTCTAGCGCAATTGAAGTCTAGAGAGATAAGCCTAACTGTACAAGAATCTTTTTCTGCTTATTTCGAAATTTTTCTGAACTGCACCCATTTCAAAGACTCCATGGCCCCTTTTGTAAATAGACCTTACGGGCCTGCTTGGTTTAGAAGATCATTTCCTCCTGCCACTACTGAACACGCTGACGAAACTAACCAGATTTGGCAAGCATATCTTTCTCCAGCCATTCTTTCCACCAGACTCACACCCAGCAAAAATAAAAATAACCTTGGCACTACTAGATATTTCCCAAGTTACTTTGCTAGGCAATTTGGTCTCTGTCAAATTCGACCTGCGCCTATGTATTTTCATAGGCGAGAACTCATAAGTCCAGAAACCGAGAAAGCTTATGAACGGTCTTTCAAAGAATTTCTTTACAAAGCTTTGAGTTTCGAACCTATCAGCTACAATCCAAAATTTTCATGTACTAAAAAGTTCCATGACTGGTGGCTTGGATATTACACCAATGCTGCTGGCGAAGCCAGTGATACTTATGACGAAACCCTTTTGAAGAAATTGATGTCTGCTTTTCCTTTCCGAAACAAAGGTATATACCTTTTCGACATTTAAAGTTTTTTTTTTTTTTTAAAAAAATTTAATACTTGTGGTCGAATTTAACTACTGCTTGTTTATCAATATTTTCGCCATTAGAAAAAATTGTAGCAAGTTTAAAGGAAAAAGAAAGCAAGATAACAACAAAGAAATCTTCTCCACAAATCAAGAAGAAAACTGAAACCAGTCCTGCTTCAAGTCTTACCTCAAAGAAGGTATGTTGTTATCAATTTACTTCAAGTTCTTCCTGAGTATGGACTCTTGATCATATCGAAAATATTTTCTTCTTCCAGAAAATAACCAAAATGTTAAGCCCTCTTCAGAAGGCTAAAACTAAAGGAAAGCAAGTCATCTCTTCTAATTCAGAGGTAGCATATATAAACCTCATCTTTGATTCAAAAACCTTTTCAAGTTCATCACTTACTTTGTAATATTATCTGCCTTGTAAACTGATTCCTCCTATCAGTGCATCGAAAGTGATGAGGATGCTCCTCTTGTGCATAGATCCAGAAAAAGGACTTTATTTGACCCTCAGAGGGCGACAAAAGGCATTGTTATCAAAGAGCCTTCTGAATTTCAGCTTTCTCCTTTAGCCAAGAAGCGTAAGGTAGACATTTCTTCGAATTTCATCTTAAACTTCTTTTGTTTCACAACTTCTTAATTTCGACACTAATAGTATAATTTGATGTAAACAGGTAAATGAACCTGTCAATGCTCCTGTTGTCGAATCCCTGGCTGAAATTGCAAAACGAGAGCTTTCTTCTGCTAGGCCTCCTTCGCCTATACCAACACCCAGTATAGCTATTGAAGGAATTCTCCTAGAAGCTTTAATGGACAATGTAGCTCAAGAGCTTGTTACAATGGAAATTCCATCGACCACAAACAAAGAAGCCACTATTGTGGAGACAATCAATCCACCTATCGAAACAGAACTTCCAACTGCTGATGCAAACATCTCAAATGCTGACGGTCCTGGACAAGAAATTCTTGTCGAAACAAACGTCAAAGCTCTAGAAGGAATCCATCATCTAGAAAAGAAGAAACCACCAGAAATGGAGGCCATTTCTGAAGGGAAATTCGACACAACCGTGGCTGATGCAGGAGAAAAAGAGCTTGGAAAAGCTGAATCTACGACTCACACTACCTCTGCTAAAGAGTCAACTAACAGTGCTGTCAGTGACCAAGAGCTCTCTGAGATGAAGAAAAAGAGCCCTTTGGCAGCTTTGAAAATTATGTTGAGCCTTCAAAGTTCATCAACACATTTGACCACTAGCTCTTCGACTAACTCTCTGAACTCTATCAACCAAGAGTCGACAGGAGAACTAATTCGACAGTTAAAGGCTAAAATATTAGATGGGAACCTTGTGACGAAAATCGAACAAAAACCTTCTGAGTGTCTTGAAATTAAGTCCCTCATTCAGAAGATAAATAAGTCAGGTCCTTCTCAAGATTTTCTCATCTTCTTGATCGAGTTTGGTTCTCTCTTCGAGCAGCTTTCTCTTCTAATCAAACAACGATATAACACTCTCAGGCAGAAAGACCAAGAAGTTCGACTTCGTGAAAAGGAACTCAACTCTCTTCAGGTTGCTCAAGGTAATATCGAAGCTCTTGAAGCACAAACGGAAAAAGATACAAAAGAACTTGCTGAATGGGATCTGAAAATCCAACGCTACGATGAAGAGATGAAAATTCTTCAAACAAAAATGTCGAATGCTAAGTACCAAAAAGGGTTAGTTCAAGAAAGGATGAATAACTCTTCCTCCTCGAAAAAGGAAACTGAAGCACTGACAGCCATAGAGCACTTGGAAAATGCCAATCAACGCTAGGCCACTATTTCTGAACTCGACAAAGACTTAAACTTTCTTGAGACTTCCATTTCTTTGAGTGCTAGCATTCTCGAAAGGCTCAAGGCCTCTTTGAAGAACTTCTAAAATTCTGCAACAGTTTAGAGATTTTACAATGGTTATGTAATTTTGGTTTTGTACTTTACATTACCATTTTTGAACAACTCTCATTTATCTACGTTTGTTCAATTTTTATCTCATTCAGCGTTGGCTTATACTGTTTCAAGTATTTGCCATTAATTCTAAATACTCTGTTCTCGTCACCTAGTTCTTCGACTTCGTAAGCGCCATTCGAAAAACAATGCAATACGCGAAGTGGACCTTCCCACCCTGGCGACCATTTACCTGAGACTCTATCTTTTTTATCCATAGGCAACAAGGTTTTCCACACTAACTCTCCTTCTTCAAAGGTTTTCAACTTAACCTTTTTGTTATAAGCTCTAGCTACTCTTTCTTTCTGACGAATAAGTATCTCTAAAGCTAACACCCTTTCTTCGTCTAAATCAACCAATTCATCGAGCATCATATTCCAATAATGTTCAGAAGGAATTTCCCACTGCCTCTGAATTCTTGTTGATTGTAAACAAATTTCAACAGGTAACACCGCATCATGTCCAAACGTTAGCCTGTAAGGAGTAGTATTGATAGATTCTTTAGGTGAAGTTCGACAAGCCCACAGTATTTGATCAAGAGTATTATGCCAATTTTTGGGTTTTCGCCCAACATGCTTTTTAATCAAATTAATAATGATTTTATTGGCAGCCTCTACCTGACCATTGGCTTGTGCGTAGTACGGTGTCGAAGTTAATAACTGGAAACCAATTTCAGCAGCAAACTCTACCATTTTTCGACCAATAAAAACAGTACCCTGATCTGTCGTAATGTTTCTGGAATTCCATATCTATAAATGATATGATTCTGAATAAACTTTATGACTGCCTCTTGATCAACATTGGCTAAAGGTATTGCTTCAACCCATTTGGTAAAGTAATCAATCCCTACAAGGATGAATCTATGGCCTTTTGACGAAGTTGGTTTTATCTCTCCAATTACATCTAGAGCCCATCCTCTAAATGGCCAAGGCTTAACTATAGAATGTAACTCATTTGCAGGCACACGTTGTATCCCAGCATGCTTTTGGCATTCTTGGCATCCTTTGGCAAACTCTATGCAATCTTTCAACATAGTTGGCCAATACATTCCTTGTCGAAACAATAACCATTTCATTTTGTGGCCTACTTGGTGTGAACCACATGCTCCACTATGCGTATCGGAAACTGCTAAATATGCCTCATTCTCGCTAAGACATTTTAATAACACTCCTTCAGGAGTTTTCTTGAACAATTCGTTTCCAATTATCACATAACTTAAAGCTCTATACTTTACTTTTCTATTAGTGTTTCCTGTAGGATTTTGCAAATACTCTACAATAGGTTTCCGCCAATCATTATCAATCATATTGTCAAGAGCAAAAATTTCCGCTAAATCAAAATCATCAACAATGTGACGTTTTTCGACAAACTCTTCACTAGTATTTATTGCCCCCCAAGTTTTTGGTATTGACAGTAATGTTGAAGATGTATCATTATAAAGAGAGTCATTTGAAATGAGTTTGTCTTTTATCTCAATCAGCTCTTTTAGGCTTTGCTCTAAGACTTTGTAGCCTGAAGCTATTTGTGCCAACTCATTTGCCACTTGATTTTCAATTCGTGGTAAATGTTCTAGGTGTACAGTTGTAAACTTTTGTAACATAGTATTGGCAACAATAAAATACTTGATAAGGTGCTCCTTAATACACTTGTATTCTTTGGTTAACTGTTTGATAACTAGCTCAGAATCACCTTTTATTTCGACATGATCTGCTCCCAATTCGAGCAAAATTTTAAGGCCTACAATTAAAGCCTCATACTCCGCCTCATTATTGGAGCAAGATTCTCGAATTCTAAATTTATACTTCGTTGGGATGTTAGTAGGGGTGATGATTAAAACACCAATCCCAACTCCATTTTTATGGCTTGAACCGTCGAAATATAGCTTCCAAGGACGTGTGCCTACAATATTTACCATATTTTCGACAACAGAGTGGTCCACTATAAAATCAGCAACCACTTGTCCTTTGATTTACTTGAGAGGTTGATAAGTTAAGTTATATTCTAACAAAGCTAAAGCCCATTTACCAATTCGACTATGTAGCATTGGCTTTGATAACATATGCTTAATAACATCAAAATGCGAATAAACATAAATATCAGCTGGCTTTATATATTGCTTTAACTTTGTACATGAGAAATACAAGCAAAGGCACAACTTTTCTATTGGGCTATACCTTGTTTCAGCATCAATTAAAACTCTACTAAGGTAATAAATGGCTCTTTCAACACCATTATCATCCTCTTGTGCTAACATGCTACCTATTGTGTTATCAGAAGCTGCTATATACAATTTCAGCACTTTATTTCTAATAACAGGCAATAAAATTGGTGGTTTCATTAAATAAGACTTAATTTCATCAAAAGCTGCTTGATGGACTTGTTCCCACTTGAACTCATCTTCTTTCTTCAGTCTCAACAATGGCGAAAATGCTTGCGTTTTTCCACTTAGATTTGATATAAATTGTAACATCCCCTATTTTTTTTGCTATTTAATTATATTAGCATAATATTAATTATTAGTGAATTATTTAATTGATTGAAATTATTTAAATTGAAAATGACTTGTTTGATTTATTAAGTATGAAATTGTGTGTGATTGGGAATTTAATTATGCTAAGTTAGGGTGATTAGGGTTGAGGGAGTCTTAGGGAATGAAATGTTTAAGTAAAGGGTATTTTAGCCTTTTTCCATGCCCCTTATATACCTCCCTCAGCTGGACCAAGTGAAGAAAAAACACACTTCATCTTTCATTTTTCAGAAAATTAAGAACCAAAGGGGAGAGAAAGAGTGAGGGTGCGAATGGGAGAGGAAGGGAAAAGATGAGAGTTTCTTCAAACCACCATGCATGCTCAATATTTTTACATATTCTGAATCAGCTCCTCATCTCCTTTCTAATGATACCAAAACCACAACCATCCTCCTCCTCCTTTTGAAATCACCATTGAAGCCCAACCAAGCTCCACTTAGATAAATTGCCAAATCTGACCTTGCATGTCTTCTTTGTGAGCCTTAGCACCAATTTCAGCAACCACATTTCGAATTAGAGCAACCTTAGAAGTCATCTCAGTGGCTGGGTTTCGGTGGGGAGTGTTTCGGAGCGATTCCGGAGAAAGTTCGTGAATTGGTGTTGTGATCGAGTCCGAGGAGAGTTCGTGGTTCTCGGGAACGGTTGAATCATTAAAGTCTCGGCAAATAGGTGAGTTCTATACTCACTAGGATGTTATGGTCATGTGTGTTGTGTTTCGAGTTTTGGTCTCGTAAGTTATGAAAACTGGTATTGAACCGTTTTATGAAAACTTGGATGAATCGTTAAATTATGTGTTTGATTACGTTAAATCGTTGATTGTTGTTATGTTGTTGATTGGTTGATGATGATTGATTGGTTTCCATGACTGTTTTGATGTATTATTAAGTTCGGATGTGAATCGGAATGGATACAGGAACGATCGGAATGGACAAGAAAACACGAAAACTGACTTTCTGAAATACTGGTAGCCACGCACGGATCGTGCGCCCCTGGGCACGGATCGTGCGCGAGGTTCTTGTACTCACCATGGATTTTCTGAAAATTGAGCACGGATCGTGCGTCAAGGTGCACGGGTCGTGTGTCTCTTGCTGGTACCCAATTTCAAACTATGTCCTAAGTCATTCCGATTGGTCCTAAGTCCCTTCTAATCCACTCCTCAAGGTTTCCCAAGGATGGGAACATATTAGTATCATGAAATTAAGTACGATCCAAGTAATTCTATGTTATGTTCATGTCTTTGCTTATGTGATGGCCCGATGTGGTATTTATGAGACCGATTATGACTAAGTTAGGTTATCATAATGTTGTGTATGGGCGATACATTATGATGCGGACTAATTAATGGATAGTTATAAGCTAAGTTAACAACGTTAGTAATCCCGTGTGAGATCACCTAATGACAAGATCATGTTAAGTATAAGATTAGGTTAAGATTAAGACCATTGTTATACAAGCTCATTGTCATGTTCACAGATCATTGTTCACTGCTCATTGTTCAAGGTATATTAAAATATATACATCAGGTTAGGGTGACGACCCTATTTCAGTTTAGTGTGCTAGGGGAGGGGAAGTCATGAGCCCTATGAACCTAGGCCCCTTGAGGTTTTCCCACTAGTGATTAGTGGATTGGGTTCACCGGAAGCTTATTTTGCCAAGTGACCGGTGACACGCTAATAATCATTGTTAGGCTCAGTGATTGAGCATAGTTCATGGTTTGGCTCAGCGATTGAGCATAGTTCATTGTTAGGCTCAGTGATTGAGCATAGTTCAGCCACATAGTCAACTTTGAGGACTATGAGTTTTAGATAATGAATCAAGCATAATTGAACCGAGAGGGAGCTAGTAAGGGGTCTCGATAGAACTCACTGAGACAAGTTGTCTCACCCAATCCATGTTGTTGTTTTTAAGAATTGCAGGCTAAGTTGAAGATGATGAGGCATGGTCATGGAGATGCTTGAGGAGCAGCCGCTATCTTTATTTCTTTATGTCTTGTATTTCAGTTTCCTTGTACCTTGTATTCAGATATTTAGTATGTACGATTGTACGACTTATGTTATAAAGTTGTAAATCGCTTCCGCAGACTTTCGCTTTTGAGTATTTAACACTAGTTGAGGGTGTAAGGACCGACTTTAATTATATTCAGTTCAGTTATGTTAAGCACGTTTGATGAGCGATTCATCGAAGTCTAGTATGTGTTCAATATGTTAAAAGGGAAGTCACTCTGATGTATGCCAGTAGTGCATTTCGGTAATTTCTACAAGTTAGAAATTAACGGGGTGTTACATAAATCTTCGAAGGAAATTAATCTTTCCCAATAGTGACTGAAGTTCTTTCTTGGTCGAAGGAGCTTTCGTTTCCATAATAGCTTTAGTCTTATTCTGATTAATTTCTATGCCTTTCTTGTGTACTACAAAACCCAAGAATTCACCTGCACGCACACAAAAGGCACATTTTGTTGGATTCATTTTTAATCCATATTTCCTCATTCTTTCAAAAGAACGTCGAAGATGGTCTAAATGACCACTTGCTGAGGAAGATTTAACCACCACGTCATCTATATATACTTGCATAAAATCATCAATAAAATCGTGAAACATAGAATTCATTGCCCTTTGGTATGTCGCACCAGCATTTTTTAAACCAAAAGGCATTACTACCCATTCGTAAACGCCTAATGCCCCTGGACAACGAAATGCTGTTTTCGACACATCCTCTTCAGCAATAAAAATTTGATTATACCCAGAATAACCATCAAGCATACTGAGATAATCAAATCCTGCTGCTGAATCTATTAGCATCTCAGCTATGGGCATAGCGTATTCATCTTTAGGTGTTGCGTTATTTAAATCCCTAAAGTCTACGCAAACTCTAAGTTTTCCATTTTTCTTCATTACTGGCACAATATTAGCTAGCCAATCGACATACCTGGCAGTTCTGATGAATTTGCTTTTGAACAACCTTTCAATCTCTTCTTTGATTTTAGCCAATATTTGAGGAGCGAATCTTCTTGGTGTTTGCTTCACCGGTTTCTTTCCTGGTCGAATAGGAAATTGCAACTCTACAACTTCTCGACTCAAACCAGGCATTTCATTGTAATCCCAAGCAAAACAATCTTTGAACTCCTGCAGTAATGTGACAACTTGGGTTTTCAAGGCAGCATCAAGGTGTGCACTAATATAGGTTGGCTTTTTGACTGAGCCATTTCCCAAATCAATTTCTTCTACTGGATCTTGAGCTTGCATACGTCTTATTGAATCTCTAGGATCCTTTTCGAACCCCAATGGCTCATCATCATAAATTCAATCAAGTTTTTCATCTATGACTTCGCCATTTTCTTCATATGAGTCTATGGCTTCGACAACCATTGTTTGTTGAATTATTTCGGCTTCCAAAGCCGCTTTTACTTTATTTTCGGCCATGTAGGCCGTAATTCTGTCCCATGCACTGGGTACCGACATTTAAATATTTTTAGTATTTAGTGTCCCATCCTGTTGAAGGTAAGCACCCTCAGGATAGACACCTACATCTCCCATTATCTCTCTTTCCCAGACAAAACCATGAGTTGGGTGGAGATGAACTGAGGCAAGCACATTATCAGAAGGAACATATGCTTGATTAGAAGAAGTGCATGGCGCAATAATTGCCATTTGTTTCTCAAAATTTTCCTTTGTGATGTGATTCACATCAGCACGGAAATAGCTCTGGTCAGCTTCGACATATTCCACTAGACCATCTTCTTTCCATAACACCAATTGTTGATGTAATGTTGAAGGCACAGCACCGACCCCGTGTATCCACTCTCTCCCCAGGAGTAGGTTATAGCTTGCCTTGGAAGCTATGACAAAGAACATCGTAGTTCTCTTTACAGTTCCAACAACTACATCAACTTCTATGGCCCCCAAAGCTTGGCCAGATTTGCCCTCATAGTTGGTTAAAACTATATTATGAGGTTTGAGGTCAGTGTCGAACTTACCTATTGTCTTCAACAAGACATGAGGCATTAAGTTCACAGCAGCACCTCCATCCACCAGTATTTTGTTGATGCCGACGCCATTGACCTTGGCTTGTACATACAGTGGTTTCAAATGGTGTTGCATGCCTATATCTGGCTTTTCAAAAGTAGCCATTTGATCTTCGACACATCCGTCATTCATCACGTAATAACAAACAGGCTTATGGTTGGCCATGTCTTCAGTAAAATCTTCTTCAACGGCATTTGGAACTGTGATAACATCATATTCACATGGTAGTATAGACACTACGTTGCAAATGACGTCAAAGTCAGGTTCAGAATCCTCGAAGTCAGAAGTCACATCTTCGTCCATGTCGAACTTAGCCTCTTCTATTTTTAAAGACGGCAATGGAGGGAAAATTCTTTCTATTGCAGGCCTTCTTTGCTTTTCTATAACAATAGCTTTGCCTTTGGCTTTACTTCCAGCACCTACCTGATTTGCAACATTAATACTTACCTTTGTTGACCCATCAGTCTTAGTAATCGCATTCTTAACTATCTTCGAACCACTTGGGATTTGATTACTGATAAGTGCTGCTTTCTTCTTCTGCCTTTGGAAACGACGCCATTGAGTCTTCGTCATTGGGTTTTTTCCTTTGTAGTTGTTCTTATAATTATACTTAGGATCATTGCCCTTATCTATCTTAGCAACCTCAACACGTGGACTAGCATGTTTGTAATGCTTACAACCAGCATGTATCCACTTCTCATTCGGAGGACCTGCCATTGGAACGAAAGACTTAGCGGAAGCTGATAATTCGAACTCCTTTTTACCTGGACTCTTTTTTGTAATCGGCTGCCAGCTTGTCGAAGGCTTAGTTGAAACTTTAGCTTTGTACGGGAGGTCTCCTTTTTTGAAGTCAATTTTTGGCCTCTTATCTAGCCATTTCCTCTTCAGCTGTTGTCGAACACTACAACCTTCGACACTTTTGGCTGCCTCTTTGTCGAAGGCAGCACTACACCTTGGGCAAAGCATCACTTCAGAATTTGTAAGCTTGCATCTGTTGAGGAAATCTATTATCTCCTCTTCAGCCTTAGGGTACACAGCTTGTATTTTTTCATCATACTCCTCTTGAGTTATTATCCTTGTCTTGTCATCAGCATGCACAACACTCTTCAGTTTTTCTTTGGCTGACATAACTTTATTCTGGGAATCGACCATCTTAACTTCCACCATACTTATATCTACTTCGACAGGCTCTGCATACATGGCCTCAACCTTTGGTAAAGGATCAGTATCAATCTGCATTGGCGCTTTCTTTTTCTTGTCGCCGAATTTGAGCCTTCCTTCTTCAATTGCTTTCTGCACAATGTCCCTGAAAAGTACACAACGGTCAGTGGTATGTCCCAACAAATTATGAAACTTACAATAACCCTTTTTCTTTCTCTGTTCGAGAGGTGGTACTTTCAGGCCATTAGGCACTATTATTTGGCAATCAGTTACTAACAGATCAAAAATTTCATCACATTTAGTAACATCAAAAGTGTAAGTTTTAGGCACAAATCTATCATTTTTAGGCTCTACTGGGTTATTCCCATTTGCAGGCCTTAATAATTTACACGCATAAGGAGGACCAGGCTTAAGTTCAGCCACATCTATCTCTTCTTCATCGACATCGCTGAATGCAAAGTCAAATTCTTCATCGACATAGGCTATTTTTTCCTTTTTACGAAAACCAACTGAATTTTCTTTTTTATGGAATTTATCCACCCTAGTCTTTTCTTCTTTGAGCCTCTCAACTTGTCGAACTCTATCGGCTAATTGGGCCATATCTCGTAAATGAGACGTATCCAATTTCTTTCTAATTGAATAATCAAGGCCACCAGCAGCCATTTCGACCAGTTCATGTTCAGGCACTTGCGTGAAACACCGAGCCTTCAATAGCCTAAATCTATTTAAATAATCATCAATAGCCTCAGGCACTTTGCGTCGAACGCTGGCCAATTCATTGAGACTAATCTTCGATTGGCCCATGTAAAACTGTTCGTGGAAAGCCTTTTCCAATTGCCCCCATGTGAATATAGAGCCAGGAGGTAAAGTAGTAAACCAAGTAAAAGCATTCTTGGTCAAAGAATTTGGAAAATATTTCATTTTCAAGTTCTCATTTTGTGCTATATCTCCTGCCTCAGTCATGTAACGGGGAATATGTTCGACTGTAGACTCATTTGTGTCACCACCAAATTTGGTAAACTTAGGTATTTTCCAACCTCTTGGCAACTCTGTTTGTAATACATATTCACACAATGGTGATATGAAATTAGGGCTATGCAAACCTATGTTAAGGCCATTTTGCGCCATTATAGTTTCTACTAAAGTGGCTATATTATCTTGAGCACCAATATTATTTCGTTGCACTTGTCGAACAACCTCATCAGCGTTCTGGTTTCGGTTTACCAAAACTATTTCAGGGATCTGATTTGCCAACCCTTGTTGTTCGCCTACAACTGCTTGGGCTTCGACCGCAACTGCTCTTTGAGGGTTACCAGGCATATTACCCACAACATTAGGAATTTGCCTATTATTAACCGTCGGAGTCCCAAAGAAATCTGCAATTCTACCCATTTGATTTGCCAACATCTGATAACTTGTGTTGGTATTTTGAATTAATGGGTTGAAAACCGTGACAATCTGTTGAGTTAGCATATTAACCATTTCGTGGTTACTTTCATCCACTTGTTGTCTTAATGCCAACAAAGATGCATTGGTTAATGCAGTATGATCTCGACCTTGCACACTTTCATAAGAAACGTGTGTAGGAGAAAATGTTGAAACATGAGGCATTCCAGTAGGCATGCCATACATACCCGAAGGAAATGGTGGCAAACTCAAATTTTGAAAACGTGTATCTAAACCGTTTCCTCTTGCCATATAAGGATTACCATGAGGCCCTAAATAAGGACTAGAATGAAGCCCTATACTTGATGGTAAAGTCACAGACTGTGTTGAACCAACATTAGTCATTGATACTGCAGGAACGGTTATTGATGTTGAAGGGGCTATTGTCCCTACAACTACCCCTGTGCTTACATTTGCAGAGTCAACGGTTGTTCCTTGTCCTTGTGAAATCGCAGGACCAGAACTAGAAGAACTGTTAGAATTAGTACGCACCATTCTACCACTTCTCAAGTGCATACGATTGTACACACTAACAAGTAAACACACAACATCAAAGGCAAAGGTCCCACTGGGCGTGCCAATTTGTTTGCTGGTGTTTTTAGCAAACAATCACTAGTTTTAATTAATGTGTTTGTGAGATCAAACTAGAAAATTTCTCGTGACAATTGCCTTTGTATTTTCGTGTTTGGAGAAAACAAATAGTTTGAAGAACAGAATTATGAATAGAATGAAACAACAATTGCTAGAAAGATAAAGAGAAAAGTAAATAATTGCATTGAAATGTAAAAAAGATTGGTACACAAACACGTACAGTGACTCTGTTCACTCGTTTTTCGCTATTGTCTGGAAGTTTGAGTTTTCAGAATTCTGTGTTTATGTTGTGACCTCTTTCTCTCTACGAGAAACTTCTATTTATAAAAAGAAAAAACAATAACCGCTCAGCGGTTTTTTTTCTAAATAAACAACTGCCATTTCGACTAGATAAGATTTAGATAACTGCTCCATCTTTCGACCACAGCACTGCTATCCTTTTCTACCAGCGATCTTTGATTTAACCTGTTATCTGAATGTTGTTCAACTTCCTGTCGAAACTGCTAACTTCAGCTTTACAATTTTCACTAAGTTATGTTTTATGCTGATTTTCCCTATACACAGCTTCTTGTTGTCGAAATATCAAGTCTTCTTCCTGACTGCAACTAGTCAAACCTTGTTGACATGTAAATGTCCGCACTTTCGACAGAAACACTGTCTTGTTTTCGACTAAACTTTTTGACGTCTTTCTTGTCGAAATCTTTGTCTTTAAACTCTCGATTTCATTAAGCCTTAGACATAGTCGAAATTACTCTTTACAACACCCTTCTCAATGCCAAATATTAGCATCTCTTCTTTAAAATGACAAGTCATCAATATTGACTGCATTTAATTGAGCCTGTCGAAAATGTAGGCTAACATACGTCAATACCTTTTTTTTGACAATTTCACTCACTTTTTAATCCCTACATTTTACTTCCACAATACTTTTAGTCCCTCATTACTTTTAATAATTTATTGGTTTTTTAATTGCATTTTCTAAACGCTATTAAATTAAAGTCATGAGGGACTAAAAGTATTGAGGGAGGAAATTGTCCGGACTAGAAGTGAGTGAAATTTTTTACAGGGCTAAAAACAAAACTCTCAAATATTATAAGGACTGAAAACATATTTAACCCTAACGAAAGAATATAGAAAAGTAGCCTAAGCCTTTCCAGATTTAAAATAGCAAAAGCCTTTTCATTATTATTTCTAACAACAAATTATGTTTCATAGGAGAATATGGGTGTTCATATATTACACTCGTGGTATAAACACTCGTCACATTAACACTTCACTACGCAAAAAACTGTCAGCGGCGACGGTTTAAACCGCCGTTAATGAAGGTTGGCGGCGGTTCCAGAAGCGCCGTGGTTCTCAGCATCGGGAGGTGTTGTTGGCGGCGGTTCCATCAACCGTCACACAAACCGCCGTGGATGTAGCGGCGGTTGGAAACTGCCGTCAATTTGTCAACTGATTTTCCAAGTTACGGTTAGTGGCGGTTGGAAACCGCCGCCAATTGGGTAACTGATTTTCCACGTTACGGTTAGAGGAGGTTTGGAACCGCCGCAACTAAATTAAAATTATTTTTTTATTTAAATATGGAGGCGGTTTGGAACCGCCGCCAACAGATACGTTTTTTTTTTGGTAAATATAAGGATTTTTTGTGTTTCAGTATATCTATCTTTCTTTTACGAATTTTATAAATGTACTTATTAATTATTTGGTAATACAAATATTAAAAGAAACTAAATTTATGCTAAAAATACATACAAAAGTTCTAAAGTTTATAAATCAAACTAAGTTCATAACATCAAACTAGAACTAGTTAATGAAGTCAAAATACAACCAACTTAGTTAATGAAGTCAAAATACAACCAACGTAGTTAACAAAGTAAAAATACAACCAATGAGCATCATGTTTGTGCTGTTCATAACAATAAAATAAAATCATCTATCTAGATATCCTCCGTGATGGTGCTGCTTCATGTTGTCCTATGTTACTAGATTCAGATGAGCGTCTCAAACCATGTTGTGTTTCCAAATTATCCGGCTGAAAAAATAATAATAGTCATAAATAAAATTAGAACCAATATCTAAACAATGTCACAATGTCGCATATAGTAAATTCTCAACAACGTGAACTACAAAACAAGCCAAACAATATAGGTAATTCAGCATCAGAGGTAAAACTGATATTGGAATTCTGCAATATAGGTAATTCAGCAATAAATTTGTACTCAAATCTGATATTGGAATTCAGCAATATAGGTAATTCAGCATCAGAGGTAAAACTGAATAAATTTCATTTGCCTTCTGTTTCCTTCAGATATACAAGATAAGTATAAATATACGTGAGGAGGCATGAAAGATGTGATGCATCTGATCAAAACAAACTTAGGAAAGAGAATGACATAACTAACTGCTAGAACATTGACAGAATATTTCATGTAGTCTTGTGCAATTTACATATTTTTTGTCTTATACATGGGGGCAATCCTCCTTAATCCGTTTTCAAACCCTAAAAGAACTGAATAAAATGAACTGACTGAAAGTGAATTTATCTACTTCATTTGTACATGTTTAAAGGAATGACAAAAATGAAAAATAGCGATTCTTTTGCTTTTAGAAAATAGACTTTCAGTAACCAAGAAAAGCTAGGCATCCACATATTACTGGATTATTTTTTCCTGTAATTCTACATTAAAGCTTCTAACACCTTGTCAATGGATAATCTCTATCTCATAAAATCTGTCTTAATTGTGTCTAGTTAATTGTCCCAGCTGTTACAATAACAGCATTGCATCGTGCCTTTATAGCACCAGCTGTTAGTGCTAATGCATGCTAAGCCTAAAAAATTCTTGCAACAATACCCTTAAGTTAGCTCCTCGGGTGCTATATATTTTTGTATCTTGGTTGTAAAGATATACAAAATATATTCATATCAATGCATTCATTAGTATCACTTTCAATGCATTCAATTGGTCTTTCACACCATCATCTCATCTGTTGATCCTAGTGTCATTACAATGCTAGGAAATGTGAAGATTTCCTAGCATACATAAGAGCTCAAGTCAGATAGAAACTTTATTTAGTATTTGATCTTTATTCATCATGATTTGCTTAAAAGAATACAATATAACAGGTAATTCAACATCAGATTTGAGTATGCTACGTATAACATAAGCAATATAGGTAATTCATAGGAGTTTGAGAATCTAACAGCAGCAAATCTAACAGCAATATAGGTAATTCATAGGAGTTTGAGAATGCATAGTATAACAGGTAATTCAGCATCAGATTTGAGTATGCTACGTATAACATAAGCAATATAGGTAATTCATACGGTGATCACCTGATTTTGCTTAAGAATTTGCATAACATAAGCAAGTTGTTCCTTCAATAGAGGTAATTCAGCAACTTGTTCCTTTAGAGCATCAACTTCAGCAGCTTGAGCCTTTAGACTATCAACTTCAGCAACTTGTGCTTTTAAAGCATCAATTTCATTTTGCATCTGTGACATCTTTTCATTAGCATCCGATGAATATGATCCTGTTGTAGAATGAGAATTGTTTCCAAGGATCTGAGTTGGTGTTACGCCGAGTCCCATGCATCGAACATGCCCGGGATGTTTTTTCCCAAAAACTTGAATAAAGGCTTCATGCTCAGAAGAAGACTCAAGAAGTGCCTGTTGCAATTTGTCCTACATGTATAAATCAATCATAAAATCATAAGCAATGTGCTTTAGAAGGAAACAAAATCTCAGTGTACAAGTGACAAACCATTAGAAATTTTTAAAACAGGTTTAATATCCCATATATACCATATATACTTCACATCAGATCACAAAAAGGACCCAACACAACAACAAGGTGGTTGAGCAGCAGCAACAACAAGGTGGTGAGGAGAATTGTTTTCATGATTCTGAATCTCGCAGGGTACTTGGAGTGGCTTGAGGAGAATGTTCATAGTGAAAAGGTGCATGAGATTAATGATGTTGATATGCTGGCAGAATTGTTCAATGCTAATTGTCATGAGAAGTTTAGGTTAGAAAAACAAGAGTCTGATAGGAGGCTTCAGGAAATGTTGGCCAGGAGCATGTGATTAATGTTTATGTTACAAACATTAAGCAAAAAATAAATTCAATTCTTGCCTCATCATTAATAAATATATAATATTGGACTTACATGGTTTTGTCTTGCCTCATCATTAACAAAATCACCATTTGATTTTTTATGAGCAATTCCATACATATCTCCTCTACTATAAGGTCGCCCATCTTGCAATTCCTAAAACGTTTCACCATATAAATATAATTAAACTATTTTCTAAAAATTTCAAACAATATAAAAAATGAGATATGATATCAGCTCATGTTGCTTTCTGGCCAGTGTCTTAGCCCCTAATGTATGGGGAACCTTTTGCTTCGAGCGGTTTTCAGCATTTTTATCAGCTATCGCCTATAAGCAAAGTCATTATTTTAGGATCCAGGGTATATATACTCTACTCCATAATATTTCACCATAGAAATAGAAATATAATTGAACTAGAAAACATGTTCAAATAATTAAACAAAATCTATTCAATTTCACAGTTTTCCTTATTACCATAGTTTCAGACTCCATCCTATACTCCAAAAACAGCCTCCAATGATCTTCATCAATGCCCGGCGGTGGGTTCCGAAGATTTTGTTCAAGACTAAGCTCCCAGTTATAATAGTCTTTAAAAAGCTTGCAACGATTGTCCCGCCATTTCTTTCCCAAGCTGGACAAAATCCATGTCTTGTGACTTCCATCATGTACCACAAATTTCTCCTTTAATACAAATATAATAAAAGATATTAGTAACAAAATATAAATAACAATAAAATGTATTATGGTAATTATGCTTCATACCTTTATACTGTTGTAAACATTATTTTTGTAACCCTCAAGAACTTTAGGCCACTTCTTGTACAAAATAGGGAATGTGTCAAAATTATTTGCAGTAAAACCCAAAAACCCTGCTAATAAACCAGTAGAGTTTCCAACTGGTTGATTTCTTGCATTCCATTGGGTCACCACCCTAAATCCTAAGTTGTTTGGAATCAAATCTCGCACTTTCAGACTTCTTTGGCTGCGATTACCCTCCTCATCTAACACAAAATAA
This sequence comes from Astragalus membranaceus, assembly GCA_039519185.1. Taxonomy (NCBI): domain Eukaryota; kingdom Viridiplantae; phylum Streptophyta; class Magnoliopsida; order Fabales; family Fabaceae; genus Astragalus; species Astragalus membranaceus. Next base: position 63,924,724 of record CM076846.1, on the reverse strand, counting down.
ATCAAAATATTAGTACACCAAAATATCAATAATGGAAAATTCACTACCTAATTATAGTAGATATACCAACAACATCCACTATCCATTTGGCATTAGTCTTGGGTTGACTTGTAGATGAACCTTCTGTGATACCAGGTTCATTTGGAATTTCCTCGAGCTCAGGAATGTCATCTTCCAAAGATGAAGATATGTTAGGCATAGACACCCTTTGGGGTAACGGTACCCTATGAGTTCTCACAGAAGATCCATGTTCTTGATTTGGTGCGGATTGACAATTACGGAGACCATCGTATCTTTTCTTGGGAGGCATACCTACCTGACATTCAAAACAAAACTAGGAAGTTAAAAACTTGTTAGGTACAATTATCAGCAATCAAATGATTGAACAAATAAACCATGATGAAAAGATTAAGGACCAGAAATAAAACATAAGTTATTGGCTTCAACCACACATGAGTCACCTGAAATAATCAGGCATATCTTTAACATTGAAAAGTTGCTACAACAGATTATGTCATAGTTCATTCCATGAACTACCAATCAAATTCATAAAACCATATCCGGTTCATCGTCATCAATATTTTCATTAACTGCTGAACTTTCAGGTTCATTATCTAAAACTGCTCTTGCCAAAGGAATGTGTGTATTATCATCCAAGAAAAATTGTTCCAAATTTTGTGATGGGTATGTCTCATTTGATGCCACAATTTCATTCTCATCTTCACCCATGTCGTACAAGTCTCTTGGTTTCAAATGAACTGGTATTCTCCAATCTTGTTCATTCTCATCCTCTACATAATAGACCATTTGAGCTTCGGAAGCTCTAATGTATGGTTCATCATCTTCATGTTCTCCATTATGTATAAGTCGTGCAAAGTTGATAGAGGTAAAGCCCAACTTATCGATATTCATACCTCTTGGATTGGTGGTATTAGCCCATTCACATTTAAACATGACTACTGTGAAACCACTATAGCTCAACTCAATGATGTCTACTAATCGTCCATAGTAAGGCACCCCTCCAAACCTCATTTGGGTATCACTACTGCTTGAATAACTTCTCTTTTCAAACATCCCAAAAACTCCACTATTCTGAGTTTTTAAAAACTTGTCCCGTTCTAAGGTCCGACATTTGTATCCATTAACATTAAATGCGGTGAACCTTCTAGCTTGATTAAAAGGACCTTGTGCAAGACTAACAACATCTTTATCTTGTATGCTAAGAGTGTCAAGATTATTCCCAATCTGGATGTCATAATGTAGATTGTTAGTCACATTCGTATGAAAATATTAATGACATACAAATAGCATAAACACTTACACGATTGGCGAACCAATGAACAAATTCTCTATGAACCTTTTTGTCTATCTCAGAAGCATTTTTTGTCCTAAGTTTCCTTCGCACAATATTTCTATATTGCCTATTTAATTACATAGTATTAGATGTGCTAAAAAATCAAATGAACAATCAATCTAAGTGAAGAAACACTTACTGAAGATAATAATCAACAACTTGACAATTTGTTAACACGTGTCGATGAGCTTGTAACTTTTCTCTTGGTGTAAAGGTAAAGTATGAAGAACCACCAACCGACTTTCCAATTATAGGAAATAGTTCAGTTATTCGTGACTGAGCCTGCATGGCATCGGGTTCATCGTCTACACGAGGACCTCTATTCCATCTTGTTTCAATATTGTCTAAATACCTTGAACAAAAGGTAAGGATTTCTCCCATTAGGTAACCTTCTGCTATAGACCCTTCCGGACGTGCCTTATTACGAACGTAGGATTTTAAATGTCCAAGATACCTATTTATAAACCATGCAAATGTCATTTACAATAACCATTACATTCTCAAATTGAAAACATGAAAAAAGAAGTTAACACATGGGTTTTACCTCTCTATTGGATACATCCAGCGATAATGGACAGGACCTCCAAGCTTAGCTTCTTCGACAAGGTGAACAACCAAGTGAACCATAACAGTGAAAAATGAAGGAGGAAATAACATTTCCATGTGGCATAAAGTGAGGACAATTTGTTTATGCAATTTGTCCAAATCTTCAATTTTCAATACTTTACTGCATATTTGTCTAAAGAATGAGCATAACTCACTCAACACTGCTGAAACCTCATTGGGCAATGATGTTCGCATGGCTAACGGTAGCAACTGCTCCATCAATATATGACAATCATGACTTTTTAACATTCCATTCAACTTGAGATTATCTAAGTCAATGCACCTAGAAATGTTGCTCGAATAACCATCGGGCACGGTCATGTTCTTTAAAGTTGCCAAAAAAGCTCTCTTGCCCATCTTAGTCATTGTAAAGACAGCTAAAGGATATTTTCCATTTTCATCTGGCCAGAGGTCGGGTCTTATGCCCATATCTTTAAGATCTCTTCGAGCATTGATGTGATCTTTTGTCTTTGCACTATCATTTAGCAAAGTGTGTATGATATTATCACATACATTCTTTTCAATGAGCATCACATCAAGATTATTGCGCAAACAGTTATCTTTCCAATATGGAAGTTCAAAGAATATACTTTTCTTTTTCCATTGTTGAGTGCTACCCTGTGGAAGTTGCCCACCTCTTGTTCTTTTTCTTGTCCCCTCATTCTCTAGTCTTAGTCCAAATGTTGCATCAATGTTAGAAACCTGCTCAAGAATATCAGAACCAGACAACTTTTTTGGCGGACTACACATATCTTGGTCACCATTGAATCGAATCCGGTTCAATCTAAATTTGTGCCTCCTGTCAAGAAAACGACGATGACCCATGAAACACCACTTTCTGCTATGAGGAAGACGACAAGGAATAGAGTCAAAGTTACACGATGGGCAAGCAAGTCCGGTGTATGTGTTCCACCCAGAAAGTGTTCCTAGCCCGGGAAAATCACTTATTGTCCACATTAACGCTGCATGCAATTTAATCATCTCACGATTGAAAGAATCATAAGCATCCACACCTGTTGTCCATAATTCATTTAACTCTTTGATAAGAGGTTGCAGATAGACATCTATATTATTGCCTGGCATTTTTTTCCGGGAATTATCATTGAAATTACAAAAGATGTCTGTTTCATGCACACCCATGGAGGAGTGTTGTATGGAAAGAGAATAACCGGCCAAATACTATAATTTGAACTCATAACACCGAAGGGAGTAAATCCATCAGTAGCTAACCCAAGACGAACATTTCGTGGATTGGATGCAAACCAAGAGTGTGTTGAGTCAAATCGTTTCCATGCTTCAGAATCTCTAGGATGCCGCATCATTCCATCATTGTTATTATTAGTATCATGCCATCCCATGTCCTCGGCTGTCTTTGAACATAAAAATAGTCTTTGTAATCGAGGCTTTAAAGGAAAGTAACGAAGAACTTTTGCAGGCACTTTCTTCACACTATTGTCATCAGTGTTCACCTGAGTACCCCTAAGCTTTTCCCTTGATTTCCATCTAGAAGTGTGACAAACCTTACAACTTTCCCTCACTTCATCTTCCCTATTTCCCCAATAGAGCATACAATTATTCGGACATGCATGTATCTTTTCATAGTTCAAACCAAGTTTGGTGATTGTTTTCTTTGCCTCATAAAATGAACTTGGGATCTTTGCATGTTTAAACGCGTCTTGGAGAAGTTCTAAAATCATTGTCATGGCCTTGTCACTCATTCCGCATAAGCATTTGATATGATACAACTTCACCAAAAAAGATAACCTTGAATAATTTGTACACCCTTCATACAAGGGTTGTTCTCCATCTCTTGCTAATTCATAAAATTCTTTGGCTTCATTCCCTTCTTGAGTGGTATTTTGCATCACATCCTCATCTCTCTCAAGCTCTACATTGGATGCAACTGGCACTTCATTTGCACAGTGCCCATCAACACCAAAAGCATCATTAATCATATTTTGGATGGGATTTTCAATAGTTGTGCTTTGAGCTGCATGTAGAGTGCTATTGCATGAGGCGTTATGGTTTGACTTTATCTCCCCATGATACGAACAACAGGTATATCCTATTGGAAACGGTGTACATCTTAAGTGGTCATATACCTTATCCCAAGTCATCCTTTTTTTGAAGCCACATTCTTGACAAGGACATAATATTTTCCCATTTACCGCACGATGTTTAAAGGCAAAATTAATGAATTCCTTTACCCCTTTCACATACTCATCTGTGTTCCGCGGCTTTGTAATCCAGGACTTATCCATTGCTAAAACATCAGAATCAATAAAGGAGCGGCAGAATCATTAACGCGACAAAAAATTATTAACAATACAGATAGATAAAAAACTTATTCAAAGAAGCTAGGGCTTTGGATTTTCTGGGGTCTGATGCCATACAAGCTGATAGAAGCATAACTAGATAATGTAGTACTGATATTCTTGTTATGTGTAAATTGTAACAGAATAGGAAAGAAGAGTAAAGAGAGTGAAACAGAATAGTCTTTGTATATTTCACTTATGTTGAACTGTTACAGCATTTGCCTATTTATACATTTGCTTAACCTACACTCAGCAGTGCACAGGATAAGCACCGCTGTTATAACAAACTACTAACTGACTTAAAGTCAGTTTTCCCTAACACAGTTTACCCTAACTGTTAATCAGTATTTACCACTTTTAATGAATGGAACTACATCAGTTGTACAGCTAATGTATAGGAAACTATTGTACACTTACATTATGCAGCATATGTGAAAGCAAAGAAAACTCTTTCAACACATTTAATGTAAATGTTGCATATATAATAGAGAATCAACACATTTAGCAGCAACATAATTCTTAAGTTTTTCATACAACGAACATGCTATATCTCTAGTTGAACATAAATAAAACGGCTGGCAATCAAAGTAACACCCAAAAGCATTTGTTAACACCAGTAATATGCATAACTCATATCTATGTAAAGTAATATGCCACAAACTGGTTCAGTTCAGCAATTATTAAGACAAAAACTTTTAACAAGATTCAAATTGTTCTCAGCAATGACATAACTAACATGAGAACAATTTTTAGCCATTATTATAGTACCAAAATGTACACTTACTCAAAAACAAATCATAGCAAGAAGGAAAAACAATATGAAACAAGTTGAAAAAATCACTCCTATAGACAAAGCAAGGAGACATTTTATATGATACAAGTTCAGAGTAACAAAACGAAAGCCAAGGAAAGAATATACTTCAACTTAAATAATAAATCTACGGTTGAAATTGAAGGTACAAAAATAAATATTGTTGAATTCATTTTATAGACAAGATCACAGAATTACTTGTAGAGTGTCTTTGTACTCTGTAGTATTTACTTCCTTAGAGATCACAGACTCGCTCTGAATCAAAGAATTGACCTGAAAAAAGAAACAGAAAGCAAAGGGTTGAGAAAGGAACGGAGAAGTATGAATCCTGAAATTAAAAAAAAATCCACTTGCTCATTTTCATTACAATCAATCATAACCGGAAATTAAAATAAAAGAAATAGTTTGAATCTTCATAATCGATGAATTCACTAAGCAAAGGTTTGAGAACATTTAGAAAACAAATGAGTAGAAGATGAAGGGGTGGAGAAACGACGTCGTTGAGAAAGGAACAGAGAAGGTAAAGTGATGGGGTTCACCGAGAGGGTGAAGGGGTAGAGCTAGCTATGTGCTGTAACAGTAATGGAAGCAGAGAGTTGAAGGTGAACGGAGAAGATGAAGAGACAAAGAGCTATTTTACCTAAAGCAAGCAACATTAATGGAGCGATTTTCTTTGGGAGCGATTTTCTGAAACAAAGGGTTTGAGAGAGTTGGAGGTTGAAGTGATTAGGGTTTGAGAGGTTAATCCTTTTTCTGAAACGCGAGGAAACGAAAAAATTCAGCGCGCTTAATTTTTTTTTTCTGAAAATACAACCGCCGCTACTAGAAGGAGAACCGCCGCCGGTGTTTGACGTTAAAGGCAATTGTGTAGAACTGCCGCGGGCACTATATGTTAAGTGTAATTAGCCAAATTAATAGGTGTTAATTGCTGTATTAGTGATATATCTGTTATTACAGTTAGTTTTAATTTTCTGTTGTAACAGCTTTAGTTAGTTTTAAGGCATTGTACTGCTAAAGCTCTCTCTTGTAAAATCTCAGCACCTATAAATAGTGCAATATCAATGAAAGCCATTGGAGATTTTCCCTCAAATCATTTCTGTTAGAGATTACATTTGGTATCTAAAGCTTGAAAGAAAGGGACCTGTCAAGAACTCAAGATTCGAGTTCTCTCCAATGGCGGAACAAGAGAACAATGGAGACTATATGCATGCATCGATTCCCAAATTCGATGGTCATTACGACCACTGGGCAATGCTCATGGAAAATCTCCTTTGCTCCAAGGAGTATTGGAGCATCGTCAATGGAGGCATCCCTAAATTGACAACACCGGCAACGGTGGAGAATACAAAAGCGCACGAAGAGGGAAAGTTGAAAGATTTAAAAGCAAGAAACTACCTATTTCAGTCTATCGATCGAGAAATCATTGAAACAATTCTTGACAAAGAATCGTCGAAGGCAATTTGGGATTCCATGAAACAAAAGTTTCAAGGAACGACGAAGGTGAAACGATCTCAACTACGTGCAGCTAAAAGGGAATTTGAGCTTCTCGGCATGAAAGATGAAGAAACTGTGTCAGAGTACTTTGGAAGAACCCTTGCGATTGTCAACAAGATGAAAATTTATGGTGAAAAGATTGATCAAACAGAAGTAGTTGAAAAAGTGATGAGATCAATGCCTGAGAAATTCAACTATGTTGTGGCTGCAATTGACGAAGGGAATGATGTGACGAAGATGACTGTGGATGAACTTCAAGGAAGCCTCCTAGTTCATGAACAAAGAATGTTTCCACAGAGAGAAGAAGAACAAGTTCTGAAAGTGAGCAGCAATGGCAGAGGGTTTGCAAGAGGAAGAGGTCGTGCTTCTACAAGAGGAGGAAGAGGTAGAGGTAGACAATCCTGTAAAGACAACTTGGAGTGCTATAGATGCAAGAAACTTGGACATTTCCAATATGAATGTCCAAACGGTGAAGAAAAGGCTCAATATGCAGAAGCTGATGAAGATGAGGAGGTACTACTCATGGCTGCAATTGAGGCTGCTATAGAAAGAATAGAAAGAATTTGGTATTTGGATTCGGGATGCAGCAACCACATGTGTGGTGAAAAGGAGTGGTTTTCAAAGCTTGATACCACATTTAGAGAGACTGTAAAACTTGGAGATGGCTCAAGAATCACTGTGGAAGGCAAAGGTACAGTGAAGTTGAAAATGAAAGGAATGATTCTGGTTGTGACAGATGTGTACTATATTCCAAAGCTAAAGAACAATTTGATTAGCCTTGGACAATTGCAACAGAAGGCAGAACTTTCAATATCTCTGCATCAAAACCAGTGCAAGATTTATCATGCTGAGAAAGGCCTCATCATCACCTCCAAAATGACAAAGAACAAGCTTTTTCCAGTGACTGCAACTGCTCTATCTACTACATGTCTTTATACAGAAAAGGAAGATGTCTCTCATCTGTGGCATCGCAGATTTGGACACCTGAACATGAGAAGTCTGAAAGAGTTAGCTCAAAAGAACATGGTTGAAGGCCTGCCAGAGATAAAAGAATCAAACAGAACATGTGAGGAATGCATGAAGGGCAAGCAACACAGAGCAGAATTTCCAAAATCATCAAACTGGAGGGCTTCAAACAAGCTGGAGCTAGTTCACTCTGACATTTGTGGACCAATTAAGTCTGAATCAAGTGGAAGGAAGAGGTATATTCTTACTTTTATTGATGATTTTAGTAGAAAAACCCGGGTTTACTTCTTAGTTGAGAAGTCTACTGCTCTAGCCTGCTTCAAAAACTTTAAGACATTAGTTGAAAAGGAATGTGGAAAGAGTATTGCTTGTCTTAGAACTGATAGAGGGGGGAGTTTACATCCAAAGAATTTGATGAATTCTGCTCTAAAAATGGAATAAAAAGACAATTGACAGCTGCATATAGTCCTCAACAAAACGGTATAGCTGAAAGGAAAAATAGGACTTTAATGGAAATGACTAGAAGTCTTCTTGCAAACAAATGTGTACCAAAGAACTTCTGGCCTGAAGCTGTGAATTGGGCTGCCTATTTGATAAATAGAAGTCCTACTATGATCCTAAAAAATGCAACACCTGAAGGAGTTTGGAGAGATAAGAAACCCAATGTTAGCCACATTAGGGTGTTTGGTTGCCTAGCACATGTTCATGTACCTAGTGTACTGAGAAAGAAGCTGGATGACAAGAGTGAAAAGTGCATTTTCTTAGGAGTAAGCAGTGAGTTTAAGGCTTATAGACTATATAATCTAATCACAAAGAAAATTATTGTTAGCAGGGATGTTATTTTTTCGGAAGATGATTACTGGAACTGGAAAACTAACACCAGTGATTCTGCAAACAATAGAAGTATTGATGATGAAAGTGAAGAGATAAGAGCAGAAAATGATAATGAAGTAGAGCAAGCTGGGGAGGTTGAAACAGGTGACAGTACTGCAAGTTCATCTCAGACAGAAAGAGTGCAGGTTGCTGAACAAAACACTCTGGAACCAAGAGTAAGAAAGCCACCAGTGTGGCTAAATGACTTTGAAACATCTCTGTTTAGCAAGATCAGTGATGAGTATGAAGATATTATGAACCTGGCAGTAATGAGATCAACAGATGATCCAACTACATATGAACAAGCTGCAGTACATGAAGTATGGAGGAAAGCTATGGATGCTGAGATACAATCCATAGAGAGAAATAAAACATGGAAGCTAACTCCATTACCCAAAGGTGCCAAGAAGATTGGAGTGAAATGGGTCTATAGAACAAAATTCAATGAAGCAGGTGAGATAGAAAAACATAAAGCAAGGCTTGTAGCAAAGGGGTACTCCCAAAGACATGGTATTGATTTTGATGAGGTATTTGCACCAGTTGCAAGATGGGATACTATAAGAACTGTCCTGGCAGTAGCAACTATGAGAAATTGGAGTGTGTACCAACTAGATGTGAAGAGTGCCTTCCTCTATGGTGACTTGTTGGAGGAAGTTTATGTAGACCAGCCACTTGGATACATTGTTAAAGGAAAAGAAAATGAAGTATATAAGCTGCAGAAGGCCTTATACGGATTAAAACAGGCACCAAGGGCCTGGTACAGCAAGATTGAGGCTTACTTGTTGAACCCAGGGTAAACACTCATTTATTTTGTATGATAACAAATTACATCATATCTACTAATGTTTCAAGATGAGCAAAGTGCAGGACTTAATTTAAAGAGAAGAAGACACAAAAGAAAAGAAGCTTGAAGAAGAAGCAACATATGAAGTTCAAAACCCTAAATTGTGTCTAAGCCTTTTAGGACACTTTGTAAAGGTCCTATCACCTAAAGTGTGTGGCACTTTAGCTATTGAGAGAGATGACTTTTCAAAACATGCATGATGCATAAAAATAGTTTTGAAAAAATATTTCACAAAATTGCATGCATGCATAAGGTGGCACCTAAACCTAAAAACGATTTTGTGGAAATCAAAAATCATTTTCTATTTTGTTCCAATGGCTATGAAATCGATTTATATAATTTATATAGGCTATGAAATCGATTTTAGGCTCACCTATAGGCCAAGAATCGATTTCCTTATCCTATGTTTGAAGCATGTAATCGATTTCTACATATTCTCAAGCCAAAGGTAAGAATCGATTTCCTTCTATTTCAAAAGACTATGAAATCGATTTTCAAGCAATCCTATAGGCTATGAATCGATTCCTCCTCATTTTAAACAAAGTAAGAATCGATTCCTACCTTATTCAGGATGTCCTGAAAATCGATTCTCACCTATTTCTAAAGAAACAAACAATCGATTCTTTTATTTTTTAAAAACAATGAATCGATTCATCAACATTTTAACTTGATCAATGAATCGATTCTTCACCTATATTAAATGCTTTTCAAAAATTTTCAACGGTGCCTAAGCCTATAAATACCTGGTTGAGCTTCACCTTGAAATCGAACCACTGCTCACAATTTCTCTCTATTCTACTCTCTCATATTCGAATCTCTATAGATCTATTGCTCTTCATTGTTTTATAAGCTTTTGATTTTAAATTGTTATATCTTTTTTTCAAAAGCTGTTTATAGATCTAGATCTGAGATCCTGTGCTCCAACTGTTTTGAATCTTGTTTTTTTCAAAAAGCTTTGTTTTTCAAAATCATATCTATAATTTTAAAAGCTTTCAAGCAACCTCAACTTCTATTGTTATATCAATTTTGAAGTGGTTGCAAAAGCAAGATCATCCCTCATCTTATAGAGCATCTATAATATCCTAAGATCACTCATCTCTCTCAGTTTCTAAACTGACACATTACTAAGAAGTGATTGGATCCATAGATCTCAATTGTGTAATTCTTATTTTGTTCTAGTGGTTATTTTGAAATCCTGGGCTTTGTACTTGGGTCTCTCAATCAAGTGATTGAGTTGGTGTTTTTGAAATCCTGGGCTTTGTACTTGGGTCTCTCAATCAAGTGATTGAGTTGGTGTTTTGAAATCCTGGGCTGTGTACTTGGGTCTCTCAATAGGGTTATTGAGTTGGTTTAGAAATCCTTAGCAAGAGTGCTTGGGTTCTCAATTCAGGGGAATTGAGATTCACTTATATTGGGGTCGACTGTTTGTATCAAACTCTCTTCAATATAGTGGTTGCTAAGTCCAAGGGTTGAAAAGCCTAAGGCCGAGGACGTAGGGGTTTTATCCCGAACCTCGCTAAATATCTGTGTCCCTCTATCCCTTCTCTCTTTATATTTTGCACTATTATTATAACTGTTTATTATTAATATTATTGTGCTTATTGATATTATCACTATCATTATCACTGTTTATTGTTAATATTACTGTGCTTAAATTACTCTGTCATATAAACATATTAATTGTGATATTATCAATACTCTTCAATCATCTTCTACTCCTCTTCTCTAAGATCTAATATATTCAATATCCTGATTATCTCTTATAATATCTTTATTGGAAATATTGAATACAATTTAAACAACTCTTGCTTGTTTTTATATCCAAAAGTTCAAATCACATTTTCCGCATTCGATTTGAAAAAAGAATATAATCATCATTTGCGAAAAGAATTCATATTTACGCATAACCTTATTCACCCCCCCCCCCCTCTAAGGTTACTTTATAGACTCTAAAGTCTAACAAGTGGTATCAGTAGCTAGGAATTGCATATTAGAGCTTTACATCTCGCAATTCTAAATTTATCCTTTACATATCTGTAATTATGGGTTCTTTCATGAAAGAAGGAATGTCCTCTAATAGGTCTCCTCTATTTGATGGTACTAACTATGATTACTGGAGTAGTCGTATGAAATGTCATGTGCAGGCAATTGACTTCACTCTATGGAGAATCATAGTGGATGGGCCTCTAATCCCGATGAAGATCAAGATCACAAAACCAGGTAATACTGATGGTGACACTTCAAAAATTCAAGCCACCGGCAAAGCTGAAGAAGTACCGGTGGAAGACATCTACACCATCGACCTGAGTGAGTTAAGAAAATCTGAGCTTGACAAGATATCCCTAAATGCAAAGGCCATGAATATCCTTCATCTATCACTCTGTGAAGAAGAATATGGTCGAGTAAAAGGGTGTCAAAGTGCAAAGGAAATCTGGGACTGCCTACAAGCCACTCATGTCGGGACAAGCCAGGTAAAAGATACTAAAATTAGAATTCTCACCTCTGAATATGAAAGTTTTAAAATGAAAGAAGGTGAGTCTGTCGCAGCAATGCATCAGAGATTAAATTTAATTGTAAACAACTTGAGGGCCTTAGGAAAGAAATACACCAACAAGGATTTGAATGGAAAGATCCTTGAATCCTTAACTGGTGAATTCTTCCCTAAGACTTGTGCTATAACCGAAGCCAAAGACATTGGCACTTTACCTCAAGAAGACCTTATTGGATCATTGCTAGCCTTTGAGGTAGTATTGGCTGCTAAAAAGAATCAAGAAAAGGAAGTGGTGAAATCTCTTGCCCTTGCTGCTAAAATTCCTAAAGTAGCAAGGAAACAAAGTGAGTCTGATGAAGAATCTGATGATGAAGACATGGCTGAATTATTTGAAGAATTCATGAAATTCAACAAACTTGAAAAGAGAAATAACTCAAAGAAATCCAAGAAAGCTAAGAAGGCTACATGGAACAACTATACTGACAGTGAAGAAGAGGAGGTTGCAAATGTCATATGTCTCACGGCATGTGAAACACCTAAGGCTACTATATGGGATTGTCTTGGCTCTGATAGTGACACAGACGAAGAAGAGCAAATTGCAAATGGTGTTTGTCATATGGCAAATGACTCATCTAAGGTAAGCCTTAACTCTTCTAGTCTTTCTGATTCTTCTATACATGATGATTTATCTGATGATGCGTATAGTAGTCACGATTTAAGTGAGGCTTTTGATGCTCTTTATTTTGAACATGAAACTCTGTTGTTAAAATCTAAGAAATTGGCAAAGAGTAACAAAAGCATGCTCACTCAAATTGAGACTCTAGAAAATGAGGTAGCTAAGTTGAAGAATGAGCTACATGAAATAAAACCTTTCAACCTTGAGTTTCTTGAGCTTAAACAAAATTTTGAAAAAACCAAGGTTGAAAATGAATTTTTGAAAGAATCTTTGAAAAAGTTTGAGGTTGGTGAAAAGACCTTGACTCAGTTGCTTCACTCTCAACATCAATATGTTGATAGGAGAGGTATTGGGTACCAAGGTAATTCCACCACCTCCAGCTCAAACAAAAATATCACCTTTGTAGCTTCTACCTCTAATCATAAACCTACTATCTTCAAATGCACATATTGTCAAAAAGGGAACCATAGCTCTTCTTCATGCCCTATCCGTAAAATATGTGAGCTTGGAACCCTTGTACCTGTTTGGAAGAAACCAAGGTGGATTGTGAAAGCAAACCCCTTGATGACTAACCCCAAAGGACCCAAAGAGAATTGGGTACCAAAATTTTCTACTTGATCTTAGTGCAGGTGTGCTACAAGGTATGGGGGACAGATCAATACCTTGATAGCAGAGACTCAAAGTTCATGACTGGAGACGCAAAAAGATTCTTAATACTCAGAAACAGCAGTCATATGACCAGTAATATCAACAATAGAGGAAGAATCACCGGTGAAGGTTAGAGTGGAAAAGTTCTATTCACCTTAAGTATAATTTATCACTTTTGTGAAAATAAATTTTCTTTGTGTGCATCAAAGTTTTTCTTCTCTCTATTATGCTGGATTTTGTGATGCAACATATTTTTTGTTAAAAAATGATACCTATATTGTTGAACCAAGGATGATTATCTTGGGTATCATATTTTTAAAACCATGATGATCCACCCTCTTTTTACTAAAGCCTTGCATTCTAAAATTATTAAGGGGGATCACCAAGTAAGGGGGAGCATAGCATGAACTACTGTTTTTGATATATCATATGCTATGCAATGCTGCTTATTTATTATGCTAGTTTATAAACTGTTTTTCACCCCCCCTCCTTTTTGATGAAAACAAAGGGGGAGAAAATATGCAAGTTACTATTATATGTGGGGAGAAAATAGGAGAAAATATATGCTTATGCTTAGGGGGAGTTTTTTTTAAAAGAATTTTCATTATTATCAAACCCTATGCATAATGTAATTTGTTATCATCCAAAAGGGGGAGTTTGTTGAACCAAGGGTAAACACTCCTTTATTTTGTATGATAACAAATTACATCATATCTACTAATGTTTCAAGATGAGCAAAGTGCAGGACTTAATTTAAAGAGAAGAAGACACAAAAGAAAAGAAGCTTGAAGAAGAAGCAACATATGAAGTTCAAAACCCTAAATTGTGTCTAAGCCTTTTAGGACACTTTGTAAAGGTCCTATCACCTAAAGTGTGTGGCACTTTAGCTATTGAGAGAGATGACTTTTCAAAACATGCATGATGCATAAAAATAGTTTTGAAAAAATATTTCACAAAATTGCATGCATGCATAAGGTGGCACCTAAACCTAAAAACGATTTTGTGGAAATCAAAAATCATTTTCTATTTTGTTCCAATGGCTATGAAATCGATTTATATAATTTATATAGGCTATGAAATCGATTTTAGGCTCACCTATAGGCCAAGAATCGATTTCCTTATCCTATGTTTGAAGCATGTAATCGATTTCTACATATTCTCAAGCCAAAGGTAAGAATCGATTTCCTTCTATTTCAAAAGACTATGAAATCGATTTTCAAGCAATCCTATAGGCTATGAATCGATTCCTCCTCATTTTAAACAAAGTAAGAATCGATTCCTACCTTATTCAGGATGTCCTGAAAATCGATTCTCACCTATTTCTAAAGAAACAAACAATCGATTCTTTTATTTTTTAAAAACAATGAATCGATTCATCAACATTTTAACTTGATCAATGAATCGATTCTTCACCTATATTAAATGCTTTTCAAAAATTTTCAACGGTGCCTAAGCCTATAAATACCTGGTTGAGCTTCACCTTGAAATCGAACCACTGCTCACAATTTCTCTCTATTCTACTCTCTCATATTCGAATTTCTATAGATCTATTGCTCTTCATTGTTTTATAAGCTTTTGATTTTAAATTGTTATATCTTTTTTTCAAAAGCTGTTTATAGATCTAGATCTGAGATCCTGTGCTCCAACTGTTTTGAATCTTGTTTTTTTCAAAAAGCTTTGTTTTTCAAAATCATATCTATAATTTTAAAAGCTTTCAAGCAACCTCAACTTCTATTGTTATATCAATTTTGAAGTGGTTGCAAAAGCAAGATCATCCCTCATCTTATAGAGCATCTATAATATCCTAAGATCACTCATCTCTCTCAGTTTCTAAACTGACACATTACTAAGAAGTGATTGGATCCATAGATCTCAATTGTGTAATTCTTATTTTGTTCTAGTGGTTATTTTGAAATCCTGGGCTTTGTACTTGGGTCTCTCAATCAAGTGATTGAGTTGGTGTTTTTGAAATCCTGGGCTTTGTACTTGGGTCTCTCAATCAAGTGATTGAGTTGGTGTTTTGAAATCCTGGGCTGTGTACTTGGGTCTCTCAATAGGGTTATTGAGTTGGTTTAGAAATCCTTAGCAAGAGTGCTTGGGTTCTCAATTCAGGGGAATTGAGATTCACTTATATTGGGGTCGACTGTTTGTATCAAACTCTCTTCAATATAGTGGTTGCTAAGTCCAAGGGTTGAAAAGCCTAAGGCCGAGGACGTAGGGGTTTTATCCCGAACCTCGCTAAATATCTGTGTCCCTCTATCCCTTCTCTCTTTATATTTTGCACTATTATTATAACTGTTTATTATTAATATTATTGTGCTTATTGATATTATCACTATCATTATCACTGTTTATTGTTAATATTACTGTGCTTAAATTACTCTGTCATATAAACATATTAATTGTGATATTATCAATACTCTTCAATCATCTTCTACTCCTCTTCTCTAAGATCTAATATATTCAATATCCTGATTATCTCTTATAATATCTTTATTGGAAATATTGAATACAATTTAAACAACTCTTGCTTGTTTTTATATCCAAAAGTTCAAATCACATTTTCCGCATTCGATTTGAAAAAAGAATATAATCATCATTTGCGAAAAGAATTCATATTTACGCATAACCTTATTCACCCCCCCTCTAAGGTTACTTTATAGACTCTAAAGTCTAACATTACTTTGAAGCACAGGGCTTTGCTAAGTGTCCCTACGAGCACACACTCTTCACAAAACTTGATGAAAATGGCAATTGTTTGATAATAAGCTTGTATGTGGATGATCTTATCTTCACTGGAAATCACAAAGACATTTTTGAAGAGTTTAAAACATCTATGAGAAGAAGGTTTGACATGACAGACCTAGGGAGGATGAGATACTTCCTAGGTATAGAAGTTGTTCAAGGAGAAAGTGGAATTTTTATAGGTCAACAGAAGTATGCAGCAGAGATACTGCAGAGATTTGATATGCAGAGTTCAAAACCAGTGAAAACTCCAATTGTAGCAGGTACAAAACTATCAAAGAATGATGAAGGAAGTGCTGTAGATGGAACTATGTACAAGCAAATCATTGGAAGTCTCATGTACCTCACAGCAACACGACCAGATATTGCTTTTGCTGTGAGTTTCATCAGTAGATTCATGGAATCTCCAGTTGAAAAAAATCTAGTTGCAGCCAAGAGAATTATGAGATATGTGCAAGGAACCATTGACTTTGGTATTCTATACAAGAAGGGAGGAAATGACAGGCTTGAAGCATATTCAGATTCAGACTATGCAGGAGATCAAGATGACATAAAAAGCACGACAGGTTATGTATTCTTGCTGGGAAATGGTGATGTATCATGGTGTTCTAGGAAACAACCTGTTGTGACTTTGTCAACAACAGAAGCGGAATTCATAGCTGCTGTAGTGTGTGTTTGCCAAGGTATCTGGTTGTGCAGGATATTGGAAACTATTGGAGAAAAACAGCAAGACAGCTTAGCTATCCTATGTGACAATACATCTACTATCAAGCTATCCAAGAATCCTGTAATGCATGGGCGTAGCAAGCACATTGATGTGCGTTTTCATTTTCTTAGAGAACTGAGCAGACAAGGAAAGATTGAGCTGATACATTGTGCTACTCAAAATCAAATAGCTGATGTTAAGACTAAGGCTCTCAAGAGTGAGACCTTTGAGAAGTTCAGAAAGCAGCTTGGAATGTGCAGGATTACAGAGTTAAACTAATTGCAATATGCAAATCAGTTTGAGGGAGGATGTTAAGTGTAATTAGCCAAATTAATAGGTGTTAATTGCTGTATTAGTGATATATCTGTTATTACAGTTAGTTTTAATTTTCTGTTGTAACAGCTTTAGTTAGTTTTAAGGCATTGTACTGCTAAAGCTCTCTCTTGTAAAATCTCAGCACCTATTAATAGTGCAATATCAATGAAAGCCATTGAAGATTTTCCCTCAAATCATTTCTGTTAGAGATTACACTATAGAGCAGCGGCGGTTGGGGGTAACCGCCGCTAACCAAGCGTCGCTATACCTCCTTTCTTTCGTAGTGCTTATTCTACTTCACAAGAGGTGGAAATTTCCTTTGAAAACCAAGTCTCAGACGTTTTAGAATTCCTTCAGAAACCTCTCTTTCAACATAGAATGTTGGTCTTCTTGGCAAGGTAGCAATTGCACTTTTGTTTGTTAACATTGATATAACGTCAGACATTGTAGGTCGATCATTTGGAACAAAATATAAGTTTAGAGAACTCACTATGTCCCAACAATCCTGTTGGTATTTACTATGGACTCTTGTTGCGTGAACATTCTTACCGTACCAAAGTCAGAAATTTTTGGGTTCATATTCTCATCAAGAAGTATGTTGCTAGCCTTCAAGTCCCTGTGAATGACTTTCAGTCTTGAGTATTTATGAAGGCAGAGTAAACCCTGAGATATTCCTTCTATTATGTTGAAGCGCTTCTTCCAATCTAGGAACTTACTTCTTGTCCAATGGAAACATAATCTGTGTTAATCAGCTAGAATGGACTTTTCTTCCACAGTTGATCAGCTAGATAAAGCATCAGTTATTATATTTACTTAGTTGTTTTCTAGTTAAAAAATTATACATTGTTTTAACCATAATTGAAATATTCAATTGAGAAAAGTCAAAGTTTTGCTGCACATGTGCTCCAATTGTTGCATAGTAATGAAAACAAAATTTAAGCTTATGTCCTCCAAAAACATAAAAAATTAAATAGACTCCAAAATGTTCTTACCGAATAGATAGAAATCTAAGCTTTTGTTTGCCATATATTCGTAAATTAGTATCCTCTCTTGTGCTGAAGTTCACATATCAGAGTTTAGTTCATTTTTAAAATCCACAATTCCTTGCCCAGAAGTTTTTGAAAGTCTTTTTACAGCAACTTCTTGTCCTGTTGGCAGGATTCCCTAAAATGGTAATTGAAAATTAATCCGCACTCCAAAACAACATAAATCGTTGACCATCAAATCAAGGTTTTAAAGATCTCTACAAACATATTGCGATCATAATATCACTACATCAAGGGAATTGTTAACACATTTATCGCAATGTCAAAGATGTCATAAATGTGAGCCCTACTTCTCTCAGATACCCCTCTCTCTCTCTCTCTCCTATTAAACACAAACAAATACTTGAGAGGATCCATTTTCCGTAATTGGAATAGAAAATTAAAGTCATGCTCTACAATCAACTTATTAATATATAGTTTCAATGGTTTTAATTCACCTTATAAAGAGGTTCGTAGCCTCCCTGTCCTAACTTGTTTTCCAATGAAAAGCTTGTGGTCGCTGCCAAAATTGATGTATAGTTAAATACTTTAAAATTGTGACCATTTAAATCATCTTCCAGATCTTTGATAGCAAATGATTCATTAGAGGCTGCCAAATCTCGCATTTTACTTTCCATTCTTTTGCCTTTCTTCTCTGTTTAGGAAAAAGAATATATAAAGATAGAAAATCAAGCGATTGCATTTAGTAAGTTATGTAAAACACTAGTTTTGAATTACTCAAGTACCTTCAAGCTCATACTTCATTTTATTTATGGCTAGGTATAAAATGAGTGGGCATATTATGAATAAAGCAGTTGCTATTATTGCACTTATCCAGATCCACTTTTTCTTACATGCATAAAGTATTTACACAAGAATTCTTAATATTAATAGTTACGTCACTGGTGCAAAAAAAACATTTAGTATTGGTTGTTTTGGACATTTAGCATCGGTTATCCGACGATGCTAAATCCTCCGATGCTAAATGTCCTGAAAAACCACTTTTAGCATCGGTTATTTGAAAGAACCGATGCTAAATGTCATATATTGATACATTTAGCATCGGTTGTTCCAAATAACCGATGCTAAATGTCATATATATTGATACATTTAGCATCGGTTGTTCCAAATAACCGATGCTAAAAGTCATTTTTGATACAAAAAATGACATTTAGCATCGCTTGTTTGAAACAACCGATGCTAAATGTCATATATTGATACATTTAGCATCGGTTGTTCCAAATAACCGATGCTAAAAGTGATTTTTGATACAAAAAATGACATTTAGCATCGCTTGTTTGAAACAACCGATGCTAAATGTCATTTATTGATACATTTAGCATCGGTTGTTAGAAACAACCGATGCTAAATGTCATTTTCTTGATAAAAAAATGACATTTAGCATCGTTTGTTTGAAACAAACGATGCTAAATGTCTAGTTTCTTTTTATATTTTGTTCATTTTTAATCTAATATTTTAAACAAATTATTCATACACAGATTACATCAAAATTCAACATTATAATCTTAACTTGAACAAATTATTCATACACGGATTACATCAAAATTCAACATTATATTCTTAACTTGAACAAATATCAAATTTTCCACTTCTTGACCAAAATGCACAACATCATTACACAAATTAAAGCTAAGAACAGTCAATTAACACTAAAAGCTAACACTAGTAATAGTACCATTTTCATTATTGTTTGCTCTAGTAACCACTGCAACCTGAAAAAGTCAACCAACCATCCAATTCATCAAGAGAAGAAAAAGAGTGGAAATCAAACAAAGGGAAAATGGCGATCCAACAGATCCAAAACCCTAACCATTCGAAGATGAATACTTAGGGAGCGACCAAACGACGACGAGCAAGGCGAGGGAGACGGCGAGCAAGGAAAATGAAGAGAAGAAGAAGCAACTAAACTAAAGGCAGTATTTACTATAAACTTTACCATATTTTCTTGCTTGAAACACAATAATTAGTACTCAAGTTTTAAAAAAATGTATATAGGCAGTATTTAAACATAGACAGAAACCACGCACCCATGCGATTGCACATGTAACCAACTAGTAGCCAGACAGATTCACATGGTGACCAATAGCAGCACTTGTCCTCACTAGGATTTGGATTGTCAACCTGCATTGATAGCATGTACAACACGAAATGTAATCCAAGCCATGTCATGCACCATTCTCCATTAACAAGAAGTACTAGTAATTAGTTGGTAAGAGAGGAAATTAAAAAAGGAAGTGTTTAAAGGAAACCTTGTTTTGAGTAGGAAAATTGTTGACCTTCAATTACATAGTAGCTGCAAAAGACTAGGCTTCCCATGCTACATAATTCTAACTGCCAAAGGAGTGTGTGCGACAAAGTTTGCAGAAAGCTTCACTGGGCTTACCACTGAAGAAGAAAATTTTAACGATAAAAAGTTTAAAATTTCTCAAAATCAGTTTATCCCTCGGTCTAAAAACAATAACATCTTAATTTTATATCCTTTTTTGCATATGAATCAGTTTAACGTACTAACCTTCCATCCCAAATTGGTTCCGTTAAAAATACATGCGTAACAAAACTCAGGTCGAGACCCAATGCAGCACTTTCATCCATCAAAAGTGCCATACAACTTGGATCATGCTGGAACATGGCTAATGACTTCTGTAAATGAGAAAAGTAAATTAACCAGAGATCAGAAATCATAAGTAAATTAAAACATTTAGAGACAGCAAATAAAATAATGAGAACTCCAACATTATACCTTTTTGCTAAGATCCATGCATTTGGCTATACATTCCAGTATATTTGATACCATTAACAGCCAACTGGCAAAATAAAAATTTAATTTAATAGTTTAGTCATTTGTAACAGGATATGTAGATGGGCACAGAAAACATAGATAGATTCACAAATAATCACATCCGAATTGTGGCACAGAAAAAGCACATGCTGTTCAATGACATGTATATGCTCAAGAAACTAAGAAAATATCAAAACTTTTTCAGGGACCACATTGGCATTAGTGCTACTTATAGAACATTCAGTGAATGGTGATTTGGCATCTCCGTTAAGCAATGGGAAACTATTCTCAATATGCATCTCATCATTGCTATTGTCTGTAAACGAACTCGTCTCTTCATTGTTTCCTTGCAGAGCTTTCAACCACTGGACGAGATATGCAGCTTTACTACTAGATGTTGATTGCCAATCAGGATCCCAATTATCCTGATCATTCAACAAACAACATTGCATGTTTAGGTCCTTTATCTTTCAAAACCACAGTATTTTGATTTGGCAAAATCATTTATATCTTAAAAAAGGCAACCAAAACACATGTTGAATTACTGGCACTATCAAATGTTTGAAACAATCCATATGCAGGATAAGATGAAACAACAAAATTTCAGAATGATCACCCACTACAACAAATTTGCCATATAGGGTTTACGGAAAAGATTGTCCGTTGGTATAGGGTTTACGGGCTATACCTACGGTTTTCAACCTTTTACCCACGAATTTTTGCCGTCGCTATATGTCAAAT
Organism: Astragalus membranaceus; assembly: GCA_039519185.1. Classification (NCBI taxonomy): domain Eukaryota; kingdom Viridiplantae; phylum Streptophyta; class Magnoliopsida; order Fabales; family Fabaceae; genus Astragalus; species Astragalus membranaceus. The sequence continues at coordinate 63,903,314 of CM076846.1, read as the reverse complement.
TTCTTGTAGTGACCATATGTCCATGAGAACTTATGATCTTGATGCACATGGCTCCTTCAAGATTGAGCTTCCTTTTTAAAATCAAAAACACATGTCATGTGAACAATCAACAATAATATCTGTTGAAGAAATTTAGTTTTCAGGGTTCATTGGTTACTGAAAAATCAAACACCGGTGCTCTCTTACCAAATAGAACACATGCAATGACGCAACAAACACTATTATTAACATAGAAACATCTAAGCACATGTCATACGTGTGACATTTAAGCAAGAGCAACTAGTGAATGTTAGAAACATTGATAAAAGGCATTGAAGCATGTACATATCTTTGAAGTAACAAGAACTTGGATACCAGTGTGCATTTCCACAAATAAGGACCCAACATGTGAAAAGAAAAATTGAGATGCTAGCCTCAAGGCCTGATATAACATTCCTTGACAACAATGACCTTAAAAGAACGTAACCTATATGAGAGATCCGAAGTTCATATCATATAAATGTTCCTAAACATATTGTCATGCACTGTGAATATTGTGTCAACTCAATTTAATTTAAAAGAAAAGCATCTAGAGTATTGAACTTATAAGTTATAACTGACAAAATCACCATACAAAATCGTGATATTACTTACTATCTTACGATGAACAATCCTTACATCAAGATTTCCTAAGCTATAACTTCAAAAGAAAATGAACCTGGGATAGTTGCATGCCTTCGCAATTTCTGGGCCAATGAATCTACTTGTTCTTTACTTGGTATCTGTGACACAATGTATGAATCAAAGATTATACAACAAAACTTCCACTAAGAGCATATATCAAAACACCTTCATACAAGGTGATGCTATATTGCATTACAAGTAACCCAATAAGAAAAATGTTTTTACCTTTCTTGTCAATAGAAGCCACAATACAGACTAAAGTAAAGGCTCCCCACCAGATGCACCTAGTAGTGTTTTCTGGCAGTCAAGAATCGACATGCCCGTGAAGCCAATTCCCTACAAAACAACATACTGACCTTAGACATCCATTTAGGAAAATCAACATCAACATTAAAAAACATATGCTACATCTGAGATTGTATCAACCAATCAATTGTTCTTAGCTTGTCTGTCTTAATTAACTAATTTCAAATTTTCAATAGTTCAAAAATATTTTAAGAGCAAAGCCAGAGTTAACTTAGATATATACCTCATCTGGGTCAACAACTGAGCCTAGCCATCCGAAAGCTGTCATTCCATTCATTCCACCAAGCACCTTTTAATTGAGAGAAAGTACACTTTCCAAATTAAGTTTGCAAAACTATAAACAAGGGAGTAGCACAACATTTAATGCTGCTAGTAACTTGATATTTGAAAGTATAATTACCATATTAAGAGTGGTTTTTCCCAATGCAATGAATACGAAAAGTTATTTACCAAGCATCTCAGATTCAAAATAGCTTGTGGACTGCACAAATATGAAATAACTACAACTAAAATGTATATTGCAAGTTGAGCACATCAGCACAATCAATAATTTACTCCCACTCACTATCCACATCACAACGTTGGTCAAAAAAATATCCACATTACGACCAAATAATTGAATTAAATGAAGCATAAAAAAAGAAATACCATATCAACAATTCATTACCATGTTATTAGAGGTGGGAGTTTCGAGCCATCTAACTGAAGTGGCGAGACTATATTGTTGACCCCTTTAATCAAAACAGCCCAACCAAATCAGCATATTACATAAACAATCAAGCAGGAGTAAATGGACTTAGACAGCCTCACTACATAATGCATCTTATCTGACAAACAATTTTGAGTTGCAACACAATCAGCAAAAACAACATGAAATTAACTCAAACAGCAAGAACAACACAATCAGCAAGAACTCACGCTTTGAAGAAAACCCTAGAAAGAAAAAAGATGCAAACCTGAAGAAATGCAAATCAATAATGTTTGCTGATTTTAGGGCGAACAAGACACAATGACGGCGAGCAACTCAGGGTTTCGAAAATTTCTCTGCACTGAAGGCGATGGCGAGCAAGGCGACAACGACTGCGGGCAAATAACTTAGGGTTCAGAGAGGGAGCAACGACGACAACGAGCAAATTTCTATTCAGCGTTCTTCTCCCTTCTTTTTAAGTTCAGCGAGCAACAACTTAGGGTTCAGAGAGGGAGGAACACGGAGCTTAGTGAGACAGAAAGAGGGATAGGAATCTTCAGGGAGGGAGGAACACAGAGCTTGACGACGAAGAGGATTCTTCAGAGAGGGAGAGAGTTCAAAGAGTGAGAGAAGAGATCGTTCAGAGAGTGAGAGAAGAGAACGTTCAGAACGCGATGGAAAACTTGAAAAAAAGGGACTTTTAGTGTTAGGTGTTTAAACAACTGATGCTAAATGTGTCTGAGACGCACATTTAACATCGGTTGTTTAAATAACTGATGCTAAATGTCTGACGCAAATACTTTTAAACAACCGATGTTAAATGTAGGTGCGAAAACTAAAAACTTCCATTTAATTGCAAGATTGCCACCGTGCCTACCTTTAGCATCGGTTGTTCAAACAACCAATGCTAAATGGTGCTTTTTAATGTCAAATTTCCACTAGTGCGTATATCTTATTTTTATAGCTATTTAGCACTATTGAATGTTGCAATAACAAATGACTACTTTTTATTGAAAATAAAAGTACTAGAAAGATTTTATTAATGATAATCAGAGCGAATCCGGAAAGACTGCCTCAGTTGGCCAAAGAAGGTGATAGCCCTGTAGATTCGTTCCCACGGTTCGATCCTTCCCAGTAAAACGCGGCGTGTTCGAATTCTGATCGCTTTTACGCGAGAAAGGGGGACCACCCTCTAAGCCTAAGTATTCCTCAATGACCGATAGCGTACAAGTACCGTGAGGGAAAGGTGAAAAGAACCCTATTTAGGGAGTGCAATAGAGAACCTGAGATCCGATGCGAACAATCAGTCGAAGGAGCTACTATCAATAGAGAACCTACTATCAATTGATCTTCAACCAAGTAGCTTATCCACTATCCACAAAAATCTCATCTACAATAAGCTTCTTTTTGCAATTCCCCATGGTTGTAGACTTTTAAGATTAGTGTGTGTTATTAGAATCAAAGGAAGATGATGGAAGCAAAGTGAATTTGGTTAGGATCAATGAGGGAAACAATGTGTGCAACATTACTGAAACAGGCGCCCATGTGTCAGGCGCCAAGGCCACAGTGTTGCAGAATCAAGAACCCATGTGCAAGGTGCCAAGGAATGATGTTGCTGAGTCAGGTGGTCATGCCCACGCATCATGGTCACAATAATGAAGCAAAATACGATGGCGCCCCTGCACTAGGCGCCAAGTGCATAGGATTCCTTTGGTGGCCAGCTGTGTTTGTAAATAGATATTTTTCTCTTTCTTTAGTATGCTGTCCTTAGTATTGTGGTACACCATAGACCACCCCTAGTACTATATAACTAGCTGTACTGTGTCAGTACTATCATCCAATAACAATGAATCATTTTATGCAATTTATCCTATAGTATACTGTTTCATTGGTTTATGCCTACAATGGCTTTTATGCTTTATGCTTTCTTTATATATGATGCTTCCGTATTCTTTAAGATGGTATCAGAGCATATGCTCTGAGTACCTTGCTTGATTTTTTTTCTTTCTTTCGTTTCCATTTCATTTTGTCATTATGCCTCCTAAGAATACTAGTACAGCTACTGGTCCGGGTTCTGGGGATCCACCAAAGGATCCTGCTTCAGATCCAACTAGTATATAATATGTACATCCTAGTGATGGCCCTTCTACTGTATCTGTCACACCTGTTTTGAACTCCAATGGTATAAATTACCACAGCTGGGCTCGATCCATGAGAAGAGCTCTTGGAGGCAAAAACAAGTATGACTTTGTTGATGGAACCTTAGACATTCCAGATTCATTTCATCCCTCTTTTAAGGCATGGAGTAGATGCAATATGTTAACACACCCCTGGATCATGAACTCTGTGTCAGATTCCATAGCACAAAGCATTGTTTTCCTTGAAAATGCTATTGATGTGTGGAATGAACTTAAAGAGAGATTTTCCCAAGGTGACTTCATACGGATCTCTGATCTTCAGTGTGAAATTTACACCTTAAAACAAGGATCCTTATCTGTGACTGAGTATTTTTCTGAGTTAAAAGTATTGTGGGAAGAGTTGGAAATCTACCAACCAGAACCTGTGTGTAGCTGTCCAAGAAAGTGTGTGTGTCTCACTGGGGTCAGCATAGCCAAACAGCACCACACTCACAACAAAATCATTAGATTCCTGACTGGTTTGAATGAAAACTTTGCAATGGTTAAATCTCAAATCCTAATGATGGATCCTTTACCAAAACTGAACAAAGTTTTTTCCATGGTCATTCAACATGAAAGACAGTTTTGCAGTGTTGATGAAACCAAAACTATCATTGCTAGTGTTGATAGCAAGAAGCCTTTTAATCGTGGCAAGACAAATTTTCAAGGAAATGGAAACAAATACACAAGCAAGGTCTGTAGCTACTATGGAAAGATTGGACACACTGTTGAGACTTGTTACAAAAAGCATGGAACACCACCTAGCTGGCAAAAATCTGCTTCAAATGTCACTGATGAACCAGAAGAACAGATTGAAACTGATGACAGCAGGACAATAGGAATCTCAAAGGATCAATATGAAAAATTGGTCAACATGATTCAAGGGATGACAACTCAGAATTCCATGGCTATGAACTTGATTGCAGGGCCTTCTCCTTCATTAGCAGGTAGTATCTTTCACATTTCCTCTTTCCCTAGGGCTATGGATACTAGACTCTGGTGCTAGTGTCCACATATGCTCCTCTCTAAAATATTTCACAAGCTATGTTCCAATCAAACTAGTCAGCATCAAATTACCTAATGGCCAAAAGGCCTTTGCCACCATTAAAGGAACTGTTGTCTTCTCTGCCAAGCTATACATTATAGATGTCCTATATGTACCTGATTTTTATTTAAATCTCATCTCTGTGCCTCGACTAATGATTGATTTACAAACTAGTGTTCTTTTTGATATTCCTAAATGCACTATACAGGACAAAAAGACAAAGGAGATGATTGGTTCGGGTATGATCTTTGAAGGATTGGTGTATTTGGAAATATCAGAAAGTGATGATATTGCTACTGTGAACTCTGTTGAAAGGCCAGAAACCTTAACCTTACCAACCTCAGCCCTATGGCATTTTAGATTAAGACATCTTTCAGACAGTAGAATGAAGTTGATGCATAGTGATTTTCCCTCTATTCATGTTGATGAGGGTTGTGTGTGTGATATTTGTCATTATGCTAAACAAAAGAAATTGTCTTACAAATTAAGCTCTAGTAGAGCTTCAAAAAGTTCTGAACTTATCCATTTTGATATATGGGGACCTATTTCAACTTCTTCCATCCATGGCCACAAGTATTTCTTAACTGCCCTTGATGATTACACTAGATATATTTGGATAATTCTTCTCAAAAATAAAAGTGAAGTCAGCAGCCATGTTAAAAACTTCATAAACACCATAGAAAAACAATCTGAAGCCACTATCAAAACTGTCTGTACTGACAATGGACCAGAATTTTTACTCAATGATTTCTATCTTTCCAAAGGCATTGTGCATCAAACTACTTGTGTTGAAACACCTGAACAAAATGGTAGGGTAGAAAGAAAACATCAACACATACTAAATGTAGCTAGAGCCCTCCTATTTCAAGCAAAACTACCTAAACATTTTTGGTCCTATGCTGTACTTCATGCTACTTATATTATTAACAGGGTCCCCACCCCTCTCTTAAGCAACAAAAGTCCTTATTATTTGTTAAATGGCAAGTTGCCAAATATTGAAACACTTAAAGTTTTTGGCTGTCTTAGTTTTGCATCAACCTTAAAGATACATAGAACAAAACTTGATCCTAGAGCTAGAAAATGCATCTTCCTAGGATACAAGCCAGGTGTTAAGGGTGCTGTGTTGTTAGACCTGCATAATAGAGAGCTGTTTATCTCTAGAAATGTCACTTTCCATGAGCATATTTTACTCTACAAGAACTCTCAGCCACTATCCAAATGGAATTATTTCTCACCTAACAGCACAGCAACTAAGTCTGCCATACCTTCCTCACCAAACTTAACCTCACCTGATCCACTCATTCCCTCACCAGAACCTCACAATGCTACACCAGAGTCTGCCACACCAGAAAGTACCCCTGCAAGCCCCACAGACACTGCTACAACACCTGAACAGACACCTACAAGCCCTGCCACACCTATCCCATCTGTACCTAGCCAACCAGTACTCAGAAGATCAACAAGGGCAACACAACAGCCTCATCACTTATCTGAGTACCTCTACACTGCTCACTTCAATGATCATCTCGCAGCAACATCTCCAGGTACTTCCTATCCTATCTCTAGCTATCACTCACTCACCAATCTATCTAAAGAACAAGCACAGTTTTCTCTGTCCTTAAGTTGTGCCACAGAGCCACATTCATATGAGGAGGCCTGCAAAAATCAGTGTTGGACTGATGCTATGAGTAAGGAGCTAAAGGCTCTTGAAAAGAACGATACTTGGAGAATTGTTGATATGCCTCCCAATGTGAGACCAATTGGGAGCAAATGGTGTACAAAGTAAAGCACAAGTCTGATGGTTCAATTGAAAGATATAAAGCTAGGCTTGTTGCCAAGGGGTATAATCAAATTGAAGGGTTAGACTTTTTTGACACTTTCAGTCCTGTGGCTAAACTCACCATAGTACGGTTACTGTTGGCTTTGGCATCTATGAAACATTGGCACTTACATCAACTAGATGTCAACAATGCATTTCTACATGGTGATCTACAAGAAGATGTATACATGGAAATACCCGAAGGGGTCAATTGTTCAAAGGACAATCAGGTTTACAAGTTACAAAAGCCATTATATGGTCTTAAACAAGCTAGTAGAAAGTGGTATGAGAAACTAACCACTTTACTACTAAGTGAGGGACACACACAGTCACACTGTGATCATTCTTTGTTCATAAATGACAAAAATGACACCTTCACAGCCCTCCTTGTCTATGTAGATGATGTCATCCTAGCTGGAAACTCCTTAGCTGAATTTTCCAGAATCAAAACTGTTTTAGACAATGCTTTTAAAATTAAAGATCTTGGTCCCCTAAAGTATTTCCTTGGCCTTGAAGTTTCTCAATCCAAGACAGGAATTGTTGTCAGCCAAAGGAAATACTGCCTTGATCTCTTAAAAGAAACAGGCCAACTTGCTGCAAAACCATCATCTACTCCTTTGGAACCAAACACTAGTGCAAAAAAGGGATTTAAAGTCAGGCGAAAAAGGGATTTAAAGTCAGGCGTCCGCTTGACTTTTATTAAGTCAACTTTGTATGTCACGAGTTTTAAAGTCAAGCGATAGCCTGACTTCGTAAGTCTGATTTAAAGTCAAGCATTTATTATCGCCTGACTTCATAAGTCTGTTTTAAAGTCAAGCATTTATTATCGCCTGACTTCGTAAGTATGTTTTAAAGTCAAGCATTTATTATCGCCTGACTTCGTAAGTCTGATTTAAAGTCAAGCATTTATTCTCGCCTGACTTCGTAAGTCTGTTTTAAAGTCAAGCATTTATTATCGCCTGACTTCGTAAGTCTGATTTAAAGTCAAGCATTTATTCTTGCCTGACTTCGTAAGTATGATTTAAAGTCAAGCATTTAGTTTTGCCTGACTTTAAAAGTTCATTTTTTTTTTTTTAAAAAAAATTATTTGGTAGACAGCTAATCTAAATAATGACTGCTAATTTTAATTCAACTGACCAAAATACATTCAGAACTAATTCCTGATGACAATCAAACATTAACACTTTTTTTCATTTATAATCTTATATCAACACAATCTTACAACAATATCAAATTATATATTCCACACAAATACAAACATATAATGAAATACGTTCGGAACTAATTCCTGATGACAATACATTGTCACATGTAATTACCAAGTGAGAAACTACTAGAACTAATTCCTGATGACAATATATAGTCTATAGTCTATACCATTCTTGCAAATCATGCTCTTCTTCATGATTTGAGCTCAGCTTGCCATTCCCTTCACTATATCCATTCTCAGCAGAAACTTTGACTGGCTGTTGATTTTGAGCTTCTGTAGATCAGCTTGCTCCTCTAGTTTCCTCCTCCACAACATTCTCCCTCCTAGAAAAACACATGCAAAAAAAACATGTTAAGAATAGTTAGGTAAAGGTTTGACTAAAAAGACAACATATATAGCCAATATCAGTGAATTCTTACCATAAAAAATACAACTGATTCTAACTAAAACATAGTAGACAGTCACTGATAAAAGAAGCAAAAAAAATCACTGAGAGGGGCAAATGTTCTGTAAGTCACTAAGAGAAGGTCTTCTCAATTAAAAAGCAAACCAATATTAACAGACAGCCTCATGCACACTATATTAGCAGTAGCACTAATGAAAAAATAAAAATATGACATCATTATAGTTTGTAAACCACCTAGATATAAAAATCTTCGGCTTGTCTTATGAATGATCAAGTATCAAATATTCCAGTTGAACAAGTGGTATCATATAACAAGTAACTTACCATCTAAAACAGCATTGGCAACATCAGTGGCTTCAACACGAGTTGGTCTTAAGTTGTCTGTCATGCTATCCACAACACAGGTGAGAACAGCAGGCTTCCCAGCCATGTTGCATTTGTATAGGGCAGATTTTTGAAATAGAAAAACCTACAAAACAAATTGAAGTTAATTGGATAGACAATAGTAAATTGGATCTGACAGCCCCTTGTGTTTCTACAAGGATAGACAATAGTAAATTGGAGATAAGCCTCATCTTTTTCTGTTTGCCAAATTATGCATACAAACAAAGGATAACATCATTCTAGAGACTGCTAACAAAATTAATAATGCTCAAAGCATGCCGCTTTTGTATCAGTTAAAGATTTTCAAATGAAATACTTACTCCAAAAGCATACATCATTCTAGAGTTTATAGCAAGGACCTCCTTCTATTGGGTCAGCCAAGTCGCCAATTATTACATCATAGCTCCCTTCTTGGGCAGCTTCAAGTTCAGTTTATTAAAGTGCAAAACATATCCTGCACAACCATAGTGGGGTGGGGAGTAAACAATCCATGAATGAGAGTACTAGTTGAATAAAAATGTGTGATTTATATTGTAGAAAAATAGAAACTACTCAAATTCCTCTGTTTATATATATGTTGCTTGGTTCAGTTTATTAAAGTGCAAAAATTGCAGGAAGGGTAGTTATATAAATTGTAGTATGCTACATACATCGGAAGAATGTCCTGACAATTTGAATGCTGCAGCTATAGCTTTGGAGTATTTTCTATCATCAACAAGTTTTCGGACTTCAGCCAGCACTTCAGGAGCATCTTTGTTAGTGTAGTTGCCAGGTATTCCAGTCCACAGTGTGTCCTCTATGAAACAATTTGGAATCTTCACGTTAGCAAGCCTTTTTAAACAAGACACAAACATAGCTGATTGGTTTTGCTATGGATAATGCAGAGTGAGCTTATCCCACGTCTCAATTATATAAATTTTAAACGCCCATATTGCTAGTTAGAGTTGTTGGCAACAGATTACAATTCATTTAGACAGCATTTTATTGTATCAACCAAAGACAACGATAACTAAGATTCTAACAGGAAGTAAAACTTATTTACAACACAAACTCAATGAATTTTAACAACAAAACATCTCCTTTCAAAGGTTAAGTTAGAGATCAGTGTTGATTTTTAAGAACCCTAGCAGAGAAACAAAGAATAAACGAAGAGAACGAGATTCAGTGCGAGAGAGAGAATACCTTCAGTCAGTCTCTCTGGGTTTCAATCATCAGTGTTCACAGCAACCTCAAACAGCAAAGAAAACGCAGGTATTAGGGTTTCGTTAAAACAAGCAGCTAAAGAAAGCATTTAAAGAGTATTATGCACTTAGCGCTGAAAGTTAAAATAATATTATGCACTTAGGTGTCTGCATACAAACGAAGGAGTATCTTTTTTTTGAAGGGGGGATTATTTGCACATAAAGACATTTTATTCCCACCCCAATGTACCCAACAAAGCCTCGCCTAAAAAACATTTTACATTAGAGCAGAAATGTAAAACATGTGCACATATAATCACTCTATCATTCCTGAACGCAAACAAGAATATTTAAGCAACAGAAGGAGAAAGAAAAGAACATGTAATGCAATGTAACCTATAAACAGAAAGAGACACCCTTGAAAATAAAATAATTTAAAGAAACAAAACCTGTCAAGGGCTTTGAGATACTTCTGCTTCCTAATCTCAAAGAATGTTTTATAAACCCAGAGAGATACTTCTCAACCTCATCCCACTATCCAGCCAGTGCTTTCTCTTCAAAATACTTCATATTGAAGAGGAAACCAGATTCTTGTTCCAACCTTAAATCCAACATAGAACAATCACATACCCAAATTAACACAATTAATCCATACAAACAAACAAGACAAGGAACATAATTCATGACAGTACATAGAAGATGCAAGAAATTAAAACCAAGAAGTGAACATCATTGATTTAGTAATTTCCAAAAACAGCTTGTTCAAAAATCAAGAACGATGGAAGTATAACAAAATCTTGAAAAAAAATTCTTTGGAAGTACTAACAAAATAGAAGTTTGAAAAAAAGTGTGAAAATTTTCAAAAGTATGAAACTCTGGTTAGGTGAAATTGATTTTACCTCCAAACCATGGTTTGACTGAAACTCTGAAAGTGTTAAGGAGTTAAACAATTTATACTAAGTTTTACATCAAAATTTCTTTTACAATAAAAACAATCTAACATTAATCACTTCACTTCAAAGTCAATTTTTTGACAAACGCTTCCACAAACACACACTTAACCAAGTGACAATTGACATTTCAATTTCAATCTAACAAATAATAGAAAACATAAGATCAATTAAGCATTGATAGATATGGATTATGGAAGATATACCTTTCCACAAAACTCACAGAAGAATTTGCTATGTTGACTAACTTCCATCTTCTTGATCTGCTTCCGCACACTAGCACCATATCGGGTACCTAACATAAGAAAATACGAGAAGATGGCTCATCATAAATTCCATCAAAGAAACCCAATGTCATGCATATTCAAATGACCTATACTTAAATGCAAATTATATGATTAGAAACTGAACCATTCCCCTTAAACACCATCTAGACAAGTAATTTAGCAGTGTTAATACAAATATGCTGAAAAACCAAACCTCATAGCAGAACACATTTCCAGTAGTCTTCACTGCCACAATGTGTGTACATTCAGTGAAAACTTTGTTTAGCACTGGACATTGATATTCTCCTGCAGAGTAACAAAGACAGGCTCTTCCTCTTGCAGAGTAACAAACTAGGGATTTCATAAAGCAGATATAAGTCACTTCAGGCCTGATATTGTAAATTTAGTTTTCTCTTTACCAATCAACCTAGTAGCAAACCTGCAGTTATCACAACAAATCAGAAATACTATAGAAGATTTATATATACATTTTTTAATAAGAATAATTATTATAGAAACAAAATAATGGTGCTAAATATAGAAACCAAAAAATTCTCATACTGTGCTCTTTCTTGTACAACACTATCATTCGTGAGTTTCTCAACGTGTGAAGAAGGGAGTTTTACCTGAAACTCAGTTTCTCATTCGTGACTTCTCAGCGTGTGAAGATCGTCGTGTTCCTCAGTCATACAATCACAAACATCAAAGAACCAAATTAGGGTTCATGTTAGAAAATAACCAAGAAGAACATAAACAGAAAAATAATAAGGTTTTTACCTTAGTTTGGTTGTCCGATTAAGACCCTAAGTATCAGATCTACACAAATCACATGTGTGTGTTTTTAGGGTTTGAAATTCTGCAACAGCAACGCGATCTGAGACAGAAGGTGACGACGGTGACGACGATCTGAGGGTGGTTGTTGGTGAGATAGGGTCTATGTTGGTGTACGGCGGTTGTCGTTCGCGATGTGAGAGAGGGTTTCTGTTTAGATCTGACGACGGTGAGAGGTGAGGGGGAGGAGAAACGCGACGGTGAGGGGAGGAGAAACGCGACGGTGAGGGGGACGAGAAACGCGACGATGAGAGTGAGCATGAGAAGCTTAGGTTCGCGAAGGAGTTCTGAGAGTGAGAGTGAGAACCTTAGGTTCGCGAAGGGGAGAAGGGTCTGAGAGTGAGAGTGAGAGGCTTAGGGTTCGCGACGGTGAGGGGTGAGGGGGACGAGAAACGAGAGTGAGCGTGAGAAGGTTAGGTTCGCGAAGGAGTTCTGAGAGTGAGAACCTTAGGTTCACGAAGGAGAGAAGGGTCTGAGAGTGAGAGTGAGAAGCTTAGGGTTCGCGAAGGAGAGAAGCTTAAGTGAATTTTTTTCTTTCTATTTTAGTACTTTAGAGGTCAAGCCAATACACGCCTGACTTCTAAAGTATTAAAATAGAAAAAAATAATTCCACCCTTAATTACAAGTTTGCCACCGTGTCACTTATGTAGTCAGGCGAATACACGTCTGACTTCTAAAGTCTAATTTTTTCCCTATTTGTTCACTTTAAAAGTCAGGCGTGTATCCGCTTGACCTTAATACTCGCGAGTTTTGCCACTTATTTACAAGTTTGCCACCGTGTCTACCTATGTAGTCAGGCATCTGGGCGCCTGACTTTAAATGTCTAATTCTAATGTCATTTTTGCACTAGTGAAATGTCAAAATCTGTCAGGACTCTGCACAATCATTCACTGACACTGCTCTGTACAGAAAACTGATAGGGAAGCTACTGTATTTAACAAATACCAGACCTGACATCACTTTTGCAGTGCAACAACTAAGTCAATTTGTGAACTCTCCTACTGTGACTCACTACAACATCATCAGCAGAGTTCTCAAATATTTGAAAGGCACCTCAGGCCGTGGTTTACTATTCCCAAGAGACTCTATCATGCAAATCTTTGGCTTCTCTGATGCTGATTGGGCCAACTGTGTGGACACTAGGAAATCTGCTTCAGGGCACTGTTTCTTCCTAGGGTCATCTCTTGTGTCTTGGAGAACAAAGAAGCAACAAACTGTCTCAAGGTCATCATCAGAAGCTGAATATCGTGCCTTATCTACAGCCACATGTGAGCTACAATGGTTGTCTTTCCTACTTCCAGAGCTGAAAGTTCAGTGTGATAGATCACCAGTCCTTTACTGTGACAATCAAAGTGCCATGCATATAGCTTCAAATCCTGTATTCCATGAAAGAACAAAACATCTAGAGATTGATTGTCACTTTGTAAGAGAGAAACTTCAACAAGGACTTATGAAACTGCTGCCTGTTTCCTCCAAAGCACAGCTAGCTTATGTCTTCACAAAGAGTCTAACTCCTACCCTTTTCTCATCTTTTATTTCCAAGCTTGGAATGATAAACATATATCATGGTCCAGCTTGGAAGGGGCTATTAGAATCAAAGGAAGATGATGGAAGCAAAGTGAATTTGGTTAGGATCAATGAGGGAAACAATGTGTGCAACATTACTGAAACAGGCGCCCATGTGTCAGGCGCCATGGCCACAGTGTTGCAGAACCAAGCACCCATGTGCAAGGTGCCAAGGAATGATGTTGCTGAGTCAGGTGGTCATGCCCACGCATCATGGTCACAATAATGAAGCAAAATACGATGGCGCCAAGTGCATAGGATTCCTTTGGTGGCCAGCTGTGTTTGTAAATAGATATTTTTCTCTTTCTTTAGTATGCTGTCCTTAGTATTGTGGTACACCATAGACCACCCCTAGTACTATATAACTAGCTGTACTGTGTCAGTACTATCATCCAATAACAATGAATCATTTTATGCAATTTATCCTATAGTATACTGTTTCATTGGTTTATGCCTACAATGGCTTTTATGCTTTATGCTTTCTTTATATATGATGCTTCCGTATTCTTTAAGATGTGTTTATACCAAAAATATAATTTAAATGTTAGCGAAAGAGTTACAAACAGTTGAACACCCTTATGAGTTGAGTTAAGGTCAGTCGAATTAAGCTAGTCGATTGTTCATGAGCCGAGCTGGTGAATTAATTATCAAACAATGAAATGGTATGCATAATGTTCATATTTTTAAATTTTTAGGCGAGAAATTGAATTTTTTTTTTGCAATCCAAGAAACTATAATGGAAGGGATTTGAGGGCCCTGCCAGTTTCTTTGGGGTAATATCGATGTTGTTTTGTGTTAATCCCCATTAGAGGGAGCTAGTGGAGGTATGCTCGGCTTGTGTTGTTTAGAATAGGTGGATAGGAGCAGATGTTTTGTACTAAATGTCTATTCTAAATATAGCTTGGTGATGGAAAACTTCCTATATGTAAAAGGGGCTTCGGGAGGGTGCTCTGGTGTGTAACGAGGTGTTTTAACTCTATAGGCAAACATAGAGAACGACAGGGCATTGTGCTGGGTGGCCATAGTAGAGGGACATATGAATTGGAAGATGTGAGTAATTATGTGATATATTGAATGAAAAGAGAGATTAAAATGAAACTAAGAATAATGCAAGGGAAAAGGCTGTGAAAAGGAGTGTAAAAAAGTGTAACACTAACACAAGTTATCATGAAATAGTAAACTTACCATGTCAAGCTTCTTTCTTTACGGGCTTTACCAGGATGTGAAATTTAGTAATAGGATCATCCACAGAAGAAACATTTATGGTTCAAATTCAATTCCACAAAAAGAATGTACATCAAGTCTCATTATTTGGATATAAATCCATGAATCCAGTGCAGTTACAGTTTCTCCAACAACTAACTCTCCTTGCAGTCACTAAATGCATAACTCGTGTTCGGTTCAGTGGTTATATTCTCCTAATGGAGGCTACCAACTCTCCTTGCAGTCACTAAATTTTGCGAAGGATTTGCGACGAGCGTTTTTACGACGGAAACAATTTGCGATGGGCGTTTTTGCGACGGAATTTTGTCCATCGAAAATGTCATTTTGCGACGGAATTTGCTTCATTTGCGACGGATTTTTCCGTCGGAAACGAGCGAATTTCTTGTAGTGTAATTAGAGATGCGGAACCTAAGTGAATGAGTTGATTTCTATCAGACAACCACACTAATTCCTCTTTTGTAGTAGTATGAATATAAACTAGGAAAGCGTTCTCAGTATCAGGTGTTGGGGAGATTCCAAGGGAATACTTGCCTTGTTTAGATTTTAGGTTCGATGGGAAATTCAATGTATCTCCTGGCTTCAAGGTGTCTTTTGATGCTTTCACATGAATACTTATGCTTCTTGACAGTAGTACTCCATGGTCCATGCACCACAAGAATATGAAAACAACCACTTTCTCTAATATTTTATACCAAATCATGATGAATATTGTTAACTGGAAAATAATGCACATAGGGGATTAATATTGAACACCAGAGAAAAGAAAATCAATTAAGCTACATGCATGATATGAAAGAGAAGTGCATTTAATAATAATTTGGTAAAATTCACCTATCTGAACTCCAACTTTGGCTACCAGTACCAGCTATGTTCATGTTCCACACAAACCAATCTCCAACTATCCTTTTATTTCCACTGACCTGACAAACGGACAAGAGAAAATGTTCCCCACACCAGTACGTTTCTCCAACTATCCTTTTTTTGTTTTGAAAGATTATTCTACTTTAGCACAATTATTGAGGGAAAGCTGATATCATTTCTATACACACTTTTTCACATTTTTTAAAATTAATTTTTCATAAGTATAATAAACATTACTTTTTTTTTTGATAAGTCAAAGATTTTATTAGCTTGGGGCACTAGGGGTGCCTCAACCCAAATACAATTAGCTTACACGGTTCAAGCAATTTAGTGGGTCTCTATTCCAATCCTCAAAAGCTAAGTAGCTTTGAGATCCCAATCTATTTACTACCCACCCCCACGATAAACCTTTTACATGATTTAGCATTTGTGTTGTACATGGTATTCATCCTCAAAAAATGACTCTATTCCGGTTGATCCATATAACCCATGTAACAGCTACCCATACAAGGAATCTCACTCTCCTTTTTTTCTTTCCTCCAGCCATAATTCTGTGATGCCACAGATGATCCCACATCGAGTTGCATACCTTGTTTGTAATACCAAGCCATTCCCAGACCTTCGACCACAATTGTACCGAAACATTACAGTGGCAGAATAAGTGTACTATTTCCTCTTCATGGCAAAGCAAAACACGCAACTAATTCCTTCATTACTATTTAATACTCCGCGCTGCGCAAGAGCTGATCTTGTTGGCAAACGATTGATCAATATTCTCCAGCCATGTACCAGGAACTTGGAAGGAACTGCTGTGCACCAAAATTTCTGCAGCAGATTCTTCTCACCTTCGGACAGCAACTGTGAATCGGTACTGCTGTCAATCAGCCTGCAGTAAGCCGATTTTACAGTGTAGTGCTGTAACGCAGAAGCTTTCCAACACCACCAGTCTTCACGATACCTGTCCAAAGTAATTGGCCGAAGAATTTCTTGCAGTTCACTAACCTGTTCAGCTGCTTCCTCCGACAAATCCTCTCTCCACCGAAGCTGCCATACCCATTCTTCGCCATTGTAAGTTGTAACATAGCCCTAAGTAGTGAAATTAATCCGAAGAACCATAATGAATTTTTTGCATCCCTAACCTAGGGTCCTGGGTCCGTCACAGTCTATCACCCTCATTAAAATCAAATTATTTTTCGAAAGCTACTCTAAATAGTTTTACATTATACTCAGATTTTAAATTTGTTTTAGTTCAAACAAATGCATAAAAAATCTTAAAAGGTGATTAATAATCGATAAGCAACTTGCAATAGTTTTTTAAAAGA
This sequence comes from Astragalus membranaceus, assembly GCA_039519185.1. Lineage (NCBI taxonomy): Eukaryota > Viridiplantae > Streptophyta > Magnoliopsida > Fabales > Fabaceae > Astragalus > Astragalus membranaceus. Next base: position 63,886,415 of record CM076846.1, on the reverse strand, counting down.
AAGAGTTTAGTTTTTAGTCTAAATAAACATAAATCGTGTGGATTGCTAACCTACTCATTCTAAAAAGTAAGACTATTCACCACAACAGAAAAGGCCATCAGGGGCGCTTTTTTTTATCCATTTGGGGCGTTTTCGGGCGCCCCTAAAGCCTGCGCTCCCGTAGGTGGTGACCAACTGGAGCGCTTGTAAGAAGCGCCCCTGATGGCCATAGCGCAGGTGACCAACTGGAGCGCTTGTAAGAGGCGCCCCTGATGGCCATAGCGCAGGTGACCAACTGGAGCGCTTGTAAGAGGCGCCCCTGAATTTCAAAGGACAAAGGACATCAGGGGCGCTTTTCCTAAGCGCTCCTGATGCTATATTTTTTTTTTTAAATTCTTTTTACCAAATCTAACCAGTTCCAAATCTAACCAGTTCCAAATCAAACCTGCAGCAACAACAACCTAAAATAACCAATTGAATTGGGGGATCAAATTTTCAAACCAGCCAATTCAAAATCAAATTCCAAATAAAAAACTTATAAATGCATCTAATATCCATACATAGAGAGAACAAAAATAATATGACATCCAATGTAGCAACAAAATTTACATGTCCACAAAGTAGCAACAAAATTTACATGTCCACAAAGTAGCAACAAAATTTACATGTCCACTTATTGAGTACAAACAAGCTACCCAAAATGAGCAAAAAAACAAGCTACCCAAAATGACTTGAATTTCGATTTTGATTAATCAAAGAAGCAACATAATGACACCACTCGCCTTTGACCTCAGTAAGTATGTCATCAGAAAATGGAGCTCCAACCTCGTGTCCTGGAAAATACTTCCAAAATAAAATAAAATAAAATAAAGTTAGAACTAAGTTGTTAAATGCTTGATATGGAATTGCTAGCTTATCAAAAAAGAAACTATATAAATTACATACATTTAGGGGAATTTCCATTTGTATGTCAGTGATTATGTCCTTCATATACTTCATAACGTAATATCCACAATCAACATTGTTTGGTTGTCTCGGACACTACAAATCAAAAAAAAAAATTAATTGTTAAAATGCGAGCAAAATTTACATGGATAAGAATAATATTGATTATAAACTTACCTTTATTACTATCCAATTTGTTTTATTGTTCCCACCTCTAGTCCTAACCTCATTTGATGCCCAAAAAGTTGCCAAACAACTGAAACATCATACATATAACTATATTAATTAATCGAAATAGATACATAATTAATATTGAAATATGCGATGTATCTAAATACACACCTTTCAAACATTCCTCTCATCATGGCGTGTTTGCTATAATCACCGTGACACGAATCCAAATAGAAAATTCTATTTCTCCTAGCATCAATCACCAACAATACCCAATGTACACTACCAAAATATTTCGATAATTAAATAAATAAGACATTTTTGAAAAAACACATTATATATATATATATAGAGAGAGAGAGAGAGACAGAGAGAGAGATTAAATTTCTTACCCTCCTAAGTTAATGGGTGCCAAAAACCAGCAATCACAGCTGCTTTCAAGTGCCGAAGCCAAGCGTGTATTGATATAGGCTTTTATCGCTTCCTTGCTTTCTTTAACCGCTTCCTTCACGTCCTGAAGTTGCTTTTTTGTCATTTTTTTGTCAATATGAAGGTTGCGTAGAAAAGTACGTTCGGGATCCAAAAATATAAATCTTTGTCTTTGTTCCATGGTGCTCAAAATCACATGGTACAAATACCTATAGTTAAAATGTAGACAAATAAATTAACAGCAGACATAAATTTCAAGTCATTTTGGTTTCATAAATTAACAGCAGAAATAAATTAACAGCAGACATAAATTAACAGCAGACACCTACTACAATCACTTGCAAAACAACACCAAAGATGGGATTCTGCAAAATACTGGGAAATTGTGCATAGATGTTGCTAAGATTACTTGTAAATCCTGCTAAGATTCTACCTATTAGTTTGGTCTGATACGACCAAAACTAAAATCTTATAACCTTTAGAAAATGAGAAGCAAATGGTGTTTACACATTGCTTCTCTTTTTTCTTTTTTATATCTCTGATGTTTAGTAGAAAAAGTGATTAAAGATGACAGAAAAGGGTATTAGTGTTTGTTGATAGAAGAATAGAGAGAGGAACAAAAATGAGTTGTTGGAAAGTTAGAGATGGTGGATAATATTGATCAGTCAAAGTTAAGCATGATAATGAAAAAGTGGTAATAATGCCAGAGAGACAAACAAGCACCTTTGTCAGTCACATACACACACGCACAATTTCCCAGTGTTTTTAATCATGGTTTTGGTTTTGTTTTGGTGTTGTTTTGCAGATACAGAAGGTCATTTGACCATAGATGTTGCAAAACAACAACACAAATCCTGCAGATAAATTTCAGGGTGCAGAATAACATATCAGCAACAATAACAATTTAACTAGCAAGTCCACTGCAAACTTTTTCAATATAAACACTATTAGATAAACATGATAATTGATCTAATAAACACTATTAGATAAATTTTTTCAATTTAACTAGCAGGACAACACTAAAAATCTTAACTGGACAAAATAAAACTAAATCTTCACTAGGTGTTCCAACATACTCTCCAGCTCCATTAGATGATCCTGAAGAACATCTATTTTAGTCTGCTGGTCTTTCTTATCAAGTAAATTTGCGGCCACTGTAATTGCATCATTGATCCTAACAACGATAACAATAATGATAATAATTATACCTGATATATATTTGAATAGTAGCCGCAGACGCCCACTTGTGCTCATATACCTCTTCAAGTTCTTGATTTGAAAGGAAAATTGTGTCGGCAACTCCGAAGATGTCTTCATCAATCGATACGTGTATCAAATCAGCACCAGACATTGTGGAGGCATGAATCCTTATATAAGTGATGAATTCCCCCAAGGAGGGTGGTTGGGATTGAATATCCTTTCCCTTATCTACTTGCCGAGACACGGATTTATTGCGAGCACTAGAAAGGGGGGGCTGGGACCGAATTTCATTCCCGCTACAAACTCCCCTAGACACTTGCTTCTTGCGAGGTTGGGATTGATTCCCATCCCGGCTAGACACCTGCTTCTTGCTTCTTGGTACCTATATATTTGAAAATTTAATTAGTTTTCAAGTATGGGACAATAAGCAATGAATTATTAACAAATGTATTAATTGCTCCTTACATTGATAAGATTTGATGGCCATGCCACGAAAGTGCCAAGTGCATCATTCACAGTCAAAAGAGTCATGTCTGCAGTATCAATTGGTACCGGCAATTCAGCATCAGGGACAACAACAAACTGAACACTGACTCTCACATGATTTGAAGGCATAGGAAGATTGTGCAAGGTGGAGCCCTCAGTGTTACAAACAAAGCCCTTTGCAACCAAAGTAAGCGGGTTTGATATAAATAATTCACATTGACAATTGTTAACCTCATTGGACGCAATATTGCAACTATCCCTGAAGCTATCTGGGTCAGGAGATGGTACATCATTAGTCCTTGGACCAACTCTATCTTTTAGTTCTTTAAGTTCTTGTACTAGCATCGATACAGTGGCTTCCAACCTTTTTTCTCTACTTTCTCGTTCCGCTTCTTTTTTTTGCCTCTTTGAAGTCCAAAATGTGGTTGGAGTAATACCAAATCCCAAACCCCTTACACGTCCTGGATATTCTTCAATTGCCAGTGCACGGGCAAGGATGTCATTCGGACCATCACAATTTGAAATATCTCCTTGTGATACTGATTGAGATATTGATTCCTGATTCACAAATATTCTTTAAGTTTAATTTATTCACCTACAATGAAAGACAAGAATTTTATCATACTTACAATTCTTTGTGCCACCTCTCTCGTTCCTGGGTGGTCAACGACACCATCTTTGTTTTGTCTTGCTTCTAACCATAAAACATCCCGGTCAATAGATTCCTGAGCAGGATCTTTTCCTTGCTCCCGCAGCTATTAAAATTTACCGTCTATTACTAAATAATTCAGAAGATTAATTTAATAAATTAAAGATAAAATAAAAGATAACGTGCTTACCATTCGCTCTTCAATCTCAGCATAACCTGTAACACCGGCTCTGTAACACCCCTTTTCTACCCATTTATTTTTAAAAATTAATTATCAGAGTTTTTCAAAATTTATTATTTTTCACCGCAAGGGGCGTTACACAAAGTCAACCAAAAATACTTCACGCTTTGATATAATAAAATCCACCACCAAAATTCAGTGTGATACATAGCACTTTTTCATTCTCATTTATTAAGCAGCGGAATAAAATACAGTCTCATAAAAATCATACTACAGCCTTGACAACAACATAGTGCCTCAGTAAAAGTTACTCAATATGTCAAACAAAACGACAAAAGAAAACTAGCGCCCATCCCCTGAGTGTTACGTATCAGAGCACTAAGACCCACTCGGAATAGTAAAGGTAACTAGGCCTTCACTTGTAATCACCTGCAGTTACCACGTAGGGTAACATTCAACAGAGAAAGGGTGAGCATCTTTTCGATCCATATAATAGAGAACATGACAAGTACTAAACATAGGTCCCACACTAGAGCAATCCTATCACAGTCATCAGAATATCACAATCAACAATAACATCCCAATTATCAGCGATTCATCACATTATCAACATATATCATCATATTCGCAATTCATCCATAAGCTCATCAAATGCGCAATTCATGTGGATCCATCATCGTCGCTATTAGCCTGGAGGGCACTCTTCGCTTTGGCCGAAGCCACCACGTCGCTTTGGCCGAAGCCCACACTTCGCTTTATGCACATGAATTATGTGACTCTATGACAATGCATCACAATAATTATTAAACTCACACTTGCATTATCAACTCAACATTCCTCAACATATAAGCCTTAGGGCATCACATCGCTTTGGACCGAAGTCCCACATCGCTTTCACGTCTCTACTTAATTACAACTCAGTCGGTATCCTTAGATGGGTATTTTAACTCAACGATCATTCCAGAAAATTGGGTTGTTGCATTTTAAAAGACTGGACAGTTCAATAGACACTGAAATAAGGTTTCCAACGCACTTGGTTTCATCAAAAACGGAGTTCCCAGTCGAAAGTTACGTCGAAAACGGTTTGGATAAAATTTTTGGGCAACTTCCTTCAATTTCCAAAATCTTGAAAAATCTTTTTGACACATTAAAACAAGGATTTTCCACCCTTTTTCCAGCAACAACAAGATCAAATCTTTTCATAAATTAGATCCCCAAAAACATCCCTTTTCATCAATATCTTTCAAAACTTTATTTCAATCAAATCACCCAAATCTTTACTCTATCACAACCAAATCACATTAAATTTGAAGGATCTCTAAGGATCTCTTCCAAAAACACAATATCAATGTCCTTAGCCCCAAAAACGTTTTCAAGCTCATCAAATCCAATTTCTTCTAACAATCTTGATCCCAAAAATACAACCTTTTTCCAATACCCTCAAAACACTTTAATTTAGTCAAATCATCAAACATTTAGAACACAACAACACCATCATCATGCGAAACACCACCACATCAATTTTATAATTTCATGGTTAATCAAACCTCACACTCATCATCTCATATGTATATGCATATTGCAAGAAGGTTTCGCATGGCACAAAAATTCAAGGCATCAAGACCCAAAGCATCACAATTCAAGAAAACATCAAGATTCACATAGCATACTTTCAAGGTCTAGTCTAGAATCCTAATTTTACACCTATCACATAAGCTATTTAATGGAAGGATAGAGCTCCCCTAACCTTAGATCTAGAGAAGTAGAGGTTCTTGAAGGAAAGTCACCACCAAAAGAACCTCAGCAACAATGGATCTCCTCTCCTCCTCTTGAGTTTCGCCCTTCCTTCTTCTTTCCCTTGAGCCCTTTTGCGATTTCTTTCTTTCTCTCTTGATCTCCAAAACGGCGCCCCTCTCTCTCAAGTGCTCTCTAATTTCGTGAAACACACCACTAATGAGCCAAACCCTATTTTTTTTGACTACTTATATGCGCTAAGGCTTAAGATTGGATCATGGGTCATGGGCTCTATCCAACTTAAGCCCTAATTTAATTATTGGCACCACCCATTTCCCAATACCATACCATTTAAATAATTAATATAATTTTCTTAATAATTTAATTATATCAACTAAATAAATTAAACACCTAACCACTTAATTAAATAAAACCACCCAATATTATTATTATTATTCTATCATCAAAAATCCTATTTGATTAATTAAATAAATACTAATTAAATACTTAATCAATTTTGGGGTGTTACAACTCTCCCCCACTTAAAGAATTTCGTCCTCGAAATTACCTGAATCGAACAACTCCGGATACGCCTCCTTCATCTTACTTTCCGACTCCCAAGTCACACTCTCACAAACCGCTTCCAACCAAACTACTTTCACTTAAGATTATCTCCTTACCTCTGAAAATTCTCACCTCACGATCTCCATTTCGCTGCGCACTCTGATACATTTTCGCAACTCCTGGATAATACTCAGCTTACTCCTACGACTCCCTTCAAAATTCGCCTTCTTAATATCCACATTGTTAGGAACACCAATTCTACTCCGGATCCTCAATACACCTCGCGCATCAACAACAAAATCCTTATTCCTAGATTGATCAAATCCACCCGCCAAAACAACTTATTTAGCATCTAGTTTCTAAGCTTCTCAAATATAAACTAGAAATTCATTATTAATCCCTAACATACCCAATCCAACACTTTAAAACCCCACACATAGAGTCTATCTCTAATGAAATTATTGCAAGCATCCTAGATCCTAATAAGGAATAAACAACCATCATACATGTACACTCATATATACAACACGTCAAGGGTACGCCTAGACAATTGACCTAGCCGTGACACACACCCAAGACTCAACACCATCACACCGAGGTACAACACTTACAACTGTACGAAGGGCACACGGCACTTGGTGCCTAGCCCGCAACACATTCCACAACAACACCGAGACACCAGCAACTCAAACCTCACTTTTCAACATCATTAGTTCATGCATATTATCAAACATCATACAAGCACCATATTTTGCATGCAACATTTAATTTAATTAATCCACCTAGAGAAATTCACAAAGGTATTTCAAAAGTCAATTCCGTTAACATGCACTTAGTACAATCTTTTTCATGTAGGAGAAAACTAAATCGAGTATTCTACTTTTTCACACGTATTAATCATTCCGAATCTAGCCTCCTAGAAGTATCATCATATTTGTTCATAAAACCTTAAATCCAATTATCAAACACCAAACCAACTCCCAATAATTCAATTCATTGAAATGGAATACAAAAGTATTTATACATATTCGTAATCCTTTAATCATGTTACTAGCATTCAAAGATCATCAAAGTGAGGTCAAAAACATCATGCATACTCATAATTCGTTTAAGCATCGTCATTCCTAAAATATTCCAACAAACACATGAGCTCACTAGTTTGGTAGGTTTCTAAATTCAAGGTTCTAATTCTCGTTCATTTCTTATATTCCTCAGCTATCTACTTCCATTCTACTAACGGTTCAACAAGGGTATGAAAACAACATATGTATTCTAAGAAACATTTCTATTTTAAAAAAGGCGACCCATAGAAACAAACATGGTCATCAAACAAGTTTAAGAAAATAGAATTGAACATCAGAACATGCTTATTCAATTTCACGCGGTTTGCCATATCTTGAGGAAATCAACCAGAACACGTAATTCAACAAGGCAATCATCAAGGCACAAACACAAAAACTCTTATATTTTAATTTGCTCTAGTTTTATACACCAACTATAATTCCCTTAAGCTCCTATATGAGTCCTAGACTCTAATTACTAGAATACAACCACCATTTATATATAGCTACACATGTAATATTTAATTTAGTGGACTCACTTGGATAAATCCACAAAAGTATTTACAAGGCAACATTTCATCAAGTAATTAGAAATCAACAATCACATATTCATGCCCAACAAGGAAAATATTTATAGATATTGCATCATCACCAACATTGATTCCTAGTACAACCTTCAAAGTAATTCTAAACTCTTATTAGAAGAAATAGAAGCAAAAACATCGTTTGTAGAAAAAATTATTTTTGCAAAGTGCAAGCCATTACTAACCACGTTCATTAAACCGTTTCCTTCATCGATTAATACTCATGTATCATAATTTATTTCATATAGAAGAGAAATAAAATCTTTATAATCAACATGCAATACGTGCCAATCCATACTAAGCATATCCACAACATTGCACATTGGGAATAACGTAACAAGTTAATTAAGTAGAATAAAACAGACTCCAAGATTTTATCCTTCTAATCAATCAAAACAAAATTAGTTCGTTTTCAAAATAGTGATAATCACAAAGAATTATTGCCGCCTCTTTCACTGGTGATGAGTTCTTGGGGTGATCAGTCCTTCCTACTCATCCAACCAATTAATTAAGGTAACAAAACCACCGTCAATCTAAATTCACACTTAACAAAATATTGGGCTTCTCTCGCCGATACTGCACTCGTGTAGTACTTCTCTCATCGATACTGTACTACATGGTCACTTCTCTCTGCGATACTGTGACACATCCGGTATGGTACTTCTCTCATCGATACTGTACTATACCAACTCGTAAAATGGGTACTTCTCTCATCGATACTGTACTACATGGCCACTTCTCTCCACGATACTGTGACACATCCGGTATGGTACTTCTCTCATCGATACTGTACTATACCACTTCGTAAATGAGTATTTCTCTCATCGATACTGTACTCTCTCGGAGCAGAACTCCCAGCGCGTTGAGCGTATAGCTCCAGGGCATAGGCCCTCATCATCAATCAATAATGGCCATAGGCCTATGATATCACCAATAAAAGTCAACACTCATGCATAAACTACCACACCAATAATTATCCAAACAATTAACCAGACACACTCCCGACAAGGGACAAGCACATGCATAAGCAAGAGGCACGCAACAATGAATCACATCATACCGCAGTATATCTATCACCGTGCAACAACATCTCAGAACACAAAACAAGCAAGGAAAAGTACACGACTTACTTGCCACCTTAGCTTATTACTGCAAAACAAGCAATAGTCAGAGGTAGACAACAATACTGACTTGACAACCTGACCGGACAGACCGAACAGCTCTGATACCACTTAATGTAACACCCCTTTTCTACCCATTTATTTTTAAAAATTAATTATCAGAGTTTTTCAAAATTTATTATTTTTCACCGCAAGGGGCGTTACACAAAGTCAACCAAAAATACTTCACGCTTTGATATAATAAAATCCACCACCAAAATTCAGTGTGATACATAGCACTTTTTCATTCTCATTTATTAAGCAGCGGAATAAAATACAGTCTCATAAAAATCATACTACAGCCTTGACAACAACATAGTGCCTCAGTAAAAGTTACTCAATATGTCAAACAAAACGACAAAAGAAAACTAGCGCCCATCCCCTGAGTGTTACGTATCAGAGCACTAAGACCCACTCGGAATAGTAAAGGTAACTAGGCCTTCACTTGTAATCACCTGCAGTTACCACGTAGGGTAACATTCAACAGAGAAAGGGTGAGCATCTTTTCGATCCATATAATAGAGAACATGACAAGTACTAAACATAGGTCCCACACTAGAGCAATCCTATCACAGTCATCAGAATATCACAATCAACAATAACATCCCAATTATCAGCGATTCATCACATTATCAACATATATCATCATATTCGCAATTCATCCATAAGCTCATCAAATGCGCAATTCATGTGGATCCATCATCGTCGCTATTAGCCTGGAGGGCACTCTTCGCTTTGGCCGAAGCCACCACGTCGCTTTGGCCGAAGCCCACACTTCGCTTTATGCACATGAATTATGTGACTCTATGACAATGCATCACAATAATTATTAAACTCACACTTGCATTATCAACTCAACATTCCTCAACATATAAGCCTTAGGGCATCACATCGCTTTGGACCGAAGTCCCACATCGCTTTCACGTCTCTACTTAATTACAACTCAGTCGGTATCCTTAGATGGGTATTTTAACTCAACGATCATTCCAGAAAATTGGGTTGTTGCATTTTAAAAGACTGGACAGTTCAATAGACACTGAAATAAGGTTTCCAACGCACTTGGTTTCATCAAAAACGGAGTTCCCAGTCGAAAGTTACGTCGAAAACGGTTTGGATAAAATTTTTGGGCAACTTCCTTCAATTTCCAAAATCTTGAAAAATCTTTTTGACACATTAAAACAAGGATTTTCCACCCTTTTTCCAGCAACAACAAGATCAAATCTTTTCATAAATTAGATCCCCAAAAACATCCCTTTTCATCAATATCTTTCAAAACTTTATTTCAATCAAATCACCCAAATCTTTACTCTATCACAACCAAATCACATTAAATTTGAAGGATCTCTAAGGATCTCTTTCAAAAACACAATATCAATGTCCTTAGCCCCAAAAACGTTTTCAAGCTCATCAAATCCAATTTCTTCTAACAATCTTGATCCCAAAAATACAACTTTTTTCCAATACCCTCAAAACACTTTAATTTAGTCAAATCATCAAACATTTAGAACACAACAACACCATCATCATGCGAAACACCACCACATCAATTTTATAATTTCATGGTTAATCAAACCTCACACTCATCATCTCATATGTATATGCATATTGCAAGAAGGTTTCGCATGGCACAAAAATTCAAGGCATCAAGACCCAAAGCATCACAATTCAAGAAAACATCAAGATTCACATAGCATACTTTCAAGGTCTAGTCTAGAATCCTAATTTTACACCTATCACATAAGCTATTTAATGGAAGGATAGAGCTCCCCTAACCTTAGATCTAGAGAAGTAGAGGTTCTTGAAGGAAAGTCACCACCAAAAGAACCTCAGCAACAATGGATCTCCTCTCCTCCTCTTGAGTTTCGCCCTTCCTTCTTCTTTCCCTTGAGCCCTTTTGCGATTTCTTTCTTTCTCTCTTGATCTCCAAAACGGCGCCCCTCTCTCTCAAGTGCTCTCTAATTTCGTGAAACACACCACTAATGAGCCAAACCCTATTTTTTTTGACTACTTATATGCGCTAAGGCTTAAGATTGGATCATGGGTCATGGGCTCTATCCAACTTAAGCCCTAATTTAATTATTGGCACCACCCATTTCCCAATACCATACCATTTAAATAATTAATATAATTTTCTTAATAATTTAATTATATCAACTAAATAAATTAAACACCTAACCACTTAATTAAATAAAACCACCCAATATTATTATTATTATTCTATCATCAAAAATCCTATTTGATTAATTAAATAAATACTAATTAAATACTTAATCAATTTTGGGGTGTTACAGGCTCTCCAAGGGTATTCAGGACGTTGCGCTCTCTCGCGATTTTCTTGGCTCCTTCTCTATAAAGACACATGTTTTTACATGAATACCTTATAAGTGTCAAATATAGGTATATGTATGATATGTAATTGTACAAACCCGGAATTCCTCTTCTTCACGTGAAATAACAAATGCCCTCCAATCCTCCAATGGTATACTATCTGCATACGGTGGTGGAGGATGGCTTCTGATGTTCCCGTCATCATCTCTCACCATCTTTGTTAGAGTTGATCTGTATTTTCTATGCGCCTTTCCAGCTTTCATAAGACAATAGTCTTTATGAGAGTCATCCACATCAAAGTATTTCTGCTTACATTCAACAAAATGATTATAAATAAACTTACATATTTAATTATAAAATAACCTAAAAGTCAAAAATAAGACTCATACTTGTATCATATGCCATAGCTCATCCTTATGCTTCTCGAGTAAGGCCTCCTTTTTACTAATCCAACTGCTGATTGTAATTGGTACATCCTGCCTTGCTCTGACACCAAGGAACATTTTCAATTGTTTCCCGTTGGCACCAATTGCTTGATTTTTAGCATTCCATTGGACCTGCATTATTACTTGGGTAAATTAGATAACAAACAATTAAAAGTACGTAACAAAATTAGTTAATTAGTAAGTATCGTACAATAAGTTTAGGAAGGCCTTTGTTTCCCCGATTGATTATATTCTTCTTAACTGTCATTCCACGACGAGTGAACTTTTTTTGGGGCTGATGTTCACTCTCATGACCACTGTCATGTGCACTATCATCACTCTGGGAAGTCATCTCACCTGCAACACAATAAAACAATTGCTATTAGGCTATATGTTATTTTAACAATTAAGTTAATTTTTACAATATGAAAATGAATAAAAAAGAAACTCTGCATGATATATTATTACCTTTTCCTTTTCCTCGATCTAATGTTACTAGCCACTTCTTTAATTGTATGATATTTTGTTTTTTGCTTCCTACTACTTTGTTTTCGACGAAACGTAATTCCATCGTTATGATCATGTCTAACATACAAAATTTCCTCTGTAGAAGTATTTTCCCGTATTATTGGTTGTGATGACCCGAAGAAAGGGTCGTCCTCAATGTCAATATCTTCATGAGCTTGATCCCCGAGGTCATTCACCAAAAATTTTTTGTTTGTCAATAAAACAATGCACCAATTCATATCAACTGGATCAGTGACATAAAACACTTGTTGGGCTTGCGAGGCTAAAATAAAAGGTTCATCTTTGTACCCTACCTTGTTGAAATTCACCCGCATGAAGCCCATGTCATCTATTTGTACACCATTATTATTGTCAACCCAATTACATTTGAACACAGGCTCCGAAAACATATTGTAATCCAACTCCCATATCTCTTGTATGACACCGAAGTATGACATATTCGCGTAAATGGGATTTCTATCTTTCGCACCTAATGTATGCATAGTTTCAGCTACAAGAGTAACCCCACTATTTTGCATTTTACTCTGATCATCATGGAATTTTGTATAGAACGTGTACCCATTTTGTAGATAACTAGTGTAAGAGAAAACATGTATAGTTGGACCTTTTGCTAACCATCTCAATCTTTCAGAAATCGCAGTAGGATTCGAAACAAACTCAATATCAATTTGATCTTTTAGCCACTGTATGAAACTCCGATTGTGTTCTTTTGTTAACCAAACTTCACTCTTAGTTGGGTAGTCACTCTTAAGAATTTCCATGTGTTTGGCAACATAAGAATCAATCTGATTATCATTGTGCAGAACATATAAGTGTGCTTGCTCTAGTTCTTTCCTGGATACCATCACTATTTTCCTTCCTGTTATCCCTTTACCAACACTTCCAATGTGACGTTCCCTTGGCATCCCAACAGAATATTCAACACTAGATAGATAGCCGGTGGAGAACTCAATAGCTTCCTCAACAATGTAGCGCTCAGCAATGCAACCCTCGGGTCGTGATCGGTTTTTAACATATCCTTTTAATATCTTCATGTACCGCTCAAACGGGTACATCCATCTCATGTAACATGGGCCAGACAACTGTGTCTCTCTAACTAGATGAACTATCAAATGAATCATTATGTCAAAGAATGAAGGCGGAAAAAACATCTCAAGCTCACATAAAGTGACAGTAATTGATCTTTGCAGAGCTGGTAACTTTCCAGGGTCAATCACTCTACTACATATCGCCTTAAAGAAGAAACAAAGTTTAGTTATGGATTGACGCACTTTCTTGGGCATAATGGATCGTATACCAATGGGTAGCAAATTCTCCATGAGAACATGACAATCATGAGACTTTAGAGACTTTAACTTAAGGTCTTTCATCGATACAAGGTTCGTAACGTTTGAAGAGTACCCCTCTGGAACTTTAACTTCATGAAGAAAATTACAAAAGACAGTTTTCTCTTTTCTAGATAGAGTATGAGCAGCCGGAGGTAGATATGTACGTGTACCCTTCTTTATCGGACCCAATTCTGGTCTCAACCCCATACTAACCAAATCTAACCTTGAATTGATCGTATCTTTAGTCTTTCCTGGCATATTGAGTAAGGTACCAATGACACTTTCGAATACATTTTTTTCAACATGCATCACATCAATGAAATGTCTTACGTATAATGACTTCCAATATGGCAATTCAAAGAAAATCGATTTTTTCTTCCACCCTCGTTTGGCAATATCTCCTGCAAAAGGTTTCCCAAACTTAATGTCTACATCTTTCACCTTTTCAAATAGTTGTTCACCGGTCAAAGGCGAAGGAGCTTTACGAGTTTCTGAATTCCCATTGAATGCCTTTCTCCACACCCGATACTGATGAGTTGGAGGCAAAAATCTCCGATGGCCAAGATATATATTCTTCTTACCATGTTCCAACCACATCCAATCTGTATTATCTTCACATATAGGACATGCACACTAACCTTTATTACTGTACCCAGATAGATTGCCATATGCTGGAAAGTCATTAATGGTGCCAAAAATCATAGCCTTCAGAATGAAATTTTCTTCTCTGAACCCATCATACACCTCTACCCCAATCTCCCACATTTGCTTCAAGTCTTCTATTAAAGGAGCCAAGTATACGTCAATATCATTTCCTGGTTGTTTGGGGCCAGAAATTAACAAAGACAACATCATATACTTGCGTTTCATGCAAAGCCATGGAGGTAAGTTATAAATCGCCAAAATCACAGGCCATGTACTGTGGGAGCTACTCTGGATACCGTGCGGGTTAAATCCATCCGCAGACAATGCAAGGCGTAGGTTTCTTGGGTCATGCCCAAAATCGGGATAATCGATATCAATCTTTTTCCACTGCGGAGAATCTGCAGGGTGTCGTAGCATACCATCTTTAATCCTTTCATCGTCATGCCAAGTCAACCATTTTACGTCTTCTGAACTACGGTACATACGCCTAAATCGAGGGATTATGGGAAAATACCACAATACCTTTACTGGAGCAGATTCTTTCTTCCTATACCGTGATGCATTACATTTAGGACACGACTTTAACAATGCATGTTCATTCCGAAATAAAATGCAATCATTTGGACAAGCATGTATCTTCTCGTAGTTCAAACCAATGGTGCCTAACATTTGTTTTGCATCATACGTCCGAGAAGGGAGCACGTTGTCTTTTGGCAACATATCTTTCAATAGTGCGAGTAACTCCGTAAAGCTCTTATCTGTCCATCCGTGGCAAGTTTTCAAGTTATACAGCTTTATCACAGCCAATAACTTTGTCAATTCAGTACAGCCCGCATACAACGGTGTCTCCGCATCGGTTATCAACTTCTCAAACATTTGAGGACAGTCATTAAGATCATCTTCAACCGCCTTTGTCATCTCTTCAAATTCGTCGCCATCAACTGTATATGTTTCAGGATAATCAACCGGATCACATCTTTGAGTGCTATTATCCATATTCGAAGGTTCACCTCTTTCCTCCCCATGCATTGTCCAACAAGTATAACTTTGATCGATTCCGTTGGCCTTTAAATGTCTTTCCAACTCAAGTGCAGTAACTCGATTGGCGTAGCAACATCTTAAACAAGGACACTTGAACTTACTAGAAGTTCCTAAACGTTGAACGGCAAAGTTCACAAAATATTCCACGCCTTCGCCATATTCTTTCGATAGACGATTCGCAGACATCCAATTTCTATCCATATTAGACCGAAATTTAATATAAATTCCTGATAAGAGAACTTAAACATATTAGAATAACACACAAAGTACAATTTTTCTAACCTAAGACATCAGAGTTAGTTCTTTTATAGTTTAACTTAAAAATTTTGCTATATAACAACCGAAATTTATTATATCTAATTTCCTGATAAGAGAACTTAATGGTAATTTTCTGAACCCAAGCCATTCAACCTTGGATAACGTCTTTTCTATGCAATTTAACATCCATCATCATGCAATTTAATCCAATTTTCGATTCAATTTCAACTCCAATTCAAACAATCATCAATTTCAAATACACCAATACTTATGAGTACATATGTCAATTGCTCAAGTGTCTAAACAATAACCACAATAAAAAGAAGAGAGAATAAGAAAAGTACCGTAACAAGGGGAAGCAACAACGAACTTGACCTAGATGTGAACGGCAACAAGACAGAACTCGAACCTCCGCAAAAAGTACTCGAACTAGACATAAAAAAATGAATTAATCAACAAGTAGGAGTAATATGCCAATTCAGAAATTTGAGTACAACATTCTAAACAAGACACACAATACACCACAAATGAAAGTATTAATAAGACAGTATGAACCTGAAGAATTAACCAATTGTTCACCATCAACTATGAGAATCGGAACCTTATTGTAGTCAGACCATTTGATCTCTTTCTTGTTGATCGGATTTACTTCCACCACTTTGTACGGAACATCATAATAGTCTAGGAAAGCTGAAGAAAAACCAATTCAAAAAATTAGAAATTTTCAAAACTATATCCATCTAATTAACTTACAAACAACGCAGCACGTTAATTTATTATGATAATAGAGTTCAGAAGAAACAATTTCAAAAAATCAGAAGTGAGAGTGCATTGCATTATAAGGAAAATCAATCACCTTTAACCTTGCTGCAGAAAGGACAACATTCTAAACAAGACACACAATACACCAAGGACAAGGACAAAAGTGAAGGAGGTGTACCGCGTAACAGAGAGAGAGGGAGAGACAGAGAGAGCGAGCGTTCTGCGTGTTGACGGCGAGAGAAGGAGGTGTACCGTGGAACTCGCGTATCTTTTCCTCCTTAGGATCAGTGCAGATGGCGAGAGAAGGAGGTGTGAGGAGTGGAGACGGTGGCGTTGACGGCGACGGTGGCGTTGACGGCGACGGTGGCGTTGACGGTGGCGGTGCGCTTCCGTTGTGTTCTTAGGGAGAGAGAGTGAGACGTTGAGTGTTTAGGTTTGGAGAGGGAGAGTGAGTCGTTACGGGAGGGAGTGAGATCTGATGAGGAATGTAGAAATTTTAATATAAGGCATCAGGGGCGCTTCTAAAAGGCGCTCCTAAAGGTCCTGCGTGTTTTGGCCTTCAGGGGCACTTTTCTAAAAAAGCGCCCCTGAAGGCCAAAACACGCAGGGCCTTCAGGGGCGCTTTTTAGAAAGCGCCCCTGATGATGGCGCCCTTTTTTAACAATTCTGTTGTAGTGATTTTTTTTTGTGGAAACTAAAAAGTAAGACTGTAAGAGTACATTAGCAATCCCATATATAAGTTATCCAATCCCATAAGTCTCCCAATTTGATTTGTTATGTTTAATCACGAGATTGTTTGTTTTATAACATAAACGAAATACAACTACACAATTAAACAAGAAATTATGCACCAACTTGAGGTGCTAGTGCAATGGTAAGAGTTTAGCCTTGTATCCTCAAGTTGGTGAGTTCAAATCCCCTCAGGGTCATAGTTGTAATATGACCATATGACCATTAGTGCCACTTTGATTAATAAAATTTCTCCTCTCCAACTTTTTTTTTAAAAAACGAATTATGCACCCAATTGCATCTTCAAGAATATGTAGCCTAGAAGAAGAGGAATTGTCAATCACATTCCAAACAAAGAATCACGATTGACCTAAGTAGGCTTGAAATTTCAGGCATATATTACCACCTCAATATATATATGTGTAAATGAAACCCCAAAGGAAGCTCCACAATTTTTCTCAAGATTTTTATGTATTAAAATATTTATTTAAAATTTACACATAAAGAAGGCTTTAATTATAATGAAAGCACATAATTGCCACGAATTTATTAAATGATTCCCTTAGTGGAATATATATGAATTGTATATCTTAATCTTTTAAAAATATTGTTAATTTAGCAATTATTATTTTTTATATATTAAAAACTATTACTTGATTTATAATCAGGTTGCAATAATTTTATTAATATAACACTATTAAAACAAGCCTTGGTTTATTAGTTTTTTAAACCAAATAGTATTATTACTTTTAAATATATTACGACAGATTTTCAAATGAAATATTTAAAACATTTAATTTTCTAACCTTTTAAGATTACCTATATTCAGATGCTTACCCATGTAGTTATTATTAGTAGCTTACTATTTTTTATAAGCATTAGTAAAAAAAACAAATGCATGACTTTTCATATTACAAGTATAAATGCATGACTTTTATTTGACACAAATACATAACTTTTAAAAAATTGTATTTTATTAATCTTTTACCATTTCATCTTATTCATATAATTTTATTAATATTCATTAGTTGAGCAAATTAAAGGCTTGACACATTATTGAATTATATGTAATAATATATTATATAACTTAATATATCAACAACTACTTCACATATTTGGTCAAAAAAACTAATTCACATATAATTCTATTTTCATAATTAATAATTAATAATATATATTAAAATATTTTAAGAGTCAATTTTTTTGAAATTTAAGTACATACACATGATAATTACTTAACTTTTAAGTATAAACTTATAAAGTTATAAATGTATACATATTTTATATAAAGTTTTTTATATCGACATCTTAAGTATTTTGTTATAGTAAAATTAATACATTTTAATTATAAATTATGTATAGTATTTAGTATATCATTTCAAATATTTAACGACAATCTTGATATGTAGGTCTATTTTTGTATTTTATATTTAGTATTACATATATATATATATATATATATATATATATATATATATATATATATATATATATATATATATATAGGCTGAACTGATATATAAAGTTTTTTATATTGACATCTTAAGTATTTTGTTATAGTAAAATTAATACATTTTAATTATAAATTATGTATAGTATTTAGTATATACGACAATCTTGACATGTAGGTCTATTTTTGTATTTAATATTTAGTATTATATATATATAGGCTGAACTGAAGTGCTCGCCCAAGGAAACGGTACGTCGTGAGTGAGTCTTCAGCCCGAATGTATGAGTTGAGCAATGTTTTTAAAACCGGACCGGAGATCGAACCGGCGAGACCTCCGGTTCATGGTTCAATCGGTTCAACCGGTTCAACCATGGTTGAACCGGATAAGTAATTTATTAAATAAAAAATAAAAAATATTAAATTTTGGAGAAAAAAGTAAATTTAAAAATAAAAAATTGCATTTCGGGCTGTTCAACCCGGTTCGGTTCTCGGTTCTTTCCCAGTTCAAAGCGGTTCTTGGCGGTTTATCCGGTTCTTCCTCGGTTCAATCCGGTTCTTTGGCCTGCGGTTCAAATGGGGTTGAACCAACCAGCCAGGGGTCCGGTTCCCGATTCAACCGGTTGAACCGGCCGGTCCGGTCCGGTTTTTAAAACCTTGGAGTTGAGTTGATATTTGATGTCTGGTCGTGTTCTGAACTCTACCCGGGTTGTACCTGCAACGACACTCCAACACCCAAGTCAGTAGAGTAAGAGTGTGAGCAGAGTAACGATATGGGTAAAAAATGTACTTGTCACTGTGAACAGTACTCCTTTATATATTGTCAGAGGGGCAGCGCTGGTCCTTGGATCAGCGTGGTCGATCTCGACCGTTGATCATTTGAGTCTTTGCGAGGATCGATCTGAACCGTTGATTTTGCAAGGATTGGCCTATGATCTTGTTTATGGGTCGGCTTCGGCCAGTCTAAGCCAGAGTGGGCTTTCGGCCAGTCCAGAACAGTTGCCCCCCAAGCCGAAGTCGTTCGATGAACGGGTTCAAGCTTGAGAGGTATCTCCCCTGATGGTGTAGCCATGCTTTTGGGATTATCTGCTCGAGCCTGCCTGAGATTGGTTGCCCCCAGTGGAGCGGTCGGGTTAGTGGGCGATCGCCCGCTCATGTTGGAACTTCGTGTCTCTTTTCTTGATGACGTGGCAATCAGGTTTTGACTGATGTGACGTTACGTCTTTCGATGTGATCGGATAAGACGTTCGAGTTCTTCGAAGAGGGTGCGTGGTGTGTGAAAAGATGTGCAAGTATACACTGTCACAAACAAGTAATACAATGATAAGAAAGGTCGAACCCACGGGGATTGGATTAACTTTATGTATGTTTAGAAAGCATATAAATTAGTACTACTATTCTACTCACAAATTTTGGGGTTTTTAAGTTAAGTGAAAATAGAATGCAAATATGTAAAAGAATACGAAGGAAATCAGTTGAGAAAGATGGTAGAGATGTTTTCACTAAATAATGTTCTTTTGAGAGTTTCTATGCTTTTAGTGATGCAGAAGCACCAAAGGTGCAGAAGCACCAACGCGCAGAAGCACCAAGGTGCAATTGCATTGAGTGCAGTTGCATGAGTGTGTGCTTTTCAGCTACTTTCTTCAGAGTTTCGTTACAAGCTTCCCATGTCTGGGCTTACTAAATAAGTTCACTCCTGCCTTTGAAGTGCCCACTGTTTCACCCTAAGGACTATGTTATCCTATGTCTAGGACTTAACATGGTTTTAATAAAGTTTTCTTTATTACACAAGTTAACAAAGCCTTCATTAAAACACTCACCCTTATTAGTCTTGATTTCTAATTATAAACCATGTCTGTGAATATAACTCTATTTATTCTAAGTGATCAACTTTAAAATAAGATGGATGTAGTATAACACAAGACCCAAAATGCTTGCAACACTAAAAAGCACAATAACTTACTCAAAAGTTCATTATAAAGTTAGAACATCTCAACGAAAAAATTTTAGCTCATAATAAGCATTGCAAGGCAAAGATAGATGAAATGAAACATATTAATATAGATGAAAGTACAAGAGATATCAATAAGGTAGAGATTACACTGATTGAAGCACTCTTGCATATAAATGCCCTGTAGTGCAGAAGCACTGACTTCCTGGTGCAGTTGCACCTAACTAAGTTGATGAAGAAGTGAAGGAAGAAGTTGTCGATTCCTTCCTCACCTTCTTGCCAACTATCTACTATAAAAACTATAAGAAATGAAACTACTAAAATATAAGTAAAGTGTATGATCTACATATTATCGAGTGAGATATGCGATGCTCTTCAAGTGAGAAGTGGAAGCCTCTTTATAGCCTTGGAGGTTTCCTTCAAGTGAGGGTTTGCTTGAAAACCAAGTTAACCTAAGGAGGCTTAACCATGGTTACTTTTCTGATCTTTAATTCTGGAGATTGAGTCCAGCACTCATCTTCAAGGAGAGGTCCAATTGTGGAAGGCCATGTGTTTTTAGATGAGTAGCCTTTCATGATGATGTTTATGGTGGGCGCCTCCTTATGCATGTGGGCATGTGCCTCCATGTGATTTGTGACAAAGCATGATGTCATAGAAGTTTTGGTGCAGTGGTATGAATTGAGGTGCTTCCATTGTGGGGTTATAAACCTTTAGCGTAGGATGGTGCAGAAGCACTAAGTGCAGGAGCATCATGGTGCAGAAGCATCGTAGTGCAGAAGCATCATCTGTAGGTAAACTGAACAAACACATCAAACATACCAATATATATATATATACAAGATGCTTTATTCATCACATAATTCATAGAATGTTGTTATCTTACTTATACTACTATATTTAACACACTTTATACTTGGGTTTCAAGCAATTTGTTACGTTTCGAAGTATAAATAACTCTATATAAATTAGAGTTATCACACCCCTAAACTTAAACCATTGATTGTCCTCAAGAAATGACAAAAAGAAAACTTCAAATAAGACTTTTTCATTTAAGAAGAACAGATCAGCTCATATCTTTTCAAAGAATGATTTTGCATTTTATGAACTTCATTTTTCAGAACATTTTGTCCTTGTGCCTTTGAATTCCCAAACATCCAAGTCTATTAAAACTCATTTATGTGAGTGTGTGCCCCCACTGAGATCCAATCAGTTCCAAAACTAAGTAAAAAGTTTCTCTTTCACTTTTGGAAAATTTTAGATCACGTTTGGTCAAAACAAAAGTGGTTCAAAATTTAGACTAGACTAACAACATCCTCAAGACTTGGGGGGCTTTAAGTACAACTAAGGGCTTTGATTTAGTATTTCAAAAATGTTGAGTCAATGCACTATTCTTATTTTTGGTGGTTCTTTTCTTTGGTGCAGATGCACTTTGGTGCAGATGCACCTGGTATTTTTTTGTGAAGTGCAGAAGCACTGACTTTTTGACAGTGCAGATGCACTTGAGTGCAGCTGCACTGGATACTACATTTCAAGACTTGTAGCATATATTGCCCTCCTCAGTGACCTCCTTATGCATACTTTTTTCTTTAGTTTTGCTTTTCTTTTCTTCTTTTTCTTTCTTTTCTTTTGCATTTTGATGCTTTTCTTTTCTTTCAAACCAAATGCACTATTTAGAACAGGTTCAGTTTAATGATTTGGGTAAATATAAATAGTTTATAACACTTTGAGCTCTTTTGTAGTAATTTTGGTAACCTATTTTCATTGACTACTCTAAGCTTCTCATACTCGGCCTTAGTACATGGAAATTCCCCCAAACTTAATTCTTTATGGTCTTCTATATTTTTAGTAAAAATTTGTTTTTGACCTTGGCTTTCTGAAAATTCCTCTTGCATCAGATAGTTTTTCAAATAGCAAGGTTCTTTTCAAAACTCGGTTTTAATGTGTCAAAGTAATAATAAAATTTGTCATTTGGGGAAAACAATGCTTATTTTCTTTTTTCTTTTTCTTCTTTTTATCATTAAAAATCAGTTCAAAGAGGTGCATTTGTCTATGTTTTTGAAAAAGATTTTTTTTTAGCTGATCATGTTTAAAATCTATCAAATCCTAACACATATTTAAACATGTAGACACACATTAAAAAAACATATATCAAAGCAAACACACATAAACACAAACATATATCAAAGTAAACACACATATACTATAGTTAAACACACATGCATAATATAATAAGTTAACTTCTCCCCCCAACTTAAAGTTGAGCAGTGTCCTCACTGCTCTTTAAAAATAAAACCATGGGAGGAGGATTAGTTCACAAAATAACATAGTGCATGATATAATTATCAAAAGCATAATTAAACATAATATTTAACAACATTCAAATATAATTACTGTTTTGATGCCCCACTCCTTAGCCTTGAGCTAGACCTCACTGCAGAATGCTTCACCTTCTGTCTCTTCTTCTTGGGCTCCTCAGCCTTTGGTGCATCTGCATCAGATGCAGTTGCACCATCCACCTCTGTTTTCCTACAAAATACTTCAAAACATAAAACTGAAAAAAGAACATAATTAATAGTTCAAAATCATGGGTTGCCTTCCATAAGCGCTTGATTTAAGAGTCTTTTAGTCTGACTATCTCATTGATTTAGAGATTTTGGAAATGAGTGGTTCCTTTGTCCCTCACAACATGTGCTCCATAATACTGCTTCACCCTTTTTCCATTGATTTGGAATGTGGAAATGGTGGCTTCATCAAACAATTCCACTCCCCCATTAGGATACACTTTCACCAAATTTTGTGGAGTTCGATTTTTGTGAGATGGGCATTGGGTTGGGAGAGTTGGTTGTTTGTTGAGTGCTTCTTTAGGGTCTGGTTCAGGCTCAATCTCTTTAACACTCCCTTCTTCTCTGATTCATTTCTTCTTCCCACACTCTCCTTTTCCACCATGTCTTCACCTAGCAGTGCAGGAGCATCAGATGCAAGAGCATTGATCAGGTGATCCTTTTGTGTTGGTTCTTTTCTTGGCAGAATGTCTTTTTCCAAGATTTCTTCTTCAGGTGGTGCACCAGCATCTGGTGCAAGTGCACTGGTGAGATGATCATACTGCTTATGGAATTGTTTCTGCACTAAATGGTCAAGAGAAATGATTGATGAACATTCTTCACTCTCCTCTGCAGGATATTTCAGAGCAGTCATCACATTGAATTTCACCTCTTGATCATTTACTCCCATTGACAGCTCTAGCTGTCCAGAATATAATTCAAATCAGAGATCGTTCGTGTGGTTACAAAGTTAATTGCATTTCGTGGATTCTTGGTTGTGCGTGATTTTCATCACGAATGGTGAATTCTATACTCGCTTAGGGATTCGTTTTCGAATATGTGTTTGCATGTGTTCTGAACCGGGTCACGCTGTTTTTGTTTCGTAAAATTCCATTAAAACCGTAATTTCGAAAATGTATGAATTGTAGTTTTGTGTGGAATGAATTGATGAATGTTATGTGATTGTTTGCATTATTTGGTGGCCATGACTGCTGTTTGTACTGGTTGTTGCTCTGTAATAATGTTTGGTTGTGTTTGGGTATCGATCGAAACGGGAGAAATCATACCGGAAAGAGTCATCAACCGCTACTGTACACTTCACTGTCAGTCTCATGTTATGTACAGGGAAGAAGATGGTATGTATTTTAGTGGTTCAAACACCATTTATTCCAGACTTAAGAACAACATCACCTTCGCCGAATTGAATGAAAAACTAATGGAAAAGGCGCAGCTGGAGGGTGAGGAGCAAACAATCACTCGTATCGTTTATCGCTTCTCCCGGATCGGCGAACGTAATCATATTCGGTGGGGCCTAATGACTATCAAGAGCGATGACGACGTTCGAGAGATGTTTCAGGACCATGAGATGTTTCAACCTCATACTCGGAGTCCTATCGAATTGTGCGTCGAAACCAAAATTTTCGCTGATGAGATCATCCGTCGGGTTTTCCCTCCAGCGTAAAATGTTTGGTGGAATTAGTTTCAATCATGTTTTCCTCTCGTTTCGTTTTTTATTTTCTATTCTTGTATTTCTGCAAATTTTGTTGTTTATTTCAGTCTTTTTTCTATATTATATTATGTTCCAATTTTTAATCTCTTAATTTTTTTCATAAATATTAACGTAATTAAATTATAAATAGGTATAATCATATTTATAAATTTATTTATAGTTTATTTAGGTATTTATATTTTAATATATAATAAAACAAAAAAAAATAAAAAAACACAGTTCAAAAGTCACCCAATTTTTTAAAAAAATTGCAAAACACAGTACTGAAGTCGCTGCTGCAGGGGGCCACTTCTGTACTAAAAAAAAATTACCTTACTTTAGTATATAACTCACAATGTGTATTATTTTGGTATATAATTTTTTTTTGCCCCACAATGGTTTTTTTGCCACAAAAAATGCTATCCACGTGTGCACGTGCTCATATATGTGACATCGCACGCCACTTTCCCAACAACAACACATTTTATCTCATTGTCACATATATGCTACTTAAGAAGAAACAACAATGCTAAATATCAAGGTAATCAAAACCGGACCGGACCGGCCGGTTCGACCGGTTGAACCGGGAATCGGACCCATGTCCGGTCCAGTTAGACCCCAGAACCGGATGGCCAAAGAACCGGTTGAAAAACCGGAAAACCGGTCAAGAACCGGCAAAACCGGCCAGAACCGGTCAAGAACCGGCCAAAAACCGGTTCTGAGAAATGACTTTTTTTATTTTTTTTTTATTTTTTTTTATTTTTTTTTATTTTTTTTAACTGAAATAAAAAAATTTAAACTATTTTTTGTAAAACAAAATGAGTGTCAGGGCTCTATTTATATATTTTATATATTATGAAAGCCAAGAATCTCACTTATATTTTGCTGTGCACACTCTAGCTCTATTTATAGAGAAACACAGCTCATTCTTCTTATTTGCCATCCGATGTGGGACTAGATATTCACCTTTCAACAACATTAGCTTCATTGTTTGCAATTTTCTTACATGATGTGATCTTTTCTAAATAAAGCGACATTAGATTCTTTCTAAATAATGCATTAAAATATATATATTTTAAACATGTCAAACTTTGAGTTTTTTTATACCTACCAATTTTATGTGTAACTTTAACTAATGACTTGGATATTATATTGTTGAGCCTAAGTTAAGCATAATTTAATTGTTTGTGGTGTGAAATTTTGGGTATTATGGTTTTTTATCCTTTATATATTGTAATAAAAATATTAAATAATATATTTAATTAATTCCGGTTGAACCCCCGGTTCAACCGGTTGAACCCAAGAACCCCTGAACCGCCACCTCTTCCGGTTCAATGTCCGGTCCGGTTTTGATTACCTTGCTAAATATACGAAACAAAATGTACGACATAGCCTTAAAAAAGCTTTCCACATCATTTCCGAATGGTTTATTTCGCAACAAGAAGCCTTTTTCTACTAAGATTTCAGTAGGTGATATACATAATCTTAACGCTATAATACATTACCTATTTTTATATAAAATAAATATATTATTTCAATAAATTTGAATCACATGGAATTGATATAAAGAGAAAAAAATTCGAAAATAAAAACTCCCTAATAAATAAACCTTGCTTTTAGATTGGTCCAAAATAACAAGTACATATATTTTTTGATTAAATATGTTTTTGGCCCATATAAAATTTGAGGTTTTTTTTGTACCCCCCTCCCCCCATTATACCACATGCCTCCCAAATTGACAAAACGGACGATATTACTTCTGACTTCAAAACTTTTTTCCGGAATTAGGTCCATAGGTATAAATTCGGAACTCAATTTATTGGGATTTCCGGAAATACTCTAAAATGAGATAAATTAAGAAGAAATTTTTTTGGATTTCCGGAATTACCTCATTTTAGTGTAATTCCGGAACACAATATACCTTCCGGAATTACACTAAAATGAGGTAATTCCGAAAATCCAAAAAAAAATTATTTCGGATTTATCTCATTTTAGGGTATTTCCGGAATTCAAAAAAAAGAAATTAAAAATTTATTTTATTAATTAAAAACACCGTCTACATTAACTGAAAATAACAGATTACAACAACAAACAAAACAAAAACAAGGTCTAAAACTACAGAGATGGTGGAGTTAAACGGCGAAAGATCTCAGCGACGCTCCTTGTGGTTTCGACGTACAACTCTAAAAGACTCTGAAGTCTAAACATGTCATAACTGTCCATCATGGCTCGCACGTCATCGTCGTTCTTCACATCCATTGTGGACCAGCGAACACGATTATTATCGCCCATACCGGGGGTTGCGATAAATGATACGAGTGACTTCTCGCTCGTCACCCTCCACTTGCACCTTTCTCTGTAGTTTTTCTTTGAGAGCAGCAAAGGTGACGTCGTCTTTAAGCCTGCATAAAATAGGTTTTGGACACCAGAAATAGACACCATCTTCTCTGTTGGTGATTGTGCCCTGTTGGTGAAGGGAAGTGAGTGCGGAATCACGAGAGTGTATTCCATGTGTCCATTTTCTTGTGTTGTGTGTGAAAGAAGTGAAACATAATGGGTCTATTTATAGGAAAAATCTGAAACCCTAAAGCGGATTTCCAACGTTGATGAAAAGTGGTCGGCAAAATCTAGACCTTTGAAAGTGTCGGCAAGATCAACACCGTTAAAAAGTGTCGGCAAAATCTAGATCGTCAAATAATAAACTCGTGGAATATAATATAATATAATATAATATAATATAATATAATCAGGTAATATTTATGTAATCAACTGGGCCGGTCGGTGCAACATGCTCTGGAACAAAAGAAGACCATAACTGTAGACGTCCAAAATATGGAAATAACCACGATCTGGCTTCAGATGAAGAATATGCACTCCAAGTAGGATGAATAGGAGGTAATGGACTAGTACCGTTCAACATAACCCGAATCCAATGATTCCCCCTGATGAACCCCACACAGAACAATTGGCTCTGACTTGAAAGATATTCTCCTCTGAAAGGGAAGAATGTCCATGACCCACCATCTGAAGGTGATAACATAACAAGGGCTATCTGATATCTAGTTGCTATAACATGTCCCATGTCAGGCATCGACATCCACTTCTCAGGAGGTTGAATTTCTTGTGGGAGAGCATCTAATGAGGCCCTAACTGTGTTGTAGTCGTCACCTATCACCTGTGAGTATAGAAAATAATTTGTGTCCATCTCCTCAATCAAATGATTGCGAACTAGTTGCCAACTGTGCTCCGAGTAGTCAAGTGAGGCATCAATGCATCTATACCCACAGTTTCCACCCCCCTTCACATTGATAAGGTCATCAATGTACCTATGCATATGCTCTGGAAGGTGACTTACAAAATGGATGTCATGATGTGCCCGCTCATGAGATGTCCTCTGCGATGGTAGCTGGGAGACTTGCTGTGAGGACCGCTGGGGAGGTTTCTTTGATGACTTCTGGGAGGGTTGCTTAACTGAGCTCAAAGAGGAATCCACGTGCCCCCAAGAAGAAGGATCTCTCTTCACATCATACTCTTTATTCTTCTTCTTTGGTGCACCCCTAGTCTTGACTTTGTGCTTAGGTGGAACCAAGGTTGTAGTGCTTGGGAAGACATAATCATCAAGACCTCTCTTAAAGACAAATCTCTCCTCTAGAGACATCACAACCCATCGCCTCCAAATCTCCTCTATTGTATAGCTTATGTCACATTCAAGTGAGGCTTGTTTCACGCGCTCCTCATCCATACTCTCCAAACTGAGCCTCATCCAATGAGAGTCAACCATCTCCAATGGGATTGGACGACCATGTAGGTGAAAATAACCAAGCTCACAAGAACAAGGTAACCCATGGGTAATTTTAATCACACAACCACCACAACGGGTCTTATCGGTGCCTACTCCACCCAACATGCCATCAAACTCATCACCTATATGATTCAATGCCTCCAAAGACACCAAACTGTGTAGACTCTTGTAGAATGGAGTGTTGTGTCGGGCATCTACACGGTTGATGCTTTTTTGAAATGAAGCGACAATATTATCAATTTGTGCATTGATCATCCCATGCATTGACTCCCAGCTTCTGCATAAATCACCTCCACTAGAACACAATGACCTCTTCAATGACCAATGGGTTGACTCAACCCTATATGTAACAAATTAAAACACATAAGAAAAAAATTGACTCGAAATAAATTTAAAAGACATAAGAAAAAAACTAATGTACCTATTAGTCGTGGTATTCCCATAGTGTCTGACTTTATCAGTCCACGGTCCAACAAATCTTTCCCTGTGAGGATACAACCAATACTTGTTCACATAATTGACAATCTGGGGTATATCAACACATGAAGCTTCAAAATTATGCAACATCTCCTAAAACTCCTCCTCAGAGGTAGAGTCAACTATTGCATGCCAAAGTCTCATCACTTGTTTCACTCTGTCTCCCTTGACCGCCTTCTTAATCTTAGCATTGACATTGTTGTTAATGTGATACCAACAAAGAAAATTAATTGCCTCAGGAAACACAATCTTGATAGCAGTCATCAATGCCTCCTCACAGTCAGTGAGGATAATCTGCGGAATTGGGATATCTACCACCATCAAATCTCTTAGGCTCTGCAATTCCCATCTGTAGTCACCATATCGCTCATGAGACAAGTAAGCAAATGCTACTGAAAATGTCAACTCAGTGCAAGTGACACCAACAATCTCCAGGAGAGGCAATGCATATTTGTTGGTCTTGAAGGTGCAGTCCATAATCAAGACACTAGGAAACATCCTCAATAACTTCGAACTCTGAGGGTTTGTGCACATGATCTCCTCAACAATATCAGTTCCTTCAAACCGCCTGGTCCAACACAAGTAATGCTCAGACTCGATCAGTCTCATAAGCTCCCGCGTCTCAGTCCTCCTACCTCTCCTGCCCGATCGGAGTTTGCTGCGAGTTCTATACAGCTGAGAGATCTTACTCAAGTTGTTGGCAAATCTCCTCTTTATTGCCTCTAGACTTTTTTGTGCTTTCACTCCCAACAACAAATGCTCCTCAACAACTGACCGCTCCTCCTTGTTAAACTTACCAAAGATTGCTGCTCCAAGCCAAGTTTTATGAGGCTCATGATTGTGACTTCCACACATAACTTTAACCTTCCAATCAAAATTAAGAGGATTGAGTGGTTTAGCTTTCAATTTAAAAGGACAACCACACTTTTTTGAGGTCTTGTGTCTAGTAGAACACCCAACATCTACTGCAGTATATGTCCCATGTCTCTCGCAACCCAAAACGATCTTATTCTTCTTCCCTTTACCATTCTCCGTGGACTCAGATCGAATAATAATAACAATGACTCTGTTGGCTTTCCCGATATCTCTAGCCCAACGTACAAGATTATCTCGAGTAGGAAAAAGCTAAAAAATAATCGTAAACTAAATTAATAACTTATAAAAATAATAAACAAGAAGCGCTTTAGGAAGATATGTACCTCTGAGGTAATAAACTCGTCCGATAAATTTATAGTAAACGGAAGTCTGCCGTCAGCTGTAGTCATATCTGTAAAATAACGAAAAAGTAAAAAAACAAATTTAAAAACAACTTCCGGAATTACCGAAAATACAAGTAATTTTGGAAGAGACATTTTAAAACTTCCCGAAACACGTAAAAAACGGTATTTTCGGAAGGCAATGAATGAGTTCTGTTACTCTAACTGATTCAACAATGGAGAAAGAATCATAACAGAAGCGGTTGAAATGAATCTGGAAATGAATTGATTAATTGTTTTGAATGAGTGTACAAGCTTATATACAAGTCAATGCAATGCACACTGCTGATGTGGCAGTCAATAATGTGTTGACTCTCTTACTTTTTGACTATTCTACTAGTTACATTGTATACTATTATATTACTCCCCCTTCAAATTCAAGGTTGGGTGATGAGAATCAACAACCTTGAGTTTGAAACGTTGCTCTAAGAAGGTTGTAACAGAGAGAGATTTTGGAAGTGCATCTGCCAGTTGCATAGTTTCTGGTACATGTTGAACAACAAGTTTCTTGGCAGCCACTTTTTCCCGAATGAAGTGGATATCCAGCTCCAAATGTTTGGTTCTAGCATGTAGTATTGGGTTGTGAGAGAGCAGAACTGCACTCAAGTTGTCACAAAGAAGAATAGGGGACTGAGTAGTGAGCTTTAATTCAGCTAGGAGGGACTGAACCCATAGTAAATCAGCTGTTGCATTGGCCATTCCACTGTATTCGGCCTCTGCACTGGAGCGAGCAACCAAGCTTTGTTTCTTTGAGCTCACAAGATTTGGCCCAAAGAAAAGACACGAACCAGAGGTGGATCTACGGTCATCTGGGTCACTAGCCCAGTCCGAATCTGAGTATACCCGCAAGGAGAAGGGCGTGTCACACGGAGCAGGCTGAAGTAACAGGCCATAGCTGATAGTACCACTTAAGTAGCGTAAAATTCGTTTAACTGCCTTCCAATGAGAGTCCAAAGGTTGTGATAGGAATTGACACACCTTGTTTACACTGTATGACAGTTCAGGTCTGGTTAGAGTAATATATTGCAGTCCACCAACAATGGATCGGTATTGAGATGGATCAGCTAGCGCATCAGTTCCCGTGCGACTGAGTTTAGCATTTGCGATCATGGGAGTGTTCATTGGACTGCAGGATAACATGTGAGCTCGTTGGAGAAGATCTTGAATGTACTTGGACTGAGTGAGGATGATGGAACCACTCGGTAAGTATTTAACTTCAATTCCAAGGAAGTATTCGGGCTTGCCAAGGTGTTTAAGAGCAAAGTGCTGCTGCAGTTTCTGAATGAGATTATGCACCAGAGACGGTGAGGAACCTGTGATCAGAATGTCGTCAACATATACGAGTGCAAACACTTGGATTTCGGAATAATTGTACACAAAGAGAGAGTGATCACAGCTGCTGTGTTTGAAACCAAAGCCAATTAAAGCTGCCTGTAGTGTGTTGTACCATGCCCGTGGCGCCTGTTTTAAGCCGTAAAGGGATCGGTTCAGCTTGCAAACCAGAGAAGGATCATTGGAAATGAATCCAGGGGGCTGATCCATGTAGATATCTTCAGTCAAGTGCCTGTTGATAAAGGCGTTGTTGATATCAATTTGCTGATGTTCCCATTTGTAGGTGAGAGCTAATGTCAAAATGATTCTGATTTTTGTTGGTTTGAAAACCGAGGAGAATGTTTCTCCAAAGTCTTGCCCAGGAATTTGATTGTATCCCTTAGCAACTAGACGTGCCTTGTACTTGTTAATAGTGCCGTCTGGATTTTCTTTGACCCGGAAGACCCACTTGCATCCAATAGACTTGCGGTTTGGAGGCAAGTGAGTGAGAGACCAAGTATTATTTTTCATCAGTGCTTCATACTCACACTTCATTGCATCTAGCCAGTGAGATTGTGAGAGAGCTTGCTTCACAGTTGTAGGAACTACATGAGTCATGAACAGGCGAGGCTTGCGGTTTCCTGTTTTGGATCTTGTGGACATTGGGTGAGTATTTAGGTTAGGAGCAGCAAGGGAAATAATTGCTGGTGGTTCAGGTTCTGTTGCAGTGGGGTGCTGCAGGTTGATGTCTGATATAGTAGTGTTCTGTATGGCTGATTCTGGTGGTTGAGTATTGGGGACAGAAGTTATAGTAGTTGGGTTTGGATCATTTGGAGTGGATAATTGGTTAGTGGTGGTGATGGGAGGGTCAGTGGTTTCTGCAGGTGAGGTGGAGGAAGGTAATGTAGGTGAAGTTGAAGATATACTGTGCAATGGCAAAGGTAATATAGTTTCTGCAGGAGCTGGTTGTGTAGCCGAGGTAGTGGTGGAGAACAATTTGGAATAGGGAAAGGAAGTTTCATGAAAGGTAACATCCTTAGAGATGTAGATACGACCAGAGGCACTGCGACACTTGAAACCTTTATGGTGTGGAGAGGGACCAAGGTTGACACATTCTTGACTATGCATTTGGAGTTTATTTTTGTTGTAAGGTGTGAGGAGAGGGAAGAAAGTGCAACCAAAGGACCTCATGGAGGAATAGTCAGGGACTTGGTTGAATAGGGCTTGGTGAGGTGAAATGTAGGTAGGCAAGGCAGAGGTGGGCAATCTATTTATGAGGTATACTGCTGTAGTGAAACTATGATCCCAGAAGGATAGTGGCATGGAGGCATGGGTTAGGAGAGTTAGGCCCATTTCAGTGATTTGTCTATGTTTTCGTTCAACAGTTCCATTTTGATGGGAGGTGTAGGGGCAAGTGAACCTATGTGTGATACCAAGGTTTGTTAGGATTGGTGTGAAAGGTTTGAACTCTCCCCTAGAATCAGATTGAAGTGACTTAATGGTAGTGGAAAATTGTGTTTGAACAAGGTTGTGGAACTGATGAAAGGCTAGGACAGCATCAGACTTTCTTTTCAACAAATAAAACCAAGTATATTTTGTACAAGCATCAACAAATGCAATATAATATGAATAGCCACTACTTGATGGTGAAGGTGAGGGACCCCATAGGTTAGTGTGAATTAAATCAAAGGGTGTGTGGTGTACAGTAGTGGATGGTGGTGAATGCAAACGATGAGACTTGCCTATAGAGCATGATTTACACAATTCAAACACTTTATTGGATGAAACAGACTTGTTACAAAGCTGTAAAACAGAAGTAATAGCCCTACGATTGGCATGCCCCAACCTGTGGTGCCAAACATGATAGTTATTAGTATTACTATGAATGGAAGTAGTAGATGGTACTTTTGAAACAATAGAAGAAATACAATCAGATGTAGTTGCTGCCAGAACAGTAGGTTTGACAACAGGGACTATAGTGGGTAAAAAGAACAAGCCATCAGTACCTCTAGTGCCTTGGAAAAGAATCTTCTTAGAGTCCTGACATTTAACAAAACAAATACGTGAATGAAACTCAAAGAATACATTATTATCTCCACAGAATTGACCAACAGATATAAGGTTACGCGTTA
Organism: Astragalus membranaceus; assembly: GCA_039519185.1. Taxonomy (NCBI): domain Eukaryota; kingdom Viridiplantae; phylum Streptophyta; class Magnoliopsida; order Fabales; family Fabaceae; genus Astragalus; species Astragalus membranaceus. The sequence goes on along the minus strand of CM076846.1, from coordinate 63,852,823 downwards.
AAGCAGGAACAACTATGGTGTTTGGTAGTGTAAAGTGTCTGGTGGGGTTATGTGTGGAGTGTAAGGTGAGGTTGCCAATGGATTGTATGGGGTAGCCTTGTCCATTACCCATGTGAACCTTCTGTGAACCTGTGTAAGCTCTACAATCATGCAAATAAGTGGAAGTGTTAGCAAAGTAATTGGAAGCACAAGTATCAGCATAAAAACCTTGAGGAGGTATCTCCGGGGGCATAGTGAAGAGATCAGCTGCTGAAGAATCAAATGATGTATATGCAGCAAGGGCCTGAGGTGCAGAACCAGATGTGGAAGCTTCACCAGTAGCTGGAGTTGGAGAATCCTGTGCTGGAGCCGTAGGTGTGGTCGTAGCTTGAGCAGCTTGTGGAACATAGTGCTCATCAAATCGATACCAACAGTCCAAAGCAACGTGGCCTAGCTTGTTACAGACTTGGCATTGAGGCCTGGGAGCACCATTGCGAGCCCTGCCTCTGCCACGGCCACGGGAATTGCGTCCACGACCACGATAACCAGAGTTATTACCTTGATAACCAGAATTATGGCCTTGATAACCAGAATTGTTACCACGACCAGCACCGTGATTGTTTCCATTTGAATTAACGTGAACAAGATTAGCAGAAACAACCGGAGTAGCCAATTCCTGCCTAAACTTATCCAATTGTGCCTCTTGCACAAGAAGCATTGCTTATTCAATTGAATCCAATTTGGTGAAAACAATCATCACAAACGAATTATAGTCCTCAGGCAAACCATCAAGCACTATGTCTACAAGATCTTGATCAGAAACAGAATCTCCTATTGCAGTGAGAGAATTTGCTAAAGCACAAATACGAGCGAGAAACTCAGAGATACTACGATTACCTTTCTTTGTAGTTTTCAGTTCTGCTCGCAGTTGCAGTGTCTTCGCTTTGAGGTGAGCGTAGTAGTGCTTGTGGATAGTGTCCCATACTTGATGTGCGTGACGACAATTGAGCACTCGAGGAAGCACGGAATCTTACAACATAGAGAGAAGCCATGTGTATAGTGCTTGATCTTGCACAAACCACCTGTCGTATGCTTCAGAGACTTTGCCTAACTCACGATCTGCAACTGAATCGAATTGTGGAGGAATGATCGGATTGACGAGATGGCGTTGAAGCTTGTGCGTCGCGATAACACCTTCAACTTGCTGGTCCCAGATGAGGAAGTGTTTGTCATCAAGTTTGATTGACAATTTTGGACCAGTGATGAAATTGGAGGTGGTTCCAGACGCGGTATTGAAGATCGAAGGCGTTTGTGAAGAAACCGGTGTCACCGCAAGTGATTGTTCTGGAGTAGGGATCGATGCCATGGAAGAGAAGATGCAGAAGCTTATTAGCGGTGATGAACAAGCGAAGCGGAAAACGAGAAGGTGAAAAGGCCTTGGATCGGAGAGGCGAATGATACCATGAAAGAGTTCTGTTACTCTAACTGATTCAACAATGGAGAAAGAATCATAACAGAAGCGGTTGAAATGAATCTGGAAATGAATTGATTAATTGTTTTGAATGAGTGTACAAGCTTATATACAAGTCAATGCAATGCACACTGCTGATGTGGCAGTCAATAATGTGTTGACTCTCTTACTTTTTGACTATTCTACTAGTTACATTGTATACTATTCTATTAGGCAAAAAAAAATAAACTTTCCAGAAATACAATGTTTCGGAAAACTAAAAAAAAATGTTTTCGGAAATACTAAAAATTTGATGTTTTCGGAAGCAAATAACTGTTCCGGAAATACAGTATTTTCGGATAAAACGCGAATAAAAGTTCCAGAATTACCTTTAAATGAGATAATTCCGGGAAACTCAATTTTTGGTGGGGTCTGATCAGATTTTGGTAAAAATGAGAGGAGTATTTTTGGGTAAAACTGAATTATGGGGGTATGGGGTATAAAGAGGGGGTACAAAAAAAAAACCCTAAAATTTGGGGTCTTAGATTTTAGTCTCTCAAAAAATACTCACCAACTTTTGTTCCCCAAAGATTAAATGTCACGAAGCACTTTTAAAAATTACAAAGACTAAAATCAAAAAACACAAATTTTATAGAGACAAAATCATATTTAATTTTTCTTTTTCAAAACTAGTATATCTAATAAAGGTTTTCTAACCAAATACCATAATGATAGGGAAGGAGGAAAATTTAATGTGTGTTAGGTTTAGAGAACCAACAAGGTTGGCCTCGTGGGGTAAGTTATCATGGGATACAAAGGTCGACTTAGTGCTCTGAAATTTTGTTTTTCATAGTGATAAACTTGATGTTAAAAAGTGAAAAAATTGCTCCTAAACATAAATGAAGATTAATTTTTTGTCAAAAGCGTTGAAATATTTTGTGAATAGTCGACGATGGTCGGGACAAAAATCTCCGACCAAAAACGTTAGATGTGGATATTTAATATTTAATTGAATCAATAAATATACTAACGTGTCGTTGTTGAGGTAAATAAAAGAGGATATTTGATTTAACTAGTCGTATTGCCCGTGCGTTGCACGGGGTCAACTAAATCTGATTTGTGTAAAATATAGCTTTTTTTAGTTTGGACCAATATTGTTAACTACCACACAGCGTCTCAATATACTATCAATGAAAGACTAATACCCGCTCGTGTTTAGGAACAAATTTTATAAATTAAGTAAGAATATTATAAATAATAAAGAAACATTAACAAAGACATTGAAATTGAGCACACATGCAGGATCTGATGAAAACCACCAATAAAATAAAAGCTGTTATATAAAGTTGAAAAAAGATGATGCGAGTTCTATTGTGAATGTCGCTAAAGTTCCCGCAAGAGTAATTGCGCATAGAGAGATAAAAATATAAATACCAATTTAAGGATGCTTCTAATACTCGTTGGTGCGAAATGACCAAAACAAAGAAGACAACACAAATAAAAAATGAAACACGTAGTATCATGCAGGTTTGGATGAAAATAACCAATAGAATAGAAGCCACTATACAGAGTTGAAAGAATATGATGGGGGTTCTATTCTAAATGTGGCTGAAGTTCCCGTCAATAAAAATTAAATTATAACTATGAATTAAATAAGACGATTATAAAATTAAAAAAGAACATTAACAAACACATTGAAATTTAACATCCATAGATAATAAAAAGTAAAAGTCTAAAGAATTTTAATATCATAATCCATATTCATGCAGAGTTGTGTGAAAACCCAATAAAATTTAAGCAGCTATACAAAGTTGAAAGAAGATGATGCAGATTCTACCGTAAATGTGGCTGAATAAGTTCTCGTGGGAGTAAATGCTAAACTAAAGATAAAAATACAAATACCAATATAAGTATGCTTCTAATACTCGTTGGTGCGAAATAACGAAAATAAAAAAACACAACACAAATAGAAAGTGAAGTACGTGGGTATCATGAGTTGGATGAAAACCACCAATAAAATAGAAGCACCTATTCAAAGTTGAAAGACTAGAATTGGAGTTCTATTGAAAATGTAGTTGAAGTTCCCGCAAGAGTAAGTATCTATGACATATTATACATTGCAAGACAAAGAATCAACTTTCAGTAATGATGAATTAAATTATGAATTTAATAATGTTTGTCATATTCTATATATTCATTAATTACTATTTATAATCAAGTACTAAAAGCGAGACTAAAATAAACATATAAACACCAATTTAAGTATGCTTCTAATACCTGTTGGTGAAAAAATACCAAAATAAGGGTTATAAAAAGGGGGTTGGTGGGAGCACCGACTAAAAGAAGAAAAAAGGGGGGGACGGAGTGAATACTCGCAAAAAATAAATATAAGAATGCAAATATAAGATAAAGAAGTATAAATATTAATTAATATTTTAAAGTAGTAATATTGCATTTTATATAAATTAATTTTTTCACGGTTACAATTTTTCTGAACGCATATAGTACTCCAAAACACATTGTTTAGCATCACACTTTTATTATTTTGCAATGAAATTAATTTATATTTCACCGAACCGGCAATTAAGGAACGAACTTGCCTATAAAAAAAAGGAATGAACTTCACGTATTTGAACATCTAATTTTTTTTCCCAGTCTCTAAAGTACCTTAAAACACACTGCTAAGTATGGCACTTTACGTATTTTGTGACAAAATTATTTTTTTCGCCAATTCGGTTATTGAGGAAGGAACTTCAAGTATATGAACATCTAGTTTTTTTAGATTTCTAAAATACCTCAAAACAAACTACTTAGCATTGCACTTTACATATTTGTCACGAAATTGTTTTTTTCACCAAACTGGTTATTTAGGAACGAACTTCACGTTTTTGAACATTTAGGTTTTTTTACAGACTCTAAAGTATCTAAAAACACACTACTTAACATCGCACTTTACGTATTTTATCACAAAAATTAATTATTTTTTCACCAAATCGGTTATTGAGCAACAAATTTCATGTATTTGAACGTCTAATTGTTTTTGGAATCTAAAGTGTCTCAAAATGCATTGCTTAGCATCGCACTTTACATATTTCGTCACGAAATTAATTTTGTGCTCACCAAATCGGTTGTCAGGGAACAAACTTCAAGTATTTAAACTTCTAAATTTTTTCCTGAACTTTAAAGTAACTCAAAATAAACTACTTAGCATCACACTTTACATATTTTGTCAGGAAATTAATATTTTTCTACCAAACCAATTATTGAGAAACCAATTTAACGTATTTTAACATCTAAAATTTTCTACGGACTCTAAAGTACCTTAAAATACACTGTTCACCATTGTACTTTATGTACTTTGTAATAAAATTATTTTTTTCTTCACTAAACAGGTTATTGACTAACAAACTCCACATTATTTTTTTCCAAAAACCTCACATATTTGTATATCCAAAAAAAAGGGTTTTAAAAGACCTAAAATAATACTTAAAATATGAAAAATTGAAAAAAAAATGCCAAGTTTTGGATTATTATTATTATTATTATTATATTATTATTATTATTATTATTATTATTATTATTATTATTATTATTATTATTATTATTATTATTATTATTATTAAAAGGGAGAGGGGGAAGTGCGCGCGCAACCCGACTCCAGAATAACTGCAGAACGGGTGCCGCATATTATATAGGATAAATAATTGGCTAAAGTACTCCGGGGTCCCTTATCTTTATTTAAAGTAATGAATTAGTCCTTTATGTTTTTTTTTGTCCCAAATAAGTCATTTATCTTTTAAATTTTTGACACATAAATCCTTTTCCCTTAACAGTGCTGATTTATGTGTCAAAAAAAAGGATTTATGTGTTAAAAATTTGAAACATAAATGACTGATTTGGGACAGAAAATGATTTATGTGTCAAAAATTTAAAACATAAAAGATTGATTTGGGACAAAAAAAAAAGATAAAGGACCGAATCATTACTTTAAATAAAGATAAAGTAACGGGAGCGGTTTAGCCTAAATAATTTCTTGTTTCTATGTTTCATTTCATCTTCTAACACGATACACACGCGGTGGCACCCGATAGTTCTTAGGCAGAGAAATCAGCTCTCAATTTACCATTTGATAATCATGGAGGAGCCTCTACTGCCAGGTACAATTTCAATTTTCTCATAATTTTCCAACTTATGTTTCTGATCTTAGAAATTTTAACATGATTTTGATTCTGGATATTTTTAATTTGGTTGAATTAGAACAAAGAAGTGGATTTGTTGAGAAGGAGAGTGGAAAATGGAGCTTGTATCCGCAATTGGATAGAACTGGTTCTGCGATACCTACTTCTTCTGAGGTTAGTGTTGATGAAATACGATCTGCTGCTGCTGTCGCTTCTTCCGCAGGTTACTATCCTCCTTCTCTTCCTGGAGCTTTGGTTGGATCACATGAGCCTGATCCTGCAGGTAGCTGCTCTTATTATTTCTGTTTTTTTTTCTTTTCAACTATGATGATTAGTTTTGACTTTTATACGGTTCGGATAAACAATTTAATTAAACAATTTAGTGCTTATCTATGAACCATTTCTATGATAAATGATAAAATAAAGTCAAACCGTTTTCATATAAATTAAAAACTGTTTTCATAAGCAAATCTTGAGAGTTGAGAGCTTAGGGAAAAAAACTGAAAGCAGTTTAACGACATGTCACAAACAATTTCTAGAAGTTAGTGCTTATGCTAGTAGTAGTAGATAAGCCCTAATAAGCAATGGTAGTTTTAAAAACCCAATGTATAATTCACCAAATTTTTCCAAATATACCTTTTATATTTATTGAGGCTTTTAGAGTTCCAAAACATAAATTAATTGTCTAAAGACTCTTTTATTTTGATTTCAATTATCCCAATAGTCCAATACAACTCAAAGGGGGTATTTTAGTACTTAGCTAATACAAATTAATGATACCTTAATTTGTGTGTAACAAGCCAAAAGTACCAAATATCAGGAACGAAGGGAGTAATTGTGAGGCATACACATAGTTGCTAGCTATTCTTTTTTAAGCTTATTGCAGAAGGATTTCACCTATGTATAAACCTGGATGTTAAATGCATTACTCGTTGCAGTGCAAGCTCTTGTTTATCAAGCTGGATATGGAGGAAACTATGGTGGACCCAGACCTGAATTTCAGAGGTATAATTACATAAAGCGTGTCTATGAAAGATGTGTTTCACATAACTAGTCCTGTTGTAACTTGTCTGTGCATGAAGCATTGTAATTTTGTGGTTTTATTGTCTGAAAGAATTATTAATTCTGGTTTTGTTCTACAACTACTTAGACCATATAATGGCAGATGTCAGGTGATGGAAATACATTTTTTTTGTTAAGGGTTGTACTTTTATCATTGAACAATATGTCTATTTGGCATGTTCCTCGTTTAACTCTGCTCCTCCTTTCTACGTGGGTTTGGTTTTACATATTATGTAGACTGAAAAGCTTCGAGTTTGAACTTTCTGCATGTGTGAATGGACACAAGATGATATTTGAGGTAAAAAGAAGAGATCCAATCAGATTAGGTTGTAAAGATGAGCTGTTGTTATGCATTATATAAGCTCCATGATAAATAAAGACATAATTAAGCTGCTTATTCTGTGAATTTGATATTGTGCCGATAAGATATATAGCTAATCTTCACTTTTTAGTTTGTAGTTGCTACAACTCTCAGCTTAAGCCTTCAAGAGTAACCATTGAGTAATTGATTCAGTTATTAAGAAGCTAGACTACTCATTCGTAGTTATTGCAGAAATTTTAGTTACATGGGCTTTTTCAGAGATAAGTATGAGTAGTCTAGCTTCAGACATCAGAGCAGAAAACAAAAACAAATGTATATGAAGTTTGGTATCTAAGGGTTGATTTAGGTCTCTATAACTAAATGTGACCACCAATGAACCATGATATATTTACTACTAAGGTTGTCAAACTCGAAATGAAATCTCTTAAGACTGAACTCGTAAAGTCATAAGAGTTTACTTGATGGGAAATAATATTTAAGACATTTTTTATAGTATCTAATCACAATTGTATACTGTCTGTGACATTTGGTGCTTGAAAATGTGTAATTACATTTATTTCATCTGGGTGGTGGTGTTAAGCACCATCTGCATATATACATTGAATATGCTCCAATTCATAAATAATAGTTTGCCACTCTCTTTATATGTTTGAGAAAATAGCAATGGCTCAAAAGGGTTTGCAATAGCTCCAACTCCAAAGGTTAAATCTATTTGATTGAGTATGACCCCTAAGGAAATAAGGTATTTTTGCTACTTCAAAGTTTAAAATGTGTAGTTAAAATATATCTGATCCAGGTTGTGGGTTATGTATCTTTCATATGGAATCATGCGCAAATAATTGAAATCACATATGCAGCATGAAGCAACTAGTTTATATACTTCTGGATTAATTCTGGCAAGGCTTTTTCTGGTAATGCAGATTATGTGTTTAATTGAAAAGCATCTTCTACACATTCCTTGTCTCTATAGTATATATGTTTCAATAAATATCCATTAATGATATGGATTTCTTAAGTTTAATATTCCAGTACTTTATTTAGAAATAATCTTGTTAAATGGATAATCCACTTATAGGGAAACCTTGGATGAAGTAGAGATACGGGAGTTGCTCATTGATCATGTTGGTCATCGGTGTTGTTGGGGTAGCCGTCCTGCTCGAACATGGAAGATTCATGCGGTGGAAGACTGTAATGTTTATGTTGGAACTTTAGATACCTTTATAGAGGAAAGGGAGGTCATAAAAGAGACAGAGCCATACCTTGGTGGCAGTATTGATGGAAAGGATAATGGACCTGAACTTAGTATTTGGGAATTGGATCTAAGGTCTCAATTCCCTGTTCTATTTGTACAATACAAAGAAGTGCGTGAAAAGATTCCTCATTCTGAAATTGTTGATAAATGCTCCGGTAAATTCTGTCTTTGCATCTCAAAATTCATCAAATCAAATTTCTATGTATACTATCTGCCATTTTCTTACTGTTTGATTTTGTCTCTCATAACTAAACCCTGGCCATTATTTCCAGATTGTGAAGGACGCGGAAGTCTACTCTGTAATACATGCAATGCAGACCAAGAACCTGGATATTATAAAGAAAATCAGATGGCCCAGTGCCCTAATTGTTATGGAAGGGGTTTGATTGCTCATAAAGATGGTTCCGACACACTGTGAGTACCTGATTTCCAGAATGCCTCTTCCCAATCTGATTTCCCCTATTCATCTAACTAACTATTCTTTTCTAAACAACTTATCTAGCAGGCTAATTAACTAACAGCTGTCCTTATTAAACCTAGATAGATGATATCATATAGTCACAATTCATTGTCCTTCTCCTTCACAGCATTAATTGAATGACAATGCTCTATTTTCCTTAGAATGATATGCTAAAAATCGAAAATTAAAATGTTGAATTCTAGCTGCAGTTGAATTTTTAAAGCTGGAATTTCATACTCGTAGTTTCCTTATTTATCTTACATGTTCTTGCAGATGTGTGAAATGTAATGGTGAAGGGAAGCTTCCTTGTGTGACATGTGGATCACGTGGATTACTCAAGTGCACAACATGTACTGGAAGTGGTTCTCTTTTAGCACGCAATGTGGCAATTATTAAATGGTATGTTAATCTGCGAGCATCAATTTTTTGGACCTTTAATAACCACAACAGGTACAAAGATAAGAAAAACTCTACGAATAGTTGCCTAACACGGTTTTCAGATGAATCAAAAAACACAACCTAATTAAGTTGTAAGAAAGGTTCCTTATATTGTTTGATCTTGATTGAAAAATAGAGTAGAGTTTGGTGAAAATAGGCATTTAATAGGGTTGAATTGTCTTTATGTGTCTAAGGTATAGATTTTGTACTCGGAGGTACTTGTAGTGACTCCAAATACTGAGTAACAAAGGCCTGTGTATTATTTGATGTTTGAGCTCTATTGCTGAATCCCATGTGAGGATTCAAAATCTCTCATTAGAAATGGATTAGATTTAATATTGTAAAATTAGAAGATTCATTTTTAGGTAATATGTCTTAGAATTCGGGTTGGGCCTAACTCAACCCTAAAAAACCAGCTTGTAGAGTGGGGGATGCCTCCCTCTTATAAACTCACTTTCAGGCCATATTACATATGATGTACGAATATGCAATCTACAATCTACCGTCTTCTTTAAAGAAATTCTTAACATGGACTTCTTTTAGTGACAATGCTAAATGAGAACATGTGTACACATTTACAGGAAGACGCTTTCAACTCGAAAAGTAAATGCAAGTAGAGGAGCAGCATCAGTACCAGATGAAGTTTTCCATAGATCCAAAGGAGTTCAGCTATGCAACACTCAAGCTTACCAATGCACTCCAGCTTTTTTTGCTGATTCTTTTTTCCTCAACAAGTTCTCTTCTGAAGTTATTGCTGAGAGATGTCAAGTACCTACCACTGCAAGGGTCATATGCGAGAGGCATACAATCTCAGTTGTGCCAGTAACTCGCGTCACAATGTCTCATCGTCGGCGCTCCTTCAGTTTCTACATTATAGGATATAGCAGGGAGGTGTACTTAAAGGATTATTACCCTTCTAGATATTGTTGGGGTTTGTGTCCTTGCTTGGAATGGTTGAAGTTGTGATTTTTCAAATTTTCATGATGGAAGCATTAGGTTGTTGTGCATGTTTCAATCTATATATATGTCTGTGTTCGCTTTTGTTTGTTATGAACAATGACAGAAGCAGGTTTCTGGGTTTGAGGGGTTCTTTTTGTTGTAGATTACCTTTGTTCTTTTATCCATTGGCTTGTAAGTTCTTAGCTATGGATAATATTTATGAAATAAAGCCATCAATAAGACCAGTGAACTTGAAAATACTTGGATTTTTTTTTCTTTTAAATTATTCATTGGCTTGTTTGAATAGCTTAAAATATAACTCTTATTTTTTCAATTTATTGTTGGCTTATTTGGATTACTTTACTGCCAAGATACCTGAGAGTAGTGTTGTAAATAGTGTAATTTGTAATTATTTATCCGGCCCAATTATCAGGCCCATTAGACTTACATTTAGAATAGCCTATTTAAATACATTAGTGTTTGTACTCTAAATACACTTGAAATAATATTCAGTATATTTTTCTACATGGTATCACAAGCTCTCGTTTTTGGGAGTCTCGCTTCCGCAAAAAACCCTAGCCGTCATCTCTCCAACTTTTTTGCTGCCTTTATTGTAGTTTCTCGGCACCTTCATCGTGTCGTTCTCCCTTATTTTCCGTCCTAAAAACACTATTCATCGAGATTACTGTTCATTGCCGTCACTGTTCATCGCCGTCACTGTTCACGAGCGATCTGTTCATCTGTACACGTTACTGTCCATTACGAGAATACCATTTATAGTGTGCAACCACTACTATTCACGGTTGGCATACTGTTTACTCCTTTTTTGGGCCACTCAGAGTTCGTTTTTCTTTGATGTTCGTTTGTGGATTATTTGTGGTATACACCTTGGGTACTTTTTGGTCATCATCATCGGCGCCGCTGCCCGTTGTCTTCTCTGCAGTTATTGTTACTATTTTTGGTCACTTGTTTTCTTGTTCGTTGTTCAATATGGCTGATAATATCACTATTGATTACTCTTTATCATTCACCGAAGATGAGGTGAATCGTTTAAAGGCTATACTTGACTCTCTTAGTAAGTCTTCTGGAAGTTGTTCTCTACCGACAACCGGCTTGAGTGAATGTGAGATAAGACTGAGAGAGATAAAAAAAGAGTTTTAAATGTGAGATAAAAAAAATTTAAAAGATGATATGAGAAAGTGAGACTCACAAAAATAAAATGAGATAGAATAAAGGCAAAATATCTTTTGGGGTCCCTTAACTTATTTATTTGTAACGAATAGGTACTTTAACTTTTTTTGTAACACATAGATCCCTTAACTTTTAAAAACGTTGCACTGTTGCCCATTTTAACGTTTTTTTATTAACACCGTTACAAAAACACGTAACTAGCTTTTAGAGTGATTATGTGGAAATTTTATATGCTGACTTGTTATTTTAAAACAAAATAATTTAAAAGACTAAAATTAAAATTAAAATTAAAAGGAAGAACAATATTATCCGGATAGAACTGAACCCTGAAAATCACAACCCTAAAATCCCAATCTTCTCATCAATCCTCAACACAACACAACACAACATCATCAATCATAGAATCCAATTTTCAACGGCGTCAGAGAAAGAGAACAGCGAATAAACATTCATGTTTGAACGATGCACTTCCTTCATCTGCTGCTTTGCTTACTTGTTTACTAGAGGTGGATCCGAAATAATTATTTTACAAAGTTGACGATTTTGACCATAGATGTAAAACGGTGAGGTTGTGATGGTGGTTGAAAGATGAAATGGGGTTGGTGGGTGTGTTATCAACTGGCTATTGGTTTTTTTGTGAGGTGTGAAAAAATAAACGATGATTGATGCCGATGGTGAGTGGGTTTGGGGAGTGGGTGTGATTTGTGGAATTTTTAAGTGAAAGAGAAGAGTATCTGATGGTGTGATTTGTTCTCTTATGGTGGAATCCGAGAGACGATTTTTGCTCATACCCGTAAGTTAAGGGACCTCGATAGATATTTTGCTTAAAATAAAAATCAATTTCTAAATTTGTCCTCAATAAAGAAAAAAATTAAAAAAGCAAATTAATAATTTTATTAACTCTTTTTTTCTTAAATAGTTAATTGATATTTTTTTTTTTGAAAAAAACCAATATTTTCATAAATGTAGAAGAATCCACCCTCTGAAAACAACAACGGTGGTTTGTCGTTTTTTAATTAGCATAAAAAAGGGGATGGTTTAATGAAGGAGAGAGACGGTGGTGAGCAAAAAACACAATAACTTCTTTGTTTGTAAAGATTCCGAATTAGAGTAACTATGTTGGTTATGCCTTTATGTAACTTGTGAAGGGCAAAACCATTTTAGTGTATACAAAATAGCGAAAGATTACAATCACAAAACGACTATAAAAACTAAAAAACTTCAGAAACATTAATGCTGAAAAACGAGAAGATTGAACAAACTCATTGCCATCTTGTGTGAAGCCGCCCCACAACCAACACTACCAACATTAATTCATCATTTGTTGTTGCTTGGCCCCATAAAATCTCTTCATTTTCTATAGGGTTGCCATTTCCAATAAACATAAGACTGTTGGATTAGTTCATTGGCTGTATTAATTATCCCCGAACAATAGAAGACGTTGGTTCTTCTTTGCCAATAGGGGCAGAACGTCAATGTATCCTTCGTCGCATGCTATCAGCCCTAAGTAATCCCCTTCTTCATTATCATGGCTCCCCTGCGCCATCATTTGAGAGATGCGTTGATCAGCAGCTTGAGGAAGCATTGGTGTAGGTATATATTGCAGGTGGATATGCATCTCTCTACGAGCTTTCAGTGAAGAGAGATGACCTAGGTGTCCTACTACGTAGATTGTTATTTCCCTATTTATTCCTCTGTGAAGAATTGCGCTTTGAACATGACGTTTTACGGTTTTAATGGAGCATTCTTTCGCCGTAACAGTCTCCTTATCCCACAGAACTTTCAGCTTCTTGAGATTATTAGTTTTCTGGATCAAATTTTTGGTGGACATGGTTTTGATTTTTTCTGGTTTTGATTTTCTTGATATTGCTCTGTGTGTGAGAAGAAAAATAGTGAAATACTTACTTATAGCAGAGAAATTGATAAGAAGAAGATTTTAGGTACAGATCTCTATAAATGAAGTAGATCTGAGGTAGATGATGAGTAAACGAAGGAGGGAGATGGTGAGAAATGTAGAGGGGGATGAGTGGGAAATGTAGAGAGGGAAATGCGTAGTGAGGGGGATGAGTGGTGAAAAATGTAGAGATGCAGAGGGAGTTGAGAGTGCATGGCGAAAGAAGAAAAATAGTTAAATACTTACTTATAGCAGAGAAATTGATAAGAAGAAGATTTGAAGTACAGATCTCTATAAATGAAGCAGATACGAAGGAGGGAGATGGTGAGAAATGTAGAGGGGGATGAGTGGGAAATGTAGAGAGGGAAATGTGTAGTGAGGGGGATGAGTGGTGAGAAATGTAGAGATGTAGAGGGAGTTGAGAGTGGTGAAAGAAGAAAATAGTGAAATACTTACTTATAGTAGAGAAATTGATAAGAAGAAGATTTGAATAACTTATTTACTTTTTTTAATTACAACTCTCATATTGAATTTGTTAGGATGCTAACAAACTCTAACCAGAGTGACATTATTGTCAGTTAGCTCTCAAAAATATTTTAGTGTGTTTTCATATATTTCGTCATTGATTATTAATGAAATACACTTAGTGGGTTTTGTAAAAAAAAAAATGATAAATAGAGGAGGCCACCAGACCACTATTCTGGTAGTTGGGTAATGGAAAATAACAAAAAAGAGCATATAAAAGCAATACGTGTCTGTTACGTTTCCCACACACCCCCCAGTAGAGAAAATGTTTTGTCGTTCACCAAATGGATCAGATCTTTTTAATTTTCCTACCCTTTTTGACCACTTCAAACCCAACTATTATATTAACCTTCCTAGTTCCTTCCAATCATCTCTTGTATTTTCTTTGCCAATAATACCCCACCAGAGTCACCACCATAACCATGATCTTGCATACACATTTCCATGTTTAAATAATATAATGCTTTTTTTTTATGTAACTTGCTAATCCATACTCTCGCATAAATTTTTACTATAAACAGTTAATGATTAGTACTTTAATTTAATTAAATAGACAATAAATAGAATAAAAAAGTAAAATGTGAAGAGAGATAGAGAGAGGGTAGAGGTGGGAGAGATAGAGAGAAAATTGTAAAAGATAAGAGTTAGAGAGATAAAAAAATGAGTTTTAAATATGAGATAAAAAAATTTAAAAGATGATGTAAGAAAATGAGACCACAAAAATAAAATATGAGATATAATAAAAATCAATTTCCAAATTTGCCCTCAACAAATAAAAAATTAAAAAAACAAATTAGTAATTTTATCATTGACATAAATACGCTTGTTTAAATTAGCATGATCATTAGCATTGGTGCGTCATTCAATATAGGCTTCATTTGAAATACGCTTGTTTTCAGATGGTGGATGCATTTATGGCTGTCGGACGAATTATTTCAAATGCATCCACCACCATCTGAAAACAAGTGTATTTCAAATTAAGGTAACTTCTTCAATCAAACATTTGAAATACGATTTGCCATTTGAAATATTTGCCATTGAAGAAGTTACCTTAATTAACTGTTACCTGCCAAATATTTCTTGGAAATCAATGGCAAATCGAATTATTTAGTTTCTGCAATTAAAATCGATTTATTTTTGTGAAAATTACTATGCTATGATTTTTTGATAGACTTGTTTTTTTTTATACAATTTTTTTTTGATTTAGGACCATTGCTGGCTACCCACGAAGTATCCCAACACTTTCAACGAAGTACAAAATGTCATTATGTTATCTTCCCCCTTTAGAATCAATTCTAGTAGAAGCTTGATTTTGTAGCCTCTACGATGCAAATGAATCGAAACTCCTGTTTCCTGATATTGTTCTCTTTATTGCTGAAAAATATATATATTCTTAGTTCCTACCTAATTCGAAGTTGTATTTGTTTATTAAAAATTCCAATAGAAACTTTTCATTTGTTTATTAAAAATATTTAAAAACTTATGACAGTTTTTCGGAAAGATAATAAAACACTCTTTATTTTCTAAAAATTATAACCACATAAATTTAAATATTATAAAGTTATTAAATTTAATTTAAATAGTTTGTATTCGGTACTTTATACTAATTTAGTAATTTGGTTGTCTATTTTTCTAATTTTAGTCTCGAAAGCAATTCTGGTACGACCTATCCAAACAAAAAAATATTATGTTCAACTCACTTTTAACAAAACCAATTCTAACAAAACCAATTTCACTCCTTTGATGTCGGTGTTGAATAACAAGAACAGGAAAAGGAAAAGTGAAAAATCTTTATTGATTGTGGAAAATGAATTGATTACAAAAGTGAGGCTAGAGGCTTATATAGCCATAAAAAGATTACTTTGATCTTAACCTAGATCTAACAACAAACTCTAACAAACTAACCCTAAAATCTAGATAAGATAAAATATCTTATTTTCAATTATTGTAATAATATCTAACAGTCCTCCACAAGCTAGAGGGTATTCAAAACACTTCTAGCTTGACATGAACAATACAAGATACATCAAAACAAAAGAAAGTTACAATGGGAGATGTCGAAAATACACCGGCAGAAATCAAAGTCATAAGGCAAATGCTTTAACTACTCGAAGGAAGCAACAATGCTATAACCACTCGAAGAAAGCGGCGATGCTATAACCATTCAGAGGAAGCGACAATGCTATAACCATTCGATGAAAGCAAGAAGAAAAAATGAATCAAGATTCTGAGAGAAAGAGAAAATGGCAAAGAGAAAAGAGAAATCAACCTAATTAAGATTCTGAGAAAAGGAACCCAATTCAGGTCCAGAGGAGAATCGAAGCAACAATTCAAAGCAACGATTCGAAGGAGAATCAAAATTAGGGAAAGATCGCAGATCAAAATCAAGATTGCGAGGTAGAAGGTTGAAACCAGAAATGATTATGGCGTTTCTGAAGAGGGAGAGAAAAAATGCGATTTTCAGAGAGGAGAAAAATTAGAGTAATGGAAACCGGAAAAGTGATTGGAGCGGTAAAAAAGAAATAAACTGAAAACTGAAAAGGTGGTGCTGCCCGCGGCAAATGCTGCCGGCAGCAGTGGTGAAGCACAGAGACGAGGTCAGAAGATTAGAACCTGCTATGATACCATGTTGAATAACAAGAACAGGGAAAGAAAAAGTGAAAAATCTTTATTGATTGTGGAAAATGAATTGATTACAAAAGTGAAGCGAGAGGCTTATAGCCATAAAAAGATTACTTTGATCTTAACCTAGATCTAACAAACTCTAACAAACTAACCCTAAAATCTAGATAAGATAAAATATCTTATTTTCAATTATTCTAATAATATCTAACATTCAGTATCCATTAGCTCGCCAACTGAGCTACCTGCTTGGGATGAATTATGTATTTTTGTTGACAAATTTTTACACTCCATTCATTCTAAAACAAATTAAACCCCAAGTAATTGTTAAATTAAGCACATTATGTATTTTCCCCAGAAATTTTGAAACATTTCCCACAAATTTATTATGTCCCAAGAAAGAAACCCTTTTGTATTTTTAAATCAATTTCTATGTTAGAGTCTTTTTTTGTATTTTTAAATTAATATTCAGAATCCATATGTTCTCCAATGTTGTCGCCAAGGTTACAGGAACTTACCTTCAATATTTATAATAATATAATATTAAAAATTGAATTAACATTAAGAATAAATCAACTAACTGCACATGTTTTGGTAAAAAAAAAAACTAACTACAATTATGCTGTACCTAAGCGAAACAAGGTAACATGGGTTTGTCAATAAAAACATTCGTACAAGAATAAATGCAATTCTTGTTTTTGGTCAAAAATAAATGCAATTCAAACTTTAAAGTAAAAACAAAACATACGACACTGAAATGACCAAAGGTTTTAGACTAGAGACCAAAACTTGTTCACTACTATTTTCTGCAAAGGGTTAAGCGACTTTAACCAAAAGCATTTCCTAGTGCTCATCTTTGACAAATTTGAAAATAGTGAATAATTATATTTTTTTATGCTTAAAGGTACGTTAGGTCCCTGTAAAATATTTAAAAAATTCAGTTTCGTCCCTGCAATTTATAAAAATTTTTAAAAACCCATGCAAATATCAAACGCTTCTAGTTTGGTCTCTGCCGTTAGTTTTTAGCTATCAACGTTAGTGGATGCTGACGTAGCTGCCAACATAGATGTCAAATCATCATCTCTATCATTCATCTTTCTCTAAAACTCTCTTCTGGAAACAATCCGAATCTAAAACGAAAATGGAAGGAAAAGAAATTTTTGGAAAACTCAAAAACTCTGCACCAGCTTTCTTCTTCCCTCTCCCTATCTTCTTCCCCTTGTTAGGATTCATACAAACAGCCTTCTTCTTCCCTCTCCCTATCAATTGATTGAATAAAAACAGATCTTCATGGTTTCAATTTTGTTCCATGAAAACATTAAAATCAGATTTCCTAAATTTCCAAGTTAAAATTTGATTTCTGAAATCCCCAAATTAAAATCAAAATTTTGATCTCAGGTTCTCGAACATGAAGTCACGTTCTTTGTTTTCTGGAAATCGCGTTCTTCGTTTTCTAAAATCACGTTCTTCGTTTTCTGGAAATCACGTTTTTCGTTTTCTGAAATCACGTTTTCTTTTTCTTTCGTTTTCGTTTTCTTTAAATTTATATTCTGAAATCGTGTTCTTCCATGAATCTGTGATGATGACTGCATTTTCGTTCGAAACAAAAATCAAACCCAGATGAAATGCTTCATCCGAAACGAAACCCATGTGAGAACAATTTGTTGGTGGGAATAATGCTGCAACTAAGAAGAACAATAAAACATAGAAGATCATTAGTAACAATAATTGTGAATGACATGTAAGATAAATAACAAGGAGAAGGTAATTAAATTCATCATTGCACTAGACTCCAAGGCGTATATGACACTAAGCTTTAGGTTCGATTCGCCCCCACCAATCACTCTAGATTGGATGCAATAGGATGATTAGCGAATCCCCTTCAGGATACAATGGAGTTCCTTGATATGGTCTGCATACCCACACCAAGCATATCGATCAATGGTAGTTTACAGAACAAAGTTTCCTCAATTACTCTCGTGCACTAGAGAAAAGAAGAAATGACTTAGATATAATTTTGGGAAAATTTTGGCATACAAATATATGAATTTCGTATTATTTATCTGCCCAAAAGTGTCTCTATTTATAGAGAAACTCATGCCACTTGGTGAAGGAAAACAACTCATAAAAGAGTCTTTACAATTCTGAAACAAAACCATTAAATATGATTCTCGTTTAGTAAATGACACAATATAACAGTTGTCTCAACGATTAAAGGATGTGTCTGTTCACTGATGTGTTGTGAGTTCGAATCCCAGCCAACACCTCTGTTGGTTTTTAATTTTCACGCATGTAAAACAAATAAAATGATTTTCCAAAATTATGTCAACTATGAGATTCGAACCGATGCCATTATAGCCGAAGCAACACACCTAAACCACTGAGCCAAACGAAATAACATGCCTTTTTAATAGCATTAATCGTATTTAACCAATTGTATCTTTCTAAATATATATTTTGGAAATTTCTCCAACAATCCCCCACC
Source organism: Astragalus membranaceus (assembly GCA_039519185.1). Taxonomy (NCBI): domain Eukaryota; kingdom Viridiplantae; phylum Streptophyta; class Magnoliopsida; order Fabales; family Fabaceae; genus Astragalus; species Astragalus membranaceus. The sequence goes on along the minus strand of CM076846.1, from coordinate 63,834,026 downwards.
ATTTCCAAAATGTATCTAAATCCATTATTCTGGAAATATCATGGTTTCAGATAATGGTATATTGCGATTTGAACCATTACTTAGTAAGTTAAGTTTTCACTCATCCCCGAATAGATTGGTAGACAAGCTTTGAACCAATTATTCATTAGAAAAAGTGTGCATAACTCACACATGAAATCTCGGTACCCTTGATCGAATTATAAAAATGACACATTTGTTATGGCCTTGTGTCTCATATCCTTTTCATGAGAATTTAAGAGTCAAGCCCTTTAACTCTATGAAGCGGCCCCACTTCATTCTCATATAGGTAGACTATATCAGAAATGCACCCATAATTATGCACCTCAGCAAATATATGCTATATGTCCATTAAGAGGAAAACCTCATCCTACCACTTTTATTCTTACGGTCCAAGTACTTTTGCCCATTGGGATGTATCTATTGTCAAGTACTTCAATCACTCCTATAGTGTACTTTTCCCATTGAACTCAATCAAGACTTAATTTTACTCAAGTGTGAGTTGGATTTCCACTATTGGTGATCAATTAGATATGGGCTTGTATCACATCCCCAATGATGTCTTCAACATCATATCATTGTCAACTCTTTCGTCAAAGAATTGCGAACTTTATTCCAACTTTAATAAACGTTGAATATTCAATCAATCACATAGCTATGACTTTTATATATTTTTGATAGTCTAAACTAACTATCACCATGACACTTTTGTCATTCATTGTGTCATACACACAAACTTTATGTCATTCTTCTTTTGCTATTAAATATTTAATTACCACTTCAATTTGAAGTTCTACGTCCACTTGAATATATTAAAGAAACCATACATTCAATGCATTAAATATATAAATCAACAACAACCATGATCATAAAGATTTGTCATAATCAACCTTTAATTTCATAAGGTGAGTCCAAACATGTAAGTCGTTACTCCACATAAAATTAAATCAACACTTTAGAATTTATTTCTATTTTATGAAAAGGAACATTTTCATATTAGTTATCACATAACTAATATATCTAACATAAATTTTAAGTGTAAAATTCAAGTCTCATGTATATGCATGTACTATGGTAAAACAAAATAATAATCACAATAGAAAATCAACTATGAACCAAAATCATTAATATTTTTTATCACTTCCTTCCATGAACATTTGTCAAGTTACAATAATCTAAAACCTACCCAAATTATTTTCAATATCAAGATAAGCAAATTACTTTCATATTATCATACATTTATAAATATTGTGAGATCATCAAATTTAAAGTGTATTAATTTCATACACAAAACTTCAATATCGTCAAACCATCAATTTGATATTTATGATAATTCATATGCACTATTTTATAGATTAAATAAAACAACATGTAATCATATATCAATCCAATTTTGAAACATAATTAACTTTGTGTTCACAAATTTTCCACACATGGTTTAGAGTTCCACATTCATGAAAATTATTTCTAAAACAGAAATTGTTTTCCTTAGTTTAAACAAACCATTTTCATGAATAAACTTGAATTAAAATTCATCTATACATGTGTTTATAAATTTAGACCATCAAACATATTTCATATATATATATATATATATTTACTTTGAGAAATTGTGTACCTTTCACCATAGTAGAAAGTTGTTACCATTAATAATCTTCAACTTCAATATATATGAAGTCATGTATTTTGGAAATATCTTCCTTCAAAACTTGCAGCCATCATTCAACACAAATGCAAACTCGAACCTAAAGATTGTGAGAACAATTTGTTGGTGGGAATAATGCTGCAACTAAGAAGAACAATAAAACATAGAAGATCATTAGTAACAATAATTGTGAATGACATGTAAGATAAATAACAAGGAGAAGGTAATTAAATTCATCATTGCACTAGACTCCAAGGCGTGTATGACACTAAGCTTTAGGTTCAATTCGCCCCCACCAATCACTCTAGATTGGATGCAATAGGATGATTAGCGAATCTCCTTCAGGATACAATGGAGTTCCTTGATATGGTCTGCATACTGTTGCACCCCGAAAAATCCCCGGTTGGGTTTCTCAATGTACAACGTGGAAAAATTTTGGAGTCGCCACCAATATTTTAATTTTAAGACCAAAACATTGAAAAAAGGTCTTTTGGACAAAACGGATGGTCTTTTGAAAACTAGAGATATAGGTTCGGGGGTCTATTACGTGTGAGGAAGATGTTAGCACCGCGCACATCCTTTCTACCGAAAGGGAACCTCTAATTAAATGTGTGGTTTTAACGTTTGATTTGAAAAATACCTAGATTTGCCTATTTATTTCTTGTTTGAAGATGAATGGGAAAACTTAACAAAAATTTTATTTTTGGGGGAAAAAGGTTTTTTAGAAAAAGTGCTTGAAGGGACATGACCCGCTCCTACGTATCCCCCGGTGCGATGGAAAATTCAAAGCTACGTAGTTCTTGGTTGTCTTTTTGAAAAGTTTTTGTTTTTTTATCTTTTTTTGGTGAGTTTTTGAAATAGGACGAGAATTAGTGAATGATTAAACTAGCAGAGGCTATGATGAATCACTACTAAATACTCGAAAAAGGAGAGTTGTACCGCTAGTCAAATGAACAAAGGTTCTGATGGACTATTGATAACAACTTGTTTTTTATTATCTTTTTTGAAAGTGATTTTCGAAAGAGATTGATTTGTACGACGATCAAGCTAACAAAGGTTATGATGGATCATCGTTTATTATTCTTATGGGAAAAGGACATTGCCACTAATAGCTAAACGAACAAAGGCTCTGATGAGCTATTAGCAACAATGGGTTTGAAAATGATTCCTTTTGTTTGTTTTGTGAAAATGATTTGTTTACGGTTGAAAAATGATTTTTATTTGTTGCGCTTGACGAGAACGTGACTCGCTCCTACGTATCCCAAATGGGAATCAAAGCGACGTAGTTCTAATAAAAATGTTTTTGAAAGGGTTTGAAAAGGGAAGAGCTTTCATAACGATCAAGCAAGCAAAGGCTTTGAGTGATCATTATTAATAACCCTTAATGGCGTTCATGACAATCAAACAAGCCAAGGCTTTGAGTGATAGTCACTAATAACTCGTACTAATTGGAATAGAGTTTGAGAGATTTTTTTTTGAAAAAAGGGTGAAGGTACTATCAATGATTGATTACAAAAGTTCAAGCACATTCAATAATCACGAAATCATGCATATGTTGAATATTTAATCAAGACTAAACATGCCAGTATGATTTTGATTAAACTAAAGAACATATGAGCAACGATTTCTCAAAGAGGGAGGGCAATTTTGGCACGGATCACAATAATTAAATAATAACAAATGTAAAGACAGAAATACCTCTAATGAAGGCAGATCCTACAACTTGAAGAATGCGACCCCAACTAACTCTTAGCGAAGGATCAGCTCTGACGGACCAACGGAACGAATAGAGCAAAAAAATAAAGCGTAGAAGAGTTTTTCTAAAATGTGAGAGATTTCGAAAAAATGAGTTTTTTCTCTGATCTCGTGAAAAATGTGTCCTTTGAAATGAAAAATGGGCGTCCTATTTATAGGAAATCATATTTGATTTATTTTAGGAAACTAGGTAATCGATTATGTTGGAAATAACTTGGGAGATGTAATCGATTATTGGCTCATTGATTTTTGAGTAGATAATCGATTATATGGCATATATAATCGATTAGGTACTCACCATATTTAGTGAAAACTTTCCATTTATGCTCATAATCGATTATGGACCTTAGTGAAAACAGGGGATAATCGATTATGCTCCTGAATTGTTTCAGAGTAGATAATCGATTATCCCCCTTGATTTTCAGAGTAAATAATCGATTATCCCCTTGATTTTCAGGTAGATAATCGATTATCCCCCTTATTTTCAGAGTAGATAATCGATTATTTGCTTGAAGGAAGGATATGCATAATCGATTATGTGCCTTCCTAACAACATGGATAATTTCCTTATTCATCAAGAATACATTATATGCATGATAAAATCAATTTCATACTTTCTAAAAAAATTATTTTCATGCATGAGGCTTATTGAAAAATATTTTCATGCAAAAATTATTTTTATAGACCCTTTTGTGAGAAATGACCAAAATGCCCTTCTTGACCCTAAAACCCTAATTTCCCCAAAAAGTGCATTCTAACCCTAAAAAATGATTTCAAAAACTTTGGAGTGGTTTCTAGGACCCAAAATGCAATACATTTTATTATTATTATTATTATTATTTTTTGTGTGGAAAATTAGGGTTTTGACCTAAGCCGGACAAAATTGGGGTATGACAGCTGCCCCTCTTTATCTGGATTTTAACGAGGAATATGGATTGGCTGAAACATATTCCGAGGCAAAATAGAGATAAAGAATTCAGGAATTATACCGATTTTGTCTCCTTAGGCAAAAACCCGAATTTTCCATTTTTTTCTTTTCTCATTTTTTTTGTTTTTGTTGATGTCAGATGAAAAATGCAGTATGCAAGCAAAAACAGATTGGATTTTTTTGAATCACCACTTGGCGTGCTAATATAAAAACAACGATTTGTGAGTTTAACACTTGGCGTGCAAAAGCAGGAAATAAAGCGGTAAAGAACGCGGTAAAGAAAGCAGCAACGAAGGAGCACTGAGGACTCAGGATGAGCGCGGAGGGCTCAGGATGAGCACAGAGGGCTCAGGATGAGCACCGAGGGCTCAGGATGAGCGCCGAGGGCTCAGGAGGAGCACAGAGGGCTCAGGAGGAGCACAGAGGGCTCAGGAGGAGCACAGAGGGCTCAGGAGGAGCACAGAGGGCTCAGGATGAGCACAGAGGGCTCAGGATGAACACAGAGGGCTCAGGGGGAGCACAGAGGGCTCAGGATGAGCACAGAGGGCTCAGGGGGAGCACAGAGGGCTCAGGATGAGCGCAGAGGGCTCAGGGTGAGCACAGAGGGCTCAGGGGGAGCACAGAGGGCTCAGGATGAGCACAGAGGGCTCAGGGGGAGTACAGAGGGCTCACAGATTCTGTTGACTGGCTGATTTGAAATGACCGATGCTGCTGTATTGGATTGAGGTACCTGCATACGTTAGTTGATGCAAGGAATAGTGCATGGAGTATGAGTGCATGTTATGCAAGGGCATGTTATGCATGTGCATGCAATGCTATGATTTTGGTGTGATGATGAATGTGGTGAAATGCTATTCCTGATTCTTCATCTCTTTGATTTTTCTTTGGTATGAGTGCATGAAATGCAAAGTGTGAATGTGATGCAAATGTAATGCTTTGATGCGAATGCCATGCATGGTACAAAGATATGATTAGTGATGTAAAAAAACTTTGGGCAACGATGAGACCGGCACTTGGCACGTCTATCGAAGCAAAAAAGTGTTACAGGTATGCAATGTGATGAATGTGCAATGCGAAAGTAAATGGACTACAAAAAGCCCGTGAATGATGAATGTTGAAGTTGGTCGAAAACGGAAATTGGTAAGCTGTGGCGCGAATGCAGATAACATGCGAATGCAAATGTACTGCTGGCTGTATGATGGAATGATTTATGCTTTGGTGGGGGCAACGGGTGCAATGTGGATGATTTTTTTTGCCCCTTTTTTTGAATAAATGGATGAATGCGCACAGGTAATGCTTAAATGCAATAGTTGTGGTAGATGCATGACTTGTTGTTGAAATACAATGTATGGTGCAATGATTTATGATATGGTATAATAGTAATGCATGCAAATGTGTTTTGTTTTGAGATGAGAAATGAGACTTTCGATGCGAGGGGTAGAGAGGTGAGTGCTTTGGAATAATCATTCCTTGGAAAGAGGTTTGAATTCAGACATGGCAATCTCAAGGTTGTTATTCACAGGCACTGATGTGCAAAAACTATTTGACCGTATTTGCAGACTTGCTTATTTTGCTCTCCTATGATGGTGCCCCATGATGATTGATTTTTTAGGTCCACAAAGTTAGCTGAGTGAGTTTCCGACTTCACATTATTAACTTGTGTTCTCTCTCTTTAAAGTATAAACATGTAGAGTAGTGCAAATACAGATGAATGAGTCAGTTGACTTGGTATGACAGATATGACACGTGAGGGGATGAAAGGTAGGTTTTTGCCAAAGTCATGAAAGGTGGAACTGCCCCGATTTAGACTACTGGTGAAGGTGAGTGCATAACTTGCCCTTGTCTAGTGGTGACAACAGCCAGGTTTGTAGAGGAATAATGAATTGGAAATACCATGACTTTGGAATGAAGGGTGGCAAACAAGAGATTCTGTCTCAACCCACGACGTTTGGTGTTGCCCCAATCTTGACGAGAGCAAGGTTGCCCCGACTCGAGTTTGCAAAAGGCTGTATTTAACATGGTGGGTCGAGAAATTTCCTTGGTGTGGTCTCATGGATGTGAATATGACGAGGGGATGAGATGGGCGTAGGGCGAATTTCCCCGACTTTAGGTGGAGTGAAGGGTGACGGGATTGCCCCACTTTGGAATGGTATTTCAAATGATTGCTTCTAGTGGGGTTGTGAAAGGCGACAGAGTTATGGTGATGGTTATGAACTGAGGGTGATATATGAATGAGGTGGGCAATGAATAAACCTCCCCAAAGTTGAGTGGAGTGAGAGGTGAAGGGGATGCCCCCTAGTACACACTTTTGGTTCTCTTTAAGAAAGTTTTGACTTTTTGGTATGAGGAGGGGCTCCACTTGGTGACCACTAGACCTTGTTTTAATCCAACATGAATGCATCTTGGAGTGCAAGTCCTTCTTCCTTTTTACCAACTTTCTTTTTTGATTGTTTGTTTCTTTTTTTTTTGAGCAGCTTTCTTTTTTCTGCTTGTTTGTTTTTCTTTTGAGCAGCTTTCTTTTTTCTGCTCGTTTTTTTTTTCTTTTTGAGCAAACACATCATAAATAGATAAACTTATTTGTCCTAAGATTAAAACTTTGAGAAAACAGGAGCAATCGGTCATTGATCAGAATGGATCTTTGGTGTTGTGATGTGGCTAATGGTTAATGATTTATGAAGGGAGGGATAATTGGGCTCAAAGAAGTATTTGATGATTGATGGAACGGATGTTTTTTTTTTTTAGGTTAATGGTTTATGAAAGAATGAGTTATTAGACTCAATGAGGTGTTTGAGGTTTTATTGAGATGAGAACCTCTTATGTGCCTCACAGTAAAATGAACCTGTTTTAGGGTTGTAACGTGGTCAAGGGTTTATGGAGGATAGGCCAAAGGAAGTGTTTGAGGGTTTATTTCAGACAAGAATCTCTCATGCGTTTAATGGTATCAGCTCACCATTTCTACTACTTTTGCTTCTTTTTTCGGGATTTTTCCTTTTCAATCCTCTCTTTTTCCACTTTCTTCTTTTTTTTTTGGTGTGTTTTTCTTTCTCTTTCTTTTGAGCTAAGTGAGCTGATAAAGGTGATACACAATTTTTGATGTGAGATTGATCCTTGTCTAGGGTAATTGAGATTTTTGGGATTTTTGGCTTAAGGTGTTTTTGGATATGGAATGATGGCCAAACTTCATGTCAAAATCATGATTGCTTGTTTTCTCAAAAATTAACCCAAGGACAATAATTTATTTACTTTCATACATTTTCATTTTTCATTTCTTTTCATGCTCTAATTTTTGCTTAGGCCGCTCTTACGAGTTTTCGACTTAACGAGCTTTTTTGATTTTTTTTTTTTTAAAAAGACTTGCACCAAAGGAATACAATGTTAACAAGATATCTAGTGACGACAAATTTGCCCCAGTATGGAGGACCAAGAGTGGTATTTCATTAGGGGAACCAACCAAAAAGCCAACTATGCACTAATCTGGGGGATATGTACTTTATGGGTGGTCAGGGTGGGATTAGACTTGGGCGAGGGATGATGACAATGTAGGGACGCTAACTGACTCAAACAAAAATAAAGACGCACGTCATGCAGAAGTTACTACACGAATGCTTCGCAGAGAGTTAACATTAGTTAAAACGTGAAAGAAGCATTTTTGTGGACCATTTCGGTCATTCATCATGGGGTGGGGTGAGATGCAATGCTTTGTTGAAAAATGTGAACAAACTGCTGTTTTGAAAAACCGAGTGCCTTGAAACACCTTGAGTTTGCAACTAAGTAAGACTAAACTTTTCCAAAGATGAATAAAAAAAACTTCGCAAAAACGTCTCACCTCTCTTCACAATTTTTTTTAGAATTATTATTTATGCTCATTTTTTATGCATGATGTAAATATGCAAATGAATGAGAATGCAAAATGGATAAATACGCATGGAATGAGAATGCGAATGAAATGAGAATGCAAATGAATAAATGTGAATGAGAATGCGAATGAATAAAATGTGAATGAAATGAGAATGCGAATGGATGAATGTGGATTTATCGTGTCGGGGAATTATAAGCTTTTCATTTGGGGAGTACAGTACAAAATTTGATTTTGACTTTAGCATGCATGACTTCTTTCCAAAATAAAGCTTTTAACTCCCTGGTGGTCATAAAAATTCATGCAACATGAGATATTTATTTGATTATTTCTGTAATGCAAAGAAAAAATGCATGTAGTATGTTTTCTAAAAACTTGTGGAAAATAACAATTTTTGATTTTTCTTGATTTTTTTGATTTTTTTTTGATAAAAGACGGTATGCACTAATACTTGTTTGAATGCAAGTGCAATGCAACATGTATGATTTCCTGTTTATCTTAGTGCCGTGAATCACGGCGTACTATGTCTTGCCATAGGTTTAACGGTGGATTTTGATTATTTTTTCTTTGAAACACAAGGTTAGAATCAATAAGCGAAACAAAGCACATTCCATGCATTCAAACTTAAACAAACACCTCAGAGTGTCCGCTGTTTCACTTTTGATTCCACACCGTGCCTATGACAAGATATTACTTTGTGATTCCACACCATGCAATGATGCGTGCATGAGTTGCAGAAACTTATGTTTTATGTTATGCGGAGATGTATGCAAATGATGTAATGATGCAATGATGCCTCTTTTTTTTGTGTTTTTGCAACAGGTGGTAGTTTGAAAATTTACACGCTATATGCCACCTCATATAGGTGTTTATTGAAAAAGGAAAAGCATATTTTTGATTTTTGAAAATTTTTGAGAAAAAAAATTGGTTGAACTGAATGCAACAATGCAGCACACAATTTGGAAAGCCCTCGTGACCTAAAAGGGGAGAAACCTATGATCTAGGGCAATTTAAAGGGTAATCCTCCCATGTAGCTCTATTCACTCCCTCACAAGGCCACCAGAGCTACAGTCTCTTTCATGAAACTCCCCACAAATGCAGCAAACTGCTAGGTGTGAGGCATCATGAAAGAGCACAACTCTGGTTGAAACTTTCGCAAGTAGCCAAACGGACAAAGGTCCTGATGGGCCCTCACTACTCGAATCCACTCTCCTAAGTTTTCTGCAGACCTGGGTTATGGTCCCACTCAAAGCATGCAATCATAAGGGATAAGTGTAGTGTGTGTCAAGGGCGTTTTCCCTAGCACTACCCCACCTGAAATGAAAACCAGAGCAGTCCAGACAATTGCAAGCAATAACATGTTGTCTACGCTAGGGTTCTATACCAAATAAACTAACCTAGGATATTAACAACAAGGGTATTGCTTACCTTAAGAAAGTGAGCCAAGAAGAGGGGACATGATAGAATGGGGAAGAGATGCATGAACTTACCTTTGGAGAAAAGGAGCAAAGAAGAAGGGAACATGGGGGGTTGGAAGAATGCATGAGCATAAGCAATAAAAGAAAAGGAGTAGAAGAGGAGATAGGGAACAACAAAGAAGACAAATGCATATGCCTACAATCAATGATAAGAAAGAAAGGCAAACAGGGTATTAATCGAATCAACAATACATTAAACCACACATTTTAATTAGTTAGGCTTGACCCTCGTCTTTTAAAAAGTGTCCCCAGCGGAGTCGCCAACTGTTGCACCCCGAAAAATCCCCGGTTGGGTTTCTCAATGTACAACGTGGAAAAATTTTGGAGCCGCCACCAATATTTTAATTTTAAGACCAAAACATTGAAAAAAGGTCTTTTGGACAAAGCGGATGGTCTTTTGAAAACTAGAGATATAAGTTCGGGGGTCTATTACGTGCGAGGAAGGTGTTAGCACCGCGCACGTCCTTTCTACCGAAAGGGAACCTCTAATTAAATGTGTGGTTTTAACGTTTGATTTGAAAAATACCTAGATTTGCCTATTTATTTCTTGTTTGAAGATGAATGGGAAAACTTAACAAAAATTTTATTTTTGGGGGAAAAAGGTTTTTTAGAAAAAGTGCTTGACGGGACATGGCCCGCTCCTACGTATCCCCCGGTGCGATGGAGAATTCAAAGCTACGTAGTTCTTGGTTGTCTTTTTGAAAAGTTTTTGTTTTTTTATCTTTTTTTGGTGAGTTTTTGAAATAGGACGAGAATTAGTGAATGATTAAACTAGCAGAGGCTATGATGAATCACTACTAAATACTCGAAAAAGGAGAGTTGTACCGCTAGTCAAACGAACAAAGGTTCTGATGGACTATTGATAACAACTTGTTTTTTATTATCTTTTTTGAAAGTGATTTTCGAAAGAGATTGATTTGTACGACGATCAAGCTAACAAAGGTTATGATGGATCATCGTTTATTATTCTTATGGGAAAAGGACATTGCCACTAATAGCTAAACGAACAAAGGCTCTGATGAGCTATTAGCAACAATGGGTTTGAAAATGATTCCTTTTGTTTGTTTTGTGAAAATGATTTGTTTACGGTTGAAAAATGATTTTTATTTGTTGCGCTTGACGAGAACGTGACTCGCTCCTACGTATCCCAAATGGGAATCAAAGCGACGTAGTTCTAATAAAAATGTTTTTGAAAGGGTTTGAAAAGGGAAGAGCTTTCATAACGATCAAGCAAGCAAAGGCTTTGAGTGATCATTATTAATAACCCTTAATGGCGTTCATGACAATCAAACAAGCCAAGGCTTTGAGTGATAGTCACTAGTAACTCGTACTAATTGGAATAGAGTTTGTGAGATTTTTTTTTGAAAAAAGGGTGAAGGTACTATCAATGATTGATTACAAAAGTTCAAGCACATTCAATAATCACGAAATCATGCATATGTTGAATATTTAATCAAGACTAAACATGCCAGTATGATTTTGATTAAACTAAGGAACATATGAGCAACGATTTCTCAAAGAGGGAGGGAAATTTTGGCACGGATCACAATAATTAAATAATAACAAATGTAAAGACAGAAATACCTCTAATGAAGGCAGATCCTACAACTTGAAGAATGCGACCCCAACTAACTCTTAGCGAAGGATCAGCTCTGACGGACCAACGGAACGAATAGAGCAAAAAAATAAAGCGTAGAAGAGTTTTTCTAAAATGTGAGAGATTTCGAAAAAATGAGTTTTTTCTCTGATCTCGTGAAAAATGTGTCCTTTGAAATGAAAAATGGTCGTCCTATTTATAGGAAATCATATTTGATTTATTTTAGGAAACTAGGTAATCGATTATGTTGGAAATAACTTGGGAGATGTAATCGATTATTGGCTCATTGATTTTTGAGTAGATAATCGATTATATGGCATATATAATCGATTAGGTACTCACCATATTTAGTGAAAACTTTCCATTTATGCTCATAATCGATTATGGACCTTAGTGAAAACAGGGGATAATCGATTATGCTCCTGAATTGTTTCAGAGTAGATAATCGATTATCCCCCTTGATTTTCAGAGTAAATAATCGATTATCCCCTTGATTTTCAGGTAGATAATCAATTATCCCCCTTATTTTCAGAGTAGATAATCGATTATTTGCTTGAAGGAAGATATGCATAATCGATTATGTGCCTTCCTAAAAACATGGATAATTTCCTTATTCATCAAGAATACATTATATGCATGATAAAATCAATTTCATACTTTCTAAAAAAATTATTTTCATGCATGAGGCTTATTGAAAAATATTTTCATGCAAAAATTATTTTTATAGACCCTTTTGTGAGAAATGACCAAAATGCCCTTCTTGACCCTAAAACCCTAATTTCCCCAAAAAGTGCATTCTAACCCTAAAAAATGATTTCAAAAACTTTGGAGTGGTTTCTAGGACCCAAAATGCAATACATTTTATTATTATTATTATTATTATTATTATTATTATTATTATTATTGTTATTATTATTATTATTATTATTATTATTATTATTTTTTGTGTGGAAAATTAGGGTTTTGACCTAAGCCGGACAAAATTGGGGTATGACAGCTGCCCCTCTTTATCTGGATTTTAACGAGGAATATGGATTGGCTGAAACATATTCCGAGGCAAAATAGAGATAAAGAATTCAGGAATTATACCGATTTTGTCTCCTTAGGCAAAAACCCGAATTTTCCATTTTTTTCTTTTCTCATTTTTTTTGTTTTTGTTGATGTCAGATGAAAAATGCAGTATGCAAGCAAAAACAGATTGGATTTTTTTGAATCACCACTTGGCGTGCTAATATAAAAACAACGATTTGTAAGTTTAACACTTGGCGTGCAAAAGCAGGAAATAAAGCGGTAAAGAACGCGGTAAAGAAAGCAGCAAAGAAGGAGCACTGAGGACTCAGGATGAGCGCGGAGGGCTCAGGATGAGCACCGAGGGCTCAGGATGAGTGCAGAGGGCTCAGGAGGAGCACAGAGGGCTCAGGATGAGCACAGAGGGCTCAGGATGAACACAGAGGGCTCAGGGGGAGCACAGAGGGCTTAGGGGGAGCACAGAGGGCTCAGGAGGAGCGCAGAGGGCTCAAGGGGAGCACAGAGGGCTCAGGGGGATGACACATACCCACACCAAGCATATCGATCAATGGTAGTTTACAAAACAAAGTTTCCTCAATTACTCTCGTGCACTAGAGAAAAGAAGAAATGACTTAGATATAATTTTGGGAAAATTTTGGCATACAAATATATGAATTTCGTATTATTTATCTGCCCAAAAGTGTCTCTATTTATGGAGAAACTCATGCCACTTGGTGAAGGGAAACAACTCATAAAAGAGTCTTTACAATTCTGAAACAAAACCATTAAATATGATTCTCGTTCAGTAAATGACACAATATAACAGTTGTCTCAACGGTTAAAGGATGTGTCTGTTCACTGATGTGTTGTGAGTTCGAATCCCAGCCAACACCTCTGTTGGTTTTTAATTTTCACGCATGTAAAACAAATAAAATGATTTTCCAAAATTATGTCAACTATGAGATTCGAACCGATGCCAATATAGCCGAAGCAACACACCTAAACCACTGAGCCAAACGAAATAACATGCCTTTTTAATAGCATTAATCGTATTTAACCAATTGTATCTTTCCAAATATATATTTTGGAAATTTCTCCAACAACCCATAGCTGTGTTTTCATCCGAAACGAAACCCAGATGAAATACTTCGATTATTTGAACCCTACCTTTCAGATTTGTGAAGAACTCATCACCATCATCATCATCATCTCTCTCTCTCTCTCACTCACTTTTCACAGATCTGAAGAAAAAGCAAAAAAAAACGCAGATCTGGTGAAGAAAGAAGAAATAGAACGGTGAAGTGGAGAGAAATGGAAAGAAGAAATAGAAAAAACACAAATTTGAGAGGGTCATTTTTTAGAGGAACGGGGAGAAGATGGAGAGAGGGTGTGCTATTCGGTTTTGTAGTTGTGGGATGAATTTCTGGGTTCGGTTTCCAGAAGAGAGTTTCAGAGAAAGAGGAATGAAAGAGGTGATGATTTGGTACAGCCACATCAGCATCCACAAACAGTGTTAGCCAAAAACTAACTGTAGGGACCAAACTTGAAGCATTTGGTATTTGCAAGAATTTTTTTTAAAATTTTAAAATTGCAAGGACGAAACTGAATTTTTTGGATATTTGTAGGACCAAACTTACCTTTAAGCCTATTTTTTATTTTATCATGTTATAAAAGCAAAACATATGAAAGAGTTATGACTTATGACCAAATTTAGGTTTGGACTAGAGGACAAAACTTTTACTCTCCTATTTTCTGCAGAAGGGATAAACAACTTTTACCAAAAGCATGTCTTTGTCCTTATCATTTTACAAATTTGAAAATAGTGAATAATTAGTTTTTCAAAGTATTATTAGTGCATAGTACCTAGGACATTAGTTAGTTTTTATCAATATTTAATAATGAAACAGTTTTTGCATTTCACTTTTAATTAATAATCATAATATGTTTATTCTAACTTTTTTTTTGATTTAGGACCATTGCTGGCTACCCACGGAGACGGAGTGTCCCAACGCTTTCAATGAAGGACTAATCTCCGCTCGCTACTTGCGGCAAGGATTTCACTGGCCAACACGTCTTTTTAACGTGGGCGGGAATCGAACCCAGGAGCAAACCAGATCGACCCCCACTACGTAGCTCAGGGTAGCCCGACCACTGGGCTAGACGTGTTGGTTATATGTTTATTCTAACTGTTCGTACAAAAGTGATTATATCTTAACATTATAAAAACAAAATTATTTCCAACAACTATATTATTACCTTGTTAGATTCCCAATTACTTTTTTAATTGTTTTATTTCAATAAATTTGTCACTTGGAAATTAATTTGTTATTTCAATAGACTCCCAACAAACTGTGTTGTTATTTACACTCGCAATATTATCTTAAAATCCCAATTAGTTTTTCACTTGGTAATAATATATAGCAAAACATTTTAACAAAGTGAGGTATAAGGCCATGGCCTCAATGGCCTAGCCTTGTACACGACCCTGTTTAGAATATAATGTGATTAGTTTTAGTTGTGCAATCCCATAATGACTTGGTTTAGTCTTTAGTGTAATGTGCTTTTAATTTGTTTTAGTTTGCTTAAATGTTACAATTTTGTTTGTAACTTCTTTGTACCTACTTTGTTTTTGTTCGCTTCAGTTAACTTGTTTGAGTTTATTTCTAATTTGTTTTAGTTTGCTTAAATGTTACAATTTTGTTTGTAACTTATTTGTACCTACTTTGTTTTTGTTTGCTTCAATTAACTTGTTTGAGTTTATTTCTAATTTGTTTTAGTTTGCTTAAATGTTTTAGTTTTGTTTACTTGTAACCTCTTGGTACTTCATTCCTAGAAGAGAATAAATCAAATTAAAACTTTGGGTACAACAAAAGTTGTGGTTATGATCATTGATGTAGTAAATGTTAGCATTATCCTTTATGAAAGATTTCTTTGACCAGAAAAATATGAAAGATTTGTGGTTGAGTTCCAAAAGAACCATACCTTTAGACAGTGATTAAAATCTATAAGATCTATTTGATCTTAGTATACTTTGAAACAAGGAAAAGTGAGAGAAAAACAATTTATTTCTATGTCTCACAATTATGCTCTTGCAGTAGTAAATTTGAGATAATACTTTCAAGAATATTTTGAAAGTTTAGACATAATTTGATTGAACAAAAGAAGGTCATTAGTATGATTTATAATTATTACCTTTGTTATTCCTAATAATGGTTTAATAGTTTTCTTTCTATTAATAATATTTTTTTTTATAAGCAAAATAATTTTATTAAGGGGGGGGGGGGGCACTAGGGGTGCCTCAACCCGTTTACAACAATCAAATCAAACTCAAGCAACCGGAGGGGTTAATATTCCAATCCTCAAAAACTACCCCTCCGTGGTCTAGAATTCTATTAGCTATCCATCCCCAAGATAACCCTTTTACATGATTGATCATTTGGTTAACATTTGGTATCTCGCCTTTGAAAATTACACGGTTCCTATTCATCCAAATCACCCACACTACTGCCACCCAAATCAAAAACCGAACCCTTTTGTTCTTTTTCCCTGCAGCTGAAATTTTATGTTTCCATAAATGATCCCAAGCATCAACATGTTCTTCTTTGTTCAGCCCCATCCAATCTAGAACACCACTCCATAGCTTGTCCGATAGTTCACATCCAAAAAAGAGGTGATTTGAATCTTCGTCGTGTCTAAAACAGAACACACAACAAGGACTCGGTTGGAAATTTAACGCCCCTCTGCTGAAGTAATTGTCTCGTCGGAAGCCTATCTAGAAGCACACGCCAACCATGAACCAAGAATTTGGACGGGACAGACGTTAACCAGAATTTCTTCATGACCCCCCCTCTCTTCCTTCCCCGACATCGATTCATCACTGCGCTGAATTAGGCTGCTGTACGCGGTCCTTACGCTGAACTGCAACGACTGGCAGTGCTTCCAGCACCACTGGTCCGCCTTGTCCTTCACTGGTGTAACCTGCTGCAGAATTTCCAGCAGCGTATCAGCCATCTGCTTCTCCTCCTCTGTCAGTATCCGAAGCCAGCACAATTTCCACGACCATGCCTCACCCTCCCAGCTACCATTTTCTGCTACCGAACCAGATGAAGGATCAGCCAATGCAGCAAGCTGCGGATACAAATCTGCAAGTTTCCACGGGCAGCACCAACAATCATTCCAAAATTTAATTTCCGATCCACACCCAAGCTTTAACTTGATTGATTCTACGAACCAATGCTTCCCAAACGACACGCTTTCATCAAGTAATTTCAAATCTTTCCACCACACGGAGTGTTGAGCTTGCGTTAATACCCCATTTATACCATATAAAGTCTTCAATAACTCACTCCACAAATTATTCTTTTCCGCTAGCTTCCTCCACATCCACTTTCCCAAGAGAGCCATATTAAACACCTCCATATTCCTTAACCCGAGATCACCCAATTCCTTCGGTAGACAAACTCTACTCCATCTAACCCAAGCCATCTTTTTAGACTCTTCACTCCCTCCCCACAGGAAACTACTTTGTATCTTTGCCATTTCTTTAATGACCTTCTTCGGTGCCTTAAAGAACGAGAAATAATACAACGGAAGGCTAGCAAGAACCGAGTTAATTAGAGTCAACCGTCCCCCCATTGATAATTGTCTACTCCTCCACACTGATAATCTATCATTCATCTTCTTGATCATCGGATTCCAAATCCTACTATTGCGAGGATTGGCACCCACCGAGACACCTAGAAACTTAAACGGTGTCCCCCGTCTTACAATACAAGAATTTTGCACCCAACTTCAACTCCTCTTCCTCCACGCACACTCCTATTAGATTGCTCTTGAAGAAATTCACTTTCAATCCCGATACAAGTTCAAAGATTCTCAGCACCACTTTCAACCCCCACAAGTTCTCCTTTGTATTTTTGCACAAGAACAACGTATCGTCTGCAAATTGGAGCACCGGAAAGGATACTCCCCCGTTCACCGAAAAAGATTCCAACAATCCTTGATTGGTACAATTGTTAACCAACCCCGTGAGTCCTTCCGCAATTAAGAGAAAAAGAAAAGGAGCTAAATGATCCCCTTGTCTTAAACCTCTTTCCATAGAAAACTCCTCGGTTGGACTTCCATTGACTAGAACCGACACATGCCCCGTAAAAATGCAAGCTTTCATCCAAGACCTCCACTTTCCACAAAACCCGGTTCTTTCCAACATATAATCCAAGAATTTCCAAGATACCGAATCATACGCCTTTTCAAAATCCACTTTAAAAAGGAGAAGAGGTTTCTTCTTCTTTTTTGCATAGTTTATCATCTCATGTGCCACCACCACTCCATCAAAAATTTGCCTACCTTTTAAGAATGCCGTTTGAGTTTTTGAGATTATACCGGGCAACACACCTTTAATCCTCATAGCCAATACCTTGGAAATGATCTTATAGATACAACCTATTAGGGAAATAGGTCGAAAGTCTCCAAGCCCTTGTGGGTTCTTAATCTTACCAATAAGCGCCACAAACGAAGAAGTAAACGCTTTAGGTAGCCTCCCGTTCGAGTGGGATTGATGCAACACTCCTAACACTTCATCCTTTATTGTACCCCAACATGCCTTAATAAAGTTAAAATTAAATCCATCGGGGCCCGGACTCTTACTTCCTTCACAACTCCAAATGGCTTCCTCCACTTCTTCAATTGTAAAAGGTTCAATTAACTTTTGAGCTTCCTCCCCACTAATCCTCTTAAAGTCCACTCCATCCAAAACCGGCCTACTTTGTACTTCCTCCCTAAATTGTTGTTGAAAGTGCCTCTTTACCTCTTCCTTTATCTCCCCTACTTCTTGAATCCATTCATTCCCTACCTTTAACATCTCTATTTGGTTCCTTCTCTCCCTTAATTTAATTGCATTATGAAAAAACTTAGTATTTCCGTCTCCTTGTTGGATCCAATCTACCCTCGCCTTTTGAGCTAAAATAGATTCTTTATGCTTTAATTCAGCCCAAAATTCCGTGTTCAAGTTCTTCCACTTCTCCCCATCCCACTTCTCCTCATACACTTCCTCTTGTTCCATAATGTTCATATCCCTCACTATACCTTCTATATTTAGATCCTTGTACCCATACACCTCCTTATTCCACACTCTAAGATTCTCTTTCAAGAACTTTAGCTTTTCTTTAACAATATATGCCATCCAACCTTCCACCTTGTGCTCCTTCCATTTGTCTTCTATGAACTTCTTACCATCCTTGTGATTAAGTCAACCGTTTATAAATTTAAAGGGCTTAGGCCCCCAATCCTTCTTTGTAGAAAGTAACCACACCGAATAATGATCCGATATATCCCTCTCTCCTATCCATTGAGATCTTGTCCCCCATTCATCCATTAATTGTTGAGATAACAAGATTCTATCAATTCTACTTGCCGCCGGACCATTTGGCTGAAACCATGTATATTTCTTGCCCAAACTAATCGGTTCCACCACCTCCATTTCCTCCATGAAGAATTTAAAATCCTGACTCTCCCTCTCACTAAACCTAGTTGCCTTTCCTTTCCTATCTATTAATAATATGATGTAGTAACTCGTATACATTATGACAAAGTTTAATCTTTCTAAGCATAACTTCTCTTCCTACTTATCCTTGTAATTCTAAGATATTATTTCATGAGTGGAAACAATAGAAAGAAAAGTGATATGGTCGATGTTATGAATATTTATATTAGTGGATGTCCACTACCCTTCTCCCTCATTCTCATTACTCTCTAGTGTAGTGGCATTTTATTGTAAACCACTCACTTATCATTCCCCCACCCTATAAATAGGCTTCACCCTTAAGTGAAATTATGTACTTGAAAAGAGAAATACAAAGACTACCATATTCTCTCATTCTCTTATCATTCTTTTATTCTTCTTTGCTATAGTTTGATAACACGTTATCAGCACGAAGTTCTGCGCCAATCTTAGTTCTACCAATCTAAGGTAAATATTGGTTCTTACTTATTCCATGATACTACTTTTGGGTTTTTGCTTTTATCTTATCACATTTTATCTTATCATATTGTGATCATAGTTTGGATGGTTAATCTCGTATTGGGAATAGTTGTTAACGGGAACAAATTGACCAAAGTATTGTTGTGATTTTATTTTATTAATTTAATAAATATTTCAAAAGTGGGGAATAAATTATATTAAAGTAAATATAATAAATAGTTATGATATAATTTAACGGATATATTAACGTTGGTCTATCATTATATATCCATTTTGTTTTATCATTAAAGTGAATATATACAGTTTTGATTTTATCACTATAATATATATGCGTTTCAATTGGTATACGTTTTTGTCATTATTATATATACGTTTCAATTGGTTTTCATTACTAGTTTTTATGGTTATAATAATATATATTTATGTGTATAGCTGTTATGCTATGAGTTTTAAACATGAGTCCGTTGGATACTTATGTGCATAACGGATATATATTTTTGGATATAAAATGAGGAAAGTTTGGAAGATACAAACGAGTGGTTTTTAAACAAAATATAATAGGAGGTAGCTCAGAACATATCCAATAACCGAGATCTCTTTTACACTTCATTCTTGATACATATCCTGGGTTCATCTCCTGATACTGATACACCTCATTCTTGCCAGTTCGGAACCCTCGGTTGCTACTGCAATCTGAGACGAGACCGGTTGTACCCTCGGGGAATTTGCGCTGTAGAGGCTGATAAATTCTTCAAGGCGCGTCGAAAGACTCCTCCGGTTGTTTATCTGACATTTGTTTTGTTCGCAGGTTCTCTATTTTGTTGCTGTCTTGTTGCGTAGGGTTTCGTGATGGACATTAGCGACGTAATTAAGGGTTCCTCGCTAATTATTAAATTGTTTTTCGGTAAATTAAGGGCCACTCTCTCTCTTTCAACCCTTATTTATCCTCTCATACTCTCACACTCCACCAAAACACACTCTCTCTCACACTCTTCTCTTCACTCTTCTCTCTTCTTCTCTCCCACCTTCCCATAACTTCCACCACCACCACCACCACTACCACCACCACCACCACACCACCACCACCATAAACTCCTCTCCTCTTCCTCTCCTCTCTCCACCTACGAATTCCTCTTCTCCACCTACAAATTTCTTTCCTCTTTCTCTCTTCTTCACTCCACTTTCCACCACCACTGATGAGTCATATTTAGATGTGGTATTTATGCTCTTATCACTTAAATCAACACAAGTTCTCAAGTAATATTCGTGCTTTATTAGGTAAATATTAGTTATTTAGAGGAAAGAAGGGTTAGGGGCTTGTTTGTTACCATTTGGCACATTTGGTGCCTTTTTGAGTATTTTAATGTCTCTGTTGAGTGCTGCAGCGGTAAGCCAGCGGTAGACGCTACAGCGCCTATATGACAGTGGGACATTTGGATATTTATAAAGCCACTTGCTGAAACGATGAGTCATCACCCTTATCTCTTATCCTCAGCATGACATTTCAGCCCCCAAGTGGTTGCTTCAAGACACTTGGCGCCTCCTACATGTGTCCCATGTGATAGTTGGTGATTTTAATCATCACACCTTTTTGTAAAGTAGCTTTATGAATAATATCTAATGAGGATATTATCTATTAGGGATATATCTAATCCATCTTGTTTAATAAGTAAGTAGAATTCATACAGAGAGAGTTTTAACATGGAGGAAACTATCTTGACATTGTAGCTTTCCTCCATTGTTATTCCACTCTTAAGCTTTTATTTTTAGTATAGTTTCTAGATTTCATTCAAGGTTTGCTCACGCCATAGCTTCATCCTTCGTATGTGACTTAGGATCATTGGAGTGTATCTTTTGCAACCATTCTCCTCTTGTCTTCCTACGGTAATATGAGCTTTTTAGTTTGTATTATTTTGATGAAACTTGTTATGAGCTAATCACGTTGTAGTTGGATTGTTCTTAGTGTGTAATGAACTTTGAGTAGCTTTTATGTAATATTATGATGTTTGTGTTTTATTCCTTGTGTCATAATGCTTTCAACTTTGTTTTGGGAATGGCCAACTAAAACAAGGGGGCTTTGTGGGTACAGGCATGGTTCACAAAGAGAACTCAAGGAATGATATGAATGAAAAACCTTTTAAAGTCATTTAATGGAAGTACTACTTAACTCTAGACATAGGGGAGTAATAGTTCATAAGGTACATGCTGTAAGAACTTAATATACAGGGGTAAAACTTATTTAGAGCCTAGACATAGGAGTCTTGTAACATAGCCCTGACGATAGTGACTGAAAGGCACGCCGCCATGCCGCTACAGCGTCTGTTGACATTGCAACGCTACAGCGCTTAACGCTACAGCGTCTAATATTATAGAATACTACTCTTGGGAATTTACATAACTACTGAGCTATCCAACTCACTCTTAAATATTTTTTCATTACTGTTTTTCACATCTTTATTTATTCATTTGCATTTATGTTACTTACAATACTTGTTGACAACTTGTTATTGTTACTTGTTTTTCTCACTAGCTAAATTACTAATTTAAATATAGAAGTAAACTCAACAATCTCTGTGGGAACGATCTTTACTTATCATTATATTACTTGTTGCGATTGTGTATACTTGCACATCTACTTTTCGCACAACAAGTTTTTGGCGCCGTTGCCGGGAATTGTGAAAGTTAATTTCTATTGTTTAGTTAGTAAGTTTAGTTAGTTTAGATTCTTTTGTTTAGTGTGTTCTGTTTTTCCAGCAATTTTTTTATTTTGTATTGTGTTTTGTGTTTGTAGTGTGTTTCTCTTTGTTGTTATTTGTGTTTAGTGAATGAAAAAAAAATCCACTTTATGCCATGGACCATTTGAATTTTTACTCTATGCAAGCAAGGAATGCTCAACAACAATTTTTCAACTATGACTTCCATGAGGATGAACATGAAAGGGGATGTTATGAGACAAATTTCATACCCATGACAGCCCAAAATATGGATTATGGAATGGAAAATGTTGTGTGTGAGCAAGATCCATATTCTCAAGCTCAAACCGAAGGAATATATGAGGGAAACTCTGATTTAAAAGAACTCTTAGCTCAATTCCTTCAAGATATCAAAGTGGATAGAGACAACTTTCAAGTGTCATGCAATAATATGGAAGAGAGTTGTATTGAAGAGGTGGTTGAGCAAAAGGAAGATAATTTCAAAGAACTCTTAGCTCATTCCATTGAATATATGAAGGTGGAGCGTGACAACTTTGAAGCTTCGTGTAAGAATATAGAGGCTCACTTTGACACAATAATGGAGCATCTAAAAGAAAAAAGTTGTATTAAAGATGTGGTTGAGCAAAACAAAGAAAAAAGTGTAGAGTTTGAAGATGAATGTTATCATTTGGGCAACTCTGATTTTAAAGAAATTTTTGCTCAATCCATTGAATCTACTGAATTGGTTGAGCAAGAGGAAGAAAAAGAGAATGTAGAGTATGAGCTTGAATATGGTCATGTGGAAACTGTGGAAGAAAAACAATTTTTTTTTGTAGTTGTAGAAAAAGAAAAATTCAAAAATAGTGACAAGGAAGAGAAACCAAGGTTGAGGAATGAAAAAAGTCACGTGACAAGTGAGACTCAACCCTTGGTACTTAAAGAAAATATCCCTCCGTAAGATGAGCTTTAATTTTTTCAAAAAAAGGGGAATTCCTATCCCAAATATTTATTGGTTGGGGCATGGGAACACTTGCTTCCCAATACCAAATACATGGGATTTCTGACCAAAAAGAGAAAGCGGAAGGATGATATTTTCTTCTTGTCCTATTATCCACCCTAACAAGGGTTTTGAATGTCAAGTCTAGCTAAGGACTCTTAAACAAAGCGCTAATGGGAGGCAGCCCAGATTTTTAGGACTAATTATATTTTGTGTGTTTTTGTTTTTACTATTACAGGTATGAATAAGAATACTTGTGGTATGTATGTGCTGTCAATTATGCAGAATTTTGGTGCTGTAGCACCATGTGCTATAGCACTCGTAGCTGAGGTGTTGAGAATGTGGTTAAAATAATTAAAAAGAAGATGATGAGAAAGATGAAGGAGAGCATAATAAGAAAGAAGAGGGAAGTAAGGAATTATCCCCCATTTTGCATCAAATCGCACCACCCACCCAAAACCTTTCCACCACACCTTCACCTAAACCATCACCAACCAAAGAACCATCCCCTCCATCTATAACACCTCCAAATTCTCACATTTCCGGACATAAATCTATCCTTACCTCAAACCAAACCATCAAACCTTATTCAAATACCTTCTTCACTTCCAAACAACCCACTCCACACAAGTCCCCATCTCCTAAGAAACTTCTCTCACCAAAACAAAAATCATCTCAGTCTCATAGAAGAAAAATACACCCAAAACTCAACTTGCCACAGAGCAACCACAAATGCTATTGGAAACTAAAGTGCAGAGAATGAATGCTGTCACAAGTGGCGCTACAGCATCAGTATCAGAAGGTAGTGCTACAGCATCTGCTGTAGCACCAAAGAAAGCTGTGAGAACAAAAATGGTGGACATCCAAAAAGAGGCCAAGGGTGCCTAAATCTGTTGTGGAGGAACCTAATTCTATTGTAACAAATGATTGGGTCCCCTCTCCTACACGAGAGCCGCCATTAGCCAAAGATACCTACCACAAGACTTAGTTTGGCTGAGGACTCTTAAACAAAGCGCTCTTGGGAGGCAACCCAAGGTTCTTAAACTAACAATTTTGTGTTTTTAATTTTTTTTTGTGCAGGAGTGAATTTTGTGAAGTGAGAAAAGAAGCCACCAAAGGAAAAAACCCTGGGACCAAGTTGGCAGATGACCCTCCACAAGAAGAAGTGCCAGTTAGCGCTGTAGCGGCAGGAAAGAAAAAAAATCCAGCAGCATAGCCACCACAGTGCCCACCAGAGCAAGCAATAG
Organism: Astragalus membranaceus; assembly: GCA_039519185.1. Lineage (NCBI taxonomy): Eukaryota > Viridiplantae > Streptophyta > Magnoliopsida > Fabales > Fabaceae > Astragalus > Astragalus membranaceus. Next base: position 63,809,825 of record CM076846.1, on the reverse strand, counting down.
GCTCAAATCTGGGTTAGCAAACAAGTACTCTAACCCTTCTTTAAAAAAAATGTTGTTTGTCTATTTTCAATAAACCTGTTAGGCGTTATAGCATCTGTTCTTGCATCTAACAGTATGTTTAGAGTTTTATTGTTGTTGTTTTTAATTCTGTTGAGTTTTAGTCATAGTTCTCTCCTATTAGAATTGCATGAGTAGTGGAGACACTGTTAGGTCTTAAGTTGGGGGGGGGGGGGGGGAGGACCTTAAATGTGTTTAATGTTATATGTGAAATGTTAATGTTATGTGTTTAATGTTATGTTTGTTGAATGAAAAGCATGATCAGTTGCAATTCCTAGTATTTCAATAATAGGATATGTTTCTTCCTGGTCTAAATTTAATGATGATTATGTGTTGTGAGTAGAGTAGCCTTGTTTGAACAATGACTAGTCTTATTGCTGCTCCTACAAAAAACTCTAGGCTTAGCAAAGAACCTAGTTAGCTAGGAATGATAAGGTTTAGTCAAGTTTTTACTAAAAATTGAGAGTAGCATTTGAAGCTAAGTTTGGGGGTGCATCGGTTATGTTAAGGCTAGGAACAAAGATGATAGTTTGGTCACTGCAAAATGAAACAAAAGTGTGCAAGTGGGCTTGAAAAAAGTTGCAAAATGTCTAAAATAATTTGCTCAGCTGTTCCAAGAATGCATGAAAAGAAAAAGAAAAAGAAATGCAAATAAGGAGCTCAGTAGTAAAGGCGGCAACTAGTTTTGTTCATCAAACTGCCAGCGCTGCAGCGTCTAAACGCTACAGCGTTTGAGAAATCACCAAATTAAAACCTTTTGAACAAACCAATGATCTAAATTGCCTAATCGAAGCCCTTTGCTGTGCTTTGAAGCCTCTCAAGTCTTATGTGAAGTTGTTAGTCTACTCTCTCTTTTGAAAAAGTTCTATGGCTAAACCAAAAGAAGGCCACTCTTTCCAAGGCTAGGAGAAACTAAGCCTAGTAGTCACACACTCACAATTGAGCAGTAATAATTTTAGATGTTGTGAAAAACAATAATGTTGTGTGTGTATGTGTGAATCTGAAAATTTTAGCCCACTAAAAACATTTTTGAAAAATTGTTTGATTGAGGGATGCAACTGACCATATCTTTCTATGTTGTTGTTATTCTATTTTAAGTTAGTTTGGTTATCTTTATAATGTGTTATTACTTGAGGACAAGCAACAGTTTAAGTTTGGGGGTGTGATAACTCTTATCTATAAGAATTATTTATGCTTTCTAGACTTAAGCCAATGCGAGTTCTGAAGTAATAATAATTTTTTTTAGAAAGATATTGTTGTTGTCTTGTTTGTACAGTTAATCTATGTAATTGTTTCTTTGTTGTTGTGTTGTTTGTTCTTTGTCAAGCGTCATTACTTGAGGACAAGCAATGGTTTAAGTTTGGGGGTGTGATGAGTCATATTTAGATGTGTTATTTATGCTCTTATCACTTAAATCAACACAAGTTCTCAAGTAATATTCGTGCTTTATTAGGTAAATATTAGTTATTTAGAAGAACGAAGGGTTAGGAGTTTGTTTGTTATCATTTGACACATTTGGTGCCTTTTTGAGTATTTTAATGTCTCTGTTGAGTGCTGCAGCGGCAAGCCAGCGGTAGACGCTACAACGCCTATATGACGGTGGGGGCATTTGGATATTTATAAAGCCACTTGCTGAAACGATGAGTCATCACCCTTATCTCTTATCCTCAGCATGACATTTCAGCCCCCAAGTGGATGCTTCAAGACACTTGGCGCCTCTTACATGTGTCCCATGTGATAGTTGGTGATTTTAATCATCACACCTTTTTGTAAAGTAGCTTTATGAATAATATCTAATGAGGATATTATCTATTAGGGATATATCTAATCCATCTTGTTTAATAAGTAAGTAGAATTCATATAGAAAGAGAGTTTTAACATGGAGGAAACTATCTTGACATTGTAGCTTTCCTCCATTGTTATTCCACTCTTAAGCCTTTATTTTTAGTATAGTTTCTAGATTTCATTCAAGGTTTGCTCACGCCATAGCTTCATCCTTCGTATGTGACTTGGGGATAATTGGAGTGTATCTTTTGCAACCATTCTCCTCTTGTCTTCCTATGGTAATATGAGCTTTTTAGTTTGTATTATGTTGATGAAACTTGTTATGAGCTAATCACGTTGTAGTTGGATTGTTCTTAGTGTGTAATGAACTTTGAGTAGCTTTTATGTAATATTATGATGTTTGCGTTTTATTCCTTGTGTCATAATGCTTTCAACTTTGTTTTGGGAATGGCCAACTAAAACAAGGGGGCTTTGTGGGTACAGACATGGTTCACAAAGAGAACTCAAGGAATGATATGAATGAAAAACCTTTTAAAGACATTTAAAGGAAGTACTACTTAACTCTAGACATAGGGGAGTAATAGTTCATAAGGTACATGCTGTAAGATCTTAATAAACAGGGGTAAAACTTATTTAGAGCCTAGACATAGGAGTCTTGTAACATAGCCCTGACGATAGTGACTGAAAGGCACGCCACCATGCCGCTACAACGTCTGTTGACATTGTAGCGCTACAGCGTCTAATATTATAGAACACTACTCTTGGGAATTTACATAACTACTGAGCTATCCAACTCACTCTTAAATACTTTTTGATTATTGTTTTTCACATCTTTATTTATTCATTTGCATTTATGTTACTTACAATACTTGTTGACAACTTGTTATTGTTACTTCTTTTTCTCACTAGCTAAATTACTAATTTAAATATAGAAGTAAACTCAACAATTTTCGGGAGAAGGATCTTTACTTATCATTATATTACTTGTTGCGATTGTGTATACTTGCACATCTACTTTCCGCACAACAACCACCACCACACAACCACCATGCATCACCACCACCACCACCATCAGAGCTCCTCTTCCTCTCCTCCCTCTCTCTCTCTCTCTCTTACGATTTCCCCTTTTCCTCTTCTTCTCTCCACCTTTTTTCACCACACCACCACCACCACCACCACCCACGACACCGACACCACCACCATCCACTACACCACGGCCACCACCCTCTTCTCCTCTTCACCTTCTTCCTCTCCACCACCACCACAACCACAAATAATAAATATATAAAAAACCATTAATAATATAAATTTTTTTTGACAGCATTAATAATAAATATATATATAAAAAAAACAAGCCATTCAGCACTGGACACGTGTCAGTCAGTATTTGAAAAAGTGCACAAAATTTTAGGCAGTCATTAGCGAGGGAATTAGCGAGGGATTCAAATTCCCTCACTAATTAGCGAGAGATACAAATTCCCTCGCTAATCCCATTAGCGAGGAGGGAATTAGCGAGGGAACCAGTCCGTCACTAATTCCTGTGCAAATTACCATTATTGACGGATTTAGGTCATTTTGCGAGGGAAATTTACCTCGCTAATGACCAGTTTTTTTGTAGTGTGTTTTATCTGTCTAGGACTGGTTCCATAGCTTGCTATACAGCTCCGACGCATTACATCTACGATGTTAACCCATGAATCTTCTTTTATTTATTTATTTTCCAACTTTTGAAATATGTGGGGTATTGTTGTAATTTTCTTTTATCAATTTAATAAATATTTCAAAAGTGGGGAATAAATTATATTATAGTAAATATAATAAATAGTTATGATATAATTTAACGGATATATTAACGTTGGTCTATCATTATATATCCGTTTTGTTTTACCATTAAAGTGAATATACAGTTTTGATTTTATCACTATAATATATATGCGTTTCAATTGGTATACGTTTTTGTCATTTTTATATATACGTTTCAATTGGTTTTCATTACTAGTTTTTATGGTTATAATAATATATATTTATGTGTATAGCTGTTATGCTATGAGTTTTAAACATGAGTCCGTTGGAGACTTATGTGCATAACGGATATATATTTTTGGATATAAAATGAGGAAAGTTTGGAAGATACAGACGGGTGGTTTTTAATCAAAATATAATGGGAGGTAGCTCATAACATATCCAATAACCGAGATCTCTATTACACTTCATTCTTGATACATATCCTGGGTTCATCTCCTGATACTGATACACCTCATTCTTGCCATTTCGGAACCCTCGGTTGCTACTGCAATATGAGACGAGACCGGTTGTACCCTCGGGAAATTTGCGCTGTAGAGGCGGATAAATTCTTCAGGGCGCGTCGAAAGACTCCTCCAGTTGTTTATCTGACATCTGTTTTGTTCGCAGGTTCTCTATTTTGTTGTTGTCTTATTCCATATATTACTACAGGTATTATTACCGTAATATGAATAACTTGAGATTAGTTAAATAGAAAGAAACTAAGGATTTTTATAAACCACAACCCTCAAGAGTCTCAACAATCTCCTCCACGCGGCCATGTATGCAGTATTAATTCTCATGTTGTATTTCTTATTAATAATAATAAAAATCCGGCAATATTTGAGTGGATCAAGCTATTAGCGTATTTTCTTCTTCGCTGTTCAACAAGAAAATTAGAGCATAATGGGGTATAATTTGAACCAATGAAATGGAGAATAAAAAAGGAAGTTATACTAGTAACAAAGAAAAGTATTTTGGAGTTGGTCATTTCAAGAAGTGCGACTTTTAAAATGCATGACTATTGGTTTTAGATACTTTTCTTCTCCATATAATATTTGTTTTACAATTTTAATTTTTTATACGTCCCTTTTTCACATTGGATGTAATATTCCAGAAATAAAACTTGGGCGATAGCTAGTTCACCAATGTGAAGTTTTAATTTCTATTTGGGTCTACATTATGGGTTTAATTAGTTCTTCATTTCTTTCCTCATTTTAGTTTCTGTTGTCTAATCTTTTTGTCATGTCTGTGAAATGGGCTTAATTGGATTTTAAGTATATATTTTATCCATTGACTTTCTGTGAATGCGTGCCGCATATGGAGTTTGGGAGATGTATAGTTTTGTTTATGTTTATTTATTTAATAACTAATGTATATCTACATGCACCATTAACCAATTTTCCTCACAATTTTATAATACGTTCTCTAGTATATTATGCCAGGTTTTTACTACTTGACTATAGTGTTGTTGCACATTCAAAATATCATGAGACTCATCCCACTAATACTGCTCTATTCCCAGAAGTGAATGTAACAACACACGATAACAAAATAATAAACTTTTAATTAAGAATCATGAGGCTCGTCCCATTAGTACTGCTCGATTCCCAGAAGTGAATGTAGCAACATACGATCACTGTGGGCAAATCCGTGATAGTGGTCTTGTCCATAGTCGCAGTGGAAAAGTGTTGGAAAGAATGGAAAAGTGGGCAGAGTAGCAAAAATAATAAAATATTTGCTATCGTTGTGAAGGCAAAGGTCGCTGAGGTCGTACGTGTCGTACGCCAAAACATCTTGTTGATCTCTATCAACAATCACTTAAAAATAAAGATAAAAAGATTGAGACAAATTTATCTTATGAAGATGATGGTAATATGGATGTTACTCACTTAGATGTTGTTGACTTCTTTACCGATCCTAATGGAGATATGTGTCTCGTTGATAGCAGAACTACCCATACAATTTTAAAGGATACAAAATATTTCTCTTATTTAGTGAAGCAAGAAACCGATGTTAGTACTATATCTGGCCCTTCAATGATAATTAAAGACTCTCGAAGAGCTAATATACTATTATTAAGAAATTTATAATAATTAAGCTTAGAGGCTATTTGACAAAAATATGTTTTCTTCTACTATCTTATAGTTAATCTAACTTCTTATCATGTTATGATGTTCTTCCTTACAGCTTTTATTTTATCATGTTAATATTTTATATTTCTTGCATAGAAATTTTGTTAAGAATTTTATTTAGCTATTATGGTTATCATGTTTTCTATTATTGATGAATTCCCGAAGAATTCAACATTCAAGCTTCTCTGTTGGATTGCATAAAAACTATTATCATGTTTGGCTATTCTTGATGAATTCTCAAAGAATTCAATATTCAAGCATCCCATATAGATTACACAAATAACTTAATATTGAAGCATCCTATAGGATTGCTCAAAGTGTGAAAGTTTGTTATATGGTTCTTGAAGAACTCAAAAAAATGTTCAAAGCATCCGTTAAAGATTGCTCAAAACATGATATTTTTTTCGTCATCGCTTAGATTTGAGATATAGTTCCTGAAGAGCAAATTAATGAAATATGATTGTTGATGAAAATTTGTTACATGGTTCCTGAAGAATAATAAATCTATTATTCAAGCATCCCTGAAGGATTGCACAAATAACTGTTTCTATGTATCATTGCACAAATGAATCAAGTTTATTATTCTGCTTATCTAAGTTTACACATTAAGAATACATTATATTCCCCTAAGTCTCGTAGAAATTTATTAAGTTTTAAGCATATCCATCAAAGTGGATATCATATTGAAACAAGAAATGAAAGTAGATATTGAACATCTTTATACAACGAGACATGTTTTGGATAAAATAAGTGTAGTGGAAGTGTTACCCGCTTTTCCTCTAGTTTGTACTACACTTATATTAGTGCAATTGAAGCACATGTTGTTGTAAACTAGAAGTTTACAAATCACAATAAATTTACTGTTTGGCAGACCGGTTGGGCCATCCTGTTGTTGACTCTCTATCATATGATGTAAGTTGTGCATTTTTAGGACCAATTGTGTAGGTTTTTCATTGTATCATAGTCATTATCTGGGGATTTAGTTAAGTTTAGATAATTGTAATAGGAAGTCCTGTTGTAAGCAATTTCTTCACTTTTTGGGAGCTAAATTGTACTTGAAGACCTCCAGGTGTTGTTGCATCAACTGGCGAACCAGACACTTGCCCAGTGGTGCACAACAATTGGAGGAGGAAGTTCTGAAGAACATCGCGTCGCGACCAGGAGGGTTCGCGACGCGATGAAGGTATGAAGATTGGAAGAAATTGGTTCTGAAGAATCTCGCGTTGCGACCAGGAGGGTTCGCGTCGCGACCCTGCACTAAAACGCACCATCTCGTCCCGATGGAATCGTGCCGCGTCGCGATGGGTTTTAAAAATTAGGGTTTTAAGGACTTTTGAGCGTGTTTTTCGAGAAAGAAGGTCTTGGGAGCGCAGCCAGGGTTAGAGAAGCAAATTTGGAGCGATTTTGGAGTCCTCTCTTCACTTGGGAACAAGTTGTTGAAGGCCTCTATGTCATCTACTATGGTTTCTTCTTCTCTTATCTTTTGTTGTACTTTCAATTCCATGTGTAACTAATTCTCTTGATTGGGGAGAGATGATTCTCCCCAACCCTATCATGTGAACCTTTGCTGAAGTTAATTCCATTGTTTGTTTGTTATGAATTGTCTAATTTATCTATGCTTAATGCTTTATAATCACACATGATGACTATAATGTTCTAGGGTTAGCAATCACCTAAGGAATTAGGGTTTGTTTTCTGGATATGATAAATTAGATCATGGAACTCCGATCACCATAGGAATGTGGGGTCTGATTCATGAACTCGTTAATTCTCAATCTTAATGCTTTACCCTTTGGCATGATTCACCTAAGGAATTAGGGTAACTCTTAGGGTAATAGGGGTTTTGAGGCAAGGAATTGTCCCTAACCTATTTTAGTGAATTGAGTCTCGTAATTAACAAATAATGTGTAATTGGCTAAGGGTTCATATGATAGGAAAGGGGGGATGAATCAATCCCTAATCGGTTTTTCTCATATTTAAACAAGCATTTTAGTTTCACGTTACAAATTTCTTAAATCAATCAATTATTCACAATCCAAGAATTAGTCAATTTGACCTTGTTGCAAATACAATCCCTGAGGATCGATCGGTATCTTACCGTTTATTTTATTACTTGCAAAGTTTTCAGTACACTTGCTGAATCCTTAACACCCACACGTGTACTAAGTTTCGGTTTTCAAAACCATCTGTCTTCACAAGACTTCTCAAAATCATGAGTTAAACTCTTTCAAAATAGAGCATTTCAGAATTCAAATCACACAGTTAAATATGGTTTTTAATAAGCTTCAAAACGCAACTGAAAACACTCCGATCGGACCACCGGATCAAAAGTTATAGCAAAAACAATTTCAATTAGGTTTACTGAAATTTTACAATGCGTCGCGACGCGGACAGGGTCCGTCGCGACGCGAAATTACACCGAACAAAATCCTTGTAAAAAAATTGACACAGTCGCGTCGTGACAGACACGGGTCGCGACGCGATGGACACCTGATGGTCCAAAAATCAGCTGTTTCGAAATCAGTTTTCTCCCGAAAGCGATTCCAATTTATACCGAGACTTCCCATGAACCCCGAGACTTAGAAATAGATGTTTGTCGACAATATTCAGACCATATTCCAGCACATAACCAGGGTATAGATATATGTATTTTCATATAAATCGTAAAATAGCGTTTTTCGACGAAAACGGTTTTTGACTCGATAAAAGTGTTTTGAAATCCAGATTTTCATATATAACTTAAAAATGAAATATGTTCAGAAGTTCAAAATGTCCCTAATCGTGAGTAGAACTCACCGTGACGATGATTTCACTAGGATCTTCAACCATGATACGAAATGGCCGAGATACGAAGTACATGATCAAGAACCGAAAGGCACCAACAAAGTCACCACAACAGCAATCAGCTTCAAGGCAGCAACTGAAGCAAAAATCCCAAGCTTATATCCTTCCCCAAACTCGAAATGCAAGGCACAAGTCTTCTTGGACAGCAGAAACAGAACATGCAAGGGGATAGATGGTCAAAACTCCATTGTCTTCATCCTTGAAGCACCAAATCCGAAAATGGTACAAAGAGATAGGGGAAGAATCAGAAATTGAGAGTTGGTTCAATGAATTGGAAATCAGAATTGGAGTTGAATGGAGGATGAATTACTTACATGCATTCAGAATTTATGCTCCCCCCTTCACCTTCCTTCTCCTCTCTTCCCTTTCTCTGTTTCCAGTTTCTAAGTTTTCCAGAATGAGTGAAATGAGTGAGTGTGAGGAGTTGGCTGAAGGTTCAGAATATAAGGGCCTTATTTATACTAAGGGTCTGAAATTCCAATTTTGCCCTTCAGCTTAAGTACTTTAATTAACCATGCCTAAGCCATAATTAATTAGGGAATAGGATTCATTTGACAATTTCCTCGACTATTAATCCCCGAGACACGACCAATTATTCCCACAAATAATTAATCGGCCTTAGGCATCATAGTACGAGTTTTTAAAAATTAGGGATGCTACAGTTATGGTATACCAGAAGTTTGCTATGCACTTATAAAATAAAATAAAATAAAATATTGTTTTAAACCTGAAGTTTTATAGTGTACATGGTTTTATTATTTAGTGTATATGCAACTATATTTTCCTAAAGTAACAAAGTCACATATTTTTGAAGGACTATAAGTTTATTCAATATAATGAGTTTTTATCTGTAATATATTCTTGGTGCATATTAACTATAAGATAAATATACGGAGTCGTGTGATAAGCACAAAGCGAACTATAGGATAAATATTCTTAAGTTTTTTAGAGTATAACTAATATGATATATGTTCATTTTATACTAAATTGTGCGCACTATCTAGTTATGCCTAAAAGTTATATGGTGACATGTGTTTTTATTATCGTCCTACAACCAAAAGTTTGCAAATGTAATTGAAGGCTCCAGAAGAGCTAATTGTATTGTTACCTAGATTGAAAACAAAGCTTTTACACACCGATACCATATTATATTCTTCCAAGTCTTGTTAATCCGAGTAGGTTCCCAGGAAAGAGAGGTGGGTCACAATGGACACTCTTAAGTACCAAGTTTTTCCTAGCCAGAACTTTTCCCAAACAACACTGGTTTCAAGAACAAGCCGAAGAGATTACTGGTCTCATAGAAAATAATTGAGTTTCAAGGATATTCACGTGGATATATCAAAAAATAAATGAAAGAAATCTTCAATGTCCGTAGATCATAAGACTTACCATAGAAAATACAAATGTGTATTAGAAAAAATACTTGTGTTTCTTTTGGTTTGTACTTAACTTAAATTAGTACAATACAAGCTACCTTACACCAAGAAGTTTATGGATCATAGTAAATTTGTCACTGGCAAGACCGGTTGGGCCAACCCAAGTCTATTATGATGCGAAAAATAGTTAAGAATTTCATGTGCACATGCATGTATTGATCATTAACTTTTGTGTATTACTAAGTCCTCAAAGAAAGTTGAGAATTTGAGGGAATAATATAATGTTATATTCGAAAATGAATACACTAATCACATGAGCCATTTAGATATTTATGATTTTAATCGATGCATCCACTAGATTGTCACATATGTATTATATATATTTATTGTCAATTCACAACTGGAAGTTTGTCGAGATTGTTTACTCAACTAATTTAACTAAGAGGTCATTATGTGAATTATCTTGAAAGCATTTGGTGAATATTGTATGTCTATTAGATTAATATTGAACATCATGTAGCATATGTTCATTATTGAAATGGTCTTGCAGGCTAAGATATTGATACACATCAAGTCAATAAGTTATCGGTTTAAATACGTTTTTACCCCCTGCAAATAGGGGGTGTTTTGCTTTTACTCCCTGCAATTTTTTTTTTTTTAAAAAACACCTTGCAAATATCACTTTTTTTCTCTTAGCCCTTCTGTCAAACAGACGTTACAAAAATGTCTATGTGTCAAACAGATTGTTGATTTGGCATTCTTAATTCATTTTTGTTTATTTTAAATGCCAAATGGATATGCCACATCATTCTTCTTCCTCTTTCTTCTCCATTCTTCTGCACCACTCTCTTCTCTCTCACACACATACCACCACACACATACCTCTCTCTTCTCTCTCAATCGTCCACCATAGCAACATCAGATCTGCCATCTTCACCCTCCACCCACTTGCCCCTAGGGATGTCAAAACGGGCGGCCCGGCCCGGCCCAGCCCGTTAAGCGACATGCCCGCGAAAAAATGGGCAGCCCGGCCCGGCCCGTTAACCGAACGCGGGCCGAAAATTCATGCCCTGCCCGCGAAGTTGCGGGCTGGCGGGCTGGCCCGTCAATTTACACTGAATTTTTTTTAAAAAAAAAAAGCTAAACGGGCGGTTTGGCCCGCCATAGTATTTAGCCCGCGGGCTGGCGGGCGAAGCGGGCCGGGCAACGCGGGCCGGCGGGCATCAATACCTTAGCCCTGCCCGCCTTATTTTGGTGGGCCAACGGGCCGGCCCGGCGGGCCAAGCCCGTTTTGACATCCCTACTTGCCCCCCCACCACACCCACCAGATCTGCCATCTTCACCATCCTCCACAACGAAATCGCTTCACCCTCTCCCTCCTCCTAAACCCCCAGATCTGCCATCTTCACACCTTGATGTCTGTTTTCACCTCACAGGATTCGACGGAAGATTCGCCCAACCATCGCACCACCGCCATCACCGTCGCCCCCTCTCTCACAGCGACCCTCATCATCACTTCCAAATCACTCTTCCAAACCCAAATCAAAAGAAGAAGAAAAAAAGAATCAAATTCATAGCTTGTGAAGAGAAAATGCAAGGCAATCTTTTCTGGGCAGAAGAGTACTGAGAGTTATAAAGTTTTAATTGTACAAGTTTAACAATCCAATTAAATTAGATGGTTCTAGTATATATCTTTATTTATAAAGTTTCAATTTTTGCAATTAGGTAATAGTAATACTGATAGAGTGAAATTTTATATCTGATTTGTCTTCCCTTGTTCTAATTTAATTTAACCGGTGATGTTTTAAGTTAGATAAAGTTGGTGATTTGTGCATCTATTTGTTCTGTTCTTCTTTCCCTGACTTTTCTTCCTTTTAATCTGGCTTTCTCACTTGGAAAGAAGAGAAGGGTGAGAAAAGGAAATGAAAATAGATGAGAATCTTTAGATTACTGATGAAGAAGTTCAGAGAGAGAGAGAGATGTGCGTGAAGATGAAGAAGAAAGGGGGAAGAATGAGAACATGGAGAAGAAGGGCTTTTCATTTAATACGTGGCAATACCATTAATTTAATGAGATTCATTACTGAGGTGGCCTATACAATCAGCAAATCTGTTAAACATCTCAGCAAAGCACTAACAGATATTTAACAGAAGGACTAATACCAAAAAAAAATATTTGCAAGGTGTTTTTTTTTTAAAAAAATTTGCAGGGGGTAAAAGCAAAACACCCCCTATTTGCAGGGGGTAAAAACGTATTTAAACCATAAGTTATCATATGCATGTTCTCCTCTTTACAATTGAATTTTGGTCAATAACCAAATATTATCCATCTAATATTTTTGATGTATTGTGCATGCTATAATCAATGCATCACAACGTAAGAAGATGGATCCTTATTAAAGAATGTTGGAAATATATGAGTATATGAATCTCTATCCATCATAGTATTTAGTTTTGATGAATTAGTTAATTACAATATATTTTGATGTTAGCTAATTACCATTTTGATGAATTAGTTTCCCAACATTAGGGGAGAGGTAATTAGATGGAAATTAGTATTATTTGAAATAAATTATTATTATCTCATCTTAATCCTCTTAGAAACCAATGTGAACCGGAAGTTCAAAAAAATAATTCATTTGCAAAATTTAGTTAATTATTCACCAGTTGCAATACTCAAATTAAAATTGATGTCGTTGTTGGACACTCAAGCATTGCAAATGACTCTTAACCACGCATGAAGCATGTATATTAGGTCAGTTCCAAAGAATAAAAATCCTCGAACAAGGAATTGAACTTAAAAACAATATGGCCCAGAAAGAGGATATGAAAGCTCCTAACGAGTAATTTGACATAATTAATTTTCAAGTTTCAGAAGAACTGATCAGGTACCCGAAATTTGTGCAAATGAGATCTCAATAATTATGTCAAGATTGGAATACGATGGAACCAAAACAAAGTCAACGTTGACAATTTTGTGTGTGTATAATGCGCTAAATATGATAAATGATGAAGAGGATCATAAACCAAAGTCTATTTAGAATTTAGACAAAGCAATGATTGGCTAAAATAGAAAAATGCAATTGAAGCGGACCTCAGATTATATGTGATGAATTTGGACAAAGCAATGATTGGCCAAAATAGAAAATATGATGGACCTCATATCATGTTTGATGGATTTGGAGGTTGAACCTCAGATTGATATCTAAATAGAAAATCCTAGATGGATTAAATATATAAAAAAAATATCTTAAATATATATTTCTGCAAAACAAAGTTTTGTCTTGACCTGCAGATTGATCAATTAACTAATTGAATCATGATAAATTATATCTACTGACTACATGACGTGTGTCAAGAAGATATCATATATCTCGGTCTCGAAAACTTTAAATTAGTGAGCGCTTATTACTAAATGTCATATGGATTTATGTGATAAAATTATTTGATACTTATTAGTGAGATAGAATTTATCACCAACTAAAATGCATTAGAACAAAGTGAGATATATGTTTGTTTTATATTTTCAGGATAGAATTGAAACAATTATTTTAGGAATATATGTTCATCAATTTAACCATGCAGATATGAGATAATTTTCTGCTATATATATATATATATATATATATATATATAAATAAAAGAAAGGGTTGGTTACTTACATTGATGGCAGAACGTACTAAGCCTTCACGATACATTGATACTGCTATTAATTTATTTTAAGGTAGCAAACTAAGCTCTTTTTTATTGTTTCTCTGCATTTTCCCATTATTATCAAACACTTCAACTTTAAAAGCCAGAGTCCTAACTGAATTTTGAAGATGTATTTATTTCAACTTTATTTACTGTCGTTGGACCTCTTGTGCGCCTTGTTTGAGTTACTGCAAGACAGACTAATAGAAAGAGCCAGGCAGAAGAGACAAAAGCCATCAAGAGGCAGGAAAGACCAAAGAAAATTAAATAAATGGAAAAAAAATCAGAAATATAAAAGCATGCTTGGTGCCTATTCTGCCGACATCAGATTTACATCAAAGCATGCTTAATAGCCAACCTCACAACTCTAAGCCTACCTGCAGGCTGCAGGATCTTAAATTCTCTAGTACCCCAATGACTATCATTATATTATAATTAAATTTCTGGAATATTATGTAATTAATTGTTGAATAATATATATTGAATTTTAACCATTTTCTTTATATATTTTCTCGAAATTTCTATTTAATTATGAAACCTAATGAAAAAATAGTGAATCGTTTTTTGAATATTTACTAATACACTACTAAAAAACTTCCATATAGCTACGGCCACTTTTACCCACGGTGCCTTTTTGAAAATCATCCGTCGGTAAAAGGTTTTTTTACAATTAAAATAATGATATAATATAATCATAATAACAACACGGAACTCACGCTACTCACGATCTCATTCACGCTCTCAGGTTCTCACTCTCACGGAACTCAACGATTGAAGGGACCCAACCATTTCCTTTGCTGCTTTCAACACGGAACTCAGAATCTCACTTTCGCTCCAATCGCTGCTTCTCTCTCCAATGGCTTCGTTGATTCGTTGATTCTCTGAGTTTTTCTAGCTGCTTCTCTCTCCCATGGCTTCCTCTGTGTGAAGGTGAACCCTAGTTTCGTTTTCGTTTTCTTTGATTTTCGTTTGTTTTGCTTTAATTTTCGTTTTCTTCTTATTGTTTTGCTTTAATTTTCGTTTTCTTTTTGTTATTGGAGTTAGATTTCAGAAATTTCAGATTCTGAACCCCAGTTTTTCTCCCTCTTCTCTTTCTTCTTCAATTTCAGATTGGGAACCCTAATTTATCACATAGAATTAAGGAATCTAGAAATGGTTGTTTTGGTTAAATCCATTCTTCATTCAGTTTTGCCCTACCAATGTTGGAATTGAACACAGTTTCGTGAAGTTGAGTTATATTCGAATCAATTAATTCACTAGTAATCCTGCTAGATCTTAATTTTTGATCCTAATTAGTTTCAAGGTTGTAATAAGCAGTGCTCCGGTGTAGCTGCTTCGATTTTTGGTTGCTTTAAGTTCACCCTATACTTTTTTTTTGCAGACTAAGAGAACAAAGAAGGCTGGCATTGTTGGAAAATACGATACGTCTTGTAGCTTAACTTAATAAAATCTGATATGTCCCTTGCATTTTGGTTTTGGATTTTGCTAGTTATTAATGATTATACTCTCTTGTGCTGTGGTGGGATTTGTTACTGATGTTTATGTTTACATGTGTTTGAGCATTAGAAAAATGATTAGTGATCTATGTAATTGTTACTTAAGATGCGGATAAGTGATGATTGTACAAAAAGTTGCCGAATTTTTTATTTAGAATCATTGCATGCAAGACATGCTATGCATTTTTTTCTTATAATCAGACAAGAGCCCTCACCTCAATCTCCTATTTTAATTAGTCCTTTTCCTCATAAAGTAGTTTTGATTATCACATGTTTCATGATAGGTTGTGGCTTGGCATATGTAAACTTATTGATGCAATGTGGAGTTTGTACAGCCGTTGTGTGCTGTCCTGTTTTAATTAACTTTATTTTTGCTTTCATTGATTTAATTTCTAGCTTATTGTGTTGTTTTTGTTGAACTAACATTGCCTTAATTAATTGCAGCAACTCAAAACATGGGGAGCCGTAGAAAATTGATTACTGTTCGGGATAGTCGAGTGCAATCAAATGAAGTTCGGGATAGTCGAGTGCAACCAAATGAAAGCTCTAATTCTTTTGGCAGTGCAAGTGAGTGTTTGTTTCCCCAATTATTATTGTTGTTGTTTCCCCAGATTTTGAAATTGAAGCTTTGCGTTATGAGATTGGATCATTGTTTACTCTGCTGTTTAGGGTGGATTAGTTTGTATATCTGTTTGTTTCTTTTGATTAATTATGTATTTTTAAAAAGAATTGAAAAACAGTATGAAGGCAGTTTGAATATCTGATTCTTATACTACTTTGTTGTGGATCACAGTCATTTAAATTTGAAATTATTAAGATAGATTCTTTTCTTATATTGTCTTTCATTCAATAAGTCTGTATATCTGTTAGTGATTAATGAGTGAAAACTTATATTTGGAATAGAAGTGGGTGTTCTGCGTGTGGGTATCAGAATAGAGAACTGTATGAAAACTGAAATTCAAAGATGAGCTCATATTTCCAATTTGAATGACCCCAATTTTAAAGGGATGCCAAAGTCAAACTGATTCTTAAGAGTTAAAATGAGCTACATTTATTTTCCAATTATTATTGTTGTTGTTTTGGCAGTGCAAGTGAGTGTTTGTTTCCCCAGGTTTTTATTTCCTTGACACAGAACTGGATTCTAGCATTGTTTGTTTCCAAATATTCTGTTTATATTATCAATGATATGCAATTGGTTTTTAACAATTGACATCAATACACAATTTAGGTAAAAAAAAGACTAGAGGTCACACACATATGTTAGATGTGTGGGACATGCCAGATGGAGAACTTGTGTGTGTTGAAACATGAGTATGACACTTTTGGAATGTGAAAATTTGTGTTTGAAGGATTGTTCTTGTACTACTTATGCTAATGCTGAGATTACTAATGGTCGCGCTGGTTGTGTGACGTGGAATCATAGTCTTGTGGATATGAGACAGTTTTCTGAAGCTGGTCAAGATCTTTATATCAGATTAGCAGCTTCTGATGTAGGCAAGTAATTTCTTCTTTATGTTTTATGCAGTGACGAGAATTGATTCTGACAGAATTTATGAATTGATTCTTTAATGCAAATGATACTTTACTAAAAGTTCTTTTGTTTTCAGATGACAGTGAATCTGTTGATGGCTCTAGCAAGAAAAGTAATGCAGGAAGGATTGTTGGAATTACAGTTGCTGTAACTTTCATAATTTTGGGAATGATAATATTCATTTTACGGAATAAGAGGAAAACGAAAGGGAGTATGAGTCAAAAGGGTAATACCAAATGTTCTCCTAACCATGTTATATACCAGAATGTTTTATTATCTCTATTCTTTCTCTATATTAAGTGATTCTTGTTGCATCATGTGGTGATTTTGTTCTATGTCTCTCTAGGTCAAAAGGCGCTGTTACCTGAGGTGATGATGTTTACAAATAACAGAATTTTCTGGTGAAGGGAACATGGATGATCTAGAGTTTCCACAGTTTGATTTTCAAGCCATATTAGATGCTACTAACTTCTTCTCTTTAGCAAATAAACTTGGAGAAGGAGGCTTTGGAACAGTTTATAGGGTAACTAAATTTCTTTTTATTTTCTAGATACTACTATATAGATAATTGAATACTAAGCATCCATTTATAAAAGCGACTGATAAAAGTAAATGTGGCAATGGCAGGGTAGGCTGGTGGATGGTCAAGAAATTGCTGTGAAAAGGTTATCAAATAGCTCCGGACAAGGAAATGAAGAATTCAAGAATGAGGTCAGATCAATCGCAAAGCTTCAACATCGAAATCTTGTACAACTCTTTGGTTGCTGCATTGAGAAGGATGAGAAGTTGTTGCTCTATGAGTTCATGGAAAATATCAGCCTAGATTCTATTATATTTGGTGAGCTACAATTAATTTAACATAATGCTCATTTCCAAAAGTATGGCTCTAGCTGATTGTGATCTATTCAAATTATTGATGTATTAATATTAGTCTTATTACTAATCAAAGATTGTTTTTCCAGACAATGCAAAGAGTTCAAGACTAGACTGGCCAATGCGGTTCAACGTCATAGGATAGGAGGGATAGCTAAAGGGCTTCTTTACCTTCATCATGACTCCAGATTTAGAATTATTCCCACCATTATTATTCAGCCTTATCTAGTGTTTTAATTGACTAAGACATGTTTTTATATGATGTATTATCACAACAATTGAAAAGTTATAGTTGTATGTTTGTGATCTGAAAGATATATGATGTATTATCACAATTGATAGTTGTATGTTTGTGATCTGGGTTTTAATTGACTTTGGGTGTATTATCATGGGTATTATCAATATATCTTTTATATGTTAATCTATGAATAATAGATTCAAACTATTTATTTTTTATGATGTTAATCTTATAATTTGTAGTTACTATAAAACTGTTTAATTTAATAAGAAAAATTACTTTTAATTCAGCAAAAATAAGCCACCATTAGTTCAGAAAAAAAATCAAAAAAATCACTTTTAGTGATGGGCAGAACCGTAGGTAGAAGTTAAAATTTGATCTACCTGTGAAGGATATAGTGATAGTCAGTAACCGTAGGTAAAGGTACTTGGGCGTAGGGAAAACCTTTACCCACAGACACAAAAGCGTGGTTAGAGGTCTTACGTTCTCTACGGAAAAAGTGGCCGTGAGGAGAGGTTAAAGTGACTTTTACCCACGGATATTTCACATTTAGTGACGGTTTTTGTCTGTGGGGAAAAGTCAAATTTCTTGTAGTGATACCTCAATGAAATACCTCTAGTCATGTATATGTTTTCATGTTATGTGTTAGGAGAGTTATATTAGAATATTAGGGGAGTTATGTTAGAAAGTATTATGTGTTAAAGCTTATTTAGTTCGATTGTTATTAGGTGTTATTCTAGTTGGGCTTTTAGCCCTTAAGCCTTTAATTCTACTAGCCCATGTTGGGCACTATATATGTAGTCTCTTGGAGACATTTGGGAATCAATCAATGAATTAAATCAAAAGTTATTTTATTTTATTAGTTTATTTCTTTATTGTCTTCTTCCTTTAGTAGTTTTGTTGTGTCTTTCCATAACTTTCTAGAATTTAGGTTCTAGCCGCTTAACATTGGTGCTTTCATTCCTACACTCAACCCTCTCATGGCATACCCATACAACACTCATCCATTTTATTCATCACCCACTCCATCTTTTTACTCCACCAACACCACTCATACACCCCCATTTCCATCCTATCCATAGTATAACCCTCCATCTTTTTCGACCACCACCCTCATTCCATCTCCATCACCAAATTTGTGCTTCACTCATGGTTACTCACCACCATCACACAACCCATATATTTCATCTCCACTAACTTATTCTCCTCCATCTTATTCTATTCCCACCAACACAACCACTATTATTCCACCAATCCCACTTTACACACCCCACTGTGTCACCTACGCCCAAGCCTCCCTACCTCCTCCACCAGATCCAGTTTACGTAACCTCTCCAACCATCACCTCCACACCACCAAAGCCAACCGATGTGTCCTCCCTCCCTTTCCCACCGTCACCACCTCTACTCCCATCGTCGTCGTCGGCAACACCGCCACCGAAACACCCAGATCCAGTCTCACGACCCTCTCCTCTGTTTCCACCACCAAAACCACCAAAGCCACCCAATGTCTACACCCTTCCTTTCCCATCGCCGCCACCATCACGGACTCTACAACCACCGCCCTTCTCACCACCGTCGCCGCCGGCAAAAACGCCAGATGGGGAGGTACCTACAAGCCCAGATCTCACCAACTCTGACCACCTCATCTCCTCTCCTCCTCTGTTTCCACCGCCGCAACCAACAGCAAGATTCTCATTCCCACCACTGGCGCTACTGTCACAACCACCAGATCCAGCCTCTTTCAAGGTTGAGTCAACGATCTCCGTCCCACGATCTCCGTCGCAACCACCGAAACCCCCAGATCGAGTCGCACTCTCACTGTTTCTGTCGCCGTCGAAGCCACCAATTTGACCGCCATCTCCTTTTGATGCTTCGCAACCACCCGCAAGCTCCTCTCCTCCTCTGTCTCCACCGCCGGCACTACCAGATCCACCTTGCACCATCTGTGTTGCTCCACCTTCTGTGTTGGTCCTTGTTCGTAGGTTACACAGTCGCATCCCCTTGTTTGATTTTCCACCCGTATTACTGAAACAAAGATGGTTGTATTCTCCACCGTTCGATTCACAACAGATCCCTGAAATGAATCCCAGCCGTTGCCAAAAAAACCACAATCCGAGGGAAACGCCCCCAACCAACGCAAGTGCGCCACGTGTCACACTCTTCCCCCAAAAACGCTGCCTTCAACACAGTAGTGGGTGCCAACTGTATGCCCATCAACCATACTCCAATTTTGTGTGCTATCGTGATGCACAAATTCTCTTTTCCCATGTGCATTTAATTGAGGTGCTAGCTGTTTCCCATGAGACACGTCCTTACTTATTTTTTTTGCAGAAGTCTTCAACTTTTCAAAATTTAATGCCATTAGTGTTCCACCATTTTCCAAGCGACCTTCTCTCCTGGTTTTATGACACTGGAGCATTTTCAAAATTTGCTCATTATTATCATCAATGCTTCAAGTTTTCACTAATGTGCAAATTTTTTCCATCAAATGGCCATTATTCCAATACATTGCCCTTGAATTATTTTGGACGAGGTGATCAAAAAGAAAGCAATGATATTTGCATGAGATAAAAATTGAAAAGTACATTAAAATTGGGAAAGTTAACAACCTTCAACCAATGGGATCCAGGTGAAGAATTGTTTGCATCTCCGATGACAAGTCCTTATCCGTTCAAGCAGTGGGATCCGGGAAAGAAAAGAAAGATATATTGATTAGCAATTTTTAGAACCTTGAGGGCAAGGTTCAAGTGAACCCGTCGGCAATGTTAGGAGAGTTATATTAGAATATTAGGGGAGTTATGTTAGAAAGTATTATGTGTTAAAGCTTATTTAGTTCGATTGTTATTAGCTGTTATTCTAGTTGGGCTTTTAGCCCTTAAGCCTTTAATTCTACTAGCCCATGTTGGGCACTATATATGTAGTCTCTTGGAGACATTTGAGAATCAATCAATGAATTAAATCAAAAGTTATTTTATTTTATTAGTTTATTTCTTTATTGTCTTCTTCCTTTAGTAGTTTTGTTGTGTCTTTCCATAACTTTCTAGAATTTAGGTTCTAGCCGCCTAACATTGGTGCTTTCATTCCTGCACTCAACCCCTCTCATGGCATACCCATACAACACTCATCCATTTTATTCATCACCCACTCCATCTTTTTACTCCACCAACACCACTCATACACCCCCATTTCCATCCTATCCATAGTATAACCCTCCATCTTTTTCGACCACCACCCTCATTCCATCTCCATCACCAAATTTGTGCTTCACTCATGGTTACTCACCACCATCACACAACCCATATATTTCATCTCCACTAACTTATTCTCCTCCATCTTATTCTATTCCCACCAACACAACCACTACTATTCCACCAATCCCACTTTACACACCCCACTGTGTCACCTACGCCCAAGCCTCCCTACCTCCTCCACCAGATCCAGTTTACGTAACCTCTCCAACCATCACCTCCACACCACCAAAGCCAACCGATGTGTCCTCCCTCCCTTTCCCACCGTCACCACCTCTACTCCCATCGTCGTCGTCGGCAACACCGCCACCGAAACACCCAGATCCAGTCTCACGACCCTCTCCTCTGTTTCCACCACCAAAACCACCAAAGCCACCCAATGTCTACACCCTTCCTTTCCCATCGCCGCCACCATCACGGACTCTACAACCACCGCCCTTCTCACCACCGTCGCCGCCGGCAAAAACGCCAGATGGGGAGGTACCTACAAGCCCAGATCTCACCAACTCTGACCACCTCATCTCCTCTCCTCCTCTGTTTCCACCGCCGCAACCAACAGCAAGATTCTCATTCCCACCACCGGCGCTACTGTCACAACCACCAGATCCAGCCTCTTTCAAGGTTGAGTCAACGATCTCCGTCCCACGATCTCCGTCGCAACCACCGAAACCCCCAGATCGAGTCGCACTCTCACTGTTTCTGTCGCCGTCGAAGCCACCAATTTGACCGCCATCTCCTTTTGATGCTTCGCAACCACCCGCAAGCTCCTCTCCTCCTCTGTCTCCACCGCCGGCACTACCAGATCCACCTTGCACCATCTGTGTTGCTCCACCTTCTGTGTTGGTCCTTGTTCGTAGGTTACACAGTCGCATCCCCTTGTTTGATTTTCCACCTGTATTACTGAAACAAAGATGGTTGTATTCTCCACCGTTCGATTCACAACAGATCCCTGAAATGAATCCCAGCCGTTGCCAAAAAAACCACAATCCGAGGGAAACGCCCCCAACCAACGCAAGTGCGCCACGTGTCACACTCTTCCCCCAAAAACGCTGCCTTCAACACAGTAGTGGGTGCCAACTGTATGCCCATCAACCATACTCCAATTTTGTGTGCTATCGTGATGCACAAATTCTCTTTTCCCATGTGCATTTAATTGAGGTGCTAGCTGTTTCCCATGAGACACGTCCTTACTTATTTTTTTTGCAAAAGTCTTCAACTTTTCAAAATTTAATGCCATTAGTGTTCCACCATTTTCCAAGCGACCTTCTCTCCTGGTTTTATGACACTGGAGCATTTTCAAAATTTGCTCATTATTATCATCAATGCTTCAAGTTTTCACTAATGTGCAAATTTTTTCCATCAAATGGCCATTATTCCAATACATTGCCCTTGAATTATTTTGGACGAGGTGATCAAAAAGAAAGCAATGATATTTGCATGAGATAAAAATTGAAAAGTACATTAAAATTGGGAAAGTTAACAACCTTCAACCAATGGGATCCAGGTGAAGAATTGTTTGCATCTCCGATGACAAGTCCTTATCCGTTCAAGCAGTGGGATCCGGGAAAGAAAAGAAAGATATATTGATTAGCAATTTTTAGAACCTTGAGGGCAAGGTTCAAGTGAACCCGTCGGCAATGTTAGGAGAGTTATATTAGAATATTAGGGGAGTTATGTTAGAAAGTATTATGTGTTAAAGCTTATTTAGTTCGATTGTTATTAGCTGTTATTCTAGTTGGGCTTTTAGCCCTTAAGCCTTTAATTCTACTAGCCCATGTTGGGCACTATATATGTAGTCTCTTGGAGACATTTGAGAATCAATCAATGAATTAAATCAAAAGTTATTTTATTTTATTAGTTTATTTCTTTATTGTCTTCTTCCTTTAGTAGTTTTGTTGTGTCTTTCCATAACTTTCTAGAATTTAGGTTCTAGCCGCCTAACATTGGTGCTTTCATTCCTGCACTCAACCCCTCTCATGGCATACCCATACAACACTCATCCATTTTATTCATCACCCACTCCATCTTTTTACTCCACCAACACCACTCATACACCCCCATTTCCATCCTATCCATAGTATAACCCTCCATCTTTTTCGACCACCACCCTCATTCCATCTCCATCACCAAATTTGTGCTTCACTCATGGTTACTCACCACCATCACACAACCCATATATTTCATCTCCACTAACTTATTCTCCTCCATCTTATTCTATTCCCACCAACACAACCACTACTATTCCACCAATCCCACTTTACACACCCCACTGTGTCACCTACGCCCAAGCCTCCCTACCTCCTCCACCAGATCCAGTTTACGTAACCTCTCCAACCATCACCTCCACACCACCAAAGCCAACCGATGTGTCCTCCCTCCCTTTCCCACCGTCACCACCTCTACTCCCATCGTCGTCGTCGGCAACACCGCCACCGAAACACCCAGATCCAGTCTCACGACCCTCTCCTCTGTTTCCACCACCAAAACCACCAAAGCCACCCAATGTCTACACCCTTCCTTTCCCATCGCCGCCACCATCACGGACTCTACAACCACCGCCCTTCTCACCACCGTCGCCGCCGGCAAAAACGCCAGATGGGGAGGTACCTACAAGCCCAGATCTCACCAACTCTGACCACCTCATCTCCTCTCCTCCTCTGTTTCCACCGCCGCAACCAACAGCAAGATTCTCATTCCCACCACCGGCGCTACTGTCACAACCACCAGATCCAGCCTCTTTCAAGGTTGAGTCAACGATCTCCGTCCCACGATCTCCGTCGCAACCACCGAAACCCCCAGATCGAGTCGCACTCTCACTGTTTCTGTCGCCGTCGAAGCCACCAATTTGACCGCCATCTCCTTTTGATGCTTCGCAACCACCCGCAAGCTCCTCTCCTCCTCTGTCTCCACCGCCGGCACTACCAGATCCACCTTGCACCATCTGTGTTGCTCCACCTTCTGTGTTGGTCCTTGTTCGTAGGTTACACAGTCGCATCCCCTTGTTTGATTTTCCACCTGTATTACTGAAACAAAGATGGTTGTATTCTCCACCGTTCGATTCACAACAGATCCCTGAAATGAATCCCAGCCGTTGCCAAAAAAACCACAATCCGAGGGAAACGCCCCCAACCAACGCAAGTGCGCCACGTGTCACACTCTTCCCCCAAAAACGCTGCCTTCAACACAGTAGTGGGTGCCAACTGTATGCCCATCAACCATACTCCAATTTTGTGTGCTATCGTGATGCACAAATTCTCTTTTCCCATGTGCATTTAATTGAGGTGCTAGCTGTTTCCCATGAGACACGTCCTTACTTATTTTTTTTGCAAAAGTCTTCAACTTTTCAAAATTTAATGCCATTAGTGTTCCACCATTTTCCAAGCGACCTTCTCTCCTGGTTTTATGACACTGGAGCATTTTCAAAATTTGCTCATTATTATCATCAATGCTTCAAGTTTTCACTAATGTGCAAATTTTTTCCATCAAATGGCCATTATTCCAATACATTGCCCTTGAATTATTTTGGACGAGGTGATCAAAAAGAAAGCAATGATATTTGCATGAGATAAAAATTGAAAAGTACATTAAAATTGGGAAAGTTAACAACCTTCAACCAATGGGATCCAGGTGAAGAATTGTTTGCATCTCCGATGACAAGTCCTTATCCGTTCAAGCAGTGGGATCCGGGAAAGAAAAGAAAGATATATTGATTAGCAATTTTTAGAACCTTGAGGGCAAGGTTCAAGTGAACCCGTCGGCAATGTTAGGAGAGTTATATTAGAATATTAGGGGAGTTATGTTAGAAAGTATTATGTGTTAAAGCTTATTTAGTTCGATTGTTATTAGCTGTTATTCTAGTTGGGCTTTTAGCCCTTAAGCCTTTAATTCTACTAGCCCATGTTGGGCACTATATATGTAGTCTCTTGGAGACATTTGAGAATCAATCAATGAATTAAATCAAAAGTTATTTTATTTTATTAGTTTATTTCTTTATTGTCTTCTTCCTTTAGTAGTTTTGTTGTGTCTTTCCATAACTTTCTAGAATTTAGGTTCTAGCCGCCTAACATTGGTGCTTTCATTCCTGCACTCAACCCCTCTCATGGCATACCCATACAACACTCATCCATTTTATTCATCACCCACTCCATCTTTTTACTCCACCAACACCACTCATACACCCCCATTTCCATCCTATCCATAGTATAACCCTCCATCTTTTTCGACCACCACCCTCATTCCATCTCCATCACCAAATTTGTGCTTCACTCATGGTTACTCACCACCATCACACAACCCATATATTTCATCTCCACTAACTTATTCTCCTCCATCTTATTCTATTCCCACCAACACAACCACTACTATTCCACCAATCTCACTTTACACACCCCACTGTGTCACCTACGCCCAAGCCTCCCTACCTCCTCCACCAGATCCAGTTTAGGTAACCTCTCCAACCATCACCTCCACACCACCAAAGCCAACCGATGTGTCCTCCCTCCCTTTCCCACCGTCACCACCTCTACTCCCATCGTCGTCGTCGGCAACACCGCCACCGAAACACCCAGATCCAGTCTCACGACCCTCTCCTCTGTTTCCACCACCAAAACCACCAAAGCCACCCAATGTCTACACCCTTCCTTTCCCATCGCCGCCACCATCACGGACTCTACAACCACCGCCCTTCTCACCACCGTCGCCGCCGGCAAAAACGCCAGATGGGGAGGTACCTACAAGCCCAGATCTCACCAACTCTGACCACCTCATCTCCTCTCCTCCTCTGTTTCCACCGCCGCAACCAACAGCAAGATTCTCATTCCCACCACCGGCGCTACCGTCACAACCACCAGATCCAGCCTCTTTCAAGGTTGAGTCAACGATCTCCGTCCCACGATCTCCGTCGCAACCACCGAAACCCCCAGATCGAGTCGCACTCTCACTGTTTCTGTCGCCGTCGAAGCCACCAATTCGACCGCCATCTCCTTTTGATGCTTCGCAACCACCCGCAAGCTCCTCTCCTCCTCTGTCTCCACCGTCGGCACTACCAGATCCACCTTGCACCATCTGTGTTGCTCCACCTTCTGTGTTGGTCCTTGTTCGTAGGTTACACAATCGCATCCCCTTGTTTGATTTTCCACCTGTATTACTGAAACCAAGATGGTTGTATTCTCCACCGTTCGATTCACAACAGATCCCTGAAATGAATCCCAGCCGTTGCCAAAAAAACCACAATCCGAGGGAAACGCCCCCAACCAACGCAAGTGCGCCACGTGTCACACTCTTCCCCCAAAAATGCTGCCTTCAGCACAGTAGTGGGTGCCAGCTGTATGCCCATCAACCATACTCCAATTTTGTGTGCTATCGTGATGCACAAATTCTCTTTTCCCATGTGCATTTAATTGAGGTGCTAGCTGTTTCCCATGAGACACGTCCTTACTTATTTTTTTTGCAAAAGTCTTCAACTTTTCAAAATTTAATGCCATTAGTGTTCCACCATTTTCCAAGCGACCCTCTCTCCTGGTTTTATGACACTGGAGCATTTTCAAAATTTGCTCATTATTATCATCAATGCTTCAAGTTTTCATTAATGTGCAAATTTTTTCCATCAAATGGCCATTATTCCAATACATTGCCCTTGAATTATTTTGGACGAGGTGTTCAAAAAGAAAGCAATGGTATTTGCATGAGATAAAAATTGAAAAGTATATTAAAATTGGAAAAGTTAACAACCTTCAACCAATGGGATCCAGGTGAAGAATTGTTTGCATCTCCGATGACAAGTCCTTATCCGTTCAAGCAGTGGGATCCGGGAAAGAAAAAAAAGATATATTGATTAGCAATTTTTAGAACCTTGAGGGCAAGGTTCAAGTGAACCCGTCGGCAATGTTAGGAGAGTTATATTAGAATATTAGGGGAGTTATGTTAGAAAGTATTATGTGTTAAAGCTTATTTAGTTCGATTGTTATTAGCTGTTATTCTAGTTGGGCTTTTAGCCCTTAAGCCTTTAATTCTACTAGCCCATGTTGGGCCCTGAAGTCCGTGCAAGTCAAATAATTCTTTTAGTTGCTGCAATGCCCAAGTAAAATGAATTCCAAGCTCGTGTGAAATATAGGCAAAAGCAACCGAGAAAGTTAACTCCGTTGAAGTGACACCTACAATCTCCAATAGAGGTAGATTGTATTTGTTGGTCTTGTAGGTGGTGTCAAGAATAAGAACCTTTGGAAACAACCGGAATAACTTAATAGAAGTGGGATGCGCCCACATGATGTCACTGACCACATCGGAACCCTCAAATTTTCTGCTCCAACATAAATAATTTTGCGTCTCAATCAATCTCAAAAGCTCTTGAATGTCCGTTCTAGGACCCCTCTTAGAAGACCTATAGGCGTAACGCTGCCTATATATTTGAGGAAGAGAAGTGACGTTGTCCGGATAATGGTTCTTCAAAGCAGTAAGACAATCTTTCGGGGCAACATTCAAATCAGTGTGCTCATTAACAATAGCTTTCTGCGGCTTAGTTAAACGACCAAAAGCTGTCGACCCAACCGGGGTAGTAAGCAACTGATGTGTGTGAAGACCACACCTAACACTAACACGCCAACCCCCATGACGTTTTGTACAAGTAGCTCTCAATGTAAACGGACAACTTCTTCTTTTAGACCCGAAAACTCTAGAATCATTAGACCAATTCCCTTGCTTCTCGCAACCAAATATAATCTTATCTCTAGAACCCCTTTTACCTCCAGCTTTGTCAGATCTTACGATGATAACTACAACTCCAATACGCCTCCCAACTGCGTTAGCCCACTCTTCAACATCCTGGCGTGTAAAAAAAATCTACAAAATAGAAGAAATAGATAAATGTTGCGTACTTAATTAATTAAATATCTACCAAACTTTAATTAAGAAAATTGGTTTAAAAAATATACCCTCTCTGTCCAGAATGCCTCTGTAGTGTCTACAACGAAAGGAACGACCTGTGACTCTGTATTCACAATACCTGTTTCAAAATAGAACAACAGTTATAAAGTAAATAATTAAAAATAAAAAAAAACAAAGCGGATTTAGGTGACTTCAAACGTAAATCCGCTTTCTAATTTTTACAAATCGGATATAGCTTCATCCAGGTATATCCGATTTGTTAAACAATAAAGGCGGATTTAGCTAAATCCGATTTCGCATCGGATTTAGCTAAATCCGATTTGTAAATATTTCGCCTCAGAATTAAATCGTATTTAAAGCTAATCGGATTTACCTTCCATTTAGGTAAATCCGATTTCTAGATTACGTGGTCCCCCACCAGAGAATCTTCCAAAAGTCAATTTTTGTAATTTATGTCAGGGGTATTTTTGGAATAACGTTTTTGGGTGGGGGTACATGGAAGCTGATGGGGGTATAAAAAAAAAAACCCTTTGGGAATCAATCAATGAAATGAAAAGTTATTTTATTTTATTAGTTTATTTCTTTATTGTCTTCTTCCTTTAGTAGTTTTGTTGTGTCTTTCCATAACTTTCTAGAATTTAGGTTCTAACCGCCTAACATTATGTCATTGTCGCATGTAATAAAAGGGTTGAACCTCGTACCACAGAAACCTGATACTAGTCCTATTTATTTGGAGCTATCAAACTAAGCTCTTTCTTATTGTTTCTTTTAATTATCCCATTATTGTCAAACACTTCAACTGTACCACAGAGACCACATTATGCATTGTCTCCCATCAGACCAAGCGTGATGATCACGAGCCAATCACAATTCATCTCATCTTTCACATTAGCCACTTCCTCACACCAACGGTTATATCCCAACATTGCCCACCGCATTTGCAAGGCTCCCTATATTTAAGCAGCAATCACTGTTGAGTTCATTCAGCTCTAATTCAAACCTCAAAAAGTAAGTAGTTCTCTCCATTTCGGAGATATTTTATGCAAGCTAGATTTAGTAGCTTTTAATTTCTGAGAAAAACTCTACAGTTTGTTTTGTCAGTTCCTTACATATTTCATATTGTTTGTATCGGAATTTGTTGACCAATATAATGAGTCAGATTCAGTAACAAGTTTCTTCCCTTAATCCATATGAAAAAGTTAGAACGAAAGAAAAACCATTGTTGATGTAGCTAGAAAATTCCACACAAGTTCTTCATTGATAATTTGACATTAGTTTCTTGTCAAATTTATTGTATTTATTGTACTTCTTTCATTTTGTATTTTTTACTATTCTAAAAATTGATAGTTTCACATTTATTACTCTGACTTGTTGTAAATGATTATTTTGGTTCCTTTTTTTTTTCTGTTGAGACCAGAGTTCAGAGAAAGAGAAGAAGGAAATCATCTCGGAATGGAAAACAGTTACAGAATTGGTTATATACCTAACTAAATTAACTTAGCTAATAACAGAATTAGTTACACTAAATGTAGTTAAATAATAACTAGTTAATCTAACTATGGTTAGCTTTATTTACAATAGGTAATAGCCCCCCACAAGCTGGACTATGGATGTTGAGTAGTCCAAGCTTGGAAACCAAAGATGAAAATGCAGGATATGGTAGAGATTTGGTGAGGACATCTGCCAACTGAGAGGCTGAAGGCACAGGCAGCAGATGAATCAAACCACTTTGGATCCTTTCACGAATAACATGACAGTCAATCCCTATGTGTTTGGTGCGTTCGTGAAAAATGGGGTTGTGTGCAAGATGGATAGCACTTCTGTTATCACAGTAGACAGAAGCATGCCCTTCAACAGATATGTGGAGATCTTGAAACAGATATTTGAGCCATTGAAGCTCACAAGTTAAGCTTGCTAATGCACGATATTCTGCTTCAGAGCTTGACCTTGAAACTGTGGATTGTTTCTTTGATTTCCAGGACAACAATGAAGACCCAAGAAACACACAGTAACCTGAAATTGATCTTTGGGTGGCTGGACAAGTAGCCCATTCCGAATCAGCAAACCCAGAAATCTTCATGGAGGAAGTGGCAGAGTAAAACAGACCCATTGCTGGAGCATTTTTTATGTATTTGAGAACCTTCAAAGTTGCACAGTGATGCACCTGCAGTGGCTTAGAAATGAACTGACTGAGTTGTTGAACAATAAAGGCTAAATCAGGCCTTGTAGTAGTGAGATATAACAAGCGACCAACCAATCTTCTATAAGAAGAAACATCCTCAAAAGGAGGGGAATCAGAATCATGTAGCTTTAGAGAAGCACCGTATGGTGTAGAGCATGACTTGGTTGCCAATAAGCCACTGCCCTCCAATAACTCTAATGCATATTTTCTTTGATTTAAGAAAATTCCTTGCTTGGATCGTGCCACCTCCAAACCAAGAAAAAATCTGAGAGTACCAAGATCTTTTATCTTGAACTTGGCATCCAAAAAATGTTTGACATGCTGAATTTCAGTGAGACAATTGCCTGCTAGTACTATGTCATCTACATAGACTAGCAAGGCAGTGAAATTGTCATTATGAAGCTTAGTAAAAAGAGAGTGATCAGCAGTTGATTGAGAGTAGCCAAGAGAGAGTAGAGCAGAAGAGAGTTTGGAGTACCATTGTCTACTTGCTTGCTTGAGACCATAAAGAGATTTGTTGAGTTTACACACCTTAGTTGTTGAAGAAGAGGAATTGGGTGGAGTGAGACCGGGGGGAAGATCCATGTACACTTCCTCATTGAGATCACCATGCAAAAATGCATTGTTCACATCAAGTTGTTCTAGGTGCCAACCTTTGATGGAAGCAAGAGAGAGCAGAGTGCGTATGGTGGTCAGCTTAGCAACCGGTGAAAAAGTATCAAAGTAGTCAACACCTTCCATTTGTGTATAACCTTTGGCAACTAGACGAGCCTTGTACCTTTCAATTGACCCATCCGCATGATGTTTGATCTTGTAAACCCATTAGCAACCAATGGGATGTTTACCTTTGGGTAAGTCCACAATTGTCCAAGTATTGGTTGATGCAAGAGCATCCAATTCAGACCTCATAGCTACCTGCCAAGAGTCAAGTTTGCTTGCCTGGGTATAGGTTTTGGGCTCGGTGACAGAACTAATGGCTAGACAGAAATGTTTATATGTGGGATTGCAATGATCATAAGATAGGACAGAAGAGAGAGGGTATTGGGAGTTACCTGAGGATGACTTTGGTAGTTGAGAAGATAGCAAATTGCAGTGATAATCAAGCAGATAAGCAGGAGCAGTTTTAGTTCTAGTGGACTTACGAAGAGGGGCAGGGTCAGGTTGTGAAGTTTCTGCAGTAGCAGATGCTCGTGGTGAAGCTGCACTGTGTGTAGGTACAGGGATAGATTATGCAGGGGCAGAATTTTGAGTTGCTGGAGTAGTAGGAGAGTGAGTGATTGTTGGTTGAGGAGTAGTGGGTGTATTGGTTGTAGGTACAGTAGGTGTTTGGGCATGTGAGGTTGTCACTTGAGGTTGTAGTGGTGGATCAAAGGAGAGTTCAAAAGCATCATTATTAAGGGTAGGAGGTGGAGTGGGATGTTTGGTCACAGAGAGAGTATTAGAGAAAGGAAAAACAAATTCATGGAAAGTAACATTCCTCGAAACATAGAACTCATGTGTGTGAATATCATAGAGTAAGTATCCTTTGGTTCCTTCCCTATAGCCAAGAAAAATTGATTTTCTAGCACGAGGCTCAAACTTAGTTCTGTGATTATGTAATGTTGAGGAAAATGCAAGACATCCAAAAACACGAAGGTGTGTGAGAGTTGGAGGTTTGAAGTGAAGTAATTCATAAGGGGATTTGTTTTTGAGCAAGGGGGTGGGTAGTCTATATTTATAATGTGAGTGGCATGTTGAATGGAGAGATGCCATAGGTTGGATGGTAAATGGGATTGAAAAGAGAGGGCACGGGCAACATTAAGTATGTGTTGATGTTTTCTCTCAACAATACCATTTTGTTGAGGTGTTTCTACACATGACCTTTGATGGACAATGCCTTTGGATAAAAAATAGTTTGACATAAGAAATTCAGGTCCATTGTCACTACGAAGACATTTTAGGTGTTTGGTGAATTGAGTTTCAATGAAGGCAATGAAGTTTGTGAGGTGAGTTCTAGTTTCACTTTTGTTTTTCATGAAAATGGTCCAAGTAAAGCGACTATAGTCATCTACTAAGGTAAAAAAATATTTATGACCAGAAATGGAGGGAGTTGCAAATGGACCCCAAATGTCAGCATGAACTAAATCAAAAATGGCAGTAGAATGTGTAGAACTATGTGTAAAAGGTAAATTTCTTTGTTTTGCATAATGACAAGTATCACATGGTTTTGAACAAGAATGAAAAGAAACAAAAGGAAATTGATTTGCAATACATTTGTGAATTGGTGTAGCTAGACAAGTGTCCTAGCCTATAGTGCCAAATAGTGGCAGGGTTATTTGTGTTGGAATCTAACAGAGTAGAAATAAAGGTATTACAAGAATCAGTAGTAGGCTGTGTGGGCAGAGAAGCGTCTAGCACATACAATTTGCCTATCCTCTTAGCTATAAATCCAGTCATCCTCGGGTGGAAAAGCTGCACAATATTGCAATAATCAGGGTGCAATTGCACATCATATAAGAGGGAATCAAACAAGGTAGTTACAGAGATTATATTCACATGGAATGAGGGAAAATAGTACACATTGTGAAGAACCAATGATCCAAACAGAAGCACTGTACCAGCAGTGGTAGTGGTGACAGTGTTTCCATTTGGGATTGTCACCGACTTAGGTGCAATAGTATAAGTGGAAGTGATGTTCGAAAATGTGTGTGTAATGTGATCCGTGGCACTAGTGTCTACTATCCAAAAGTGATTAAGCTTACCAGAATCATCTACATAGTAAACATGTGTGTACATACCGGAATTGGATGGAGAAACTGAGTTTTGGGAGGATGAAATGGTGGCAAAAATGGAGTTCACTGAGGCTAGTTGAGAGGAAGGTTGGCTTGACTGTTGAAGTAGCTGTAGGATCTGTTGGAATTGTTCTTGAATCACTGTCATAGAAAGACTGGAAGTGGTGGAATTTGATGCTTCAGAACCAGTAGAACGTGCTGTAGAGTCTTGCACAGAGTTAACTGCAGAAGTGGTTGTAGAAGAAGAAGCACTAGCAGAGTTGCTTTTGCGATGTTGAAAGCCTGGTGGATAGCCATGCTTGATGAAGCATGTATCAATTGTATGATTAGTGCGGCCACAATGCGTGCACAAGCGATTTCCACGGCCACCAGAAGAAGAATTACGACCTCTGCCTCTGCCACCATTGTTATATAGTAGCACGAAATGGAGTTTGGGAGACATGATTCACTGATGATTGATTCTCAATAGTAGAATCAGTAGTAATATTGTGAGAGAATTGGCGTTCTTGTTGAAGAACCATTGAAAAAGCATTATCCAAAGACAGTAATGGAGAGATGAGCATGATTTGAGATCTAACCTGAGCAAATTGCTCATTCAAGCCTTTCAGGAACTTGATAACTTTGTCCTGTTCCTTGAATTTGCGGAGATCAGAAGCGGCACCGCAAGAACAAGGGATGACGCAAGTGCAGTCACGTATAGGGAGAAAATTCTCGATCTCTTTCCAAAGAGTAGTCAATTTGGTGAAATAAGAGGAGATGCCGAGATTACCTTGTTGAAATCGAGCCAATTCTTCTTGGAAATCAGCAATTCGAAAGATGTCTCCCTGAGAAAAACGTTTTTCCAAACTCTTCCAAACCACGGACGCACGATCACACCATAGGAGCGACTTTGCGATGTTCTCAGAAATTGAGCGTTGAAGCCAAGACAAAACGAGATTGTTGCAACGATACCAAGGTTCGTAGAGAGAATCAAAGACTGGCGGAGGAGGTAGGCTTCCATCGACGAATTTGACCTTGTTCTTCGAGATAAAAGCGATTTTCATGGAACGAGACCGGATTTGGTAGTTCTGATTATCAAGCGGAGGTTGAACCAGGACCAGCGAAGGATTTTCATTAGGATGCATGTCATAGGGGTTCGACGGATTAGTAGCGAAATTCGAATACGAAATCGCCATTGAAGGATGCGAAGAGAGGTAAACGAAGTTCGCAGAAAGAGGAACAAGGAAATGTGAATGGAAACGTGAATCGGAGAAGATGAAGTTTCAATCTGATACCATGTTGAGATCAGAGTTCAGAGAAAGAGAAGAAGGAAAAGAGTTTCATCATCATTCATCTTAGAATGGAAAGCAGTTACAGAATTGGTTATATACCTAACTAAATTAACTTAGCTAATAACAGAATTAGTTACACTAAGTGTAGTTAAATAATAACTAGCTAATCTAACTATGGTTAGCTTTATTTACAATAGGTAATATTTGCTTCGATTGTTTTAGTTATGCTGCTCTTTTTTGAAAAAAATAGTTGCGATGAAGTTAATGTAGCTGGTGCTTTTATTTTTTAACTGTTGTGATGAAGTTAATTCGCATTTGCAAGGCTCCCTATATTTAAGACTCCCTATATTTAAGCAGCAATCACTGTTGAGTTCATTCAGCTCTAATTCAAACCTCAAAAAGTAAGTAGTTCTCTCCATTTTAAGTGTATTCTCAAGTTAGTGAGTGATATATTTTCGGAGACATTTTATGCAAGCTAGATTAGTAGCTTTTAATTTCTGAGAAAAACTATATAGTTTGTTTTTTCAGTTCCTTACAAATTTGATATTGTTTGGATGCATCCGTATTTGTTGACCAATATAATGAGTCAGATACAGTAACAAGTTTCTTCACTTAATCCATGAAAGACAATGCAGGAAGACACATTTGGGGGTTAGGGATTTGCAAAAGAAACCCGTAAAGTAATACTCCCCTTCTCCTTTTCTTTTCATTTGTTTATTATATTTACTTGTTTTCATTATCCGCTTTTTCTTTATTATTCATTTCTTTTGTTTATTTACTTGCTTATTATATTACATGTTTTTTTTTGGTATACTTCCTATATTACATGTTTTTCTGTGAATAAGGAAAATAGGGAAGCTGTAAATAGTAGTTGTGTAGATTTATTTATATGCTTATGCTTATGCTTATGCTTAGGCCCAGGCCCAGGCCCGTTAGGTTTTCTGAGAGACAAAGTTATTTAATCTTCTTTGTAATTGTATTCAAGAACCCGGAGACATTAATCAATAAAACGGAACTACAACTACTCTGTAATCGCAGACGTAGGTAGACTTTGGCCGAACTGCGTAAACAATATCGTGTGTTATATTTTGACATGTTGCGATCATCCCTGTGACTTCGGCTTCTCTTCGTGGTTCGGTTTCCTCGTGGATCCCTGGTTCCTCTTCGTGGTTCGGTTCTCCTTCGTGGTTCGGGTCTCTGGTTCGGTTCTCCTTAGTCATACAGATCTCTGGTTCGGATCCATCTCTGGTTCGAATCCTCTCCTTCGTGGATCTCTGGTGTCGATCTCCTCCGCCGTTTCGCGATCTTCTCTGCGCGCCGTCGTGTTCTCCGCGCGTCGTCGTGTTCTCCTCCGCTCGCTGTTCTCTGCGCGCTATTCATCGTCATCGCTTCCTTGGTTCTCAGATCGCTGTTCATCAAATCGGTTCTCATCGCTGTTCATCAGTGTCATACCCTAATTTTGTCCGACTAATTCAAATTCCCTTGAAAAAATAAAAAAATTATTTTTTTGTGCATTCACAGATTTTAACCGTTGACACGTGTCATTT
Source organism: Astragalus membranaceus (assembly GCA_039519185.1). NCBI lineage: Eukaryota > Viridiplantae > Streptophyta > Magnoliopsida > Fabales > Fabaceae > Astragalus > Astragalus membranaceus. The sequence continues at coordinate 63,774,113 of CM076846.1, read as the reverse complement.
GGTGCTTGTTAGCGGTTTTGCGTCCTTTCTCTTATTATTAGTAGAACTTATTTACGTTTTATTGCATGAAAAAGAATTAAAAAAAATGGTTATTAGCATTGCTTTAAATCATATCATAAAACCAAAAGCAACCCAGTGCTCCTTCAGATCCCCAGCGATCCCCCAGAGCCCCGGTGCTCCCTATTTACTTTCTGTCTAAAGCAACCCAGTTTTCATAATTTTCAAACCAAAAGAGAAGAAGCAACACAAATTCTCAGTCTGGACAAAATTAGCGTTTTGTTATCTTTATTTCTATTTTCCTCGAGAAATTGGGAACCCCTCCTATTTCCTAGCAAAATATAAATAAAGAGGGGCAGCTGTAATACCCTAATTTTGTCCTATCCAAAAAAAAAGAAATTTTATTTATTTTTGAGAAAAATAATATTCTTTTTTTCATGCCATGTTTTATTATTTTTAGTTTGCTACAAGTTTTAATTTTTGAAAAAAAAATAATAATTAGAAGTATCAAAACAAAATAGACAAAGAAGAAAATAGGGGGGTCTGTAAAAAATATATGGAGGTGCAATCAGGATTGAGCCATTTAAAGCCCATTCCTCCACCAAGCCCTAGCCCAATTCGCATGACCCAACCCAACAACAACAAAAAACCTAACCCACAACCCATAACCCATAACCCAACTCATCACAAAACCCTAATTTCCCTCCTCCTAACCCTAATTCGACCACCCCCCCTTTACCCTAAAAGCCATCCACATTCACTCTCCCCCTTAACCCAAAAAATCATCCACATTCATCCCCAAAAACCCTCCTCCATATTCGACCCCACCCCCCTTTTTCCTCCTTGAAATTTGCATTCTCTCTTCCACACTCCACCTCTCCTCTTTTCTCTCAATTCCACTTCCCCACACTTCCCACTTCCCCATTTTTTCCCTTCCCAATACACTCAACCTCTCTCTCTCCCATTCCTACGCCTACTCCTCTCTCTCTCTCATTCCCAACGGCTCACTCACTCTCTCTCCCCTCTCCCATGTTCACTTCCTCACTCTTTCTCCCTCACACACTTCACATCACACTTCCTTTCCACTCACTCAACCTTCACTTCATCCTCTCTTTCTCTCCCTCACCCCACGGCTCTCTCCTCTCCCCTCCTCTCACACACTCATTTTCTTTTCTCTTCACACACTCATCCATTCCTCTCCCTATCACACACTTCACACATGGCACTCCCTTCCTTCCTCTCACCTTCTCCATGCCCATACCTTCGACCATCACCTCTCCCCTCATCTCTCATGTTTTCATTTTTTATTTTCCCCTTCAACAACTCTCCCCTAACCCCCATATCATGTCAGAAAAATCACTGTGCAAGTTGATGAAGAGAAGCAAGGGCAACATTTTTTTGTATAAATAGGGTCACAGAAATTCGAAGAGGGGAGGTTTTTCTGGTTTTAAGAAAAAAAGGGGGAAAGATCTTCTGAAAAAAAATTAGGGTTTCTCTTCTCTTCCTCCTTCCTAGATTTTTTTTATTAGTTTAAAAGTTCACTTGTATTGAAGAATTTCGAAGAAGGAAATTTCTTCAACATTTCTGGATTCTTGTTGTTAAGGTACTAAAATGTAATGTTTTATGTAGTATTGCTTTTTTTATTTTTTTTTAGCAACTGTAATTGTTCATATGAGTGTTGTTCATTTTTATTATTTTTATTTTTTACGCTACTTTTTTGTTTATTATTATTGTTCACGTTTTTAGATATTATTATTGTTGTTTTTTTTATAAATTTTAGTTACTGTTTTTGTTATATAAATACTATTTGTTTTTTTTATATATTAGGTACTAATTTTCGGATTAAAAAAAGTGATAAAAAAAATGTTGTTTTTTTAAAAAATGGTTACTAATTTTCGGATTTAAAAAAGTGATAAAACAAATGTTGTTTATTAAAAAATGGTTATTAATTTTCGGATTAAAAAAAGTGATAAAAAAAATGTTGTTTTTTTTTTATAAATGGTTATTAATTTTCGGAGTAAAAAAAAGGTGTAAAAAAAATGTTGTTTTTTTTAATAAATGGTTACTAATTTCGGATTAAAATAAACCTAAAAAAAAAGTGTTAAAAAAAAATATATGTGTTCTTTTTTATTTAGTTACTAATTTTCGGTTTAAATAAAGCCTTTTTAAAAATACTGAAAAATATTTTTTAAAATAAATGGTTACTAGTGTCACTACCCTTTTCTAAAAAAAATATAATAACAAAAACCTTTTTTTCAAAAAAAAAGTAAAAAGGCACCCTTTTAACTATGACAACAAAAAAAAAACAACAAAAGAATTTTTCTCCATAATCCGCTTTCAAAACACCAGGCTTGTTTAGTCTAGGTTCTGTTTTTTTCCAAAAAAAAAGCGCTTCAAGAATCACGTGTCCTAGAGTCAAATAGCAAGAAGTAAAAGTGAACCAATCAATCGTTTTTAGCGTCAAAACGCTATTTGCACCCCGCATTCTCGTAAAACAGCGAACCCATCCATTTTTTTTTACTACAAGCCCATCTTTTCAAACACAACCTAGTTCACAAAAAAAAACGATTTGGTCTCACTGTTCACACCCCCCATTCTTGATACAACACTCCTTGTCGCTAATTGTGCCTCCCTTTTTTACTACCACCCATTCCGCTTTCATTCATACCATAATGCTTTCAAACCTTTTTTTCTTTATTTCAAACAACCATACTCACACAAAAAATAGGTTGATACTAATGGTTACTCTGAGCCTAGCTTGTTTGACCGTTAGGACTAACCTTCTTTTTTTTCACAGCGAATTAGTAGCGGTGATCACTCTGAGGTTACTCGTTTGATCATCGCAAACATCCGCCTAATTTTTTTTAGTTAATAAAGTACAAACATAATTTCGACTCCTTTTTATCACGCTTCCCGGTGAGCACGTTTTCAAACGTACAAACGCTCAATCACAAACCGGGTATTTACAACAGTCACTCTGGGCTTAGCTTGTTTGACGCTGTGAATACTTTTCTTTTTCGAATAAAGTCGTTAGTGGTGACCACTCTGGATTTATCTGTTTGGTCACTGTGAACGGCCTCCCGTTTTCGCAAAGTTTTCAAAAAATAAAAAATACCAACACAAATATTTTCTACCCAAGAACTACGTAGCTTTGATTTCTCCATCGCACCCAGAGATACGTAGGAGCGGGGGCCCACTACCGTCGAGCGCAAAAAACTAAATTTTTTATTAAGTCTTCCTTTCCGTTTTTTTTTTGCAAATAACAAAAAGGGTAAATTAAAATGTTTTCTTTAAACTATTTTTTCTACACATTAAATTAAAAGGTAACCTTTTTAGGATGTTGCGGGGTGCTTGTACCTTCCCCGCACTTAATCGACCCCCGAACCCAAAAACAAAGGTTTTTTCAATGTTTTCCTAAAAATAAATATTGATGGCGGCTCCATTGTACCAAAAACAACGAGGAATCCCTCCTCGGATTCTTCGGTCGCTACAGCTGGCGACTCCGCTGGGGACTTTTTTTAGAGGGTCAAGCCTAATTTAATTAAATGTGTAAATTATTTGTTAGTTTAGTACTTTATTTACCCTTAGTCTTTATATTCGCATATTGAACCTTAGGGTAGAAGACTTTTATACTGCTATTTGTTTTCTTGCAAACCTTAGGGTAGAAGACTTTTATATCGCTATCTGTTCGCTCTTTTGCAGTTTGGGTAGTTTAGGTTGCTTATATCACACACATCACCTACACCTATTTATTCACACACTTCTGAGTGGGGCCCTATACCCGGGTCTGAAAAATAAACTTAGGACGAGCGGAGATGATTAGTGACAGTCATTCTGGATTTATCTGTCTGACTCTCATGAAAATCTCAACCAGAGTATGCTCTTTCGCGGCATCCCACACCAGGTAGCTCGCTATCGTTGTGGGTCATATCGTGAAAGGGATTTTAGCTCTGGAAACCTTTGTGAGGAAGTGAATAGAACTACCTGAGAGGTTGATCACATAAGTGACCCTAGACCGTGACCTATATGTAAGACATAACCTGTTTAGGACACAAAAGCAATTCACCTACCTGTTGCATCATCGCAAAAACTTTTTATCTTTCAAAAAAAAAATCAAATAATGAAAACCATTTATTCTTTTTTCCTTTACGTATATTTTATGTGACTTGGTTAATGTTCCTCAAAATTTGAATCACCAAAATATGCTTTTATTAACGCATGTAACGTCTTTATTTAATTCATCATACATCATCATTATTTCACAAAAAAAAAATACAAAAAATCCTCACATTGCATGCTATTCATCTCATTTAGGTTTGCCGGGAATTGTAAGAGGTTCGAAAGTGTTGTCATAAGCAAGGCAATATGGGATCAAACTGTGAAGCAACCCAAACTCTGAACTACCCTATAGTGAAGCAGCCTAATCTGACAAGTCTAAGGGAATGTGCTGGTCGATTGCCGCCCATTGAGCGCAGGTCTTTTGATAGAGTGTATGGGAAGATTATTATGTTACTACAATTGGACGTGCAAACGGATGCCATTGCCGCTTTGAGCCAGTTCTACGACTCTTCATTAAGATGCTTCACCTTCAAAAATTTCCAGATGGCACCTACCCTGGAAGAATATACACAGATCCTCGGCTTTCCTCAACAAGACAAGGGACCCTACCAGTATCAGGGACAATACTACACAGATGAGAAGCTCGCCTCAATGTTACAAACCAGCAAAGAGAACTTGAAGCTCCGGAAGAAAAACCGAAATGGCATTGCAGGATTCCCACAAGAGTATCTGGAAGGCCAAATGAAATTCTTCGCCGACGCTAGAAATTGGGGTCCTTTTAAGCAGGTGTTAGCTTTGACTATCTTTGGCATTGTCCTATTTCCACGCCTTGAAAGATATGTGGACACAACAGCTATTGGCGTCTTCTTATCCTTCAAGGATCCGATTCCAGCCATGCTTGCAGACACTTACTGTACTTTCACTCATTATAGTGAGCTAAGGGGAAAAAGGATATCTTGCTGCCTACACGCCTTGTATGTTTGGTTTCTCACCCATGCTTTCGTTAACAAAGTCAGAGTAGAAGGCCCAATTGAAGACGCCAGAGGGTGTGATGTGAAGACAATGAACACTGGTGAATGGTTGCAAGTGCTGGGGGGCCTTCATGAATATAAGGTTCGTTGGAACCCATCATGGTGGAAAGAGAGGCCCACAGTAGTTTTTCAATGCGGAAGCTTTCAAAACGTCCCGCTCATGGGGACAAGAGGATGCATAAATTACAATCCTTCTCTAACTCTAAGACAGCTGGGGTACCCCATGCGAAATCCGCCCACCGAAGACATGTTAATCCCTTTTTACCTCCATGAAGGAAGCCCAAAAGAGGTTGACATGCTCCGGAAGATTTCTCAAGCGTGGGATATGGTCGTCCGCAAGGGACAAGAGCTTACTAAAAAGAGTGGCGATAAGGAAACCACCTTTCGCCAATGGCTCCAAAAGAGGATCCAAGACACCCAATTGCCTTACCAAAGTAAATACCTGAACCTACCCTTCCCACTGTTGAAGATTTAGATAAGCTTAAAGTGGCATTGTCAAAAGCCGAGGAAGAAAAGAAGGGCTTGCAGGCAGAGTTAGAGAAAGTGCTCCTAAAGAACCAGAAGTTGGAGGAAGAGAATGCAAGTAAGTCAGTGGCCATTGAAGACCGTCGCAAGCAGCTCAAGATCGAACAAAAGAACAAACTAGAGGTTCAAAGGTACCTAAGAGGGGCGAAGGAGGAAATAAAACGTTGCAACCTGAAAATGGACCAAGCCATCGATGATACATACAAATGGAAAAAGTTATGGGAAGAATCAATGATGGCTGAAAAGACCGCACAAAGCCTATTAATGGTATCAAAGAGAGAGTCCCGGATGATGGCAGCCGAGTTTGAAGAGCAAGTGAAAAGTATCAAGCAGGATAAAGATACCATTGAAGAGATACTCCGAGAATACCAGCAAGCCTTAAGAAGGGAGCATGAAAAATCTGATGAGCTGAACGACCATATCAGATATCAAGAGGAGGTCTACCACCAGCTGAAGACAGAAAGCATCTATTGGGAGAACCGCTTCGTGGAGTTGGTCAGCAAGATAGAAAACCATGAAGTCTTCATAGAGTTGAAGAATGAAAGCTTATACTGGAAAGACAGATTCTCAAAGTTGGCATGGCTGGCCGATCAAGCTATCGTAGGAATCCCCAAACGTCTAAAGGAGGCTAACGCGGCAATGCACCCGTTTAACACCCCGGTCCAAGTTTCCAAATTCATGGAGTTTTGCGAGGTTCTGATTGCCGAACTCCGGGAGAAGGCTGGCAGCGCTACTAGTAGAAAAAGAGGGAGGAGTGGAAAAATGAAAGCCATATGTATTTGAGTGAAATTTAAAGAACATTGTACTTTTCTTTTCGAAGTTTTATTTCCAAAATGTTGTACTTTCCTCCATCAATGAAGTTTGTTTGTCTCACATGCTGATCCTTTATATTGAAAATATTGTGGAACTTTAATTTGTGTACTTATGACAAATCAGGATGCGCTTGCAATTCCCGACCTAAAACAATAAGACTCATGCACACATGCATCATTCGCATTTTCATCCATCCATATACTCATACATATACTCATAACATGTGTCCCACCAACAGAGAATAAAAGACAAGCTGGTGCGTCAACATCGCTATTGGACTCGTTCTCAGGCCAGAAACATGGAAGAAAATCAGGACAATCCGCCTCAAGATATCCCGGATCAAGAAAATCCACCCCAAGACCTAGGCAATCAAGAGCTTAGGGCAGAAATAGATGGGATGAAAGAACAGATGGCTGAAATCTTAAAGGTCTTACAAACTCTGAGGGACAAAGACACAAGTGAAGATGTCTCCGCTGGGAATACGGAAAATCAAGTTACCAACCCTCCTCCTCCCAATGGACTCGGGATCCCGCATACAGTGCCCCCCACTGGGACTAATGACCAGGGTTACATATGGCCTCCTTACGGACTTCCACAAGGTTACACACCTCCGACAGTCAATGCTAGTCCAGAAGCCGGTCCCTCAGGAATCGCGGGCCAACAACAGCTTACACCAACGGGTCACGATGGTAATCCGGGGGCACCACAAGTTCAAAACCCGACCCCCGTCGTTGTACCACAAAGACTCCCACTTGGCTTCCCTCCACCGCCGATAGCTGACGCCCAGGCTCAGGGTTCCAACCTCAGGAATCTCACTCATTCACATACCCCAAATGTGAACCCAGCCATAGTTTCGATGATCCATCCTTACTATGGTATGAGTGGGCTCCCTCACAATCACTCTATGGAGAACCCTCAAGCCCAAGACAAACTACAAATGCTCGAGGAAAGGTTGAGAGCAGTTGAGGGATCCAATGTTGGTGCGAGAGATGCTTATGACTTGTGCCTCGTCCCTAACGTGGTCATCCCTCCAAAATTTAAGGTGCCAGACTTCGACAAGTACAGAGGGTCGACTTGCCCTGTAAGCCACTTAACCATGTACTGCAGGAGAATGGCGGCGTTTGCTCACGACGACAAATTGCTCATCCACTACTTCCAAGATAGTCTGTCTGGGGCAGCTTCGAGCTGGTACATGCAATTAGAACGTGCACATATCAGATGCTGGAAAGACCTAGCCGATGCATTTTTGAGGCAATACAAATATAACATTGACATGGCTCCCGATAGGACACAATTGCAGAGCATGACGAAGAGAGACAATGAGTCCTTCAAAGAATATGCCCAACGCTGGAGAGGTTTGGCTGCACAGGTGGTACCACCGTTGTTAGAAAAAGAGATGGTATCAATGTTCATGGATACTCTTCAATCCCCTTTCTACGACAGGTTGATTGGGAGCGTGTCTTCAAACTTTTCAGATATGATCGTCATCGGGGAAAGATTAGAGAATGGATGGAGAAACGGGAAGATTGCATATAGCTCCGCTGGAACCAGCAATCAGAAAAGACCCTTCCCAGGTTTCCCTAAAAAGAAGGAGGGCGAAGCTAATGCCATCTCTGGATCCGGAAAGCCTCCCTACAACAACCCCCGACAGACTTTACAAATACCTACTCAAACACCACAAGCCCCACCTCACCAAGTCAACTCAGGCTATAGACCACAAAACTACCAAGAAAGAAAGCCCGCCAATTTCGACCCAATACCCATGTCATACACCGACCTATTCAATCACCTCATCAGTCACAACTTGATCACTCCCCGTCCAATGAGACCCCTTCAACCTCCTTTCCCTAGGAGCTATGACCCAGAGGCCAGCTGTGGATTCCACGCTGGGGCAGTTGGCCATTCGACAGAAAATTGCAAGGCATTGAAATATGTAGTACAAGATTTAATTGAATCTAAATGGTTAACTTTCGCAGAAGATGGTCCGAACGTTGCCACTAACCCTCTGCCGGGGAACGGGAAAACCTCTGTCAATGCCATTGAGGAAGTTGAGGGGCAATTATTGGTCAGAAAAGTGGAAGACATTGTCACACCTCTGGACCTCATCCATGCTAATTTGTGTCACTTCGGAATCATTATGATGGGATGTGCCGGAAAGGATTCGTGTGTTGATCCTCTTTGTGTCGGATCGTGTGAAGCATTCAAGCCAGTCCTCCAAGACTTATTAGACCGACACATAATACAAATAGGTCTTCAAAAGAAAGAGGAAGACGTGTCAACGCTCCAGTCAAGCATTGACCAAAGCAAGAATATCAGGAAACCACTGGAAATCCATTACAAGAAGAACACACAGCCAGCTCCCACTGTGCCTAGACCAATCACCATTCAAGTGCCAGTTCCGTTTCCCTTTAAAAGCACCAATGCAGTCCCGTGGAGTTACGATATGAAGGTTCAGACCAACCCAGATGTCATTAACATCTCAGGGACCGGTGGTATGACTCGAAGTGGGCGCTTCTATGCCCCTGGAGGGCCTAGTGAGGACCGAACAAAAGAAGGGGAGGAAAGAGCCCGTAAGGGCAAAAGCACAGAACAGGAACCTGTCGATAAGAATGCAGGAAAGAAGACGCTATCCGAGCAAGAAGCCAGTGAATTTCTGAAGCTTATGAGACAAAGCGAGTATAAGGTGGTTGATCAACTGAACCAAACTCCCGCAAAGATATCTCTGTTGTCATTATTGCTCAGTTCTGATGCCCATCGTGCAGCATTGACAAAAGTATTGAATGAGGCCCATGTCGCTCATGACATCTCGGTCGGCCAATTTGATGGGATCGTCGGAAACCTTGTTGCAAGTAATTACCTCACCTTTACTGATGATGAGATTCCAACTGAAGGAAGGGGGCACAACAAGGCCCTACACATATCTGTGAAGTGCGGAGATTACTCTCTTGCTCGGGTACTTATTGACAATGGTTCATCTTTGAATGTATTACCCAGATCAACCATGGAGAAATTAGATGTGGACTGTTCATACATGAGACCAAGCTCCATATTAGTCAGGGCCTTTGACGGATCGAAGAGGGAAGTCATCGGAGAAATGGAATTACCTGTGCAAGTAGGTCCGGAGCACTTCGTGGTGACCTTCCAGATAATGGATATTGCCCCATCTTACAGTTGTCTCTTGGGGAGGCCATGGATCCACTCTGCAGGGGCAGTCCCCTCCTCTTTACACCAGAAGCTCAAGTTCATAGTCAACAATAAGCTGGTGGTTATTTTCGGTGAGGAAGAAATGCTGATAAATAAGTCCGCTCCCACTCGTTACATTGAGGCTGCTGAAGAGTCTTTCGAGACTGCCTTCCAAGCATTGGAAATCGCCAATACATCTGCTATGTTAGAACCCAAGCTATCCAAGACTGCCGTAATGGTTGCTAAGTTCATGTTGGGAAAAGGCTACCAAGCTGGAGGAGGCTTGGGAAAAACCGGACAGGGGATCCTGACGCCAATACAGCCAGAGGAGAACAAAGATAGGCATGGGATAGGATATCGGCCCAATCGCACTGACAAGAGAAGGATGGTGGAGGAAAAGAAAGAGCGGAGGTTAGCCAGACTTGAGGATAGGGTGCCAAATACGAAGAGGATCACCATCTGCGACATCAAGGAAAGCTTTCGGAGTGCGGGAATGTTGAACCCCAATCAGATCGCCGCAGTTGAGGACGATCTAGGCGCTGAAGAAGGTGTCGTCAGTCTTGTACGCCCTTGTCCTGCAAACAAAAGACTCAAGAATTGGGAGATCATTGATTTTCCTGTGGTTTTTAGTTCAAAGTAATGTTTCTATAATGTAATCCTCTGGCTCTGCCCAAGGCCTTAGGATATTTCATTCGGGCACGCATGTTTTCCTTTCAGTATTAATATCAATGCAACGTTATTTCAGTTCCCAATAAACTCTCGTTTTTCTTTTCTTGTTATATTCGCTTCTTATTTTCTTTCTTTCGTTTTTATTCCGTTAATTTACGCTAATGCAGATCCGAAAAAAATGTCTTTGAAAACAACAACGCCAATAATCCATATTGTAACTTTGATCACCCTATCAATCAAACTGAGGAAGATGTTGAGGATAATTGGGAAACCCCTCCAGAGTTAATGAGAATGATGGAACAAGAAGAAAAAATAATCGAACCCCACGAGGAATCAACTGAAACGATCAACTTAGGCACGGAGGAAGACAAAAAAGAAGTTAACATTGGCACCACATTGAAAGACAGCGAGCGAGAGAAATTGGTTAAGTTGTTGTTTGACTATGTTGACGTCTTCGCATGGACATACCAAGACATGCCCGGACTGGACCCCAACATAGTCGAGCACAAGTTACCAGTAAAACCAGAATGCCCGCCGGTAAAACAAAAGTTAAGAAGGATGAAACCAGAGATGTCATTGAAAATCCGAGATGAGGTTAAGAAGCAGTTCGATGCTGGGTTTTTAGCAGTAGCAAAATACCCTCAATGGGTAGCCAATATTGTACCGGTCCCAAAGAAAGACGGTAAGGTTCGGATGTGCATCGATTATCGAGATTTGAACAGAGCCAGCCCCAAAGATGACTTCCCTTTGCCTCACATCGATGTCCTGGTAGATAGCACAGCACAACACTCTCTGTTCTCCTTCATGGACGGATATTCCGGATACAACCAAATTAAGATGGCCCCCGAAGACATGGAGAAAACCACCTTCATCACTCTCTGGGGAACCTTCTGTTACAAAGTAATGCCATTCGGACTTAAGAACGCTGGTGCAACGTACCAAAGGGCAATGGTCGCATTATTCCATGATATGATGCATAAGGAAATAGAGGTTTACGTGGATGACATGATTGCAAAATCCAAGACTGAAGAAGAGCATATCGTCAATCTGCAAAAACTCTTCGAACGTCTCAGGAAGTTCAAACTCAGATTAAACCCTGCCAAATGCACTTTCGGTGTAAGATCGGGAAAGTTGTTGGGTTTCATAGTCAGTCAGAGGGGAATAGAAGTAGATCCAGCCAAAGTACGAGCAATACTAGAAATGCCGGCACCGAGCACTGAAAAAGAAGTTCGTGGTTTCCTGGGAAGATTGAACTACATCTCTAGGTTCATATCGCAGCTAACATCTACATGCGAGCCTATCTTCAAGCTTCTGTGCAAAAACCAAGAAACAAAGTGGAATGATAATTGCCAAGAAGCCTTTGAAAAGATCAAGAGGTACCTCCAAAATCCACCGATTCTGATGCCGCCTGTGCAGGGCAGACCTCTCATCCTGTATCTAACAGTGCTAGACAAGTCAATGGGTTGTGTACTGGGGCAACATGATGAATCCGGAAAGAAGGAACATGCCATCTACTATCTAAGCAAGAAATTCACCGAGTGCGAGACAAGATACTCATTGTTGGAAAGAACGTGTTGTGCTCTAGCCTGGGCTGCACGTCGTTTGAGGCAGTATATGCTGAGCCACACGACTTGGTTGGTATCTAAAATGGACCCAGTCAAGTACATTTTTGAAAAACCCGCTCTCACAGGGAGGATCGCTCGCTGGCAAATGCTGCTATCTGAATACGACCTTTTATATGTCACCCAAAAAGCAATCAAGGGTAGTGCATTGGCCGAGTACTTGGCACACCAGCCCATCGAAGATTACCAATCAATGCAGTGCGATTTCCCAGACGAAGATATAATGGCTCTATTCGTAGAAGGGAATCCTCCGGACAACGAAAGGTGGAGAATGTTATTCGATGGCGCTTCTAATTTATACGGGCACGGGGTCGGAGCTGTACTGATCTCTCCTGATAACCGCTTCATACCGTTTACCGCTAGACTGAGTTTCTACTGCACCAACAACATTGCAGAATATGAAGCGTGCGTCCTAGGCATCAAAGCAGCCCTTGAATGGAAAGTCAAAAGACTCGATGTATATGGGGACTCAGCTTTAGTCATCCACCAGACAAAAGGTGACTGGGAAACCAGGGATTCCAAATTAATTCCTTATCATGATCACATCCAAAAGATGGTTGAACAATTTGAAGAGATCACTTTCCATCATCTCCCTCGCGAAGAAAATCAGTTGGCCGATGCTTTGGCGACTTTGTCATCAATGTTCAACATCAATAACGACAAGAGTCTGATATTCATCCGAATCCAACATCGAGACCTACCGGCACATCATTGTGTGGCAATCGAAGAAGAGCCTGACAGTAAACCTTGGTATTACGATATCAAGCACTATATCACAAACAGAGAATATCCTCCTGGTGCCACCGAGAATGATAAGAGGACACTTAGGAGGCTGTCAATGGGTTTCTTCTTAAATGGGGAAGTGCTTTACAAGAGGAATCACGATATGGTACTCCTCAGATGTGTAGCAGAAGAAGAAGCAGAAAGAATTATGAAGGATGTCCATGAAGGCTCGTTCGGCACCCATTCTAATGGGCACACCATGGCAAGAAAAATCCTAAGGGCTGGCTACTACTGGTTGTCAATGGAGACTGACTGCTTCAACTACGTCAGAAAATGCCACAAATGTCAAATCTATGCCGACAATATCCATGTACCACCTGCCTCTCTGAATGTCCTAACAGCACCATGGCCATTCTCAATGTGGGGAATGGATGTCATCGGTCCCATCGAACCCAAGGCATCAAACGGGCATCGTTTCATTCTTGTCGCTATTGATTATTTCACCAAATGGGTCGAGGCCGCTTCTTACGCCAGTGTAACAAAATCAGTGGTTGTTAGGTTCATAAAGAGAGATTTAATTTGCCGCTACGGTCTTCCAAATAAGATCATCACGGACAATGGGACAAACCTGAACAATAAGATGATGAAAGAGTTGTGTGACGACTTCAAAATCCAGCATCATAATTCCTCCCCATACCGTCCAAAGATGAATGGGGCAGTTGAGGCAGCAAATAAGAACATAAAGAAGATCGTGCAAAAGATGGTAGTGACCTTCAAGGACTGGCATGAAATGTTGCCCTTCGCTTTGCACGGGTATCGGACCTCTATCCGCACGTCAACAGGGGCAACACCATTCTCACTAGTATATGGGATGGAAGCAGTTCTTCCCATCGAGGTGGAAATACCCTCCCTGCGAGTGCTAATGGAAACAAAATTGGAGGAAGCAGAATGGGTTCAAGCTCGTCTGGATCAGTTGAACCTCATAGAAGAAAAGAGGGTAGTTGCTTTGTGTCATGGGCAGTTGTACCAACAAAGAATGAAAAGGGCTTATGATAAAAAAGTGCGCCCCCGCCAGTTTCAAGAGGGAGACCTCGTGCTCAAGAAGATGTTGCCTATCCAAAAGGATTCCCGTGGAAAATGGACCCCTAACTATGAAGGACCTTATGTGGTAAAGAAGGCATTCTCTGGAGGAGCATTGATTCTCACAAAAATGGACGGTGAAGACCTCCCACTCCCAGTGAACTCGGACGCAGTCAAGAAGTACTATGCCTAAAGAAATATATGGAAAAAAGAGAAAGATGAGCCAAGCAAAAATAAGCTCGCTAGGTCGAAAACCCGAAAGGGCGGCCTAGGCAAAAATTAGAGCGACCCGGTGGACTGAAAACTCTGAAGAGCGGTCCAGGCAAAAATTAGGGTCAGAAGTTGGACTTCAAGCTACAAAGGCAATCAACAACTCCAAAAGTTGGACGATGAAGGCTCAAAGTTGTGGTAATGGGCGATTGACGTTATTACTTCAAAGACACACAATCAAAAGATCTGCTTTCCTTGTATCTTTTTATTCTCTTTCTTTTTGTAGTTTAAACTCCCATTGTAATTTTCAGACAGTGCGATTTTCTGCGCAGTTGTTTTCATTTGAATATTAAACACTTCCTTTATTCTCTCATTTCCCTATTATCGCAAAAATAACGTGCATGGTAAACAATACTGAATTGTGGAACATATGCATGATCACAAGCATTATATTCACTGCGAAATTTCTAAAAATCACAAAAAAAAAGATGATCTCTCACAAATTTGCAAGAAGGACGGATGCATAATCACTTCAGCAAATCTTAAATAACCCGCACTTTGGCACCACTGCTTGAGGCAACCCTCGTATCCCACGTCAAGAGTCATGCGAGTTTGATAATGCCAGCAAAGTCAATAAAGAGCAAAAAGAGCAAAAGAGCAAGAAAAGAAAATAAAAAAAAAAAGGGGCCGAGAACAAAAGCCAAAAAAACAAAATCATTCCACATTTCATCCATCATGTCATCAATTACTTAACTACATGCACGCATGCATCATTCATTGCAAGTGTCTGTGAAGATAATTTTATTTTGTGTCGTTAGCACCAATTCTTCAGACCCCCAGCGGTCCTTCTGAGCCCAGGCGCTCCTTCAGACCAACAATGGTCCTTCAATCCAGATCGCACGTCGCGTTATCGAGCAACCGACGGATCATCCGGCCCCAGGCCCTTCAGACTAGCTGTGTCCGCCTAAAAACACAGTGCACGTCCTTTGTGGTTATATCAGTTCCGGACCTGATTAACCCTAATGGCCGCTCGAAAAAAGGCCACCCCCAGACCGTATCTCTAGTACCATAGCTAGAAGCGCTCCTTCAGACCCATTGGTCCTTCAGGCTTAGGCATGCCCCTCAGACCCCGACGGTCCCTCAGTCGAATTCAGGTCGATGCGCCAAGCATTGATTTTTGAGCTAGACCTTCAGAGCCCCAGTGCTCCTTCAGATCCCCAGCGATCCCCCAGAGCCCCGGTGCTCCCTATTTACTTTCTGTCTAAAGCAACCCAGTTTTCATAATTTTCAAACCAAAAGAGAAGAAGCAACACAAATTCTCAGTCTGGACAAAATTAGCGTTTTGTTATCTTTATTTCTATTTTCCTCGAGAAATTGGGAACCCCTCCTATTTCCTAGCAAAATATAAATAAAGAGGGGCAGCTGTAATACCCTAATTTTGTCCTATCCAAAAAAAAAGAAATTTTATTTATTTTTGAGAAAAATAATATTCTTTTTTTCATGCCATGTTTTATATTTTTAGTTTGCTACAAGTTTTAATTTTTGAAAAAAAATAATAATTAGAAGTATCAAAACAAAATAGACAAAGAAGAAAATAGGGGGGTCTGTAAAAAATATATGGAGGTGCAATCAGGATTGAGCCATTTAAAGCCCATTCCTCCACCAAGCCCTAGCCCAATTCGCATGACCCAACCCAACAACAACAAAAAACCTAACCCACAACCCATAACCCATAACCCAACTCATCACAAAACCCTAATTTCCCTCCTCCTAACCCTAATTCGACCACCCCCCCTTTACCCTAAAAGCCATCCACATTCACTCTCCCCCTTAACCCAAAAAATCATCCACATTCATCCCCAAAAACCCTCCTCCATATTCGACCCCACCCCCCTTTTTCCTCCTTGAAATTTGCATTCTCTCTTCCACACTCCACCTCTCCTCTTTTCTCTCAATTCCACTTCCCCACACTTCCCACTTCCCCATTTTTTCCCTTCCCAATACACTCAACCTCTCTCTCTCCCATTCCTACGCCTACTCCTCTCTCTCTCTCATTCCCAACGGCTCACTCACTCTCTCTCCCCTCTCCCATGTTCACTTCCTCACTCTTTCTCCCTCACACACTTCACATCACACTTCCTTTCCACTCACTCAACCTTCACTTCATCCTCTCTTTCTCTCCCTCACCCCACGGCTCTCTCCTCTCCCCTCCTCTCACACACTCATTTTCTTTTCTCTTCACACACTCATCCATTCCTCTCCCTATCACACACTTCACACATGGCACTCCCTTCCTTCCTCTCACCTTCTCCATGCCCATACCTTCGACCATCACCTCTCCCCTCATCTCTCATGTTTTCATTTTTTATTTTCCCCTTCAACAACTCTCCCCTAACCCCCATATCATGTCAGAAAAATCACTGTGCAAGTTGATGAAGAGAAGCAAGGGCAACATTTTTTTGTATAAATAGGGTCACAGAAATTCGAAGAGGGGAGGTTTTTCTGGTTTTAAGAAAAAAAGGGGGAAAGATCTTCTGAAAAAAAATTAGGGTTTCTCTTCTCTTCCTCCTTCCTAGATTTTTTTTATTAGTTTAAAAGTTCACTTGTATTGAAGAATTTCGAAGAAGGAAATTTCTTCAACATTTCTGGATTCTTGTTGTTAAGGTACTAAAATGTAATGTTTTATGTAGTATTGCTTTTTTTATTTTTTTTTAGCAACTGTAATTGTTCATATGAGTGTTGTTCATTTTTATTATTTTTATTTTTTACGCTACTTTTTTGTTTATTATTATTGTTCACGTTTTTAGATATTATTATTGTTGTTTTTTTTATAAATTTTAGTTACTGTTTTTGTTATATAAATACTATTTGTTTTTTTTATATATTAGGTACTAATTTTCGGATTAAAAAAAGTGATAAAAAAAATGTTGTTTTTTTAAAAAATGGTTACTAATTTTCGGATTTAAAAAAGTGATAAAACAAATGTTGTTTATTAAAAAATGGTTATTAATTTTCGGATTAAAAAAAGTGATAAAAAAATGTTGTTTTTTTTTTTATAAATGGTTATTAATTTTCGGAGTAAAAAAAAGGTGTAAAAAAAAATGTTGTTTTTTTTAATAAATGGTTACTAATTTCGGATTAAAATAAACCTAAAAAAAAAGTGTTAAAAAAAAAATATATGTGTTCTTTTTTATTTAGTTACTAATTTTCGGTTTAAATAAAGCCTTTTTAAAAATACTGAAAAATATTTTTTAAAATAAATGGTTACTAGTGTCACTACCCTTTTCTAAAAAAAATATAATAACAAAAACCTTTTTTTCAAAAAAAAAGTAAAAAGGCACCCTTTTAACTATGACAACAAAAAAAAAACGACAAAAGAATTTTTCTCCATAATCCGCTTTCAAAACACCAGGCTTGTTTAGTCTAGGTTCTGTTTTTTTCAAAAAAAAAGCGCTTCAAGAATCACGTGTCCTAGAGTCAAATAGCAAGAAGTAAAAGTGAACCAATCAATCGTTTTTAGCGTCAAAACGCTATTTGCACCCCGCATTCTCGTAAAACAGCGAACCCATCCATTATTTTTTTACTACAAGCCCATCTTTTCAAACACAACCTAGTTCACAAAAAAAAAACGATTTGGTCTCACTGTTCACACCCCCCATTCTTGATACAACACTCCTTGTCGCTAATTGTGCCTCCCTTTTTTACTACCACCCATTCCGCTTTCATTCATACCATAATGCTTTCAAACCTTTTTTTCTTTATTTCAAACAACCATACTCACACAAAAAATAGGTTGATACTAATGGTTACTCTGAGCCTAGCTTGTTTGACCGTTAGGACTAACCTTCTTTTTTTTCACAGCGAATTAGTAGCGGTGATCACTCTGAGGTTACTCGTTTGATCATCGCAAACATCCGCCTAATTTTTTTTAGTTAATAAAGTACAAACATAATTTCGACTCCTTTTTATCACGCTTCCCGGTGAGCACGTTTTCAAACGTACAAACGCTCAATCACAAACCGGGTATTTACAACAGTCACTCTGGGCTTAGCTTGTTTGACGCTGTGAATACTTTTCTTTTTCGAATAAAGTCGTTAGTGGTGACCACTCTGGATTTATCTGTTTGGTCACTGTGAACGGCCTCCCGTTTTCGCAAAGTTTTCAAAAAATAAAAAATACCAACACAAATATTTTCTACCCAAGAACTACGTAGCTTTGATTTCTCCATCGCACCCGGAGATACGTAGGAGCGGGGGCCCACTCCCGTCGAGCGCAAAAAACTAAATTTTTTATTAAGTCTTCCTTTCCGTTTTTTTTTTGCAAATAACAAAAAGGGTAAATTAAAATGTTTTCTTTAAACTATTTTTTCTACACATTAAATTAAAAGGTAACCTTTTTAGGATGTTGCGGGGTGCTTGTACCTTCCCCGCACTTAATCGACCCCCGAACCCAAAAACAAAGGTTTTTTCAATGTTTTCCTAAAAATAAATATTGATGGCGGCTCCATTGTACCAAAAACAACGAGGAATCCCTCCTCGGATTCTTCGGTCGCTACACTCTCCCTCGTGAGTTTCCCTTCCATTTAGAGCTCAACTCCAACACCTCCTTTAACCTGTTCAAGATTTTGTACACAAAAGGAGGAGAAGCATCAGACTTAACAGTCAACATAACTAAAGCGTGAAAGCAGCAGGAGCTTGGAAGAGGGATATTTGTGCTCAGAGCACTTTATACACCAAAGAAGGAAACGCATCGAGAGATGAAAATCAGAAAAACAGCAGACAAAATAGACCACACAATACAAAACTTCCTATAAGTTAACATTCAAAAACAGAAGCAAAGGGGGGGGGGGGAGGAAACAATAGGGAAAAATCAGTAAAAACAATAACAACAACAAACACAGGAACCAAAACAGTAACCGTCCCTCTCCCCTCACCGTCTCCTCTCTCCACCGCACCCACTCTCCCTACGCCGTCGCCTCTCTCTTCCCCCACCGTGAACACCCACCACAACAACAAAACCGTACGCCACCTCCACCAATTAGAAACGCTTCCAAGCAACCACTGTCATAACCACCACCGGCCAACGACCACCCCATCACCACCAAACACGTCGCCGCTAGCCATGAATTCCCAGAGAAACCAAAAACAGTAAACATCAAAAATAAAATCAGAACAAGATAGAGAAGAAGAGGAAATAAGCAGAACAGCAAAAAACAAAAAAGGAGAACGGAACTCACCCCTTAGACTCCGACCACCGTAGACGGTGGCCGTTGGCTTGAACACGCCGTCGTCAACCCACCGCCGTATGTTCACAGTCGCCGGCGCGTTCGCGAAAGCCCGCTCCGTCGCGTTGCCGTACCAGTCTCGGTTGTCAAACCGCCGGAGCCCACCTCCTAGCCGTGAGCACAGTCGCAGTCAGCCCGCCACCTTACCCCTCTTCGCGGCGGCCTCATCAAATCCACTCTTTTCTCCCCATTTTTTTGTCATCGGTGCCGTGGAAGGGAAAAGTAGATCTATGGCTAGGGGAGGAAACTTTGCGCCGTATGAGAGAGTTCAGTGGTGGAGGGAGAGAAGAGCGAACACAGCGCCGTGGAGAGGGAGAGGAGGCGAGGCGGAGTTGAGTTGGAGAGAGAGATCGAGGCGGAGTTGAGTTGGAGAGAGAGATCGAGGCTGGGGTTGAGGGAAGAGAGTGGCGCAGTGGAGGGAGGAGATAAGATTGGGATGGGGTGAGTGAGGGAGATGGATACGGCGCGCTGAGAGAGAGAGGAAAAAGGTTTAGGGTTTGACATTTGTGGAAAGGGGGCGCCGTGGGTGAGTGGAGAAAAAAATTAGGGTTTCTAAATTTGGATTTAAGTTTTTATAGTAGGAGGGCAAGGGCGTTTTCGTCTTTTCCTTTCTTTTTATTTTTCAGACTTCTAGTCACACCCTCGCGTTTTACTTCGCGCACTCCCCCCTTTGAGGCCCACGTTTCCTGCTTCGGCCCATTCCTTTTTCCGTTTCAAAAAGAAGCACAGCCCAGCTCACAAAAACAAGCTGGGCTCGCTGTTCACACCCCCCTTTTTAAAAATGCAGCCTCTTTCACTATCTGCACCCCAATTTTAATAATATAGCCCCCCTGTAACTTACACCCCATTTTACTGCTGCACCCCACTGTTTCCCTTTTTAAATTTTGTTTCTTTCCCCTAAATAAATTTATTTTTTCACAAAATCTTTTTTCCCAAATAACAGATTTTCTTTTCCCTAAATAAGAACCAACCCAATTGCGAAAACTCATTAAATCAAAAACTTTGTTAGTGGTCTTGCGAAGCCTTTGCTTGCATGATTATTAACAATGGAGTGCTAGTGATGGCCACCCATAGTCTTTGTTAGTTTGGTCATCATGAAGACTTTCATTTTTTCAAAAGGAGATTTTTACATGCACTTAAGTGGGTTTTAGTAATGAACACCCATAACCTTTGTTAGTTTGATCGTTATGAACGCCCTTCACTTTTCAAAGCCAAAGAAAAAAGACTTTCACTTTCAAGGCTCGTTAGAACTACGTCGCTTTGATTCCCATTTGGGATACGTAGGAGCGAGTCACATTCTCGTCAAGCGCAATCATAAAAAGTGTAGCATTTGCATAACAAAAAGAAAAGAGTTATTTTCATAACAAAAAAAGAATCACTTTTGCAAACCAAGATCATTTTCAGAACAAAAACCTTTTCCTTTTTAAAATCATTTTCAACCCATCGTCGCTAGTGGTTAATCAGAACCTTTGTTCGTCTAGCCATTGGTGGCGATGTCTTTTTCCCCAAAGAACAACAAGCGATGATCACTCATAACCTTTGTTAGTTTGATCATTCGTGGCAATCAATCTCTTTCGAAAACCCCTTTCAAAAGAACAAATAAAAACGAGTCGCTACTAATAGTCAATCAGAACCTTTGTTCGTCCGACTGGCGGTAGTGACTCTCATTTTCAAGAGTACTTAGCGGTGATTACCCATAACCTTGGTTAGTTTAATCATTCACTAAATGCTCGTCCTATTTCAAAAACTCACTAAAAAGATAAAAGACAAAAACCTTTTTCAGGACAAAGAAGAACTACGTAGCTTTGAGTTCTCCATCGCACCGGGAGATACGTAGGAGCGGGCCATGTCCCGTCAAGCGTTTTTTTTTCTAAAAACCCATTTTCCCCCTTTTTTCATAATAAGTAAAGATTTTCATTAAGAATTTTTCAATAAGAAGTAGAGAGGCAAAATTAAGTATTTTCAAGTCAACACACTAAAACCACACATTTAATTAAAGGTTCCCTCTCAGTAGAGAGGACGTGTGGGGTGCTAACACCTTCCCTGCGCGTAACCGACCCGCGAACCCTATTCTCTAGTTTCGCAAGACCAATCGCTTTCCAAAAAAGGTTTTCCTAATATTTTCCTTAATAAATATTGGTGGCGGCTTCATTGTCTTAGGAAAAGTTGTGAACG
The DNA here is from genome assembly GCA_039519185.1 of Astragalus membranaceus. Lineage (NCBI taxonomy): Eukaryota > Viridiplantae > Streptophyta > Magnoliopsida > Fabales > Fabaceae > Astragalus > Astragalus membranaceus. The sequence continues at coordinate 63,752,742 of CM076846.1, read as the reverse complement.
AGGAAGGTTCTCCCTCGGGGACTTTTTCGGGCGCAACAATCAGATCGTCATCGCTTCCTTGGTTCTCATCGCTTCTCCGATCGGTTCTCATCGCGTCTCAGATCGGGTCTCGTTGCTTCTCAGATCGCTGTTCTCCTTCCCTGTTCGTGGCTTCTTCGCTGTACGCGTTTTTTGTTGGAAAGATATTTTTTTAGCATTTGTGGTTGGGTGTGCGCTGTTGGAAAGATATTTTCAAACAACCGACGCTAAATGTCTCACTGATGGACATTTAGCATCGGTTGTTTCAAACAACCGACGCTAAATGTCTCACTGATGGACATTTAGCATCGGTTGTTTGAAACAACCGACGCTAAATGTCTCTAAACGTCATTAAAAATGACATTTAGCATCGGTTATTCAAACAACCGATGCTAAATGTCATTTTACACATTTTAGTTTCCTTGGTTTTTGATCATACCGTTACTATTCACGTTAAAAGAAAACCTGCAGATTACACAAAACCAGCTTCACATTTCTAATACCTCAGTGCAGTTCTAAACCTATTGCATCACAGACATACACAAAACCAGCTTCACATTTCTAATACCTCATTTTACACAAAACCAGCTCACATACAGTTCTAATACAATATGCAGTCACAATTCTAATACATTATTACACAAAACCAGCTTCACATTTCATCTAGTACAATTCTAATACCTCAGTGTTTACATTAACAGAAAACCAGACCATATAAAAAATTTGTTCACATTTCATCTAAACTAGAAATAGAAATAGAAAACCAGACCAAATAAAAAATTTGTTCACAATTCTAATACTATCAATTCACAAATACTAGAAATAGAGAATAAATTGAACAAGTTTAAACAATGCTAAACAATGTATCTTTTTGCTCCGTACGAATCTTCATATAGAATTCTGCCCAAAGCTGACGAACCTTAAGAAGCTCCTCTTCGGTGTATGCCTTTGAGTCATCAAATACCTACAAGTTTAAAAATTACTCAAACAAATTATATTCAATCATTCTATAATTCTAAATAGATGTGTAAAGTATAATTTTAACCAAAAATTTATACCTGCTCCCAATTATCAACAACACTAGCATTCACAATGGTCAGCATAAAGTTCATCACATAATATCCACAATGAAAACCATTCCGTTGTGTTGGCATCTACACACAAATGAATTAACAAAGTTAACCAAATATATATATATATATATATATATATATATATATATATATATCATATATGAATTCACTCCAAATTAAATCAACTCCATATTTTAAATTACTTACTGTAGGGTACAACCACGTGGGGGCAGATGTAGAATAACCTTTGACAGCTCTAATAACATAATATAAAAGTATTTATAAAATTTCAACCCAACTTAAGTTCAAATACTACAATCTAAACCAAGATAAAAAAAAACAAACTTACTTGCTAAACATTTCTTTGATTGTTTTGTTTGGTTTGCGGCATAAGGAACACATCCAGACCACAGTATTTTGAGATGGGATTAAGACAGCTAGTTGCCAATGTCCGCTGCAACATCGATAAACTTAAATTAAGCAACACACAAAGAAATGCATGTTACACACAATAAACTCAGAATGACACAAGAAAATCAGAATCAGAAGACTAACATGCATTTCACCATTCACCAACAAAACAACTAGTAATCAAAACAAGGAACTATGTTGCTGTTACCTATGGCAAAATGGAGCAATATATACTCCCTTATTGGTGGTCATCAATTTGTCTTGAAGGTTTTGAAGGACAACATTCATGGGTATATCCTTCACGTTAAGCTTGTAAGGACACACAAATCCATATAAGTCATCAATACCTCTTTCAACACATTGACGATGCAAATATCTAGTGGCAAGTAAGAAAAACTATCAGATCGATTAATATATGTAAAATGTGAGAAATTTATATAATGGAATAGACTTTACTACTTACGTGCACCATATGGCCAAATGGCTCAATTCAAGCCACTCTTCACCAGAAATCATGTCCGTGATCTCTTTGAAGGAGACAAAGCACTCATGATCTTCATGCTGCAACCATATCCTAGCATGTCTCTTATCAGCATACCCTGTCACAAGCATCTCTTTCATCCAATCGATATTGGCCTCCTCCTCCACATGAGATGGTGAGTAGCTAGCCTTAGATCCAACAGTTGTCATGGGAGAGGGAACCTGAACACCCGCATTTTGAATTCCTCCACATGAGATGGTGTGCTGAATAATTAAAACATACATATAAATTAAGTTAGTATTTATGAAATGATTCAAATAATAAAACAAATCTAGTAATAAAAACATATACCTCTGCCAACGCTTTGCGAACTCGGTCTTGCACCATCACTTCCACATCCTCCATAATTTCTTTCATCAACTCCGCTTTGTCAACTTGTGAGCTACTCGAGGCAAAACGTGCCACACCTCCAAAGTATCTCTTTAACCCGACACCTTTTCCAGCTCCCCGAACACGACCGGGATGCTCAGGTGTTCCAATGGCAACAGTCAAAATATCATTCTTTCCTTGAGGAACGAAAGATCCTTGGCTACTCATAACCGCAAGTTCATCCTGCAACAAAAGCATGTTCACATGTTACAATTTAACAAATTAAACAAAACATACTAAGTTCCACAGCTTCCACACAACATTTTACTTACAATCTTAGATCCAACTGATGCTGACGACTCGGATACATAAGATCCAGACTTGCTTTTGCGGCCAGCCTTCCACAGCTCATGACGCTCTGGAGATGTAGGCTCCACCTCCAAATCAGGATCACCAGACTCCTCCTGGATTTTTTTGATTTGTTCTTCTTTCAAAGCCTTCTTCAACTTTTTATAACCACCTGGCCCCATTGTGTGGTTATATTTATTATTTTTTTGAATATTCTTGGCAGCTTCTCTCTTAGCCTGTTACAAAGGACAAACACCACCATATTTACAACATATCGTTAATGTTTAAGAAACTAAAATAGTTATAGTTAAAACAATACCACAAACTCCTCAGTAATGCGACTGTTATAAAATGCGGCCCATGTCTCGAGAGATATGTTGCTGTACTTGTGACATGGATTTTTTTGACCATCTGTATCCCCACTACCAAAGACATATATTCTGGTGAGACTTGTCTTGAACTGTCTCCAACAAAGATTGATATGAGACATCCAAGTCTTCTTGAATTCATTACTCTCGGGAACATCAAATGTTAGCAGTACATCATCCCAAGCAATCTTTTTTGTCTCGTCATCAACATCACTCCACTTCATTGGCAATATGCTTATCTTTGTTCGTGCAACCACCCCTAAATAGGTCTTGAATTTGTTAGCATACGGACCAATAAGATCTCCTTTACTATCAATATCCACTCTGAATTTTTGACCATCTGGGCACCTAGAAGTGAACTTTTTTAATGATGTTGGACGTCTGGTATTCTTTTTTGGAGGATCACTGAAATCATCCATGATAGCTGTTTAAACAAAGGAAACAAATTATATCAGTCATTCTTATGATAAGATACTGGATCATACGACATTACTAAATAAATCATGTAGGTAAGGAAATATAAACATTGTTAAGTTCAAACAATACAATACAACTTTTCATTCATCTTGTTAAGTTCAAAACTAGTGACTTTAAATATAACATACTGGATCACACTTCATATATTTGAAGAATTGTTTGCATGAATCTGTTCTTTTCAAGACTAGTGACATTAGTTTGTCATTATATCAAATCTCTCATTCACCAACACAGCACCTTCATCATCTTCCACCAATACTGTTACTGATAACCAAACCTCACCAACAGCCAATACAGCAACCACCTCACCTGTTCCAACACATTTTGCAGCCCCTCCCATCACTACAACTACAACTAACCTCTCCATTCCAACCACAACTAACCCTACCACCACACCAACCACCAACCATACATCTACCTCTCAACCAACTAATACTCACTCTATGCAAACAAGATCAAAATCAGGTATCAATTTACCTAGACTCCATCCCTCTGTTTTCCTTACAACCACTGAACCTTCCTCAGTTAAACAAGCCCTCAAAGACCCCAAATGGCTTGCAGCAATGCAAGCTGAATTCACAGCCCTGCAAAACAACAACACTTGGTCCCTAGTTCCCTTACCACCTAATAGGAAAGCTATTAATATAAATGCAACGACAATGAACTTCCCGGGTTGACCCGTCCGAGCAACGACAAACTAACAGTACAAACAATTTAACAGTACAAACAAAAGAAAATGAATAAGTAATATATATACCGAGAAGCAGATGCAAGAGTGAGAAGCGGGTTTGACAATGAACTTCCCGGGTTGACCCGTCCGAGCAACGACGATTTCCGGTTCGCGCTATTCGTATATCACTCTACTCAGCCTTCCACTTCCTATAACACAAACAATTTAACAGTACAAATTAGTAGTGGACCTCTTAATATAAATGTACAAAATAAAACAATCTTCAATCTTCAATAAATCAGAATCGAAATCAGATACTCAGTGGAACATAGCTTCTCCAATGAGATACTCACTGTCATTCAACAAAACTCACTCTCACAATCTTCAATCACAATAAACAAACACCAAAAGATAAGCATCATTAATAAATCAGAATCGAAATCAGAAGCTTACGAAATGAAACCGGTAAAAATAAAGGGAGGTGCAACAACAACATCTGATTTTTGCTATTAAACAAGAAAAACGAATCACGAAAAGTAACTGGAAAAATCATAATCATGAAAACTTAGGGTTTCGAGAGAAAACAAAAACGAAAACGAATCATGGTGTGATTTTTGCTATTAAACAAGAAAAACGAAAACAAAACACTGATTTTCAGAGATGCTTACCTAAGATTTGTTTGGGTTTCGAAGATGAAAACTTAGGGTTTCGAGCGAGCAAGGCGACAGCGAGTAAGGAGATGGCGACGACGAGCAAGACGATGGCGACGAAGAGCTACGACGACGGCTATGACGAGAATGCGACGACGGCGACGACGAGCAAAGAACGGTAGCAGGGACTGTGTTGATTTTCAGCGTTCTTCTTCTTTCTTTCTCTTCAGCAACGACAGCCACGACGACCAAAGAACGGTGACGGGGACTGTGGCGAGGGAGAAGGCCACAATGCGAAGAAGATTCAGAGGGTGAGAGGGTTGAGAACGGGAGAGAGTTCAGTGAGATTCAGAGACTGAGAATGAAAGAGTAACGCGAAAGAGTCCTTTCGATGATAGAAAGGAAATAATAAAATTCGACTTTTACCATCGGTTGTTTGCAACAACCGACGCTAAATGTCTCAGACAAACACTTTTAGCAGCGGTTGTTACAACACCCGACGCTAAAGAGTCCTTTCGATGATAGAAAGGAAATAATAAAATTCGACTTTTACCATCGGTTGTTTGCAACAACCGACGCTAAATGTCTCAGACAAACACTTTTAGCAGCGGTTGTTACAACACCCGACGCTAAATGTCTAACGCACATACATTTAGCATCGGTTGTTTAAACAACCGACGCTAAAAGTAGGCGCGAAAAATGAAATCTTCCGTTTAATTGCAAAATTGCCACCGGTCACACATTTAGCATCGGTTGTTCAAACAACCGATGCTAAATGATGCTTAATAATGTCATTTTTCCACTAGTGATAGCTGCTTCTAATGGGTGGTGTCTCCACCAAATGGATGTCAAGAATCCATTTCTTCATGGTGACCTGACTGAAGATATTTATATGACTCCCCATCAGGGCCTTTTTCTCTTCATCTAAAGGGTGTGCAAACTCAAACGCTCTCTATATGGTTTGAAACAGGCACCTAGAGTATGGTATGCGAAATTCCGTTCCACTCTACTTGGGTTCTCTTTTACTCAAAGTCAGTATGATTCGTCTTTGTTCATTCAACGCACATCTACGGGCATTGTTCTACTCCTTCTTTATGTTGATGATATGATCATTACGGGTTCTGATACAACATCCATACAGGAAGTTAAACACAAGCTTCAAGCCTCATTTCAAATGAAAGATCTTGGTCTGTTACATTATTTTCTTGGACTCGAGGTTCATTCTACCTCCAAGGGCATATTTCTTCATCAACATAAGTATGCCACCGACCTTATTACTATGGCTGGCCTCGAATCCGCTAATCCTGTGAATACTCCTCTTGAAGTTAATGTTAAATACCACCGTGACGGGGTGAACTTTTGACTGATCCGTTATTGTATCGACAACTCGTAGGTAGTCTTAACTACTTGACCATTACACGACCAGATATTTCATTTGCTGTTCAGCAAGTAAGTCAGTTCATGCATTCTCCTCGTCATCTTCACCTGGCAGCGGTTCGTCGTATTATTCGCTACTTGAAAGGTACCTCTCAACGGGGGTTTATTCCTTCCTAATGGAACCCCCCTTACGTTGAGTGCCTACAATGATGCTGATTGGGCTGGGTGTCCGGACACTCGCCGCTCTATCACAGGTTGGTGCATGTTTCTTGGTTATTCGTTGATCTCTTGGAAAAGTAAGAAGCAAGCGAGAGTCTCTAAATCCTCAACCGAATCGGAGTATTGTGCTATGTCTACGGCATGCTCCGAAATACTTTGGCTTCGTGGCCTTTTGGGTGAACTTGGATTTCCTCAAGCCGAACCGACATCTCTCTATGCTGACAATACAAGTGCCATTCAGATTGTTGCAAATCCGGTTTTTCATGAGCGTACTAAGCATATCGAAGTTGATTGTCATGCAATTCGTGAAGCCTATGATAATCACGTTCCATCCATCCCTCATATCAATACTCAATTTCAAGTTGCAGACATTTTGACCAAAGCTGTTCCTTCTCCACGCCATCAGTTTCTTGTCAGCAAATTGATGCTCCTTGATGACCCGCATCAATTTGAGGGGGGATGTGAATAAGGAAAATAGGGAAGTTGTAAATAGTAGTTGTGTAGATTTATTTATATGCTTATGCTTTGGCCCAGGCCCGTTAGGTCTTCTGAGAGAAAAAGTTATTTAATCTCCTTTGTAATTGTATTCAAGAACCTGGAGACATTAATCAATAAAACGGAACTACAGCTACTCTGTAGTCACGGACGTAGGCAGACTTTAGCTGAACTGCGTAAACAATATCGTGTGTTATATTTTGACATTGTCAAGTGTTAGCTGCACCTTTTTTTTAAACTGAAGGTAGCAGGAAGACACATTTGGGGTGTAGAGATTTGCAAAAAAAAGTTTAATAAATTTAATTGTTAAACTAGTTAAGTGTCAATTCGTTAATGGTGCACTTGAAAAAATAATTTTTGACTTCTCTCGGGTTGCAAGACAAAAAATTTGGGACATTGAATAAAGTTATTTATTTAGAATAAAGTTATTTATTTAGAATAAAGTTTACTTTAGGACATTGAAAATATATTCTTGTTATGATTTTTATCTTCTAGAAAGTTATATATTTGATTTTAAGTTTAAAATATTATAGAAAGTTACACTGAAAATATATACTTGTGATTTTTATCACCTAGAAAGTTTATTTATTTAGAATGAAGTTTACTTTCATCTCGTGAATTTCTTATAAATACGTGGTTTTGTTCATCATTTTGAGAATACAAGCAATAATCGTGCCGTTTGTGGAGACTAATCCACGAGGTACTGGAGTTCATTTAAGGTAAGATGATATACATAAAAGAATGCAATAATTATGAAATTAATAGATATATTCCTCTTTTTTACTTACCATCATAGTTGATTTTAAATTAATTGATTTTAGATTTTTGGTAGTAAATGATTATTTTCAAAATTGTACGGACCACAGAAGTTTCCAAAATTCTGAGACTCAGTGGAAGTTGGTTGACAAATGCAATGAAGGGAAACTCCGAAGTGGCAAAATTATTATCACAAATCTTGTCATCAGGGTTGGCCAAACACATATGGAGGCTATAAGATAAAAAAATAGTGTGAACTCTTATGTCCAATTCAATGTATTTTCAGCTTAATTTAGTTTCTTGGATTTTAATGAAATAAATTTGTAATACTCAAAAAGTAATCAAATAATTAGGTTGGATATTGCCTTTGTGTCATTTATGCAAAACATGTGTTTTTTGTGTTGATTGATTTGGTAGTTTAATTAAGTATGTTGATGTGATTGGGCTATTTATAGAATTAGTTTTGTCTAGTAACCATGTGAAACCCTCAAGAATCCAACACCTAACACCTATTCCTTCATTCATCTTCTACACCCTTGCTTTTAATTTCATTTCCAAGCTGAAAGAAATCACTACAAACCAGAATCCTCTTACCCAAAGATTTTAAGTCAAAAACTCAGTTTTGAAAAAACATTCTTTGTTGTCGTGAAATAGTTGTTGCATGTTCTTCTTTGAGGAAAAGAGAAGCTGGAACCAGAGCTTTGGGTGCTTGCATGTGACATCGGACATTGAATTTGGGAACTAGGGAAGTGATATTAAAGATAGGAATATCAAATTTAGAGTCTTAAGCATGACTTTTCTGAATTTGGGGCTTTGGGAGCTTAGTTCTTGGTGGGAACTCAACTTAGTTGTTGTTGATGAGTATAGCTCAAACTTGTGAGTTCTTCACCCCTCCTTTTTTTTATTCTTGTTTGATAATGCTTGAAATGAACTCTAATTTCAAGTATGTTTTGGGTCTTGAGTAACCAAGACTGGTGTCATAATCTTCTTGCGACCTGCGATGATGTCCTTTGATGTCCTTGCGTGTCTCTTTTACGTGATCTTTCTTCCTAACCTTCGGATTTCTCTTGGACCTTGTTATTATTAGACATGAAACTATTGAGGATTGATGTTCAATGACATGCAGGAAATGAGCTATATATAAATGTGAACTTATGATATTGTATTCGTTCAATGTGGTGTTAAATGCATGCCAATATGAGAAATAATTGTTTTGATGATGTGTTGAAATGAATTGTGAATCGATGCTTGTTTGTACTGTATTGGGTTTCTTTAGCATGAGCAATGTGACTGAAGGCAGATTAGAGTAGGTTAGGGATACTTTGAATGAACTTAAAAGCATTTCAACAGCAAATTCGTGTGGAAAACTAATGAAAACATCTACTATTATAAATAAACAATGATTATGTTTTTAATTCGTTCCAAGAATCGTTTTAACTATCCTAGCCCATAATATTTGAGGCAAAATACTTATGTCATTTTATCTTAATCCTGACTGTGTGAATGATTTGTGTGATGTTAAGGTGAATTGTATAAGAATTACACTACAATTTTTAGTTCCTGATGAGTCTATTTATGAATTAGCATGTTTATGCATTAGTATTTGCAGCTTGATATTTTATATTGTTTGTGCATAAATTATATTAATATGAGTCATAGGTGATTTTATGTCAATTTAATTCTCTATTAGATGATTGTTTTGAAATGTGGTTGGTTAAGTTCATGTTAGGATTGTGATGCTTAAGTTGAAATTTGAAAATAAGGTATAGAAAAGGAGATATAACTTCCTTCCCCTCCTCAAATGCTTTTGATTTTGAATTAACTATTAACATTGATCTCACTTTCTATATAAGTATGTCGTGTCTTGTGTTCTTTCACTTTCTCTTGTCCATTTTGTAAGTATGATCCTCTAAGTTCATTTTCAACTTTAAATTCTATTTATACCTTATTGGTACTCTTATTTTCCCAATCTTGGTGATTTATCGGTTAATCCTTTGGCCTAAAAGTCTATGTAAATTGAAACCTTGTACTGTCGGGATTCGATCTCCATTGTCTGATTTGCAGCACTTGGTTTTGTTTGTTGTTATTAAACTCTCTTATTCTCGAGTTGTTGATAAATGAGTTAATATTTTACTTCAAAGGTTTATAAAAACTAATTTGTTGGACTCAAATAACATTAAATGGGAATCATAGAAATTGATGATGAATGAGGTTTGATTGTCATTTTGAATAGTTTAAAACTTGAATAACTATATGGTACTATTGCATTTTGAGTTTGGTGTGTGATTGGAATGATTTGGTATTAGAAGGGATGCTCAAAACAACTTGAAAAACAGAGCTCCGATTATTACGTTAGGCTAGGCACACGACCTGTACGCCCTGCTGCTTCTAATTTTCAAAATTTCACTTTTCTCATTCTCTCAAGTATCAACTCCGTTCTTATTCCATCCCTAACTCAAAGGTAATTAGTTACATACTCCGTTCTTATAGCAAAGAAATTGTGTTACAACTTACAACTAGTTTGATCTTTAATTCCCCATGAATTGACTTGCATGTTTGACATGTTTGGTGATTAATGTTTACATTCTTTATTTCAATTCTAAAAGCATTTTCCAATGTAATTCAAAATACTGTTTTAAAGGCTAGCTTATGGAAAAATTAAATATCCCTATGAGATTTTTTAAACTTGTTTTATTCTCTAAGGATACGATAAATAGATGAGTCGTAAATGAATGAATTATTGTGTTCTTTTAGTGCTCATTGAATGACAATGTGTTGTCATACTTGAATGAATTCTTTTGGTAAAATGTTTGAAGTTGTTATATCTATGCTTTTAGGGGGGTAATTAAAGGTTTTGTGAGAAAAAAATCCTTCTTTCGTGCTAATGTGATCTTGATTCTATTTGTTGTGGTTTATTAAACCCATATGTGTATAGGTTCAAGTCTTTGTCGATTGTGAACTTCACAGCGAGTCTTGTGCTAAGCCTTTAGATGATTGTTGAAACAAGAAATCACTGACATAGTATATTCATGAACCTGATGCTTGTTAGGTGCTACGATTGTTTTGATATGAATACACTTCTTGGCGTGTATTATGCTTAATGAGATTTTATTACTGAGTTATTCAATGATACCTTGTCAGTTGGATTAGTTGTCCCTCATCTGGTTTCAAACCCATCTTCGTCAAACCATTTCGATGTCGATACTTGTTATTACTACGATGATACATATTGACTTGGTTACTCATTATCTGTATCGTTTTTTTTATCAAAATGAAAGCAATAAAAAGAAACAAGGAACACAAACAAACTAAAGTTTAACATGCTCTATCCCCATAGCATCGGCTATAAGGAGAGGGGAAATAGCGGTAGGATAGAGAGGCCACACATGATCTCCATGGTTCATATTAGCTCCAAACTTTGCTAACCAATCAGCACACGAGTTGCCCTCACGAAGCGTGTGAACATAAGTCAAATCCCAAGCCTTGAGAGAAAATGATTTGATGTAGGAAATAATGGAAGCATTGGGGTGGCTATCTTCAAGCTCACGAGCAATCAACGACAGGGCGGTTTCGGAGTCTGACTCACAAATAATAGACCTATAACCATTGGACCAAGCTAAGTTCAATCATTTGGCAACTGCATGGAGCTCTGCATTCAAGTTAGTAGCAATGCCACAACTTCCCAAGAAACCTAGAAGCCAACCACCTGTATGATCCCGAAGTAATCCCTTATAGCCACTACGGCCTGGTTGCCATAAGGAGGAAACCAACCAACCAATCTAGGAGGACAAGTAGAAACCCCAACAGACAAAAATTTAACAGCATCATTTGAAAAATTTAACTCATTATTTGTTTCTATTTCGGTAGGTAAAAGTGGAACAATTTTTAGGGCAAAATTATTTCAGTTGGAGTGTAATGTAATACCCAAAGTAATCAAATAATTACTTTGGATGTTGCCTTTGTGACATTTATGCAAAACATGTGTTTTGTGTGTTGATTGATTTGGTAGTTTAATTAAGTATGTTGATGTGATTGGGCTATTTATAGAATTAGTTTTGTCTAGTAACATAAGGGGTGTAAATAGAAATAGAGTTTTCTACCACCAGCCCAAACCCGTAAGGCCCAAAACCAACCCCATGTGAAACCCTCAGCTGAACTTATAGAGGGAAAGGTTCTTTTCATTCTATTTTTGTTTCAGTTTTTGAAAACTTAAGAGAAAGAGGGAAGGAGATAGAGAGATAGAGAGAGAGAGAGAGAGAGAGAGAGAGAGAGAGAGAGAGAGAGAGAGAGAGAGAGAGAGAGAGAGAGAGTATGAGGAGAGAAAATTGGTGAGGGAAGCTCAAGAATCCAACACCTATTCCTTCATTCATCTTCTACACCCTTCTTGCTTTTAATTTCATTTCAAGCTGAAAGTAATCACTACAAACCAGAATCCTCTAACCCAAATATTTCAAGTCAAAAACTCAGTTTTGAAAAAACATTCTTTGTTCTTGTGAAAAAGTTGTTGCATGTTCTTCTTTGGGTGCTTGCATGTGACATTGGACATTCAATTTGGGACTATGAAGATAGGAATATCAAAGGAAGAGTCTTAAGCATGGCATTTCTAAATTTGGGGCTTGGGGAGCTTAGTTCTTCGTGGGGAACTCAACTTAGTTGTTTTTTTTTTAGATAAGCAAGCATATATTGAAGGGGGGCACTAGGGGTGCACCCAACCCTTACAATGGGAAGGGGAGAGGCCTCATTAAAACCTTCCTGGGCCAAAACCCTTTGGGAAAAAGACCCAAGAAGGAAAAAAGAGTACCTCAAAAAAATGGGATGATTACAAAGACGCTAGACATCCCGTGGGGCAATTACACCAATCTGAAAATGTTACCCCACAATGTCTCCCCTTCCGAGCTACAAACCAGCTCCATGATGCATATTTAATAGAGTAAATAACAGAGTTTACATTAGCTACTCCCCCCTTAAAAATAATTCTATTCCTTGTCAACCACATTTGCCACATTGTTGCCGCCCAAAAAATGTATTTAAGCCTCCGAACACTCCTTCCTTTTATAAGCTTGCTGGTGTGCAGGAACATGTTTATTACATCATCACTAGCATCTCCACTCATATCCAGCCATAATAAAACACCACGCCAAACCGCTTGCATGAAGACGCACCTGCAAAAAACATGGTCGACCACTTCTACTTCCCGAAAGCAGAATACACAAGCCAAATCGTGTGGGGAAGAAAGGATGCCACGGATGTGTAGATTATATCTGGTGGGAATTTTATTCAGTAACAACCGCCAGCAAAAGATCAATACCTTCGATGGAAGATCGCTTTTCCACAGCGAAGCACATGCTGCCACCACCGGATCTTCGCTAAACGACACACCACCGCGACGTCTGCCACATACCCACTCGTAGCACGATTTAACCGTGAAGCCGTGGATCGGATCTGGCAACCAGACCCAGCTGTCCGTACTGCCAGGCAGCAGCTGTATATCGCGCAGAATTTCTGTCAGCATGTTGACAGCTTCGGGTTCCACTGCAGCAGCCGCAGTGACCCAGCTCCAGTCCCATGACCAAACCGAGTTCCTCCATAAACCCATCTCCGCCACCAAGCACTCCTTCGTATGGCTAGCCTCCATAACCGAGGGAAACACAGCAGCCAAAGGTTCAGTACCTATCCAAATATCTGTCCAAAATCTCAGTTTCAACCCGTTCCTCAGCTTCAATTTAGTCACATTATTAAACCAGTTGCTGCCCAGCTGTAGGCCATCCCCTAAGAGCACCAAATCGCGCCACCAAAGCGATGTTTTTCTTGTAATTGCAGCAGACGGTAACACCCCAGACCAAGAGCTTATTTCCCCATATCTTGTAATTAAGATTTGCTTCCATAAGGTTGAATATTCATCTGATACAAGCCTCCAACGCCATTTTGCCAAGAGAGCTAAATTGAATACTTCAAGGTCCTTCACTCCCAAGCCGCCTAAATTTTTTGGTTTGCATACCAAATCCCATTTCACCCATGCCATTTTCTTTGATTCACCATCCCCACCCCATAAGAACCTTCTTTGGAGCTTTTGTATTTCGATAATCACCTTCTTCGGGGCCTTGAACATTGAGAACAAATACAACGGAAGGGATGAGAGCACGGAGTTGATCAAAGTTACTCTACCACCAATAGATAATTTAGAGCTTCGCCATAGAGACAATCTAGCCTTCATAGAATCAAGTATCGGCTGCCACGTTGTTGCCCTTCTTGGATTTGCCCCAACCGGGATGCCCAAGAATTTAAATGGAACCGACCCCACTTTGCAAGACAAGAAAGAGGAGATTCCCCTCACAATTCTATCCTCCAAATTGAGGCCGATGATATTGCTTTTGGTGAAATTAACCTTGAGCCCCAATACCATTTCAAAGCTTCTCACCACCGCTTTCAATCCCCAAATACTCCTTTCACTACCATCACAAAGGAAAATCGTGTCATCGGCAAATTGCAATAATGACACAGATATGTTATCACTAAAATTAAACCCTTTAAGGCGATCGGCCTCCTCCCCTTTTTTTACCAACCCGGCAAGACCTTCCGCCGCAATTAGAAAGAGGAACGGAGCTAATGGATCACCTTGTTTAATTCCCTTTTGCGTCATGAACTCCTCCGTTGGGCTACCATTAACAAGCACCGAAATAGAATTAGAGGAGACACACTCTAGAATCCATCTTCTCCATAACTCATTAAAACCCATCCTCCTCATCATATAATCCAAGTAATTCCAATTCACCGAGTGATAAGCTTTTTGGAAATCAACCTTTAGGATGAGGCATTTCTTCTTTAATCGTTTAGCTATATCAATCGCTTCATTCACCACTATCACACCATCAAGAATATTCCTTCCACCAATGAATGCATTTTGACTCTCGGAGATAACCTTTGCTATAACTTTTTTCAACCTACCGGCAAGCACTTTAGCCAACAACTTATACATGCTACCAATGAGAGCAATGGGCCTATATTCCTCAAGCCTTTGGGGGTTTTTATTCTTAGGCACCAAAGTCATAAATGACGCAAACATAGCCTTAGGAAATTTCGCTAGGGAATGAAATTCATTGAAAAATTTAAATACCTCCGGACTAATAGTTTCCCAGCAGCTCTTAATAAAGTTGAAATTGAATCCATCCGGTCCCGGGCACTTATTACCGTCACAATCCCAGGCAGCTTCCTTGATTTCCTCCATTGTAAAAGGACTAGTCAACATGTCGTTGTCCTCACCACACACTTGATTGAACTGTATCCCGTCAAGTGTAGGGCGTGGGAATGACTCTTCTTTGAAGCTCTCCTCGAAGTGATTCCTGATAGCACCCTTCACTCCATCTACATCATCAACCCATATATCACCCACCTGTAGTTTGACAATCTGTAATCTTCGCCTATTATTTTTGATGCATGCATGGAAGAATTTGCTATTAGCATCCCCTTCGGCCAGCCATCTGATTCTTGATTTCTGAGCCAATAAGCTTTCCTTGATTTGCAGTTCTTTCCAAAAGTCAGCGCTCAACAATCTGCGTTGTTCAACTCTAGGTGAACCCACCTTCGGCTGCCATATTCTCCGCCTCATTCAAGTCCTTGACTATATTATCAATACATAGGTCCCTGATCCCAAAGACTTCCTTATTCCATTTCCTCAACTGTTCTTTCAACATTTTCAGCTTCTCTTTTAAAATAAAATAGTGCCTCCCCTGAAAGGATCCCGAAGACCAGCAATTAACCACCAGCTTCATAAAGTCATTGTGTTCTAACCAACAATTATTGAACCGGAATGGTTTTGGCCCCGAATTAGTGATGGAGCTAATCAGCCAAATATGGCAATGATCTGATACGTCTCTATCCCCCACCCACTGAGCTGAAGTCTGCCATCTAGTTGTAAAGTCTTCAGACACTAGAAACCTATCAATCCTGCTCATCGTAACACTGTCGGAAGCAAAGTAAGTGAATTTTTTACCTAGTGCCGGAAGATCAATGAGATCCATATCTTCCACAAACGATCTGAACTCCCTCATCTCAGAGTTGTAGCTGCTGGAGCTCAAACTTGTGAGTTCTTCACCCCCTTTTTGTTATGAATGTTTGATAATGCTTGAAATGAACTCTAATTTGTTGCCAATCCCCTCTTTGCAGGTAGATTTTCAAAACTCCCTTGCATTATGAGTATGTTAAATTGACTGTTAGATGTGCTTCCTTTCAAAATGATGAACATTTAGTTGTGATACAAGTTGTTTTGATATCATTATTTGATGGAAATCCTAGCATGAAATTGGTTTATCATGTGATATGTTGGCTTTAAAATGTGATTGAAATGTTGTGGGAATTAGTTTTGATATTGGGAGTGATTTGGAACCAAAAGGAGAGAAGAAAACCTTCAAAAAATCAGATTTTCATGTGCTACGAAATGAATACGGACCATTCGCCCCAGGAGCACGGACTGTGCGCCGTTCTGGTTGCTGAAATGGGTGATGATTCTAGGGAGCACGGGCCGTGCACCCCAGGAGCACATCCTTCTATTTCCTCACTCCAATTTAGCACTTTTCTCCTCCTTTTGGGTACCAACTCCTCTCTAATACCAATCTTAATGCAAGTAAAGTTGGTTGGTATATAATTTGAATAATTATATGTTAGTTTGGTTGATATTTGAATGATCATAATTGTATTGTCGTTTGAGGTGAACGAGTGAGAACATATATGTATATATTATATATTTATATTTGGATAATTGGATACAAAAATTTACGGGATGACGATCCCAGGATATGCAACATCAAAGGAACAATTAGCATACTTGGAAGGGGAAGTCATGATCCTAAGTCCAAGGCCTGTATGTGCGCTCTTCACGAGTTTTACGAGTGGTGGTTCTCTGCTGAAACTAATATTATTTATATTTATCAGATTTCTTATCGATTATGCTATATATTGGGTAACAAATGTAAATATAAAAGATATCGTGAGATATGGTGAAGTGTCGCAGAAGAGCTCATAGGTGGCCTGGCTCCCCCAGGCTCAGGCTGTGACTGAGAATGAGCACCTCTGGTCTTGGCCATAACTGAAAAAAAAACAAATTTAAAAATTAAAATACAATTTTTGAAAAAAATAACAGTGATTCAGTTGGGGGTACCCAAATACACATTTGGTTGACCCCAACCGGACGTGTAAAATACGTTTCACGTTGTAGACTATTCGGTTGAGCTCAACCGAAAGTTATCGGGAGGGCTCAACCGAACGCTTTCGTGAGTCGTCTTCTCTAGAAAGCATTCGATAGACCTCAACCGAATGCTTCGCGATTTGCAGAATTGAAAAAAATATAAACACAGCAAAACCAAAAAAATGCAAAGAGAAGAGATTGAGGAATCATGTACCTTATGTGTGGATTACGAGATTGGAACTTGAAATCGAAGATTGAGTGGGTTTGGGAGAGGGAGACGTCGAAGAGGGTGAGGGAGAGGGAGAGGGTTTCGACTGGGTGTGTTTTTGGTGGGTGTGAGGGGTTTGAGAGGGAGAAAGAGTGTTTTTGAGTTAGGGGTATTTTTGGGTTTTAGGGGGTTTGGGGGTGTGGGTTGAGTAGGGAGGGGTGTGGAAAAAGTGATGGCCTATTTTGTTTATGTACCAATTATATTTTGGATTAATTAATGAACGTGTCCATCCTTAATTTTAATGTATTTATTTCATTTGTTTAATAGTTTTCTATATGCAATGTTCCGAATCCTGTTTATGAAAAATTGTGTACTACACACTTAAAATATTTGAAACATACTTTATCCTCTCTAACATGAATTATAGTATGTTCATGCTAACGATATTAATAGTTTAGTTAATTCCGTCAATTTTTCTAAGTGAGTTATATTAAATTAAATTGGTTTTTTGATAAAAAAAATTTAAATTGGTTTTGCATAAGTGTTTTGTCTATGCATGACAATAAGTACCTAGAAATGCGAGGCCTACTAGAAATCTACTTTATGTATAGAAATTCTTGTGTAAGTTTGAACTTGTACCTTGTATTTTAATTATACTTTATAGTATAAAATTAGTAGTGTTGGTAGAGTTATATGTTCCACTTTATTTTTTCATGGAAAAATCGTAAAACAACGTGTTAGTTATTTCTTGAGGATAAAAAGATTGAAGATGATGCTCATATGTTTAAATCTTCTCTTACGTGTTTGTTTTAGCGGGTAGTATCGCTTATTTTGTTTAGGTCATCAGATTCTAGCACTATGTGTAAATTAGTAGGAACTACTAAATCAATTATAATTATAATATGCTATCTAAAAATAGCTTCTTTGTTATACATGATGACGTGTGTATTGTTTATTAATTTCTATATACATGTTTGTCTTATAAATGCTTATGTGCTCTTTTGCGTGTGTTCCTTGAAGATTATTGGAAGTCATTTATATCATTTTTTTCCTGTCTTTATTGAACCTTGGGTAGTGTTTTGTGCTTAGGATAAAATTAGATAGTTATGCGACATAAGAGATTGAATCAATACCTTAAGTTGAGTGTCTTAAAAAAATGGTAAAGCCATATACTTTTTGGGACTATTGGATATGCAGCTTCTACGAAATCCAGTATAGAATAATTAGTAACAGTGACAAGTAGGCCAATTGTTTTTTTGAGATAAACAGGACTTGGACTTCAAGCTTGGAAGGTGACCTCTAGAGGTTGGAACTTAAATGAGTGAACTCATAGCAATTATCGTTGATAGTGCGGTATCCCAATAGTGGATGATAATGTTTGGGTAGTCTTGTGAAACTTTGATAACCTAGAGAATAGAATATTGATTTAAGATTAAGAATGTAGAGATGTGTGCATGATTTGTTGCTTAGTGTACCAAGACTAAAGCTAGGATTAGAATCACGTGAATCTTCGAAGAGATTAAGTGTGAAGTAGGTTCATCTTGTTACTGAGATTAGCGTGATTTACAAGGACGAAAATTCTTTTAGGAGGGGAGAATTGTAACACCCCAAATTTTTCCATCTGCTATTTTCGGTGATTTTTACGTGTAATTAATGTGTCATAGAACTTGCTGTGATGTTTTTGTGTACGGTTGATTTGAAATTACTATAGGACTAGTTGTATTTTAACTACATATAAATATTTTCTTTTTTGATTGCTTATGTTATAAATAATTCTATACACAATTTATCGATATTTTGAAATTACTATTCTTAATATAGAATGGTTAAAATTAGATTTAGTGTTTAATAAAATGCTTTGAAAATGATTAATATGAGCTTTAGACTTTTAGTAGACAGCACTAGTTTTATTTCTTACACCCTTGATTGAAGTTAACCTAATTCTCCTCACTCTCTTCGTTCTACGTCTGCGCAAAACCCCACCAAAAATATGTACCTCCTTCTCTCTTTGGTCCTCTATAATGGAACATTAGTGTGCATTTCATACCTTGAGCATGTTAGAACCGTGGCATTTGCATGGACAGAGGCACTCACACAGAAACTCACATAGAGTTACAGGATGAACTCACTAAGATGTTCACAAGATCAGGTGCTGGTAGCACTCGCGTAGCACCACACAACACTTTGTGCGGGGAGAGAGAAAACATAAATTAAAGCTGAGAGAGAGAGAGGGATAATTCTGATGTAAAACTCATTGTATTATTTTCATTGATCAATGCTTCTATTAATACATCTCCACACAAGAGGTTACAAATGGTTACAACCACCATTAACAACTAACAAACTCCTAGTTAGTTATTCCATAACAACCTAACAGATGCTTAGTCGCTTATTTCATAACAGACAACTAACAACTGACATTCTGGTGCTGTAGCACTGCTCACAGCACCTGACTACTAACAACCAGTGCTATGCAACATGCCATAGCACCTATTCTAACACTATACATTTGACTTACACATTCTACAGAGCACTCCCATATTTTTTTTCCATTTCACGTGTATGCTCCAATCCAAGGAATTATCGTTCTTTTCATTTGGTGATAACCACGTGTTTCAGTGTTTTTAATATTAAAGCACTAGTGCAAAAATGGGATTAGAATTAGACATTTAAAGTCAGGCACTCAAATGCCTGACTACATAAGTAAACACGATGGCAAATTTGTAATTAAGAGGCAAAACTTTATCTGGCGCGCGACTTTTAAAGTCAAGGGAATACACGCCTGACTTCTAAAGTGAAAAAATAGAAAAAAATTAGACTTTTAAAGTCTTGCTATTAGGCGCCTGACTACATAAGTAGACACGGTGACAAACTTGTAATTAAGAGGTAACGTTTTAAAGTCAAGCGCATACACGCCTGACTTCTAAAGTACTAACAGTATTTCACCCTAACCCTCTATCTCTTCGCAAATCACTCTGAGTACACACACTCTCAGAACACTCTCCTCTTCGCGAACCCTTCACTCTCACGCCGTTCTCCGCCCTAGCTTCCCTCCCGTTTCCGTTTCAAGCACGATTATTCTTCTGGAACGATTATGGAACGATTATTCGCGAACCCTTCATTTCTCTCTGGATCGATTTTTCTTCGCCCTAGCTTCCCAATTCTTCGCGAACCCTTCATTTCTCTCTGGATCGATTATTCTTCTAGAACGATTCTGGAACGATTCTGAGCTTCGCTGGTCCAAGCTTCTCTCTCGATCGATTCTTCTTCTCACTGGTCCAAGCACGATTTGAACCCTAACCCTCTGAAACAATTTTATCCCGGGTACGATTTTATCTCACTGGTCCAAGCTTCTCTCTGGATCGTTTTTCATTTCGTTCTTCTTGGGTTCATCTTCTTTGTTTAGGGCTTGTGGGATTTGGGAATGGAGAACTGAGTTTAGGGTTTTCGTTTTCGTTTTCCTTCATCGTTCTTCTTCGTTTTCATTTTCACTGCAGCACATCAGTTTAGGGTTTGTGGGATTTGGGATTTGGGACAAATCTGTATATAGTTGTTTGCTAATTGCTTTTTGCTATTCTTGTTTTGTGTTTTTCTTATTGTTGTTCACGTTAAATTTGTTGTGGTTGATGTTGGTTTTGTAACAATGTTTCTGTAGGAGCTGCTGAGGTTTTTCCTATTGTTGATGCTGATTTGAAAAGAACTGCTAATCAAGTTATTGAACTTGCTAAAGATGTCAGCACCAAGAAATCCATAATTCCATTAGTTTCTATTGTGGTTTGAGTTGTTGTGTTTTCCTTTTTTTATTTTCAGTTTGAGGAAAAAGGGAAACTACAAATAAAACATGATGTTGTATTATTTTGCATTTATTTATTCATGATGATGTCTCAGAACATTACAATTCTACATGTTGTGGGTGCATACCAGTGGAATGGAATTATCATCTGATGAGTAATTTGTTATCAGGTAAAAGACATATTGGTGGAAGTGGTGGAAGGCGATGCTAGAAATGTACTCTGTGATGCTGTAGAGAGGCACCATGCTTCAATATTGGTCCTTGGTAGTCATGGCTATGGAGCTATAAAAAGGTAGGGGTTCATTCTTAATCTGAACCCAGTTATTATTATGATATCACTTTGCGATGATAGGTTGATAATTGGAGACTAGGAGTATGATAAATTCTTTTCTGAAATTTGTGAATGGAGTGGGGTATACTTGCCATTAACGTATTGAATTGAGTTCTAGCATTCTCAATTTGCAAACATAGGTTGCCAAAGCATGAATAAGATTTACTATGTTAGTTTGCCACATTAATTCTGTAGCTAGCTAGTACTGGTAACTCCAAATCTGCTCCTTTTGTCTGTTTGTACCTGCATAGCAATTCTTTCTCGGGGTATGTTGTTGGTTGCTTAACACAAATCTGGTTCTTGTGTATAATGTTTCTCAGGCTGATGTTGATGGAAATGGGTCGATTGACTAACTTGAAGTGAATCATTTGATAAATCTCAGCAGAGAGCAATTGCACTGGGTTTGAATAAGAAGAGGCCAGTATTGGTTATCCAAGGGCCTCCTGGTACAGGCAAGACTGGATTGCTCAAGCAACTTGTAGCATCTGTTGTTCAGCAGGGTGAAAGGGTTCTTGTTACAGCACCTACTAATGCAGCTGTCGATAATATGGTTGAAAAGCTTTCAAATGTTGGATTAAATATTGCGCGGGTTGGAAATCCAGCTCGTATATCAAAAACAATGGAGTCAAAGTCTTTGGGAGAAATTGTAAATGCAAGGCTTGCAGATTTTACAGAAGAGTTTGAGAGGAAGAAGTCAGATCTAAGGAAAGATCGAAGACAATGTTTAAGGCTTGCAATTTCATCGTCTCTGTGAGTTGCTCTCTCTCTCTCTCTTGGTCGCTCTCTCTCTCTCTCTCTCTCTCTCTCGGTCGCTCTCTCTCTCTCTCAGTCGGTCTCTCTCTGTTGCTCATCTTGGTCGCTCTCTCTCTCTCTCTGTCGTGCTCTCTCCCTGTATCATTCTCTCTCTTTAGTGCTCTTTGGCTCTCTCTCTCTCTCTCTATTGCTCTCTCTCTGTCGCTCCCTCTCTGTCTGTCTCTCTCTAGGGTTTACTATTGTGTTTATCTGTATTTAGGGTTTTAGGGTTTTTGAGGTTTTATAACTTAATTTGGGATTATGATTTAGTAGATTATCTGTATTTAGGGTTTTTGTCCATCTTCAATTGCATCCGGTCTGTTTTCAATCTCTCTCATTTTTTATTTTGTTTCTGTTAAACAGGATATCTAGCAATCAAGCTCTCTCATATTTTGTTCTTGCTGAGGGAGATGATGTCTTCCATTGATGATTTATTGTAATGTAAACTTCTTGCCTAGATATCAGCAGTCAATACAGAAAAATAATAGATTCTTTTTTGCTCAGTAGAAACGTATAGATGCGTTTTCCATTGATTGTTTTATGTGCTGGTGAGTGGTGACTAGAAATTTTATGCTTTATTTGTAACACCCCGATAAATTCTAACATATAGAATCACCGAAATGCACTAAATGGCATACATCAGAGTAACTTCCTGTTATTGAAGTATTGAACACAACTAAAGCTTTCGATAATACATATCAAATGGTTCTCTGAACCTAATACACTTCCTGAAAATGCTTAAGTTTCAAAAACTTAAGACTTGTACATAATCCTGGTGTTCAATACTCAAAACACAAAGTAGCGGAAACGATTTTACAACTTAAACAATGAAAGTTATACAATCGATAACATAGAAACAATAGATGGGACAAAGGTCTAAGACATGAAAATCGGTCTTCAATGACTCCAAGAGTCGTACCGGCTAACCGTGCTTCGTCGCCTTTGCTTTCCCCTGTTTCTCTGTAAAAACCACAAATATGAAGGGTGAGATAAACATTACCTCAGTGAGTCCTATCGAGACCCCTTACTAACTCTAGCGGTTCATTATGCCTTGCTTTAAACTCGTGGCCCTAAAAGCAACCACGTGGAAATATATTAAGTTCCTGTATCAATTATGCTCATGGCCCTCCTAAGAGACACGTGCAGCATACAATCTTTTGTTCCATGTTTTTAGCATAACACCTCAGTCTACCTATTTTATAGGCACTTCTTTGACTTTGGTGAACCCATCCCGCTATTTCTAGTGGGCGAAACAGTCTTGAGTCTAGGTTTTGGGGCTCATGACTTCCCCTTCCCTAGTATGCTAACCTCTAAGGGTCGTCACCCTTTTTCCTCTTGTATTTATTATACATTATATATCCATGTACCCGCAATGGGCTGTTAGTCATTTCAGTCAAGTACCGTTTATCATTTCAATCAAGTACCGTGTATCATATCAGTCAAGTACCGTGTATCATATCAGTCAAGTACCGTGTATCATATCAGTCAAGTACCGTGTATCATATCAGTCAAGTACCGCGTATTATTATTATTTGTTGACATATGTTCTCTCGCGTTCTCTAAGTACGGTCTTCCATTTTGTTCATAATACACAAGTTTTCTAGTAAACATGTTCAATCTCATGACATCGGTATCTTTACATTGTTGGGGGACCTTGGGGAATGGATTAGAAGGGAATTGGAATCATTTGGAACGGATAAAAAGGTACTTTGAATTTGAAGATCAGAAGGTCTCACACGACCTGTGCGTGTAGGCGCACGACCCGTGCGCTGTTGAACAAAGATGTAAAAGATTTCCAGAAAGATACGCACGACCCGTGCGACTAGGCGCACGATCCGGGCGTTGTTGAATAAAAGTTCCAGAAGAGTACACACGACCCGTGCGACTAGGCGCACGATCCGTGTGTGTTTAAAAACTCAGTTCGTGTAACATCAGATGGGGGCGCACGACCCGTGCACAGAGGCACACGATCCGTGCGTCTCCATCCGTTTTTCAGAAAACAGACTTTTCTTGAGTAAATTCCATTCCGTTCCGATTCCAATTTCGTTCCGATCGATATCCCAACATAACAGTTATTATTCCAGACCAGCGAAAGCGATTAAACAGTCAAACAATATATATCATAAATCGACAATCCAATCAATCCGAGCAATTATGCGATTTACGGTTTTTCGAAAAAAACGTTTTCGTTAAGTTTTCACAAAGCGGATTTTCCATAGTATCATTTCAGAAAATAACATGACTCGACAACAAAACGTCCCTAAGCGAGTATAGAACTCACCGATTTGACGACCTCGCGAGAAATCACGTCCTCACGAACCGTAACCTCTCGAACAATCCCCGTAATCACGTACTCGCACCGAACTCGTCCGATACTCGAAACTGAACTTCGGAACAGCAACCAATCACAAATCCAGCTACTGAACTTCCTCCTTGACTACGGAATTGGCGTCTCTCGAACTTTGGCGATTCGATCCGAAATTTGAGGAACCAACACTTCCAATTTCGCATCCGTTTTCCAGAATCAGTGAGCAGTTTTGTAACACGCGTATCTTGGTCAAATCGTGGCCAAAACCCTTCAAACCAGTGCCCATTCTGTATATAATTTTGTCTACATTCTGATGGTCAAAGGATCATACGCATGCATCCAGTAACTTGGGAGATACACCCGAAACAAGGTGACTGGGTCAAAACTGTCTCTAATCCAAAACCGAAACTTGCAATTCCATTTTCTTCCACCATACTCAATGAAATCGGTTCATTCTTGTGCCTAATCCGAAGAATTTCGTGTCTAGTTTCTGAATCATCAAGAATCATGTTCATCCGAGCTGTGTACAGAGAGATATTAGTTAAATACCGAAGAGGGTTCTTACGGGTTTCCAGCAGCATCTCCCTTGAGTTGGTATCTTCAATCCCAACCACCAAGTATCACGAACTCAAGCTACCCAATGGCCTAGAACTCAATCCAGAAACTGAAATCCTCTCTAAACTGATCCAATTCTCAATGTAGCTAGTGTATGCGCTCTAATATGGTTGTTGAACTTCAAGGGTTGCTAATGGAGCTTCAATGGTGACATGCAATGACTTAACTCCTCAAAGCTTCACTTTGGTATGCATCAAGGTTTCAGAAATGGCAATTTGGAGAAGGGGATGATTCAGGTAATGATATTGGTATCATGAGAAAGGAAATCGAAAATGGAGAAGAATCGTGTAATTTCTACCTACTGTTGCGCCCGACAAAGTCCCTGAGGGAATCTTTCTTCGTTTACAACTTTTAAAAAAAATCAATGAAGTCGCCACCAATATTTTTTATAAGGAAAATATTGAAGAAAACCTTTTTGGAAAACGAATGGCCTTTTAGAAATTGGAAAATTTGGGTTCGGGGGTCGGTTAGGCATGGGGAAGGTATTAGCACCCCACATCTCTTTTCTATCGAAAGGGAACCTTTAATTAAACGTGTGGTTTTAAGTGCTGATTTGGAAAATACTTAAATTTGCCCCTTTTTCGAAGAGAGAATGAAAAGACTTAATGAAAATTTTTATTTTTGGCGCTTGACGAGAGTTAGCCTCTCGCTCCTACGTATCTCCTGGTGCGATGGAGAATTCAAAGCTACGTAGTTCTTGTTTGTCCTGAAAAAGGTTTTTGTTTTTTAATCTTTTTGGAGTTTCTCGCAAAGGGGTTGAGCGTTCGCAGTGACCAAACAACAACGGTTTAGAGTGGTCGCACTACTAACTCTTATGAAAATGAATTATCATTAACGACCAAACGGCAACGGCGCGAGTGATGATTAATGATAATCGGTTTTTATTTTGAGCATTGAAAAGGTTTTCGCAATTGAAGGAGAGCGTTTGTGAGGACCAAACAACAACGGTTTAGAGTGGCCACACTACTAGCTCCCACAGGAATGAAATCATCACCCACAATCAAACGGCAACGGCGCGAGTGATCATTAGTGATGATTAGTTTTGATTTCGACGTTTGAAAAGATTTGTTTTTGAAAAGTGTTTTCGTTGGTTTTAATTGGAGAGAACGTCGTGATGAAAGGAATTT
This sequence comes from Astragalus membranaceus, assembly GCA_039519185.1. Lineage (NCBI taxonomy): Eukaryota > Viridiplantae > Streptophyta > Magnoliopsida > Fabales > Fabaceae > Astragalus > Astragalus membranaceus. The sequence continues at coordinate 63,726,675 of CM076846.1, read as the reverse complement.
GCAATTGGATTGATTTTTGTTCGGGGAAACATTTATCCATCATTTAAAAAAAGGTTTGAGAATAAATAAGTTCGTTTAGGGAAAAGAAAATTTATTATTTGGGAAAAAAGGTTTTGTAAAAAAAAAACGTTTATCTAGGGGAAAGAAATAAAATTTGAAAAGAGAAACAGGGGGTGAAATAGTAAAATGGGGGGTGCAAGTAGCAGGGAGGCTGTATTATTAAGATTGGGGTGTAAACAGTAGCCCATCATCCTTAGCGAGCAGGCCCACGTTTTTTAGTTTTCTGATAGGCTCGGGGGGGTGCGCGTAGTGAAATGCAGGGGGTGTGAACAGAAATCTGAAAAATAAAAAAAACGCGAAAAGACGATTCTGCCCCTGATTTAATACTATAAAAGCCCCAACCCTAAAATGGAAACCCTAATTTGCTCTCTCCCTCACGCGGCGCCCACTTTCCCCATCTGCGGCTAAACCTAATTTTTTTTCTCTCTCCTTGCCTTACGCCGTATCCTCCTCTCTCTCTTGACCTTAATCTTCTTCTCCTCTCTCACAAACCGTATCCTCCTCTCTCTCTCCCTTAGCTTCGATCTCCCTCCTCAAACCTACCCAGATTTCAATTTTCTCTCCTCACCAAGCCGTACCTTCATTTTTTGCATAGAGAGGGTGAGATGTGCAGAAAACGAGAACGCGTGAGAAAGGGAGAAAGAGTGGAGAAAGGGGGAGGAGACGGGTATGGTGTTTCTGTTTTGAAGGGTGGTGGTTGTTGGGTGGTGCGACGGTGGGTGGATGGTTCGCGAGGAGAGAGAGAAACTGAAGGGGAAAAACGATGTCGGTGAGAGAGGGAAACACGGTGGTGAGGAGGTGTTTATGGTTGAGGCGTACGGCGGTGGTGGCTGTTGGTGAGGGTGGTTGGCAGAGAGGGAGGGCCGTTTGGTGGTGGCCGTGGAAAAGGGCGTTTTTGTGGTTGTAGGAGGTGAGAGAGTGCTGTTGTTGTTGGACGGTGGGGCGGAGGAGAGAAGGCGGTTGGTGGTGGCTGTTGGTGAGGGTGGACGCGGTGGACAGTTTACGGCGGTGCAGGGGCTGAGACGACGGTGGTCCGATGGGTTTGATGGTGGTGATTTTGGGTGGCTTTAGGATGGAGGGGTGGTCCACGGTGCCGGCCACCACCCGCGGTGGCCGGAGGTAAAATCCTCTTCCTTTCCCTTTTCTTTTGCTGTTCCTCTTTTTACTGTCTGTTTTTTTTTTCTTATGCCTAAAATGTCATTAACAGAAACATATTTAAAACTGTTTGGGTCTTTTGCTGGTTGTCATACCCTAATTTTGTCCGTCAGACTAACGCAAATGGTTTCAATTCGCACCTCGCGTGTGCGGGTCGCTTTTAATTGTGCACGCATTGTTGCTCTCGTTATGCCACGTTTCTTTTTTAATTGTACGCGTTTGCTGCTCTCATTGCGTGAGCGTGTTTGTTTCTCGTTGCATACGAGCTCTTTTTTTGGTACTCGTTTTTTACCGCTATTAAAGTCACTTGCTATTAGTTTAATTATCATAATTGTTATGAAAAATCTAATAAAAATCAATTTCTGAATTAATGTTTTTATTATTATAAACAGTTTTTTTTTTTTACAAGTAAGAGGTACAACCTAAGTCAACTTTGATGTAGGTGAAGACAAAAAATTAATTACAATTGGTACAAAAATTAATTAAAAAGCAAAAAGAGTACAAAAAAATAATAAAGCAAAAACCAAAAAGACAGCAGCCTGCGACTTGCTGCCTTCCCTCTCCATGAAGCTACAAGCCCAAACTTGCCTTCTCCTTGTCCCTTTGGCTTTCTTCCATTTCCAGCAAAAACACTGCTGCAGTGGCAGCAGCCCTGCTGCCATCCTTGCTGCTCCACTGCTTCAATCTGCTCCACTGCAACAGCTTGGTCTCCTGAGGGTTTTGATTCCCTGCTCCAACACCACCCCTACACCAGAATTCCCAGCCTATAAATACCAATGAACTGAAATCAGTTAACACACACACAGATACACATGAAAATACAACACTGATGTTAAGTTTATTAAGTTGATGCTAGTTCCAGAGATACTGAGAATCAGATAAAAAGGGTAGCACAGAGTAAAAGCTTAGAACTAGGTAAATTCCTTTTTTTCTTCAGCTTTTCCTTCTTATCTTTTTCTGTTATTCACTATTATGCTTAAGTATGTATGCGTAAGTTTTTTTCTTCTCTGTTTACAATGACTAACAAAATGCAAGCCAAAAATCGTCAACTAATGCTTTAACAGATAAAATGCAAAATGATGAAATTGCAGTAGAAAGAGAATACGAAAGTAGAGAAAATAGGGGGAAGGGTATAAGCTGTTTTCGTTTTTTTTTTAAAAAAAAAGGGAAAAGGGACAATTAAAATTTTCAAGACAGAACCGAAACAAAAAAAAGAGAGAAGGGAGAAGTTTTACCTCCGGCCACCACTTGCGGTGGTCACCACCGTAGCCCCACGGCCAGCCTCCACCAAACGGCCACCACTGTCACCGCTAAATCCTTCACGCCGCCGCAAAACACCAACAAAGAAAACCAAACACAACCACTACCAGCCTAAACGCCACGGCCTCACCATCTCCCTCACCCCCTTTTTGCGAACCACCCTCTTACTGCTGATATCACCCACGCCGCCGCGTCGTTAGCCCCCTCTACTATCAAACAACCGCCTCACTACCGTCATTACTCAACCACCAACAGAACCCACCCAGATCGGAGAGATCGTAGATCGGTTAAGAGAGAGAGAGAGAGAGCAGATTAGGTTCTCTGTGAGTGGAGGGGATGGCGATTCGGTGAGCGAAGAGAGGGATGAGATGAATGGCGAAGCGGAAACGGGGGAGTTTCGGTTTGGGTCGCGACAGCGGCGAAGAGGGAGAGAGGGATTCGGTTTGAGGTTTACGCGGTGGAGGAGGAGAGAAAAGCGAAAACAGTAGAGAGATCGGTGAGAGAAGAGAGGAAATCAGGGTAGGGAGGAGAGAATGGCTGCGACGGAGAAAGGAAAGCAAGATCAGTATGGGGGTGAGGGAGATGGGTCAGCGCCGCGTGAGGGAGAGAGTAAATTAGGGTTTCCATTTTAGGGTTGGGCTTTTATAGTATTAACACAGGGGCAGATTCGTCTTTTCGCGTTTATTTTTTTTTCAGATTTCTAACCACACCCCACGTTTTACTCAGCACGCCCCTTCTGAAAGCCCACAATTTTTTTTTTCTTTTTGAAACGGACCAGCCCATCAGAAAGATAAAAAACGCAACCCAGCTTACAAAAAAGGGCTGGGCTCTCTATCTGCACCCCAGTTTTAATAATACACCCCTCCTTTTATTTACACCCTTATTTTACTGCTGCACCCCCCTGTTCCCTTTTTTAAATTTTGTTTCTTTCCTCTAAGTAAACCTTTTTTTTTCTCATCAACCTTTTTTCCAAATAACGAATAAATGTTTTCCTAAACATAAAATTAGTTTGTTATTAATGGTCACTCTGAGCTTAGCTTGTTTGACCGGTGATAACAGCTTTAGTTTTCAAACGAGCTATGAGCGACGACCACTCTGAGTTTTACTTGTTTGGTCGTCTCGAGTACCTCTCCTGATTTCAAAAATAAAAAAAACATCAAACACACAAACATTTTTCCACCCCAAGAACTACGTAGCTTTGATTTCTCCATCGCACCTGGAGATACGTAGGAGCAGGGGCCCGCTCCTGTCAAGCGCAAAAAAAAAACTAAAATTTTTATTAAGTCTTCCTCTTCAATTTTTGCAAGTAATAAAAAGGTAAATTAAAGTATTTTCTTTAAATTGACTTTCTTTCTACACATTAAATTAAATGGTAACCTTTCTTTTGAAAGGATGCCGTGGGGTGCTAATACCTTCCCCGCGCATAATCGACCCCCGAACCCAAAAATAAAGGTTTTTTCAGTGTTTTCCTATTTAATAAATATTGATGGCGGCTTCATTGCAAAAATGACGAAGAATCCCTCCTTCGGATTTTTCGGTCGCTACAGCTGGCGACTTCACTGGGGACATTTTAGAGGGTCAAGCCTAATTTAATTAAATGTGTAGATTATTGTTAATTTAATGTCTTTTTACCTTAGCGTTCATATCTGCCAGTCTATTTTCATTTTTATTTATTTGTTTATTTATTTATGGCCTTATTGAACCTTAGGGTAGAAAACTTTTGTACTATTATCTGTATTTCTTTTGCAGCTTGTGTGGTCTAGGTATTATGCCCGTGTCACACACGTCACCTACACATGTTTATTCACACACTTTTGAGTGGGGCCTTATACCCAGGTCTGAAAATTAACCTAGGACGAGTGGAGATTATTAGTGACAGTCATTCTGGATTTTATCTGTCTGACTCTCATGAAAGTCTCAACCAGAGTATGCTCTTTCATGGTATCCCACACCAGGTAGCTCGCTATCGTTGTGGATCATATCATGAAAGGGGTTTTAGCTCTGGAAACCTTTGTGTGGAAGTGAATAGAGCCACCTGAGAGATTGATCACGTAAGTGACCCTAGACCGTGACCTACATATAAGACATAACCTGTTTAGGACACAAGGGCATTTCACCTACCCGCTGCATCATTACAGATTTTTTTTTAAATTGCTTTTTTTCCTTTTCCCAAAAAAAAAATCAAATCATCTAAAACCGTTTTATTATTACTATTATTCTTTTTTTTCTTTTAAATATATAGGATGTGACACATAGTTAACACCTTCTCAAAGATGAATCACTAAATCTTCCCTAATTTTTTTTAACACGCGTGACATCATTCTTTCATCCATCATATAGCATCATTATTTCACAAAATATAAAAAAAAAATCCTCACATGCATGTTATTCATCTCATTTAGGTTTGCCAAGAATTGTAAGAGGCTCAAAATTGTGTCATAAGCAAGACAATATGGGATCAAACGGTGAAGCAGTTCAAACCCTGAATTACCCTACAGTGAAGCAGCCCAATCTGACGAGCTTAAGAGAATGTGCGGGTTGGTTGCCGCCCATCGAGCGCAGGTCTTTCGATAGAACTTATGGGAAGATTATTATGTTATTACGGTTGGAAGTACAAACAAATGCCATTGTTGCCCTGAGCCAATTCTATGACTCCTCCTTGAGATGCTTCACTTTCAAAAATTTCCAGATGGCACCTACCCTGGAAGAATATACGCAGATCCTTGGTTTTCCTCAACGAGACACTAGGCCCTACCAATATCGGGGGCATTACTACACAGATGAGAAACTTGCCTCAATGTTACAAATCAGCAAAGAAAGTTTGAAACTCCAAAAGAAAAACCGAAATTGCATTGTAGGGTTCCCGCAAGAGTACTTGGAAAGTCAAATGAAGTCCTTCGCCGACGCTAGAAATTGGGGTCCTTTCAAACAATTGTTAGCTTTAACTATCTTTGGGATTGTGCTATTCCCGCGCCTTGAAAGATATGTGGACACAACCGCTATTGGTGTGTTCCTATCCTTCAAAGATGAAGAAAACCCAACCAACCCAATTCCAGCCATTCTTGCAGACACTTACTGTACCTTCACTCATTATAGTGAGCTAAAAGGAAAAAGGATATCCTGCTGCCTACAAGCCTTGTATGTCTGGCTTCTTACCCATGCCTTCATCAACAAAGTTAAGGTAGAAGGCCCAATTGAAGACGCTAGAGGATGTGATGTGGAATCAATGAATACCGGTGAATGGTTGCAAGTGCTAAGGGGCCTTCATGAGTACAAGGTTCGTTGGCACCCATCGTGGTGGAAAGACCGGCCTACGGTAATTTTTCAGTGTGGAAGTTTTCAAAATGTCCCACTCATGGGGACAAGAGGATGCATAAACTACAACCCCTCTCTGACTCTAAGACAACTAAGGTACCCCATGCGAAATCCGCCCACCGAAGACATGTTAATCCCTTTTTACCTCCATGAGGGAAGCCCAAAAGAGGTTGACATGCTCCGGAAGATTTCTCAAGCGTGGGACATGGTTGTCCGCAAAGGACAAGAGCTTACTAAGAGGGGCGGCGATAAGGAACCCACCTTTCGTCAGTGGCTCCAAAAAAGGATCCAAGACACCCGATTGCCTTACCGAAGCGCACTACGGGTTGAGGAAGAAATAGCTGAACCTACCCTTCCCACTGTCGAAGAGTTAGATAAGCTCAAAATGGCCTTGTCAAAAGCTGAAGAAGAAAAGAAGGGTTTACAGGCAGAATTAGAGAAGGTGCTTCTAAGAAACCAGAAATTGGAGGAGGAAAATACAACTAAGTCATCGGCCATTGAGGATAGCCGCAAGCAACTTAAGATTGAAGAAAAGAATAAAGAAGAGGTCCAGAAATACCTGAGAGGGGCAAAGGAAGAACTAAAGCGATGCAACCTGAAGATGAACCAAGCCATTGATGATGCGCATGAATGGAAAGAGTTATGGGAGGAGTCAATGATTGCAGAAAAAACCGCACAAGGCTTGTTGGCGAAATCAAAGAGAGAATCTCGGATATTGATAGCTGAGCTTGAAGATCAAGTGAAAAGTATCCGGCGGGATAAAGAGACCATTGAAGAAATACTCCAAGAATACCAACAAGCCTTGAGAAGGGAGCATGGGAAATCTGATGAGCTGAAAGACCACATCAGATATCAAGAGGAAGTTTACCACCAGCTGAAGATTGAAAGCATCCACTGGGAGAGCCGCTTTGTAGAATTGGTCAGCAGGATAGAAAACCATGAAGTCTTCATAGAGTTGAAGAATGAAAGCTTATACTGGAGAGACAGATTTGCAAAGTTGGCATGGCTGGCCGATCAAGCTATCATGGGTATCCCAAAGCGTCTAAAAGAGGCTGACGCAGCAATGCACCCGTTCAACACCCCGGTCCAAGTTTCCGAATTTATGGAATTTTGCAAAATCCTGATTGCCGAACTTAGGGAGAAGAGAGAGGAGTGGAAAAATGAAAGCTATATGTATTTGAGCGAGATTTAAAAAGAGCATTGTAATGTTTTTTTTCGAATTTTTATTTCGAGAATGCTGTACTTTTCCCCCATCAATGAAGTTTGTTTGTTCCACCTATTGATCCTTCTTTTGGAAATGCTTGAAACGTTAGTTTACGTACTTATGACAAATCAAGACGCGCTTACAATTCTCGGCCTAAAACAATAAAACTCATGCACACATGCATCACTCATTTTTCATCCATTCACATACTCATATCATGTATCCCGTCAACAGAGAATAAAAGACAAGCTGGTGCGTCAACATCGCTATTGGACTCGTTCTCAGGCCAGATACATGGAAGCAAATCAGGACAATCCGCCTCAAGATAACCTGGATCAAGGCGATCCACATCAGGACGACTTAGGACAGGGTAACGAGAACCTAGGCAATCAACAGCTTAGGGCAGAAATAGATGTGATGAAGCAACAGATGGCTGAGATCTTAAGGGTCCTACAAGCTTTGAAGAATGGGAATACAGATGAAGATGTCTCCGCTGGGAACACTGAAAATCAAGCCACCAACCCTCCTATTCCCAATGGACCCGGAATCCCCCATACAGTGTACCCTACTGGGGCTAACGAACAGGGTTACCAATGGCCTCCTTATGGACTTCCGCAAGGTTACACACCTCCGACAGTCGCTGCCAATCCGGAAGATGGTCCCTCAGGAGTCGTGGGACAAGGACATCCTGCGCCGATAGGTCACAACAGTAACCCGGGGGCACCGCAGATGCACAACCCGAGCCCTATTGTCGCACCGCAAAGATTTCCACTCGGCTACACTCCACCGCTGGTAGTCGATGCTCAAGCTCAAGGGTCGAGCCTCAGGAACCCCACTCATTCACATATCCCAAATGTGAACCCAGCCATAGTTCCGATGATTCATCCTTACTATGGTATGAGTGGGCTTCCTCACAACTACTCTATGGAGAACCCTCAAGCCCAAGACAAACTGCAAATGCTGGAAGAAAGGTTGAGAGCAGTTGAAGGATTCAGTATTGGTGCAAGAAATGCACAAGATTTATGTCTCGTTCCAAACGTGGTCATTCCCCCTAAGTTTAAGGTGCCAGATTTTGATAAATACAGAGGAGCAACATGTCCGGCAAGCCACCTAACTATGTACTGCAGGAAGATGGCTGCATTCGCAAATGACGATAAGCTGCTTATCCACTACTTCCAAGACAGCTTAGCTGGGGCAGCTTCAAATTGGTATATGCAGTTGACACCCATTCATATTCGGTGTTGGAAGGATCTCGCTGATGCTTTCCTTAAGCAGTATAAGTACAACACTGATATGGCTCCTGATAGGACTCAGCTACAAAACATGACTAAAAGGGATAATGAGTCCATCAAGGAATATGCTCAGCGTTGGAGAGGACTAGCAGCACAGGTAGCACCGCCTCTGTTTGAAAGGGAAATGGTGTCTATGTTCATGGAAACTCTTCCTTCACCCTTCTATGAAAAACTGATCGGGAGTGTATCGTCAAGTTTCTCGGATATGGTCGTTATTGGAGAAAGGCTAGAGAACGGAATGAGGAATGGGAAAATCGCTTATACCTCCCCCGGAAACACTAACCAGAGAAAGCCCTTCTCCGGATTTCCTAAAAAGAAAGAAGGAGAAGCCAACGCCATCACGGGAACCGAAAAAACTTCCTACTCCAATCCCTCTCACGCCAATCCATTCTCAGCACAAACACTATCTACCCCACCTACCCAAAATAACCAAGGCCATAAACCACAAAACTACTCAGCCGGAAAGTTCGTCCAGTTTGATCCAATCCCAATGTCATACTCCGACCTATTTCGCCACCTGCTCAGCCATAATTTAATCACCACCCGCCCGATGAGACAGATCCAGCCCCCTTTCCCCAGAGGCTTCGACCCAAACACCACATGCGAATTTCACTCAGGAACGGTCGGCCATTCCATAGAAAACTGCAAGGCATTGAAGTATGTCGTCCAAGATCTAATCGCCTCGGGCTGGTTGAACTTCAAGGAAAATGGTCCTAATGTGGCTACCAACCCATTACCAGGACATGGGATGCCCTCAGCTAATGCAATTGAGGATTCTGCAGAACCGTCCCTAATCAGGAGGGTAGATGCATCCAGACACCCCTGGAAGTGATTCATGCTAATCTGTGTTCCTTTGGGATTATTGAGAGAGAATGCACTGGAAAGAATCCATGCAATGACCATCACTGCATTGGAAATTGTGAGGCGTTTAAACAGGTGCTTCAAGACCTGTTGGACCGACATGTAATACAAGTGGGCTTTCAAAAGACGGAGGACCAGGTGTCAACTATCCTATCGAGCAATGACCAGAACAAGGATACTCGGAAGCCGCTAGAGATCCGCTATACTAAGGACTCAAAGTCGTCCCTGGGTATGCCTAAACCAATCACTATCCAAGTGCCAGCTCCCTTCCCCTACAATGACACCAAAGCAATCCCATGGAACTACAACGCGAAAGTCCAAGTGAAAGGTCCTCAGAACAATCCTGATGTCACCAATATCTCGGGAAGCAGCGGAATGACTCGGAGTGGGCGCGTCTACGCCCCTGAAAGACCCGGAGGAAGAGAATCAAATGAAAGAGGAAAGATTGATAAAGGAAAAAACGAAGAGGGAGAGTCGTCTGACAAAAATGCAAGCAAGAAAGCACTATCTGAGCAAGAAGCCAGTGAGTTTCTAAAGATTATGAGGCAGAGTGAGTACAAGGTAGTAGATCAGCTGAATCAGACTCCCGCTAAGATATCCATGTTATCACTATTACTCAATTCTGAAGCCCATCGAGCAACACTAATGAAGGTGTTGAGTGAAGCTCATGTCATTCACGACATCACAGTTGGTCAGTTTGATGGGATCGTCGGAAATATCGTCGCAAACAACTACCTCACCTTCACAGATGACGAGATTCCCGTCGAGGGAAGAGGGCACAACAAAGCTTTGCATATCTCCGTGAAATGTGGAGAATACTCTCTAGCTCGGGTACTCATCGATAACGGATCATCCCTGAACGTACTACCCAAATCAACCATGAACAAACTAGACGTAGATTGTTCATACATGAAACCCAGTTCTACACTGGTCAGGGCATTCGATGGGTCCAAAAGAGAGGTTATCGGAGAGATGGAGTTACCTGTACAGGTAGGTCCAGAAGTCTTCATAGTGAGTTTCCAAGTGATGGACATCAATCCGTCTTACAGTTGTCTTCTGGGAAGACCTTGGATCCATTCTACAGGGGCTGTGCCCTCTTCTCTACACCAAAAGCTCAAGTTCATAGTCAACAACAAGTTGGTGGTCGTTTCAGGAGAAGAAGAGTTGCTAGTCAATAAGCCGTTTCCTATCCGTCATGTTGAGGCTGCAGAAGAGTCTTTCGAGACCGCCTTCCAAGCACTAGAAATTGCAAATGCTACCTTTGCGGGGGACGGGGCCCCATCGTTAAAACCAAAGCTGTCCAAAGCTGCATTGATGATTGCTAAAGTCATGACAAGCAAGGGTTATCAAGCGGGAAACGGTTTAGGGAAGACTGAACAAGGGATCCTAACACCCATACAGCTGCGTGAGAACAAGGACAGATGTGGGATAGGGTACCAGCCTAGTCGTACTGACAAAGGAAGGATCGCCGCGGAAAAGAAGGAGCGGAGGTTGGCCAAACTTGAGGGTCGGGAGCCAAATATGAAGAAGATTTTCATCGGCGACATAAAGCAAAGCTTTCAGAGCGCAGGGGTGCTAGATCCTAACCAGGTTGCAGCTATTGAAGGTGACTCAAGCGCTGAAAACGGCGGTGCCGGTCTTGTTCGCCATTGTCCAGCAAGCGAAAAGCTCAAGAATTGGGAGATCGTCGATTTTCCCGTAGTTTTTAGTTCAAAGTAATGTTTCTGTAATGCAATCCTATGGCTCTGCCCAAGGCCTTAGGATATTTCATTCGGGCACACATGTTTCCTTTCAATATCAATATCAATAAAATGTTATTTCAGATTCTCCAATAAATTTCAATTCTCTTTTGCACTTGCGTTTTATTTTCTTTTTGCTCGTTTTCATTCCGTCAATTTATACTAATGCAGATTTGAAAAAAACGCTTTTGAAAATAACAACGCCGATAATTCATACTGTGACTTTGATCACCCGATTAATCAAACTGAGGAAGATGTTGGAGATAACTGGGAAACTCCTCCAGAGTTAATGAGAATGATGGAACAAGAAGAGAAAGTGATTCAACCCCACGAGGAATTTACTGAGGTAATAAACTTGGGCACAGAAGAGGATAAGAAAGAGGTTAAAATCGGCATCACAATGAAAGATAGTGAGCGAGAGAAGCTAGTCAGGCTCTTGTTCGACTATGTTGACATCTTCGCATGGACATACCAAGACATGCCTGGACTGGACCCCAACATAGTCGAGCATAAGTTACCAGTAAAACCCGAATGCCCGCCAGTAAAGCAAAAGCTAAGAAGGATGAAGCCGGAGATGTCACTAAAAATCAGAGATGAGGTCAAGAAGCAGTTTGATGCCGGATTCTTAGCGGTAGCAAAGTATCCTCAATGGGTAGCCAACATTGTCCCGGTTCCGAAGAAGGATGGGAAGGTCAGAATGTGCGTCGATTATCGAGACCTGAACAGAGCAAGTCCTAAAGATGATTTCCCTTTGCCCCACATTGATGTCTTGGTAGATAGCACCGCACAACACTCCTTATTTTCCTTCATGGATGGATATTCCGGATATAATCAAATCAAGATGGCCCCCGAAGATATGGAGAAAACCACCTTCATCACTCTCTGGGGAACCTTCTGTTACAAAGTAATGCCATTCGGATTGAAGAACGCCGGTGCCACGTACCAAAGGGCAATGGTGGCTTTATTCCATGACATGATGCATAAAGAAATTGAAGTCTATGTGGATGACATGATCGCAAAGTCTAAGACTGAAGAAGAACATGTTGTTAATCTGCAGAAACTATTTGAACGCCTAAGGAAGTTCAAACTCAGATTAAACCCCGCCAAATGCACTTTTGGTGTAAGGTCAGGAAAGTTGTTGGGGTTCATAGTCAGTCAGAAGGGAATAGAGGTAGATCCGGACAAGGTACGAGCAATTCTTGAAATGCCAGCGCCTAAAACCGAAAGGGAAGTTCGTGGGTTTCTAGGAAGGCTGAACTACATCTCCAGATTCATATCCCAGTTAACATCAACCTGCGAGCCGATCTTCAAATTGCTGTGCAAGAACCAAGAAACAAAGTGGAACGATAAGTGCCAGGAGGCCTTTGAAAAGATCAAAAGGTACCTCCAAAATCCACCAATTCTGATGCCACCAGTGCAGGGCAGACCCCTCATTCTATACTTAACAGTGCTAGACAACTCAATGGGTTGCATACTGGGGCAACATGATGAGTCTGGAAGGAGAGAACATGCCATCTACTACCTAAGCAAGAAGTTCACCGAGTGCGAGACGAGATACTCATTGTTGGAAAAAACATGTTGCGCTCTGGCCTGGGCTGCACGTCGTCTGAGGCAGTATATGTTGAGCCACACGACTTGGCTGGTATCTAAAATGGATCCAATCAAGTACATTTTTGAAAAACCTGCACTCACAGGAAGAATCGCCCGCTGGCAAATGCTACTATCTGAATACGACCTCTTGTATGTCACTCAGAAGGCAATCAAAGGTAGTGCCCTAGCTGAATACTTGGCACATCAGCCCATTGAAGATTACCAATCAATGCAATACGATTTCCCAGATGAAGATATAATGGCTCTATTCGGAGAAGGGAAATCTCCAGACGACGAAAGGTGGAGGATGTCATTTGATGGCGCTTCCAATTTGTATGGGCACGGGGTCGGAGCTGTGTTGATTTCCCCTGATAACCGCTTCATACCATTCACTGCTAGACTGAGCTTCTATTGCACCAATAACATTGCAGAATATGAAGCGTGTGTCTTAGGCATCAAAGCGGCCCTTGAATGGAAAGTCAAAAGACTCGATGTATATGGGGACTCAGCGTTGGTCATCCATCAGATAAAAGGCGACTGGGAAACCAGGGACCCCAAATTAATTCCTTATCGTGATCACATCCAAGAGATGGTTGAGCGATTCGAGGAGGTCACCTTCCACCATCTCCCTCGCGAAGAAAATCAGTTGGCTGACGCTTTAGCGACTTTGTCATCAATGTTCAATATCAATAACAACAAAAGTCTGACATTCATCCGAATCCAGCATCGAGACCTACCGGCACATCATTGCGTGGCAATCGAAGAAGAGCCTGACAGTAAACCTTGGTATTACGATATCAAGCACTATATCACAAGTCGAGAGTATCCTCCCAGTGCCACCGAGAATGATAAGAGAACACTTAGGAGATTATCAATGGGTTTCTTCCTAAACGGGGAAGTGCTTTACAAAAGGAATCATGACATGGTCCTCCTCAGATGTGTTGCAAAAGAAGAAGCAGAAAGAATTATGAAAGATGTCCATGAAGGCTCGTTCGGAACCCATTCTAGCGGGCACACCATGGCAAGAAAAATCCTAAGGGCTGGCTACTACTGGTTGTCAATGGAAACCGACTGCTTTAACTACGTGAGAAAATGCCACAAGTGTCAAATCTACGCTGATAATATCCATGTGCCGCCTGCTTCTTTGAACGTCCTAACAGCACCATGGCCATTCTCAATGTGGGGGATGGATGTCATTGGTCCCATCGAACCTAAGGCATCAAATGGACACCGCTTCATTCTTGTCGCCATCGATTATTTCACTAAATGGGTCGAGGCCGCTTCTTATGCCAGCGTAACAAAATCTGTGGTTGTCAAGTTCATAAAGAGAGATTTGATCTGCCGATACGGCCTTCCAAATAAAATCATCACAGACAATGGGACCAACCTGAACAACAAGATGATGAAAGAGTTGTGTGACGACTTCAAAATCCAACATCACAATTCCTCCCCGTACCGTCCAAAGATGAATGGGGCAGTCGAAGCTGCAAATAAGAACATAAAGAAGATCGTGCAAAAGATGGTAGTGACCTTCAAGGACTGGCATGAAGTGTTACCTTTCGCTTTGCATGGGTACCGGACCTCAGTTCGCACGTCGACAGGGGCAACACCATTCTCACTAGTATACGGGATGGAAGCAGTTCTTCCCGTAGAAGTCGAAATACCTTCTCTGCGAGTGTTAATGGAAACCAAATTAGAGGAAGCAGAATGGGTTCAATCTCGATTTGATCAATTGAACCTCATAGAGGAAAAAAGAGTAGAAGCTTTATGTCACGGGCAGTTGTATCAGCAAAGAATGAAGAAAGCTTATGATAAGAAAATTCGACCCCGGCAGTTTCAAGAAGGAGATCTAGTGCTCAAGAAAATTTTACCTATCCAAAAGGATTCCCGTGGAAAATGGACCCCAAATTACGAAGGGCCTTATGTGGTAAAGAAAGCATTCTCTGGAGGAGCCTTAATTCTCACAAAAATGGACAGTGAAGACCTCCCACTCCCAGTGAACTCAGATGCAGTTAAGAAGTACTATGCCTAAAGAAATATATGAAAAAAGAGAAAGATGAGCCAAGCAAAAATGAGCTCGCTAGGTTGAAAACCCGAAAGGGCGGCCTAGGCAAAAATTAGAGCGACCTGGTGGATTGAAAACTCTAAAGAGCAGTCCAGGCAAAAATTAGGGTCAATGAGTTGGACTTGGAACAAATGCAAAGGCAGTCCTCCGAAAGTTGGGTGATGGATGCTCAAGGTCATGTGTATGGGTGATTGGCATTGCTACCTCCAAGATACAAACAATCAAAAGATCTGCTTTTTCTTTTTCTTTCTTTCTTTTTAGTTTAAACTCTCAATGTAATTTTCAGCCAGTGTGACCTTCTGCGCACTCGGTTTCCATTTGAATATTAAACTCTATCTTCACTCTCTCATCTCCCTATTTGCTTTGAAAAGATGCTTTATGGTAGATGATATTGAATTGCGAAGCAAGTGCATAATCGAAAGCATTACAATCATTGCGAGATTTCTAAAGATCACAAAAAGAAACTATCTCTCATAAAATTGCAAAGAAGACAAATGCATAATCACTTCAAGCAATGAATCACAATAACCCGCGCTTTGGCACCACTACTTCAAGGCAACCCTCATATCTCACGTCGAGAGTCCTGCGAGGTGATGAGACCAGCGGAAAAAGTCAAGAAAGAGCAAAAGAGCAAAAAATCAAGAAAGAGCAAAAGAGCAAAAAGTCAAGAAAGAGCAAAAGAGCAAAAAGTCAAGAAGGAGCAAAAGAGCAAAAGAATCAAAAAAAAAAAGAGAAGAAAAAACACAAAAAGCATCCCACATTTCATTCATCATACCACCAGATATCGATTGTGCACATGCTTACATTGCATGCACGCATACATCATCCATTGCATCCTTAAAATGCGTTCAAATATAGATTAGTTTTCTTTATCTGTCAAAAATTTTAGTGTTAGCACTAAGCCTAGCATCAGCCTTTTAGACCCCCAGTGGTCCTTCAGAGCCCTAGCGCTCCTTCAGATCAACACTTGATCCTTCAATCCAGATCGCACGTCGCGTTAATCGAGCAACCGACGGATCATCCGACCCCAGGTCCTTCAGACTAGCTGTGTCCGCCTAAAAAGCACAGTGCACGTCCTTCGAGGTATGCAAATCAGGTCAACGACCTGACCTTGCCACCCATGGCCGCTCGAAAAAGGCCATCCCCCAAGCAGACCGTTTCACTAGTACCCCGTTGCTAGTTTGCGCTCCTTCAGACCCATTGGTCCATCAGGCTTAGGCATGCCCTTCAGACCCCGTCGGTCCTTCAGTTTGACTCCAATCAATGCGCCAAGCATCAATTGTGAATTAGACCATCAGAGCCCCTAGTGCTCCTTCAGATCCCCAGTGATCCCTACTTACTTTTGTTCTGTGTAAACCCATTTTTCTTATGTTTCTCTCAAAAAAGAAAAGGTTTTGACAAAATTAGTGTTTTTATCTTTATTTCTATTTTACTCGAGGAATTTGGAAACCCTTCATATTTCCTAGTAAAATATAAATAAAGAGGGGCAGCTGTCATACCCTAATTTCGTCCGTCAGACTAACGCAAATGGTTTCAATTCGCACCTCGCGTGTGCGGGTCGCTTTTAATTGTGCATGCATTGTTGCTCTCGTTATGCCACGTTTCTTTTTTAATTGTACGCGTTTGCTGCTCTCATTGCGTGAGCGTGTTTGTTTCTCGTTGCATACGAGCTCTTTGTTTGGTACTCGTTTTTTACCGCTATTAAAGTAACTTGCTATTAGTTTAATTATCATTATTGTTATGAAAAATCTAATAAAAATCAATTTCTGAATTAATGTTTTTATTATTATAAACAGTTTTTTTTTTTACAAGTAAGAGGTACAACCTAAGTCAACTTTGATGTAGGTGAAGACAAAAAATTAATTACAATTGGTACAAAAATTAATTAAAAAGCAAAAAGAGTACAAAAAAATAATAAAGCAAAAACCAAAAAGACAGCAGCCTGCGACTTGCTGCCTTCCCTCTCCATGAAGCTACAAGCCCAAACTTGCCTTCTCCTTGTCCCTTTGGCTTTCTTCCATTTCCAGCAAAAACACTGCTGCAGTGGCAGCAGCCCTGCTGCCATCCTTGCTGATCCACTGCTTCAATCTGCTCCACTGCAACAGCTTGGTCTCCTGAGGGTTTTGATTCCCTGCTCCAACACCACCCCTACACCAGAATTCCCAGCCTATAAATACCAATGAACTGAAATCAGTTAACACACACACAGATACACATGAAAATACAACACTGATGTTAAGTTTATTAAGTTGATGCTAGTTCCAGAGATACTGAGAATCAGATAAAAAGGGTAGCACAGAGTAAAAGCTTAGAACTAGGTAAATTCCTTTTTTTCTTCAGCTTTTCCTTCTTATCTTTTTCTGTTATTCACTATTATGCTTAAGTATGTATGCGTAAGTTTTTTTCTTCTCTGTTTACAATGACTAACAAAATGCAAGCCAAAAATCGTCAACTAATGCTTTAACAGATAAAATGCAAAATGATGAAATTGCAGTAGAAAGAGAATACGAAAGTAGAGAAAATAGGGGGAAGGGTATAAGCTGTTTTCGTTTTTTTTTTAAAAAAAAAGGGAAAAGGGACAATTAAAATTTTCAAGACAGAACCGAAACAAAAAAAAGAGAGAAGGGAGAAGTTTTACCTCCGGCCACCACTTGCGGTGGTCACCACCGTAGCCCCACGGCCAGCCTCCACCAAACGGCCACCACTGTCACCGCTAAATCCTTCACGCCGCCGCAAAACACCAACAAAGAAAACCAAACACAACCACTACCAGCCTAAACGCCACGGCCTCACCATCTCCCTCATCCCCTTTTTGCGAACCACCCTCTTACTGCTGATATCACCCACGCCGCCGCGTCGTTAGCCCCCTCTACTATCAAACAACCGCCTCACTACCGTCATTACTCAACCACCAACAGAACCCACCCAGATCGGAGAGATCGTAGATCGGTTAAGAGAGAGAGAGAGCAGATTAGGTTCTCTGTGAGTGGAGGGGATGGCGATTCGGTGAGCGAAGAGAGGGATGAGATGAATGGCGAAGCGGAAACGGGGGAGTTTCGGTTTGGGTCGCGACAGCGGCGAAGAGGGAGAGAGGGATTCGGTTTGAGGTTTACGCGGTGGAGGAGGAGAGAAAAGCGAAAACAGTAGAGAGATCGGTGAGAGAAGAGAGGAAATCAGGGTAGGGAGGAGAGAATGGCTGCGACGGAGAAAGGAAAGCAAGATCAGTATGGGGGTGAGGGAGATGGGTCAGCGGCGCTGAGGGAGAGAGAAGAAGAAAATTAGGTTTGATAATACACCCCTCCTTTTATTTACACCCTTATTTTACTGCTGCACCCCCCTGTTCCCTTTTTTAAATTTTGTTTCTTTCCTCTAAGTAAACCTTTTTTTTTCTCATCAACCTTTTTTCCAAATAACGAATAAATGTTTTCCTGAACATAAAATTAGTTTGTTATTAATGGTCACTCTGAGCTTAGCTTGTTTGACCGGTGATAACAGTTTTAGTTTTCAAACGAGCTATGAGCGACGACCACTCTGAGTTTTACTTGTTTGGTCGTCTCGAGTACCTCTCCTGATTTCAAAAATAAAAAAAAACATCAAACACACAAACATTTTTCCACCCCAAGAACTACGTAGCTTTGATTTCTCCATCGCACCTGGAGATACGTAGGAGCAGGGGCCCGCTCCTGTCAAGCGCAAAAAAAAAACTAAAATTTTTATTAAGTCTTCCTCTTCAATTTTTGCAAGTAATAAAAAGGTAAATTAAAGTATTTTCTTTAAATTGACTTTCTTTCTACACATTAAATTAAATGGTAACCTTTCTTTTGAAAGGATGCCGTGGGGTGCTAATACCTTCCCCGCGCATAATCGACCCCCGAACCCAAAAATAAAGGTTTTTTCAGTGTTTTCCTATTTAATAAATATTGATGGCGGCTTCATTGCAAAAATGACGAAGAATCCCTCCTTCGGATTTTTCGGTCGCTACACTGGTTTATTATTTTTTGGATCCTAAACGTTGATATTAGATGTGGAGCCAATGTAGTATATGTCTAAGTAACACTAGCAGTTTTACACAAATTAGTTAATTTCCAACTAAGAGGAATGTAGCATGGAATGATCCATAAATTACCTAAAGCATGTTTCTAAGAAACGCATTAAAGATATTAAGGAAACCAACCTGGTCTCCCAGCCTCTGAGAAAATTCCTTCTTTTTGATTCTTTATTACAGTTGAACCTCTCCCTTGTCTACTGCCTTTTGTTTGCCATTGCTGCTGCTGTGTATATGTTGCTATTTTTTCTGTGTGCCCCTTCTGTTGTATTAGAAGTTTCATTTATAGGCCAAGTTTGTATTGATAAATGCACTGTGAAGTCAATTTTTCTGAAACTCTGATTTGCATATTTCCATGATGTTTCATGTTTTGGTGCTCTAAAATTTCTGAGCAATTCTTTTGCCTCTCTTGCCTCTGGTGCTTTCACAAATTGGGGTATTTGGCTGTTAAAAACCTTGTTTATGTATGTGCAGGCTCTGTGCCACAAAGACTCAGCAAGGATTCTACCTATTTGAAGCTTTGGGTCTAGACAAAGCTAAACATGTTGCTGAGAGCTATTGCTGCCATGGTTTTGGCTTCTTCTCTTTGTCCATGCTGCAGACTGCTAACTTTTGGGTTGCTGCACCCATCCTGATTAAAGTGCCTATCCCCTTTGTTTAAAAAGGATGTTTTTGCTTATGTACAAAGATGTTGGCTAGAGTATATGCATTTTTATCATTGGTGAAGTTGCTGTCTACGTACAGCACCAACCTTCTGCCTTTTTTATTATTATTTATTTTTTATTACTTTTGTGAATTTTACTTTGGTGTGTATTTTATTTGTATTTGAAAACTTTTTGAATTTTGTATTATTTGTAATTAAATTTCTTGTCTACATCTAAATAAAACAGTTGACTTTCTTTTTTTGTACCATTCCGCTTTTTTTATTTTTGTTTGTATATGTAACAAATTAAATAAAAGGACAGCTAATTAAAACTGATCTTATGTTACTATTATTTTATATAATTTTTTTTACTAATAACTGAAAGAAGCGGTAAAAATAACACGTACTGACGCAACCACTCGCGCACAACTCGAAACGACACGCGCGCTCGCCTTAAGACCGGGGACGCGTACGCGATTTGAATACGCACGCGCGTACGTTATTGAAACCGATTTCCTTTTAACCTCACTTTTCTAAAAACGGTCAAAATAACGCGCAGTGACGCAACTGTTCGCACGTGGCTCGCAACCGACACGTGCTCGCGTAACTTATTATTTTTATTATATTTTTTGGACTCTTTTTCGAAAGCAACGAGCGCCAAACAAAATCGTCGCACGAGAGCGCCAGATACGCCCGCGTTTAGAACAATATGCGAAGCGATAAAATTTTTGGGGTTTTCCAATTAGTCGGACAAAATTGGGGTATGACAGCTGCCCCTCTTTATTTGGATTTTATCAAGAAATATGAATTGGCCGAGACATATTTCGAAGATAAAATATGAATAAAGAATTCAGAAATTATACCAATTTTGTCTACTTAGGGAAACTCGAGTTTTCCTTTTTTCTCTTTTTTTGGAAAGATAGACACTTTCGTGTTGATGTGAAAACAGTGGATGAACACTGACGTGCAGACAGAGAAGGTAAAATGGGCACTTGCGTGCAGACAGAAAAGTAA
Source organism: Astragalus membranaceus (assembly GCA_039519185.1). NCBI lineage: Eukaryota > Viridiplantae > Streptophyta > Magnoliopsida > Fabales > Fabaceae > Astragalus > Astragalus membranaceus. Next base: position 63,706,432 of record CM076846.1, on the reverse strand, counting down.
AATGGGCACTTGGCGTGCAGACAGAAATGTAAAAATGGGCACTTGGCGTGCAGACAGAAGAGTAAAATGGGCACTCAGCGTGCAGAAAGCGGTAAATTGCCCAGGCTGCCTAAAACCTGTAATCCTTAAACGAACTCTCGATGAATCCGAGTTTGCACGTGGCTTTGAGGAGCACGCTTCCTGTTGGCCTTTATCGAGCGACCGATCAACATCAGGTCCGGAACTGATTTGATCAATGGATTTACACTATGCCTTAGGCTGACACAACTAATCCGAAGGACTTAACGAAGTCTGATGGATCCATCGCGTGCTCGTACACGATGTTGTGATCTGTGAGGGGAGTTTACTAGCTCTGTGGGAGTTCACTAACTCTGGGTTGATGGAGTTTACTAACTCGGTGCTGATGGTGATTTTCTAAAAAATGAGATTTTTGGGACTCTCTGGTCCGAAGTAACTTCCCTCTTGGATGGTGCATGAAATGTATGCACTTGGGCATTTGGATGCTCCTGGATGCAATGATTGATTTATGCGCATTTGAAAGTGTAATGCACTACCGTTCGATGCCATGGAGTGACGAATGGTATGGATGATATGAGAATGATGAATGATATGAAGATGTTGTGCTCTTTTTATGTTCCGTCTCCTATAATTTTTTACTTTTTGTTTATTCTGTTTATTTTCTTTAAGCAGCTTTCTTTTTTCTGCTTATTTTTTTTTTCGGCATTCTTTTTTTTTCTGGTTAAATCGATCTGCCGGACGGAAGCTATTCCAGGACGATGATCACGCGAGGATTGCGCACTGGTTCATCATGACTGCTTTTTCGCAATTTTACTCACTTGGGCAATCATTTCTTTCTGTATTTTTCAAAGATTTCGTAATGATCCTGTAATGCTCTGAATGTGCACATGTTTTGCAGTTCAATTTCATCAATCATAAAAGTTATTATTTTGAAAGAAACTGAACAGATGAAAGTAGAGACACGAAAAGCACATATATGAAAGAAAAGTTGGACTTTTATTGATATAGAAAAATGGACGTGCAGAAAGTCACGCCAATTGAAAGTACATTGCAATCTTTCTTTTAACCTAAGAAATACAAGAAAAAGGAACAAATCTCGTGATTTCGTCTCTGAAGTAACGGTGCCCACCGTCCATACTCATAATACTGATCACCCCCTTATCCGAACCTTTGGAACGCTGATTGCCTTTTTCTTTTCTCAAGACCAAGTTTTCTGACCCTAATTTTTGCCTGGATCGCCCTTTGCGGGTTTTCAATCCACCGGGCCACTCTGATTTTGCCTAGGTCGCCCTTTGCGGGTTTTCAACCTAGCGAGCTGATTTTTCCTTGGCTTATCTTTCTCTTTTTTCGTCTATTTTTCTAGGCATAATACTTCTTGACCACATCTGAGTTCACTGGATTTGGGATCTCATCTCCGTCCATGTTTGCCAGAATTAAAGCTCCTCCTGAGAATGCCTTCTTCACCACATAAGGTCCTTCATATTTGGGAGCCCATTTGCCCCTAGAGTCTGTCTGAATCGGCAAGATCTGCTTGAGCACAAGATCTCCTTCTTGGAATTCACGAGGACGGACTTTCTTGTCAAAAGCCCTCCTCATCCTCTGTTGGTACAACTGTCCATGACACATTGCGGCCACCCGTTTTTCATCAATGAGATTCAACTGGTCAAGACAGAGACCGAACCCATTCTGCTTCATCAAGTTTTGTCTCCATTAACACCCGCAGGGACGGTATTTCAACCTCAATGGGGAGGACTGCCTCTGACCCATAAACCAGGGAGTAAGGGGTTGCCCCTGTTGAGGTGCGTACTGAGGTTCTGTAACCATGCAGGGCAAAGGGGAGCATCTCATGCCAATCATTATAGGTCACGACCATCTTCTGTATTATCCGCTTGATATTCTTGTTAGCTGCCTCAACTGCCCCATTCATCTTTGGGCGGTAGGGAGAAGAGTTGTGATGTTGTATCTTGAAGTCTTTACACAAATCCTTCATCATTCTGCTGTTCAAATTACTACCGTTGTCTGTGATAATCTTGTTTGGAAGGCCGTAGCGGCAAACCAAGTCTTTCTTGATGAACTTAGCAATCACTGAGCTCGTTACATTGGGATAAGAAGCAGCCTCCACCCACTTAGTGAAGTAGTCAATAGCAACCAGAATGAAACGGTGACCATTGGAAGCTTTGGGTTCAATGGGACCAATGATGTCCATGCCCCACATTGAGAATGGCCATGGTGCGCTCAAAACATTCAGAGAAGTTGGAGGTACATGGGTGTGATCTGCATAGATTTGGCATTTATGGCATCTTCTCACAAAACTGTAACAGTCTGATTCCATCTCCAACCAGTAGTATCCAGCTCTCAGGATTTTTCTAGCCATTGCGTGCCCGCTGGAATGAACCCCAAATGAGCCTTCATGAACATCTCGCATAATCTTTACTGATTCTTCTCCTGTTACACACCTGAGGAGTACCAAGTCATGGTTTCTCTTGTAAAGGACGTCTCCACTCAAGAAGAAACCTGCTGACAGCCCCCTGAGGGTTCTCTTGTCATTCTCTGTAGCTCCGGGAGGATACTCTCTGTTTGTGATATACTGCTTGATGTCATGGTACCAAGGCTTACTATCTGATCCCTCTTCGACTGTCATACAGTAGTGATAAGCAGGCTGTCCTCTGTGCTGGATTCTGACAGTCATCAGACTTTTGTCACAGCTGACGTTGAACATAGAAGACAAAGTTGCCAAGGCATCTGCCAACTGATTCTCGCTGCGGGGTATGTGCTGGAAAGTGATTTCCTCAAAGGGCTTGATTAATTCTTGAATGTAGTCACGGTAAGGAATCAAATCAGAATTTCTTGTTTCCCAGTCTCCTTTTACTTGATGGACAACTAGAGCTGAATCTCCGTACACGTCGAGCCTCTTGACTTTCCAATCGAGAGCTGCCTGGATACCCAAGATACACGCTTCATACTCTGCAATATTGTTTGTGACATAGAAGCTTAGTCTGGCAGTGACTGGTATGAAGCGGTTGTCTGGGGAGATCAGCACTTCTCCGATCCCGTGCCCCCACATGTTAGAGGCACCGTCAAACAACACTCTCCACCTTTCATCATCTTGAGATTTCCCTGCGTCAAATAATGCCATAATGTCCTCATCTGGGAATTCACATTGCATTGATTGGTAATCCTCAACCGGTTGATGTGCCAGGTAGTCTGCCAGTGTGCTACCTTTAATCGCCTTCTGGGTTACGTACACGAGGTCATACTCTGACAGAAGCATTTGCCAACGAGCAATTCTACCTGTGAGCGCAGGTTTTTCAAATATGTACTTGATTGGGTCCATTTTGGACACCAACCAGGTAGTGTGACTCAGCATATACTGTCTCAGTCGATGCGCAGCCCAGGCTAGAGCACAACAAGTCTTCTCCAATGATTAATACCTTGCCTCACAGTCTGTGAACTTCTTCACTACAAGAATTTAAGTTAATACTGGCTAACTCAATCCCCCAGTAATGCTGAAATTCGGCCAGAAATTGCACATTACTGGCGGATTTAGTCCGCCAGTAATCAGCCAGAAAAACGGCCGCAGGTAATTGTTACTGGCGGAATTTCAGCCAGTAATGACTGGCGGATTTACTGGCCGAATTTCAGCCAGTAATTACTGGCGGAAATTCGGCCAGTAAATCCGCCAGTCATTACTGGCTGAAATTCCGCCAGTAATGTATTATATATTTTTTTAAAAAAATATTTTTAAAAAGCTTTTTTGTATTTAAAATTTGTTGTTTTAAATATTTAATTCGTTTTTTTTATTTAATTTTTTAAAAAGCTTGTTGTTTGAAGCAAAGTGAGAACGAAAGTCTTCCTGGCAGAGGCGGCGGCGACGGTGCTCCGGCGACCCTCCGGTGGTAGTGGTTTTGGGGTGGTTGTGTGGTTGTAGGGGTTGTATTGTTAAAACCAGAGGGGTGTGGATAGTGTTCTGAGTTTAAAAATAAAAGAAGGGTGCTGTGTATAAAAGAAGGGTGATAGTGTTCTGTGGTGGTGGTTCATGGTGGTTTAGCGGTGGTGAGAGAGAGAGGAATTGTGGCCCGCGGTGATGAGAGAGAAAGGAGGGTGTGCGAAGGTGGTGGCTCTGCTGTTGTTGTTGTGGAGGTTTTGGTGGTGATGAGAAATGAAGGTTGGTGGTGATGAGAAATGAAGAAATGAGGTGATGAGAAATGAAGAAATGAAGAAATGAAGGTTGGTGGTGATGAGAGATGAAAAAATGAAATGAGATGAGAGTGATTAAAGGTGGAGAGAGAGATGAAAAGCTGGCACGGATGAAAAGGTGGAGAGAGTGATTACTGGCGGAATTTTGCGTGTTACTGGCGGATGTCATTACTGGCCATTTTTAATAGTCAATGCACAGCTTTTGAGGGTATGTTACTGGCTGAAATTTCCGCCAGTAAATGCATTTACTGACGGATACGTTACTGGCGGAAATTTCCTGTTACTGGCTGAACTGCGTTACTGGCGGAACATGCGTGTTACTGGCGGAACTGCATTACTGGCCATTTTTGACAGTCAATGCGCAGCTTTTGAGGGTATTTTCTGACTGAAATTTCCGCCAGTAAATGCAATTACTGGCGGATATAATTATTTATAAAATTATTTTAGTTTTTCAATTAATTTCCGCCAGAAATTCCTACTCAATCCGCCAGTAAATATACTGGCTGTTTAAATTCGACAGAAATGTTATGGAATCCGACAGAAACTTACTGGAAGACTAAATCCGCCAAAAATCGCATAATTCCACCAGAAAACTTACTGGCTGACTGATTCCGCCAGAAATGTGTAGCCAGTAATGCAAGTAATTCTTGTAGTGCTTGCTTAAGTAGTAGATCGCGTGTTCTTTCTTTCCCGACTTATCGTGTTGCCCCAGCACGCAGCCCATAGAATTGTCTAGCACCGTGAGGTATAGGATGAGAGGCCTGCCAGACACAGGTGGCATTAGGACGGGTGGATTTTGAAGATACACCTTGATTTTCTCAAATGCTTCTTGAGATTTATCATTCCACTTCATCTCTTGGTTTTTGCACAGCAGTTTGAAAATTGGTTCGCAAGTTGCAGTCAACTGGAAGATGAATCGAGAGATGTAATTTAGTCTTCCCAGGAAACCACGAACTTCTTTCTCTGTTTTAGGTGCTGGCATCTCCAGGATTGCTCGTACCTTGTCCGGGTCTACCTCAATTCCCTTCTGGTTAACAATGAAACCCAACAACTTCCCTGACCTAACCCCAAAGGTGCACTTAGCGGGGTTCAACCTGAGTTTGTACTTTCTGAGACGCTCGAACAGCTTCTGCAGGTTAACCACGTGCTCTTCATCAGTCTTTGATTTGGCAATCATGTCATCCACATAGACTTCGATCTCCTTATGCATCATGTCATGGAATAGGGTTACCATCGCTCTTTGGTAGGTTGCCCCGGCATTCCTCAACCCGAAAGGCATGACCTTGTAACAGAAAGTTCCCCAAAGGGTTACGAAGGTGGTTTTCTCCATATCCTCTGGAGCCATTTTGATCTGGTTATAGCATGAATATCCATCCATGAAGGAGAACATCGAATGCTGAGCAGTACTGTCCACCAAAACATCAATATGGGGTAGAGGGAAATCATCTTTAGGGCTTGCTCTGTTCAAGTCACGGTAGTCGACACACATTCGGACCTTTCCATCTTTCTTAGGGACTGGAACAATGTTCGCTACCCACTCAGGATATTTTGCCACAGCTAAGAACCCTGCATCAAACTGTTTCTTGACCTCATCCCTGATTTCAGGCTTCATCCGCCTTAACTTCTGTTTCACCGGGGGACATTCTGATTTCACCGGCAATCTATGTTCAACAATATCTGTGCTCAACCCTGGCATGTCCCGATATGTCCATGCGAATACGTCAGCGTAGTCGAACAGGAGCTGAATCAACTTTTTGCGCTCTTTATCCCCCATTGCGGTACCAACCTTGATCTCTTTTCTGTCTTCCTTAGTACCTAAATTGACCATTTCTGTAGACTCCTCATGGGGTTCGATGACCTTTTCTTCTTGTTCTACCATTCTCATGATTTCTGGAGGAGTATCCCAATCATTCTCAACATCTTCCTCGACTTGATTAACCGGGTAATCAAAATCACAGTATGAGTTATGGGCATTATTATTTTCAGAGTTTATTTTTGATCTGCATTAGAATGGAGCGGCGAATAAAAACAAAGAAAAAGCAACACAGATAAAAGATGAAGACAGAAATTTTATTGAAAATTCAAAATAACACTTTATTGATTGATGATTTTTGACGAAAACATGTGTGCCCGAATGAAATATCCCGAGGCCTTGGGCAGAGCCGAGGGATCTGCATTACAACGATAATTACTTTAAATTGAAAAATACGGGGAAATCCATGATCTCCCAGTTTTGCAGCTTCTCTCCAGCCGCACAGCAGCGCACCAGACCTACAGCACGGCCACTTGAGCTTGATCCTTCTTCAACCACATTAACCTGGTCAGGGTTCAGCATACCAGCACTCCGGAAGTTGTTCTTAAGATTAGAGATGACCATTCTCCCCTGATCGGGTGCCCTTCCTGAGTTTGGCCAGCCATTTCTCCCTCCCGTCAGATGCCAGCCTCTCCCGATCAGCAAGACTTGGGATGTACCCAACACCGAACCTCTCAATATTGCCTCTCAACTGGACAGGCATTACAATTCCTTGAGCAGTTTTTCCTAAGCCCTTACCAATCTGATACCCATGTCCCAGCATCAACTTTGCAGCCATCATGTCAGCCCTGGACCACTTAGGCTTCCACCGAGGCTCACCTTCGACGAAGACAGCGTTTGAAATCTCCAATCCTTGGAAAGCAGTCTCAAAGGACTCTTCTGCTGCTTCCACATAATATTCAGGTGGTGATCGATTTATCAATGTTTCTTCCTCTCCGGAGATCACTATCAGCTTTCCCTCAGCCACAAACTTGAGTTTTTGATGAAGCGAGGATGGCACTGCCCCAGCAGCATGTATCCAAGGACGTCCTAGCAGGCAACTGTAGGATGAATTGATGTCCATCACTTGAAAGACGACATAAAATACTTCAGGGCCTACCTGCAGCGGCACTTCTACTTCTCCAAAAACTTCCTTCACTGACCCATCAAATGCTCTGACCAAGGTGGAGCTCGGTTTTAGATATGAGCAGTCTACATCCAGATTATCCATTGTAGACTTAGGCAGCACATTCAAGGATGAACCGTTATCAATAAGCACCCTGGCAAGTATATAGTCCCCACACTTGACTGAGATGTGAAGAGCTTGATTATGATTCTTTCCTGCCGGAGACAGCTCAGTGTCTTAGAAGGTCAAGTAATTAGAGGCTACAATGTTGCCAACAATACCATCAAGCTGGTTTACTGTAATGTCATGGGAGACGTGAGCTTCATTCAGGATCTTTAGCAGCGCAGCACGATGTGCCTCTGAACTAAGCAGCAAAGAGAGCATTGAGATCTTGGATGGAGTTTGATTCAGCTGGTCTACCACCCGATATTCACTCTGTCTCATTACTTTCAGGAATTCCTGAGCTTCTTTGTCTGACACATCCCTGACTTCTACAGCTTCCTTGTCTTTTCCCATACGGGCCCTTTCTTCATTTCCCTTGGATTGCTCTCTTCTAAGGTTTTCAGGAGTATACAACCTTCCACTCCTTGTGATACAACTACCTCCAGCAATGTTTGTTATATCCAAAGTGCCTTTAGGGACCTCCGCTTGCATTTGCACATCGCAGCTCCATGGAGTCATCCTAGTCTCCCCACTAGGGGTAGCAGCAGGTACTGGAATAACAACAGTCGAGGGTCTCGTCACAGCTAGGCTGGAATTCAGATTGCAGGGAATTTCAATTGATCTCCTGAAGCCTCCATTGCCTGATTGCAAGGTAAATACACTTTCTTCTTTCTCCTGGATTCCCACTTGGACCAGGTGTCTGTCTAAGAGATCTTGGAGAATTGGTTTAAAGCCTTCACATGCCCCGATGCAGCGAGGATTATCACAGGCGTCTTTCCTAGCACAACCTTCTTTGATGACACCAAAACGGCATAATTCAGCATGGATAAAATTCAAAGGCATCTGAATGCAATCAACTTTTCTAACCAAACACTGACCCCCCTGATGGTCAACGGCATTAATAGCAGATCCTCCATGCCCTGGCAACGGATTGGTGGCTACATTGGGTTGTTGAAATGATATGCTTTTCGTATCAAGTAATTCTTGCACCACATACTTGAATGATTTACAATCCTCCACCACATGACCTACTGCCCCAGAATGAAAGGCACAGGTGGCATTTGCGTTGTACCCTCAGGGATAGGGAGGCTGATATGGCTTCATTTGACGAGTATTGATTATTTTGTTGGTGATGAGATAATTAAACAAGTCCGTGTAGGACATGGGAATGGGATCAAAGACAACAGGCTTCCTTTCATTATAGTTCTGGTACTGATAATTTGATTGAAAAGGCTGTGCCAGTGGTGCCTGAGGAGGAACCGAAATAGCTTGCGGTGGATTGCTGTGCGACGGACCACTGGCTCCGATGACTGCATTAGTTTCACCTTCTTTCTTCTTATGAGACCCAAAAAATGGCTTTTTTTGACTGGCAGGAGGTGTCGGGCCATGAGCTATTCTTCCGCTGTGCATACCATTCTCCACTCTTTCCCCTGTGACCACCATCTCAGAGAAGTTTGAGGCTACGCTACCAACCAACCTATCATAATACACCGCAGGAAGGGTTTCCATAAACATGTGGACCATTTCTTTGTCCAGCAGAGGGGGTTTTACTTGAGCCTTAAGGTTCCGCCATCTCTGAGCATACTCTTTGAACGACTCGTTATCTCTCTTAGACATGCATTGTAGCTGAGTTCTATCTGGAGCCAAATCATTGTTATACTGGTATTGACGCATGAAGGCATCCGCCATGTCTTTCCAGCAACGGATATTAGTTGACTCTAACTGCATGTACCAGTCAAGGGGAGCTCCAGCTAAACTTTCTTGGAAGCAATGCATCATTAAGTTATCATCACGGGCATAGGCAGTCATCTTTCGGCAGTACATTGTCACATGGCTGACTGGGCAAGTTGTCCCTGTGTATTTGTCAAAAGTTGGTGCTTTGAACTTGGGCGGCAGGACTAGATCAGGAATCAAGAACAACTCATGGGCATTCCTGGCTCGGGAACCCGCCCCTTCAACAGCTCTTAATCTTTCTTCCAGCATCTGATACTGACTTCTAGCTTCGGCAGGGTAATTCTGTGGGAAACCGCCGGCACCATAGTGAGGGTTATTCATTGATACCGCGACCGGGGTCATGTGTCGGTGAGCAATATTCTGAGGGACTGGGCCCTGTACGTGTGGATGAACCATTATTGGTGAATTGAAACCCGCCGGAGTTCCTGGAGAAATAACAGGAATTGGGATCTGAATCTGGGCTTGATGCGTCCCTGTTCCAACTTCATTCACAACTGTATTAGGCTGAGCGTGCCCCGTGGTTCCTGAAGGATCTCTTCCATGGTTTGCATCAGCCGCAGGAGGCGTATAGCCCAGTGGGAGACCATAGAGAGGCCATTGCACAGCTTGAAGGGTTTGAGAGATCCCAGACCCAGGAAGGGGAGGAGGATTGTTCACCCCAGCAGCAGCAGCTTCAGTTGTGCCAACATCTCTTAAGGCACTTAGCACTCTTATGTCCTCCGCCATTTGAGCCTTTAGGACTTCCATCTCAGCTTGAATGACTTGATTCCCCTGATTCTGACCATGTTGACCCTGACCATTAGGATTCAGACCTCCTGGAATTCCGTCATCCTGATGTGGCTGCGGATTGTCCTGATCAGGGTTGGCTTGATTGTTTTCCATGTTTGTTGCTTGCAGACGCGTCCAATAGCGATGATTAACCAGCTTGCCTGATTTTCTGTTGACGGAACGCGCTTATGAACACAAGAACGAATGAATGAATGCAATGCGAATGAATGCGTGTTTGGTTTGTCTTGCTGAGAATCGCAGTGTATTATGTCTTGTCATAGATACGCATGTCAATCTTTGATTATTTTTATTATATCACTTTCTTTGGATCATACTGAAATTGGAATCTGGAAGCGAAACGGGTGTATTTGAGCAAAATACTTCAAAATCTGAATCCAAAAGTACGACATTCCGATACAATGATTGAAAAAGGAAAGGTACAATAAAACAAAATGGAAAATTACAATAAATAAGCTCAAATACAAAGAGCTTTGACATTTCCACTCCTTTTCCTTTTGTTGTTGGTAGAGGTACTTCCGGCTTTTCCTTTGGCTTCCTCAACTAGGGCTCTGCAGTACTCCACAAATTTGTACACCTCAAGCGGGGTATTGAGGGGATACATCTCAGTTTCAACTTTTCTTAATTTCTTGGGCACATCCGCAAGAGCCTGGTTGACCAACTCTGTTAGCTTGGAGAACCTATCCTTCCAGTGTTGAACTTCATCCCTCAGCTCAATGATGACTGCCTGCTCTTCAATCCTACCGAGCAGCTTAACATAGCGATGTTCCCAATACTGACTTTCATCCCTCACTTGCCGGTATGCATCGCTGATGTGACAAAGGCGCTTCTTCAACTCATCAGAATCCTCTTGTTCTGCTTTTAGGGCCTGCTGATATTCTCTGAGGATGTTCTCAAATGAGTCTCTCTCTTGCACAACACTGTCTAACTTACTCTCCCATTCAGCTAGTAACATGCGGGATTCTCTTTTTGACTTGGCAAGCAAGCTTTTCGCAGTTCTCTCTTCCATTTTTGCTTCATCCCACAATTCTTTCCACTGATTGGCTTCTTCCAGGGCGTTCTTCTCTTTCAAGCTTCGCCTCTTGATTTCCTCCTTGGCTCCTTGCAGATACCTTTGAACTTCTAACTTGCTCTCCTCTTCCCCTTTTAGTTTCTGACTGAACTTCTCAATGGTAGCAGACTTCAGGGCATTTTCTTCTTTCAACCTTTTGTTCTTCAGAGCCATCTTCTCTATCTCAGCTTGCAAAGATCTCTTCTCTTCCTCTGCCTTCATCAGAGCCAACTTAACCTCGCCTAACTCTTCGACAACAGGGACACTGGCGTCTACCACTTCCCTCTCGACTTGCAACTCTTTTTGGTAGGGCAATTGAACATTCTGGATTCTTTTTCCGAGCCACTGAGCGAAGGTGATACCACTAGTCCTCTGAGCAAGCTCTACTTTTCCCATGCGAACCACCGTACTCCAGGCTTGCAAGACCTTTCTAAGCAAACTGTCATCTTTTGGTCCTCCTTCAAAGATGTAAAGCAGGAATATCATCTCTTCAGTAGGCGAATTCCTCATCGGATACCCCAATTGCCTCAGAGTCAGAGACGGGTTGTAGTTGATGCATCCATTAGTGCCCATCAGCGGGACATTTTGAAAACCACCACAGCGGAAGACTACCTTAGGCCTATCTTCCCAGCAAGATGAGAGATGCCAACAGATCGAGTGCTCATCTAGACCCCCTAGAAACTGGATCCACTCTTGAAGACTCATAGCTTTCACCTCACAAGTTACAGCGTAGCCAATCAACTTTTCCACTCGTGTTGGGTTGGTGAAGGCATGAATGAAAAGCCACGCATACAACAGGTGAGAAGAGCAAGAGATTTTCTTCCTTCTCAAGTCACAATGATGAGTAAAAGCAAAATAAGTGTCAGCAAGGATGGCGGGAATTGGATTAATGGGGCTCCTCCTATTCTGAAAAGCTAGGAAAATACCAATAACGGTCACATCCACATACCTCTCAATCTGTGGAAAGAGAACAACTCCAAAAATTGTTAAGGCCAAAATTCGCTTGAAGACAACCCAATTTTTACTTCTGGCATAGGCTCCCATTAAACCTTCAAGGTAGCTCTGCGGGAAACCTATCACATTGTTTCTCTTCTGCTTTTGGAGCTTCAGATCCTCTACACTCACTTGCAATAATGTAGCGAACCCCTCATCTGTGTAGTACTGTTCTTGATACCGGTAGGGGACGGCTTCTGTCTGAGTGAAACCCAAAATCTGCTGATATTCCTCCAATGTGGGGGCCATTTGAAATTTTTTGAAAAGAAAGCACCCGATTTCTGGGTCATAGAATCTACTCAAAGCCACAATAGCCTCAGTCTGCACCTCTAGCAACAACAACTTCCGGAGGTTCCCATAAGCATTGTCAAACGATCCCCTTTCAATAGGTCCCATCAGGTCAACACATTTTTTCAGACTAGTCACATCTACCTTGTTTACAGCGGGGTACCTTGGAGTATACACCGTTTCCCTTCTAGATTCCATGCCGTATCTATGACAAAAATTTCTCATTACTTGGAATTCTCGGCAAGCAAACCATGATGAAATGCGAAGATGCATGCGAAAACTATTGAAAATGTATGTTTTATGCAAAGGATGTGTGCAAATGATGATGATGTTTTATGTCTATGTAACTCAGAGACAAGTCCTTATTGGCAGTGATTCAAGTTTTTTTTTGGAAAATGCGGGCCGTACGTTATTTCATATGGACCGGTATGAGAAAGGCTACAGCGGTAACTCTTTCACCCCCCCCTTTTTTTTTTAAAAAAAATAAAGTGGCTCATATGTCACTTCGTACGGACCGGCAAAAGAAAGGTTACAACGGAAACTCTTTCTCTATTTTCTCCTTTTTTTGAAAAATCTCCTTTTCTTTTTGAAAACGTGCCTAGTTTACAATGCAGCACACAATTTGGTATGCCCCTTGTGTCCTACGAAGACGGGGACCTAAGTTCTAGGACATCTCAAATGTTCCTCCCATGTGGGTTCTAGTCACTTCCTCACCAGGTTACCAGAGCTAACTCTCTCTCACAATAGCACCCACAACGATGGAACGCCATCTGGTGTGAGGCATCATGAAAGAGCGTACTCTGGCTGAAACTTTCGTGAGAGTCAGAAGGACAACATACCAATTGCCAGTCACTACTCGTTTCCACTCTCCTAAGTTTTGTCAGACCTTGGGTTTTAGGCCCCTCTCGAAGCACAATAAGCATAAGGTGTGAGTGTGTGTAGCGAGGACATACCGCCTAAAACTACCCACATATATCCCCACCTGCGAAGGAAAACCCAGAACAGTCCAGACAATAGCAAGCGATAACATGTTGTCTACACTAGGGTTCAATATCAAATAAGCTAGCCTAGGGTTTCAACAACAATCAAGTGTTTTGTTTACCTCAAGAAAGGGGGCCAAGAAGAGGGGAACATAACAAGACGGGGGGGGGGGGATGCATGAGGGTACTAAGCACATAAGCAAAGACGAGGAAAAACAAACATGGAAGGAGAGAAAACAAATGCACACGCATACAACAAGATAAGAAGAGCAAACCGAAAAGGGATAGAAGCAAACAAAGTATCCAAATCACATCGATAGCACATTAAACCACACATTTAATTAGTTAGGCTTGACCCACTTAAAAAATAAAGAAAAGTCCCCAGCAGAGTCGCCAGCTGTTGCGCCCGAAAAAGTCCCTGAGGGAATCTTTCTTCGTTTACAACTTTTAAAAAAAATCAATGAAGTCGCCACCAATATTTTTTATAAGGAAAATATTGAAGAAAACCTTTTTGGAAAACGAATGGCCTTTTAGAAATTGGAAAATTTGGGTTCGGGGGTCGGTTAGGCATGGGGAAGGTATTAGCACCCCACATCTCCTTTCTATCGAAAGGGAACCTTTAATTAAACGTGTGGTTCTAAGTGCTGATTTGGAAAATACTTAAATTTGCCCCTTTTTCGAAGAGAGAATGAAAAGACTTAATGAAAATTTTTATTTTTGGCGCTTGACGAGAGTTAGCCTCTCGCTCCTACGTATCTCCTGGTGCGATGGAGAATTCAAAGCTACGTAGTTCTTGTTTGTCCTGAAAAGGGTTTTTGTTTTTTAATCTTTTTGGAGTTTTTCGCAAAGGGGTTGAGCGTTCGCAGTGACCAAACAACAACGGTTTAGAGTGGTCGCACTACTAACTCTTATGAAAATGAATTATCATTAACGACCAAACGGCAACGGCGCGAGTGATGATTAATGATAATCGGTTTTTATTTTGAGCATTGAAAAGGTTTTCGCAATTGAAGGAGAGCGTTTGTGAGGACCAAACAACAACGGTTTAGAGTGGCCACACTACTAGCTCCCACAGGAATGAAATCATCACCCACAATCAAACGGCAACGGCGCGAGTGATCATTAGTGATGATTAGTTTTGATTTCGACGTTTGAAAAGATTTGTTTTTGAAAAGTGTTTTCGTTGGTTTTAATTGGAGAGAACGTCGTGATGAAAGGAATTTGCAATTGGATTGATTTTTGTTCGGGGAAACATTTATCCATCATTTAAAAAAAGGTTTGAGAAAAAATAAGTTCGTTTAGGGAAAAGAAAATTTATTATTTGGGAAAAAAGGTTTTGTAAAAAAAAACGTTTATCTAGGGGAAAGAAATAAAATTTGAAAAGAGAAACAGGGGGTGAAATAGTAAAATGGGGGGTGCAAGTAGCAGGGAGGCTGTATTATTAAGATTGGGGTGTAAACAGTAGCCCATCATCCTTAGCGAGCAGGCCCACGTTTTTTAGTTTTCTGATGGGCTCAGGGGGTGCGCGTAGTGAAATGCAGGGGGTGTGAACAGAAATCTGAAAAATAAAAAAAACGCGAAAAGACGATTCTGCCCCTGATTTAATACTATAAAAGCCCCAACCCTAAAATGGAAACCCTAATTTGCTCTCTCCCTCACGCGGCGCCCACTTTCCCCATCTGCGGCCAAACCTAATTTTTTTTCTCTCTCCTTGCCTTACGCCGTATCCTCCTCTTTCTCTTGACCTTAATCTTCTTCTCCTCTCTCACAAACCGTATCCTCCTCTCTCTCTCCCTTAGCTTCGATCTCCCTCCTCAAACCTACCCAGATTTCGATTGTCTCTCCTCACCAAGCCGTACCTTCATTTTTTGCATAGAGAGGGTGAGATGTGCAGAAAACGAGAACGCGTGAGAAAGGGAGAAAGAGTGGAGAAAGGGGGAGGGGACGGGTATGGTGTTTCTGTTTTGAAGGGTGGTGGTTGTTGGGTGGTGCGACGGTGGGTGGATGGTTCGCGAGGAGAGAGAGAAACTGAAGGGGAAAAACGATGTCGGTGAGAGAGGGAAACACAGTGGTGAGGAGGTGTTTATGGTTGAGGCGTACGGCGGTGGTGGCTGTTGGTGAGGGTGGTTGGCGGAGAGGGAGGGCCGTTTGGTGGTGGCCGTGGAAAAGGGCGTTTTTGTGGTTGTAGGAGGTGAGAGAGTGCTGTTGTTGTTGGACGGTGGGGCGGAGGAGAGAAGGCGGTTGGTGGTGGCTGTTGGTGAGGGTGGACGCGGTGGACAGTTTACGGCGGTGCAGGGGCTGAGACGACGGTGGTCCGATGGGTTTGACGGTGGTGATTTTGGGTGGCTTTAGGATGGAGGGGTGGTCCACGGCGCCGGCCACCACCCGCGGTGGCCGGAGGTAAAATCCTCTTCCTTTCCCTTTTCTTTTGCTGTTCCTCTTTTTACTGTCTGTTTTTTTTTCTTATGCCTAAAATGTCATTAACAGAAACATATTTAAAACTGTTTGGGTCTTTTGCTGGTTTATTATTTTTTGGATCCTAAACGTTGATATTAGATGTGGAGCCAATGTAGTATATGTCTAAGTAACACTAGCAGTTTTACACAAATTAGTTAATTTCCAACTAAGAGGAATGTAGCATGGAATGATCCGTAAATTACCTAAAGCATGTTTCTAAGAAACGCATTAAAGATATTAAGGAAACCAACCTGGTCTCCCAGCCTCTGAGAAAATTCCTTCTTTTTGATTCTTTATTACAGTTGAACCTCTCCCTTGTCTACTGCCTTTTGTTTGCCATTGCTGCTGCTGTGTATATGTTGCTATTTTTTCTGTGTGCCCCTTCTGTTGTATTAGAAGTTTAATTTATAGGCCAAGTTTGTATTGATAAATGCACTGTGAAGTCAATTTTTCTGAAACTCTGATTTGCATATTTCCATGATGTTTCATGTTTTGGTGCTCTAAAATTTCTGAGCAATTCTTTTGCCTCTCTTGCCCCTGGTGCTTTCACAAATTGGGGTATTTGGCTGTTAAAAACCTTGTTTATGGATGTGCAGGCTCTGTGCCACAAAGACTCAGCAAGGATTCTACATATTTGAAGCTTTGGGTCTAGACAAAGCTAAACCTGTTGCTGAGAGCTATTGCTGCCATGGTTTTGGCTTCTTCTCTTTGTCCATGCTGCAGACTGCTAACTTTTGGGTTGCTGCACCCATCCTGATTAAAATGCCTATTCCCTTTGTTTAAAAAGGATGTTTTTGCTTATGTACAAAGATGTAGGCTAGAGTATATGCATTTTTATCATTGGTGAAGTTGCTGTCTACATACAGCACCAACCTTCTGCCTTTTTTATTATTATTTATTTTTTATTACTTTTGTGAATTTTACTTTGGTGTGTATTTTATTAGTATTTGAAAACTTTTTGAATTTTGTATTATTTGTAATTAAATTTCTTGTCTACATCTAAATAAAACAGTTGACTTTCTTTTTTTGTACCATTCCGCTTTTTTTATTTTTGTTTGTATATGTAACAAATTAAATAAAAGGACAGCTAATTAAAACTGATTTTATGTTACTATTATTTTATATAATTTTTTTTACTAATAACTGAAAGAAGCGGTAAAAATAACACGTACTGACGCAACCACTCGCGCACAACTCGATACGACACGCGCGCTCGCCTTAAGACCGGGGACGCGTACGCTATTTGAATACGCACGCGCGTACGTTATTGAAACCGATTTCTTTTTATCCTCACTTTCTAAAAACGGTCAAAATAACGCGCAGTGACGCAACTGTTCGCACGTGGCTCGCAACCGACACGCGCTCGCGTAACTTATTATTTTTATTATATTTTTTGGACTCTTTTTCGAAAGCAGCGAGCGCCAAACAAAATCGTCGCACGAGAGCGCCAGATACGCCCGCGTTTAGAACAATATGCGAAGCGATAAAATTTTTGGGGTTTTCCAATTAGTCGGACAAAATTGGGGTATGACACCTACATGCATCAAGATTTCACAATTTCACCTTCTCCTTCTCTCCCTCTCTCTTCGTGTTTCTCTCCTCTCTCTCTAACCTCTTGTTTCTGAATTTCAGCAAATGATGAAGAAGAGGTAATGTTATGCTTTTGTCCAGCTGAGGGTCACTTAATGAGGTGCAATTACCATGTTGCCCCTATGTCCAATTTTTTGGCTTAAACTTCCTTAATTTCTTCTTAAGTCAATTTTAATCCAACAATACTTATACAATAATCACATATTGCATATAGTGATGTTCTGTGGAGTATGGTTTAGCCGAAACTCATTAATGTGTGGAAAAGACGAAAATACCCTTGTGTTCCTATTCGCTTACAATCCCAATTAACTCGCCATATCATAATTAACCAATTATGCTAATTAATTATCTTGAGACATCTTGCTAATTTCAATAAATGAAATTAGCTAAATTGGGGATGTTACAATCACCCCAACTTTTAAAAATTTTGTCCTCAAAATTGACAAAACGTACCTCAATCGGAAAGATGGGGATATTTCACCCGCATGTTTTCCTCTACTTCCCATGTCGCTTCGTCGAGTGATGCACCGTCCCAAAGCACCTTGACAATAGGAATTGATCTTGTCCGGAGCGTTTTCTCGCCACGTTCAATGATCCTGATGGAAGTAGGATGATAAGATAAATCTGGTCTGATGTCAGTCGCTTCATAACTTAATGACTGATTCGGGTCATGAATATACTTCCTTAACTGCGATATATGAAACACATCGTGTAATCTGGACAATTCTGGAGGTAATGCAATGCGATACGCTACCGTTCCAACTCGCTCGATAATCTGGAAGGGTCCGTCATGCCGAGGACTGAGCTTCTTCGCTCGCAAAGCAATACCGGTCCCGATGGCTGGAGAAAGTCTCAAAAAGACATGGTCTCCCTCTTTGAATTCTAACGGCCTTCTTCTCTCATCCGCATAACTCTTTTGTCGACTCTGCGCGGCTTTCATCCTTTCTCTTATCTGACGGATCTTCTCCGTAGTCTCACGGACCAAATCCGGTCCCAACAATCTCTGCTCGCCTATATCCCACCAGCACAATGGTGTTCTACACTTCCTTCCGTACAAGGCTTCATGTGGAGCCATTCCGATACTAGAATGGTAACTGTTGTTGTAGGAAAATTCTGCCAATGGGAGATGATCCTCCCATCTGCCTCCACTATCGAGCACACAAGCCCTCAACATATCCTCCAATGTCTGAATCGTTCTCTCAGTCTGCTCGTCTGTCTGTGGATGGTAAGCGGTGCTAACACACACCGCTGTTCCCAACGCCATATTCAATGCTCTCCAAAATCGAGATGTGAACTTGGGATCTCGATCACAGATGATACTTGTAGGGATTTGATAGCCCCGCAAGTGCACGGGTCGTATCGCGTAATAAAAGAGTATCGGTCCACAGGGAGAGCCTAAGTGAATACCAATTTAATTTTTCAAAGTTTGATTAACTGAAAAGAAAGTGTTTTTAGAAAGAAGGAATGTTTGGCAAAGTCTACTCACTCTTGATCATTGTAGACAAAAGAGGAGAAAAGAGAATAAAAGAAGAAAACATAAAGTTTAAATAGCGAGAAATAAAAGAAAGCAGTAAAGTGAAAAAGTCATAAATAGCGGAATTGTAAATGACAAGAAAGTAAATTGCTTGAAAAGTAAATTGCCAGTAATTTACTTGACTTGGAAAGTTTAAAGAGCAAGGAAAATAAAAGTGCAAGAAATTAAATAGCAAGAAAAGTAAATGACTTGGAAAATAAAGGTGCAAGAATTTAAAGGAGCAAGAAAATAAATGACTTGGAAAGAAAAAGGGCAAGAAAATAAATAGCAAGAATTTAAAGGGCAAGAAAGTAAATGACTTGGAAAATAAAGGTGCAAGAAATTAAATAGCAAGGAAAGTAAATGACTTGGAAAATAAATAGCAAGAATTTAAAGGGCAAGAAAGTAAATGACTTGGAAAGAAAAAGGGCAAGAAAATAAATAGCAAGAATTTAAAGGGCAAGAAATTAAATAAACAAGAATCATAAAAAGCATGAAGAATAAATTGAAGTCATGAATCTTTAGAGAGCCTTTGTCATTGATTTTCTAACAAAATTCAAGCTTCGTTACAAGTGAGGATCAAGCCTCTATTTATAGGAAAATGTGAGGGGCAAAAAGGTCCAAAAGAGGAAAAAGTGGCAAATCAAGTTGGCCAAGGTAGTCATCAAAAAGCCATCCTCAAGTGGACAAAGCACATGAGCAAGTGGTCAAAGCACATGGTCATCAACAAGTGGGCAAAAATATCCACCAACAAGTGGGCAAGGCAATTTCGACTGATGCAGCAGAATTCTGGGGGATGCAGTCGAATTCTGACCTGCTGAGATAGAAGCAGTCGAAATCTGGAAGATGCAGTCGAATTCTGGGAGATCCAGTCGAATTCTGACCTGGTGAGACATAAGCAGTCGAATTCTGGGAGATGCAGTCGAAATCTGGAAGATGCAGTCGAATTCTGGGAGATCCAGTCGAATTCTGACCTGCTGAGACATAAGCAGTCGAATTCTGGGAGATGCAGTCGAAATCTGGAAGATGCAGTCGAATTCTGGGAGATCCAGTCGAATTCTGACCTGCTGAGACATAAGCAGTCGAATTCTGGGAGATGCAGTCGAAATCTGGAAGATGCAGTCGAATTCTGGGAGATCCAGTCGAATTTTAACAGATGCAGTCGAATTCTGGCCTGCTGAGACATAAGCAGTCGAAATTGCTTCAAAATAAAACCATAGCAGTCGAATTCTGGGAGATGCAGTCGAATTCTAACAGATGCAGTCGAATTCTGGCTTGCTGAGACATAAGCAGTCGAAATTGCTTCAAAATAAAACTTGAAGGCAAAAAGTAAACATTTGCAGTAAAATAGATCAAAAATATAAATAAAATACTAAAAAGACTTAATAAAATAACTATTAAAAAGACTCTAAAAATAGACTTATCAGGATTCCATGCAACTTCACAATATTCTTGAGATACCTATCTGCTAACTTAGCAACCTTGTGATTCGAACGCACTGGAATACAATGAGCGGACTTGGTCAGGTGATCCACCACTACCCAAATAGAATCATTTCCGGCTTGGGACCGTGGCAATCCCATGACAAAATCCATAGATATGCTTTCCCATTTCCATTCAGGTACCTTCAACGGTTGCAACTGGCCACCTGGCTTCTGGTGCTTTATCTTAACCCTTTGACAAGTCAAGCCTCGAGACACAAACTCTGCAATATCTACTTTCATACCCGGCCACCAATACAATTGCTTCAATCTCGATACATCTTGGTAGATCCAGGATGTATTGAGAACTGACTCTTATGAGCCTCCTCAAAAACTTGTCTCTTCACATTCTCATCATTCGGCACACAGATTCTACCATCAAAGCAAATTACGCCATCACCGTCTTCGGTGTAACTCGGCAATCTCTTCTGCGCTTGCAGCTCTACATCACCTTCTTGGGCTGAGCGAATTAGATTTCTCAAAGGATTCGAAATCCGAATGTGACTCAACAATTTGTTCCTTCTTGACTTAACTCTCAAGTTGAGGTCTCTAAACGATTCCAACAAGGACATCTCGTGCATCATCAACTCTGCAGTGTGGATAGACTTTCTGCTTAAGGCATCGGCCACAACATTAGCCTTACCAGGATGGTACTTCAATTCAACATCATAATCTTTCAGGAATTCTACCCATCTCCTCTGTCTGTTGTTCAGCTCCTTTTGGTCAAACAAATACTTAAGGCTCTTGTGGTCACTAAAGACTTCGAAACGAGACCCATACAGGTAATGTCTCCAAATCTTTAGGGCAAACACAATCGCCGCCAACTCTAAATCATGAGTTGGGTAATTCTCTTCATGCGGTTTCAAATGTCTGGAGGCATAAGCAACTACTTGTTGATTCTGCATTAGGACACATCCCAAACCCTTACCAGAGGTGTCGCAATAGATTTGGAATCCTACGGACGGATCTGGAAGAATCAAGACAGGTGCAGAAGTTAAACGAATCTTCAATTCCGCGAAACAATTATCACAGTCTGAGTCCCAAACAAACGGCTGACCCTTGCGAGTTAACCGAGTGAGTGGAAGAACCAGCTGGGAAAATCCTTGAATGAATCTTCGATAATACCCAGCTAATCCCAAGAAACTTCTTACCTCAGTAACCGTAGATGGTTGTTCCCAGTCTACCACAGCTTCAGTCTTACTGGGATCCACTGCAACACCTGCCTGAGATATCACATGGCCCAGAAATTTAACTTCGAGCATCCAAAAATCACATTTGGACGGCTTAGCGTACAACTTCTTCTCTCGGAGTACGTTCGGAACAATTCGAAGATGTTGCACATGCTCCTCAATTGTCTTAGAGTACAACAAGATATCATCAATGAACACCACCACAAACTGATCCAGATAGGGATTTAAAAATCCGATTCATATAATCCATGAATACGGCTAGAGCATTGGTCAAACCGAAGGGCATCACTACAAATTCATAGTGTCCATACTTCGTACGGAAAGCGGTCTTCGAGACGTCCAAAGCTCGAACCCTGATTTGGTGATAGCCGGACCTCAAATCAATCTTTGAAAATACAGAAGCTCCTCTCAATTGGTCTAACAAATCATCAATCCTCGGTAGAGGGTACTTGTTCTTGACAGTTACTTTATTCAACTGACGATAATCGATGCACAATCTCATACTTCCGTCCTTCTTCTTGACAAGTAACACTAGAGCACGCCATGGTGAGGCACTCGGCCGGATAAACTGTTTGGAAATTAACTCTTCCAATTGGACCTTCAATTCTCTCAACTCTAATGGCGACATTCTATACGGAGCTATAGAAATTGGTCCAGTGCCCGGAGCCAACTCTATTGAAACCTCCACCTCACGATCTGGAGGTAACGAAGGAACTTCATCAGGAAACACATCAAGAAATTCATTAACAACTTGCACAGAAGATAAATCTAGACCTGTCTCAGTGGGTGCAGACAACATCATGACATAAGCTTCTGCGCCTTGAAACAGACAGTTACTGGTTGAAGTAAAAGAAATATCAACTTCAGAATTGGTCGGTTGTAGCTCCATTGACTCGGAGGAGAAACCGATAGTCCGATGAAAACAATCAATATTCACATGGTTTGCAGTCGTTCATCTCATACCTAGGACAATATCCACATTCTCGGTGGAGTGTCTGTAGCCTTGACTTTCTGAGCATCTGTAGTGTAGACCCTCTCTCGAGCTGAAGTAGGCTGATCTGACTCTTTCTTTTCCTCTTTTTGGGCACTCTGGATTGAGTGACCCTTTTTCTTAAAATATTACCACTGAGTCGCACTAGGACGACATCCACCTCTTGGGCTTCCTACCAGCAAAACACTTGGAGAATCTTGAGGAATCATACAACTGCACTTTCTTTCCCTTGATCGGCTGCCTTTTAACTTTGCATTCGGAGTTGATGGCTTAACTACCTTCTCCTTTCCAGTATTCCCTAAGATGAAACGGTTTTTAAGGAACTTCGGTCTTGGTCGAGGACTACGTCTTGGTCATCCTTCCATAATTCCGCTCATGATACACCAAGTATTGAGTTGATCAGGCTCAATGTCTCTTAGCATCACAAGTGTAATCACAACAACGACTAACAAGGAATCGACTCAACCCTAAACTAAACTAAGCCCGACTAGGTCGAACTGCTCTGATACCATAATGTAACACCCCGATAAATTCTAACATATAGAATCACCGAAATGCACTAAATGGCATACATCAGAGTAACTTCCTGTTATTGAAGTATTGAACACAACTAAAGCTTTCGATAATACATATCAAATGGTTCTATGAACCTAATACACTTCCTGAAAATGCTTAAGTTTCAAAAACTTAAGACTTGTACATAATCCTGGTGTTCAATACTCAAAACACAAAGTAGCGGAAACGATTTTACAACTTAAACAATGAAAGTTATACAATCGATAACATAGAAACAATAGATGGGACAAAGGTCTAAGACATGAAAATCGGTCTTCAATGACTCCAAGAGTCGTACCGGCTAACCGTGCTCCGTCGCCTTTGCTTTCCCCTGTTTCTTTGTAAAAACCACAAATATGAAGGGTGAGATAAAGATTATCTCAGTGAGTCCTATCGAGACCCCTTACTAACTCTAGCGGTTCATTATGCCTTGCTTTAAACTCGTGGCCCTAAAAGCAACCACGTGGAAATATATTAAGTTCCTGTATCAATTATGCTCATGGCCCTCCTAAGAGACACATGCAGCATACAATCTTTTGTTCCATGTTTTTAGCATAACACCTCAGTCTACCTATTTTATAGGCATTTATTTGACTTTGGTGAACCCATCCCGCTATTTCTAGTGGGCGAAACAGTCTCGAGTCTAGGTTTTGGGGCCCATGACTTCCCCTCCCCTAGTATGCTAACCTCTAAGGGTTTGTCGTACCCCAATTTTGTCCGGCTTAGGTCAAAATCCTAATTTTCCACAAAAATAAATAAATTGAAGAGTGAAGAGCATTATGCATTGCATTTTGGGTCCTAAAAGTCATTCCACAGCTTTTAAAATCATTTTTAGGGTCGAAATGCATTTTGGAGCAAAATTAGGGTTTTTGGAGCAAAAAGGGTATTTTGGTCATTTCCAAAATTAAGCAATTTCTCACCAAAAATCATTATTCAATATCAGAAGAATGCATTTGGATCAAAATGAGTTGGGTCATATTTTTTATGCGCATGCATTGATAAATTTTTGCATAAAAAGTCAAACTTCAAAGAAAAGGGCAAAATGGGAATTTCCTTCAAGGTGAGGTATCAAATCAATTTTGGGAATGGTGATATCATGGATTTTGGGCCCAATGATTGATTCCTAGGATATGGCCCAAAGTGGCATGAATAATGTGGAATTATCATGAAAAGAATAATCAAAAATGGTAAAATAAGGAAGTGTCCTCATATAAGACAAAATGTACTATCTTTTGGCAAGCTTGCACAAACTTGGGCACCAAGGCCTCATTTGCTCCGAATTTTCCAGCTATTTTTCACCTCATTTTGTGTTTCTTCATGCCCTTGATCCATGTGATTTGTATTCCTAGCCATTGATTAAAATTCTAGATCAAATCCTAGGCTATAACTTTGTGTACAAAACCCTATTTGCCCTTAACAATTGTTGTGCAACAAAAAGCTCCTAATT
Organism: Astragalus membranaceus; assembly: GCA_039519185.1. NCBI lineage: Eukaryota > Viridiplantae > Streptophyta > Magnoliopsida > Fabales > Fabaceae > Astragalus > Astragalus membranaceus. The sequence goes on along the minus strand of CM076846.1, from coordinate 63,682,081 downwards.
TTCGTGTATGACCCCATTCCCTCTCCATTTTGTGTTTTCTCTCCACCCTCAATCCATGTGATAAGTGATCTCAACCCTCCATTCAAAATCAAAGTTCAATCCTAGAGCACTTAGTAAGTCCAATGACCCAATTGCCCCTAAACCTAAAATAGCTCTATAAATACTCCCTCATTCCCACACCTAAGGATCCTAGGGCCTCTCATTTTTTTACCCTAGCACACCAAAAACTTCTCCCTCTTCCTCTCTTCCACGAAATCTCTCTCACTCCCTCACTTCATTCTTTTCATCTTTCACCATCAAATCTTCCATTTCTTGCTAGATCATCATCATTCCTTCCATTCTCTTCAAGGTTGCATCATCAAATTGCTAAGAGCTAGCAATCTTTGTGGGTTCAAGGGTAGATCCAAGTTCATTTTGAGTCTATATCATCTCCTTCTTCATTTCTTTGTGATTTTGAGGTAAGCTTTGAAACTTTGCATCTCATATTTAGTTCTTCTTGCATAATCTCTCTTCTACTCCCAACTCCTTCTTGATTGCTTGTTGTTGTTGCTTTGAGGATCCATTTCAAACATTTTGACAAGGACTTAGGGAGCCTTGGGTGTTTGAGATGGGTCCTTGGCCTTGAAGGAGTTATTCTTCTACTTGAATAATTTCCCTTGCATCATTTACATATTTTGCACTAGATTTCATAAATAAAATTGTTGTTTATGGGCTTTAGCATTTCGCATATCATAAAAGTTAGGGTTGATATGATTTTGTTGCACTTCCTTGCTTAATCATATGAATCCTTGCAAAAACAATAGATCTATGTTGCTTTGTGTTAATTTTGGTTTTTTTTATTAAATAAAATGTGGATCTATGTTTCCTTTGGTTCGCATGCTTATAGATCTAAAAATATTTCCAAGTTGATTTTGTTGTTGTTCTTTGTTTGGAGATGTTTGATCTTGTTGTTAATATTTTATTTAGTGGTAGATGTTATTTTTTGTTGTTGGTTGATGATCTAGCAATATGATTCCCACTAGTGCCTAGTGCACCTTGACCTAAGTGGTGAAGATTGCTAGAAATGACTCAATTTAGTTTGTGTGTCCACTTATTCTTGTGTCTTAGTTTGCTTATTGTAAATTGTTGATGATAGGCAAGTTGATTCTCACTAGTGCCTAGTGCACTTTTCTCAAAGTGAGAGGATTGCTCTATATGACTCAACTTGGTTTTAGTGTTTATTTACTTTTTACCTTTTTACTTTACCATTCATTAACTTTTTACCAAAACATAAAAACATTTTACTACTTTGGTTTTTACCACTTCATTAATTTTTTACTAAAACATAAAAAGATTTTACCACTTCCCATTTACCTCATGCATTTTTACTTTACCATCTCATTAAATAATTACCATTTACCTCATGCATTTTTACTTTAGCATCTCATTAAATAATTACCATTTACCTCATGCATTTTTACTTTACCATCTCATTAAATAATTACCATTTACCTCATGCATTTTTACTTTACTTTTCACTAACTTCTTACTTAAAGTTTTACAACTTATCAACTTGCAAAAATACCCAAAACATTTTCACATTCATGCATCTTCATTCATACTTAGTTTATGTGACACTCTCATGCATCCTCATATGCTTATATCTCTTGCATCCTCTTATGCATCCTTGTATGCCATCCATTCATAAATAAAGTGCTATGCATCCATTCCTTGTACACTCCTGCACTTACATGCTTACCTAATCATGCATCCTTGCTTACATATTGAATCATTTAACTTAGAATACTCTATGTTTACAATCAATTGTATTCACTTGTTCTTGATGCCATGTAAATGTCTTGACTTGATTGTGTGCCCTCCTCTCCACTTGTATGACCTCCTAATGGAGACGTAAGTCTACATGCATGTTGTAGCATAGAGCCATTAGGGTAAATACAATCCTTCTTGCACACACACAATTACTTTGGGAACTTTGTTTTGCATCTTTAATAATTGAATCCTTTGATTGTATGAGCATGTTTAATCTTGGTTAATGAATGATATGTTCATGTTTGCTTGAGTATTATTCATTCATTTGAATTTGGTTATGGATTTAGAATTGACTTGAAATGTTCTACTTCTTTTCTAAAACCCATTTCCTAAAATCATTTCAAAACAAAAAGAAACTTTTACTTTCAAAACAAAAATAAACCAATCGTCATTAAACACCAATCGCGCCGTTGCCGATTAGGTTGTTAATGATGATATTGTTTTCAAAAGGAGTTAGAAGCGAGACCATTCTAACCGTTGTTGTTCGGTCTTCGCAAAAGCTCTATCCCATTTTCGAAAACTTATTCATTTCTCAAAAATAAACCAATTGTCATTAAACACCAATCGCGCCGTTGCCGATTAGGTCATTAATGATGATTTCATTTTCAAAAGGAGTTAGTAGCGAGACCATTCTAACCGTTGTTGTTCGGTCTTCGCGAGAGCTCAATCTTTTTTCAAAACCAAAAACCGAGAACTACGTAGCTTTGATCCCTCTTCCAGTGAGGGTACGTAGGAGCGGGGTCCTGTCCCGTCAAGCACACTTCTAAAAAAAATCTTTGTTTTGTACACAAGAACTACGTCGCTTTGATCCCTCTTCCAGTGAGGGTACGTAGGAGCGGGGTCCTGTCCCGTCAAGCACACTCTTAAAAAATCTTTGTTTTGTCCTGATTTTCAAAGATAACCAAAAATATTCTTCTTCCCCTATTTTCAATAAAACAAACCTTAAAGAAAAGAAAACAAAAGAAGTAGAATAAATTGCTTTCAACTCGAACTTTTGTCTAAACCACACATCAAGTTAATGGTTCCCTTTCGATAGAAAGGAGGTGCGGGGTGCTAATACCTTCCCCGTACCTAACCGACCCCCGAACCTACATCTCTAGTTTTCAAAAGACCATCCGCCTTGTTTAAAAGACCTTTTTTCAATGTTTTGGTCTTAAAATTAAAATATTGGTGGCGGCTCCAAACCTTCTTCCGCATTGTCAAACGAAAACTCCCAAACCGGATTTTTCGGGTGCAACAGGGTCGTCACCCTTGTTCCTCTTGTATTTATTATACATTATATATCCATGTACCCGCAATGGGCTGTTAGTCATTTCAGTCAAGTACCGTGTATCATATCAGTCAAGTACCGTGTATCATATCAGTCAAGTACCGTGTATCATATCAGTCAAGTACCGTGTATCATATCAGTCAAGTACCGTGTATCATATCAGTCAAGTACCATGTATTATTATTATTTCTTGACATATGTTCTCTCGCGTTCTCTAAGTACGGTCTTCCATTTTGTTCATAATACACAAGTTTTCTAGTAAACATGTTCAATCTCATGACATCGGTATCTTTACATTGTTGGGGGACCTTGGGGAATGGATTAGAAGGGAATTGGAATCATTTGGAACGGATAAAAAGGTACTTTGAATTTGAAGATCAGAAGGTCTCACACGACCCGTGCGTGTAGGCGCACGACCCGTGCGCTGTTGAACAAAGATGTAAAAGATTTCCAGAAAGATACGCACGACCCGTGCGACTAGGCGCACGATCCGGGCGTTGTTGAATAAAAGTTCCAGAAGAGTACACACGACCCGTGCGACTAGGCGCACGATCCGTGTGTGTTTAAAAACTCAGTTCGTGTAACATCAGATGGGGGCGCACGATCCGTGCGTCTCCATCCGTTTTCCAGAAAATAGACTTTTCATGAGTAAATTCCATTCCGTTCCGATTCCAATTTCGTTCCGATCGATATCCCAACATAATAGTTATTATTCCAGACCAGCGAAAGCGATTAAACAGTCAAACAATATATATCATAAATCGACAATCCAATCAATCCGAGCAATTATGCGCTCAAATCGTGGCCAAAACCCTTCAAACCAGTGCCCATTCTGTAGATAATTTTGTCTACTTTCTGATGGTCAAAGGATCATACGCATGCATCCAGTAACTTGGGAGATACACCCGAAACAAGGTGACTGGGTCAAAACTGTCTCTAATCCAAAACTGAAACTTGCAATTCCTTTTTCATCCACCATACTCAATGAAATCGGTTCATTCTTGTGCCTAATCCGAAGAATTTCGTGTCTAGTTTCTGAATCATCAAGAATCATGTTCATCCGAGCTGTGTACAGAGAGATATTAGTTAAATACCGAAGAGGGTTCTTACGGGTTTCCAGCAGCATCTCCCTTGAGTTGGTATCTTCAATCCCAACCACCAAGTATCACGAACTCAAGCTACCCAATGGCCTAGAACTCAATCCAGAAACTGAAATCCTCTCTAAACTGATCCAATTCTCAATGTAGCTAGTGTATGCGCTCTAATATGGTTGTTGAACTTCAAGGGTTGCTAATGGAGCTTCAATGGTGACATGCAATGACTTAACTCCTCAAAGCTTCACTTTGGTATGCATCAAGGTTTCAGAAATGGCAATTTGGAGAAGGGGATGATTCAGGTAATGATATTGGTATCATGAGAAAGGAAATCGAAAATGGAGAAGAATCGTGTAATTTCTACCTACATGCATCAAGATTTCACAATTTCACCTTCTCCTTCTCTCCCTCCCTCTTCGTGTTTCTCTCCTCTCTCTCTAACCTCTTGTTTCTGAATTTCAGCAAATGATGAAGAAGAGGTAATGTTATGCTTTTGTCCAGCTGAGGGTCACTTAATGAGGTGCAATTACCATGTTGCCCTTATGTCCAATTTTTTGGCTTAAACTTCCTTAATTTCTTCTTAAGTCAATTTTAATCCAACAATACTTATACAATAATCACATATTGCATATAGTGATGTTCTGTGGAGGATGGTTTAGCCGAAACTCATTAATGTGTGGAAAAGACGAAAATACCCTTGTGTTCCTATTCGCTTACAATCCCAATTAACTCGCCATATCATAATTAACCAATTATGCTAATTAATTATCTTGAGACATCTTGCTAATTTCAATAAATGAAATTAGCTAAATTGGGGATGTTACAATATTTGTCTTTTATTTTATCTCTGTTGCAGGGTACACCATGATTGTATTCTTTGGTATTAAGTGGATCAACATTGAAAACTATCCTCACTGATCAACGGAAGCTAGTATTATTGTGTCAGCTCAATATTGCCGAGGAATCTGAAAAACAATTATCTCATATGTTTGGCACTGATCATGATATGTTGGTAAATTTTTTAGCATTATACATAAATTTGCCTTCATCAATTATTTGCACATTATGATATGTTGATTACTTTACTGATATGAGATAATGTGTTGACATAATGTATAATCTTGGCTTCATCAATCAGTGGCAAATGGTGGGTTCTAATACTTTGAACTATTTGATGATTTGAGCACTTGATTTTTCCCCCTTTTTTGCTAGGACTGAAAGGGAAAGATGATAGTGCAACAAAATCAGCAAAGGGAAGGAGGGTTCAGTTTTCAAAAGAAGGTTACCATTATTATTCTATTATCTTTGTACTGCTTCTCAGCAGAGTATGCAAGTACTAGAGCTTCTTTTTGATGCAGTTTCCACTTAAACTGAAGAGTTTGAGATGATGTGTTTTCAACTAGTTGTGCATTCACCTTACTGAAGTTAATGCTATGTCGTATGTTATAGGTCCACTTCGATCAAGAATAAATAGTCCTTTATATGGTGGAACTGGAAATGGTAAGTGTAGTTTCCAAAATTACCATTGTCTTCATTATTTTGGCAACTTTGCATCCGGGCACATATTCATTAGTCTTTAAATTGACTGTTCATTATTTTTCTTGCTTTCTGAGTCGTTTTATTTTTCCTGAGCTTTTGTTCTTTTCAAAATTAAGGTGATTTTAGCAAAGGAGGAAAAGCGGACAAGGTTGCAAATGGTGGAAAAGGTGCTGCGTCAAAAGACACACAGCAGTCCGAACATAGAGTTGATCAAGGTTGGTGCTTCCATTCATTAAATCTGATGTGTTTTTTTCCGTGAATTTATGTACACCCGTATATTATTAATTTGTACCTGTATGTTGACAACTCGCATTGTGATTTAGCCATTTAGGTTGCATTACGTGAAACCTGATTTTCCATCTGATTGATATCAACAAGATTAATTTCTTTGGGTGACATGTGCAGAACTTCCAAAAAATATCAAATGCCTGATGGATTGTGAGGCTGCAGATATCTTACAAGGAATTCAAGGGAATATGGTCTTGCTGTCTAGAGATCCCGCTATCAAAATCCCCGTGTGAGGGAGACACAAAAATTCTTTTTCATTGAGAAAGGATGCATGTGTTATTTAAGGTTTATTATTGTTAGAATCAAAGACATATTTCACTGATCTGAACTTTTTTCTTTATTTTCCGTTGCAGATCATTTGACAAGGGACTGCAGTATGCCAAAAACAATAGTAAACATACAAATCCCAAGTCTGTTAGAAGCATGCTTGAGTATCCTTAATTTTTCAGTTGAGTGTGTGTTTTCTACTCCAGTGTGCTGTATATCAATGGGTTTGTTTGCACAGAATGATTATTGTTTTTCTTTAAATCAACCTTCCCTCTTAATGTCCTCAACGTTCATCCCTTGACTCAAAGATTAGGCATCTTCTGGATCACGGTCTCACTGAGAGTGAGGTATTCGTCTTATGCTAACTTCCATTGTTTTTACGTATGATGTTACCTATCTCTCTTGATATCATAATCCACTGCAGATATGTGTGATTGCCAATGTATGCCCTGAATCTGCTGATGAAGTTTTTGCTCTCCTCCCATCATTGAAGGTATAACATGGAGCTTTTTTGTGTTCCTTTCATTTTAATCGTTAACACAAGGTGTGTGGTTTTTGTACTGAAGGTTTTTTTAATTTTTTTTATATATGAGGTTATTTATTTCGTTATTTACAAATAAGGGTTTATTAAGTAAAGAAGGGGTAATTCCTTTTGGTTGTTTTACAACAATCTTCAAATAGGGTAGGCATCATTTTACTTAAGTAGTTTGAAAACATGCCAGGATAAGTAGTTTGACTCCTTTCTTAGCCTGGGCTAGATACAATATAATTTCTTCATAGAATTTGAGATTTTCTCTTGTTAAGAAGAGAAGAGAGACTAACAAAAGGGAAAACAATATGCCAATAGGATGATACCATCTCATAGTATGGATTTATTTCAGAGTAGGAGAAACATTAACAACCAACTTCTTGAAGATTCATTGAGTGAGCTTGCTAAGCTTAGACAGGCAATGTAAACCCGCATTATGAAAAGGCTCACCAGTGAGTTTTATCTTGTTTATGCCTTTGACTCAGTACCTTACTATTGTATCTGCTTTAAGACCGACGATATAGGCTTCTTCATGTTTTCTGTGTGCAGGTTTAGGAGAGCTAGAAGTAACCACTTCTTGAGTTTGCTGAAGACAATTTCATCTAAAACTCAGTTTGGGTTTTATAGTTCTTTATCCAAGTTGTTAATTTTTATTAGTATCTTGTTAGGATGAAAGAAAGGTGATTATCATAGGTATGTGGCTGAGTTTAAAATTGGTGATGAAATAAAATCTGCTGCTGAGGAAACTATGTTGTCTTACATGGGTGCTCAGGTTTTTTTCTTTTTTATAATTCAATTCAATCACTCTTTTTTTGTTTGAAAGAAAAATGAATTGATATTGTTTTTTGTGTGTGTGAATTTTAAGGATATTTCTCAAGCGGATCTTCAACCTACTATCCTATAAGATTGGGTTTGGCTTTCAACTTCTCTGTCTTCTACTATTAAATTCTCAACCAGTCTGACAAAGCTTGTGCAATGGCTAAACAGGCTGGCCTTCATCTGATCTCAATTGTTTGTTTGTTTGTTTGTTTTGCAATAACCTGTTCATATTTATGTGTTGTTGTGTGTGACTGTGATGTAATTACATTGGTTTTTTTGATTTATCAAGTTCTTTTACTTTGCTCAAGCAATTATCCTGGGCCTACACCTTTTACTTTCCTCAAATATTCCTTTCTGTTCAACCTTGTGATTCCACCATCTAATGTCTCAACTGACTCAATTTAGTTTTGTGTGCCTTCATAAGAAATGGTTTGCCAACTAGTTTGTCCTTCAAAATAAATGTATGTGAACTTCAATTTGCAATATTATTATAGATTTTATTTTGACATCCATTCTTTCCAGGAAACATTTCATACAGATTCATCATTTGAGCCTAGACCTTACCAGTCATATGATGGGCATATGCTTGGTACTACCAGTACAGATCAGTGAATAACCGATATGGAAAGTTCTTTTTATATCGGTTAGGGGAATAACCGATATGGAAAGTCAATTTTTATCAAATATTAGCGTATATTTGACATCGGTTTTCTCAAAAACCGATATGAAAACGAATTTTTAACATCGGTTTTATTAAAACCCGATATGGAAACTAATATTTAACATCAGTTTTATCAGAAACCGATATGAAAACTAATATTTAACATCGGTTTTCAATAGAACCGATATGAAATGTCTGATTTTTAACATCTAGTGATTTTAGAACCGATGTTAACTGGAGAATTTTTTAAAAAAAAAAATTGGTTTCAGCTCAGAGATGCTGCAGGGACAAAATGGTTTCTGCTCAAAGCTAGCGTGAGAATAAAATATAGCAGCACAAGCTAGCATGCAAAAAGAAAAATCACATGAATATATTTGACATACACAAAATGCTATGATTAATTAGAACATCCTAACATTTGACATTTGACTTACACAAAGAAATTTCATCATCATTGGGCTAGCTCCTACTCATGAAGAAGAAATACACACAAGTTGATAAGCCTCTGTACAAATACTACAGGTACAAGGAACAAAATAGTACTGAAAAGTGAAAACAATACACAACTATCACAACCAACTTTGAAACCATCTGGAGCCAACTGAGTAATCCACTGGGTTGGATTGACTGATTGCTTCAAATGGAAAGCAGTTGCAGCAGCCAAACGTGTCCAAAACAACCACTGCATAAGAAAACATGAATGTCATGCAACTTGAAACAATCAATCAATCAATCAAGAAAACATGAATGTCATTGATAGAAACAGATTTCATCAACAATTTTTTGCTAAGCATTATAAAAGTGAATTGTATTTTCATTGATATCAAATGGAACAGATACACTGCTATATATAGCAGATTGATACAAAGGGTAGTTAGAGTAACTAATCATAACTCTCAAAAACTGAAGCAACTAACTAATAACAAATATCCTAACTGAACAAATTGAGCAAGGCTGATTAGTTGAAAAAGATTTTGTTAGGAACTCAATGAATCAGTAAGAGGAAACAGAATTAAAATAGAAATGAGACTGTTCTATTACTTGAATTTATGAGAATTACAAAGTAATAGTGCAGAAACTGTGAATTAGAAATGAAAAGAAAGTGCAGCACTCTCTCACAGTGAGAGAGAAACCGACTCCTATGCCCAGCCCAAGCCTATGCCAAAACTTGCCTCCTTAATTATTCGCTGCCTCCCCTTTTATTCTCTGACCTAGGCAGAAAACCTAGATCACTAATTGGTGCTAATGACTCTTTTGCCCCTCCTAACAAAAACATTACAAAAACCTATTTGTTTGGCCCAATTCAGCCACACTTAGGTTCTCATCAGATTTCATCAACAGATTTCATCAACAGATAAAAACAGATTTCATCAACAGATTTCACTGATAGAAACAGAAAAAATGATAATCTGAGTAGTTGAAAAAGAAATAATAACCTAAGGGCAAAGGCTGAATTTTTCCATAAACCATCTTCACTTCAATCAACTTTTCTCATTCACCAGATCAGAACCCATTTCAGTTATCATCAAAACCCAATACAAACAGATTTCATCAACAAGAAGAAAATCATGCAAGAGAAAATGATGAGGGAAACAATAGCAACTAATTCTGCCTAGCTGGCAGAATGCGTGGGTGTGTGTGTGCGTATCAGAATATTCTAGTGTGAGCACCATGTGTAGGAGAGTTTGGCACTCTTAAAACTGCCTTCCTTTGTTTTCCATTGATTCCCAGTCTACATGAGTTACACTGATTACAGTAATAGATCAATCCAGAATCAAAACTGTCCAGAAATCAAAATTCAATCCAGAAACAAAACTGTCCAGAAATCAAAATTCAATCCAGAATCAAAATCAAAATTCAAAACTGTCCAGAAATCAAAATTCAATCCAGAATCCAGAAATCAAAATTCAATCCAGCCAAAAGACAATACTACCCTTGGTTAATATATACGTAGGTAAAGACATAATGGATTTACCTTTCTATCCTATTATCACCCAATAGGATGATTTCGGTAAAGTTCAAGAAATAGTTGTGCCCACCGACACCGAATATCATATAGATCGTCATCATTGAATGGTTCGGTATTGTTGAATCTCTACAATATGATATGACACAAGACCAAACATTAGTTAATCAACTAAAACACATCTTTAATATAACTTGTAAAAAATTCTATTACGTACCTCCAACCATAAATCAACAATACTTGCAGAGACAATGTTGAACATATGTCTCATAACATAAAATCCACACTCAGTGTTGCCAGTTTGCCTTCGGGACTACAAATTATATGTCATAGTAAATATTATATATAGTAATAAAATACATTATAAAAATTGTAATTAAATCTCAAGAGTTAAACTACTTACATCGGGGTTAATCCATATAGGTGCCTTCTTTCTAGTCCCCATCAACTTATGATATCCTTCCATAGCACTAATAAAAAAGAAAGACATCATACAAACTCTCTAACTTTGTTGTTACTTTTCTACACATGATGTATAATAAATAAGAGCTTACATATTAACTTTTTGCTTGAGGGATGCAGCCGGCTTCTTTCCAAGCGAGCAAAGGAAGACGATTTCATTACTCATAGGACAAATGATCAACAATTGCCAATGTGACCTACATTTGGAAACAATTAGTGACAAATCACATAAAATTTTAAGATAATTGATAAACATGTACTTACATATAAAGATAAGGCGCTAGGTAAAACTCCTTGGAATTAGCTGGAGTCAAAACGTGCCGAGGAATCACCGGAGACAAAAAATGTTGAGGGTCAATGAAACCATACAAATCACTATTGCCCTTCAAGATACAGTGACGTTGCATATACCTAAGATGTCATGCTAAATGTTAATTATACAGTTTGAAAGTTAATTGGTTAACTAAAGTATAAGTAAAACTAACTTACGTCAACCAAAATTGTACAACACTTAAGCTGAGCATTTGGTTACCACAACAAAGATCCATTATTTCTTTCTCTACTAGAAAAAATTCTTGAAGAATGGGATCATGTTCCAATCTTAGTTGTATAGGATTTTTAATAGGTACAATCAATATCATCAACTCTTGAATCGGACTAACTTGAGGTGCAGCACTTTTGGGTGGAATGTCGACCTTGCTAGATTTTCCAATTTCCTAGACAAGATAATATATTAGTAAGTCTTCTCTACCATTACCAAGTTATTTCCAGTGTAAATATAGAAAGAAATGAATAATATTGAAAACCTTATTTGAAAAAGGTTTAACAAGTCTTCTCGGCCACTGAATAAAATTTTTTAGGGCTTGTTCCACAGTTTGAACCTCATCAGTGGGCATAGGAACTTGAGCACCTCGATGTCGAACCTCTTCAACCACCACCCTCACCATATCATTCTCCAAACTCTTGTTATGAATGACTGAGCCCAAATTGAATATACGACCAATTGCCACCAAATGGTAAGGACTATCAACGTACAACTTACACCGATCTGGTATATCATCTGACTGATCTGGGTTATCATCAAATTGATCTTGGATATCATCAAACTGATTCTGGATATCATCAACAGAACAACTACCCTTATTACTGTTTGAGCATTGTTGGGAGTAGCCCATAGAAGCCAGCTCCTGCATTGAATTTCATAAAACATTAAAGGCATTCTTTTTACATTTTACTTTTTACCATAAGTGTTAATTTATATATACCTGCATCACATCCTGTCTAACTTTCTGTGTAAGTTTTTCGGTGAGGTTCTGAGTAATTTTTTCTGTGAGGATAGCTAAGTCTTCCTTGGTGACAACTTCTGAGGTGGGCCCACAACGTGAACGTCGTCCAAAGTAATTTATAATGCCCACACCTCGTCCAACACCACGAACACGACCGGGGTGCTCGGGACACCCAATCGCACTAGCCAATATATCTTTGCGTCCATGTGGAACAAAGGTTCCTTGCGAAGATTCTTCTTCTAGAGAATCCTAGAACATGTAATTCACAAACATGCTTAAAACTTGAGCATTCTTGTTAAAATTAAAATTGAATATTTACTTACAATCTTCTCAGCAATAACGCGTGCTTTTTCAGATGTAAAAGCACCATTTCTCTTTTGTCTGGCTCTCTTCCATAATTCATGGCGTTTAGGTGGTGATGGTGGATTGACAACTAGCGAAGGATCAGATCGGGATGCTTCTTCATTCTCTTTCTCCCTTTCTTTCAATATCTTTTCACGAAGCAAACCATAACCCCCACGAGACAAAGTGTGAGGGTAGAGATTATTTGACTGAACTTCTTGTGCTTTTTTCCTTTTCTCCTATTATCAATAATAACATGCAAATAAATACAAAAAAATTAAATAAATATATTACATAAACTATAATTCGAACTTACTTGAAATGTGGGTGTTAATCGGGACTGAACAAACTGCTCCCACGTCTCCTCATCAAGGAACGAATACTTTTCACAAGGAGATTCATCCTTTCGTTCTCCAAATACATATTTGCTTGTGAGTTGTGTTTTAAAAGCCTTCCAAAGATCACCCGCATATCGAATCACTTTCTTCTTCACTAATTCAGTATTTGGAACATCAAATGTGCTCTAAATTACAAAACAAAATGAAAAACTTAATAATATCGTTATAAAATGCATCATTGTTTAATCTTAGCCATAAACGTGCTTCTGAATCATTCAAAAAGTGCTACCAATGATTCTACCAATGTAAAAAACTAATTCAAAATAGAAGGCATGTCATGAGTACCATGATAGTTTCCCACATCTTATTTTTAACATCTTCATCAATATCTTTCCAATCCATTACCAAGATACTAGGCTTGCTTCGAGCTAAAAGGCCTATGAAACTGTTGAACCTTACTGCATTTGGCCCAATAGCAAGGCCGGTCAACTCATCAAGTTGAACTGTACGCCTTTGATCACCAACACGGTCACGTGTTAAATCCTTTAACCTTGTAGCACGTCTACCCTTTATTTTCCTTGGAGAGATGTTTGATTGGTCATCCATGGGCCTGTTTAAACAAAAACAATAAAGTATAAACACATTGAGATAACAGATAAATAACATACATAGAAAAACTTATAAGGAGCACAAAGCAATAAGATAAAGATATTTTAAACATCATGAAACAAAAAGATAAACTTAACTTATTATCTATTCCCATATCCCTTCCTGATGATCATCACAAGTTGCATGAACATCGTCCAATTCAGTTTCATCAATAAAAATAGGCATTTGTGATAAGAAAGAAGGAGTCTCAGAAATATCAAGAGTTGAATCTCGGTTTTGATCATTAGCATGTATATTTTTTCCTTGGAGAACCACAGACCATCTTTGGCTAGAAGGATCACTAACATAAAACACTTGTTTCGCATGAGATGCCATGATAAAAGGCTCCTCCTTATAAGCTACCTTGTTAAGGTCCACCAATGTACATCCTAATTCATCAATTTGTACACCACTATTATTGTCTACCCACTTACATTTAAAAATGGGTACAGTAAATTTAGTGTAATCAACCTCCCAAATATCTTCAATAACTCCAAAATAAGATATGGATGCCATGATGGGGCGCTTATCCTTTGAACTAGAAAAGTGCATGGATTCAGCCACAACCATAACCCCACTGTTTTGCATTGTACTCTTGTCATCTTGGGTCTTTGTATAAAATGAAAACTTATTGATATCATATCCACCCCAACATATGATATCAAAGTTAGGCCCATGTGCTAGCCATTCTAATGTTTCAGAAACACTATCAGCATTAACGATTTGCTCTTTAAACCAATTTAGGAAAGTCTTGTTATGCTCAATCAACTTTTCTTTTTCGCTCATTCGATGATACTTCTCCTTGACAATGTTTTTATGAGTAGATAAGTAAGGTTGAACCTCACTAGTGTTATTCAATATATACATATGTGCCTGAAGAACTTCTGACCGACTCATGCTCTTAATAGCTAAACCTCGCGTACCCTTTCCTGCACATCTTCCCTCATGACGAGACTTAGGACTCCCTATAGGTTCCACCTTAGACATGTAATCTGAACAAAACTCAATAGCTTCTTCCGCAACGTACCTCTGAATGATAGATGCTTCAGGACGATATTGGTTCTTAACATACACTTTCAATATTTTCATGTATCGCTCAATTGGGTACATCCACCTTAAATAAACAGGGCCACACAATCTAATTTCCCTCACTAGATGAACAATTAAGTGAACCATAATGTCAAAAAAAGAAGGAGGAAAATACATCTCCAATTGGCACAATATAATGGCAGCCTCATTTTCCAAGTCATCCAACTTCAAAGGGTCAATGACTTTGCTACATATAGCATTGAAGAATATGCACAATCTAGTTATGACATGTCGAACTTTTTTAGGCAAAATGTCACGAATAGCCACCGGTAGAAGTTGTTGCATTAAGACATGACAATCATGAGACTTTAGGCCAACTAATTTGAGATCCTTCATCGAGACAAGTTTCTTGATATTTGAGGAGTAACCTTGTGGTACTTTGACACCACGCAAACACTCACAAAAACTTTTTTTCTCTTTTTTGGACAATGTATGACATGCCGGGGGAAGATATGTGGATTTACCTCTTTGTTGCGGAGCTAATTGCTCTCTAATACCCATCACAACCAAATCTAATCGAGCATTCACACCATCCTTTGTCTTTCCCTGAATGTTGAGAAGCGTTCCGATAACACTATCACATACATTTTTTTCCACGTACATGACGTCAATACAATGTCTAACATCAAGTTTGGACCAGTATGGAAGATCAAAGAACACTGACCTCTTCTTCCATTTATTTTTCTCATTAGGTTGTTTTTGCGACTTTCCAAATATAACTTTGATGTCCTTAACTCGTTGATAAACTTCTTCTCCAGTTAAGGCTTTTGGAGCAATTTCATTCTCTTGATATCCATTAAAAGCTTTTTTCAACCTCCGATACGGATGATTATGTCTGAGAAATCTACGATGTCCAAGGTAAACAGTTTTCCTTCCATGTTGTAGTTGATGATAACATGTGTTTTCATCACAAATAGGGCATGCTTTATGCCCCTTAACACTATACCCAGACAAGTTCCCGTATGCTGGAAAGTCATTGATTGTACAAAATAACATGGCACGCAACTTAAAATACTCATTTCTATATCCGTCAAACACATCAACTCCTTCCTCCCATAGCATTCTCAAATCTTCAATCAAGGGACTTAGGTAAACATCTATGTCATTCCCTGGTTGTTTTGGGCCCGAAATCATCATAGATAACATCATGTATTTGCGCTTCATGCACAACCAAGGGGATAAATTGTAAATTATCAAGAGAACGGGCCATGAACTATGGTTACTACTTAAGTTACCGTACGGATTCATTCCATCCGTAGCAAGTCCAAGTCTAAGATTTCTTGGCTCATTGCCGAATTCCGAAAACAAACAATTAATTTTCTTCCATTGCAAAGAGTCGGCCGGATGGCGAAGCTGTCCATCACATATTCGTTCATCTGAATGCCACCTAATGTTCTTTGAGTCATTTGCATTAGCAAACAATCGCTTGAATCTTGGAATTATTGGAAGATACCATAACACTTTTGCTGGAGAACCCTTTGTGCTCACATCACAACTAGAATCATCATCTTTCACTTTGTAGCGTGATGTCCCACAGGTAGGACACACATGCTTATCTTTAAATTCTTTCCTGTACAATATGCAATCTTTAGGACATGCATGTATTTTTTTATACTCCAAACCCACAGGACACAATATCTTTTTCGCCTCATAGTTACGGTCTGGTAATGTGTTACCTTCTGGAAGCATGTCTTTCAGCAACTCAAGCAATTCTGTGAAACTTGTATCGGTCCACCCGTTTTTTGCCTTTAGGTTGACCAATTTTAACACGGCTGACAACCGTGTGAACTTGGTGCACCCCGGATACAACGACTCTACGTTGTCGCTGCACAAAGTATCATACATACATGTTTGCTGAAAAGACTCTGGTCCAAGATCTCGAATCATCTCTTCTAGTCGATCATTCATATCTACATTAACCTCCTCTCTTTGGGATGTGCTTGGTATTCCCGACGATTCACCATGCCATATCCACCTTGTATAACTCTTGTTAAAGCCATCACAACGAAGATGATCGCGAATGTCCTTAACAACTAGTTTGTCAGTATTCAAACAGTTGACACAAGGACAATAAAACTTACAGCTAACACAAGGACAAATAAACTTTTCATTATTTTTTGGACAACTTCTTTTAGCAAATTCTAGAAACTCGTCCACGCCCTTCTCATACTCATCACTTAGACGGCTAGTATTGATCCAACTACGATCCATAACTACTTAGGCAGCTAGTATTGATCCAACTAGAGTGAAAGCATAGTAGTAGTGGAAAAAAGACCAAAGTAATTAAAGATAGAGTAGAGGAGCTTGGAATCCTCTGCAACGAAGGAAAAAAGCAGGAAACAATCAGCGAACAACCCCAGTGGAAGCATCTAATAAATAAGAAAATAAATATTGGTAATTGCAAGTTGCAACTAGATAAACTGAAACTGAAGGCAACATGACTTCAACAAAATAAATACCACATATATAATCTTTTATTTTTGCTAGTGCTAGTGCTTGAGACAGAAGAACTATTTGGTGATTCCCTTTTTCGAAAAAACACAAGCAACATGACTTCAGAAAGAAATATTTGGTGATTCTCTTTTTCGAAAAAACACAAGCATGAGTGCCATGCCTTATCTTAAAATTCAATGTTTTTGGTCCTCTAAATTAGTCAAAATATTCAAATGAAGCTGAATTAATCATTACAAAAATTGGTCACGTTTTCTAAAGCTAAATGGATGCTTACTATTATTTACGTTTTCCTAAGTTTAGCATTATCAACATCCAGAACATCCAAAAAATTTGCATTGCTTAAATAAGTCTTTCTATTTCATATCTTGTAGGATTATAAAGATGTCTACCTCTATATGATACCTTTTTTGTTCTGTAGGCAGCTTAAATCAGGGAAAACAAAGCCTCTCTTCTGTATATCTTTTCAATATCAATCCTGCAAACATAATGCATACCTATTAGCTAAAAAGATAAATATTCAAAGATAGGGTAGAGGCGTGCAAAAGATAAACACATAAAATAAGTTGAAAAAACAAAAACAAAAGAAATCAGGGTTCTAAGATTTCAATTTAATCCGGATTTTCAAAGAGATTCGGGCTCACCAGAAAACAGAGAGAAGAGCAGAAGAAGACGGAGGCGGCGGCGTGAAGGCGTAGAGGCGTGCACTCGGTCATAACAAGTTTGTTCTCGTTGGCTTTGGGTCTCTCCTCTCTTGGCTTCTGCTCCTCAGTTTTCCTGACATAAAGAACAATAGTTTGATAAAACACAACAGCATAATCTCAAAAACATGACCAACACCAAATACAAAAAAACAATGACCATATATTCCCAAAACAGGAACTGTTTCTGAATATTATCTGAAATTTACAACTCTTGCTAACAGAGTCTATGGACTTAGCAAAGATGCTATCTTAGACTGCTTTATTAGTGGCCTTAACCCAGACATACAGCGTGATGTGATAATTCATGGCCCTATTGACATTGTCAAAGCTGTATCAAACAAAAATGGACTTTGATTCCTTATCTATATTTTCATAGCACGAGCAATACACAATGTACAATTGTACATTATTTGAGTAGAAGCCTTAATGGTCACTGTCATACCCCAATTTTGTCCGGCTTAGGTCCAAACCCTAATTTTCCACGCAAAAATAAATTATGCATTTTGGATCCTAGAAACCACTCCAAAGTTTTTGAAATCATTTTTAGGGTTAGAATGCACTTTTTAAGAAATTAGGGTTTTGAAAAATATGTTTTGCATGCATGGCAAGCCTTGGAAAATATTTTATGCATGCATGGCAAAGACCTAAAAGCATTTTTGTGGAAGGCAAGAATTGATTTCCATTCTGTTCCAAGGGCCAAGAATCGATTTATACTATTTGTAAAGGCCATGAAATCGATTCCTTAATCCAATATTAAGCCATGAAATCGATTTTCAAGCCATTTTAAGGAGCCAAGAATCGATTCCTCCTTATGTTATCAAGGCATGAAATCGATTTTCAGGCCATTTTTAGGAGCCAAGAATCGATTCTTCCTTATGTTATCAAGGCATGAAATCGATTTTCAGGCCATTTTAAAGAGCCAAGAATCGATTCCTCCTTATTTTGTCAAAGCATGAAATCGATTTTCAAGCAATTCCCAAGAGCCAAGAATCGATTCCCACTTATTTTAACTAAACATGGAATCGATTTTCACCTATTTAGGATGTCCAAGAATCGATTCTTTACTATTTCCAAAGGCTCAAACAATCGATTCATCCTTGCAATAAATGTTTTTAAAAAAAATTCTACGCTTCCTAAGCCTATAAATAGGCAGCCTCAAATCACATTTTCAGGGACAGATCTCACAGAGAGGAGATTGCACGAAATCAGAAAACACACAGAGGGAGACTTCACGAGATCAAAGGAGATCTCACAAGATCAGAGAAGAATTGCTCCAGAGACACATTTCACGAGATCTGAGAAGAATTGCTCCAGAGACGTTTCACGAGATCTGGGAAGACAACTCTCGCAAATCTCATTTTCCAGTTCTACGCTTCATTTTTGCTCTATTCGCGCCGTTGGTCCGTCTGAGCTGATCTCCTGCAAAGGTTAGTCGGGGTTTGCGTTCTTCAAGTCGTAGTATCTGCCTTCATCAGAGGTATTTCTGTCTTTATATTTTGTTACTATTTAATCATTGTGATCCATTTGCCCCATGTGATTTAATTTAGCTATAGTGTCATTGTTGATGATGAGCCACATGATTCCCACTTATGCCCAATGCATCATTGTCTAAGTGGTGAAGATGGTCCCAGATGATTCAACCTCCCCCCTTTTTTAACTCCTTAATGAATAAAAGATAGTTGGGTTTGTGGTTTAAGGTCCATGGGGTATTGCAAAGGATGGGTTTCCCAAAACCTTGATGCTCCCTCCTCTTTGATTGTGTTACTAACCTTTGGGCACATATTCATGAATGCAAAGGATAGGCTTACCTTAGCCTTGATGCAATTTCCCCTTTTCTCATGTTATTGAGAAATCATTGTTCATATGTTCCTTAGTTTAATTAGGATCATTCTATGCCTATGATCAATTGCTTGCTTGTTTTTTATGCATCTTAAATGTCTCAATTCAATATGCCATTCCATCCATGTGTATGACCTCCTAATGAAGACGTAAGTCTACATGCCTGTTGTAGCATAGAGTCATTAGGGTAAATACACTCCTTCCTACACACACTTGCTTTGTATGACCTCCTAATGAAGACGTAAGTCTACATGCCTGTTGTAGCATAGAGTCATTAGGGTAAATACACTCCTTCCTACACACACACTTGCTTTGAGAACTTACCTTGCATCCCTGATAAGTGGGTCTTTTGATCATATTGGCATGTTTAGTCTTGATTAAATGTTCAACATATGCATGATTTCGTGATTAGTGAATGTGCTTGAACTTTTGTAATCAATCATTGATAGTGCCTTCACCCTTTTTCCAAAAATCTTTCAAACCCTTTTAAAAACAATTTCATTAGAACTACGTCGCTTTGATTCCCATTTGGGATACGTAGGAGCGGGTCACGTTCTCGTCAAGCGCAACAAATAAAAATCCCTTTTCAACCGTAAACAAATCATTTTCACAAAACAAGCAAAAAAGGATCATTTTCAAACCCATTGTTGCTAGTAGCTCATCAGAGCCTCTGTTCGTTTAGCTATTAGTGACAATGTCCTTTTCTCCTAAAAATAATAAACGATGATCCATCATAACCTTTGTTAGTTTGATCATCGTGCGAATCAATCTCTTTCGAAAATCACTTTCAAAAAAAGATAATAAAAAACGAGTTGTTATCAATAGTCCATCAGAACCTTCGTTCGTTTGACTAGCGGTACAACTCTCTCTTTTGAGTATTTAGTAAGTGATTCATCATAGCCTCTGCTAGTTTAATCATTCACTAATGCTCGTCCTATTTCAAAAACTCACCAAAAAAGATTAAAAAACAAAAAAACTTTTCAAAAAGACATCCCAGAACTACGTCGCCTTTGATTCTCCACCGGGAGATACGTAGGAGCAGGGCCACGCCCCTGTCAAGCGCAAAAATAAACAATTTCTAAATTAAAAAATACAAACACATCTCTTTCATTTCAAAAAACCAAAAATCCTATTTTCAAGGTAGGGGATTAAGTCGGTCGTACGGCCGGGTTAATCATCGTTTTAGGATAAGTGAACTGTGGTCCTTCAGAGCCCCAGCGCTCCTTCAGCCCCCAGTGGCCCTTCAGAGCCCCAGCGCTCCTTCAGACCCCCAGTGGTCCTCCAACACAGATCACACAGTCCTAAAACCCCTGCATTAAAAAACACCAACCCACAAACATTTTTACCCCAAGAACTACGTAGCTTTGAATTCTCCATCGCACCGGGAGATACGTAGGAGCGGGCCATGTCTCGTCAAGCACTTCTTTCTAAAAACCCCTTTTTTTCCCCCTTTCTCACCAAAAATAAAATTTCCAATAAGTTTTCTCATTCGTCTTCAAACAAGAAATAAATAGGCAAATCTAGGTATTTTTCAAATCAAACATTAAAACCACACATTTAATTAGAGGTTCCCTTTCGGTAGAAAGGACGTGCGCGGTGCTAATACATTCCTCGCACGTAATCGACCCCCGAACCTATATCTCTAGTTTTCAAAGACCATCCGCCTTGTCCAAAAGACCTTTTTTCAATGTTTTGGTCTCAAAATTAAAATATTGGTGGCGGCTCCAAAATTTTTCCAAGTTGTACATCGAGAAACCCAAAATGGGGATTTTTCGGGGTGCAACAGCTGGCGACTCCGCTGGGGATCACTTTTTAAAAAAGACGAGGGTCAAGCCTAACTAATTTAAATGTGTGGTTTAATGTATTGTTGATTTGACTAAAACCCTGTTTGCCTTTCTTTCTTATCTTTTATTCCCTTTCTTTTATCGCTTATGCCCTTGCATTTTTTCAATCCCCATGATCCCCTCTTCTTGGCTCCTTTTCCTAAGGTGAGCAATATCCTTGTCTATAGATATTCTAGGTATGGAACCCTAGGGTAGATAACTTGTTATGGCTTGCTTTTGTCTGGACTGCTCTGGTTTTCATTTCAGGTGGGGGTAGTACTAGGGAAAATGCCCTTGACACACACTACACTTATACCCTGTGACTATGTGCTTTGAGTGGGACCATAACCCAGGTCTGCAAAAACTTAGGAGAGTGGATTCGAGTAGTGAGAGCCCATCAGGACCTTTGTCCGTTTGGCTACTTGCGAAAGTTTCAACCAGAGTTGTGCTCTTTCATGATGCCTCACACCTAGCAGTTTGCTGCATTTGTGGGGAATTTTGTGAAAGGGACTGTAGCTCTGGTGGCCTTGTGAGGGAGTGAATAGAGCTACATGGAAGGATTACCCTTCTAATTGCCCTAGATCATAGGTCTTACCTCTTTTTAGGTCACAAGGGCTTTTCCAAAATTGTGTGTGCATTATTGCATCTAGTTTAGTTCATTTCCGCCAACATTTTTTGAAAAAAACAACAAAATCAAAGAAAAAGAATATGTTTTTCCTTCTCTTTCATGAATACCTATGTGAGGTGGCATAATAGGGTATACTGCCCTAAATTTTCAAAACCCCACCTGTAAATATCTGTCTTTATAACAAGCATCCTCATCATCCGCATTTTACATCATAACAGCATGCATTACATAAGCAAAATTCTGAAAAAAATTCATACAGCATTCCTCATGCATCTAAATACAAAAATAACATAAAGCCATATGCATTGCATTCATTTACGCATTCATACTTGTACTTATAAAATGTTCTACCAACAGAAACGAAAGGCAAGCTGGTTCGCCAACACCGATACTCCACTCGTCTACAAGCAAGATTAATGGCTAGCAATCAACATCTCGAGAATGAGGACCCCCTGGGTCAAGATGAGTCGGTTGTGTAGATTCTTAATCCTGAGCAGCTGGCTCAAGAGAATCAAGCTTTGAAGACCAAAGTGGAGGCTATGGAAGCACAGATGGTCGAAGTAATGAGTATGCTACAGAATTTGAGGGGTGGGGCCACTGCTGGGGCCGCTGCTGTTGTAAATCCCGAAGGGGTTGTTACCTTCGTTTCTCCTCCGGTGTCCGCTGAAGTTACAACTACTCACGGACAGGGGGTCAGTCACTTTGCTCATCCTCCAGGGGCAAGCGGACAGAGTCATCTGAATGCACCGATATATCCTTGGGGGATGCCAATGGGTTATATGCCGCCTGCCGCTGAAGCTATTCCTGTGGGGTCGAGTCAACCTGTCACGACTATGCCTGGTGGAGCTGCTATGGGACCACAAATTCATACTCCTAGTCCCGATACTGTACTGCCAAGAGGTTCACCTAGTCCTACTCTGGGAGTTACTGTGAACCCTCAGAACGCTGTCCATCATATGGGAAACCCTGCTCAGTATGGGGGTTATTATCACGCTCCGGGGAACTATCCACAAGGTCATTTGTTTGGGAACACTCAGCATGGGGATCGGTATCACTCGCTTGAAGAGCGCTTAAGAGTTGTGGAAGGATCAGGAACTAGAGCCAGGGATGCCCGAGATTTGTGCCTTGTCCCAGATGTTGTTATACCCCCTAAATTCAAAGCACCTGACTTTGATAAATATCGCGGCACCGGGTGTCCATCTAGCCATTTGACGATGTATGTTAGAAAAATGGCCGCTTATGCTCATGATGACAAGGTGCTCATTCATTATTTCCAGGACAGTCTGACTGGGGCATCACTAGATTGGTACATGCAGCTGCAATCCTCCGAAGTTCACAGTTGGAAGGATCTCTCTGAAGCCTTTCTAAAACAATACCAGTATAACATGGACCTTGCTCCAGACCGGTCTCAATTGCAGCACATGAGCAAAGGAGATAGAGAATCATTCAAAGAATACGCTCAAAAATGGAGGAGCATAGCTGCTCAGGTGAAGCCGCCATTGACTGAAAAAGAGATGGTGTACATGTTTATGGAGACCCTTCCAGGGCTGTATTATGATAGGTTGGTGGGGAGCGTTTCGTCCAATTTCTCAGATATGGTTGTCATTGGGGAACGATTAGAGCACGGATTGCGTAGCGGAAAGATTGCTGGAGGTTTTGGCAATTCTAGTGGACAAAAGAAACCCTTTCCCAACTTCCCCAAGAAGAAAGAAGGGGAAACCAATGTTATTTCCGCAGGGGGAGGCCCATCTTTCAGCTCTCCACAGCAGGCGGTGCCATTATCTTTCAACTCTCCGCAGCAAAATAATTCAGGCTACAGGGCCCAGAACTATCAAGAGAAGAGGCGTGCTAATTTTGATCCGATCCCGATGACCTATACTGAATTGTTCAATCATCTTGTCTCAAAGAATTTGGTCAATACTCGCCCCATGAAGCCTATACAACCTCCCTTTCCTAGGGGGTACAATGCTGATGCTACTTGTAGCTTTCATAGTGGAGGAGTCGGCCACACGGTGGAGGACTGCAAGGCTTTCAAATATGTAGTCCAGGATTTGACTGACGCCAACTGGATCTCTTTCAAGCCGAACAGTCCCAGTACAACTACAAACCCCCTACCGGGACATGGGACACCATCCGCTAATGCAGTAGAGGATTCTGTGGGGCAGACAATGATAAAAGATGTTAAGTGTATCCAGACTCCTCTGGAAAATATACATGCTGAGTTGTGTCGTCGTGGTGTTATCAAGAAGGGCTGTGTATGCGCCGATCCTTTATGTGTGGGTGCCTGTGAAGTTTTCAAGTCAGTCCTGCAAGACCTGATAGATCGGTGCGTGGTTCAGATAGGGACCCATGATATTGAAGATGAAAAAGAAATCAATGAGGAAGTAATAGCGGTGCCTATGAAAGAGAGATGTTGGGATACCCTAGGGGAGTCCAGTGGAAAGTTTGACTACTTGGTCAGATATGACGCTCCCGAGAGTGCTCAAATCCGAATGGAAGACATCCAGCCCACAGGATGGGATGAGGAAGAGGAACAACACGATCAAATTGCTGTCATCAAGGATGAGGGTGGTGCAAACCTGGTTTGTCGCTGCAGTGCTGGTGAAGGAATTAAAGAATTGAAAGACTGTTGATCCTCCTGGGACCTTTGATTTAAAGTAGTCATTTGTAATGCAACCCTGTGGCTCTGCCCAAGGCCACAGGACCAGTTGTTAGGGGCGCACATGTTTTTATTTTCTAAATCATCATCATCAATAAAAACGTCGTTTTTGAATTCCAATCAATAAAAAATCGATTCCTTTTCATTTCATGTGTCTTTTCTTTATTATTTTTGCTTGCTTGTCTCACCGTCCATTCTGCTTTTTCACCTCGGCAAAAAGCAAATCCACAGTAATTGTCTCTCAAAATAACAGTGCCAACGGTCCATATTTTGACTTTGATCACCTTATTAATCAGGCAGAGGGGGACGTTGAGAAAGACCGCGAAAATCCTCCAGATGAAGCAAGGAAAAAGGGTTATTCAGCGTCACGGGGAATCCGCTGAAGTGATCAACTTGGGGACCGCTGAGAACAAGAAAGAGGTCAAGATGGGTGTTTCAATAAAGGAAAATTAGAGCTCAAAAGGGAAATAAAGAAGAAGGGCAAGTGCATGAAAATAAGTGAATTATTGTCCCAGAGTTAATTTGTGAGGAAATAAGCAATCATGATTTGAAATGAAGATTGGACCACCATTCCATATCCAAAAACAAAATCCTCTCCTAACCATCTTAAGCCAAGAAAATCCCAAAGAGAAAAACAAAATCCCTCCTACCCACCGTAAGCCAAGAAAATCCCAAAGAGAAAAACATAATCCTTTCCGACCCATCTTAAGCCAAGAAAAAGCCAAAAATCCAAAAGTCACCTTAGACAAGGACCACCTCGAAAAAAACAGTGCATCGTTCTTTATCAGTTCACCCAAGCTCAAGAAAAAGAAGAAGTCAAAGAAGGAAAAATCATTCAAAAAGGAAAATCCCAAAACCAAAAGAAAAATACAAAAGAGATGTAAATAGTGAGTTGATACATGTTACCACAAAACGCAAGAGATCCTCGTCTCAATAAACCTTCAA
The DNA here is from genome assembly GCA_039519185.1 of Astragalus membranaceus. Lineage (NCBI taxonomy): Eukaryota > Viridiplantae > Streptophyta > Magnoliopsida > Fabales > Fabaceae > Astragalus > Astragalus membranaceus. The sequence continues at coordinate 63,656,625 of CM076846.1, read as the reverse complement.
GCACTCTCTCATTTCCATGCACCCCTCCTCTCATAAACCGCAAACACTCTCCTTGGACCTCAACAGCTCGCCCTCCACAGACCCTTAGCCAGGAATAAAACCTCCTAATACCTCATCAAGCCAGTTAACCATCATAAATCATCGATCAACAGCCAACACCGAATAACAACCATCCTGCCATTAGCCCCAAATACTTCACTAAGCTTACTCATCTCTCCTCCACAAAACACCACAATCCCGAAAGGTCCATCCCGATCAATGATTGATTGCCGTTGTTTTCTCAAGGTTTTAGCTCAAGGACAAGTAAATTCATTTGTTTACAATATGCCAAGTGGGGCAATTCTGTCGCTCTTCACCCCTCCTACAACTGGGGAAATTGACCCTACACCTATCTCATCCCTTGTCGCACTCATATTCATTGAAACCATACAGGGGCACCCCCCTTTCTTCTCTAGTGTATGGGTCAGAAGCAGTTTCTTCTCATCAAGGTTGAAATACCCTCTCTACGAGTAATCATGGAGGCCCGGTTAGAAGAAGCAAAATGGATCCAAGCTCGTCTAGATCAACTGAATCTCATTAAAGGGAAAAGAATTGCTGCCCTGCGCCATGGACAGTTGTACCAACAAAAGATGAAGGCAGCTTTCGGCAGGAAAGTCCGTCTTCGAGAATTCGGCGAAGGGGACCTTGTACTCAAAAAGATCCTACCTATCCAGACTGACCCCGTGGGAAGTTGATACCCACTTATGACGGTCCATATGAAGTCAAGAAGCTTTTTCCAGAGGAACGCCGATACTCATAAATATAGACGGCGAAGATCTCGGGAATCCAGTCAATTCAGATTAAGTGAAGAAGTATTATGCCTGAAAGAAATATAAAAAAAAAAAAAGAGAAAGACAAGCCAAGTAAGAATTAGCTCGCTAGGTTGAAAACCCACAAAGGGCGGCCTAGGCAAAATCAGAGCGACCCGGTGGATTGAAAACCCGCAAAGGGAGATCCAGGCAAAAATTAGGGTCTAAAAACTTAGGCATGAAAAGTAAAGAAAGGCACACAACTCTCCTACAAGCTTGGATGAGGGAGTGGTCAAGGTCAAGGACATAGATGTTTGGCACTGTTCCACAGAGACGGACAGTCAGAATTTAGTTTCTCCCTTTTTTTCGTGTCTTTTTATAGTTTAAACTCTCAAATGCAATAAACAATCGGCGTAACTTCTTGTGCGACCGGTTTCCGCATTAATAAAGTTCAAATTTCTCGTATCTGTTCACTCTTTTATTTTCTGCTTTTTCTGCTCAAAATAAACGTTTTATGATGATGATGGTCCGGAACTGTAAAACATGTGCATATATCATAGAGCATTGCAAATCATTACGAGATTCTTAAGAGTCCTGAGAGAAAGCACATCCTCAAAATCAGTCAATCATGCAAGAGAGCAACTACATCCACGATTGCTTCAAACCAGCAAAGTCAAGACCAACAGGCACCCGGCCCATGAGCCCCGCAAGTCCAACAGGTTCCTCAGTCTCGTGTCATGAGAGTCGCGGGTTGGCTGAACCAGCAAAAATAAAAAGAAAAAAAAAGGGCAATAAACAAACACAGTCATGCATTACATTCATCATGCATAAAATCATGCATTTATCAGGCAGGAAAATAATGATAATAAAGTAAAGAAAAAGAGAAATTCAGGCATTTGCATTCATCATAAGAGAAAGAAAAAGAAAATAGCAATCATGGCATTTGCATCATGCATCTCATAGAAAAAACAAAACGAAGCCTTCCATTGCATACACTGGCATTCCATGCGGTCAAACCAGACCTTTGTGTCCTTAAACCAGACCTTTAGGGTCCATAAACCAGACCAATATGCAGACACATATTGCTCCATAAACCAGGCTTGTCGGCCCATAAACCAGACTCGTTGTGATCCTTAAATCAGACTAATGTCGGGTCCATAATTTAGCATTCCATCAAATAAACCAAAGCATTTCACAACTCTCAAGCATTGCATTTGCATACCCGCACTTCATAAATAAAAAAAAGCAACCATCAAGGAAAGCCAAAAGAGAATATCAAAAGCGTCCAGCATTGCATGCATCAGCGTCACATGCATCCACGTAGCATACATCTGCATTACATTTGCATAACCGCATCTTGTGCATTCATCACATGACGAAAACCAAAGTAAAAGAATCAAGAATAGCATCTCATTGCATTGCATACACTTGCATAACATGCACTCATACTCCATGCACTATTCCTTGCATCAACTGACATATGCAGGTACATCAATTCAGTGCAGCAGCATCGGTCATTTCAAATCAACCAATCAACAGAATTTGTGAGCCCTCTGCGCTCCTCCCTAAGCCCTCTGCGCTCATCCTGAGCCCTCTGTGCTCATCCTGAGCCCTCTGCGCTCCCCCTGAGCCCTCTGTGCTCCCCCTGAGCCCTCTGCGCTCATCCTGAGCCCTCTGTGCTCCCCCTGAGCCCTCTGCGCTCATCCTGAGCCCTTTGTGCTCATCCTGAGCCCTCTGCGCTCCTCCTGAGCCCTCTGTGCTTCTCCTGAGCCCTCTGTGCTCATCCTGAGCCCTCTGTGCTCCTCCTGAGCCCTCTGTGCTCATCCTAAGCCCTCTGTGCTCCTCCTGAGCCCTCTGTGCTCATCCTGAGCCCTCTGTGCTCCTCCTGAGCCCTCCGTGCTCATCCTGAGCCCTCTGTGCTCCTCCTGAGCCCTCTGTGCTCATCCTGAGCCCTCTGTGCTCCTCCTGAGCCCTCCGTGCTCATCCTGAGCCCTCCGCGCTCATCCTGAGCCCTCAGTGCTCCTTCCTTACTGCTTTCTTTACCGCGTTCTTTACCATTTACTTTCCTGTTTGCACGCCAAGTGCCCATTTACTTTTCTGTTTGCACGCCAAGTGCCCATTTACTTTTCTGTTTGCACGCCAAGTGCCCATTTACTTTTCTGTCTGCACGCCAAGTGCCCATTTTACCTTTCTGTTTGCACGCCAAGTGCCCATTTACTTTTCTGTTTGCACGCCAACTTTTCTGTTTGCACGCCAAGTGCCCATTTTACTTTTCTGTCTGCTTTAGTTGAACATTTCAATCAATCAACCAACAGGATTCGTGAATCCCTTCAGGACCCAAGTGTCCTTCAAAAACAGACTTCACCTCGTATTCGAGCTGCGGGTAAGTCCTTCAGACCCCGAGTGGTCCTTCAGACTAGTTGTGTCAGCCTAAGACACAGCGGACGTCCTTCATGGTCAACATATCAGTTCCGGATCTGATCTTGACCCATCCTGGCCGCTCGGAAAAGGCCACCCCCCCCCCCCAAGCAGACCGTTTTACTAGTACCGTTGCTAGTTTGCGTTCCATCAGACCCATTGGTCCATCAGGCTTAGGCATGCCCTTCAGACCTCGTCGGTCCTTCAGTTTAACTCCAATCAATGCGCCAAGCATCAGCTGCGAATTAGACCTTCAGAGCCTTAGTGCTCCTTCAGACCCTGAGCGGTCCTTCAGAGCCTTAGTGCTCCTTCAGACCCTGAGTGGTCCTTCAGAGCCTTAGTGCTCCTTCAGATCCCGAGTAGTCCGTCATTTTCTCTCTCGGTTAATGCGCCAGGTGTTAACCATTCCCCGTTTGTTCTCAAGCCCATCTTTTCAAAAAACATAGAAAAAGAAAAAGAGGAAAATTCGGGTTTCCCCAAATGGACAAAATCGGTATAATTTCTGAATTCTTTATCTTCATTTTGCCTTGGAATACGTTTCGGCCAATTCATATTCCTCGTTAAAATTCAGATAAAGAGGGGCAGCTGTCATACCCCAATTTTGTCCGGCTTAGGTCCAAACCCTAATTTTCCACGCAAAAATAAATTATGCATTTTGGATCCTAGAAACCACTCCAAAGTTTTTGAAATCATTTTTAGGGTTAGAATGCACTTTTTAAGAAATTAGGGTTTTGAAAAATATGTTTTGCATGCATGGCAAGCCTTGGAAAATATTTTATGCATGCATGGCAAAGACCTAAAAGCATTTTTGTGGAAGGCAAGAATTGATTTCCATTCTGTTCCAAGGGCCAAGAATCGATTTATACTATTTGTAAAGGCCATGAAATCGATTCCTTAATCCAATATTAAGCCATGAAATCGATTTTCAAGCCATTTTAAGGAGCCAAGAATCGATTCCTCCTTATGTTATCAAGGCATGAAATCGATTTTCAGGCCATTTTTAGGAGCCAAGAATCGATTCTTCCTTATGTTATCAAGGCATGAAATCGATTTTCAGGCCATTTTAAAGAGCCAAGAATCGATTCCTCCTTATTTTGTCAAAGCATGAAATCGATTTTCAAGCAATTCCCAAGAGCCAAGAATCGATTCCCACTTATTTTAACTAAACATGGAATCGATTTTCACCTATTTAGGATGTCCAAGAATCGATTCTTTACTATTTCCAAAGGCTCAAACAATCGATTCATCCTTGCAATAAATGTTTTTAAAAAAAATTCTACGCTTCCTAAGCCTATAAATAGGCAGCCTCAAATCACATTTTCAGGGACAGATCTCACAGAGAGGAGATTGCACGAAATCAGAAAACACACAGAGGGAGACTTCACGAGATCAAAGGAGATCTCACAAGATCAGAGAAGAATTGCTCCAGAGACACATTTCACGAGATCTGAGAAGAATTGCTCCAGAGACGTTTCACGAGATCTGGGAAGACAACTCTCGCAAATCTCATTTTCCAGTTCTACGCTTCATTTTTGCTCTATTCGCGCCGTTGGTCCGTCTGAGCTGATCTCCTGCAAAGGTTAGTCGGGGTTTGCGTTCTTCAAGTCGTAGTATCTGCCTTCATCAGAGGTATTTCTGTCTTTATATTTTGTTACTATTTAATCATTGTGATCCATTTGCCCCATGTGATTTAATTTAGCTATAGTGTCATTGTTGATGATGAGCCACATGATTCCCACTTATGCCCAATGCATCATTGTCTAAGTGGTGAAGATGGTCCCAGATGATTCAACCTCCCCCCTTTTTTAACTCCTTAATGAATAAAAGATAGTTGGGTTTGTGGTTTAAGGTCCATGGGGTATTGCAAAGGATGGGTTTCCCAAAACCTTGATGCTCCCTCCTCTTTGATTGTGTTACTAACCTTTGGGCACATATTCATGAATGCAAAGGATAGGCTTACCTTAGCCTTGATGCAATTTCCCCTTTTCTCATGTTATTGAGAAATCATTGTTCATATGTTCCTTAGTTTAATTAGGATCATTCTATGCCTATGATCAATTGCTTGCTTGTTTTTTATGCATCTTAAATGTCTCAATTCAATATGCCATTCCATCCATGTGTATGACCTCCTAATGAAGACGTAAGTCTACATGCCTGTTGTAGCATAGAGTCATTAGGGTAAATACACTCCTTCCTACACACACTTGCTTTGTATGACCTCCTAATGAAGACGTAAGTCTACATGCCTGTTGTAGCATAGAGTCATTAGGGTAAATACACTCCTTCCTACACACACACTTGCTTTGAGAACTTACCTTGCATCCCTGATAAGTGGGTCTTTTGATCATATTGGCATGTTTAGTCTTGATTAAATGTTCAACATATGCATGATTTCGTGATTAGTGAATGTGCTTGAACTTTTGTAATCAATCATTGATAGTGCCTTCACCCTTTTTCCAAAAATCTTTCAAACCCTTTTAAAAACAATTTCATTAGAACTACGTCGCTTTGATTCCCATTTGGGATACGTAGGAGCGGGTCACGTTCTCGTCAAGCGCAACAAATAAAAATCCTTTTTCAACCGTAAACAAATCATTTTCACAAAACAAGCAAAAAAGGATCATTTTCAAACCCATTGTTGCTAGTAGCTCATCAGAGCCTCTGTTCGTTTAGCTATTAGTGACAATGTCCTTTTCTCCTAAAAATAATAAACGATGATCCATCATAACCTTTGTTAGTTTGATCATCGTGCGAATCAATCTCTTTCGAAAATCACTTTCAAAAAAAGATAATAAAAAACGAGTTGTTATCAATAGTCCATCAGAACCTTCGTTCGTTTGACTAGCGGTACAACTCTCTCTTTTGAGTATTTAGTAAGTGATTCATCATAGCCTCTGCTAGTTTAATCATTCACTAATGCTCGTCCTATTTCAAAAACTCACCAAAAAAGATTAAAAAACAAAAAAACTTTTCAAAAAGACATCCCAGAACTACGTCGCCTTTGATTCTCCACCGGGAGATACGTAGGAGCAGGGCCACGCCCCTGTCAAGCGCAAAAATAAACAATTTCTAAATTAAAAAATACAAACACATCTCTTTCATTTCAAAAAACCAAAAATCCTATTTTCAAGGTAGGGGATTAAGTCGGTCGTACGGCCGGGTTAATCATCGTTTTAGGATAAGTGAACTGTGGTCCTTCAGAGCCCCAGCGCTCCTTCAGCCCCCAGTGGCCCTTCAGAGCCCCAGCGCTCCTTCAGACCCCCAGTGGTCCTCCAACACAGATCACACAGTCCTAAAACCCCTGCATTAAAAAACACCAACCCACAAACATTTTTACCCCAAGAACTACGTAGCTTTGAATTCTCCATCGCACCGGGAGATACGTAGGAGCGGGCCATGTCTCGTCAAGCACTTCTTTCTAAAAACCCCTTTTTTTCCCCCTTTCTCACCAAAAATAAAATTTCCAGTAAGTTTTCTCATTCGTCTTCAAACAAGAAATAAATAGGCAAATCTAGGTATTTTTCAAATCAAACATTAAAACCACACATTTAATTAGAGGTTCCCTTTCGGTAGAAAGGACGTGCGCGGTGCTAATACCTTCCTCGCACGTAATCGACCCCCGAACCTATATCTCTAGTTTTCAAAGACCATCCGCCTTGTCCAAAAGACCTTTTTTCAATGTTTTGGTCTCAAAATTAAAATATTGGTGGCGGCTCCAAAATTTTTCCACGTTGTACATCGAGAAACCCAAAACGGGGATTTTTCGGGGTGCAACAGTCACTAATCCCAACTAAGTACTAACTAGTTTGAATGAATAAGGCAAACTGTAAAATGCAATTTTTTATTTATTAATGTCATGGATGAAATCATAAACACAATGAAGATTATAGGTCTACAGCTACTGCTATGCAGGTGCAGATTCTAGCAAAATATTGTTCTCATAAAAAACTTGAGAACTCTTTTAAATGAAACAACATTTAGCAAGCTAATGTGCACAGCCACCTAAGGACTACAGTATGAAAACTGAATTTACATCAAAGATCTCAAGTCTCAAACCATGACAACACCTACCACTGTGTTAGTGAAAAGTTGATTATTTAGAGCATATACAATTATGAAGAGAACATATGCCAAAGTCTATGAAGAGAAATACAATTTGAGCAATGCAACCAAAAACCAGAAAAACACAAACACTGCCAACCCAAACCCAAACAGAGCCCTCTTCAATCCAAATAAGCAAGAAAATAGCCAGAAAACCACAAATACACCACTCCTCCCAACACCCCCTACTAGACCTATACACCCAAACCAAAAGAACCCAAATATCAGAGGAATGATGTTGAATCATGTTGATACTGTTTTGATTTTTACGCATGCTGTATGCATATTCTTCACATTTGAAAACCTTCATATTTTATTTTTGCTTATGCTTTATATTTTCAAAAACAGAGGAATGAGGTTGGAAATACTGTTTTGGTTTTTGCTTATGCTATACCTTGATGATGTTTATGTTCTGATTATTAACCATATGTTCCTATTAACTTGCTAGCCTTAGTTACATTGTAAATACTTAGTCAATGCACAGGTTTAATTTCTGTTATTGTTAAAGAAATTAGGATAATTCTTTTAACATTTTTCTTAATTTAGAAGTACTCTTAATAACATGTTAATATCACAGTCTAGTTACATTGAATTTTTAATTAAACAACAAAAATTAAAAAATCATCAAAAAAATTAATCGAAACTGTTGCTTAAACAAAAGAAAACCCTAACATTTCTGTTCTGCAGTTTTTGCAATTACAGTGACAGCACCGAGCAACAACAACCAGAAGAAAAAAGAAATAAACAAACAAAAAAAAAACCCTAACATTTCTATTCTGCAGTTTTTGCAAGATCCTGATGTATATTTACAGAGAAATTAAACCTACAACCGCTTAAACAAAAGAATAAGCGCTAATCTATCATGCACAAAACGACTGAGAAAGATACAAACCTGTTATGGGCGGTGATTGTGCGTCCAAGCCGGTTCGTTCCTCTTCGTTGGTGATTTCAGTTCGCATGAAGCATAGAGAAGTGAGATGAGGGCTCGCCGGAGCTCCTGGCTGCGGGGTGGTGGTGAGGCTTGAAGTTGGGCAACAATGGTTTGAGTAGGGTTTCTGCGAAGGTCCAGAAAGAGATAGGGCCGAGGAAGAAGACTAGCGTTTTCACTTTTCTGCGAACGTGAACGTAGGGGTTTCTGCGAACGGTTTTCTGCGAGAGGAAGAAGATGCGAGAGAGATGCGGATGAGAGGGGAGAGAGATGCGAATGAGAGGGGAGAGAGATGAGAACGTAGGGTTTCTGCGAATGAATGAGAGTGAGAGGGAGCGAAGGGGAACTAAATTTGCTTCGTTTCTATAACGGGTGGTCTCTGGACCCGTTATGGAATGCCAAATTTTTGGACTTTTCATATCGGTTATATACATGAACCGATATGAAATATAATTTTTTCGCTTTCTATATCGGTTCCAATGCCAACCGATATAAAAAAAAAGTAATTTTAATTACAAAACTGCCACCGCGTCACTTTTAACATCGGGTTGTTTTTAACCGATATGAATTCCTGTTATAAAATGTGTTTTTTCCACTAGTGACTATTTGATGCAAGGTGATGAACCCGTTTGAGCCACATTCTATTGTAGTAGGTAAAAAGGAAGTTGATTATGTACTTTAACATAGATTTCATACCTTCACTGTATACCATGTGTTGTGTTTGATATTTGATTGTAAGGAAAGGAAATTAAATTTTTAAATATTTAAATGTCAATTCGATTTCTTCATAGAGAACACAGATTTAGCTTGATGTTTTCCTTGGGCAGAGCAGACTCTTTTTAGCTAAGTATGAAGATGTCCATTGCATGGGTACAAAAAGTCTCCCAAAACTGATCGATGAAAAGGTTTGTTTATATTTCTACTTTTCAATAATACATCTAACTTATATGTTTGGTTTTAGAAAAAAAAAAGCCAAAGGTGTATCACCTGAACGTAAAGAGATTGACATTGATACCCACACTCGTAAATATGGATCAATCGTCAATGAAAAAGCTGCAGGATTGATTATAAGATTTTCTTGTTTTTTGGGTATTTATGGTTTAGGCATTCTGTGATCATGGCTGGAGATTATAATGGTTGAAGTTCTCTTTTAATTTGTTTTGTAGGAATATCATTTAGAAGAGTTTTGTTGAGGTACTCCCTAAAATTTTCTTTCCAATCGCGATTTGATGTTGTTGCTGAAACCTTACCTTTTTTTTTCTTCTGTTTGGTCAGTTAGGGGATTCGGGAAGGGGGGATGGGACGACAGGGTTGGGATTTGGGGGAAGAATGTTCTGGCTGCAGGATTTGGGCTTCAGAGAGGGTTTAAGTTTTATGGCTTCTCTTTGTCCATTGATAACATCTTTAGTTTGATTCTATTATTTTTTTACTTTCTTAATTTTTGAATGACTTTACTGATATAAAAGAAGTTTTTGTAAGCAATATGTGAGAAGGTGATGTCCACATTTGCTTCCACTTGATATTTTGGATTCTCACACTATATCACCTTTGCAGGAGACAGCTTGTGCCATCGTCAGCCGCTGCGCCTAAGTTATAAGCTTCGATGACTTGGATTGCTCCTCTTTGCTCGGTGAGTCTCATTTTTCAAAATAGATCGTCTTTCCCTAACTTTTCTATTTTAGATATCTATCCTGTGCTTTGGGCTTCTCTTTGTGGTGTTAGGTAAAAACTTTGCAGCAACGCTAGAATTGAAGGGTCAATTCTTTGATTCAGAGCAACTCTGTGATCTCTAAGGAAGCAAGTACTACAGAGTACAGAGACACTCTACAAGTAAGTCTAATTGATCAACATTATTTTAATTATTGTTCTCCTATACAAACATGCAGTTTTAGAAGAGTTTGTCTATAAAATGAATTCAACAGTATTTATTTTTGTACCTTCAATTTCAATCGTAACTTTATTATTTAAGTTGAAGTTGTCATTCCTTGGCTTTCGTTTTGTTACTATGAACTTGTATAATATAAAATGTCTCTTTACTTTGCTCCACAATTTCTCTTTTTTGCTTGTATTTTGTGGTGAAGTTTTAGTCTTTTCGTTCAGATTTGTAAGACCTGAGATATTCTTGTTCGATATGGAGGACTGAGTTGGCCCTGTGATTTTCAGAATGCCCACCAGCTTCTCAGTTCATAGTTACAGAAGGAGAGAAAGTGAACATACAAATTGAAGGAATTGAGGTAACGATTTACTTCATTCTTTATTACTCTAATGAGAAGATTATAATGGTTTTGAGTTTTTATGTTAGAGCATTTCGGTAAACATTCTAATCTTGAACATTGTACCATTTCATTTCTTATTATATCCTGTGTATTAGCTAACTGAGGTTGTTACTCCTTTAAGCTGATCACTAGTTTTGTTTAGTATCATTTTCCTTCAATCAAGCTTAGTTATCACACTACAAGAACCTGATTAGAGAGGAGTATTTGGTTTTCTGTCCTCGACAGTTAAGGTGGGCACTTTCCTTTACCATTAGTTGATAATGTGTTACAACATATTCAAAGTTTGCTTGGTGATTTGGTTTACTTAGTTGCGCTTCAATTGTCATTGGCTCATTGCAACAACAAGAATTTTATTAAGCATAGGAGAAATATATTGTCCGGGTTCTTGAGCTTAGTAGTGCAGAGGGCGTCACACAAAATATTATTCTATATCTTTATGAGTTCTTACCAGAACTAAATAAAATATATGACCTGTCTTGCTTGCATGCACTAAAATAATTTGTATTGAACAACACTGCAATCTGTTAGCTATGCCATTGACCAAGAACTAAGTTAGTTATAGTTGATGAAGCAGTCATAAGTGAATGAAATTAGCTCTAGGGAACATGTTCACTTACTTATGTATTTTTCAGTTAGCTACAGACATACTAGTATCCATGAGCTTATGAATTAAAACCTAGTTTTTATAGTACATAGTATTGAGGAATACCTGACTCTTTAGTTAAGATATTACCAAGTCCTTTTATGTTTACCTAAGGATTACTTAGTACTATATATGTACATTGATTTCTCTATATATCATTTTAAACTGAAATCATTACTGTTGATTGTTGAGTTATTCACTTCCACTCTGCTGTTCAATTTTAGATATGTTGCTTCTTATCATTACTTGTTTAGTTGCTGCTGCAAGTAATAGTTTCATTTCATCCCTGTTGTTGTTTATTCAGTGCTCTTTTCATTTCCTTTCTTACAAAAACCAATCTTCTACAACAGATTGCTAACCAATCTCCAAAATTGTACTTTAGTTGTTTTGTTCATATGGTGTCTTGTTTGAAGGCATGTTATTTGTCCTACTATGTGTCATTTTTTGAGCCTTTTGCCTGCTCCTAGGGATAACCATGAAGAATCTTATTGGTTTCTTTTACTTACGAAGATCCTTTTGTGCATCCCCGTTGATTTGTCATATTAGTATTTTTACAAATCTTAGGAAAAATTGATGGTATCAAGAAATTACATGTAATTTGATTGATTTTTTCAGGTATGCTTATGGAAGAATTGCCTTAGCATGCAAGTTCACATAAGTGAATTTCAAGAGAAGACACTATTGAAGATAATGACAAAGATTAGAAGCTAATTTTTTGTTGATGGAGTAAGCTTAGAAATTAAGTGGATGAGATCTTATTTCTTTGTAACTTTTGAGATTGTTATAAGATTTTCTATGTTTTTTAAATGTCGATATGATACTCTTAGTACGACATTTTTATCTTTTGTAATTTGACATGCTTGTAAGTTAGTTTTCAATATGATTGGGGTTTTATTTTATTTTATTGTTTCATATATATATATATATATATATATATATATATATATATATATATTATATTTAGCTTTTAATTGGTTTAATGACAAGAGGTGTCACTAAAACCTACAAATGTTGTTAATAAGTTCTTTACCAACGAAATGAAACAGTGGGTATAGCAAATTAGGAGGCATCAATAAAACCTATACCGATGGAGATTCAGCCGTGGGTATAGCAAAATTAAGAGTGTTGTTAAAACTTATACCAAGGGAAAAGTAACCGTGGGTAAAAAAAACTGTCACTATAGGCTATAGCAACGCCATTTTTCCGTGGGTATAGCCAAATAAAGACGACGAAAAAATTGTCCGTCGGTATAGGTTTTTGGTGCTATACCCACGGTTTTCAACCCTTTACCCACAGATTTTTGCCGTCGCTATATGACTTTAAATCAGACTTACGAAGTCAGGCTATCGCTTGACTTTAAAACTCCTTACATACAAAGTCAACTTAATAAAAGTCAAGCGGGCTTAATTGGCTTCCTCAAGATTTCTAGTTCGGCAGCTTTTGTATTTGATAGGCAACCAACCAATCACGGCCTTTGCTTTTACTTCATTTTATTGGATACGAGTGATTAATTCTTCACAACATGAATTTTTGATGTTGAACCTTAATTTGGGAGCATCAACAAAGGATCAGTAAATCACAGTTTCCAAGGACAGCCTGTTCCATGACTTAAGCCATATAGCTCCCGACCAGTTGTGAGTCGGAACCTGTTAGTTCATCATATATGTCATTCCAAAAAAAAAGGATGTTAGTTTTGGATTCCTCTCATCGAAAACTTCGTGAAGCATTGTTTGTTCGCGCATCAAGACAAAGTTGACACCGAACCTGTCGAAACTCGTCTATGCCGATGATTCTTGTCGATCGTTGACGAGCAATTTAAATATCAACTCTTTCATTGTTTGGACTGCCAAAGTTCTATTTGTTTTTGTATCGTACGAGGTCGTCACACCAAGTACGGGGGATGATCTTCAGGTTATATTCGGGCTGTAGGGTATCATTAAGGTTGCAGGGATTTCCATTAAATATGAATATGGCCTCATCGTATGAGGCCAATATCAAAGAAATTATTTTAAACCATGTGATTAATAATTTAGTTATTAATAATAGGTATTGTGTGTATGTTAATTATGAATATTGTTTGTACATGTTTGATTTTCTTGAACTTATGAAATTGTGTTGTCAATTGAGTATCGAAATGCTCTACGTGATATGCTAGAATGATATCTATGTGTGTTTGATTGTTGTAAACTGTATTTCTCACTTGTTGTATCTGTTTCTGTTAATATTATATTATATTGGTACCAAACGATTAAATTGATTTGTTCGATTGGATTGACTCTGGTTTAAGTGTCTTATATGGAGATTAGTTTTATCAATATAATATGAAACTTGTTATTGCCTTAAGGAAGGATTTAGAGAGCCAATGTGTAGGGTAAGATTTAATGTTTAAAAATGTTGTAGGCTATATATTAAGAGAGGAAACAATAGAATTAGAGTTAGTAATTAAACTTATATTAATATTTTGATGTTTTAATATTTGAATAGGAAATAGTATTGGTGGATTTGAGAGTAGATATAAAGAATTATATGTGCGGGTAAAACATGTGTGTCCTTGTTACTATATTCCGTATACTATGTGACGTATGACTATGACTTGATATCATTGAGATGAGCTACCTAACCTGTAACAAGTGAGAGTGGTGCTAAGGTGATACTGTGACTACACTATGATTGTGTTCGTGATATGTGGTTGTGCGTGTTGTGATATGGTATCCTTGTGTCTGAGTCACCTAGCATGTGAGGAGCAACAATAATAATTGAGTCATGTTATGGCAAACATAGTATCTTTGAGTCTGAGTTACCAAGTCTGTGAGCGGCGATTCGGTGCTCAGGTGATGCCATAGTTGAACCAGTATGGTTGAGTCACAGTTAGCTAGCCTGTGAGTGGCGACCAGTGTCTCCGAGTCTGAGTTACTTAGCATGTGTGAGAGGCAATAATGGTGTCTAAGTGAAATATAACTCACTTAGTTTCATTGAGTCTGAGCTACCTAGCCTGTGAGTGGTGAAGATGGGGCCCAAGTGCTACTATGTTTGGTTACGTGTCATTGAGTCCGAGTCATCTGGCCCTAGGGTGAGGCAAAACTAGTTCAACCTTTTTTTCTCTTGAGTCTAGGGAGAGACCTCCTTGTGTGTGCTCAATGAGACATGCATATAATACATTCGTGACTTGTGAGGATTTATGATTTATTGCGATTTATGACTCGTGATTATCTCTGAAAAATTGATGTTTGTAGTGACTTATAAATTTCTACCTTTTTTATTTAATAAAAAGAAGGTGCAACCTATATGTATTTAAAACAAAATGTTGTTTCAAACTTTGTTATTTAATGGCTTTATTGTTGTGCATAATTTAAATGAAATAGTGTCTGCCTTGATGTTTATCTTATCGTCTTAATATAGCTTGAATGTGATTCTCACCATACAACTACATTTTTTAGATAATTTTGACGAGTTACATGTCTTACCTGGAAGTCCATTTCAGTCGGACGTTTTTGGATATGGGACGGCAGGTTCCCATGCTGTCGTGATTATATATTGTCAATCTCTAAATAAGTTTAATGTCGGGATGATGGGTTTTTTGTCAATGTTTTTTTATTTAAATTGAATTTATTATAAGTTTCGGTCAAAGTAAGGAAATAATGATTCATATGATGTCCTTTTCCCGAGTGTGAATAAATTAAGTCAAATTCAAGCTTTAAATTATTTTATTCAGGTTATTTTAAATTATTTCAAAAAGGTCCTCCAGATTTTCGCAAATTTATTTACTAAATTATTTTTGGGAAATGGGTGTCACACTTAGTGTCCGTTTGAGTTAGTTTTTGATTATTCATTACCATTTAGTACGAAAAATCCATGTTTATAATGTGCATTACTCTGACATGTTTTAAAATGATTTAATTTATATATCGTTGACGAAAAATTTATAAAGGGTGTTACAAAATTGTTGGGCAGCATAATAGTAACAAAATAATATGGCCAAAAAAATCAAGATCCTTTCAAAATTCTTTTCGAATAGCATAAATAATTAGTCTATAGTTGAGTAAAGACAATTGTATATTTTAAGTCATTTTATTTAGTCTATAGTTGGCCAATTATAAGGAGAAATGCTATTAGAAAATAAGAGATAATAAACACCTGAAATATTAAAAATAGTGTTTTTTTTTAAAAAAAAACCTCTTATTTAGAAAGTTAAAACTACTGATGACAAAAAGAAGACAACAAAATGTCTACAAAAAAATTATATCTAAGTTACCAAACAAAAATTATTTAGCAGGCGGTGTATGTTGTAACGCCGTAATTTTATGAGTTGAAACCATAAGAACTAGTAAAAATTACAACAAATAAAATAGAAATTTATCTAATTTTAATTGATAGTCTAGTAAGAATACCTTCATAACAAAATTTCTTTAAAAGATAACCAATCGTGTGTACAAAACAAAATCAATAATAACAAACTTGATTACAAAATTGGGCGTCTATTAGATATCCACAAAATAATTAAACCTCTCTAGCGTTGGCGAACTCTTCACCTCCTTGATAAGTCTATTTTATGTGTCTTTTTAGTAATTATTTTTATTAAGTTATTCGGTATTTTAGTTCTATTCTAGAGCTATTTTACTCCATTTTCGTATTATTTTAATTTTAGGCTAAGTCATGAGCAAAAGAGAAGAATTTGAGCTACAAGAGTGCAAAAAGGAACAAAGAGCATCAAAGCATAAGAGGTGCTGTAACAGGTGCTGCAGAAACTGGTGCTGTGACAGGTGTTGCAGCCAGATGCGTAGGAAAGAAAAAACGTTGAAGCACTAAAAAGTAAGTAACCGAAAATCAAGTGGAAATCTGAGTTATTTCTGCCACTAACCAAGTTGCTTCATAGTGGAAAATTTTTGTGCCCCATTATGTCCACTTTCAAGTGGGAGACACTTTTTAGTGGGCATCTTAACACTGTTTCAGAATTCTGCCCATATCTTTTTATGTAGGTGTCCAAAAATTATGAATCATATATCATCAGAAAGCTAAGAACCGTATCTACAACTTTCATGAAGGTATCAAGAGCTAATTCGGATTCAGAGATGATTAGAAAAGGGCTGGAAGTCATAACAGAGGTGCTGTATGAAATTCGGAGCAAGCTTTAGTATATTGGACCTAACTCTCTCATTTGTGGGCCAAATTGAGCAAACTTTGTGCCCAATTGAAGCTGTGACAAAGAACCACGAAAAGAGGGAGGCAAACACCCACGAAAAGAGGGAGACAGAGTCAGTTGGTAGGCATCCACCAACCACCCACCACCACCACCACCCAACTACCCAGTTGCACTAAAATACCACCTACCATGGTTCAAGGAGCTCCTATAAATAGAGGCATCATTAGATCATTCAAGACATTCAATTTCATTTGATCTTGGATCATTTGTACAAATTCTCTCAAAGTTCATTTCTAAGTTTTATGCAATTTACTTTCATTCTTTCTCTTTACATTTTTGCTCGTTACATTCTTGCTCTTTACTTTTCTTCCACTTTACATTCTTGCAATTTTATTTTCTGCACTTTTACATTTCTGTCATTTATAGTTTTATTTAGTTTCTGTCATTTACATTCAAGCAATTTACGATTCCGCAATTTATATTCTGTCATTTACCTCTTTCCTTTATTTCTCGTCATTTATCTTTATGTTTTTTCTTCTTCTTCTTCTTCTTCTTCTTCTTCTTCTTCTTCTAAGTTTTTATCGACTATGATCATGAGTGAGTAGATACAAAATCTTGGGTTATTGGGTGTAATCCGATGATAGGTCCCTAGTAATTCCCAAGACTATTCTCCACTCCAAAATTGTTTTATGTTTCAATCTAATTTTATTGCCCTTCAAATCTTATTTTAAACGTCAAACGAAGAACCGAAAGGTGAAGTATTGATGTTGGAACTATGAAATTAGACAAGGGAATCAAAACATGAGAATAGTTTTGAAACTCTTGAGACATTATAAATGTGTTATGCTTAATGGGTTTTGGTGACAATCAACCATGAGAATAGACTTGATTGTTAGTTCAAAACACGCTCTTCTACTCTGAAAAGAGACATTAGTTATATTCGCTGTCTTGTCTTTGTAATACATTACTCTTAAAATTTGAAGAATGGTCTAAAGAATTATTTTGGTTCCTCAGTGTTGTGATGAAACAATAACATGAGATTGTTTTTATTTCTGTATTTAAAACCAACAAAAATTCCTTCTTACAAAAATATTCCCTTTTAGCTAATCACAACCGGAAAATACATTGGTAATCACACAAGTCCATATGGATCGATAACTCTTTTATTACGCGATAAGACCGTGCACTTGCGGCCTATCAAGTTTTTGGAACTTTGAGAGAATTTGTACAAATGATCCAAGATCAAATGAAATTGAATGTCTTGAATGATAAAATGATGCCTCTATTTATAGGAGCTCCTTAAACCATGGTAGGTGGTATTTTAGTGGGATTGGGTAGGTGGTGGGTGGTTGGTGGCTATGTCTCCTTCTTTTCGTGGGTCTTTGTTTCCCTTTTTCGGTGGTATTTCTCCCTATTTTCGTAGGTCTTTGTCTCAGCTTCAAATGGGCACAAAGTTTGCTCAATTTGGCCCACAAATGAGAGAGTTAGGTCCAATTTACTAAAGCATGCTCAGAATTTCATACAGCACCTCTGTTCTGACTTCCAGCCCTTTTTTGACCATCAATGAATCCGAATTAGCTCTTGATACCTTCATGAAAGTTGTAGATGCAGATCTTATCTTTCCAATGATATATGATTCATAATTTGTGGACACCTACATAAAAAGATATGGGCAGAATTCTGAAACAGTGTTAAGATGCCCACTTAAGATGTCCCGGCAACAAAACAAAAAAAAAAACGAGAGAAAAAAAATGCAAATTATTACATCAAGCAAAAATTATGTAGAAGTCCAAAAATTATGAATCATATATAATTGGAAAGATAAGAGCCGTATCTACAACTTTCATGCAGGTATCAAGAGCTAATTCGGATTAATAGATGGTCATAAAAGGGCTGGAAGTCAGAACAGAGCTGCTGTATGAAATTATGAGCATCCTTTAGTAAATTAGACCTAACTCTCTCATTTTGTGGGCCAAATTGAGCAAACTTTGTGCCCACTTGAAGCTGAGACAAAGACCTACGAGAATAGGGAGAAATACCCACGAAAAGAGGGAGACAAAGACCCACGAAAACAGGGAGACAGAGCCAGTTGATAGGCATCCACGAACCACCCACCACCTACGCAATCCCACTAAAATACCACCTACCATGGTTCAAGGAGTTCCTATAAATAGAGTCATCATTTGATGGTTCAAGATATTCAACTTCATTTGATCTTGGATCATTTGTACATATTCTCTCAAAGTTCATTTCTAAGTTTTATGCAATTTACTTTCATTCTTGCTCTACATTTTTGCTCGTTACATTCTTGCTCTTTACTTTTCTTGTACTTTACATTCTTGCAATTTTATTTTCTGCACTTTTACATTTCAGTCATGTATAGCTTTTTTTTACTTTCCTTCATTTACATTCAAGCAATTTACGATTTCGCAATTTATATTCTCTCATTTACGGCTTTCCTTTATTTCTCGTCATTTATCTTTATGTTTTTTATTCTTCTTCTTCTTCTAAGTTTTTATCTACTATGATCATGAGTGAGTAGATACAAAGTCTTGGGTTATTGGAAGTAATCCAATGATAGGTCCCTAGTAATTCCCAAGACTATGTTCCACTCCAAATTTTTTTATGTTTCAATCTAATTTTATTGTCTTTCAAATCTTATTTTAAACGTCAAACGAAGGACCAAAAGGTAAAGTATTGATGTTGGATCTATGAAGTTAGACAAGGGAATCAAAACATGAGAATAGTTTTGAAACTCTTGAGACATTATAAAGGTGTTATGCTTAATGGGTTTTGGTGACAATCAACCATGAGAATAGAGTTGATTGTTAGTTCAAAACATGCTCTTCTACTCTGAAAGGAGACATTACTTATATTCGCTGTCTTGTCTTTGAAATACATTACTCTTAAAATTTGAAGAATGGTCTAAAGAATTATTTTAGTTCCTCATTGTTGTGATGAAACAATAACCCGAGATTGTTTTTATTTCTGAATTTAAACCCAACAAAAATTCCTTCTTACATAAATATTCCCTTTTAGCTAATCACAACCGAAAAATACATTGGTAATCACACAAGTCCCTGTGGATCGATAACTCTTTTATTAAGCGATAAGACCGTGCACTTGCGGCCTATCAAATTTTTGGTGCCGTTGCCGGGGAGTTTTGTGATATTGATTGATTTTTGGTATCGGTTAGAATAAATGTTTGTTTCTTGTTACTATGAATAAACCTGTATTTACATTCTCCAGGGAAGAATGGGAATACTTTGAGGAATTGTTGCAACCATCACCATGTTGCTTAAAAGGGATATCAAAAAATGTATTTGTTTTCTCCAAGGATGAATGGGAATCTTATGCGTCATCGTTGCCACCACCACCACCACCACCTTTCTTACAAGAGTTATTCAAAAAAATACATAAAACTGAAAAAATATTGTTGTTGAGGTAGATCAAAACAATAGTAAGGTGGTAGTGGAAAATGATTCACAAGAGATGTACAATGAAATGGAGAGTACAAATGAAATTGGAATTTCTCCCTTTAATAAGTATATTAATATTTAAATACATGTGTGGATGTTACAATGTTGTGCCCTTTATCTTATTTTTCACCTTCATTTGTGAAAATAACATTTGATCTAGGAGGAATTGAAAATAAGATCTTATTGCTTATACAACATCATTTTTATAAGCCATGGAATCCAGGAATTTGTTTTCATTTTTCATGTGTCACTTGGTCTTTATGCTTCAAGCAATGGGACCCAGGAATAAATCTGTAAAGGGCAATGGTCAAGCTAATGACCATAAAAGAGCGCTGCGTGGGAGGCAACCCACGGTTTACCTTTGCTTTGTTTTTCTGGAATAAGAAGAAAAGCTACAAAATGACAATCAATGTGAGCTTTCTTACCCCTCTCATATATTTTATTTTATTTTACATTGAGGACAATGTCTAGTCCAAGCATGGGTTCTTTACCCTTTTATTTTTTGCTGTTTAATTTTTTGTTTCTATTAAGACTAGTGTGTTTTGAATAAATATCATCTCCGCTTGTCACAAGTCTTTGTGAGTTTCCTAAAAGCATCTTTTGTTTAAAAGACCTCTTTCAGATAAATTTTTGAGTTTCATAGCATTCATCTAGGTGGACTGGCTGGTAAAAATAATATAACTGTTTGTTTGTTGCTGCTTCTTGGGTTTTCACACACACACACTCTTGAGACTGGTTTTTGGTTATTAGTACTATTAGGAAGATTGAAAAGAAGCTAGTAATCTGGTTTTCTTGGTGACATTCACCGGATGCGAGGTTACTGGAGAAAAATGTCTGAGCTGGGGTATAAAAAAAATGAGAGAAAAAGAAAAAAAATGCAAATTATTAAAACAAGCAAGCTTAAGAAAATATGGTTTGTCGGCATATATAAAAACAAAAAAAAATTATTTTGAAATCCCAGCGTATAAAGACCCTCCTTTGAGACCTGGTCTAGTGAATGGAAGACCCAAGTTTAAGAATGCTAGGGAACTGGTTCTATGCTGACATTGTTATCTTTTCTAATGTGCTGATACCTCAAACTTGTCTCTTAATTCACAAAAAGCCCAAGTAGTAAGTCTCGAACCAAAGAAGAAGTGCTGAAATTTACCCCCGGGTTCACATAAGGTTTTTGTATGAATTTAGAATTTTTCCAAAATTGGTCTAATGAGTTTTATAGTTTTGCTTGAGGACAAGCAAAGATTGAAGCATGGAGGAGTTTGATAAGTCCAGTTTATGTGTCTTTTTAGTAATTATTTTTATTAACGTTATTCAGTATTTTAGTTCTATTTTAGAGCTATTTTACTACCTTTTCGTTTTATTTTAATTTCAAGCTAAGTCATGAGCAAAAGAGAAGAATTTGAGCTACAAGAGTGCAAAAAGGAACAAAGAGCATCAAAGCAAAAATAGTTGAAGAAATACATAATAGTAAAATAAGAGGTGTTGTAACCGGTGCTGCAGAGACTGGTGTTGTGACAGGTGCTGCAGCACCAGATGTGTGGGAGAGAGAAAATATTGAAGCACGAAAAAGCAAGTCAACGAAAATCAAGTGGAAAAATGAGTTATTTCTGCCGCTAACCAAGTTGCTTCATAGTGGAAAACTTTTGTGCCCCATTATGTCCACTTTCAAGTGGGGCATCTTAACACTGTTTCAGAATTCTGCCAATTACTTTTTATGTAGGTGTCCAAATATTATGAATCATATATCATTGGAAAGCTAAGATCCGTATCTACAACTTTCATGATAGGTCCCTAGTAATTCCCAAGACTATTCTCCACTCCAAAATTGTTTTATGTTTCAATCTAATTTTATTGCCCTTCAAATCTTATTTTAAACGTCAAACGAAGGACCGAAAGGTGAAGTATTGATGTTGGAACTATGAAATTAGACAAGGGAATCAAAACATGAGAATAGTTTCGAAACTCTTGAGACATTATAAAGCTGTTATGCTTAATGGGTTTTGGTGACAATCAACCATGAGAATAGGCTTGATTGTTAGTTCAAAGCACGCTCTTGTACTCTGAAAGGATACATTAGTTATATTCGATGCATTGTCTTCGAAATACATTACTCTTAAAATTTGGAGACTGGTCTAGAGAATTATTTTGGTTCCTCATTGTTGTGATGAAACTATAACCCGAGATTGTTTTTATTTCTAAATTTAAAACCAACAAAAATTCCTTCATACATTGGTAATCACACAAGTCCCTGTGGATCGATAAATCTTTTATTACGCGATAAGACCGTGCACTTGCGGCCTATCACTCCTCAACCGTCTCAATCTTAGTCCCTAAAAACAACAATCTAATGAGATATGAAATCACAACGAATATTACACACAATTCGAAGCTCGTCTAGTTGGGGCACTAGACCCATTCATGTGGAGCTCGAAGCTCTTCTTACAGGGGCACAAGACCCATCCATATGGAGCACCAGATCGTCTAATAGGAGCATAAGGCCCATCCGTAGGAGCTCAAAGCTCGTCTAATAGGGGCATAAGACCCATCCACGTGGAGCTCGAAGCTCGTCAAATAGTGTTATAATTTGCAGCTGGTAAAGCTTTAAACATATTTAGTATGTGTTCTATATTTTGTTAGAAAGATGAAATATTACATAGAAAATCGTTTTTGTTTTTAATAGCAATTTTTTTGTGAAGAAAATGTTTTATGTTTCGGTTATTTACAATTTGATTTGTCCAAGATTGGGACTAAAAATGTCACTGGCGTAACATGGCCCAAAACGTTTAAAACCACTCTAATCCACCCATCACCCGAATAAACCAATCCGCCCAAACCCAAGCCCTATATGGTCGAAATTGGGCCTTGTTAATGTGTCTACGGTTTGGGCTGGATTGGCCTTATTGGGACCGAATCCAATATACCCGGCCGTTTGTCTAGCCATATTATTATCTATCAAATTTCTAAGTGATTAATCTACATTGGAAATCTGGGTGGCCATGTCTACTTGGCTTTGTTGGTGAGTGTTGTTCTCTCCTTCAAATAATATTTTTGCCAAATTCAAGATTCAAACTCGAAATCTTAAAGTGAGATCTGAATCCTGTTACCGCTCGGACCCAATGTTGTTGATAAATAATGAATAAATATGTTCAATTATTAATTTACACTACAATAATTATGTTAATTTATTAAAGAAATTGATTTTATTAGTTGATATCCTTCGCAACATTTCCTAGTCCTCATCGTTTGATAAATTTTAAGATAATGAATAACTATTTTATTTTATTAAATTTACCCTACAATAATTATGTTCATTTAATAGAAATTTGAATTTCAATACTTTAAACCGTTGCCAAAACTTATTTAGTAGAATCATTAGTGTAACAAATTATAAGTTCATAAAAAAGTAGTGAAGTTGTTTTTTCAGCCAAATTTATTAGATCAATCTAGACACAAATTAGGAGGCATCATTCACTCTACAAGCAGATTTTGTAGGGTTTAGTTATGCCTAACTCACATTCTATGATGGTATATGAGTATATCCAAGATCCACTAGACCACCTGCTATCGGGCCATGCACGCTCCAATTGTCAAGTCATGGGCATGAGGGGTATGTGTTAAGAGTCTCACATCGAATGCGTTTTGGCCTGAAAAATGGTTTATAAGTAGGAGACGTTTCTCACTCTACAAGTCAATTTTATAGGATTGAGTTAGAACCAATCCACATTATAAATCATATCTATTATTATCTAACTAATAGTACAAACAACCACCAAAAAACTATAAATAACCCTCTCTTTCTTTTTTGTCACGTCATCAAAACTAGGGGATACAATAACAATACATACAACTAAGAAGCAAAGTATGATATTAGAATATGCATTAGAAATGATAAAGGTGAGTTTTTAAAGCCAAAACAATGACTTTTACCGGCAAAAAAATACATCGTGTTCATATACACCAAAAAAGTACACCGTGTTCTAGGAAGGGAGTAAAAGTTTTTTAAAAAAAAATAATTAAATTAGTTTTTGTAAATAATAAAATTACTGTGGTAAATGATTAAATCATTTACGTAATACAACATTTTTTTTTGAATTTCTAAGGTTGTTAAATTCAACTTAATACAATTGTCATATTTTATAGGTTTAAATAGTTATTACCCCCCTGCAAATATACCCATTATCCAGTTACCCCCCTACAAAAAAAACATTTAAAACAAATCTTGCAAAATGTAAAGTTATCCAATTACCCCCCTGCCGTTAATTTTTCTGTTAAAAAATGTAAAATGTCACATATCCAGTTACCCCCCTGCCACATGTCACCTTCCTATTGGGCCTCTGTGACACGTGGCACTGACATGCCACGTCAGCTCATATGTCACCACTGCCACGTGGCACTGACATGTGCCACGTCAGCAGCCAATGGATGGCTGAGCCAATGGATGGCTGCCACGTGGCACTGACTTGGCAATGAAGAGAATAGTGTGTGTTACTAAAAAGATTAGATTTTGGCACAATTGGGGATTGAACCCATGACCTCAACATGAAACTCTCTCTCAATTACCACTACACCACAACATAATCTGTGTATTTTAAAACAACTACCAATATGTATTACATTAATTAACTCTTCTTCTTTTTCAAATCTTCATCTTCTTCCTGAAACAAAACCCAGAAAACGAAAATCATATCTAAAATCATGAAAACGAAAATTGAAACAAACGAAAATCATGAAAACGAAAATTGAAACAAACGAAAATCATGAAAATCATCATATGCCAAACGAAAATTGAAACAAACAATTCGATTTTCCCAATTCGAAAACGTTTTCCATATCAACGTTTTCCCAATTCGATTTTCGTTTTCCATATCAACAAGTAGAATTCCAGATCTGATGAAGTAGATCTTCATATATTGTTCTTGAAACGAAGAAGATTTTTATCCAGGTCGTTTGTGATGCAAGTAGATCTTCATATATTGTTAATGAAATTTTTATCTGTGAATAATTGGTTGCAGTAAAATTCCAGATCTTCAATAAAATTCCAGATCTGTTTTTATGTAATTTGGGAATGAATTCGTTTTTATGTAATTTGTAATATATTCGTTTTTATGATGTAGTGGGTTTGTAATATGCGTTTCTGGGTTTCAACAGCAACCAATTGATGAAGATGAAGAAGATCTGCGTTTTATATAATATATCCTATTAGTTGTGTTAACAATCACAAGAATTGATTTGGTGTAATGGTAATAGGGTGTGGGTTTGATTAAAGGGTCACGAGTTCAATTCCCATTGGCAACCAATTTTTTTTTTAAGTAAGACACACTATTCTCTTCATTGCCAAGTCAGTGCCACGTGGCAGCCATCCATTGGCTGCTGACGTGGCACATGTCAGTGCCACGTGGCAGTGCTGACATAGGAGCTGACGTGGCACGTCAGTGTCACGTGTCACAGAGGCCCAATAGGAAGGTGACACGTGGCAGGGAGGTAACTGGATATGTGAGTATGTGACATTTTACATTTTTTAACAGAAAAATTAACGGCAGGGGGGTAACTGGATAACTTTACATTTTGCAAGGTTTGTTTTAAATGTTTTTTTTTGTAGGGGGGTAACTGGATAATGAGTATATTTGCAGGGGGTAATAACTATTTAAACCTATTTTATATACAAAAGATTAATGAATATCATCGTTACACTAGGTAGAAAAATTCATGTTTAGACCTATTAAATTTAATTGTTAAACTAACTACGTGTCAATTCGTTAATGGTGCACTTGAAAAATAATTTTGGACTTCTCGAGCATTACAAGACAAAAACATTGGACTCTAGTGTATATAGGCATATCTTGTGTTATTGTTAGTAAAGGGTTCAACATGTTATTTGATCTGATGTAGTAAAGGGTCACCAATATTCAGTGTCTAGTTGGAATTGGGTTGATCTAGTTAAGAAGTAAATATAAGGTGACTAATTTTGATAGATGGAACGTATTATTTTGTTTTGTTCAATAAAATATGTAAATAAAAGAAATGGTTTATACAAATTACACAATCAGATATGTAAACCTGTTTAAAATTTTGGACCAATAATAACTTAAAGGAAATAAACCACCTTAATTAAGCTCCTCGAATAAAAATTCAAAATCCGAACTAACTACAAGTCGGATAATAGAGTGTTACAACCGCGAGATCATGGATGTCCAAAAACTTTAAAGGTAGGGTTTTGTAAAGCTTCCGCATAATTTCCAATATATCAAGTAAAAGCTAAGCAAACATAATATAAATGATCCGAAAGGATCCCTCGATAATTTAAGCAACTACATCTGCAGCTACTTCTCCACGGTTTGCTTCACTTTGCTCTGTCCATTTGAAAACACCACAAATAAAACAGTGAGATTACAAATCTCAATGAGATCCTTCGCGACCCCTCACAATTCCTATCGGTGTTTTCTTAATTCTATCGTTTCCACTTAACCTCTTTACCTCTTTTACCTCTTATCCTCTTTACCTCTAAGCACAACCCGAGAGATTAACTTACTTAATCTCAACGGAGAACCCAACTCATGATAGCTATATTGGGTAATTTTAGGCCTTGGCTTATGGGCTCATGACTACCTTGCCACCAAGCGTGCTTTTAACCTCTTGGGATCGTCATCCGCCTCGTATATTATGCATTTTATTAACCTCTTTAGTCATTCTCACTAATTTGACACATATTCAACGATATATAATAAACTGTAATCAATCTAAAACTTTGTATGGCACCAAACGTAGGCCAAATTAGGTAAGGATAGGATTAGGTAAGCATTGGCATAAGGTCGAAATGGTTTTAACGTAGTTTGAAATGGGGTAACTGAAGGTGTCACACAGTCCGTGCCTCCCAGGCGCACGGTCTGTACCTACTGGCGAGTGAGTCATTTTCACTGCCAGTTGCCTGCGCACGGTTCGGGCCCCTGGGCGCACGATTCGTGCCCCCTTTGCAGCTTACGAAATTCAAATTTTTCTCGAGAAATTTCCATTCTGTGCGTTCCAACACTTAGTCCAATCTATGCCTTAACACTTAATATGTCAAAACAGTCCCAAACTACAGTCATAGCACATCACAATCATTGATAATAACTTGGAACTTAATCTAACAACAATGGCAACATGCAATCTCATAGTAACAAACATCATTTCCGAAATTTTTTGTAAGTCCCAATCCCCAATCCAGGCACATGCAAGTTACTTAAATTAAAACAACATGCATTTCATCCACACATTTTCACGAATGTGAAACAACATAAGGAACTCACATGTGGTGCAAAAATTTTGGAAATACAAGCAAGGGGATGAAGTTGTCTTCATAAGAACAGCTCCTAACACTTCAAATTCGACCCCAGCACCCAATGTGTCTAATTTGTGGCTTCAATCAACAATGTAAGTTCCTAGTATCTCATCTATGCTCTCATCCTCAACATGCATCAAGTGAAACCTCCAAATCAAGCCTCTCCAACCACATGCAACTCAAAACTTTTGAGAGGAAATTGGGAGAGAACCAAACTATTTTTGCTCTACTTTAAAGATAACTCTAAATTGGTGTAATGGAGTGAGTGAAAAAGGGGATGAAGTAGAATTCTTCAGCTGGAATTCATGGTGAGTAAGGGTTTTAAGTTCCCTCTCCCTCCTCTTTCTCTACTCGAGCTCTCTCTCACTTACGACCGTGGGTCTAACGCGACCTTCTGTTACCCTTTGGCCCGAGTTCGACCAAGTGCACCGACTAGACCAGACATGCGAGAACAAGAAGCACGGCCCAACGCACCTCGACAAAAACCACGCACGAACATAACACATCTCCTCGCGATAAGTTTGAAACCACGACGACCGACTCAGGCTCGATTCAAAACACACTGGGTCAGTATCACTCTACTCGTGATCAGCACCCTAACCTCGAATCAGAAAACTACAGCCACTTAAGTTGAGGCCGCACTACCGTGACCGACCTCGACTTGGGGAGCAATTGTTCCGGACTGGGCCAAAAGCCCAATCTGGATAGGACACGGCCCAAACTCCAGCGTTGAGACCCAAGCAGTGCCTGCGCAGGCGGACTCATGAATAACGACTAGGCTCAATCTTGCCTAAATCCTACAGTCCTGGCTCTACCAACTGCAACCTCAGATCCCGATCCAAAACGCAAGTTACTAAACAAATGGGCACATCTTGTGTCATTGTCACATGTCGTATAGGATTCAACAAGTTATTTGACCTGAAGTAAGGTAATGGTTACCCCCTCCGTCTCACAATAATAGTTGTTTTAACAAAGAAAATTTGTCTCAAAATAAATGTCACTTAATATACGTAAAATGAGCTAAAACAACAATTATTAATATGAGACGGAGGGAGTATTTAGTTACTCTATGTTTGGTAACCAATATTCGGTGTCTAGTTCGAATTGGGTTGATTGAAGTAAATATAAGGTGACAAATTTTGATAGATGGAACGTACTATTTTGTTTTGTTTAATAAAATATATAAATAAAAGAAATGGTTTGTTTCAATGATGATTGATGGAAGGCGTGCCTTGATGATACATTGATACTGCTATTAATTTATTTTGAGGTAGCAAACTAAGCTCTTTCTTATTGTTTCTTTGCATTTTCCCATTATTATCAAACACTTCAACTTTAAAAGCCAGAGTCCTAGGTGAATTTTGAACATATATTTATTTCAACTTTAAATTTACTGTCGTTGTACCTCTTGTGCGCCTTGTTGGAGTCACTACAAGACACCTAACACAAAGAGCCAGGCAGAAGAGACAAAAGCCAACAAGAGGCAGGAAAGACCAAAGAAAATTAAATAACAGAAATGGAAAGAAAGCAGAAAAATAAAGAGGTCTCCAAGAAATAAAGGTGCCTATTATGCAGACATCAGATTTACACCAAAGCATGCTTAATAGCCAACCTCACAACTCTAAGCCTACCTGATGGATCTTAAATTCTCTAGTCCCCCAATGACTATTATAATAACTTAAGTTCTGCAATATTATGTAAATAATTGTTGAATATTGAACTTTAACCATTCTTTATATTTTTTTGGCATTCATACATGATATAATATAGATTAACACAACAATAATTCAACATTTCAATTCCACAACAAAGAAATGTAGCAAACTATGATATTAAAGTGTGTTAGTGCTTTATTTTTTTTTTTTTGAGATTATGTTAATGCATTATTACATTAACGACTAAACACACAAGTTCTTAAAATGAAAAAATTCAAAAAGCAAGAACTAATTTTACTAACAATCATAATGTTTAGTTAAATACTTTATTGGGTAGTTGAATTAAACAAAATAAAAATACTATTGAAAATGTAGAAGTGACTATATAAATCCAATATATACTACAAAAAAATGGTAATTCAACCTAAGTAGTTACCAATATTGACCAATAATTACATTTAAGGTCTTATCAAATGTAAAATTATAGGCTCGTAAACTCGCGGTAAAATCGATAGTTTACCGATTCTATCAGAGTTTACTTAAACTCGTACGAGTTTACGAAAAAGAGAGTTTACCTACTAGTTGACTCGTTTTTGTGATCTAGACTCATAGACTCGTAAACTCGTAAGAGTTGACTCGAGAGTCTAACAACCATGCTAATACCTCAATGAAATACCACTAGTGTATATGTTGTCATGTTATGTCATTGTCACATGTAATAAAAGGGTTGAACCTCGTACCACAGAAAAGAGGGTTGAACCTGATACTCCCTATTTATTTGGAGCTACCAAACTAAGCTCTTTCTTCTTGTTTCTTTTAATTTTCCCATTATTACACCATTATTAGGAATAACAAAGGTCACAATCACATATAATACAAATGACACTTAAATAGGATAATAATAACATTTATCACATCAATGGTCATCACCACAATTTTTCTTGTACCAAAATTATAATGTGAATCATTCACTTCTCGGAATGGACTTCAACACATTGAGTGGTTTGTGAGTATTCTTTTCAATCACCAAATCACATAATCTTGGTTCATAATATTTTTGGAAATATTTTCTCATTTTGCTAATTCATGAGAATATTTGAGACATAAACTATATGCCCATTTCTCTTGATTTCCATTGCTTCAAAACATACTAAGATCAAATAGATCTTATAGATTGCAATCATTGTGTAAAAGTCAAGCTCTTCAGGAACTCGATCACAAATCTTTCATATACAATGATTAAAGAAAAATATACTTTCTAATCAATTGTTCTTCAAGAAAATCATGCTTTGAGCAATCCTACAGGGATGCTTAAATATTTTCTTTCTTTGAATTCTTCGAGAACTATCACAAATCTTCACAGATAATTATAAAGAAAACTATTCTCTGTGCAATCCTAGCCTACAAAGATACTGGATTACCAAATCATTAGTTCTTCAGGAACTATACCACAATCCTTTAGGGATGCTTGGATATTTAAAAATTTTAAGTTATTTAGGAACTATATTATAAACAATGGTACATAGAAACAATTATTTTTGCAACCCTTCAGGGATGCTTGGATAATGGATTTATTGTTCTTCAGGAACTATATAACAAACTTTCATCAACAATGTTAAATAAATAAAAAATGAGATAAAACATAAAATAAGATAAAACATAAACAAGATCACAAATAAATGATAGTCAGAAGAAGAAGAAGAAGAAAAATTATTCTAGCAATAGAACCTGGATGCTTATGCCATCAATCATATGGTAGAGCTTCGTGCTGATAACGTGTTATGAAAATAAACCAAAATAGAGAAAGAGAAAGAACAAGAGAATGAGAGAAGATGAAAGCCTTTGCATTATTCTGTTCACACAAGTGTCACTATACATATAGGAGATAGCACTATTTATAGGGGGAGAGAAGGCTAAGTGTATAGCCAGTCATAAAAATTCACTAATGAGGGAGAAGAGTGGACATCCACTATAATATTATTCATAACAAAAAGTAAAATAAAACCTTACGGTTAAAAAACTCACAGCCCAAAAAATAACACAAATGCAAAATACTTTGGTCTTCACCTCCGCTGAAGGCACGAGAAGAAGCAACGCAGCTATGAAGTCTGGATACCAGATACGATACGGGATACGACACGATACGGATACGGAGATACGGGAAAATTTTGAAAATCAAGATACGACACGACTGGGATACTTTAATAAAAAATTAAATTAAAATTTAAATATATAAAAACATAACAGAAAAAATAAAATAGAATAGAAACACAAATAGAAAAAAACAAAGATGAAAAACTAAAATATTGCATTTTATAGATATGAAAAAAAAACTGCCCAAATAGATAAAAAAAATCACACAGAAAATATATGGATGAAAGGAAGAGGACAACCGACACACCTATGTATGAGTGACTAGTCATAAAAAGTAATGGTGGACAAACTGAGATCACCCGAAATCGTATAATACGAATAGTCAGTGGCAAAAATAGATGACTTTTTATAGACTAAGATATTCATATTAGTACGTAATTGGTCATTAAAACATAAGCATATCATTAGTCAATATATATTCATCACATTGTAGAAATAAATACTTGTGATCTTATCAAGTAGAGATAGTTACGTATATTTATCCCACTCATATCACAATGTATTATTTCTTCTATTATTGTATTACGAAAAAACATATAATTTTTTCTTTTAGTTATTGAGGTATTAAAGTGTATCATATATGAGTGACAATCATGTGCTTAGTTGGTAAGAGATACCGAAAAAGTATTTGAGAAGTATCCTTAGTTGGTAAGAAGTATCAAAAATGTAACTGAAAAGTATCGAGTCAAATATTTTTTAAAAAGAATTAAAAAATTATTAGATACTCTTTGGGTATGTATCGGAAAGTATTGAGTGCGTATCGATATGAGATACGTATCCGACACGGGTACGTCTCCATTTTTGAAGGATCGGGGCTTCATAGATGCATAGCTTCGCACGACGAGAACGCACCACAAAGGCTTCTCCTTCACGGCTTATTCTGCTTCAACTCTCTTGGTTCTGTTGGTTTTTTCTCACAAGGTATCGCCTTTCTTCTTCTTCCAACTGCTTCTTTTGTTTCATTTTGCTTCTTCTTCCCCATTCTTTCTATTTTCTTTCATCGGTTCATTCAATCTTCCTTGTGCTGGATATATTTCCCTTGTGTTTCATTTTGCGAAACCTATTTCATTTCACCTCTGTCTCTTGTTCCATTCAGAGGTTTCTTTTTAAACAATCTCTGTTTCTTATTCTTTCATGTGTTGCCTTTTTAAATAATATCTGTTTTTTATTCACCTACTGACTAAACTATTTTGTTTTGCTAAAAGAATGTCAATCCCAAATGTTCCTCCTACGGCTGCTGGTGGGTCCACTAGAAGTAAGGCCGTAAGGGTGATTTAGCTAGGAAAGTTGTTAAGTTGTGGTAATTTGATTTTGAATTAGGTATGACTTCTTAAGTTGTGGTACTTTGATTTTGAATTAGGTATGACTTGTTAAACAGGATAGGCTCATCTTTAGGGACTATCTTGAAAATAGACAGATTAACATCACTTCACTCTAGAGGCAAATTTGCAAGAATATGTGTTGAACTTGATTTAGATCAACCATTGGACTCTCATATCACCATTCAAGGATTAATGTTCTATTTGGAATATGATGGACTTCATTCTATATGCTTTAGATGTGGTAAATATGGCCACAAAAAGGATGCTTGTAGAGAAATGTTGGAAGTGGAAACAAGCAATCAAACAAAGGATGCTGAAGCTAGTGACAAATCAGCAGGGAAACATAAAGAAACTGCCCAAAATGATCAGATGATAACTGATCAAGAACAAGAGCTAAATGTGGGGAATGAACCTAAAGAAACTGAGAATGATAGTGAGAACCAAGATGAGTTTAACATGGGTCCATGGAATATACCTAAGTATGTGGTGAAGAAGAAAAAGTTCACTAATGGCAAAGGAAATGAGACAAGACTAGAAGGAACTTCCCAAGTGGAGAATGCTGGGAAACCTATTTTGAGAAATGTGATGGAGTCCAATTTGGAGGCTCAAGAAAATCAGGTGATTACTGATGAACAAAACCAAGGGAATAATGGTAATGTGAACTCTGTGAAAGAGATGCCCAAGACAATACCTATTGCCAAAAATAAAGTTAGAAATCCTCTAGGTGGAAAGAATCCTCAAAGTAAAGCTAAAGGAAAGGCTAATGCGAAGCCTGCAAAAAATCCAACTATCAAAGAAAAGAACTCTGTTGTGGGGAGACCTTCTACAAGCTCCATCACAAAGCAACCAGTCACCTCCAAGCTCACATTTCCTGGAAAGGAAATTATGCCTACATCAGAACAACAACAAAGCATAGCTGAATCTAAAAAGAAAGAAGAAGAAGCAATGCTAGCTTACATGAAAGCTCTGTATCAAACACATGGAGTGAACCTCCTTAATCAGTTTAGGAACGAGGACTCTATAAGAACTGCCCTGGGGTATGTTGATGATAATGATAAACATAGAGCTGCTATGCTACAAAGTAAAACCTCTGTAGGAGGTGGTGGAGGAAATATTTCAACTGGCCAGAATGTTTCCATTGAAGACACGGCTAGGAATGATACAAGAGAAGGAGAGATTGCTCCTATGGATGATAATGAGGTTCTGATCCCTCAACAAACCCCTCAATGAATCTAATTTGTTGGAATTGCCGGGGAACAGCTTCAAAAGGCTTTGCTGGCCTGATTAGGGATATGAAGCGTGATTATTCGTCATCCTTTATTGCTTTACTTGAAACTCACTCAAGTGGAAACCAAGCAAAAAGAATTGTTAGAAGAATTGGTTTTGAAAACCATGTTATTAGAGATGCTAGAGGTCAAAGTGGTGGTATTTGGCTCTTATGGGATTCTAACTTTTGGAATATCTCGGTTATCAAAGAAACTAATCAATTGGTACATGTGGAAGTCAAGGTTACTAATAGCTCTTCTTGGTATCTCACAATTGTCTATGGTAGTCCTCACTATACCCCAAGACAATCCCTTTGGGATGATCTCCAATCTATTCATTTGAACATTAACGGTCCATGGGCTATAATAGGAGATTTCAATGCTATCTTGAAAGATCATGAAAGGGCTGGACCCCCCTTAGTCAGGCCTCTACCTAGAGAAAATGGAATTCATAACACTCTAGATAGATGCAATCTGTTGGATTTGGGCTTTAATGGTAACCCTTTTACGTGGGAAAGACTCCCTACAAGAAAGAGACTTGATAGGGCCATTAGCAATTTGGATTGGCGCCTAAGGTTTGAACAAGCTAATATCTTCCATCTTCCCAAATTCAAATCTGATCACACTCCCCTCCTTCTTATCTTTTGATGATAGAAGACAAGAGAATAGAAGAAGAAGGCCTTTTAGATTTGAAGGCATTTGGCTTACTCACCCGAATTTCAATCAACTAGTGGCAGATAGTTGGAGAAACAGCTTGGGCAATTTTCCTAATCAGCTCACTAAATTGCAAGGCGTGCTGAATGAATGGAATAAAAATGTTTTTGGCAACATTTTCTTTCGGAAAAGGAAATTGTTCCAAAAACTGAAGAGGATTGATAGAGAATTAGAGACCTAATTAATGGTTGGAGTAACCATCTTATTCAAATCCAAAAGTCTACTTGGAAAGAATATGAAGACATTCTTTCAAAAGAGGAAGTTTTTTGGTATCCACAGTTAGGAGGAAGAAGAATCAGATTAAAACTCTCCAAGACAGTCAAGGACTCAAGGTAGATGGATAACAGACCATATGGAACTTGAAAGGTTAGCAATAAACTATTTCAAAGATTTATTCTCTACTAATGAACCTTTTACTCCCTATAATATAGCTGGTCATTTTCCTAGTCTTGAGACTTCAACTCTTGAAGATTTAAATAGGGATATTTCTGATGAAGAGATATTCAGAATGGTGAAGGATATAGGCGCTTACAAAGCCCGAGGACTTGATGGGTACCAAGCTGTTTTCTTTCACACACAATGGAATATAATTGGTTCCTCTTTCTGCAAGATGATAAAGGCGATGTGCAGAAACCCCCAGGGAAGATTAAAGAGATTAATTCTACCTTCCTAGCTCTTATACCAAAGACTGAGACAGTAACTACTATGAAGCAATTTAGGCCAATTGGCCTTTGCAATGTGGCTTATAAAACTATTACTAAGATGATTGCTGGCAGAATCAAAGAGGTGCTTCAGAACATTATTGGGCCAGCTCAGTGTTCCTTCATTCCTAGACGGCATAGTCAAGACAATATCATCATTGCCCAAGAAAATTTTCATTCTATGAGAAGAAAAAGGGGCAAGAAGGGCTGGATGGCAATCAAAATAGACCTTGAGAAGGCCTATGATAGACTCAGGTGGGGTTTTGTAAAAGATACCCTTGAGGATATTGGGTTCCCTAATGATCTAATCCACATCCTTTGGCATTGTATCTCCTCTTCTAGCATGAAAATCCTATGCAATGGAGAATCCCTAGAATCTTTCAATCCTAATATAGGGATAAGACAAGGTG
This sequence comes from Astragalus membranaceus, assembly GCA_039519185.1. Classification (NCBI taxonomy): domain Eukaryota; kingdom Viridiplantae; phylum Streptophyta; class Magnoliopsida; order Fabales; family Fabaceae; genus Astragalus; species Astragalus membranaceus. Next base: position 63,621,316 of record CM076846.1, on the reverse strand, counting down.
ATCCAATCTCACTTTAACTTTTTGTGTTATGTATTCAAAGGTTGTTCCAAGCAATTCAAAAGGAGGTTGGGGAGGACAATTGGAAACCTGTGCAGATCTCTAGGGGTGGGCCAAAAATCTCTCACCTTGCCTTTGCTGATGATCTAATTTTCTTTGCTGAAGCTAATGTGGATCAGGCTGAAATTATTCACAATACTCTACAAAAATTTTGCATCAGCTCTGGGCAGAAAGTGAGCACTGACAAAACTAGAGTTTCTCTAAAAATGTCCCTAGATTGCTTAAAAGAGAGATTTGTGACACTATGGGCTTTCATCCTACAGAAGACCTAGGGAAATACCTAGGAATTCCTATTTTTCATAAAAAGTGAGTAAAAATACTTTTAGATTTGTAATTGGAAAGGTCCAAAAGAGACTTAGTACTTGGAAAGCAAAAACTCTCTCCTTTGTTGGGAGAGTGACACTAGCAAAATCTGTGGTCCAGGCTATGCCAACTTATGTCATGCAATATTGTGTGCTACCTAGAGGAATTTGTGTGGACATTGACAAGATGTGTAGAACCTTCATTTGGGGAGATGAGGAAAATCATAGGAAAGTGCATCTTTTAAGCTGGGAAAAGCTTTGTAAACCTAAAAAGGAGGGTGGTCTAGGGCTGAGGTTCACTAGAGATGCCAACACTGCCTTCATCATGAAAGGCTTGTGGAATCTCTGCTCAAATTCTAATTCTTTGTCGGGATCTATCATGAGGAGTAAATATAAATGTGGGTGGAGAGGTATTCCTAAAATTGAGACCGAGAGAAAGGGCTCTAATTATTGGAATGGCCTTGGAGCCATCTGGGATGATTTTAGAAAGTTGCTGATCTGGGATATTGGTAATGGTGATAACATCAGATTCTGGACTGAACCTTGGCTCAGTAATAATGAGGTTCTCACCAACTACTGCACTGCTCCTATTAACACTGAGGAGTTGTCTCTACCTATAAGCCATTTTGTGTCTTACAATAGTGACTGGAACCTAAGTCTATTTGAACAGGCACTGCCTCCTGAGGTAATTCAGAAGATAATCTCAACTCAGCCTCCTTCAATTCTAAACAATGAAGATAAGTTTAGATGGAGGGTCACACCTGATGGGGTTTTTACTACGAAATCTGCCTATCAAGCCATTCATGGTGACAATTGTAACACCCTAATATTTCTATCAAATAGAAATGCTAAGATGCACGAAATGGCATACATCAGAGTAATATTTCCTGTTTAGATATTGAACACAACTAAAAATTTTCTCGATGATTAACGTCGACAGTCTTAACATTCATAACTTAATTAAAAACCATATAGGTTCCATGTCTTTTAATATTCTCATAACCTAGTGTTCAATACCATCACAAGAAAAGCGGAAACGGTTACATAACTTAAAACAAATTCAAGTCATATTATCGACTTACAAAGACAACAAGGGAACTCAATATCAAAGATAAAAGAACCAAGTCTTCTAATTTCTCCTCAAGCACGTCACCTACTCGTGCCTCGTCGCTTTCTTCTTTCCCTGTTTCTCTGTAAAACAACAACATATAAAGGGTGAGATAAACATTTTCTCAGTGAGTCCTACCGTAACCCCTCACAATAACTCTCGGTCCTTTTATTCATTTTCCTTTAATCGTAGTCCATATAGGTCCTACGTGCATAGTACATCTCCGGTAAAAGCTCAGCCTTTACCTTCGAACCTCTCCACTAGCCTACACTAGCTTCAAACCTCTGAGGCCTAGATTCTGGGGCTCATGACTTCCTCTCCCCTAGTATACTAATCTACTGGGTCGTCACCCATCCTTTTGATATAATTTATATATCCACCCGCTTTGGGCCGTCTCCTGTATTCAATATAATATATATATATATATACCTCAACAGTCTTTGATGAAAACGTTTATTCATCCCTTTTTATTACATGTCATTCATGTTAATACATAAACATAAACTTGATCGAACATATAGTTCCATAACCTTAAACATAACCCATGTCCACTCACGTGTACTATCTTTCGGTTTTTGAAACATTTATAGGTTTGAGGGAAATTTTCAAAATCATTTTTGAACATGTCAAAAACAATTGCTTAAAAGTGAAAAATCATCACAAAGGGTTGGAAAGGAGATTAAATCATTTTTGTCCATAACCTTCCATGACTTGTTTGTTTGTTATATTCTGTTTTAATTAAATATATGTTCTTGCAAACGTGAATAAATTTGGTGTACTATTTTGTGATTATAAATGGGTCAAGAGTAAAAAAATGTTTATTGTAAGATCTTCGTTTCGCTGATTAGTGGGGATGTATTTTTTTGCTCTATCATTCGACAGAATATGGACATTCGCGTAACTCGTAGTTGGATGTATAATAGACTACTTCCTGGCCGAAAGGGATATACGGTTGCATTTGAAGAAGGGGTAAAGGAATTTATTTCTTTTGCATGCAAACAAGAAGGTGTGTCAAATAATCAAATTAGATGTCCTTGTCCTCGATGCAAAAATATGGATCATTTAGATGTCGAATTAGTTAAAGTTCATCTTTATAGTAAGGGATTTAAACCTGATTATTGGTATTGGACATGCCATGGAGAAAGTGATCCGGAGTTGAAGGCAAAAGTTAATACTCATCATAGGAATACTACCACTGCACAAAAGGGACGAAATGAACACTATAGTAGATTGGAGAGCATGGTTTATGATGTTGTTGGTCCAGAGTATGATGTGGACTATGATGAAGAAATGGAAGAGTCTCCAAATATAGATGACAAGAGTTTTTTTATTTGCTACATGCAGCTCAAAAGCCATTGTGGCCGGGATGCAATAATCACACTGAATTATCTGTTGCTGTTAGATTATTGACAATTAAGTCTGAGGGAAATATTTCCCAACGGTCGTTTAATCAGATAGTGGCACTAATGAAAGAGACACATCCTCCAAACAATCATATTCCTAAAGACTATTATAGGACAAAGAAAATTGTTTCAAAACTTGGTCTAACTGCAAAAAAAATAGATTGTTGTGTAGAAGGTTGTATGTTATTCTACGACGTTGAATCTAAACAATTAAGGGAATGCAAATTTTGTGGTGCACCTCGTTATAAGAGAATAAAAGTTGGTAAGAAGAGATACAAAGAAATACCTTTGAATAGAATGCATTACATACCCTTAATTCTGAGGCTTAAGAGATTATATGCATCTTTGAGTTCTGCTCCACATATGAGGTGGCATTATGAAAATAGGCGAGTCCAAGAGTCGATCAAAACTACATCCAAGACGTCCAAGACATACGGGACCAAGTCTTATATGATCTCCAAATCAGTCGCTAAATCAGTCACCAAAACAGTCACCAAATCAGTCACCAAATCAGTTGCTAAATCAGTCACAAAATCAGTTGCTAAATCAGTCGCCAAATCAGTCGCTAAATCAGTCACCAAAACCGTCACTAAATCAGTCACCAAATCAGTTGCTAAATCGGTCATCAAATCAGTCTCTAAATCAGTCACCAAAATAGTTGCTAAAACAGTCACTAAATCGGTCGCAATTTTCGGTCACAAAATCAGTCTCTATTTTCGGTCGCTAAATCGGTCACAATTTCGGTCACTAAATCGGTCACTAATGAAACAGTCACCAAATCGGTCGCCAATGGTTAGCGACCAGTGATTTAGCCACTGATTTTTTTTGGTCGCTAATTCGGTCACAAAATCGCTTAGTGACCGATTTTTCCTGTATAGTGACCGAAAAATCGGTCAGTAAATGACGTTTTTTGTAGTGTTTCCTTAGCTGAGACACATGGAATACATCATGAAGATTGGACAAAGCTAGTGGTAAAGCAATACGGTAAGCTACTAGCCCAATACGCTCGATAATTTGGAAAGGTCCAATATACCGAGGACTAAGTTTCTTCGCCCGCAACGCTCTACCGGTACCAATTGTTGGAGAAACTCTCAAAAACACATGATCACCAGATTCAAACTCTAGTGGTCTTCTTCTCTTGTCCGCATAGCTTTTCTGCCTACACTGGGCAGCCCTCATTCTTTCTCTGATTTGCCAGATCTTTTCGGTTGTCTCACGAACCAAATCGGGCCCTAACAATCGATCTTCACCGACATCCCACCAACACAGTGGTGTTCTGCACTTCCTCCCATACAGGGCTTCAAATGGAACCATTCCGATACTGAAATGATAGCTGTTGTTATAAGCAAACTCCACCAATGGAAGGTGATCCTCCCATTTTCTTCCGTTGTCAAGCACACAAGCCCGAGGCATATCCTCTAGAGTCTAAATAGTCCTCTCCGTCTGACCATCTGTCTGCGGATGATAAGCGGTCAAACAAACACTTTTGTTCCCAAAGCTTGGTTTAAAGCTTTCCAAAATCGAGAAGTGAACTTTGGATCGCGATCTGACACAATGCTTGTAGGAAATCCATTCAACCTTACTATACTCTTCAGATATTCCTCTGCTAACTGGGAAACCTTACTGTTCGAACGAACAGGAATAAAATGAGCTGATTTGGTTAGACGATCCACAACAACCCAGATGGAATCGTTATCGGCTTGGGACCTTGGTAATCCCATGACAAAGTCCATAGAAATATCTTCCCATTTCCATACTGGCACATTCAATGGCTGCAACTGACAACAGGCTTCTGGTGCTCTGCCTTGACCCTTTGACAAGTTAGGCACCGAGACACAAATTCTGCAATCTCTACTTTCATCCCTGGCCACCAGTACATTTGTAATTTCAAATCCCGATACATCTTGGTAGTTCCGGGATGTATGGAATATTGACTCCGATGTGCTTCCTCCAACACTTGCCTTTTCACGTCATCAACCTTTGGCACACAAATTCTACCGTCGAAGAAAATAATTCAATCACTATCTTCGGTAAAATTTGGTAACCTTCTTTGAGCTTGCAGCTCTACATCGATCTCTTGAGCTGAGCGAATCAGATTTCTCAATAAACTCGAAATCTGGATATGACTCAACACTAACCGGTTCCTTCTTTGCTTCACATTCAGTTTTAAGTCTCTGAAGGACTCTAACAGCTTCATCTCATGCATCATTAATTCTTCCGTGTGAATAGATTTTCTACTCAACGCATCAGCTACAACATTGGCATTCCCGGGATGATACTTCAATTCGAAGTCATAATCCTTCAGAAACTCAACCCATCTTCTCTGCCTATTATTCAGCTCCTTTTGGTCAAACAGATACTAAAGGCTCTTGTGATCACTAAAGACCTCGAAACGAGAACCGTATAGGTAATGTCTCCACATCTTTAGAGCATACACAATTGCTGCTAACTCTAAGTCATGAGTTTGGGAATTCTCTTCATGCAGTTTCAACTGTCTGGAGGCATAAGCAACCACGTGTTGATTCTGCATTAAAACACACCCTAAACCCTTCCCAGAGGCATCACTGTAAATTTGGAATCCCAATGACGGATCTGGAAGAATTAGGATCAGAGCAGATGTCAACATACTTTTCAACTCTTGAAAACTTTCCTCACAATCGGAAATCCATTCAAACGGCTGACCCTTGCGAGTTAACAGAGTAAGTGGAAGAACTAACCGTGAGAATCCTTCGATAAACCATCGATAGTAACCAGCTAGTCCTAAGAAACTTCTTATTTCGGTCACAGACGTTGGTTGTTCCCAGTTCAACACTGCTTCTACCTTACTAGCAAGGATCCACTGCGACTCCCGACTGAGATATCACATGACCCAGACACTTTACCTCAGGCATCCAGAAATCACACTTTGAGGGCTTGGCATATAACTTCTTCTCTCGGAGTACATTCAGAACAATTCGGAGATGCTGAACATGCTCCTCAATGGTCTTCGAGTACACCAAGATATCATCGATGAACACCACTACAAACTGATCCAGGTACGGGTGGAAGACTCTATTCATGTAATCCATAAATACCGCAGGAGCATTAGTTAGACCGAAGGGCATCACTACAAACTCGTAATGTCCATACCGAGTACGGAAAGCTGTCTTCGGAATATCTAAGGCTCTCACTTTTATCTGATGATAACCCGACCTTAGATCAATTTTAGAAAATACTGCAGCACCTCGAAGTTGATCGAGTAAATCGTCTATCCTTGGTAGAGGATACTTATTCTTGATAGTTACCTTGTTCAATTGGCGGTAATCAATACACAATCGGATGCTCCCATCTTTCTTCTTGACAAGCAATACCGGAGCACCCCATGGCGAGGCACTAGGCCTAACAAACTTCTTTGATACCAACTCTTCCAGTTGAGACTTTAATTCCTTTAAGTCTAAATGAGACATTCTATATGGAGCAATAGAGATTGACCCTGTGCCCGGAACCAACTCTATTGAGAATTCCACCTCACGATCCGGAGGTAAAGAGGAAACTTCATCCGGAAAAACATCCAGAAATTCATTAACAACTTGTACAGAGGAAAATCTAAACCAGTTTCAGTCGATTCAGACAACATAATAACATAAGCTTCCGCACCTTGAAATAGAGATTGATTTGCCAATGTGAATGAGATCATTGCTTCAGAATTTGATTTTGGTAGTTCAACTGATTTCGATGCAAAAGTGACAGTCCGATGGAAGCAGTCGATGGTGACATGATTTGATGTCATCCAGTTCATACCCAAAAAGATGTCCATACCTCTTATAGGTAAACAAATAAAGTGTATAACAAAGTTTCTGTCCCCTATGGACAGAAGACAGCTTTGACATAAAGACTGGGTCTGGACGCGACCCTTGGTAGCAGTTAAGATAGTTATCGGTTCGGATAGCGGAGATAAGGCTAACCCAACCGGTCAACACATGCTTGAAAAATAAAACAATGAGTAGCACCTGAATCATATAATATACTGACAGAGTTATTGAAAAGAGATCTCATACCCCTTAGTAGATTATCTGAAGACTTGACTTTCTCAGCATCCAAAGTGTAGATTCTTCCTTGAGTAGTTCCTGCACGATCATCTTCACGCTTCTTCCTTGCAGGGCATTGGGTAGCATAATGGCCCTCTTTCTTGCAGTAGTAACATGTATTAGACCCAACTTGGCATTCACCATGATGAGGCCTACCACATTTTAAACAAGTACTAAACTTTGAGGAATCTGATGATTGGGTTTGTTTTCCTCTGTTGAAGTTACCCATTTACTTTGTCCGCGGGGTTGATGATTCAGCCACCTTCTTCTTTCCTTTCCAATACTCTATCTTCTCTTCATACATTCTGTTGAGATCCGCTTCGGCAACATAGGCCTGTTGCACCAAAGCAGCATAGTTGGTCATAGCATAAGAGCTAAGACCTTGGGCAACATCAGCACGGAGACCTGCCTTATACATCTGCATCTTCCATTCATCAGTCGGAGCATACCTTGCTAACTGATAGAATTGAGACATCTTTTCAAACTTGGCGGTGAATTCACCCACTGTCATATCACCTTGCCTAAGATTGACAAATTCTGTCTGCTTACTTAGCTTCATCACCGGAGGAAAGAAATGTCCAATAAACAATTCCCTGAAGTTAAACCAGGTAATAGGAGTTTCCTGATTCACCATTAGTTCATGAGCATTGGTCCACCAGACTTGGGCTTCCTCTTCTAGCATATGAGCTGCAAAGAGTACCTTTTCTTCTTCGCTGCATTGTAGAGTCCTGAAAATTTTCTCCATATAGTCCAACCAGTAATGAGATACCATCGCATCCGGTCCTCCCTTGAAACTTGGGGGATTCATCTTTTGAAAATGGAAATAAGCTCTATTCCGATCTTCCGGAGGAGGCTGTTGAACATTAGGCTGCTGTTGATTCATTTGCTGCTGATGCATTTGCATCATGTCCTGCATCATCTTCTGTTGATTCTCAATCACATTCTGCACCCCCTCCTGATGAGGGTCAATGGGTGGGTTTCTCCTACCTCTTCCAGCCATAATTCTGCGAAATATGCACAAAGTATTAATTTGATCAGGCTCAATGTCTAATAGCATACTAAGAAGAATCAGACTTAGAAGACTTAGCAGACTCTTAACCTCTAAGTCCGACTAAGTTGAACCTCTCTGATACCAAAATGTAACACCCTAATATTTTTATCAAATAGAAATGCTAAGATGCACGAAATGGCATACATCAGAGTAATATTTCCTGTTTAGATATTGAACACAACTAAAATTTTTCGTTGATTAACATCAACAGTCTTAACATTCATAACTTAATTAAAAACCATATAGGTTCCATGTCTTTTCAATATTCTCATAACCTAGTGTTCAATACCATCACAAGAAAAGCGGAAACGATTACATAACTTAAAACAAATTCAAGTCATACTAATTTCTCCTCAAGCACGTCACCTACTCGTGCCTCGTCGCTTTCTTCTTTCCCTGTTTCTCTGTAAAACAACAACATATAAAGGGTGAGATAAACATTATCTCAGTGAGTCCTACCGTAACCCCTCAAATTAACTCTCGGTCCTTTTATTCATTTTCCTTTAATCGTAGTCCATATAGGTCCTACGTGCATATATCTTTTCCTTTCATGCCATAGTACATCTCCGATAAAAGCTTTGCCTTAACCTTTGAACCTCTCCACTAGCTTCAAACCTCTGAGGCCTACGTTCTGGGGCTCATGACTTCCCCTCCCCTAGTATACTAATCTACTGGGTCGTCACCCATCCTTTTGATATAATTTATATATCCACCCGCTTTGGGCCGTCTCCTGTATTCAATATATATATATATATATATATATATATATATATATATATACCTCAACAGTCTTTGATGAAAACGTTTATTCATCCCTTTTTATTACATGTCATTCATGTTAATACATAATCATAAACTTGATCGAACATATAGTTCCATAACCTTAAACATAACCCATGTCCACTCACGTGTACTATCTTTCGGTTTTTGAAACATTTATAGGTTTGAGGGAAATTTTCAAAACCATCTTTGAACATGTCAAAAACAATGTCTTAAAAGTGAAAAATCATCACAAAGGGTTGGAAAGGAGATTAGAAGAGGTTTGGAATCAAAAGGAGCGACGAAACGAGAATTCTGTAACGCCCCAAATATTTAATTAATTTATTTAATTAACTATTTAATTATTTATTTAGAGTACTTTTATTAATATAATTAATGGGGTGTTTTATGTTAATTAAGGTGGTGATGCCTAGTTAATGAAGTGGATCTGATGAGATGGATAGCCCATGATCCAAGAAAGGACCCATAGTAGGCGTGTATGATGAGGGGTTGAAGGCTGTAAGGTTTAGTCATATGCCTTAAGTGAAAAATTAGAAAAAAAATATAGAGAGGAGAAGAGAGGAGTGTACGGCGCAATTGCAAGGAGAGGAGGAGGCTTGGTTGCTGTTTTGATCTTGCCAATTCGTGATCAAGGTGCTAGTACTCTACAATTTACAAGGTAAGAGTGGGATTCTTCTCTCTAATTGGGTGAATAATGGGGTGTATGTAAGAATTGGCACTATGTTGCCAATTGGGTGATTTTCATGATAATTGGTATGATGATTTCGAATTATGCATGTATTCCATGGTGATTGTAATATGTGATCAGAAATTCCTATGTTAAAATCGCATGATTGGTGTTTTGATTGTTGCTAAGGTGAATTGCATGCCACGTGTTTGAGTATATGATTTGTTGGTGTTTGTTTGGTGAGAACTGGTGACCATAATGATAACTAAAAATTATATTGATGATTGAGGGTTTGGTGGATTTTATTTGGTGTTTGGATTAGCAAAATTCTGATTTTGGGGGTTCCTAGGCGCCTTGGGCGCCATATGTCTTGTTGTTGTTTTTGATGTCTTAGTCATGGGCGCCTAGGCGCCCAGCCACTGTGTCCCTATGCCAGTTTTTTTTGTGTGCAGAATTGGGCGCCCGGTGCATGGGCGCCATGCTCCTGTATGATGTAGAACCCCAATGTTGCTGAAACTTGTTCCCCTTAATCCTCTGTGTATGCCTAGCTTGTCCATATATCCAATTCTGTGTTTCAAGTGGTCTGGAAGTGGCGCCCTAGGCGCCCTTGTGCTGAGTTTTTGGTGTGCAGGAAACGGATCCCTGCTCATGGGCGCCATGTGTGTGCCTTGGTTCTGTGTCTGATGAAGGCGCCCTTCGCCTGGGCGCCGTGCCTTGAGTTAATAAGATGATCCAATGTGGCTCCACCGTGATTCCTGTGTGCGATGCCTGAGGAGTCTTGGCGCCCTGCTCTTGGGCGCCAGTTTCTGGTTGTGCCAGTTCTGTCTCTGTGTTGCTGTGTGCTGGGCGCCCGGATCCCCTATGGCGCCGGATTCTGATTTTTGTTGCGGTTTTCCCAATTTTGTTTTGTTCGTATCTTTTGATTCGGGTGTCCGTTTTGAACGTTTCAAAAAGCGTCGTGAAGCTTATTCAGGTGCCCACCTGGATATTCTAATTTCTGGGCAGTGTGAACTATTTTTCTTACATTGGTCTCATGCGTCGTTTTTGGTGTCATTTAGGCGTTTCGGTGTCTCAAGAGTTTTTAGAAAATTGTTATTTTGGAAATGGTCGTTGTCCTCAATATTTTGGAAAATGTCAGTTGTCCCGGTGTTGGAAAATCTTCGGTGTCTTGGTGAATTTTCGGTGTGACTGGTGAAAAGTCCGCCACTTGGTGAGAAATATGACATGGTGAAAATGTCTATTTTATTTGGGAATATCTTATTGGTGATGGGTCGTTGGCCTTTGGTGATTTTTTGGTGTGTCATTATTATGACTATCTTTGGTGTTTGTCTGTGGTGCATTCATGGTGTCGCATAACTCATATGCATTTATTTGGTGGAGACTTCGGTCTTATTGGTGAGCAGAAGACTTCGGTCTTATTGGTGATGTGCCCTCAAGGCAAATTATTGGTGATGATGAATCCACATGCATTATGCGCATTGGTGAGGCTGCATTCATGCATCTCATGATATTGACTGTTTTACCCTTGATGTTGATATTGACTGTTTTACCCTTGGTGTTGTAGTTGTAACTGGATGAGTGTAACGGAGTGGTGGGTATAGCTGTTAAATTCTAACCTATTCCTTATTATTCACGCTATTATATTGAAGATATCTCACTCTCTTCTGTTTGAATGTTACTCCTACGTTGGGTAACGTGCAGGTGATTCCGAGTGAAGGCCTAGGTACCTTCACTAGTGTCGAGTCGGTGTCTGCTTTCTGATACGTAACACTCAGGGGGCGCTAGTTGATTAGTCTTCATTATTTTTATGTTGCTAAGACTTTACCACGGTTGTTTTGGTTAACTGATGTCGAACCTTTCTTTATGTTTTTCCGCTGCATGGTGAATTATTTCTATATCTTCGATTTGATGTTTTATTTTACGGGCATGTGTGACAACCCCTTTTTGGGATGTGTTAAAGAAATTTTTTTAAACTCGGATTTATTATTTACCGTTATATTTACCGGGTAGAAAGGGGGTGTTACATAGTTGGTATCAGAGCAGTTCGGTCTGTCCGACCAAGTCGTTGAGTCTTTAGTTTTATAATCCTCGAGTCTTGTTACTCGTTCTGACTTGAATCTTGTTTCAGTGATTGGTTGAGATGGCCGGAAGAAATGATGCTGCTCTTGCTGCTGCTCTGCAAGCTATGGCTCAGGCTGTGGGAAATCAACAGGTTGCTGCTGATGCTGGTGCTCGTAATTTGGCCACGTTCCAAAGGGAGAATCCACCCACTTTCAAGGGTCGGTATGATCCTGATGGAGCTCTGGCATGGTTAAAGGAAATTGAAAGAATTTTCCGAGTTATGGATTGCACGCCTGCTCAAAAGGTGAGGTATGGTACTCACATGTTAGCTGAAGAAGCCGATGATTGGTGGCTTGAGGCTCTACAGAGGTTGGAAGCTGCTGGTGAAGAGATCACATGGGATGTTTTCAAGAGAGAGTTTACGAGGAAGTATTACCCAGAAGATGTGAGAGGAAAGAAGGAAATTGAATTTCTGGAATTGAAGCAGGGAAGCAAGTCTGTGGCCGAGTATGCGGCGAAGTTTATGGAATTGGCTAAGTTCTACCCTCACTACAATGATGCTAATGCTGAATTCTCTAAATGTATCAAGTTTGAAAATGGTCTGAGGCCTGACATCAAGAAGGCAATTGGTTACCAAAAGATTCGGGTGTTTGCTGACTTGGTTGATAGCTGTAGGATTTTTGAAGAGGATAGCAATGCTGCCTATAAGATTGTGAAAGAGAAGAGGAGTTCTCAGTATCGTGGGAAGCCCTATGATGTTTCTGGTGGTAAGGGCAAGTGGAAAGCTGGTTCAGGCAAGAAGCCAAGTGGGGGAGATGCCCCTGCGAACATTGTGTGCTACAAGTGTAGTAAGCCCGGTCATAAGAGTTTTGATTGCCCGGTTAACAAGTGTTTCAAATGTGGCAAAGAAGGTCACATAGCTGCTAATTGCGAAAAGAAGGATGTTGTTTGCTACAACTGCGGGGAGGTGGGGCATATTAGTACCAAGTGTTCCAAGCCAAAGAAGGAGAAGGTGAGTGGGAAGGTGTTTGCTCTTGCGGGGACTGAGACGGCTAATGAGATCAGAGGTATGTGTTTCATTAATGGTACTCCGTTGCTTGCTATTGTTGATACTGGTGCTACGCATTCCTTTATTGCTGTTGTGTGTGCTGATAAGCTGAATCTAGTGTTGTCTGTTATGATGAGAGAGATGGTCATTGATACTCCGGCTAAGGGTTCGGTGACTACTTCTCTCGTGTGTGCTAAATGTCCTTTATCAGTTTTCGGTAGGGACTTTATGGTTGATTTGATTTGCTTGCCGTTAGATGGGTTAGATGTTATCTTGGGTATGGACTGGTTGGTGAATAACCATGTTCATATCAATTGTTTTGATAAGTCTGTGAGTTTCTCTTCTCCGGTCGAAGAGGAATCAGTTTTGCTGCTTGCTGGCCAATTGCATAAGGTAATGAGAGAGGAAGTTAAGCTGTTTGCTTTGATGGCGTCGTTGTCTATGGAGAGCCAAGCTAAGATTGATGAGTTGCCGGTAGTGTGTGAATTTTCCGAAGTGTTTCCTGATGAAATTCCTGATGTGCCACCTGAGAGAGAAGTAGAGTTTACTATTGATCTAGTACCCGGTACTAGACCTGTGTCTATGGCACCGTATAGAATGTCGGCGTCTGAGTTGTCTGAGTTGAAGAAGCAGCTTGAGTACTTGCTTGAAAAGAAGTTCATAAGACCAAGTGTGTCGCCGTGGGGAGCTCCGGTGTTGCTGGTAAAGAAGAAAGATGGGAGTATGAGACTTTGCGTTGACTATCGACAGTTGAACAAGGTGACAATAAAGAATAAGTATCTGCTTCCAAGGATTGATGATTTGATGGATCAATTGGTGGGTGCCCGCGTGTTTAGTAAAATTGATTTGAGGCCGGGTTACCATCAAATTAAGGTGAAGGATGGAGATATTCCTAAGACGGCGTTTAGGACTCGGTATGGTCACTACGAGTATTCGGTGATGCCATTCGGTGTTACGAATGCTCCGGGGGTATTCATGGAATATATGAATCGTATTTTTCATGAGTATCTAGATCGTTTCGTGGTGGTCTTCATCGATGATATTTTGATTTATTCTAAGTCTGAGGAGGAGCATGTTGAGCATTTGAAGTCAGTGCTAGAAATCTTGAGGGATAGGAAGTTGTATGCTAAGCTATCTAAGTGTGAATTCTGGTTGAAGGAAGTAAGTTTTCTTGGCCATATTATTTCTGGTGATGGCATTGCAGTGGATCCATCCAAGATTGATGCCGTGTTGCAGTGGGAGGCTCCTAAGTCGGTTACGGAGATTAGAAGTTTTCTGGGGCTAGCCGGTTATTATAGAAGATTTATCGAAGGGTTTTCTAAGTTGGCACTTCCGCTAACTCAGTTGACTTGTAAGGGAAGGGTGTTTGTTTGGGATTCTCGTTGTGAAGAAAGTTTCAGTGAATTGAAGAAGAGGTTGACAACGTCTCCTATTCTGACGTTGCCTCAGCCAGGGGTACCTTTTGTAGTGTATTGTGATGCTTCTAAGATGGGGTTAGGAGGTGTTCTTATGCAAGATGGTAAGGTAGTTGCTTATGCGTCGAGGCAGTTGAGGACTCATGAGAAGAACTACCCTACTCATGACTTGGAGCTTGCGGCAGTTGTATTTGCTTTGAAGATTTGGAGGCATTACCTGTATGGTTCTAAATTTGAAGTGTTCAGTGATCATAAAGGTTTGCAGTATTTGTTCGATCAGAAAGAGTTAAATATGAGGCAAAGGAGATTGTTAGAACTGTTGAAAGATTATGACTTAAGTTTGAATTATCATCCGAGAAAGGCTAATGTTGTAGCCGATGCTTTGAGTCGGAAGTCGTTGCATGTGTCAGCAATGATGGTGAAGGAACTTGAATTGGTTGAGCAGTTCAGAGACATGAGTTTGGTCTGTGAAGTAACACCTCAGAGTGTTAGACTAGGAATGTTGAAGATTCATAATGAGCTTTTAGATGTCATTCGGGAGGCTCAGAAGCAAGATATCAAGCTAGTTGAATTGGCGGTTGGGATTGAACGTTCCGAAAATAAAGACTATGAGATTGATACGCAAGATGTGTTGAGATACCGTGGAAGGATTTGTATTCCGAGTGATGAGGAGATTAAGAAGGCAATTCTTGAAGAAGGGCACAGGAGTAAGTTGAGTATTCATCCGGGAGCCACAAAAATGTATCAAGACTTGAAGAAGCTGTTTTGGTGGCCTGGTATGAAGCGTGATGTAGCTCAGTTTGTGTATGCGTGTTTGACTTGCCAGAAGTCGAAAGTGGAGCATCAGAAGCCTGCGGGGTTGATGCAACCCCTGCGGGGTTGATGCAACCGTTAGAGATTCCGGAATGGAAGTGGGATAGCATTTCCATGGATTTTGTGACTAATTTGCCTAATACCGTAAGAGGATTTGATGCTATTTGGGTGATTGTTGATAGATTGTCGAAGTCTGCTCACTTTTTGCCAATTAGTATTACTTATCCGGTTCCGAAGTTGGCAGAAATTTATGTTAAGACGATTGTGAAGTTGCATGGTGTTCCTTTGAGTATTGTGTCTGATAGGGATCCTAGATTTACTTCTGAGTTTTAGAAGAGTTTGCAAGAAGCTTTGGGTTCTAAGTTGAGGTTGAGCTCAGCGTATCATCCGCAGACAGATGGTCAGACGGAGAGGACTATTCAGTCGCTAGAAGATTTGTTGAGGGCTTGTGTTCTTGAGCAAGGAGGGTCGTGGGATTCTCATCTTCCATTGATAGAGTTTACTTACAATAACAGTTTTCATTCTAGTATTGGGATGGCGCCTTTTGAGGCATTGTATGGTAGGAGATGCAGGACTCCTCTGTGTTGGTATGAATCGGGAAAGAGCGTGGTACTTGGTCCTGAGATTGTCCGTGAGACTACGGAGAAAGTAAAAATGATTCGTGTGAAGATGAAGGCTTCGCAGAGTAGACAAAAGAGTTATCATGATAAGAGAATGAAGGATTTGGAGTTTCAAGCCGGTGATCATGTGTTCCTGAGAGTCACTCCGGTGACTGGTGTTGGTCGTGCCTTGAAGTCTAAGAAGTTAACTCCTCGCTTTATTGGTCCGTATCAAATTTTGGAGAGGGTTGGGAAAGTTGCTTATCGGGTGGCTCTGCCACCTAATCTTTCGAACTTGCATGATGTATTTCATGTGTCCCACTTACGGAAGTATGTTCCTGACCCGTCTCATGTGGTCCAAATGGATGATGTGGAGGTGAGGGAGAACCTCACCGTGGAGACAATGCCGATTAGAATTGAAGATCGTGAGGTGAAGGTGTTAAGAGGTAAAGAGATCAATTTAGTGAAAGTGGTTTGGTTGGGAGCCGTTGGCGAAAGCATGACTTGGGAATTGGAGAGTAAGATGCGGGAGTCCTACCCCGAGCTATTTGAACCAGGTGAGTTTTCGAGGACGAAAACATTCTAAGTGGGGGAGAGTTGTAACGCCCCAAATATTTAATTTATTTATTTAATTAAATATTTAATTATTTATTTAGAGTAATTTTATTAATATAATTAATGGGGTGTTTTATGTTAATTAAGGTGGTGATGCCTAGTTAATGAAGTGGATTTGATGAGATGGATAGCCCATGATCCAAGAAAGGACCCATAGTAGGCGTGTATGATGAGGGGTTGAAGGCCGTAGGGTTTAGTCATATGCCTTAAGTGAAAAATTAGAACAAAAATATAGAGAGGAGAAGAGAGGAGCGTACGGCGCAATTGCAAGGAGAGGAGGAGGCTTGGTTGCTGTTTTGATCTTGCCAATTCGTGATCAAGGTGCTAGTACTCTACAATTTACAAGGTAAGAGTGGGATTCTTCTCTCTAATTGGGTGAATAATGGGGTGTATGTAAGAATTGGCACTATGTTGCCAATTGGGTGATTTTCATGATAATTGGTATGATGATTTCGAATTATGCATGTATTCCATGGTGATTGTAATATGTGATCAGAAATTCCTATGTTAAAATCGCATGATTGGTGTTTTGATTGTTGCTAAGGTGAATTGCATGCCACGTGTTTGAGTATATGATTTGTTGGTGTTTGTTTGGTGAGAATTGGTGACCATAATGATAATTAAAAATTATATTGATAATTGAGGGTTTGGTGGATTTTATTTGGTGTTTGGATTAGCAAAATTCTGATTTTGAGGGTTCCTAGGCGCCTTGGGGCCATATGTGTTGTTGCTGTTTTTGATGTCTTAGTCATGGGCGCCTAGGCGCCCAGCCACTGTGTCCCTGTGCCAGTTTTTTTTTGTGTGCAGAATTGGGCGCCCGGTGCATGGGCGCCATGCTCCTGTATGATGTAGAACCCCAATGTTGCTGAAACTTGTTCCCCTTAATCCTCTGTGTATGCCTAGCTTGTCCATATATCCAATTCTGTGTTTCAAGTGGTCTGGAAGTGGCGGCCTAGGCGCCCTTGTGCTGATTTTTTGGTGTGCAGGAAACGGATCCCTGCTCATGGGCGCCATGTGTGTGCCTTGGTTCTGTGTCTGATGAAGGCGCCCTTCGCCTGGGCGCCGTGCCTTGAGTTAATAAGATGATCCAATGTGGCTCCACGTGATTCCTGTGTGCGATGGCTGAGGAGTCTTGGCGCCCTGCTCCTGGGCGCCAGTTTCTGGTTGTGCCAGTTCTGTCTCTTTGTTGCTGTGTGCTGGGCGCCCGGATCCCCTGTGGGCGCCAGATTCTGATTTTTGTTGCGTTTTTCCCAATTTTGTTTTGATCGTATTTTTTGACTCGGGTGTCCGTTTTGAACGTTTCAAAAAGCGTCGTGAAGCTTATTCAGGTGCCCACCTGGATATTCTAATTTCTGGGCAGTGTGAACTATTTTTCTGACATTGGTCTCATGCGTCGTTTTTGGTGTCATTTAGGCGTTTCGGTGTCTCAAGAGTTTTTAGAAAATTGTTATTTTGGAAATGGTCGTTGTCCTCAATATTTTGGAAAATGTCAGTTGTCCCGGTGTTGGAAAAACTTCGGTATCTTGGTGAATTTTCGGTGTGACTGGTGAAAAGTCCGCCACTTGGTGAGAAATATGACATGGTGAAAATGTCTATTTTATTTGGGGATATCTTATTGGTGATGGGTCGTTGGCCTTTGGTGATTTTTTGGTGTGTCATTATTATGACTATCTTTGGTGTTTGTCTGTGGTGCATTCATGGTGTCGCATAACTCATATGCATTTATTTGGTGGAGACTTCGGTCTTATTGGTGAGCAGAAGACTTCGGTCTTATTGGTGATGTGCCCTCAAGGCCAATTATTGGTGATGATGGATCCACATGCATTATGCCCATTGGTGAGGCTGCATTCATGCATCTCATGATATTGACTGTTTTACCCTTGATGTTGATATTGACTGTTTTACCCTTGATGTTGATATTGACTGTTTTACCCTTGGTGTTGTAGTTGTAACTGGATGAGTGTAACAGAGTGGTGGGTATAGCTGTTAAATTCTAACCTATTCCTTATTATTCACGCTATTATATTGAAGATATCTCACTCTCTTCTGTTTGAATGTTACTCCTACGTTGGGTAACGTGCTGGTGATTCCGAGTGAAGGCCTAGGTACCTTCACTAGTGTCGAGTCAGTGTCTGCTTTCTGATACGTAACACTCAGGGGGCGCTAGTTGATTAGTTTTCATTATTTTTATGTTGCTAAGACTTTACCACGGTTGTTTTGGTTAACTGATGTCGAACCTTTCTTTATGTTTTTCCGCTGCATGGTGAATTATTTCTATATCTTGGATTTGATGTTTTATTTTACGAGGCATGTGTGACAACCCCTTTTTGGGATGTGTTAAAGAAATTTTTTTAAACTCTGATTTATTATTTACCGTTATATTTACCGGGTAGAAAGGGGGTGTTACAAATTCGGTGTCCGGTAACAGAAGGTCACGCACGGTCCGTGTGCCCTGGGCGCACGACCCGTGCGCACTGAACATTATTTTTAAAACCATTTGCGAAGCTGGCGCACGACCTGTGTGCCGTAGGCGCGGGATTCGTGCGCTTCTGTCAGTACACCAATTCATTCCGTTTTTCTCGTTTTCGCAACTCCATTCGTGTCCAGTTCGTATTCCGATCAAAATCCAACGAAAACACAGACAATACCAGGCAATATTCCAGTCAATTCAGTCCAAGTAACAATTCACATATTAACACATATTTTGATAAATAAACCGTAAAGCGTATCTTTTCGAAAACGGTTTTCGACTCTTAAAACTTTTCGAAACGAAAGTGCACCTCAAAACCGGTCACATAACAATCATTTCAGAAATACAAAAACGATCCTAAGCGTGAGTAGAACTCGCCGTTTTGATGAACTCGCGAGAAATCACGTCCTCACACGAAACGACCGAACCGTAACCTCTCGAATGATCCCCATAAACACGAACTTGCACCGAACGGGTCTAGACTTCGAAACAGAATTTCCCACACTTAAAATTTTGAAACTCATCCTCTTAGAGCTACTGAAATCACTCTCTATCACTTCTAATCTACAATGAGGCTGCTGGACTTGCTCAAAACAACAATGTGGCTTCACAATTCAACTCTCCCTAGCTCCAATTCAACATGCAAGGCTTTGAAACTTCAAGAGCACCATTTTGAGCTTCATAATTCAGAAATGGCAAAATGGAGAAAAGGATGAATGAGCTTATGAGTTTTGTATCATTGGATAGAGAATTTTTTTTTTTAAAAAAATTGGGGAAAGGGGGGATTTTTATTAATCAAAGTGGCACTAATGGCCATTTTACAACTGTCCCCGAGGGGATTTGAACTCAGCACCTTGAGGATATAAGGCTAGCTCTTACCACTGAACTAGCACCTCATTGGATAGAGAATGAAAAATGGAGAGATCGAATATAAGAACACTTACATGCATCCATTTTTGAAGATTTCCTCCTTCCCTTTGTCTCCTCTTCTCTCTCTATTCTGAGTTTCTATTTTCTGGTTTCTGGATGGAATGAGGCTTGGTCAACTGGGCAAGGCCTTAAGTGGATGGGAAAAGACTAAAATGCCCTCCACTTAACTCCTCACCTTAGTTTACCCTTAAATAACCACTAACTCATAATTAACTTCTAAAAATTGTCGTTGTGGTCTTATGGAGTTAAGGATTATGTTTGGTGTCATGTAATTTGGTTTAGGGATTCGAAAGATATGGAAATGACCAAAACGCCATTGGCTCCCTAATCCTTACGTAACTCTATTTCTACCTTAAAACAACCACATAATCCATACTATTAGCAACTAAATGTTGCTTTCACGCTTTTAACATGTCCATAACTTGAATTAACATTTTATCGAATAATAATTAGCTAGTTAATTTCATAAAACGAAATTAACCGAAATTAGGGATGTTATAACAATAATGCTACAATTAATCCTATTTTCAATGTCATTTGGAAATGGAAAGGAACGGAGAGAGTACGTAGTTTCCTCCGGAAGCTTGGCCATGAAACGTTGATGACGAACATGGAAAGACACCGTAGGAGGATGGCTTCCTCTGCAATCTGCCCAGTTTGTAACCAAGGGAACGAGTCTCTCTTCCATCGATTCAGGGATTGCGAACAGAGCTTCAACATCTGGTGTGGGCTCCTTCAACGACAACAGAGTGAATTCTTTAATTATAGTAATTGGCAAAGCTGGATGATGGAAAACTTGAAGATTAACAAGAAGAATGAAGAAATTCCTTACTGGAGCATCACTTTTGGAGTGACCCTTGATGTAATTTGGAGAAACCGTAATGAGTGGGTCTTTTCGCAGAAAACTCAAACGATTCAGGAGTCAATTATCACCATCAGGAAACAGGTTGAAGATATGATTGCTTGCATCAACAGGAAAATCACTCTCAGTCCTCAATTTACGGATCCTAATGTAAATTGTGAGGAGAAATGGGAACCACCTTTACCTGGGTTTTTCAAGCTCAACTGCGACGCTTCGGTGAAAGAGAATGGTAGGTCCTCCGGGTGTTGAGGAGTTCTGCGTGATTCTGAAGGAAATTTCCGTTTTGGTTTCGATCATCAGTTGGATCCTTGCACCGTACTTGAAGCGGAGCTATGGGGTGTGTTTATCACGGAGTGTGCATCGCTTGGACTTGGAGGAAAGGTTATAAGAAGCTGGAAGTGGAGACTGATTCGCGTCTGGCTCTGGATCTCGTTACCGGAAAATCCATGAATCAATCTCTGGAACATTTAATTGGAAGCATTAGGGAGGTGAGTGGACAAGAATTCAATGTTTCTTGGAAGTTGATCAACAGAGAAGTGAATGTAGTTGCTGATAAGTGTGCAAAAGCCTGCCACGAGTTAACAGAGTCTGGTGACAAATGTATTCTTTTTGATTCCATTCCTGCGATTTATAGCCAATTGTACACCACTATATAGTTAATAACTGTGCATATACATCAAATAAATATAAAAACTGAACCCATAATTAGAAAGAAAAAAAGACAACAAAAAAAAAGAAATGAAACATGTGGATATCACGTAGAGTTGGATGAAAACCGTCAATAAAATAGAAACAACTATCCAAAGTCGAAAGAAGATGATTGGGGGTTTTATTGTAAATGTGGATGAAGTTCCTGCGAGAGTCAATGCTGCAACGCGGTATGCGAAAATAAAAGAAAGATAATAAAAATATAAACATTAATTTGAGTATACTTCTAATACTTGTTGGTGCAAAATGACCAAAATAAATAAGACAACACAAATAGAGAGTGAAACACGTGGTTGGATGAAAAACACAAATAAAATATAAGCACCTATAGAAAGTTGAAGAATATGATGTGAGGTTCTTTCGTAAATGTGGCTGAAGTTCCCATAAATAAAAATTAAATTATAACTATAAATTAAATAAAAATACTATAAAATTAAAAAGGAAGATTGACAGAGACATTGAAATTGAACGTCCATAGATAATAAGAAGAAAAAGTCGAAATAATTTTAATAACATAATATATATATATATATATATATATATATATATATATATAAATATTTAAACTTAACACATAATTAGAAAGAAAAGAAGACAACACAATTACAAAGTGAAACACGTGGGTATCATGCAAAGTTTGATGAAAACCATCAATAAAATAGAAGTTGCTATACAAAGTTAAAAGAAGACGACGGGGGTTCTATTGTAAATGTGACTAAAGTTTCCGTGGGAGTTAATGCTGCAACGCGAGTATTTGAATAGTTACATTTTTTTCAAACGCTAAAGTACCCCAAAACACACCTTAGCATGCAATTTACTTATTCGTCACGTAAATACAAAACTTAACCTTTAACAAAATTAGATAGTCAAACATGTGGGTAGTAGGTAGGATTTGATGTAAACCACCAATAAATTAGAAGCAGATATACAAAGTTGAAAGAAGATGATAGTGGTTCAATTGTAAACATGGTCGAAGTTCTTGTGGGAGTAAATGTTGGAACGCGGTAATCAAAGATAGAAGAAAGATAACAATCTAAACACCAATTTAAGTATGCTAATTATAATATCTGTTGGTGCAAAACGACGAAAATAGCGAAGACAACGCGAATAGAAAGTGAAATACGTGGATATCATGTAGGGTTGAATGAAAACCATCAATAAAATAGAAACATTTATACAACGTTGAAAGAAGGTGATGAGGGGCACTATTGTAAATGTGGTTGAAGTTCCCGCGAGAGTAAATGGAACACCCATAGATAATAAGAAGAAAATGTTTAAATAATTTGAATAACATAATCCATATTCATCAAAAGTAGATATAAAAAATTAGCTCATAATTAGAAAGAAAATAAGACAATATAATTAGAAAGTGAAACACGTGGGTATCATGTTGGGTTGAATGAAAATCATCACTAAAATAGAAGCAACTATACAAAGTTGAAAGAAGATGATGGGGTTCTATTTTAAATATGGCTGATGTTTCTGAGACGACCATCGTTCATCATAGTAACCCCTTACACTTAGTCTCTTAATCTCAAAACGGTTAAATTTAAAACTTTTCATAATTATATAACTTAACATGCAACACATAAATAAAGACATAATTTTTAAGAGTTTTACAAAATATGTGGCAATACTAAAGCCACTCAAACATATATCAAATTATTACAAACCAGCGGAACATAAAAACATAAAACAAAGCCAGCTAAATAGATAATATAACGAGACTCAAAAGACTGACACTGGCTAAACAATACCCAGGTTATCTTAATTGAGACACCTGACCTCTTCATCATATTGCACCGGTATTTTCGGTGCCTTCAAAGTCCATAGTGGATTCCTCTGCTACAAGTGGCTCTTCGGCTTAATCTAAGCAATATAACAAATATACAAAAGAAAAACACGTAGGGCTAAGATAAGGTAAAGCTCAAATTAAACATGTCACTAGCACACCAAATCAAATTATTCTTATTTTCTATTCCTTATTAATATATTATTTTCCAGATTCTCTCTATGAGTGTGTGTCAAAACTATATGCTGATCCTGGCCATATCGTGATGCCACTAACGTCCCTATTATGCTTTGGCAACGCCACCCGACTGTCACAATGTAGTCCGAGTGTTATAACTCGTTCCTTGCCAAAAACTGATCAGAGCAATCTAAACCTAACATTACCCTATCTGGCCGATATAGATATGTCCTACTAAGGACCAGGCCCGGTACTTGACCTCGTGTGTCCTATACCGCACGACCGTGGACTTACAACACATATGCAGTCTATATGATTTTATTTAATTAAAATCTTAATCCGTATGCCTTACTTATCTTGTTGATCAGTATCTCGTACTATCTCTCGTACTACGGTTAAGTATCCATTCCACTTTATATCTTTATAGTCTTAATTCACTTTCCACACCTAATTTCTTTATGCACATCCTAAGTTTATTTTCTTCATAACTCGAGTCTTGCCATATTTTATAAATTCATGCTTTCAATATAGATAAATAAATAAATAACTAAGGCATTTAAGTAATTCAACAATTAATCATGCAAGGCATGAAAATATTTTACAACACTTAATACAATCAAACAAATCAAAAAGGCAACACAATTAACCTCATTAGAAATATCTCAATCAATCAATAAAATAAATCACACAAACAATTAAATCACAATATAGAATTTTCCAATGCGTTAACCGGTCCTCGACTACCTAAACTTCACTTGACTTTAACTCCGGGGAGTGGTCAAATGATCTTTAGGTATCACTGACTCTTTAACTCTAGTAGAGCTTGGGTCACTCTACACATATTTAAATTAAAGTTTTACACTAACCGTCCCGACGAATACGGTATCTTGCCCCCACATGAAAAACAGCACAAACACAATACTCGCTCCGGTAACCTCGACACGTGCATGAACACTAACACAAATCTACGAACACAACGGTGTGATCGGATTAGGATTTTTAGAGGTTTGGGTGGGTTGAGACTTAAAAAAAGGAAATGGAATTATTGTTTTGGTCGGTGATTTTTCTTTGAATGAAGTAGTAGATGGGTGTTTTGGCATCAAAGATGTGTGGAGAAGAGAAAGAAGTATAGATTGACAAGAGAATGGAGAGGAAGAGTTTATGTTTTGAAGTGAATTCTCATGCCTTTATATAGGCTTTTCCAAACCATGAGATAAAATAAAATATTAAGCTAAAATGGCTAAGGAGGTGGGTAGCACGGGAAGGAAACAATTTGGTCCAATTAAAATGCTTGCAATTTCAATGGCTCCTAAATAATTGCCTTTTATAGGCTTCTCCAACAATGACATATATATTATAGAATATTTGAGCTAGAAATAGCTAAGGAAGTGGGTAGCACGGCTAAAATATATTAATATTTCCTTATATAATAATATTGCTAATCAAAATTAAGAAAATATATTAATTGAAAGATAACTAATTAAAATAAAACAATATTTCATAGAGCATATAGATTCTTTCTATATGCTATGAAATATATCATAGAGCAAATTTAAGAACCTAAGCACACTAAAAGAATCTAAGAAATATATCTTTCAATTCTAAGAAATATATAGAGGAATCTTAGCAATATAAAACAAAATGTATATGTGTCAAAATATATTATAGAAAATGTTTTATATATATTATAGAAAATTTATTCTTATGTTTTCATATATATATATATATATATATATATATATATATATATATATATATATATATATATGTCTCATAATTTGAATGGAGGTATATATACCTAAAACTCTCTCTAAGCCGTAAATCACACAATTAAAGTAAAACAATAAAAAAAATGTCCAAATAATTATTTAGAAAAAGTGGGGTGTTACCGTTTCCACGGGAGTAAATGTTGAAAAGCGGTAATCGAATATAAAAGAAAGACGAAAATATAAACACTAATTTAAGTATACTTCTAATACCTGCTGGTGCGAAATAATGAAAATAAAGAAGACAACACAAATAGAAAGTGAAACATGTACATATCATGCAGGATTGAATGAAAACCACCAATAAAATAGAAACACAATTCTTCTTAAAAAGTGGGCACTAATTTAGTTGTCAATGGATGTGACTGCAATGACTGCAAATAAGACATAATAATTAGGAAGTGAAACACGTGGTATCATGAATGGTTGAATTAAAATCACCAATAAAATAGACGCACCTATACAAAATTTAAAGAAGATGAGGGGTTTCTATTGTAAATATGACTGAAGTTCTCGCAAGAGTAAATGCTGGAACGACATTTTTATCCACAGATAATCTATGACATATTATATATTGCATGACAAATAAGCAGCTCTCAATTCTATTACATTGCTCTTGTCAAAAAAAAATTGTATTACATTGCAGAACTCATGTAGCTATATTTGACCTTATCTGTAACACCCCGGTATTTTTATCGAGTAAAAACACCCAAGTGTACCATCATAAAATAATCAGAGATGTTTTTCCTGTTTTAGATATTGAACATAAATAAAAACAGTTCATAACCTAGGGTCCAATATCCAAATACCAAGAAATAGCGGAAACGATTTTACAACTTTTACTGATACAAGTTATACAATCGGAAATACAAAAATCTCGAGGGAAAGACAATAACAATGAAAACTAAGTCTTCACCGTCTTCATAAGCACACCACCTAGCTGTGCTTCTTCACCTTTTCTTTTTCCCCTGCTTCTCTGTAAAAACCACAAAATATAAACAGTGAGATACAATCTCAGTGAGTTCTACCGAGACCCCTAACTACGCTCTCGGTTCATTTATGAATTCCCATACATTGGTAGTTTACTTTATAAATTACATTATTTTAATTTAGCACGACACCGACCCCAGCTTTGGTAATCCCGGTGACTCGTACTAGTCAACATAGTATGATACCAGCCCCAGCTTTGGTAATCCCGGTAACCATACTATTGATATCTTTAGAATGACACCGACCCCAGCTTTGGTAATCCCGGTGACCATTCTGTCTAACTTTAACACGGTACCGGCCCCAGCTTTGGTAATCCCGGTAACCCGCTTCATAACTTTATTACAGCACCAACCCCAGCTTTGGTAATCCCGGTGAACTGTTTTATAACTGTGACATAACACCGACCCCAGCTTTGGTAATCCCAGTGAACCCCCTTACCAATAGTACTTTCCCTAATGGCATACGGGCCTAGGGTAAGGGATCATGACTTCCCCGCCTAGTATGTCAACCTCATGGGTCGTCACCCAAACTCGATCTAGTATATATATATATATCCACCCGCATTTGGGCTAACTCCTATATTCGATATAATTTATATATCGTGAATCATAGACCGTTTTAGATGATTTAAATAATAATCATCCCGCGTCAGTTATACCATACCACGTCGGACTCATAGTCCGTTTTATTGTTAATAAAACATATTCGCACACGTGTACTATTGTTCGGCTTTTCGAAACAATTTCAACTTCAAAAAAAGTTCATTTTACCTTAAAAATAGAATATTCAGTTAGGCCTCTGAATAAGTTTTCCAACGCATCTTAGAACACCTCAATCGGGTTCCGGAATCAAAAGATATCGCGAAAACAAAATCAGTGAAAAACTGTTGAAAATCTGCAAAGTGGCGCGCGAGTGGCGCGTGGCGCGCGAGTGGCGCGTGGCGCGCAAGTGGCGCGCGAGCTGACGGTAGGTTCTGTCAAGTGGCGCGCGAGTGGCGCGCGGCGCGCAAGTGGCGCGTGGACTGACAGTAAGTGGGTCTGTCAAGTGCAGAATTTGGCGGTTTCGCGCGAAAACCGCGATTCCGCTTAATTCCGATTCTCGTTCCGATTGAAAACAGTCGAGACAAACAGAAAAACAGATTCAACCAATATCACACAATCATTCAAATCAATCAATGTCTCAATCAAAACGGTTTTTATCAAATACGACATATTTTCCCATTAACGGTTTTTAAGTCAAAATCATTCGAAATCAAATCACCAAAAATTCTGTTTCAACACGACACAACTCGAGACTCGCCCCGATCGATTCCTAACCCGAAACAGACAATATCAAGTAATATTCCAAACCAGTGAAAGCGATAAAACGATTAATCAATTAATTCGAAAACAAAAAATCCTAAACGTGAGTAGAACTCACCCTTGAAGCGTGAACCACGATCGAGCCGAATTCACCGAGTAGCCACACGAACATTCCCCGCTCCGGCGACCTCCAATCCGCTTCCAAAGCTTTCCACTCGATCGCGAAACCTCTTGTTGACCGAAATACCGAATTCTCCGAAATTCTCCACGGATACTATTCATCATCTTCCTCTTCTAACCTCCATGACACTATTCACACATAACCCCAATAATTTTGATTTTTCAACCTAACTCACCCAACTAGCTCCCAATCATCCAATCGAACTCTAATACTCGAGCAATCCACCTTGGGTTCGTTCCTAACCGAACTTAAACCTTCAAAACCAACCCATAATCGGATTTCCC
The DNA here is from genome assembly GCA_039519185.1 of Astragalus membranaceus. NCBI lineage: Eukaryota > Viridiplantae > Streptophyta > Magnoliopsida > Fabales > Fabaceae > Astragalus > Astragalus membranaceus. The sequence goes on along the minus strand of CM076846.1, from coordinate 63,593,869 downwards.
ACAAAACCTCCAAAACACAAAAATGGCCAAGTGAGAGAGAGTGAGTTGATCAATTGGTAGTGGGAATGCATTGAGCATGTACTTGAGCCCCAGGGTACATGGTTCGATTCCCACGGAAGGCAAAAACTCTACATGGGGGTAGAGAAGATCATGAGTGCATCGTTGGGTAGCCTACTAAGTAAGAAAAGGGCCCAGGATGTTACAAAAAAGGCCCCTTTTTTTGTAACATCCTGGGCCATTTTCTTACTTAGTAGGCTACCCAGCGATGCACTCATGATCTTCTCTACCCCCCATGTAGAGTTTTTGCCTTCCGTGGGAATCGAACCATGTACCCTGAGGCTTAGGTACATGCTCAATGCATTCCCACTACCAATTGAGCTAGTAGTTCAATTGGTAGTGGGAATGCATTGAGCATGTACCTAAGCCTCAGGGTACATGGTTCGATTCCCACGGAAGGCAAAAACTCTACATGGGGGGTAGAGAAGATCATGAGTGCATCGCTGGGTAGCCTACTAAGTAAGAAAAGGGCCCAGGATGTTACATTATCTGAGCCAATAATGCCACTTTTTTTATTAAAATAATAACAAAGTAATTTTATTCAAATCGTCTATTCAATTTAGCACGTCAAATGCAAAACTAAAACCAACAGAAAGATCTTGAGGATTATAAATAAAACAACCTTTTCTTCATTTATTATTGTCTCGGTATATATTTCAAGTTCAGAAGAATATGGTTTTCAAAAATATAAAGAGAAAAAGTATAAAAGTTATTTAAGTTAAAAAGGTTCAGATAAATATGGGTATAAAAAATATAAAGAGATGAAGTATAAAAAGAAATTGATTTTGTAAATACTATTTACAACCAAATACTAAAAAGCGAGACTAAGATTAAAATATAAACACCAATTTATCTAGGTTTGTAATAATTATTGGTGTAAAATGACGAAAATTAGGACGATAAAATGTTATTAGTAAAAAAACTTAAATATTAAATATTTTTATAAACAGCACTAGCTTGTTAATCCGGTTTATTTTCAACTAAATTGTTTTAACTTATTATTTTTTATTTATCTTTTGCCTAATGGCTCTAGAAGCTTCTCTATTCTATTTTAATTTAACTATTCTCTAATTTTTTTCAACCGTGACTGTTAAAGTCATTCTCCCAAACCCACACATTAATTCTTCTCGTTCTTTCATACCCATTTTCATTTTATTTTTTTTAGATAAACAAAGATTTCATTCAAGAAGCACTAGGGGTGTTCAAACCCAAACAACAAGATGAGTCACATATTGTTTAGGAAATCTAGAGGATTAATCCACCACGTGGAAATTGACAAACTTGAACTAGACCCCCCTCTATACACAATCCAGCTTCAAGCTAAGCTCTTAATGCGGATGTAACATCCCCTAATTAGCTAATTTAAATTATTTAAATTAGCGAAGAGGTTATGGTGAATTATTTGGTTAAATCGAATATTTAGCACAAGAGGTTTATGATGAAACGATTAATTAGCTAAATCAAGGTATTGGCCTAATTGATCTATGGTGAAGTAAGTGTCTTGAGTTGCTTAAATGAATGAGTTATGGCTTATACCAAGAAGTGAATTATTAATTTGATTACTTGTTAGTACTTGTGTGAGGAGTGTTAGGCTAATTTTAGTATATTAAGCCATATGTTAGATAGGATGAGTGAGTGTATAGCTGAAGGGCTTTTTGGTCAAATCCTAACTATTACACTCAGCTGAAGCAAAACCCAACAAACAGCAATTCATTTGAAGAAAAACAGAAACAGAATAGAGAGAGAAGGAGGAGAAGTCGAGAGAGAGAGAGAGTGGAGAAGAAGAGAGAAGCCCAGCTCCAAACCTTCATGCATGTGGGTAATCTTTGCACCAATCTTCCCCATTCCTCTTCCTCTTTCCAATGATATGAATTTCAGTAGCCTTTCCTCCCTTTGGTTCAAATCTCAATTTCGAAATACACAGCCCAAAGTTGTTCAAAACTGGAATTCTTGCCTTGCATGTCACTTTTGAGGTATTGAAGCAAACTTAGGCCCATAGGAATCTCAAGGTTCAGTTCTGGAAACTCAATCACAAGCTACATTGTTCAGTTGAGTAGTTAAGGAAGAATTTCATTAGCTGAGGTTCTAGTTTAGTTGCTGTCCAAAGTAATCGAGTAGTCGAGTTCGTTGTTGAAGCGGATTTCGAGGAGAGTTCGTGGTTTTTGGAGCGATTGAATTCTCGGTATCTCGGCGTTTTGCGATTTTCATCGCAATCGGTGAGTTCTATAACTCGCTAGGGATGTTTTGGTGTCGAGTCTTATGTGTTCTTCTGAACCGATAAACTTATGGAAACCACTACAAGAATTTCGCCCATTTCCGGCGGATTAAATCCGCCAGTAAATTACCGGCGGATTTTGGGCGTTACCGGCGGATTTTGAGCGTTACCAGCGAATTTTGAGCGTTACCAGGCGAAATTGTTTTGCGTAAAAAAATATATATTTTTTTTAAAATAATCCGCCGGAAATGGCTATTACCGGCGGATTATTCAAAAAATTATTTATTTAATTTTTTTACACTCTTCTCATTTCCTATAAATACGACTTTCTCCTACACTTTTCTCATTCTCTCATTTCACTCTTTATTTCCTTCTCATACTCTCCAATCTCCATAAATTTCTCTGCATATCTCTCTTTCATATTTCTCTCAAATCTTTATTTCCTCTTTCTTCTTCCTTCTCATTCAATCTCTTATCGAATCTTCTCACATACATACACTTCATTTTTCTCAATCTCTTCTCAAAATCTTCACACATTTATACACTTTATTCTCAATCTCTTCTCAGAATCTTCACACATTTATACATTTATACACTTTCTTCTCATTCTCACATACATACACTTTATTTTTCTCAATCTCTTCACATAAATAATTAAATAATTAAAATAATATTAATTTTTTAAATAAACGAATTTTAAAAAAGAAATAAATTAAATAATAAATAAATAAATTAAAATAAACGAATTTAAAAAAAGAAATAAATTTAAAAAAACAAAAGAAATTAAATAATATTAATTTTTTAAATTAACGTATTTAAAAAACATTTTTAAAAAAAATTAAATAATTACCGGCGGATTTTGGGTGATTACCGGCGGATTTTCCGCCGGTAACCGTTACCTGCAGATGAATTTCCGGCGGACAAAATCCGCCGGTAATGTCGTCGATTTTGGCCATTACCGGGGGATTTTGGCCATTACCGGCGGATTTTGGCCGCCGGAAATTTACGAAATTCTTGTAGTGAACTGTTTTACGAAAAATAGCGAAAAACCGTTTTATCGAAAAGTCGTTGTTTTATAATCGATTGAATTGATTGATTGATTGTTTATCGCTTTCGCTGGACTGGATAATTGATTGTTAAGTTAGGATATTGATCAGAACGAGATTGGAATCGAAACGGAATGGAATTTACAAGAAATCAGCAAGTTTTGAGCTACTGTCAGTTACGCACGGATCGTGCCCTTCGTGGCACAGATCGTGCGTAACTTACGCAACCCACCGTTTTAAAATTTTAGGACACGCACGGGTCGTGCGCCTATGGAGCACGGATCGTGCGCTCTGTTCGGTTTCAAAAGAAAAATATGTGTGAGGCACGCAGGGGTCGTGCGCCCCAGGAGCCCAGACCGTGCGCCCGAGGAGCCAGGACCGTGCGTAACCTTCTTTTACCCCCTTTGAAAATACACTTTAATCTATTCCAAATGATTCCAATCCTCTTCTAATCAATTCCCCATGGTTCCCTAGTGATAAAAAAGGGTCCTTATCACGAAATTAAGTGCAACAGAAAGAAATCTCATGAGTTATGAAGTTTAAGAAAAACCGTACATTAGTAAAACGCGAGTGTACACATGTTAAGTTACACAAGTCAAGACAAGATAAAAGATTGTGAATCAATACAAGTCAAGTTACTTTCCCCTGAGGAAAGGTAGATGGTATACATGTAATAATATGTGTATATGTAGGGTGACGACCCTAAGGATTAGCATACTAGAGGAGGGGAAGTCATGAGCCCCAAAACCTAGGTCCCATGAGGTTTACCCACGAGTGATTAGTGGATTGGGTTCATTGAAAGCCAGAAAGAATCACCGCATAAGGTGGCTCGAGGTGTGGTGCTAAGTTAAAGAAAGGATAAGACATGTTATGTAGTCGCTTATTAGGGCTACATCAAGAAAGAAAGATAATAACGCGTAGTCGCTTATTAGGGCTACAAGTTACAAGAAGAAAAATATATGTCCACATGGTCGCTTATTAGGGCCATGAGTTCAAGTTTAAGCATAATAAACCGCTAGAGTTAGTAAGGGGTCTCGATAGGACTCACTGAGATAATGTTTATCTCACCCTTCATATTTTGTGGTTTTTACAGAGAAGCAGGGAAAAGCAAAGGCGAAGAAGCGCGGTTAGCCGGTGCGACTCATGGAGTCATGGGGGATTTGATTTCCCGTTTAGTCCTTTGTACTTTTCTAGTTTATGTTATCGATTGTATGACTTTCGCTGTATAAGTTGTAAAATCGTTTCCGCTACTTTATGTTTTCAGTATTGAACACCAGGATTGTATAAGTCTTAAGCTATGAAACTTAAGCATTTTCAGGAAGTTAAGGAGGTTCAGAGAACCATTTGATATTTATTATCGAAATTTTTAGTTCGTGTTCAATATTCATTAACTGGAAGTTACTGTGATGTATGCGATTTAGTGCATTTCGGTAATTCTACATGTTAAAAATTATTGGGGTGTTACATTATGGTATCAGAGCAGCTCGACCTAGTCGGGCTTAGATAGTTTGGGTGGTTCTGTCCCTCGAGTAATTCTGCTATTTTGCTTCTTATGATGTTAAGAGACATTGAGACTGATCAACTTAATACTTGGTGCATCGTTTGCAGAATTATGGCAGGAGGATCGAGGAACACCCCACCAATTGATCCACATTCCGCATGGATGCAGAATATGATCGAAAGGCAACAAAAGATAATGGAAGATATGCTACTAATGCAGCTGAATGCTCAAGCTCAGCCCCAACAAGTTCCTGAGCCTCAAGTTGACCCAAGGCGGGTCTTCTCTGAATTTCTGAAGATGAAACCTTCCGAGTTCAGAGGAGGACCGAATGTCATGGAAGCCCAACATTGGCTGGATGACATAGAGAAGATTTTTCTGACTATGCAAGTTACTGATGAGGACAAGCTGAGACTGGCATCCCATATGCTGAAGGGGAAGCCAACAACTGGTGGACTAATGCCAAGGCCATGATGGCAACTATTGGTACTCCCCAGACATGGGAGAATTTCAGACAGACGTTTCTGGAGCAGTTCTTCCCAACTGCTATGAGGTTTGACAAGGAGAACGAGTTCTTAGCTCTTACTTAAGGAGGTTTGACTGTGGGCCAATACACGGCCAAATTTGAGGAACTTTACCAATTCTTCGGTTTGGCTGGGTATGCTCCCAATGACAAGTGGAAGACTGGCAGGTACAAGTATGGGCTGAGAGAAGACATTGCACAGAGCCTGAGTTCCTTCGGGTATACCAACTATGCAGCCATGGTTCAACAGGCTTACATTGCTGAGAATGATTTGAAGAGGTTATATGCAAGCCGAAAGGCGATCGGTTAGAATAGGAAGAATGTTGGATCAACCAATAATCAGATGGGTCCCAGGCACAACTCCAACAAAGGGAAGCAAGTTCAATCATCTAATTCCCCAAAATTCAGTACATGTTCCAACTGTGGAAAGTACCACCAGGGCAAGTGTCAACTGGGATCAAACCAGTGCTATTACTGCAAGAAAGAGGGTCATTATGCTCATGAATGCCCAGTAAAGAAGAGGAACCAGGAGGACAGCCCTGCTACTACTACTCATGGGAGAGTCTACACTCTGGACGCTCAGAAGGTCACACCATCAGATAATCTACTAAGGGGTATGGGATCTCTTTTCTATAACTCCGTTAGTATTTTATATGATTCAGGTGCGACTCATTGTTTTATATCTCAAATCTGTGATGATCGGTTGGGATTGGCCTTAACTCCTTTGCCTCAACCGATCTCCATTAAGACTGCTGCTGAGGGTAGTATTCAAACCCAAGCGTTATGTGAGAACTGTCTTCTGTCCATCGGAGACAGAAATTTTGTGGTGGACTTCATTTGTTTGCCAATGAAGGGTATGGACATTGTCCTAGGTATGAGTTGGATGACTGCCAACCATGTAACTATTGATTGTTTTCATCAAACTATCGGTTTCTCATCCGAGACAGTGGAGCTACAACCGACCAATTCTGAAGCCGTCATCTCATTCACTTCCGCAAGTCAGTGTCTATTCCAAGTTGCGGAAGCTTATGTCATGATGTTGTCTGCATCGGTGGAGACATGTTTAGATCTATCTTCTGTACAGGTCGTTAATGAATTCCTTGATGTGTTTCCCGATGAAGTTTCTTCATTACCTCCGGATCGTGAGGTGGATTTCTCTATAGAGTTGGTTCCGGGCACTGGGCCAATTTCTATATCTCCGTATAAAATGTCTCCGTTAGAGTTGAAAGAGTTGAAAACCCAATTGGAAGAGTTGATTTCCAAACAGTTTATCCGACCGAGTGCCTCACCTTGGGGTGCTCCAGTATTACTTGTCAAGAAGAAGGACGGAAGTATGAGGTTGTGCATTGATTACCGTCAGTTGAATAAGGTGACTATTAAGAACAACTACCCTCTACCGAGAATTGATGATTTGCTAGACCAATTGAGGGGAGCTGCAGTATTTTCAAAGATTGATTTGAGGTCCGGCTATCACCAAATTAGAGTTCGAGCTTTGGACATCCCGAAGACCGTTTTCCGTACGAGGTATGGACACTACGAATTTGTAGTAATGCCCTTTGGTTTGACCAATGCTCCAGCCATACTCATGGACTATATGAATTGGATTTTTAATCCCTATCTGGATCAGTTTGTTGTGGTATTCAATGATGACATCTTGTATACTCTAAGACAAATGAGGAGCATGTGCAGCATCTCCGAATTGTCCTGAACGTACTCCGGGAGAAAAAGTTGTTTGCTAAGCCATCCAAATGTGATTTTTGGATGTCTGAAGTTAAATTTCTGGGCCATGTGATATCCCTATTCGATGTTGCAGTGGACCCCAGTAAGATTGAAGCTGTGGTAGACTGGGAAGAACCATCTACGGTTACTGAAGTGAGAAGTTTCTTGGGATTGGCTGGGTATTATCGGATATTCATTCAAAGATTTTCCCAGCTGGTTCTTCCACTCACTCGTTAACTCGCAAGGGTCAGTCATTTGTTTGGAACTCAGATTGTGATGATTGTTTTGCGGAATTGAAGAGTCGTTTGACTTCTGCACCTGTCTTGATTCTTCCAGATCCGTCCATAGGATTCCAAATCTATTGTGACGCCTCTGGTAAGGGTTTAGGATGTGTCCTTATGCAGATTCAACAGGTAGTTGCTTACGCCTCCAGACAGTTGAAGCCGCATGAGGAGAATTACCCAACTCATGATTTAGAGTTGGCGGTGATTGTGTTTGCTCTAAAGATTTGGAGACATTACCTGTATGGGTCTCGTTTCGAAGTCTTTAGTGACCACAAAACCTTAAGTATCTGTTTGACCAAAAGGAGCTGAATAACAGACAGAGGAGATGGGTAGAGTTTCTGAAGGATTATGATTTTGAATTGAAGTACCATCCGGGGAAGGCTAATGTTGTAGCCGATGCTTTGAGTAGGAAGTCTATCCACACTGTAGAGTTGATGATTCATGAGATGGCATTGTTGGAATCATTTAGAGACCTCAATTTGAAAGTGAAGCCGAGGAGGAACAAGTTGGTGTTAAGCCATATTCAGATTTCGAGTTCCTTGAGAAATCTGATTCGCTCAGCCCAAGAGGTTGATTTAGATCTACAAGCGCAGAAGAGGTTGCCGAATTACACTGAAGACGGTGATGGTGTGATTTGTTTTGATGGTAGAATCTGTGTGCCGAATGATGAGAATATTAAGAGGCAGATTTTAGAAGAGGCTCATAAGAGTCAGTTCTCAAAACATCCTGGGTCCACCAAGATGTATCGAGATTTGAAGCAATTGTATTGGTGGCTGGGTATGAAAGTGGAAGTTGCGGAGTTTGTGTCTCGATGCTTGACTTGTCAAAGGGTCAAGATAGAGCACCAGAAGCCAGGCGGTCAGTTACAGCCGTTGAATGTGCCAGAATGGAAATGGGAAAGCATTTCTATGGATTTTGTCATGGGGTTGCCACGGTCCCAAGCCGGAAATGATTCTATTTGGGTAGTGGTGGATCACTTGACCAAGTCCACCCATTTTATTCCGGTGCGTTCGAATCACAAAGTTGCTAAGTTAGCAGATGAGTATCTCAAGAACATTGTGAGGTTGCACGGAATCCCTACGAGTATCGTCTGCGATCGTGATCCCAAGTTCACATCACGATTCTGGAGAGCATTGAATATGGCGTTGGGAACAACGGTGTGTGCTAGCACCGCTTATCACCCACAAACAGACGGACAGACTGAGAGAACAATTCAGACATTGGAGGATATGTTGAGAGCATGTGTACTTGATAGTGGAGGCCGATGGGAGGATCATCTTCCATTGGTGGAATTTTCATACAACAACAGTTACCATTCTAGTATCAGAATGGCACCATACGAGGCATTGTATGGGAGGAAGTGTAGGACACCACTGTGTTGGTGGGACGTAGGTGAGCAGAGATTGTTGGGATCGGATTTAGTCCGTGAGACTACGGAGAAGATCCGTCAGATTAGAGAAAGGATGAAGACTGCTCAAAGTTGGCAAAAGAGTTACGCCGATAAAAGAAGAAGGCCTCTAGAGTTTGAAGAAGGAGATCATGCATGTATTTCTGAGGCTATCTCCAACCATTGGTACCGGTATTGCATTGCGAGCGAAGAAGCTCAGTCCTCGATATATTGGACCTTTCCAAATTATCGAGCGAGTTGGGCCAGTAGCATATCGCATTGCATTACCTCCAGCATTGTCTAGATTGCATGATGTGTTTCATGTATCGCAACTGAGGAAGTATATCCCCGATCCGAGTCAACTGTTGAGTTATGAGATGATTGACATCCGACCGGATTTATCTTATCAGCCTACACCAGTCAGGATCATCGAACGTGGCGAGAAAGCGCTCTGGACGAGATCAATTCCTATTGTCAAGGTGCTTTGGGACGGTGCATCACCTGACGAAGCGACATGGGAAGTAGAGGAGAACATGCGGGTGAAATATCCCCATCTGTTCGATTGAGGTACGTTTTGTTCAATTTTGAGGACAAAATTTTAAAAGTTGGGGTGATTGTAACATCCCCTAATTAGCTAATTTAAATTATTTAAATTAGCGAAGAGGTTAAGGTGAATTATTTTGCTAAATCGAATATTTAGCACAAGAGGTTTATGATGAAACGATTAATTAGCTAAATCAAGGTATTGGCCTAATTAATCTATGGTGAAGTAAGTGTCTTGAGTTGCTTAAATGAATGAGTTATGGCTTATACCAAGAAGTGAATTATTTGATTACTTGTTAGTACTTGTGTGAGGAGTGTTAGGCTAATTTTAGTATATTAAGCCATATGTTAGATAGGATGAGTGAGTGTATAGCTGAAGGGCTTTTTGGTCAAATCCTAACTATTATACTCAGCGGAAGCAAAACCCAACAAACAGCAATTCATTTGAAGAAAAACAGAAACAGAATAGAGAGAGAAGGAGGAGAAGTCGAGAGAGAGAGTGGAGACGAAGAGAGAAGCCCAGCTCCAAACCTTCATGCATGTGGGTAATCTTTGCACCAATCTTCCCCATTCCTCTTCCTCTTTCCAGTGATATGAATTTCAGTAGCCTTTCCTCCCTCTAGCTCAAATCTCAATTTCGAAATACACAGCCCAAAGTTGTTCAAAACTGGAATTCTTGCCTTGCATGTCACTTTTGAGGCATTGAAACAAACTTAGGCCCATAGGAATCTCAAGGTTCGGTTCTGGAAACTCAATCACAAGCTACATTGTTCAGTTGAGTAGTTAAGGAAGAATTTCATTAGCTGAGGTTCTAGTTTAGTTGCTGTCCAAAGTAATTGAGTAGCCGAGTTCGTTGTTGAAGCGGATTCGAGGAGAGTACGTGGTTTTTGGAGCGGTTGAATTCTCGGTATCTCGGCGTTTTGCGATTTTCATCACAATCGGTGAGTTCTATAACTCGCTAGGGATGTTTTGGTGTCGAGTCTTATGTGTTCTTCTGAACCGATTAATCTATGGAAACTGTTTTACGAAAAATAGCGAAAAACCATTTTATCGAAAAGTCGTTGTTTTATAATCGATTGAATTGATTTGAGTATTGTGTGAATTGATTGATTGATTGTTTATCGCTTTCGCTGGACTGGATAATTGATTGTTAAGTTAGGATATTGATCGGAACGAGATTGGAATCGAAACGGAATGGAGTTTACAAGAAATCAGCAAGTTTTGAGCTGCTCTCAGTTACGCACGGATCGTGCCCCCCGTGGCACGGATCGTGGCCCCCGTGGCACGGATCGTGCGTAACTTACGCAACCCACCGTTTTAAAATTTTAGGACACGCACGGGTCGTGCGCCTATGGAGCACGGATCGTGCGCTTTGTTCAGTTTCAAAAAAAAAATATGCGTGAGGCACGCACGGGTCGTGCGCCCCAGGAGCCCGGACTGTGCGTAACCTTCTGTTACCCCCTTTGAAAATACACTTTAATCTATTCCAAATGATTCCAATCCTCTTCTAATCAATTCCCCATGGTTCCCTAGTGATAAAAAAGGGTCCTTATCACGAAATTAAGTGCAACAGAAAGAAATCTCATGAGTTATGAAATTTAAGAAAATCGTACATTAGTAAAATGCGAGTGTACACATGTTAAGTTCCGCAAGTCAAGACAAGATAAAAGAATGTGAATCAATACAAATCAAGTTACTTTCCCCTGAGGAAAGGTAGATGGTATACATGTAATAATATGTGTATATCTAGGATGACGACCCTAAGGATTAGCATACTAGGGGAGGGGAAGTCATGAGCTCTAAAACATAGGCCCCATGAGGTTTACCCACTAGTGATTAGTGGATTGGGTTCACCGAAAGCCAGAAAGAATCACCGCATAAGGTGGCTCGAGGTGTTGTGCTAAGTTAAAGAAAAGATGGGACATGTTATGTAGTCGCTTATTAGGGCTACATCAAGAAAGAAAGATAATAACGCGTAGTCGCTTATTAGGGCTACAAGTTACAAGGAGAAAAATATATGTCCACATGGTCGCTTATTAGGGCCATGAGTTCAAGTTTAAGCATAATAAACCGCTAGAGTTAGTAAGGGGTCTCGATAAGACTCATTCAGATAATGTTTATCTCACCCTTCATATTTTGTGGTTTTTACAGAGAAGCAGGGAAAAGCAAAGGCAAAGAAGCACGGTTAGCCGGTGCGACTCATGGAGTCATGGGAGATTTGATTTCCCGTTTAGTGCTTTGTACTTTTCTAGTTTATGTTTTCGATTGTGTGACTTTCACTGTATAAGTTGTAAAATCGTTTCCGCTACTTTATGTTTTGAGTATTGAACACCAGGATTGTATAAGTCTTAAGCTATGAAACTTAAGCATTTTCAGGAAGTTAATGAGGTTCAGAGAACCATTTGATATTTATTATCGAAATTTTCAGTTCGTGTTCAATATTCATTAACAGGAAGTTACTCTGATGTATGCCATTTAGTGCATTTCGGTAATTCTACATGTTAGAAATTATCGGGGTGTTACAGCGGATCACTACGGATTCAATAGAAGACTCCTCATTTCTAAAGACAAGCCCGTTGCGAGCCAGCCAAATACACCAACAAGTCGTGACCCAAATCAATTATTTTATTTTTCTTGACCTCCTCCCTTTGCACAATTTTCCAAATCCACGCATGTGATCAAGGATAGATGTTGCTTCTAAACGTTGAACCCCCAACAAATCACAAACACAAGACCAAATGTCGTGAGGGAAGCTGCAACTTAAGAACAAATGACAAAATTCTTCGCGATGATCCAAGCAAAACGAACAACCAGCTGCTGTTTCAGTTTGTATAACATGACGGCGGAAAAGAAGATCTCTGGTGGGCAAAGAATCACGAAGTAAACGTCAACCGAAGATAGTGACTTTGGACGGAGTGATTGTTTTCCAAAGCTTCACAAGAATGCGCTTCAAATTGCTTCCATCTGCTTCGGATACAGCAACAACAGTCTCGTTGCCAGGGAGAGCAACAATTTCGGTCAACAACTTGTAGCACGAGCTGACCGAAAACAGCTTCAAGACTTCCTGCAACCAGACCCAAGCATTGCGCCCCTCCCTTAAAGGGGAAACATCTTGTAAAATATTGTGTAATTCAGCAGCTTCTTCGGCACAAACCGGATCCTGAATAAGCATCCACGGTTCCTCCCAAAGCCAAAAGTCATCAGCCCACGAACCAATGTCATCTACCATGGCTGTTTTGAAGGAACAACCTGCATAAAGATTAGAAAAAACAGCACAAAGGGGTGAATTTCCAATCCAATGGTCCGTCCAAAAACGAGTGGATGCACCGTTGCCAAGCTTCCTTCTCAAACTCAAACGAAACCAGCCACGGTTGGGAAGAGAACTCTCCAAATTAAGCAAATCTCGCCACCAAATAGAACCAGCCGACCCCTTATTAAAAACCTCCACCGAACCATGAATGAAAGCTAAAGAAAAGTCGCTGTATTTAAACAGTAACAACTCCCTCCAACTCGCATCCTCTTCCACTAACATCCTCCACTTCCACTTGGATAATAGAGCCATGTTGAACAACTCTAAATTTTTAATGCCGAGGCCTCCCTCCTTCTTCAGACGACAAACCTTATCCCAAGCAATCCAATACATACCTCTATCACCTTCAATAATACCCCATAAGAAATCCCTTTGAATCTTGACCATGGAATTCAACACCAACTTTGGAGCTTTGTAGAAAGAAAAGAAATAAAGTGGAATGCTATTTAAAACTGAGTTGATAAGAGTGACCCGACCTCCAATAGATAAATAGCGACCCTTCCACGATACAAGTCTCTTCTGAAGCATATCAATCACCGGCTTCCAAGTGGCTGCCCTACGCGAATTAGCACCAACCGGGATCTCCAAAAACTTAAACGGAATGGATTCCGTTCTGCAATGAAGAAAAGTGGATGCCGTTGAAAGAAACTCATCCACCACATTAATACCGATAAGCTTACTCTTATTGAAATTTACCTTCAAACCGGATACAAGTTCAAAACTACTCAAAATAGACTTGATACTCCAAAGATTCTCCCTTGTAGCCTTCCCCATCATCATCGTGTCATCCGCAAATTGCATAATAGAAAACTTCAAATTATCATTAACAGCATAACCGTGAAAAGAACCAATCGCCACCGCTTGATTCACAAGAGCCGTCAAACCTTCGGCCACGATATGGAAAAGAAAAGGTGACAATGGATCCCCTTGTCTCAACCCCCTCTTTACCTTGAAATTTCTAGAAGGGCTACCATTAACTAGCACCGACATAGTACTAGAAGTAACACACGCTTCCAACCAAGTGATCCATCTTCTCGGGAATCCCATCTTATACTTCATATAAAATAAAAAATCCAATGATATTGAATCATAAGCCTTCTCGAAGTCCACCTTAAAAAATAAACATTCAGCCTTATTTCTCTTTGCATGGTTAACAAACACCACACCATCCAAAATTTGTCTACCGGACAAAAAAGCCGATTGACAATTAGAAATAATACTTGGAAGCACCCTCTTCAACCTACTAGCCAGAACCTTCACCAAGATCTTATAAAGACAAGCAATCAAACAAATAGGCCTGAACTCACCTAAACCTTGAGGGTTGTCGTTCTTTGGAATGAGAGCAATAAAAAATGCGGAGATAGCTTTAGGAAGAAAAGCTTTGGAATGAAAATCATTGAAAAAATCGACCACTTCTTGCTACAACAATTCCCAAAAAACTTTGATGAATCTCATATTATAACTGTCGGGACCCGGGCTCTTATCACGATCACAATTCCACACAGGCTTCCTTACTTCCGCGTGGGGCACTTGAGAAAAATCAAGCCCATCAAGATTGGGGCGAATATGACTTGGCTCCACGAAAGCATCCTCAAAATGCTTTCTAACAAAATCTTTCACCTCACTAACATCTTCAATCAAATCCCCACTATCCCTAAGAATCACTAGATTGCAACGCCTTCTTCTATGTTTCATTAAGGAATAGAAATATTTGGAATTCATATCCCCTTCTTTAATCCACTTAGCCCTTGATTTTTGAGATAAAATTGCCTCCTTTACCCGAATTTCTCTCCAAAAATTTACCGACACCTCTCTTCTATTCACAATTGCATCTCCAATCCTCCCCTCACTAAGAGATTTATCCCACGAATTAAGATCACTAACCAAAGATTCAATCTTTAAATCACGATAGCCAAAAACCTCCCTATTCCAACCTCTCAACTTCCCTTTGAGCAATTTCAGCTTTTCCTTGATGATAAAAGTTTTAGTACCCATAACATTGAAAGTCGCCCAACAATCATTGACAAAGGGAACAAAATCAACATGCTCAAATCACGCATTAAACACCCTGAACGGCTTTGGACCCCAAATCCTTCGAAGAACGAAATAACCAAATCGGACAATGATCTGATATATCTCTGTTACCTATCCACTGGCCTGAGATTCCCCATAAATCAATCAACCCATCTGACACTAGAAATCTATATAGTCTACTCATAGAAGCACCACTCCAACTGAACCATGAGAACTTCTTACCAGAAACCGGTACATCAACCAACTCCATATGAGATATGAAATTGTTAAAATCAGAAATATCAATGGCTGAACTCTCGCCCCATCTCCCTGCCCTTTCCTCCGAACACGACACCGCATTAAAGTCCCCTACAATGCACCATTCGCCTGTAGCTAAATTCTGCTTAAGATTCACCAACTCCAACCAAAGACGTCTCCTAGCCGAAGTGGAGCAAGGAGCATATACATTAATAATATGTATCATCATATTACTAAAAGCCACACTAACACCAACGAAACCTTCTCCCGCGAAAGAGGATACGACAGTCCACACATCATCCAGCCACGTACTTAGGATACCCCCTGATAATCCACTTGAAGGCTTAGAAATCAATTTAAACGAACGATTTCCCCACAAAATCCCCACCTCCATCTCCAAAAGAACCTCCCTCTTCGTTTCTTGAATGCAAATAAAATCAAACTTACCCGAGTTGACAAGATACGCTAACTGGCGACGTTTACCACAATCGCACCACTCGCAAATATTTAGAGATAGTAAATTCATTGAGCACACATGGTTTGCGCCCTCTTAGAAATCGAAGCCTCATCTCTACTTTCAGCAGCCTCAATCATATCAACATATGTATCGTCCAGCAAATTTCCTTGGATTCCCAATTTTTTGGCCTCGTCCCAAACCTGTTGAGCTACAGTTTTTCCTTGTAGAATCCAATACTTGTTATTACAATTTGCTATATCCGAACTAGAAATAGAACCATCACACAAAATAGTACCCGCCGAGAACAGAGATGAAGAAGTCTGCCTTGTGTTATTCGATTTAGTCAGCGCCTCTGCGAGTTCCCTTGTTGCTTTCTTCAGCTTGCCATCTTTCGGGTTGTGTCTTATACCCACACGAAGAAGCTTAAGTTGCTTCTTGGACCTAATCAGGTTGGGCCTCTCTTTGGTAGTTGAAGGGTGTTCTACATCTATAGCATCTGGGCTGGCGCACACAAGCTGAGCATCATTTCTAGTTGGGCCAGAAACGGATTGAATCAAATCCACAACTTCTGTAACACCCAGATATTTCTAGCTTGTAGAAATACCAAAGTGCACTAAATGGCATACATCAGAGTAACTTCTTGTTAATGAATATTGAACACAGACTATAAATTTTGATAATAAATATCAAATGGTTCTCAGAACCTTAATAACTTCCTGAAAATGCTTAAGTTTCATATCTTAAGACTTATACAATCCTGGTGTTCAATACCCAAAACATAAAGTAGCGGAAACGATTTTACAACTTATACAATGATAGTCATACAATCGATAGCATAAACTAGAAAAGCACAAAGGCCTAAATAGGAAATCAAGTCTCCAATGACTCCGTGAGTCGCACCGGCTAACCGTGCTTCGTCGCCTTTGCTTTCCCCTACTTCTCTGTATAAACCACAACATATAAAGGGTGAGATAAACATTATCTCAGTGAGTCCTATCGAGACCCCTTACTAACTCTAGCGGTTTATTAGACTTTATCTTTGAACTCGTGGCCCTCATAAGCAACCACGTGGACATATATTATTTTCATGTAACTTGTAGCCCTAATAAGCGACTACTCGTTAAATTAATTACTTTCTTGATGTAGCCCTGATAAGCAACTACACATCAAATTTTCATGAACTTAGCACAACACCTCAAGCCTACCTTAGCATGGTTATTTCTTTGGCTTTTGGTGAACCCATCACGCTAATCACTAGTGGGCAAAACATGTGGGCCTAGGATTTGGGGCTCATGACTTCCCCTACCCTAGTATGCTAATCTTGGAGGATCGTCACCCTCGATATACTCATATTATTACAAGTATACCATCTACCTTTCCCCGAGGGAAAGTAACTTGATTTCTTAACATGATTTGTATACACTCGCGTTCACTATAGTTCGGTTTTTCCAACATTCTTAACTTTCAAAACAGGGAATTTTATAGTTTGAATTACAACTCTGAATAGACCTTTCAATAAGCTTTAAAACGCAACTGAAAACACCTCAATCGGATTCCCGGATCAAAAGTTATTGCGAAAACAAAATCAGAAAAGTTTGCTGAAAATTTACACTGCGTCGCGACGCGAACAAGTTCCGTCGCGACGCGAAAAGTAACTGATAGATTTTTTGTTGCAAAACAGTGTTTGGTCGCGAGGCGACGGCCACAGGTCGCGACGCGACCGTTGGCAGTAGTGTTCAAAATGACTTTTCAAAATTCTGTTTTTGTTCCGTTTCGATTTCAATCCGATGCCGAGACATTTTAGAACTTCCATGACTTAAAAACAGACATTTCAACCAGCAATTCAGTCCATATTCCAGCGAAAGCATTAAAATCAGAAAATCAATAAAACATATATATTCACCGAAAAACCGTAAAAACGCCATTTTCCCGAAAACGGTCTTTGACCCGATTCTTTTCAAAACGAAACGCGAAACACCTTGATCCAGAGTCATGTACATTCAATATCGACAAAATATCCCTAAGCGAGTATAGAACTCACAGATTGCGATGAAAATCGCAAAACTCCTAGATACCGAGAATTCAACCGCTCCAAAAACCACGAACTCTCCTCGAATCTGCTCCAACAACGAACTTGGCTTTTCGATCACTTTGGACAGCAACTAAACCAGAACCACAGCTAATGAAATTCTTCCTTAACTACTCAACCGAACAATGTAGCTTGTGATTGAGTTTCCATAACTGAACCTTGAGTATCCTATGGGCTTAATGTTTGCTTCAATGCCTCAAAAGTGACATGCAAGGCAAGAAATCCAGTTTTGAACAACTTTGAGCTGTGTATTTCGAATTTGAGATTTGAGCTAGAGGGAGGAAAGGCTACTGAAATTCATATCATTGGAAAGAGGCAGAGGAATGGGAAAGATTGGTGCAAGGATCACCCACATGCATGAAGGTTTGGAGCTGGGCTTCTCTCTTCTTCTCCACACTCTCTCTCTCTCGACTTCTCCTCCTTCTTTCTCTATTCTGTTTCTGTTTTTCTTTAAATGAATTACTGTTTGTTGGGTTTTGCTTCATCTGGGTGTAATAGTTGGGATTTGACCAAAAAGCCCTTCAGCTATACACTCACTCATCCTATCTAACATATGGCTTAATATACTAAAATTAGCCTAACACTCCTCACACAAGTACTAACAAGTAATTAGATTAATAATTCACTTCTTGGTATAAGCCATAACTTATTAACCTAATACCTTATTTTAGTTATGCATGACTACAATTATTTATTTCAACATCACATAATTTAGTAGTTATGCTAATTAAATCGATTCGTGATAACCTCTTGTGCTAAATATTCCATTTAGTCAATAATTTACCTTAACCTCCTCGCTAACTTAAATAATTTAAATTAGCTAATTAGGGGATGTTACAACTTCCTTGGTACTAGATAATTGTGTTTCCTCCACATGGCTAGGCGCCGAATTCAAATCATGAAATTGGGTCCCACCAAACATAATTTGTTGATCAATACTACCTGAGGACAAAGAGTCCCTGAGAATCCTCCCATCATCATAACTATCATTAATGCATGCCTCCAAATCCTCTATAACAACTCTCCCTGAATTGCGCAAAGCCATTAATGCCTCATTGAACTTGCCCTCTTCCAATTCATCATCGCCGGACATTCCACCGGTGCCGGTGAACTTGTATCCAAAGGATTCTTCCTCAGAAGACGAAGAATCTGAATCTTCAGCTGCCTTATTATCGCTTCTGCTCCATTGAAGCGGCCCACACCAATCTTCAACAATTTTTATAGTAAATGGAACATTGTTAATAAACACCTGAACCACCCCTATTAATTGATTCCGTTTCATGAGTGCAAACCATAATCCGAGCCACGTCAAAGGACCTCTTCCTATGCGTATTATCATCAGCCGCAATGAAAGCACCGGCAAAGATAGAAATTTTAGTGAAGAAATCCGCGTTCCACGCGTGAACCGGAATCCCATAACAACGAAGCCACGTTACCCTTTCGGGTTCAACATCAGAAGGTTCCCATGGACGAACCCATTTGGACCACTGAAAAAGCCAATCCTTCGCATCCTCAATGAAGCCCTTAAAATCTTCATCATCCTTATCTCCTTCGAGAAGAACCAAGTTTGAGCCCATCGGTGTAGCTTTGATTGCAAAGACACCCCGTCTGATGAACTCATCTTGTATGGCGTAGGACTTCCCGGGAAAGATAACCTCGCCCACCATAGCTCGGGACAAATTCGAATCAATAGAGATATCGAAGACCAATCCCCTTTGCGCCCTTTCTCGCAACCCTTATCACTCCGGGGAGGTATCACTTCTTCTTTCTTCTTCCAAACCTGCTTGAGATTCGAAGGGCGAGGAATCACATGGTGAGGGCGTGATTCGCCTTGTTTCAAATCCCTTTGAAACCAAGGAAGGTTAACATGGATCTTCAAACCCTCCACAAACAAGTTGTCAAGCTTAATGGCCAATCTTTCCGGATCTTGGACATTATAGAACCGTACATGTTTGTTGATTTGTCTTGGCGGTAGGGGTGTCAAAAAAACCCGGACCCGTGGGTACCCGCGGGTAAAACCCGTCACGGGTCTGGGGCGGGTAGTTAAACGGGTACCCGCGGGCCAAATAAACGGGTATTTTGACTACCCGTCAATAAACGGGGCGGGTCCGAGTAGCGGGGTACCCGGACCCGCGGGTACCCGTACCCGTTAGTAAATCCATCACACAACTATTTTCTTCCTTTTTTTATCATCTATTGTTGTTGTTGTTTAATTGGATGTTTATTCACATTTTGTTGTATCTTTTATCCTAATATTTTGGATAATGTTTAGTTGTTATTTTTCAAGTTTCTATTATCATAATTTTAGTTTTTTTTATCTCAATTCATTAACAATTATATATTAATAAATAGTTGATACGATAAATGCATATCAAAAAGCGTAATTTTTTTATATAAATGAATCAAAAAAATAGTGTTAAAAAAACTAATTTTCTATGGTATTTCAAATTTTATTTTTAAAAGTTTTTTATTTATTAATTTACAAATATCCGCGGGTACCCGTTTAAAAAAATATTCGTTTAAAACCCGTTAAACGGGTACCCGCGCAGGTCCGGGGCCTATTTATAATAAACGGGGCGGGTTCGGGTAGTGAGATACCCGTGCCCTGCCCCGCCCCGTTGGCATTCCTACTTGGCGGTGGTGTTGCAATCTTATAGGTGCTGGGTAATATTACGTTGGAGTACGACAAGTTAATTGATGATAGAGGTTTGTGTATGTGGTAGTCAGAAAATGAATTGAAATTGGGATTTTTGTGAGCGACACAATTCAACAGCCAAAGCCGAAGGAGACGGTGATCAAGCATATGTTAACATAACGTAGGTGAGGGGTTCCAATTGCACCGCTTGTTGTCTCGTTTACCCATTTTCATTATTGATTTTTCCCAAACCCAATCTTTCTCCTAACCACACTCTCTCTCATCATTCCCAAACCGTGACTCACCAGTCACCACCCCTTATTTCTCTCTCAAGATCTCCCTAATTTTTCTTAACTACTCACTCATTTATCTCACAAACTTGAAACCACTGGCGGATCTTAGTTAGGGCCTAGGTGGGCCACGGCCCACCCCAAAAAAAAAATTGTGAGATTACTATAATACCCCTATTTTTAATCATAATTACTAAATATATAAATGTTTTGCGCTTATATAAGTGAATTATTAGCGTAGTCTAATGGCAAAGTCTCTTTCTACTAAGCAAATGGTTTTGGTTTCATTTCTTGCTGCTGCCGTTTTGATTTTTTCTTTCTTATATGTTAGAATTTATTTCATTTTTTAATGGGCAATACAAGAGAGAAATAAAATACTAAAAACTTATGAAAGTGCCTGCAAAAGGATCGATCCCCCTTGCAAGAGCTACTGTAACATCCCCTAATTAGCTAATTAGATTTAATTAAATTAGCAAAAGGTTAAGTTGATTAATTAGCATAAATTATTTAATCATGTGATGTTGGAAATTAATCAAGATATAGTCTTGCATAATTAGAATATTATATTAAAGTTAGTAAGTTAGGGTATTATGATGATAAGGGTAATTAAGGAATGATTTTAGAGAGGAAGGGCATTTTGGTCATTACCCATGTTAAATGAACTTAGTTGACCAAAGGCAAAACAAAAACACAACATATAAGACCCCATTTCAGTTTCAGCTGAAAAAGAAAACCTGAAACAAGAGAGGGAGAGAAGGAGAGGGGCGCAAGGAAGAAGAGAGGGAGAGGAGAGGAGAACCAGATTTTCTGAGTGCATGTCCCACATAATTCCATCATCCAAATCAGATTTTCCTCCTCTATCTCCTGATATAAACACCATCACCATCACAGCTCCCAATCCCTTTTCACCATTTCTAAGTGCTAGAGCTCCATCTTTGTAAAAGTGAGAGTTTCAGTCATGCATGTTGGCTTGAACAACTGTGAAACCAAATTCAGCACCTGTACCACGAAATAGAGCAGCTACGAGAAGGATTGAGTTGCTGGGTTCGAGTCTTAGGTCCTTGAAAAGTTCGGGTTCAGTTTTGGAGACGGTTCGTGAGGCTATTCGAACGCATCAGCTGCTAGATTCGTCGTTTGAGTGATTTTCATCACTTCGGGTGAGTTCTATAACTCGCTTAGCGAATGCATGTGTTTTCTGAGTCTTTACTTTTCGAAAACTCTTGTCACGCGTTTCTGGTAACGAAAGGAAACTATTCGAAAACCGTTCTCTCAAAAAGGGTTGTGACTTAAATCATAAATTGTTTGATTGATTGTTGGATTGATTGGGAATTGCTATAATATATTGTTTCAATGTGTGTTTGAGTTTGGGTCTCGATCGGAAGAGATTTTGGAATCGGAACGGAATGGGAAAAACTCATGAAAAGTCTGTTTTTTGGAAAACTGATAGAGACGCACGAATCGTGTGCCTCTGAGCACGGGTCGTGCGCCTCCATCTGATACTACAAGAACTGGATTTTTAAACACGCACGGATCGTGCGCTTAGTCGCACGGGTCGTGCGTATGTTTCTTGAACTTTCTACAATTTCATTGGATAACGCCCGGATCGTGCGCTTAGTCGCACGGGTCGTGCGTATCTTTCTGGAAATCTTCTACGAGTTGTTCAACAACGCACGGGTCGTGCGCCTACACGCACGGGTCGTGCGCCTACACGCACGGGTCGTGTGAGACTTTCTGATCTTCAAATTCAAAGTACCTTTTTATCCATTCCAAAGGAT
Source organism: Astragalus membranaceus (assembly GCA_039519185.1). Taxonomy (NCBI): domain Eukaryota; kingdom Viridiplantae; phylum Streptophyta; class Magnoliopsida; order Fabales; family Fabaceae; genus Astragalus; species Astragalus membranaceus. Next base: position 63,571,770 of record CM076846.1, on the reverse strand, counting down.
TCCAATCCTCTTCTAATCCATTCCCCATGGTACCCCAATAATGTAAAGATTGATATCATGGAGTTATTCATGTTGATAGAAAGCTTGTGTGTTATGAATGTGACGAAAACCGTACTTAGAGAACGCGTGAGAACACAAGTCAAGAAATGTTAACGGACCTTGAGTCCAATCATGTTACGATAACGAACTTTAAGTTCATCATGTCATGTAAGCTAATTGATTGTAAGTCTATAAAGACATGAAAACTCTCAATTCATGTAAACACAAATCAAGTTACTTTCCCTCGGGGAAAGGTAGATGGTATACCTTATGTATATCGAGGATGACGATCCTCCAGTTATTAGCATACCTAGTGGAGGGGAGTCATGAATCCAAAGCTAGGACCCTAGCATTATTCGAATAGAATTTCGGATTGGGGTTTCCGTAGATATTGGGCAATCAAGATTGTCTAGCATTATATCTCGGGTTGTGCTAAGTTCATGTTAAAATATGATCCGTAGTTGCTTATTAGGGCTACATTAGGAAAATCAGAAATGTAACAAGTAGTCGCTTATTAGGGCTACAAGTTACGAGTAAACATCATGTATTCACGTGGTCGCTTAGTCGGGCAACGAGTTCAGATTCAAATATAACAAACCGTTAGAGTTGGTCAGGGGTCTCGATAGGACTCACTGAGATAATGTTTATCTCACCCTTCATATTTGTGGTTTTTACAGAGAAACAGGGGAAGGCAAAGGCGACAAAGCACGGTTAGCGGGTGTGACTCGAGGAGTCCGGAAATCTATGTTTCTTGTTTTAGGCCCTTGCCCTTCTATAGTACTTTTGTTATCAGTTGTATAACTATCATGTATAAGTTATAAATCGTTTCCGCTGCTTTATGTTTTGAGTATTGAACACCAGGATTATGTACAAGTCTTAAGTTTTGAACTTAAGCATTTTCAGGAAGTTTGGGAGGTTCAGAGAACCATTTGATGTGTATTATCTTCAGTTTTAGATGTGTTCAATATTTCAATAACAGGAAGTTACTCTGATGTATGCCATTTGGTGCATTTCGGTGATTCTATATGATAGAATTTATCGGGGTGTTACAACTACAAACTACACTTATTTGCCAATAGGCTACAATTTTGTAGTTGTTCAAAACTAACAATGTTAATATACACACATGCATATAATACTTCTTATATTTATTCATATTTTCAATATTCTCTAATAACATTTTTTTTTCACATTTCTTATATTAGAATTATAAATTATGATCAATCGATCGGTTGATAATTTTTGAATTTTTTTTCCAGCATTTTAAAATAAAAATTAAATTAATTTAACATTATCCTTTTACAAATAACTTCAATTGCTATGTGAATCACTTTTTAGTCATTTAATTTTATTTATAAATAATCCTTAATTTATATTTATCAATTTTAATTGTATTTTCCTCACAACTAGTGGACTAATGTTAAGGCTATGATGGTGACTATGGGTACTCCCCAGACTTGGGAGCATTTCAGGCAAGTGTTTTTGGAGCAGTTCTTTCCAACGGCAATCAGGTTCGAAAAGGAGAATGAGTTTTTAACTCTCACTCAAGGAAGTCTAACGGTGGGTCAGTACTCCGCCAAGTTTGAAGAGTTGTATCAATTCTTCGGTTTGGCTGGCTATGCCCCTAATGACAAGTGGAAGACCGATAGGTACAAGTATGGGTTAAGGGAAGACATTGCTCAGAGTCTAAGTTCCTTTCCATATACCAATTATGCGGCCATGGTTCAGCAAGCTCATATAGCCGAAAGTGATTTGAAGAGGTTGTATGCAAGTAGGAAAGTATTCAATCAAAGTAAGAAGAATGTTGGATCATCCAACAATCAAATGGGTCCTAGGTACAACTCCAACAAAGGGAAGCAGATTCAGTCGTCCAATTCACCGAGGTTCAGTGCATGCTCCAACTGTGGAAGGTACCTACCAGGGTAAGTGTCAAGTGGGATCGACTCAGTGCTACTACTGCAAGAAGGAGGGACATTATGCTGCTAATTGCCCAAAGAAGAGAGGTCAGGAAGATGGTTCCACTACAACGCACGACAGAGTTTACTCCTTGGACGCCCAGAAGGTCACACCGTCAGATAATCTACTAAGGGGTATGGGATCTCTTTTCAATAACTCCGTTAGCATTTTATATGATTCGGGTGCGACCCATTGTTTTATATCTCAAGTTTGTGTTGAACGGTTGGGATTGGCTTTAACTCCTTTGCCTCAACCAATTTCCATTAAGACTGCTGCTGAAAGTAGTATTCAGACCCAGGCGATATGTGAAAATTGTCTTCTATCCATTGGAGACAGGAATTTTGTGGTAGACTTCATTTGTTTACCAATGAAGGGCATGGACGTCGTCCTAGGAATGAGTTGGATGACGGCCAACCATGTGACTATAGATTGCTTCCATCGAACTATCGGTTTCGCCTCCGAGTCAGTAGGGCTACAACCGCCCAATTCTGAAGCTGTTATTTCTTTCACTTCGGCCAGTAACTATCTGTTCCAAGGCGCAGAAGCTTATGTCATGATGCTGTCTGCATCCACTGAGACAGGTCAGGATTTATCTTCTGTGCAAGTTGTTAATGAATTTCTTGATGTGTTTCCCGATGAAGTTCCTTCATTTCCTCCGGATCGTGAGGTGGAATTTTCTATAGAGTTGGTTCTAGGCACTGGACCTATTTCTATAGCCCCGTATAGAATGTCGCCATTAGAGTTGAGGGAATTGAAAGTTCAACTGGAAGAGCTAATTTCCAAGCGGTTCATCCGGCCGAGTGCCTCACCATGGGGTGCTCCAGTGTTGCTTGTCAAGAAGAAGGATGGAAGTATGAGATTGTGTATCGATTATCGTCAGTTAAATAAGGTGACTGTCAAGAACAAGTACCCTCTACCTGATAATTGATGATTTGCTAGATCAGTTGAGGGGAGCTTCTGTATTTTCAAAAATCGATTTGAGGTCCGGCTATCACCAAATCAGGGTTCGAGCTTTGGACGTCCCGAAGACCGCTTTCCGTACGAGGTATGGACACTATGAATTCGTAGTGATGCCCTTCGGTTTAACAAATGCTCCAGCCGTATTCATGGATTATATGAATCGGATTTTTAATCCCTATCTGGATCAGTTTGTGGTAGTGTTCATCGATGATATCTTGGTGTTCTCTAAAACAATTGAGGAGCATGTGCAACATCTCCGAATTGTTCTGAACGTACTCCGAGAGAAGAAGTTGTATGCTAAGCCGTCCAAATGTGATTTTTGGATGCCCGAAGTTAAGTTTCTGGGCCATGTGATATCTAGGGTTGGTGTTGCAGTGGATCCCAGTAAGATTGAAGCTGTGGTAGACTGGGAACATCCGTCTACAGTTACTGAGGTAAGAAGTTTCTTGGGATTAGCTGGGTATTATCGAAGATTCATTCAAGGATTTTCCCAGCTGGTTCTTCCACTCACTCGGTTAACTCGCAAGGGTCAGCCGTTTGTTTGGGACTCAGACTGTGAAAATTGTTTCACGGAATTGAAGGGTCGTTTGACTTCTGCACCCATTCTGATTCTTCCAGATCCGTCCGTAGGATTCCAAATCTATTGCGACGCCTCTGGTAAGGGTTTGGGATGTGTTCTGATGCAGAATCAACAAGTAGTTGCCTATGCCTCCATACAGTTGAAGCCGCATGAAGAGAATTACCCAACTCATGATTTAGAGTTTGCGGCGATTGTGTTTGCCCTAAAGATTTGGAGACATTACCTGTATGGGTCTCGTTTCGAAGTCTTTAGTGACCACAAGAGTCTTAAGTATTTGTTTGACCAAAAGGAGCTGAACAATAGACAGAGGAGATGGGTAGAATTCTTGAAGGATTACGATTTTGAATTGAAGTACCATCCTGGTAAGGCTAATGTTGTGGCCGATGCTTTAAGTAGAGAGTCTATCCATACTGCAGAGTTAATGATCCACGAAATGTCCTTGTTGGAATCGTTCAGAGTTAGCTGCTGCAAAACGAATCCTAAGATATGTCAAAGGCACTATGGCATATGGAATACTGTTGCCCAGTAAATGCAGAGACAATGAGAAATGTCTCTATGGCTTCACTGATGCAGATTGGGGAGGTGACAAATCTGATCGAAAGAGCACTGCTGGCTCGGTGTTTCTGCATGGTACAGGTCCCGTCTCATGGAGTTCAAAGAAGGAATCGGTTGTGGAATTGTCCTCATGCGAAGCTGAGTATATTGCAGCTTCAATGGGAGCCTGTCAAGAAATCTGGCTAGACAATTTGATGCAAGAACTGATGATCAAGAAGGAAGGTGCTGTGGAGCTATATGTGGATAACAAATCTGTAATTAGCTTGGCCAAACATCCAGTGGCACATGGAAGGTCGAAACACATCGAGACACGCTATCATTTCTTAAGAGACAAAGTCACAAAAGGAAGGCTGAAGATGAGCTACTGCAGATCAGATATGCAGGCAACCGATTTGTTCACCAAGGCAGTGAAGGCAGAGACATTCAAAAGGCTAAGGAGCATGCTGAATGTGGTTGATTGTAATAAGTTTACTTAGATAGATTTTGCTGTATTTTGTTGTTTGTTTGTGATAGAAACTAGCTTAAGGGGGTGTGTTAAATAAGTAAGCTAGTTCGACTGTCTAGTTCGACTATATTAAATTAGGCTAGTTTGACTAAGCTAGGTTCGACAAGTAAGCTAGTTCGACTTTCAGAACTGAGCTGTCGAAAGATAGTTTGTTTGTGTCGAAGTTTCACTTTGATTTAATTGTATGCTTTCCATTAGTTGCTGACTCAACATGATGACATGGACTGAGTATATAAGTAACATTCACAGTGATACATAATAGAATAGTGCATATTCAGTTTTTCAGTGTAACTGAATTCTGTTACTCTCTCTCTCTCTCTTGTGTGCGTGTGTGATGAGTGTAGTGACTCAAAACTTCCAACAGATGGATGGTAATGCTAGTTGGAGAGGGTTATTATCTCATAGATATGATGATTTTTTTTCCTTTTTGCTAAACGACGGGTGGGAAGAAGGATTCTCTATGGTGGCAAGATCTTTTTTATGTGGGTGATGATGTATTTGAAAATGGGTGGTTTAATGGTTGTGTTAGAAGAGGTTTGGGGGAAGGCAAATGAGTGAATTTTTGGAATCATCATTGGCTAGGCCATCAACCTTTGCACTTGGTGTTCCCTCTCTTGTATGCAGATTGCGATGACAAAAATATGATGGTGGCAGCTGCTGGGAATTGGATTTATAATCAGTGTCAGTGGCTCTTTCATTTGCGAAACAATTTCGGCCAGATTTGTTTTGAGGAGAAGTTATTGCGCGATATTTTGTAGGATGTATCACCTGACCGTGGAAAGCAAGATAGTTGGAGTTGGATTTTAGAATCCCACAAATCGTTTTCAGTTAGATCCTGTTATCAATTTCTGAATCAGTTTCGGGTGGTAGCTGATACAGTATCAGACATTGGCGATGTCTGTTCTGATATGTGGAAAATAGCAATATCCTCAAGAATTATTATCTTTTGTTGGAGAATGTTTTCTAACGCTTCCCCGACGCATGACCATGCTATTTTCTCGTCATGTTATTGAGACTGAAGCTGTTGTTGTTTGTCTGTTTTGCAAGTAGGACCGTGCAAACTGGCTGTAGTTGTTCTTTAATTGCGGCCTGGCAACATAGGTGTGGGAAAAGGTTGGAGTTTGGCTTGGTATGCAGTATCAACATTGCACTAGCAGTATTGTCGGCCAGTGTTTTCGGGAAAGAAGGCTGATAAGGCAAGGTATGTCATTTGGTTAGCCACTTGTTAGTGCATTTGGATTGCAAGGAATAATTTGATTTTTAACGGGGAGAACCAATTGTAGACTCCATTGTAACTTACATTAAATGTTTATCTTGAAGCTGGTTTTTTTATGGGGTAGGTAGACGATCTAGCTATTCTGCTTCATCTTGGTGACATAATGCCTTGTGTATAAACAATTTGTAATTTGCAGTTTTGAGCACTCTTGTATCAATGAATTATTGCTTATTGATAAGAAAAAAAAGATAATTATATCATTTATGAACCTAATACTATAATAATGAAACTCTCTCTTTTAACTAGGTCACTTTGGTTCATCTGAAAATATTTTCATTGTTTTATTTTTGACATAAAAATATTTTCATTGGCAATGGTAAAACATGTTTCTCATTTTTATCGTTCTTTTGTTTTCTAGGCGCGAAACAATTGAAGAAAGCACGAAAATCACGCCCAGAGAGGCGATAACATTGCGAATCCTCCAATCAGTCCGCATCGGGTGTTTTCGTAAAATAAAGCAAAGTAAAAACTAAAAGACAAACTCAAGAAACCCACGGAAATCAACCCCAAGAGGGACATAACATCACGAATTCTCCAAGTGCAGAGATAAAAAAAAGGCTTTAATTCTTTAAAAAGATAAAACAGATAAGAGTGTTGCACTCAGTTGTCGAAAAGTAACTGCATTGGCTCAAACATACATTGTTCACCACTGTTGCCAGAGGTCCTGTGTGGTCGAATGTGTAAGGCGTAATGGGTTACTAGATGGTATGAAATCACCCTGAGTACATTGATTGAACTACTATTTATAGGCTACTGTAATACCCTAATTTTGTCCGATCAAAAATGAGAGATTTTTTTTTTAATAAAAATAATAATCAGTTTTATTTTCATGTTGTTGCACCCCGAAAAATCCCATTTGGACTTCTCAATGTACAACGTGGGAAAAGTTTGGAGCCGCCACCAATATTTTAATTTTTGGACCAAAACATTGAAAAAAGGTCCTTTTGAAAAAGGCGGGTGGTCTTTGAAAAACTAGAGACATGGGTTCGGGGGTCGATTACGCGTGAGGAATGTATTAGCACCTCACATGTCCTTTCTACCGAAAGGGAACCTCTAACTAAAGTATGTGGTTTCAATGTTTGATTTGGAAAATACCTAAGTTTGCCTATTTATTCCTTTGTTGAAAGATGCATTGAAAAGGATTTAACGAAAACCCTATTTATTATGGAAAAAGGAGAAAAAGAGCTTTTTAGAAAAAGGGCTTGACGGGACATGCCCGCTCCTACGTATCTCCCGGTGCGATGGAGAACTCAAAGCTACGTAGTTCTTCTTTTGGTTTTGAAAAGGTTTTCGAAGTAGGACGAGCATTAGCGAATGATTAAACTAACAAAGGTTATGGGTAATCATCGCTAAGTACTCATGTGAAATTGAAGAGCGTTCATAGAGATCAAACTAACAAAGGTTATGGGTGACCTCCACTACTTGCTTATTTTGTTTATTGAGAATGCTTTGAAAATTAATTGGTTTGGAAAAGAGTCTTTAGAAAATAAATAAATCATTTTCAATTGAATTCTATGTCCAAAACCAAATGCAAAAATGAATGAATGAAGTTCAAACATATTCAACTAGTCAAACAATCATGAACATGTTGATCATCAACTAAGATTAAGCATGCCAATATAATCAAGAGGTTTAATTGTCAAAGATGCAAGGCAAAGTTCTCAAACAATTGTGCTTGTGTGTGAAGGGGAATTGCTACACAAGTTGGAGGCAATTTCGAGAGGGGCACATATGCCTCTATGCTACACTTGTTGGTAGTCTTATAAGGGCACGTGATTGTGTAAAAGGGGTTTGTGCACAATTAAGTCAAGACATTCAAATGGCATCAAGAACGAAGGAATACAATTGATCATAGGCATAGAGTATTCTAGGTTAGGTGAATGAACATGTGAGCAATGATGCATGATTAGGCAAGCATGTGAATGCATGAGCATACAAGAATGAATGCATAGAACTTTATTTATGAATGGATGGCATACAAGGATGCATAAGAGGATGCAAGAGATATAAGCATATGAGGATGCATGAGAGTGTCATATAAACTAAATATGAATGAAGATGCATGAATGTGAAAATGTTTTGGGTATTTTTGCAAGTTGATAAGTTGTAAAACTTTAAGTAAGAAGTTAGTGAAAAGTAAAGTAAAAATGCATGAGGTAAATGGTAATTATTTAATGAGATGGTAAAGTAAAAATGCATAAAGTAAAAATGCATGAAGTGAATGGTAATTATTTAATGAGATGGTAAAGTAAAAATGCATGAAGTGAATGGGAAGTGGTAAAATCTTTTTATGTTTTAGTAAAAAGTTAATGAATGGTAAAGTAAAAAGTAAGTGAGTGGTTAAAACCAAAGTAGTAAAATATTTTTATGTTTTGGTAAAAAGTTAATGAATGGTAAAGTAAAAAGTAAGTGGGTGGTTAAAACCAAAGTAGTAAAATATTTTTATGTTTTGGTAAAAAGTTAATGAGTGGTAAAGTAAAAAGGTAAAAAGTAAATAAACACTAAAACCAAGTTGAATCCTATAGAGCAATCCTCTCACTTTGAGAAAAGTGCACTAGGCACTAGTGAGAATCAACTTGCCTATCATCAACAATGAGCAACAAGCAAACTAAAATGCAAAGATTAACTAAACACAACAAATAAGTTGAATCACCTAGAGCAATCCTCTCACTTTGAGAAAAGTGCACTAGGCACTAGTGGGAATCAACTTGCCTATCATCAACAATTTACAACAAGCAAACTAAGACACAAAAATGAATGGACACATAAACTAAATTGAGTCATTTCTAGCAATCTTCACCACTTAGGTCAAGGTGCACTAGGCACTAGTGGGAATCATATTGCTAAATCATCAAACAACAAAGGTAACATTTAACACTAAGATGAAATACTAGTAACAAGATTAAACATCACCAAACAAAGAACAACAACAAAATGAACTTGAAAATATTTTTAGATCTATAAGCATGTGAACCAAGGGAAACATAGATCCACATTTTATTTAATAAAGAAAACACCAAAATTAACACAAAGAAACATAGATCTATTTTTTGCAAGGATTTATATGATTAAGCAAAGAAGTGCAACAAAATCACATCAACCCTAATTTTTCATGATATGCGAAATGCTTAAACAACAAATTTGTGTATGAAATCTAGTGCAAAAATATGTAAAGATGCAAGGGAAATTATTCAAGTAGAAGAACAACTCCTTCAAGGCCAAGGACCCATCTCAAACACCCAAAGCTCCCTAAGTCTTTGTCAAAATGTTTGAAATGGATCCTCAAAGCAAACAACAATCAAGAAGGAGTTTGGAGTAGAGGAGAAATTATGCAAGAAAATTAAATATGAGGTGCAAAGCTTCAAGGATTACCTCAAAACTACAATGAAATGAAGAAGGAGATGATAAGCTCAAAAATCACTAGCTCTTAGCAATTTGATGATGCAACCTTGAAGAGAATGGAAGGAAAGATGGTGATCTAACAAGAAATGGAGGATTTGGTGGTTGATTTTTGAAGGGAATATGTGGAAGAGGGGAGGAAGGGGCTACGGCCTTGATGAGGGAAGGAGAGGGAGAGGAGGTGTGCTAGGGTTTTTGTGTAGGAGAGAATGAGCAAAAAGAGAAGAGGCTTTAGGTGTGGGAATGAGGGAGTATTTATAGGATGAAACTAGGTCTAAGGGTAGTTTAGTCTTTGGCTTTGAGAGGTGCACTAGGATTAGACTTTAAATTTGAATGGAGGGTGGAGATGCATCATCACATGGATTAGGGGCAATTAGAAAGCACAAAGTGAGGAGAGAGAGGGCTGAGGGGTGTAGCTTAATGAGGTGGGTGAAGGATAAGTTTAATTACAAAAATGTATTTTCTCATGAAGCATATTACAAGAGTGCCATTTTAATTCAAATGAAGGGTGAGGATTGCATTTAACACTTGAATGGAAGGCCATGATTTAAACACAATTTGCAATCAATAAAATAAACCAAAAATGGGGAAAAAGGGGCTGGAATTCGCAGCCAAAGGATAATAGAGAGAGAGTAATTGCAAGTTGTCATTGTACTATTTGCCTCCCACTACCTCTCTAATTATCCTTTCTTTTTCTTGATTTTTTTTCTAGATAATTCTTCATTAATCTTACCATTTTGGGCCTCATCCTATGATTCAATGATTGGGCTCTGAATTTTATGATCTCACCAATCCCAAAATTGATTCATTGACCCTACCTCAAATGAAATGACCATTTTGCCCTTTTGTTCAAAAACCGAATTTCATGCCAAAAATACTCCTATGATGCATAAAAAAAATGCACAACTCCACTCACTTGGACTCACATAAATTCCTCAAGAGATGCGTAATGGTTTTTTACCGAGAAATTATTTATTTTAGTGAAATGACCAAAATGCCCTTTTGGTCCCAAAAACCCTAATTTTGCTCCAAACTTCATTTCCACTCTAAGAATGATCCTGAGACCCTTTGGATGACTCTAAAACTCTAGAAATGCATGCATGATGAGAAAATAAGTCTTTTTGGCGAAATTACCAAAATACCCTTTGAACTAGGAAAAACCCTAGAAACCTTAGAAATGCTCTAAAGTGCTCTAAAATGCCATGCAATGCTTTTCTAACCCTAAAATGCATTCTGAAACTTCTAAGATGCAAGCATGATACTCTTCCTAACCTCTAGGATGAATGCTAAGACTTGATTTATTTTTGATTGAAAATTAGGGTTTTGACCTAAGCCGGACAAAATTGGGGTATGACAGCTGCCCCTCTTTATCTGAATTTTAACGAGGAATATGAATTGGCCGAAACATATTCCGAGGCAAAATGAAGATAAAGAATTCAGAAATTATACTGATTTTGTCTACTTAGGGAAACACGAATTTTCCTCTTTTCTTTTTCTATTTATTTATTTTTTTAAAAAGAGGGGCTTGAGAACAAACGGGGAACGGTTAACAACGTATTAACCGAGAGAAAGAAAATGACGGACCACTCGGGATCTGAAGGAGCACTAAGGCTCTGAAGGACCACTCAGGGTCTGAAGGAGCACTAAGGCTCTGAAGGACCACTCAGGGTCTGAAGGAGCACTAAGGCTCTGAAGGACCACTCAGGGTCTGAAGGACCACTCGGGGTCTGGAAGGCTTCCTAGGCCTTAATTGAAGGACCATCGTGGTCTGAAGGAGCGCTACTAGCTATGGTACTAGTAAAACGGTCTGAGGGGGGCCTTTGCATTCGAGCGGCCATGATGGGTCAAGATCAGATCCGGAACTGATATGTTGACCATGAAGGACGTCCACTGTGTCTTAGGCTGACACAACTAGTCTGAAGGACCACTCGGGGTCTGAAGGACTTACCTGCAGCTCGAATACGAGGTGAAGTCTGCTTTTGAAGGGACACTTGGGTCCTGAAGGGATTCACGAATCCTGTTGATTGATTGATTGAAATGACCAATGCTGCCGCACTGGATTGAGGTACCTGCATACGCCAGTTGATGCAAGGAATAGTGCATGGAGTATGGGTGCATGTTATGCAAGGGCATGTTATGCATGTGCATGCAATGCTATGATTTTGGTGTAATGATGAATGTGATGAATGCACAAGATGCGGTCATGCCAATGTAATGCAGATGTATGCTATATAGATGCATGTGACGCTGATGCATACAATGCTGGATGCTTTTGATATTTATGAAATGCGGGCATGCAAATGCAATGTTTTAATGTTTTGAGAGTTGTGAAATGCTTTGGTTTATTGACTTGACATCAGTCTGATTTAAGGACCACAACGGGTTTGGTTTATGGGCCGACAAGCCTGGTTTATGGAGCAATATGTGTCTGCATATTGGTCTGATTTATGGACCCCAAAGGTCTGGTTTAAGGACACGAAGGTCTGGTGTATGGACTGCAATGATCTGGTTTAAGGACACAAATGTCTGGTTTATGGATCGCAATGATCTGGTTTAAGGAGCAATATGTGTCTGCATATTGGTCTGATTTATGGACCCCAAAGGTCTGGTTTAAGGACACGAAGGTCTGGTTTATGGACCGCAATGATCTGGTTTAAGGACACAAAGGTCTGGTTTATGGATCGCAATGATCTGGTTTAAGGAGCAATATGTGTCTGCATATTGGTCTGATTTATGGACCCCAAAGGTCTGGTTTAAGGACACGAAGGTCTGGTTTATGGATCGCAATGATCTGGTTTAAGGACACAAAGGTCTGGTTTATGGATCGCAATGATCTGGTTTAAGGGCCGACATGCCTGAGTTATGGAGCAATATGTGTCTGCATATTGGTCTGGTTTATGGACCCCAAAGGTCTGGTTTAAGGACACAAAGGCCTGGTTTGACCTAATGGTTTGTGGTATTTCGGTGCAAGTGTATGCAATGGAAGACCTCACTTTGTTTTTTCTATTAGATGCATGACGCAAATGCAATGCTTTGATGCAAGATTTTTTTTCTTTTCCTTTTATGAAATGCAAACATTAAGATGATGCAAATGAAATGTTTGAGTCCGACTGTTATGGTACATGTGGCAATAATATGAAATGGTTGATTGGGAAACATAGGCATTTTGGATGGTACGCGATAAATGCATGTAATGCGAATGCAAATGAGATATTTGGATGCAAATGTTATGATTGTTATTTTCTTTTCCTTTCTCCTATGATGAATGCAAATGCAAATGTCTGAATTTCTCTTTTCTTATTATTATTTCCTATGTCTGAGGAATGTATGATTTTTGCATGATGAATGCAATGCATGATTGTGTTTGTTTATTGCTTTTTTGCTTATTATATTGTTTTTATTTTTGCTGGTTCAGCCAACCCGCGACACTCCTTACACGAGACTGAGGAACCTGTTGGAATTGCGGAGTTCATGAGCCGAGTGCATGTTGGTCTTGACTTTGCTAGTTTGAAGCAATCGTGGGTGCAATCGCTTTCTCTTGCATGGTTAACTGGTTTTGGGGAATTGCTTTCTCCCGGGACTCTTAAGAATCTCGTAATGATTTGCAATGCCCTATGATGTATGCACATGTTTTACAGTTCAGGACCATCATCATCATAAAACGTTTATTTTGAGCAGAAAAAGCAGAAAATAAAAGAGTGAACAGATACGAGAAATTTGAACTTTATTAATGCGGAAACCGGTCGCACAAGAAGTTACGCCGATTGTTTATTGCATTTGAAAGTTTGAACTATAAAAAGACACGAAAAAGAGAGAAACTGAATTCTGACTGTCCGTCTCTGTGGAACAGTGCCAAACATCTATGTCCTTGACCTTGATCACTCCCTCATCCAAGCTTGTAGGAGAGCTGTATGCCTTTCTTTACTTTTCATGCCTAAGTTTTCAGACCCTAATTTTTGCCTGGATCGCCCTTTGCGGGTTTTCAATCCACCGGGTCGCTCTGATTTTGCCTAGGCCGCCCTTTGTGGGTTTTCAACCTAGCGAGCTAATTCTTACTTGGCTTGTCTTTCTCTTTTTTCTCTATTTCTTTCAGACATAATACTTCTTCACTTGATCTGAATTGACTGGATTCCTGAGATCTTCGCCGTCTATGTTTATGAGTATCGGCGCTCCTCTGGAAAAAGCTTTCTTGACTTCATATGGACCGTCATAAATGGGTATCAACTTCCCACGGAGTCAGTCTGGATAGGTAGGATCTTTTTGAGTACGAGGTCTCCTTCGCCGAATTCTCGAAGACGGACTTTCCAGCCGAAAGCTGCCTTCATCTTTTGTTGGTACAACTGGCCATGGCGCAGGGCAGCACTTCTTTTCTCTCTAGTGAGATTCAGTTGATCTAGACGAGCTTGGACCTCTTTTGCTTCTTCTAACTTGGCCTCCATGACTACTCGTGGAGAGGGTATTTCAACCTTGATGAGAAGAATTGCTTCTGACCCATACACTAGAGAAAAAAAAAAGGGGTTGCCCCTGTATGATTTCATGAATGTGAGTGTGACAAGGGATGAGATAGGTGTAGGGTCAATTTCCCCAGTTGTAGGAGGGGTGAAGAGCGACAGGATTGCCCCACTTGGCATATTATAAACAAATTTATTTGTCCTAGAGTTAAAACTTTGAGAAAACAACAGCAATCGATCATTGATCAGAATGGACTTTTCGGGACTGTTGTGTTTTGTGGAGAAGGGATGACTGAGCTTGTCGGAGTGTTTGGGGTTGATGGGAGGATGGGTCTTATTCAGCGTTGGCTGATGATCGATGGTTTATGATGGTTAACTGGCTTGATGAGGTATTAGGAAGTTTTATTCCTGGCTAAGGGTCTGTGGAGGGCGGGTTATCGCGGTCAAAAGGAGAGTGTTTGCGGTTTATGAGAGGTATAGGAATGATACAGTGTTTGAAGGTTTATTAAGAGGTATGGGAATGATACAGTGTTTGAAGGTTTATTGAGACGAGGATCTCTTGGGTTTTGTGGTAACACGTATCAACTCACTACTTACATTTCTATTGTATTTTTCTTTTGATTTTGGGATTTTCCCTTTTTGAATTTTTTTTTTTTTTTGAGCTTGGGTGAACTGATAAAGAACGATGCACTGTTTTTTTTTTTTTTTTTGGTGATCCTTGTCTAAGGTGACTTTTGGATTTTTGGTTTCTTTTTTTTTGGCTTACGGTGGGTAGGAGAGGATTTTGTTTTTCTCTTTGGGATTTTCTTGGCTTAAGGTGGGTAGGAAATGGATTTTCTGGGATTTTAGGTTTTTGAGGGTATGGAGGGATGGTCCAACTTCATTTCAAATCATGATTGCTCGTTTTCTCAAAAATTAACTCAAAGACAATAACTTACTTATTTTTATTTCTTTCTGTGCTCTAATTTTCCTTTATTGAAGTACCCATCTTGATCTCTTTTCTTGCTGTCCTCTGCTGTACCTAAATTGATCACTTCAGTTGATTCCCCGTGAGGCTGAATAACTCTTTCTTCTTGTATCATTAACCTTCTGGAGGATCTTCCCGGTCTTCCTCAACATCCCCCTCTGCTTGATTGATAAGGTGATCAAAGTCAAAATATGGACTGTTGGCACTGTTATTTTGAGAGACAATTGCTGTGGATCCGCTTTTTACTGAGGCGAAAAAGCAGAATGAAAGGCGAAACAAACAAACAAGCAATAATAATGCAAGGAAAAGACACACGAAATGAAAAGGAATTGATTTTTACTGATTGAAATTCAAAAACAACGTTTTTATTAATGATGATGATTCTGAAAATAAAAACATGATTGCCCCTAACAACTTGCTCTATGACCTTGGGCAGAGCCACAGAGTTGCATTACAATGATCATATTGAATTAAAAGTCACAGGAAAGGCAGCAGCTTCCCCATTCTTCAACTTTCTCTGGCAAGGCAGCGACGAACCAGACCAGTCTCACTTTCTTCAGCTTCGGATCCATTACCGATGACAGCAATTTGGTTGTGATCAAGCAACCCAGCACTCACGAAGCTCTGGCGGATATCACAAACAGGAATGCTCAGGGAGGAATCATAAATAGGAACCTCCTGCAAGTTTGGCTCCCGCCTTTGAAGCTTAGCTGACCTCTTTTCTCGTTTTTCCTCAGCCATTCTCTTTTTGTCAGCTTGAGTGGGCCGATATCCTAACCCATGCCCATCCTTGTACTCTTGCACACCTATTTGGGTCGTATGACGATCTAATAGGTCTTGCAAAACTGTCTTGAAGGCCTCGCATGCCCCAGTACAATTGACATCAACATAGACTCCTTTCTGAGTGCAACCTCCCTTGATAACTCCGAATTTGCACAGCTCTGCATGAAGAACCTCTAAGGGAGTCTTAACCTTCTCAGCACTTCTTATCACCCGCCCAACAAAGCTTTCAATTGCATTGGCGGCCGACTTTTCAAGGCCTGGCAATGGATTGGTTGTTGTATTCGAGCTATTCTGCTTAAACGAGATCCGATCAGTATCTACCAAGTCTTGCACTGCATGCTTGAAGGCTCTGCACTCCTCCACAATATGACCAACCCCGTTTTCGTGGAAACTGCAAGTAGCATTAGCGTTGTAACTTCGGGGGAATGGCGGTTGAAGGGCCTTCATTGGCCGAGTGTTGATCAAGTTCTTGGAAGTCAGGTGATTAAACAATTCAGTGTATGTCATCGGTATTGGATCAAAACTGGTTCGTCTCTTGTACTGACAACCCTGAGCCTTGTGACTGTCACCGCCTTGCTAGGATGGCATAGGAGCAGAGAATGGAACAGTTTGTGGTGGAGGGGGAATGAAAGAAGTGACACCAACTGGACCCACGACGGCGACACCTTCAGCAGCTGCCCCACTCTTTAAGCTCTGTAATATGACCATCATCTCATGTATCTGGGCATCCATTGCCTTCAATCGTTCTTCTAGCAAGTGATATCTGTCTCTTGGCTGTGAGCTTTCAATCATCTGGCCCTGAGGATAGCTCCCTGGACTGAAGTAGTAACCCCCATACTGAGCGGAGTTTCCCATTTGATAAGCAGCACTTGGAGGATTTACAATAATCTCCGGAGCAAGAGCAGGAGAACTTCTGGGAGGTACAATACTGGGATTAGGGATGTGAATATGTGGCACACCCGCAGCTCCACTAGAGGTAACCACATCAGGCGGACTTGTCACCACAGGAATGGCTTCAGCAGTGGATGAGGTATAATTCATGGGCATCCCCCAAGGGTATATTTGTGCATTTGGTTGTCTTTGACTGTTTGTCCCCGGAGATTGACTAACTTCTGGCCTGGAAAGGGGATGAACAGTTATGATTTCAGCTGATACAGGAGGAGAAACAAAGGTAACGACCCCTTCTGGATTCACGACAGCGGCGACCCCAACAGCGGTCCCACTTCTCAGATTTTGCAGCACATTCATTATCTCGGCCATCTGAGCTTCCATGGCCCCCACCTTAGTTTTCAGAGCTTGGTTCTCCTGAGCCAGCTGCTCAGGATTAAGGATCTCTATCACCACTTCATCTTGACCCAGACTGCCTTCATTGGACACCATCAGTTTCGCTTGCAAACGGGTGAATTAACGATGTGGACGAACCAGCTTGCCTTTTCTGTTTGTTTAAATTTTATTACGTAAGAATTAAGATGAATGTATGAATGGATGTATGAATGTAATGTTTGCTTGGTGCCGGGAACCAGGGTATGCCCTATCTTGTCATAAGCGCCTAAACTCTTTTTTTTGATTTTTTTTTTTATTTTAAGAAGTGAAGAAAACGAGGAATCGAAATAGCAAATCAACCTTCTTCATAACTGGGAGGCGAGAAGCAAGTGAAGCCTTGCTACTTGATTCCATTCTGATGCACTTATGACAAGACGGTACATTATTCAGTGATCCCCGGCAAGCAAACGCAAATGAGATGCAATATGAATGCAAGTAAATGAATGCGACATGATGAGATTATGATGTGAATGATGCGTGTGGAAAAAATAAAGGCGATGCATGTGGACGGAAGTTCAAAAATTGAGGAGCCACGCTACGTGCCGCCTCACGCACTAGTTTATTTAATGAAGGGAAATATATTATTATTTTTTGAAAATGAGGACCGTACGTCATTTCATATGGACCGGTATGAGAAACGCTACAGCGGTAACTCTTTCTTTATTTTTTTTTTGAAAATGAAGTGGGCCATATGTTACTTCGTACGGACCGGCAAAAGAGGAGGCTACAATGGCAACCCTTTCCTCTTTTCTCTTTTTTTTTTTGAAAATTTCTTCTTTTATTCTAGTAAAGGCATGCCTAAACCACAATGCAACATGCAATTCGTATGCCCTCGTGTCCTACCAAGGTGGGAATCCTAAGTTCTAGGGCAACTTCAAAGGTTCCTCCCATGTAGCTCTATTCACTCCCTTACAGGGCCACCAGAACTACAGTCCCTTTCACAAAACTCCCCACAAAAGCAGCAAACTGCTAGGTGTGAGGCATCATGAAAGAGCACAACTCTGGTTGAAACTTTCGCAAGTAGCCAAACGGACAAAGGTCCTGATGGGCTCTCACTACTCGAATCCACTCTCCTAAATTTGCAGACCTGGGTTATGGTCCCACTCAGAATATGTAATCATATGGTACAAGTGTAGTGTGTGTCAAGGGCATTTTCCCTAACACTACCCCACCTGCAAATGAAAACCAGACCAGTCCAGAAAATAGCAATCAATATCAAGTTGTCTACCCTAGGGTTTCATTCCTAAGATATCTACAAACAAGGATATTACTTACCTTAAGAAGAGGAGCCAAGAAGAGGGAACATAATAGAATAGGGGGAAAGATGCATAAACTTACCGAAGAAAGGGAGCGAAGAGGAAGGGATCATGGGGATTAGAAGGATGCATGTGCATAAGCAATAAAAGAAGAGGGGTAGAAGAAGACAAATGCCTATGCTTATAATTATCTATAAAAAAGAAAGGCAAACAAGATATTAATCAACTCACAATACATTGAACCACACGTTTTAGTTAGTTAGGCTTGACCCTCGTCTTTTTTTTTTAAAGAAAAGGTCCCCAGTGGAGTCGCCAGCTGTTGCACCCCGAAAAATCCCATTTGAACTTCTCAATGTACAACGTGGGAAAAGTTTGGAGCCGCCACCAATATTTTAATTTTTGGACCAAAACATTGAAAAAAGGTCCTTTTGAAAAAGGCGGGTGGTCTTTGAAAAACTAGAGACATGGGTTCGGGGGTCGATTACGCGTGAGGAAGGTATTAGAACCTCACATGTCCTTTCTACCGAAAGGGAACCTCTAACTAAAGTATGTGGTTTCAATGTTTGATTTGGAAAATACCTAAGTTTGCCTATTTATTCCTTTGTTGAAAGATGCATTGAAAAGGATTTAACGAAAACCCTATTTATTATGGAAAAAGGAGAAAAAGAGCTTTTTAGAAAAAGGGCTTGACGGGACATGGCCCGCTCCTACGTATTTCCCAGTGCGATGGAGAACTCAAAGCTACGTAGTTCTTCTTTTGGTTTTGAAAAGGTTTTCGAAGTAGGACGAGCATTAGCGAATGATTAAACTAACAAAGGTTATGGGTAATCATCGCTAAGTACTCATGTGAAATTGAAGAGCGTTCATAGAGATCAAACTAACAAAGGTTATGGGTGACCTCCACTACTTGCTTATTTTGTTTATTGAGAATGCTTTGAAAATTAATTGGTTTGGAAAAGAGTCTTTAGAAAATAAATAAATCATTTTCAATTGAATTCTATGTCCAAAACCAAATGCAAAAATGAATGAATGAAGTTCAAACATATTCAACTAGTCAAACAATCATGAACATGTTGATCATCAACTAAGATTAAGCATGCCAATATAATCAAGAGGTTTAATTGTCAAAGATGCAAGGCAAAGTTCTCAAACAATTGTGCTTGTGTGTGAAGGGGAATTGCTACACAAGTTGGAGGCAATTTCGAGAGGGGCACATATGCCTCTATGCTACACTTGTTGGTAGTCTTATAAGGGCACGTGATTGTGTAAAAGGGGTTTGTGCACAATTAAGTCAAGACATTCAAATGGCATCAAGAACGAAGGA
Organism: Astragalus membranaceus; assembly: GCA_039519185.1. Taxonomy (NCBI): domain Eukaryota; kingdom Viridiplantae; phylum Streptophyta; class Magnoliopsida; order Fabales; family Fabaceae; genus Astragalus; species Astragalus membranaceus. The sequence continues at coordinate 63,552,396 of CM076846.1, read as the reverse complement.
ATACAATTGATCATAGGCATAGAGTATTCTAGGTTAGGTGAATGAACATGTGAGCAATGATGCATGATTAGGCAAGCATGTGAATGCATGAGCATACAAGAATGAATGCATAGAACTTTATTTATGAATGGATGGCATACAAGGATGCATAAGAGGATGCAAGAGATATAAGCATATGAGGATGCATGAGAGTGTCATATAAACTAAATATGAATGAAGATGCATGAATGTGAAAATGTTTTGGGAATTTTTGCAAGTTGATAAGTTGTAAAACTTTAAGTAAGAAGTTAGTGAAAAGTAAAGTAAAAATGCATGAGGTAAATGGTAATTATTTAATGAGATGGTAAAGTAAAAATGCATAAAGTAAAAATGCATGAAGTGAATGGTAATTATTTAATGAGATGGTAAAGTAAAAATGCATGAAGTGAATGGGAAGTGGTAAAATCTTTTTATGTTTTAGTAAAAAGTTAATGAATGGTAAAGTAAAAAGTAAGTGAGTGGTTAAAACCAAAGTAGTAAAATATTTTTATGTTTTGGTAAAAAGTTAATGAATGGTAAAGTAAAAAGTAAGTGGGTGGTTAAAACCAAAGTAGTAAAATATTTTTATGTTTTGGTAAAAAGTTAATGAGTGGTAAAGTAAAAAGGTAAAAAGTAAATAAACACTAAAACCAAGTTGAATCCTATAGAGCAATCCTCTCACTTTGAGAAAAGTGCACTAGGCACTAGTGAGAATCAACTTGCCTATCATCAACAATGAGCAACAAGCAAACTAAAATGCAAAGATTAACTAAACACAACAAATAAGTTGAATCACCTAGAGCAATCCTCTCACTTTGAGAAAAGTGCACTAGGCACTAGTGGGAATCAACTTGCCTATCATCAACAATTTACAACAAGCAAACTAAGACACAAAAATGAATGGACACATAAACTAAATTGAGTCATTTCTAGCAATCTTCACCACTTAGGTCAAGGTGCACTAGGCACTAGTGGGAATCATATTGCTAAATCATCAAACAACAAAGGTAACATTTAACACTAAGATGAAATACTAGTAACAAGATTAAACATCACCAAACAAAGAACAACAACAAAATGAACTTGAAAATATTTTTAGATCTATAAGCATGTGAACCAAGGGAAACATAGATCCACATTTTATTTAATAAAGAAAACACCAAAATTAACACAAAGAAACATAGATCTATTTTTTGCAAGGATTTATATGATTAAGCAAAGAAGTGCAACAAAATCACATCAACCCTAATGTTTCATGATATGCGAAATGCTTAAACAACAAATTTGTGTATGAAATCTAGTGCAAAAATATGTAAAGATGCAAGGGAAATTATTCAAGTAGAAGAACAACTCCTTCAAGGCCAAGGACCCATCTCAAACACCCAAAGCTCCCTAAGTCTTTGTCAAAATGTTTGAAATGGATCCTCAAAGCAAACAACAATCAAGAAGGAGTTTGGAGTAGAGGAGAAATTATGCAAGAAAATTAAATATGAGGTGCAAAGCTTCAAGGATTACCTCAAAACTACAATGAAATGAAGAAGGAGATGATAAGCTCAAAAATCACTAGCTCTTAGCAATTTGATGATGCAACCTTGAAGAGAATGGAAGGAAAGATGGTGATCTAACAAGAAATGGAGGATTTGGTGGTTGATTTTTGAAGGGAATATGTGGAAGAGGGGAGGAAGGGGCTACGGCCTTGATGAGGGAAGGAGAGGGAGAGGAGGTGTGCTAGGGTTTTTGTGTAGGAGAGAATGAGCAAAAAGAGAAGAGGCTTTAGGTGTGGGAATGAGGGAGTATTTATAGGATGAAACTAGGTCTAAGGGTAGTTTAGTCTTTGGCTTTGAGAGGTGCACTAGGATTAGACTTTAAATTTGAATGGAGGGTGGAGATGCATCATCACATGGATTAGGGGCAATTAGAAAGCACAAAGTGAGGAGAGAGAGGGCTGAGGGGTGTAGCTTAATGAGGTGGGTGAAGGATAAGTTTAATTACAAAAATGTATTTTCTCATGAAGCATATTACAAGAGTGCCATTTTAATTCAAATGAAGGGTGAGGATTGCATTTAACACTTGAATGGAAGGCCATGATTTAAACACAATTTGCAATCAATAAAATAAACCAAAAATGGGGAAAAAGGGGCTGGAATTCGCAGCCAAAGGATAATAGAGAGAGAGTAATTGCAAGTTGTCATTGTACTATTTGCCTCCCACTACCTCTCTAATTATCCTTTCTTTTTCTTGATTTTTTTTCTAGATAATTCTTCATTAATCTTACCATTTTGGGCCTCATCCTATGATTCAATGATTGGGCTCTGAATTTTATGATCTCACCAATCCCAAAATTGATTCATTGACCCTACCTCAAATGAAATGACCATTTTGCCCTTTTGTTCAAAAACCGAATTTCATGCCAAAAATACTCCTATGATGCATAAAAAAAATGCACAACTCCACTCACTTGGACTCACATAAATTCCTCAAGAGATGCGTAATGGTTTTTTACCGAGAAATTATTTATTTTAGTGAAATGACCAAAATGCCCTTTTGGTCCCAAAAACCCTAATTTTGCTCCAAACTTCATTTCCACTCTAAGAATGATCCTGAGACCCTTTGGATGACTCTAAAACTCTAGAAATGCATGCATGATGAGAAAATAAGTCTTTTTGGCGAAATTACCAAAATACCCTTTGAACTAGGAAAAACCCTAGAAACCTTAGAAATGCTCTAAAGTGCTCTAAAATGCCATGCAATGCTTTTCTAACCCTAAAATGCATTCTGAAACTTCTAAGATGCAAGCATGATACTCTTCCTAACCTCTAGGATGAATGCTAAGACTTGATTTATTTTTGATTGAAAATTAGGGTTTTGACCTAAGCCGGACAAAATTGGGGTATGACAGCTGCCCCTCTTTATCTGAATTTTAACGAGGAATATGAATTGGCCGAAACATATTCCGAGGCAAAATGAAGATAAAGAATTCAGAAATTATACTGATTTTGTCTACTTAGGGAAACACGAATTTTCCTCTTTTCTTTTTCTATTTATTTATTTTTTTAAAAAGAGGGGCTTGAGAACAAACGGGGAACGGTTAACAACGTATTAACCGAGAGAAAGAAAATGACGGACCACTCGGGATCTGAAGGAGCACTAAGGCTCTGAAGGACCACTCAGGGTCTGAAGGAGCACTAAGGCTCTGAAGGACCACTCAGGGTCTGAAGGAGCACTAAGGCTCTGAAGGACCACTCAGGGTCTGAAGGACCACTCGGGGTCTGGAAGGCTTCCTAGGCCTTAATTGAAGGACCATCGTGGTCTGAAGGAGCGCTACTAGCTATGGTACTAGTAAAACGGTCTGAGGGGGGCCTTTGCATTCGAGCGGCCATGATGGGTCAAGATCAGATCCGGAACTGATATGTTGACCATGAAGGACGTCCACTGTGTCTTAGGCTGACACAACTAGTCTGAAGGACCACTCGGGGTCTGAAGGACTTACCTGCAGCTCGAATACGAGGTGAAGTCTGCTTTTGAAGGGACACTTGGGTCCTGAAGGGATTCACGAATCCTGTTGATTGATTGATTGAAATGACCAATGCTGCCGCACTGGATTGAGGTACCTGCATACGCCAGTTGATGCAAGGAATAGTGCATGGAGTATGGGTGCATGTTATGCAAGGGCATGTTATGCATGTGCATGCAATGCTATGATTTTGGTGTAATGATGAATGTGATGAATGCACAAGATGCGGTCATGCCAATGTAATGCAGATGTATGCTATATAAATGCATGTGACGCTGATGCATACAATGCTGGATGCTTTTGATATTTATGAAATGCGGGCATGCAAATGCAATGTTTTAATGTTTTGAGAGTTGTGAAATGCTTTGGTTTATTGACTTGACATCAGTCTGATTTAAGGACCACAACGGGTTTGGTTTATGGGCCGACAAGCCTGGTTTATGGAGCAATATGTGTCTGCATATTGGTCTGATTTATGGACCCCAAAGGTCTGGTTTAAGGACACGAAGGTCTGGTGTATGGACTGCAATGATCTGGTTTAAGGACACAAATGTCTGGTTTATGGATCGCAATGATCTGGTTTAAGGAGCAATATGTGTCTGCATATTGGTCTGATTTATGGACCCCAAAGGTCTGGTTTAAGGACACGAAGGTCTGGTTTATGGACCGCAATGATCTGGTTTAAGGACACAAAGGTCTGGTTTATGGATCGCAATGATCTGGTTTAAGGAGCAATATGTGTCTGCATATTGGTCTGATTTATGGACCCCAAAGGTCTGGTTTAAGGACACGAAGGTCTGGTTTATGGATCGCAATAATCTGGTTTAAGGACACAAAGGTCTGGTTTATGGATCGCAATGATCTGGTTTAAGGGCCGACATGCCTGAGTTATGGAGCAATATGTGTCTGCATATTGGTCTGGTTTATGGACCCCAAAGGTCTGGTTTAAGGACACAAAGGCCTGGTTTGACCTAATGGTTTGTGGTATTTCGGTGCAAGTGTATGCAATGGAAGACCTCACTTTGTTTTTTCTATTAGATGCATGACGCAAATGCAATGCTTTGATGCAAGATTTTTTTTCTTTTCCTTTTATGAAATGCAAACATTAAGATGATGCAAATGAAATGTTTGAGTCCGACTGTTATGGTACATGTGGCAATAATATGAAATGGTTGATTGGGAAACATAGGCATTTTGGATGGTACGCGATAAATGCATGTAATGCGAATGCAAATGAGATATTTGGATGCAAATGTTATGATTGTTATTTTCTTTTCCTTTCTCCTATGATGAATGCAAATGCAAATGTCTGAATTTCTCTTTTCTTATTATTATTTCCTATGTCTGAGGAATGTATGATTTTTGCATGATGAATGCAATGCATGATTGTGTTTGTTTATTGCTTTTTTGCTTATTATATTGTTTTTATTTTTGCTGGTTCAGCCAACCCGCGACACTCCTTACACGAGACTGAGGAACCTGTTGGAATTGCGGAGTTCATGAGCCGAGTGCATGTTGGTCTTGACTTTGCTAGTTTGAAGCAATCGTGGGTGCAATCGCTTTCTCTTGCATGGTTAACTGGTTTTGGGGAATTGCTTTCTCCCGGGACTCTTAAGAATCTCGTAATGATTTGCAATGCCCTATGATGTATGCACATGTTTTACAGTTCAGGACCATCATCATCATAAAACGTTTATTTTGAGCAGAAAAAGCAGAAAATAAAAGAGTGAACAGATACGAGAAATTTGAACTTTATTAATGCGGAAACCGGTCGCACAAGAAGTTACGCCGATTGTTTATTGCATTTGAAAGTTTGAACTATAAAAAGACACGAAAAAGAGAGAAACTGAATTCTGACTGTCCGTCTCTGTGGAACAGTGCCAAACATCTATGTCCTTGACCTTGATCACTCCCTCATCCAAGCTTGTAGGAGAGCTGTATGCCTTTCTTTACTTTTCATGCCTAAGTTTTCAGACCCTAATTTTTGCCTGGATCGCCCTTTGCGGGTTTTCAATCCACCGGGTCGCTCTGATTTTGCCTAGGCCGCCCTTTGTGGGTTTTCAACCTAGCGAGCTAATTCTTACTTGGCTTGTCTTTCTCTTTTTTCTCTATTTCTTTCAGACATAATACTTCTTCACTTGATCTGAATTGACTGGATTCCTGAGATCTTCGCCGTCTATGTTTATGAGTATCGGCGCTCCTCTGGAAAAAGCTTTCTTGACTTCATATGGACCGTCATAAATGGGTATCAACTTCCCACGGAGTCAGTCTGGATAGGTAGGATCTTTTTGAGTACGAGGTCTCCTTCGCCGAATTCTCGAAGACGGACTTTCCAGCCGAAAGCTGCCTTCATCTTTTGTTGGTACAACTGGCCATGGCGCAGGGCAGCAATTCTTTTCTCTCTAGTGAGATTCAGTTGATCTAGACGAGCTTGGACCTCTTTTGCTTCTTCTAACTTGGCCTCCATGACTACTCGTGGAGAGGGTATTTCAACCTTGATGAGAAGAATTGCTTCTGACCCATACACTAGAGAAAAAAAAAGGGGTTGCCCCTGTATGATTTCATGAATGTGAGTGTGACAAGGGATGAGATAGGTGTAGGGTCAATTTCCCCAGTTGTAGGAGGGGTGAAGAGCGACAGGATTGCCCCACTTGGCATATTATAAACAAATTTATTTGTCCTAGAGTTAAAACTTTGAGAAAACAACAGCAATCGATCATTGATCAGAATGGACTTTTCGGGACTGTTGTGTTTTGTGGAGAAGGGATGACTGAGCTTGTCGGAGTGTTTGGGGTTGATGGGAGGATGGGTCTTATTCAGCGTTGGCTGATGATCGATGGTTTATGATGGTTAACTGGCTTGATGAGGTATTAGGAAGTTTTATTCCTGGCTAAGGGTCTGTGGAGGGCGGGTTATCGCGGTCAAAAGGAGAGTGTTTGCGGTTTATGAGAGGTATAGGAATGATACAGTGTTTGAAGGTTTATTAAGAGGTATGGGAATGATACAGTGTTTGAAGGTTTATTGAGACGAGGATCTCTTGGGTTTTGTGGTAACACGTATCAACTCACTACTTACATTTCTATTGTATTTTTCTTTTGATTTTGGGATTTTCCCTTTTTGAAATTTTTTTTTTTTTGAGCTTGGGTGAACTGATAAAGAACGATGCACTGTTTTTTTTTTTTTTTTTGGTGATCCTTGTCTAAGGTGACTTTTGGATTTTTGGTTTCTTTTTTTTGGCTTACGGTGGGTAGGAGAGGATTTTGTTTTTCTCTTTGGGATTTTCTTGGCTTAAGGTGGGTAGGAAATGGATTTTCTGGGATTTTAGGTTTTTGAGGGTATGGAGGGATGGTCCAACTTCATTTCAAATCATGATTGCTCGTTTTCTCAAAAATTAACTCAAAGACAATAACTTACTTATTTTTATTTCTTTCTGTGCTCTAATTTTCCTTTATTGAAGTACCCATCTTGATCTCTTTTCTTGCTGTCCTCTGCTGTACCTAAATTGATCACTTCAGTTGATTCCCCGTGAGGCTGAATAACTCTTTCTTCTTGTATCATTAACCTTCTGGAGGATCTTCCCGGTCTTCCTCAACATCCCCCTCTGCTTGATTGATAAGGTGATCAAAGTCAAAATATGGACTGTTGGCACTGTTATTTTGAGAGACAATTGCTGTGGATCCGCTTTTTACTGAGGCGAAAAAGCAGAATGAAAGGCGAAACAAACAAACAAGCAATAATAATGCAAGGAAAAGACACACGAAATGAAAAGGAATTGATTTTTACTGATTGAAATTCAAAAACAACGTTTTTATTAATGATGATGATTCTGAAATTCAAAAGGGGTTGCTGTTTTTTTTTATTCGTTTTTAGTTGCTGTAATATTTTTTTTTTCATATATATTATTGTGGTTGTTGCCTTTTTATTTATTTTAGTTGTTTTAACATTTTTACAGATATTATTATTGTCGCTTTTCTTTATTAATTTGTTGCTGTTTTTCTAGTAAATCGTTTTTTTTGTATATATTTGTTGCTGTTTTTCTTTATTTAATTGTTGCTGTTTTTCTATAAAATCGTTTTTTTCTTGTATATATTTGTTGCTGTTTTTCTTCATTTATTTGTTGCTGTTTTTTCTATTAATTTGTTGCTGTTTTTTTCTATTAAATCGTTTTTCTTTGTATATATTTGTTGCTGTTTTTCTTCATTTATTTGTTGCTGTTTTCTTCATTTTATTTGTTGCTGTTTTTTTCTATTAATTTGTTACTGTTTTTCTATTAAATCGTTTATTTTTGTATATATTTGTTGCTGTTTTTCTTTATTTAATTGTTGCTGTTTTTTTATGTAAATTGTTGCTGTAATTTTTTTTCCTATACATATCATTGCTTTTTTTTATTTAAATTGTTGCCATTTTTAAATTTTTCTTCCAAAATAAATGGTTACTAATACCACTACCTTCGTAAAAAAAAAAGAGGAATAATAGCAATATTTATTTTCCCAAACAAAAAAAACAGCAAATGCACCTTTTAAAATCATAAACATGACAATTATTTTCAAATTAGAATGGGCATTTTCTTTATAAATGAGCAAATCTTTTCCAAACCCAATGCTTATTAGTCTAGGTGTTTAAAAAAGGAGCGCTTCAGAATTTTATGTTTTAGGGTAAGTTAATGAAATGGTAAAAAAGGAAAAGTCAAACAATCGTTTTTTAGCGTCAAACCGCTATTCGCACCCCCCACATTTTAGTAATACAGCACTCCCCGCTTTCAACCCAATTTTCGCGCAAGGGTCCAGAAACCCAAATACTCCGTTTTGGGCTGCTACTAAGCCCACCACCCATTTCCATTTAATACAACACCCCTGTTAATTGCACCCACCTTTTAATTATAACTCACTCCGCTTTTATTTACACCACCATAATGTTTCCAAACCGTTTTTTTCTTTCTTTCAAACAATCAAACTCGCGTAAAAAAAATAGGTTGTTACTAATGGTCACTCTGAGCTTAGCTTGTTTGACCGATAGGGCTAACCTTCTTTTCTCAAAGCGGATTAGTAGCGGTGATCACTCTGAATTTATTCGTTTGACCATCGCAAACACCCACCTAAACTTCAAGAAATTTTCAGTTAATAGAATACAAACGTAATCTCAACTCCCTTTTTTAAAAAAAATCACGCTTCCCAGTAAGCATTTTTCAAACAAAACGCTCGATCGCAAACTGGGGATTTATCGCGTTCACTCTGGGCCCAGCTCGTTTGAACGCTGTAAACACTTTCTTTTTCGAATAAGCCATTAGTGGTGACCACTCTGGGTTTATCTGTTTGGTCACCATGAACGGCCTCTAGTTTTCGCAAACTTTTCAATAAATAAAAAATACCAACACACAAATATTTTCTATCCAAGAACTACGTAGCTTTGATTTCTCCATCGCACCCGGAGATACGTAGGAGCAGGGGCCCACTCCTGTGGAGCGCAAAAAACTAAAATTTTTACTAAGTCTTCCTTTCCGATTTTCGCAAACAATCAAAATGGGTAAGCAAAATATCTTCTTTTAAAACTAACTTTTTCTACACATTAATTTAAAAGGTAACCTTTTTAGGACGTTGCGGGGTGCTAGTACCTTCCCCGCACTTAATCGACCCCCGAACCCAAAAACAAAGGTTTTTTTCAATGTTTTCCTAAAAAATAAATATTGATGGCGACTCCATTGTTCAAAAATAACGAAGAATCCCTCCTTCGGATTTTTCGGTCGCTACAGCTGGCGACTCCACTGGTGACTATTTAAGAGGGTCAAGCCTAATTTAGTTAAATGTGTAGATATTGGTTAGTTTAGTACTTTTTACCCTTAGCCCTTTTATTCGCATGTCTATTTTACTTATCTATTTATTTGCTTTATTGAACCTTAGGGTAGAAAACCTTTGCACTATTATCTGTATTTCTTTTGCAGCATGGGTAGTTTAGGTTGCTTATATCACACACATCAATTACACTTGTTTATTGTACACACTCTTGAGCGGGGCCCTATACCCGGGTCTTAAAAAACCTAGGACGAGCGGAGACGATTAGTAACAGTCATTCTGGATTTTATCTGTCTGACTCTCATGAAAGCCTCAGCCAGAGTACGCTCTTTCGTGGTATCCCACACCAGGTAGCTCGCTATCGTTGTGGGTCATATCACGAAGGAGATTTCAGCTTTGGAGACCCTTGTGAGGAAGTGATTAGAGCCACCTGAGAGGTTGATCACACAAGTAGCCCTAGACCGTGACCTATATATAAGACCTAACCTGTTTAGGACACAAGGGCAATTCACCTACCCGTTGCATCATCGCAAAAACTTTTTATCTTTCAAAAAAAAATCAAATAATGAAAACCATTTACTCCTTTTGCCCTTTACGTATATTTTATGTTACATGGTTAATGTTTCTCAAAATTTAAATCACCAAAATTTTCTTTGTAACGTCATTCTTTAATTCATCATACATCATCGTTATTTCATAAAAAAAAATATATACAAAAAAATCCTCACATGCATGCTATCCATCTCATTTAGGTTTGCCGGGAATTGTAAGAGGCTCGAAAGTTTTGTCATAAGCAAGGCGACATGGGATCAAACTGTGAAGCAATACAAACTCTGAACTACCCTATAGTAAAACAGCCTAATCTGACAAGTCTAAGGGAATGTGCTGGTCGGTTGCCGCCCATCGAGCGCAGGTCTTTTGATAGAGCGTATGGGAAGATTATTATGTTACTACAATTGGACGTGCAAACGGAGGCCATTGCCGCTTTGAGCCAGTTCTACGACTCTTCATTAAGGTGCTTCACCTTCAAAAATTTCCAGATGGCACCTACCCTGGAAGAATATACACAGATCTTCGGCTTTCCTCAACAAGACAATGGACCTTACCAGTATCGGGGACAATACTACACAGATGAGAAACTCGCCTCAATGTTACAAACCAGCAAAGAGAACTTGAAGCTCCGGAAGAAAAATCGAAATGGCATTGCAGGATTCCCACAAGAGTATCTGGAAAGCCAAATGAAATCCTTCGCCGACGCTAGAAATTGGGGTCCTTTTAAGCAGGTGTTAGCTTTGACCATCGTTGGCATTGTCCTATTTCCACGCCTTGAAAGATATGTGGACACAACAGCTATTGGTGTCTTCTTATCCTTCAAGGATGGAGAAAACCCACTCAATCCGATTCCAGCCATGCTCGCAGACACTTACTGTACTTTCACTCATTATAGTGAGCTAAGGGGAAAGAGGATATCTTGCTGCCTACACGCCTTGTATGTTTGGCTTCTCACCCATGCTTTCGTTAACAAAATCAGAGTAGAAGGCCCAATTGAAGACGCCAGAGGGTGTGATGTGAATACAATGAACACTAGTGAATGGTTGCAAGTGCTAGGGGGCCTTCATGAATACAAGGTTCGTTGGCACCCATCATGGTGGAAGGATAGGCCCGCAGTAGTTTTTCAATGTGGAAACTTTCAAAATGTCCCGCTCATGGGGACAAGAGGATGCATAAATTACAATCCTTCTCTAACTCTAAGACAGCTGGGGTACCCCATGCGAAATCCACCCACCGAAGACATGTTAATCCCTTTTTACCTCCATGAGGGAAGCCCAAAAGAGGTTGACATGCTCCGGAAGATTTCTCAAGCGTGGGATATGGTCGTCCGCAAAGGACAAGAGCTTACTAAGAGGAGCGGCGATAAGGAGACCACCTTTCGTCAATGGCTCCAAAAGAGGATCCAAGACACCCGATTGCCTTACCAAAGTGCACTATGGGTTGAGGAAGAAATACCTGAACCTACCCTTCCCACTGTCGAAGATTTAGATAAGCTTAAAATGGCATTGTCAAAGGCTGAAGAAGAAAAGAAGGGCTTGCAGGCAGAGTTAGAGAAAGTGCTCCTAAAAAACCAGAAGTTGGAGGAGGAGAACGCAAGTAAGTCAGTGGCCATTGAAGACAGCCGTAAGCAGCTCAAGATTGAACAAAAGAACAAACTAGATGTTCAAAAGTACCTAAGAGGGGCGAAAGAGGAAATAAAACGTCGCAACCTGAAAATGAACCAAGCCATCGATGATGCATACAAGTGGAAAAAGTTATGGGAAGAATCAATGATTGCTGAAAAGACCGCACAGAGCCTGCTAATGGTATCAAAAAGAGAGTCCCGGATGATGGCAGCCGAGTTTGAAGAGCAAGTGAAAAGTATCAAGCAGGATAAAGATACCATTGAAGAGATACTCCGAGAATACCAACAAGCCTTGAGAAAGGAGCATGAAAAATCTGATGTGCTGAACGACCATATCAGATATCAAGAGGAGGTTTACCACCAGTTGAAGACAGAAAGCATCTATTGGGAGAACCGCTTTGTGGAGTTGGTCAGCAGGATAGAAAACCATGAAGCCTTCATAGAGTTGAAGAATGAAAGCTTATACTGGAAAGACAGATTCTCAAAATTGGCATGGCTGGCCAATCAAGCTATCGCGGGTATCCCCAAACGTCTAAAAGAGGCTAACGCGGCAATGCACCCGTTTAACACCCCGGTCCAAGTTTCCGAATTCATGGAGTTTTGCGAGGTTCTGATTGCCGAACTCCAGGAGAAGGCTGGCAGCACTACTAGTAGAAAAAGAGGGAGGAGTGGAAAAATGAAAGCCATATGTATTTGAGTGAAATTTAAAGAACATTGTACTTTTCTTTTCGAAGTTTTATTTCCAAAATGTTGTACTTTCCTCCATCAATGAAGTTTGTTTGTCTCACATCCTGATCCTCTATCTTGAAAATATTGTGGAACTTTAATCTGTGTACTTATGACAAATCAGGATGCGCTTGCAATTCCCGACCTAAAACAATAAGACTCATGCACACATGCATCATTCGCATTTTCATCCATTCATATACTCATACATATACTCATACCATGTGTCCCACCAACAGAGAGTAAAAGACAAGCTGGTGCGTCAACATCGTTATTGGACTCGTTCTCAGGCCAGAAACATGGAAGAAAACCAGGACAATCCGCCTCAAGATAACCAGGATCAAGACAATCCACCTCAGAACCTAGACAATCAAGAGCTTAGGGCAGAAATAGATGGGATGAAAGAACAGATGGCTGAAATCTTAAAGGTTTTACAAGCTTTGAAGGGCAAAGACGCAAGTGAAGATGTCTCCGCTGGGAACACGGAAAATCAAGTTACCAACCCTCCTCCTCCCAATGGACTCGGGATCCCGCATACAGTGCCCCCCACTGGGACTAATGACCAGGGTTACATATGGCCTCCTTACGGACTTCCACAAGGTTACACACCTCTGACAGTCGATGCTAGTCCAGAAGACGGTCCCTCAGGAGTCGCGGGCCAACAACAGCTTACACCAACGGGTCACGATGGTAATCCGGGGGCACCACAAGTTCAAAACCCGACCCCCGTCGTCATACCACAAAGACTCCCACTTGGCTGCCCTCCACCGCCGATAGTTGACGCTCAAGCTCAGGGTTCCAACCTCAGGAATCCCACTCATTCACATACCCCAAATGTGAACCCAGCCATAGTTCCGATGATCCATCCTTACTATGGTATGAGTGGGTTCCCTCACAATTACTCTATGGAGAACCCTCAAGCCAAAGACAAACTACAAATGCTTGAGGAAAGGTTGAGAGCAGTCGAGGGATCCAATGTTGGTGCGAGAGATGCTTATGACTTGTGCCTCGTCCCTAACGTAGTCATCCCTCCAAAATTTAAGGTGCCAGACTTCGACAAATATAGAGGGTCGACTTGCCCTGTAAGCCACTTAACCATGTACTGCAGGAGGATGGCGGCGTTTGCTCACGACGACAAATTGCTCATCCACTACTTCCAAGATAGTCTGTCTGAGGCAGCTTCGAGCTGGTACATGCAATTAGAACGTGCCCATATCAGATGCTGGAAAGACCTAGCCGATGCATTTTTGAGGCAATACAAATATAACATTGACATGGCTCCCGATAGAACACAGCTGCAGAGCATGACGAAGAGAGATAATGAGTCCTTCAAAGAATATGCCCAACGCTGGAGAGGGTTGGCTGCACAGGTAGTACCACCTTTGTTAGAAAAAGAGATGGTATCCATGTTCATGGATACCCTTCAATCACATTTCTACGACAGGTTGATTGGGAGCGTGTCTTCGAACTTTTCAGATATGATCGTCATCGGAGAAAGATTAGAGAATGGATGGAGAAACGGGAAGATTGCATATAGCTCCGCTGGAACCAGCAATCAGAAAAAGCCCTTCTCAGGTTTCCCTAAAAAGAAGGAGGGCGAAGCTAATGCCATCTCTGGATCCGGAAAGCCTCCCTACAACAACCCCCGACAGACTTTACAAATACCTACTCAAACACCACAAGCCCCACCTCACCAAGTCAACCCAGGCTATAGACCACAAAACTACCAAGAAAGAAAGCCCGCCAATTTTGACCCATACCCATGTCATACACAGACCTATTCAATCACCTCATCAGTCACAACTTGATCACTCCCCGTCCAATGAGACCCCTTCAACCTCCTTTCCCTAGGAGCTATGACCCAGAGGCTAGCTGTGGATTCCACGCTGGGGCAGTTGGCCATTCAACAGAAAATTGCAAGGCATTGAAATATGTAGTACAAGACTTAATTGAATCTAAATGGTTAAGCTTCGCAGAAGATGGTCCGAATGTTGCCACTAACCCTCTGCCGGGGCACGGGAAACCCTCCGTCAATGCCATTGAGGATGTTGAGGGGGCATTATTGGTCAGAAAGGTGGAGGACATTCTCACACCCCTGGACCTCATCCATGCTGATTTTTGTCACTTCGGAATCATTATGAAGGGATGTACCGGAAAGGGCTCGTGTGCTGATCCCCTTTGTGTCGGGGCCTGTGAAGTATTCAAACCAGTCCTGCAAGACTTATTAGACCGACACATAATACAAATAGGTCTTCAAAAGAAAGAGGAAGGCGTGTCGACTCTCCATTCAAGCATTGACCAGAGCAAGAGTATCCGGAAACCACTGGAAATCCATTACAAAAAGGACACAAAGCTAACCACCACTGTGCCTAAACCAATCACTATTCAAGTGCCAGTCCCTTTTCCCTTTAAAAGCACCAATGCAGTCCCGTGGAGTTACGATGTGAAAGTTCATACTACCCCTGATGTCATTAACATCTCAGGGACCGGTGGGATGACTCGAAGTGGGCGTTTCTATACCCCTGGAGGGCCTAGTGAGGACCGAGAAAAAGAAGGGGAGGAAAGAGCCCGTAAGGGCAAAAGCATAGAGCAGGAACCTGTCGATAAGAATACAGGAAAGAAGACGTTATCCGAGCAAGAAGCCAGTGAATTTCTGAAGCTTATGAGACAAAGCGAGTATAAGGTGGTTGATCAACTGAACCAAACTCCCGCAAAGATATCTCTGTTGTCATGACTGCTCAGTTCCGATGCCCATCGTGCAGCATTGACAAAAGTATTGAATGAGGCCCATGTCGCTCATGACATCTCTGTCGGCCAATTTGATGGGATCGTCGGAAACCTTGTTGCAAGTAATTATCTCACCTTTACTGATGATGAGATTCCAACTGAAGGAAGATGGCACAACAAGGCCCTACACATATCTGTGAAGTGTGGAGATTACTCTCTTGCTCGGGTACTTATTGACAATGGTTCATCTTTGAATGTATTACCCAGATCAACCATGGAGAAATTAGATGTGGACTGTTCATACATGAGACCAAGCTCCATATTAGTCAGGGCCTTTGACGGATCGAAAAGGGAAGTCATCGGAGAAATGGAATTACCTGTGCAAGTAGGTCCGGAGCACTTCGTGGTGACCTTCCAAATAATGGATATTGCCCCATCTTACAGTTGTCTCTTGGGAAGGCCGTGGATCCACTCTGCAGGGGCAGTTCCCTCTTCGTTACACCAGAAGCTCAAGTTCATAGTCAACAATAAGCTGGTGGTTATTTTCGGTGAAGAAGAAATGCTGATAAATAAGTCTGCTCCCACTCGTTACATTGAGGCTGCTGAAGAGTCTTTCGAGACTGCCTTCCAAGCATTGGAAATCGCCAATACATCTGCTATGTTAGAACCCAAGCTATCCAAGACTGCCGTGATGGTTGCTAAGTTCATGTTAGGAAAAGGCTACCAAGCTGGAGGAGGCTTGGGAAAAATCGGACAGGGGATCCTGACGCCAATACAGCCAGAGGAGAACAAAGATAGGCATGGGATAGGATATCAGCCCAATCGCACTGACAAGAGAAGGATTGTGGAGGAAAAGAAGGAGCGGAGGTTAGCCAGGCTTGAGGACAGGGTGCCAAATACGAAGAGGATCATCATCTGCGACATCAAGGAAAGCTTTCGGAGTGCGGGAATGTTGAACCCCAGCCAGATCGCTGCAGTTGAGGACGATCTCAGCGCTGAAGAAGGTGTCGTCAGCCTTGTACGCCCTTGTCCTGCAAACAAAAGGCTCAAGAATTGGGAGATCGTTGATTTTCCTGTGGTTTTTAGTTCAAAGTAATGTTTCTAGAATGTAATCCTCTGGCTCTGCCCAAGGCCTTAGGATATTTCATTCGGGCACGCATGTTTTCCTTTCAATATTAATATCAATGCAACGTTATTTCAGTTCCCAATAAACCTCCGTTCTCCTTTTCTTTTTACATTCGCTTCTTATTTTCTTTCATTCGTTTTTATTCCGTTAATTTACACTAATGCAGATCCGAAAAAAACGTCTTTGAAAATAACAACGCCAATAATCCATATTGTAACTTTGATCACCCCATCAATCAAACTGAGGAAGATGTTGAGGATAATTGGGAAAACCCTCCAGAGTTAATGAGAATGATGGAACAAGAGGAAAAAATAATCGAACCCCATGAGGAATCAACTGAAACGATCAACTTAGGCACGGAAGAAGACAAAAAAGAAGTTAACATTGGCACCACATTGAAAGACAGCGAGCGAGAGAAATTGGTTAGGTTGTTGTTTGACTATGTTGACGTCTTCGCATGGACATACCGAGACATGCCTGGACTGGACCCCAACATAGTCGAGCATAAGTTACCGGTAAAACCAGAATGCCCGCCGGTAAAACAAAAGTTAAGAAGGATGAAACCAGAAATGTCGCTGAAAATCCGAGACGAGGTTAAGAAACAGTTCGATGCTGGGTTTTTAGCAGTAGCAAAATACCCTCAATGGGTAGCCAATATTGTACCGGTCCCAAAGAAAGACGGGAAGGTTCGGATATGCGTCGATTATCGAGATTTGAACAGAGCCAGCCCCAAAGATGACTTCCCTTTCCCTCACATTGATGTCCTGGTAGATAGCACAGCACAACACTCTCTGTTCTCCTTCATGGATGGATATTCCGGATACAACCAAATTAAGATGGCCCCCGAAGACATGGAGAAAACCACCTTCATCACCCTCTGGGGAACCTTCTGTTACAAAGTAATGCCATTCGGACTGAAGAATGCTGGTGCCACGTACCAAAGGGCAATGGTCGCATTGTTCCATGATATGATGCATAAGGAAATAGAGGTTTACGTGGATGACATGATTGCAAAATCCAAGACTGAAGAAGAGCATATCGTCAATCTGCAAAGACCGAGTGCGAGACAAGATACTCATTGTTGGAAAGAACGTGTTGTGCTCTGGCCTGGGCTGCACGTCGTTTGAGGCAGTATATGCTGAGCCACACGACTCGGTTGGTATCTAAAATGGACCCAGTCAAGTATATTTTTGAAAAACCCGCACTCACAGGGAGGATCGCTCGCTGGCAAATGCAACTATCTGAATACGACCTTTTATATGTCACCCAAAAAGCAATCAAGGGTAGTGCATTGGCTGAGTACTTGGCACACCAGCCCATCGAAGATTACCAATCAATGCAGTGCGATTTCCCAGACGAAGATATAATGGCTCTATTCGTAGAACGGAATCCTCCAGACAACGAAAGGTGGAGAATGTTATTCGACGGCGCTTCTAATTTATACGGGCACGGGGTCGGAGCTGTACTGATCTCTCCTGATAACCGCTTCGTACCGTTTACTGCTAGACTGAGTTTCTATTGCACCAACAACATTGCAGAATATGAAGCGTGCGTCCTAGGCATCAAAGCAGCCCTTGAATGGAAAGTCAAAAGACTCGATGTATATGGGGAATCAGCTTTAGCCATCCATCAGACAAAAGGTGACTGGGAAACCAGGGATTCCAAATTAATTCCTTATCATGATCACATCCAAAAGATGGTTGAACAATTTGAAGAGATCACTTTCCATCATCTCCCTCGCGAAGAAAATCAGTTGGCCGATGCTTTGGCGACTTTGTCATCAATGTTCAATATCAATAACGACAACAGTCTGACATTCATCCGAATCCAACATCGAGACCTACCGGCACATCATTGTGTGGCAATCGAAGAAGAGCCTGACAGTAAACCTTGGTATTACGATATCAAGCACTGTATCACAAACAGAGAATATCCTCCTGGTGCCACCGAGAATGATAAGAGGACACTTAGGAGGCTGTCAATGGGCTTCTTCTTAAATGGGGAAGTGCTTTACAATAGAAATCACGATATGGTCCTCCTCAGATGTGTAGCAGAAGAAGAAGTAGAAAGAATTATGAAAGATGTCCATGAAGGCTCGTTCGGCACCCATTCTAATGGGCACACCATGGCAAGGAAAATCCTAAGGGCTGGCTACTACTGGTTGTCAATGGAGACTGACTGCTTCAACTACGTCAGAAAATGCCACAAATGTCAAATCTATGCCGACAATATCCATGTACCACCTGCCTCTTTGAATGTCCTAACAGCACCATGGCCATTCTCAATGTGGGGAATGGATGTCATCGGTCCCATCGAACCCAAGGCATCAAACGGACATCGTTTCATTCTTGTCGCTATTGATTATTTCACCAAATGGGTCGAGGCCGCTTCTTACGCCAGTGTAACAAAATCAGTGGTTGTCAGGTTCATAAAGAGAGATTTGATTTGCCGCTACGGTCTTCCAAATAAGATCATCACGGACAATGGGACCAACCTGAACAATAAGATGATGAAAGAGTTGTGTGACGACTTCAAAATCCAGCACCATAATTCCTCCCCATACCGACCAAAGATGAATGGGGCAGTTGAGGCAGCAAATAAGAACATAAAGAAGATCGTGCAAAAGATGGTAGTGACCTTCAAGGACTGGCATGAAATGTTGCCTTTCGCTTTGCACGGGTATCGGACCTCTATCCGCACGTCAACAGGGGCAACACCATTCTCACTAGTATATGGGATGGAAGCAGTTCTTCCCATCGAGGTGGAAATACCCTCCCTGCGAGTGCTAATGGAAACAAAATTGGAGGAAGCAGAATGGGTTCAAGCTCGTCTGGATCAGTTGAACCTCATAGAAGAAAAGAGAGTAGTTGCTTTGTGTCATGGGCAGTTGTACCAACAAAGAATGAAAAAGGCTTATGATAAAAAAGTGCGCCCCCGCCAGTTTCAAGAAGGAGACCTCGTGCTCAAGAAGATGTTGCCTATCCAAAAGGATTCCCGTGGAAAATGGACCCCTAACTATGAAGGACCTTATGTGGTAAAGAAGGCATTCTCTGGAGGAGCATTGATTCTCACAAAAATGGACGGTGAAGACCTCCCACTCCCAGTGAACTCGGACGCAGTTAAGAAGTACTATGCCTAAAGAAATATATGAAAAAAGAGAAAGATGAGCCAAGCAGAAATAAGCTCGCTAGGTCGAAAACCCGAAAGGGCGGCCTAGGCAAAAATTAGAGCGACCCGGTGGACTGAAAACTCTAAAGAGCAGTCCAGGCAAAAACTAGGGTCAGAAGTTGGACTTTGAGCTACAAAGGCAGTCAATACCTCCGAAAGTTGGATAATGAATGCTCAAAGTTATGTTAATGGGCGATTGGCGTTATTACTTCAAAGATACAAACAATCAAAAGATCAGCTTTCCTTGTTTTCTTTTTCTTCTCTTTCTTTTTGTAGTTTAAACTCCCAATGTAATTTTCAGCCAGCGCGACCTTCTGCGCATTTGTTTTCCATTTGAATATTAAACACTTCCTTTATTCTCTCATTTCCCTACTATCGTAAAAATAACGTTCATGGTAGACGATACTGAATTGCGAAACGTGTGCATGATCACAAGCATTATAATCATTGCGAAATTTCTAAAAATCACAAAAAAGAGATGATCTCTCATAAAGTTGCAAAAAGGACAAATGCATAATCTCATCAGTAAATCTTAATAACCCGCACTTTGGCACCACTGCTTGAGGCAACCCTCGTATCCCACATCGAGAGTCACGCGAGTTGATGATACCAGCAAAGTCAAGAAAGAGCAAAAGAGCATAAAGAGCTAAAGAGCAAAAAGAGCAGAAGAGCAAGAAAAGAAAATGAAAAAAGAAGAAGGCCAAGGCGCATCATTCATCATGTCATCAATTACTTAACTACATACGCGCATGCATCATTCATTGCAAGTATCTGTTGAGATAATTTTAGTATGTATCGTTAGCACCAATTCTTCAGACCCCCAGCGGTCCTTCAGAGCCCAGGCGCTCCTTCAGACCAACAATGGTCATTCAATCCAGATCGCACGTCGCGTTATCGAGCAACCGACGGATCATCCGGCCCCAGGCCCTTCAGACTAGCTGTGTCCGCCTAAAAAACACAGTGCACGTCCTTCGTGGCTCAAACATACATTGTTCACCACTGTTGCCAGAGGTCCTGTGTGGTCGAATGTGTAAGGCGTAATGGGTTACTAGATGGTATGAAATCACCCTGAGTACATTGATTGAACTACTATTTATAGGCTACTGTAATACCCTAATTTTGTCCGATCAAAAATGAGAGATTTTATTTTTTAATAAAAATAATAATCAGTTTTATTTTCATGTCATGTATTATTATATTTTAGTTGCCACAAGTTTTTAACCAAAAAAATATATTAAGTAGAAGTGAAGAAAACAAAAATAAGCAAAGGAGGAGATGGAGGGGGTCTGCCAAAAAAAAAGAATGGAGGTGCAATCAGGATTGGGCCATCAGAAACCCAACCCAACAAAAAAGGGCTAGCCCAACTCGCCTAACCCTAAATCTCCTCCACCAAACCCTAACCCATCCAACCAACCCATAACCCATGACCCAACTCCTCACCTAACCCTAATTCCCTCCTCTCCTAGCCAAATTCGGCCACCCCACTCAGAAAACCCTAAAAATTTTAACTTCCCCCCTTTACCCTAAAAATCATCCACATTCATCCACTCCCTTCCCAAAAATTCGACCCCACTCCCTCTTTTCCCTCCTTTGAAATTGCATTTTTTCCTCTCCCACACTCCACCTTTCCTCTTTTCTCTCAACTCCCCACTTCCCCACATTCCTCTTCCCCATACACGCCTCTTTCCTCTCTCTCCCCATCCCTACGGCCCCCATCTCTCTCTTTCCTCTCACACACTCATTTTTTCTCTTCCCTCACATCACTCTCACACACCCTACGACCCTTTCTCTCTCACACTCTCCTATCACACACTTCACTTCATCTTTCTCATCACTCTCCCACTCACACACACTTCCTCACTCACACACACTTCCTCTCTCCCATCTCCACGCACACCCCTCCCACCAAACCCTAAACTCCATCATTTTTTTTCCCTCACATTACTCCTCACCACTCACGGATCCCCCTCTCTCTCACACAAAAAAAAAGCCATCATTCTCTCCTCTGCTGTGCCCATACCACTCTCACGAAACCCTAAGACACCATGCCCTTTTTCCTCCTCAGAAATTTCTGCTGTCTCTGTCATGTCAAGCCAGTCTCAAAGCAAAGAAGAAGCAACAAGGTATGGTGAAGAGCAGGAGAAAGCAAGATGGAACGTTTTGTATAAATAGGGGGGCCATGACTTTGAAAGGAGGACGGTTTTGGAAGAGGAGGAGAAGATTTTCGAAAAAAAAAAGAGTTTTTCAAAGAAGAAGTTCTTAGAGAAAAAAAAGAAAAATTTTCGGAGCAAAAAAGAAAGTTTAGATCTTTAGAAAAAAAAAACGGTGAGATTTGTTCACTGTTTTTTAGTTTAAATTCCTTCTCCTTCCAAATTTTTTTTTTAGTTTAAATTCCGTTGTATTAAAGAGATCCTAGGAGGAATTCGTGTCCCCAACATTTCCAGATTTTTTTCTTAAGGTACTGTAATGTGATTTTCGGATTCAATATATTGTTGCTGTTTTTGCTGTTTTTTTGTTATTTTATTTGTTGCTGTAGCGTTTTTTATATACATAGTTGTTGCTGTTTTTTTTTATTCGTTTTTAGTTGGTGTAATATTTTTTTTTCCATATATATTATTGTGGTTGTTGCCTTTTTATTTATTTTAGTTGTTTTAACATTTTTACAGATATTATTATTGTCGCTTTTCTTTATTAATTTGTTGCTGTTTTTCTAGTAAATCGTTTTTTTTTGTATATATTTGTTGCTGTTTTTCTTTATTTAATTGTTGCTGTTTTTCTATAAAATCGTTTTTTTCTTGTATATATTTGTTGTTGTTTTTCTTCATTTATTTGTTGCTGTTTTTTCTATTAATTTGTTGCTGTTTTTTCTATTAATCGTTTTTCTTTGTATATATTTGTTGCTGTTTTTCTTCATTTATTTGTTGCTGTTTTCTTCATTTTATTTGTTGCTGTTTTTTTCTATTAATTTGTTACTGTTTTTCTATTAAATCGTTTTTTTTGTATATATTTGTTGCTGTTTTTCTTTATTTAATTGTTGCTGTTTTTTTTATGTAAATTGTTGCTGTAATTTTTTTTCCTATACATATCATTGCTTTTTTTTTTATTTAAATTGTTGCCATTTTTAAATGTGGCTGTAATTTTCGAATTAAAATAAAGTCCTTTAAAAAAAATGTTTTTTTTTCTTCCAAAATAAATGGTTACTAATACCACTACCTTCGTAAAAAAAAAAGAGGAATAATAGCAATATTTATTTTCCCAAACAAAAAAAACAGCAAATGCACCTTTTAAAATAATAAACATGACAATTATTTTCAAATTAGAAGGGGCATTTTCTTTATAAATGAGCAAATCTTTTCCAAACCCAATGCTTATTAGTCTAGGTGTTTAAAAAATGAGCGCTTCAGAATTATATGTTTTAGGGTAAGTTAATGAAATTGTAAAAAAGGAAAAGTCAAACAATCGTTTTTTAGCGTCAAACCGCTATTCACACCCCCCACATTTTAGTAATACAGCACTCCCCGGTTTCAGCCCAATTTTCGCGCAAGGGTCCAAAAACCCAAATACTCCGTTTTGGGCTGCTACTAAGCCCACCACCCATTTCCATTTAATACAACACCCCTGTTAATTGCACCCACCTTTTAATTATAACTCACTCCGCTTTTATTTACACCACTATAATGTTTCCAAACCGTTTTTTTCTTTCTTTCAAACAATCAAACTCGCGTAAAAAAAAATAGGTTGTTACTAATGGTCACTCTGAGCTTAGCTTGTTTGACCGATAGGGCTAACCTTCTTTTCTCAAAGCGGATTAGTAGCGGTGATCACTCTGAATTTATTCGTTTGACCATCGCAAACACCCGCCTAAACTTCAAGAAATTTTCAGTTAATAGAATACAAACGTAATCTCAACTCCCTTTTTTAAAAAAAATCACGCTTCCCAGTAAGCATTTTTCAAACAAAACGCTCGATCGCAAACCGGGTATTTATAGCGTTCACTCTGGGCCCAGCTCGTTTGAACGCTGTAAACACTTTCTTTTTCGAATAAGCCATTAGTGGTGACCACTCTGGGTTTATCTGTTTGGTCACCATGAACGGCCTCTAGTTTTCGCAAACTTTTCAATAAATAAAAAATACCAACACACAAATATTTTCTATCCAAGAACTACGTAGCTTTGATTTCTCCATCGCACCCGGAGATACGTAGGAGCAGGGCCCCACTCCTGTCGAGCGCAAAAAACTAAAATTTTTATTAAGTCTTCCTTTCCGATTTTCGCAAATAATCAAAATGGGTAAGCAAAATATCTTCTTTTAAAACTAACTTTTTCTACACATTAATTTAAAATGTAACCTTTTTAGGACGTTGCGGGGTGCTAGTACCTTCCCCGCACTTAATCGACCCCCGAACCCAAAAACAAAGGTTTTTTTCAATGTTTTCCTAAGAAATAAATATTGATGGCGACTCCATTGTTCAAAAACAACGAAGAATCCCTCCTTCGGATTTTTCGGTCGCTACAGCTACAATGTGCAAACTGCTATGTTGCATGCCTTTGACACTTGTCCTTATTGAAAGCAGATGAAATGTTAAACTAACTAATGATTGGAGATGATCGATCGATCGAATGTGTTAGGCTAATGGGTTACTAGATGATATGAAATCGCCCTGAGTACATTGATTGAACTACTATTTATACGCTACGTACAATGTGCGAACTGCTACGTTGCATGCTCTAGACACTTGTCCTTATTGAAAGCAGATAAAATGTTAAACTAACTAATGATTGGAGATGATCGATGCCACGTGCCTTCTAGCGTCTTGGATTCCTTACGCTTGTCTGTGTGCTTCGAGCTTGATCGAGACAACTGCCTTAAATGCCTTGCATCCTTGCGTGTAGTACTTGAAACTTCGAATCTTGCCTTCGAGAACTTCCATATGTATTCCAAGGAAAAGTGGCCTTCGAGTATGTGTTTTTCCTTCGGCATTCGGGATTGGCCTCTGAAGTCTTTTCAGTTGAAGATATGGACTTTCGAGCCACTTCCTTTTCAAGCGTAATTTCTTTTAATAATTCTCGAACTCATCTTTAAATATTGGTGTCATTATAGCTAGTTTCAAATCTAAACTTGGCTGTAACATAATGCTACCCAAAAATAAATAAAAATTGTAAAAATAAGATATAATAATAAGTTATTTTCTACCCCATAATTATTGATATCTTATATTTTCTACTATCTAACTAATATTTCATCTCATTTTTATCATAATTGTATACTAAAATAGTATTTTTCATCTCATAAATTTGAATTTATAATAATTTGATTGTACTTTTTTTACATATAATAACTTGGTTATGTTTTAAGCTTATTTTTATCTATTTTTCCATATCTATTTTGGCATAATGTAATGTATAGAGATAGTGTTTAAGGAACCTTTTCTAATTATTGTTAGTATCTAAACTCTTTGCTCCCTTTGTAACAAAATATAAACAAAAGGTTCTACATCTTTGGTCTAAATTTAAAACAAATATATAGAATTTTTTATTATATTTTGTAAGGAGCAGCACTTTTGACTCTATCTCGCCTATTAAAAATATTTTTTATATTTATCTCCCACATAAAAAATAAGCTAGCTCCGCCACTAGTTCGGTTTCTTCTAGAACTAAATACAAAATGAAGAGTTTAAGTATATTCGTTTCTAAGAAGCAATGACTCAAAAAAATTGTGTTCGAAAAACAGTGACCTATTTGTTCTGAGATTTTTTTTTTGACAAAGTTTGTTCTCTATGAAAAGGAAATGACTAATTTAGTTATTTAAAACTCAAATATTAGTTAACTAATAAAAACACAAATATTAGACCAACTAATTTTGAAAGTGACTAAAATGTCCCTAAATTTTCTTTTAAATGACTAGTTTAACTCATATTTGAGGCCTAAATTGATATTTTTCATTTCTCAAAAACTAAATAGGTTTGTGAATTTTTGGATCCACCACAATGGATTCCTCTCTCTATTTCTCAAAAGAAATGGAAAATTTCATTATTACAGTCTCTCGGTGTATAAATACACACTTTCTTAGAGTAGTAGATATGTATTAGATACACGCTTTATAATCCTCTTTCACCTTTCTTATTCTCAGTTGTTGCCGAAGGTTTGTCTACCTTGGTAGCAAAGGCCGAGGCAATTGGTTCATATTTAGGTTATAAGATCAAAGATAATCTATATATATATATATATATATATATATATATATGTGTGTGTGTAAAGGAGACCCCAATGGAGCCTCCACAATGATTCTCAAGATTTTTAACTATTAAAATATTTATTTATTATTTGCACTTAAATGAGACTTTAACTTTTAATTAAACCACATAATTGTCACTATTATAATATTCTTTTAATTGCTTATTATTTAACCTTTTTTATATAGGTAGGAAAATCATATTTTCTTATAGAAATATAGAAATTGAAAATAACAATTGCCAAGATACTATAATATAAGTATAAATCCTATTTAAAATAAGTATCTATATTTTAATAAATTATATCTATATTATTATTAAAATTTGTAAAATTTCAAATAGAGGAATAAAAATATTGACGAATTAATGTTTTTTGATGAACTCAGATTATTACAACATGCATGAATTTGCCTTTTCTTCATTCGTAACATTTTTTAGGTAACTCAAATTCTAAGAAGAGAAAAATCCATATCCTTTGAAGTTATATAATTTTTTGACAAAATAAATTATAGTATTATCCAAATTGATACAAAATTAATTAAAAATATAATAGTGGATGTTTGAATTTCTTTTTCCTTTTAACAATAAATAATTTTCTTAAACTATTAAAAATATATTATTACCATTTTTAACCAAAATAATATTATTCTTTTCAAAGAAAAAACAAAATAATTTTATTACTTGATTTGTATTTATGTTGCAACAATTATGGAATTGAAAGGTTTCTAACTTTGAATTTATTTTCTTTGAAATTTAACTATTAAAATGTATTTTTTAATGATATCTAATAATTGTCAATACCTTATTAAATGATACTCATAGTGGAATATCATTTAAGTATGTTTATATTTTTATGAAAATGATATTTTCTAATTTCTGAGGAAAAAACTGAAATAATAATAACAATTAACAATATATTTATAATATAATATATGTTTCATTAAATTTAATCTAAAACTATCTTTAAAATATAAAATAGTTAGTGGACTATTAACATTAAATTTATTTTAACGGTTATTCATTATTTTACATTATAGGAATTTTTTTTAAGAATATGAATCATTTCTTTAATTGCTAATAAACTCAGAAATTAGTATGAAATGAGTAGAAGAGGTAGAGTTGTTTTCTTTCCATTTTTTAAAGCATAAATCTCAACATAGTTTTTGAAAGTATATATTTTTTACAAAAGAAATTATACTATTATAAGAATTGGTAAAAATCTAAATTTAGTTAAAAAAATATATTTACTAATTATAATTATTTGGATTAATTCGAAATATTCCAATACAAATATATTTCTTTTTTAATTAATAGTAATATATAGATTACTTTTAAAATTCTTTTTAATGTAACAATTATACATTGATAAGGAGAAGTTTCACATTCATATGAATTATTCCTTTAATTGATAATAAGCTCATGAGTTAGTAGAATATGACTGGAAGATGTAGAGTTTTAGTCAATTATAGCAAGAATTGACTATTTAAACAAGACATTTTTGGATGGTGAGGGGATTGGTTTTGCAACAAAATTCATAATGAAAAACATGAAGTAGAAGAAAGGAGTGAGTTTTGCAAGAAGAGGTGGAATGCACAAAAAGGGGTAAAGGGTTTCATGTTATTGACAATTTTGAAGTAAGCAAAGAGGCAAGAAGATAAATTTGGATCAATTAGCGAATGAGGCAATGGAGACAACATTTATTTGTAAAGTTATATATAGGCATTGAGAAATCATGTATATTTTAATATTATTATTGAGAAAAATGTTTAATTTTATTTTCTTCGTTTCTACTATATAGATCGGGTTTATTTCTTCCTACCCTTTTATGTAGCGTAATGACCTTGTTATTTTATAAGTTTGTTTCAATTGGTTTTTCCATTTTCTTGCATGAGGATTACTTCAATATGTGATTGTTGGATCATGTTGTGTGCCTCATGCTTCTCATGGAGACTTAATTGTAAGTGATCAAATTACTTGGAGGATTATTCTTCTATTTGTGATTTTTGTCTATTTTTCTTTAAAAACATCTCTCTCTCTCTCTCTCTCTCTCTCTCTCTCTCTCTCTCTCTCTCTCTATATATATATATATATATATATATATAAATATATAAATATATATATCATAGTTTTTGGAATTATATACTTTGATACTAATAAATTATATTATTGGAATTTGTAAAAATAATATTCCATAAAATTTTAAAACGATATTATACAACAACCCGTGCAACGTGTAACACCCCAAAAATAATAGATTAATTTATTTAATTAATTAAATGAAATTGGGTGGTAGAAATAATAATATAATTATTTATTATTTATTATAATAATTATAAGGTGCTTTAAATAAAATGAGGAGTGGTATTGTAATTGGAGGTGGTGTTTTAATTAAATTGGGCTTAAGCTGCGGGGAAAGCCCGCAAATCCAAGCCCACTGGCCTAGGCGCATATTTAAGGTGAAAAATTAGGTTTTGGCTCATTTGGGGAAAAAGAAAGGAATTTGCGAAATGGAGAGAGAGGGAGGGGAAGGAGGGCGCGGCGCTCATGAGAAGAGGAGGAGGAGGAGAGGCGCGCAAAAACCCCAAGGAGAAAAGGAGAGGGGTCGTGTTGCGGGTTCCTTGGAGCTTACGTATAAGGAGATGTCGTGTTCGTCATAACCTAAGGTAAGGGTGGGTCTTATCTTCTCTATAATAGGGTTTTTATGATGGGGATTATGTAGGGGCTAGGCTCTATGTATGCCTTTTTATGTATTCTTAGTGATTATTGATGAACTCTAGGCATATGAAGACTTGTTGTTAATAAAATCATGTTGTGCGTGCCGAGTGTTTGAATAATTGTTGATGATATTGTGATTTATGATGATTGGGGATGATTATGATAATTTGGTGTTCATATTGTTGAATTGAGCCTTGATGATGGAATTTGGTGTTTAATATGTTGTATGTGATTTGAGGAATTTGTGTTGCTCGAATTCGTTGTTGTTGGTGTCATAGGCGCATAGGGCGCCATTTTTGTGCTTGTGATGTTGCTGAATTTTGATGTTTGGTGGACGATTTTGATGATTCTATATGTGCTCATGAGTTGTTGTAATTTGATGATGTGATTGATCATGTAAAAGCTTGAAAAAAATGCTGAAGTTACTGTAGCAGGGCGCCATGGGCGCCAAGCTCCCTGTGTGTGTGTGTTGCGCTGGGCGCCAGTGTGTGTGTGTGTCTGTGTGTGTGTGTGTGTGTGTGTGTGTGTGTGTGTGTGTGTGTGTGTGTGTTGCGCTGGGCGCTGGGCGCCAGTGCGTGTGTGTGTGTGTTGCGCTGGGTGCTGGGCGCTGGGCACCAGTGCGTGTGTGTCTTTCGTGTTGCTGGGCGCTGGGCGCCCAGGGCACCATTTTCAGGACGTTCCCGATTTTTAATAAAAACTGTTTTCGCTATAACTTTTGACTCGGGTGTCCGTTTTAAACATTTCAAAAAGTGTTGTGAAGCCCATTTCATTGTCTATCTGTGTGTCCCATTTTTAAAAGCGAAAACTTATTATTTTCTGATGGTTCTGGGCGCCCAAGTGGCTGCCCCGATGGTAGTTGTTGTTGCGTTGCAAAACTGTTTTCGGTGCCTAAAACCTTTTTGGTGTCAATGATGATGTTCTAAATAACTTTTCTGCCCTTAGAGACCAACTTTAATGATAATGATGTGTAAATGACGATGATGCCCCTGGTGGCTAGTTTATTGACGATGATGCCCTTAGTGGCTAGTTTATAGATGATAGTGCCCTTAGTGGCCAATGTTTGATTGACGATGATGCCCTCAGTGGCTAGTACCTTGATAAGTTGATGATTTTGACGGTAATTCCCTTAGTGGCTATGCTTTTGATTGACGATGGATGTTATATTGATGATGATGATTCTAAATGATGATGATGCCATAACGGCTAATAGCGACGATGAATAATAAGCGCGATGAATATAAGCGACGATGAGGCCCAAAAGGCTAAGTGACGTTGTTATGTGTAATTATGAATTAAAATAAGTGACGATGAGGCCTAAACGGCTAAGTGACGTTGTTATGTGTAATCAAGAACTGACAGGTGCTGCGCCTCTTAGTAGGCAAACTGGTAAGTGACAGGTCACATAGTTGACCGTGTTTGTGTGAGTTTGTGCGTGGTGCATGTCATAGTGTCTCATGCATCCCATGTGCATAAACCCAGTGACGTTTGAGGCCCAAAAGGCTAAGTGACGATGAGGCCCAAAAGGCTAAGCGACGTTTGTGAAAGGTACCTCATGCATATGCCCACGAGTGGGTTGCACTTCATATGCTTACATGACATTGTGATGAGCTTTTGTGGTGATTAATATTGATGACGGACTTGATGTGTCGTGATGTGGTTGATATAGTGTCATAACTCTAGCATAGTGCTTATCATAAGCTTTATTATATTGTGTAGCGACCGAAAAATCCGGGTGAGGATTCCTCGAAGGTTCAAAAATGAAGCCGCCACCAAAGTTTAATTATAAGGGCAAACATTGGAAAATCCCTTTTGAATGGATAAGGGTCCTTGAGACCAGATAAGGGTTCGGGAGTCGGTTATGCGTGGGGAAGGTATTAGCACCCCACGACATCCTTCCTAAGGAAGGTTACTTGCTAACTAGTTGTAGGAAAGAATGTTAATTTTGAAAAAGTTTATTTTACCCTTTTATTGTGAATTAAAAAGAAAGAAGAAAATTGATATTTTATTTAAGAAGATGATTATCTAGGAAAGGACTAAAAATGGTTTTTTATTAGTGCAATTGACAGAGGTCGGCCGCCCTCTGCTCCTACGTATCTCTTGGAAGAGAATCAAATCACACGTAGTTCTTGGGAGAAAACTTTGTTTGTTGGTGTATTTTATTTAGGGATTTTAGGACTCTTGAGTGATCAGTTCATTTGTCCTAAAATGATGACTAATCCGACTGTACAGTTGGCTTAGTCCCCTAATTTGTGAAAATGGAGTTTTTTGAAGTTTTTGGAAGATAGTTTGTGTGGTGGTTTGATTCTATTTGAATAGGGGTTTTAGGACTCTTGAGCCGTACGGTTCATTCGTCCTAGAACGCTGACTAACCCGACTGTACAGTCGACTTAATCCCCTATTTTGAAAATTTGATTTATGGAAGGAAATGTGTTTGTGTTTATTTTAATTTAGAAATTTGTTTGTTTTAAATAGGGATTTTAGGCCATGATCCATAACGGTTCATTAGTGACCTGAAAAGCAGACTAACCCGACTGTACAGTCGACTTAGTCCCCTATTTTGTTCTTGAAAATATTTCTTTATTTATGAGAGGAAAAGGAATATTTTGTTTTTGTTTTGAATATGAACGAAAAGTTAACAAAAAAGAAAAAATGAAAAGTGCAACTAGTGAAAAATATTTATCATGAATATTTAAAAATAAACTAATTAAAAGAAAAATAAAAATAAAAAGGGGAGGGGGAGAGAGAGAGAGCGAGAGCTTCGCTAGGAGAGGGAGAGAATGTGTTCAGTGTTCTTGTTGAATCACTGCGGTGTGCTTTTCACTGTGGACAGAGCCTCTTTTTATAGGTGAAGGGTTAGGTGAAGAGACTTGCTGGACAAGTTAACTTGCTGGGCAAGTCGACTTGTTGGGCAAGCAGCTTGTTGGGCTGAAAGTTAATGCTACTGACACCCCCTTTTATTATTTTCGTTCTTCTCTATTTTTTTGGATTATTCTTATTTTTGGTGATATTTTTATATTTTTGGGCTTTTTGTATTATTTGGATACTTTATTGTAATATATATTTTTTTATTTTCTGATTTTATTTCATTATTATTTTTATGGCTTTTTGATCAAAAGGACTAAATTAAGTCCAAAATACCGAACATAGGCCCATTTACTAAGAATTTACCCAATGAGACAAACCAGTCTAAATTAAAACAAGACAGCGCTCGAAATGTCGTTCTCGTAATGATATGGACTTGTGACACGGGGGCTAAAACAATTGCGATAAATGATCGGACAAAATTGGGGTATAACATATTGTTAGATGAACTCACCCCTTCTGTTTGAATGTTACCCCTATGCGGTAACGTGCAGGTGATCTCGAGTGAAGGCTTAGGTATCTTCACTAGCTGAGTCGGGTCGTCTGCTCTGATTATGTAACACTAGGGGGAACGACGTTATTTAAGTTACTTATGATTGTTGTTGTTGTTGGATTTTAGTATTGTAAGCCTTGCCTGGTTGCAACGCCTATTATGATTAAACTTGTTGGATTTTCCGCTGTGAGGTTGTATTTTAATTTACAAATGACGTTTTGTAAGTAATCTAAGACTGTTTTCGAAAAGCGAGTAATTTGGCGCGTGATGTTTAACGAAGTAAGTGTGACATCCCTTGTGGTGTATTTAAAATTTGAAAACTCCGATTTTACGCAAATAAATTAATGGGTAGAAAAAGGGGTGTTACACAACGCACGGGAAATCCCCTAGTATTCACTATTCCATTGTGCATTTTCGCAGAAGATACCGTCCTTGGCTTGGCTTGAAGAATACTTGCTGTCCTTGTCTGTGTCAATTTGTCATGTCGTGTTGAAATTTTTTGAAACGTGGTTGTTGCGTTTTTGTCCAGTCTCTTTGGGGACAATGTTTTTGCAATTCTTCATCCAATATAAATAGGTGTGCTTCCGACACTTGGTCATTTTGCAAAATTCCATTCATTTCACGACATAAGATAAGATTTTCATAGAGTGCCAAGATGAAAGGGGGGAGGCGCATCTCATCCAAGGTGGGTTCCACACACCAGTGACCCGAGACCGGATCGTCGCGCTGCTCGTGCTTCCGCAAGGCACTCTTCACGCAGGGTCTCCTCGCCTGAGACGATAGACTGCTACGCTGCGCGGCTCGTGACTCCGCGCGACGCTCTTCGCGCTGGATCTCCTCACCCGAGGCCCAAGATGCGAAGGTTCACCTCGCTGTTGGACTAAGCTTTTTGCCTTTGCGTCGATGTTACGCGTTGAATCAACTGGAGATCTTTGCACCCGTCCCTCTTCCTCAAGTTTCCACGCTGAACTCATGCCCAACACCCGAGACACGAGACAGGGGTCTCGCCCACATTGCTTTGCTTTGCGCCTATTCGTGGTTCGCAGCGTGTAAGTTCCCCAGATCCGAGGCTTGCTTGCTACAGTCAGCCAGCGAAGTTCGTGCCTGCTGTTTGTTTTTCCAGGTACTACTTCTAATTTCTAGTCTTTTGAATACTCGTGTATCTATAATTTGGACTTCGGTCTTTTTAGCTAGGGGAACAACTATCGAAGTAGGAAAATGATGATATTTAGACCTCGTGTTGCTTAGGCTTTGAGTAGTAAGTGGATGAGTCGACGCGAGTTTTTATGTGCGTATGTTATGCCTTTCTCGTAGCTTTCAATGAGGACCTCAGGAGAGGGGGGTTGTCAACAAATTATCTTTTTGTCTCATAATACTTGTTTTGACTACCTACCCCTGTCCTGCAGGTTGTTATTGATGCCTAGAACAAAGAAGACAGCTCGAATTCATGGACTGTGTTGAGGGCCCATTGCTGCTTTGAAGGAGGCTGGATATTCGATAGGTGGTCCGTCGGAAGGACCTGGTGAGTGTGAGTCTCTGGCGTCTGAGGCGCCTCGTATGGCTATTTCTTCCTTGCCTAGGGGACTCTGACGTTGAGTCTGATCTTGAGGTTGTAGAGATAGATGGAGTTAACTATGATTGGGTTGCACGATCTGTTCAGTCCATTAGGAGTGCCTACGCCTCCTGGTTTGCAGGAATTGATTGGGAATGAGTGGAGGGTGGAGGGAGTTGATGCGAACGATAGGGTTTGTCGTGCTCCTGATGGCCTGAAATTTATGATGTATCACTATCTCATTTTTAAGATGGGGATATGTCCCTTCTTTACGCCATTTCAGTAGGAAGTGATGAAGTTTCTCTCGATTGCCCCGTCTCAGTTGCATCCTAACTCCTGGGCATTTGTGAGGTCTTTCGAGAACGTGATGAGGGCTATGAGAAGAATGTCTAAGGTTAGAGTATTTTTACCCGTCTTTGAAGTGCAACGCCGTCGAGAGCTCTTATATGACGGTCCCCGCTATGAATTTGTGGTCATCTGTGCACGTACGGATTATCCTCTCTTTAAACTCCATTTGGAGTCTCAAAAGGATTGGAAGGGTAAGTACTTTTATTCTTCATTTTCGTTTCCCTCCTTTGCAGCTGCTTCGTAAGCCCTATCATCTTCTTTGTAGTCCATATACTTTTGTGAGCTTCAGAGGAATTCGCCCAAGTCTGGGGGCTTGTTTACTCCCACATCAATCTGAAACAAGCTTCCTTTCCTAGCTAAGTCCGTCCTTCATCCAGAAGAGTCTCTGCTTATCTTCAAGGTTCCGAACATTTGCAGCTTCCTTGTTGAAACGTTCCACATACTCTCTGAGTATTTCATCTTCACGTTGTCTGGCCGCCCTGAGCACTTCCTCGAACTTTGGCTTCCGGCGGGAGGCCTGTGAAGCATGCCTGGAACATCATTTCCAGTTGCCCCCATGACGATAGAGAATTGGGCTTCAGCTCCTGAAACCAGTTCAGGACAGCTTTCTCAAGGGTGAGGGGGAAGATCTTGCAGTGGATGGGCTCCCTTTCCATCATACATGTTAAGCATTGGGATCTTCTCCAAATCCTTTGGGATTGGACAATCATTAATCTTCCTGGTGAAGGGTCCGTCATGGGAGATCCAAGGGGTGTGACGAGGTGACCGGTCCCTGAGATCCATGTCCCGGTGGTCACGTCGGGTAGGAGACCTCATTGGCTTCGATCTGTGACGCCACCCTCTACGGGACATGGCTCGGCTTCGGGATCTCTCTTGGGAGTTTGAGGACGCGCGCGATGTTCTTTTGGACGGTGAGTCATCCGGCCAGTAGGTGCTATCATGAGACGTTGGAGGAGTGCTTGGGGGAGAGCCTGATCCCCTATTCCAGCGTCGCCGGGGAGGGGAACGACGAGCTCGCTTACGCCTCGGGGAGAGCGATGGTTGAGGCTAGGGATGTCAATGGGTCGGGCTCGGGCCGGCCCGGGCCCGGCCCATGGGGCCAAACCGTGTATATGGCCAGGGTCGGGTCGGCCCAATATTCTAATGGGCTGCGAAATTCAAGGCCCAGGCCCGCCCAACACTGGCCCATGGGCCAGCCCAATGGGCCGGCCCAATATTAAAACATATTTGAAAAAATTTGAAAACAAAGTTATTTGTGGAATGGAAAACTTTTTTTTACTATACTAATAATATTATTACTATATTTTTTATTATACATTATATTATCTTCAAAAAATATTATACATTATATTATTTACATTATATATTATTATAAAATAAAAAGAAACGGGCCAGCCCGAAGCCCATGGGCCGGCCTGGCCCGGCCCAATTATATCATCGGGCCGGGCCAAAAAGACATACCATTCATTTTGGGCTACTATTTTTAGAGCCCAAGGCCCGCCCAAAAAATCGGGCCAGTGGGCCGGCCCACTGGGCCGGGCCCAAATTGACATCCCTAGTTGAGGCGCCTCCTTGGTGGGGATTTGGCAGGTCTTGAGTTCACCGTCCCAGGGGGAGGGGTTCTCTAGCGGGGGTGAGGTTGCTCGAGCATCGATGCCACGCCCCTTTCCATCTCCCTGAGGCGCACATCTTCCTGCGCCATGACTTGAGTGCGGTTGCTGAGAAGGTCCAATAGCTGGAGGACAGTTAGAAGATCCTCTTGTTGGACAAAGTCCTGAGCCTGCTCTGGCTGCGTCACCGGGGCTTGCTGAGAAATTGGGACTTGGGAAGCGCTGCCTTGCAAGGCTACCGCGGCACCTTTAGGGGTGCCCTCGGGCTGAGGTTGAGATTGAGCCACTGCAATGCTGCGAATTTGTGATCTGCCTCGAGGGGCCATTGGAATGCAAGAGAAAATTCTTAAGAGTAGAGATGAGGTGAAAGCTAGACAGCTCCCACTGTGGTCGCCAATGTTCAGTACCTAGCAGCGTTGTTGTGACTGTTGTTGGTAGGTCTCTTACTGTCCGAGTGGAGTGTTGAAAGAATCCCCGGTGGGGCACCTGCGATGCCACTCTGACGCCCTAGTCAGTATAGGGAATAAGAGAGTAGTTTATTCATGAGAATGTACCTATTTATGGCAATGTGAGCCAGTATTTATAGAGATTCGTGCAAGATTTGAGTCGTTGGATCAATTGGATGAATCTGAGCGATCCAAGTATGATAGTCAAAAATTGCCTGATTTATTGTGGATATTGATCAAAGTGATTGGGCCTATCCATGTCTAGTTACTGATTGTACATCTTTGTACAATCTAGAACAATAATGAAACCCTCTCTTTTGACTAAGTCCATGTGGTTCTTCTGAAAATATTTTCATTATTTTATTTTTGACATAAAAATATTTTTATTGGCAATCGTAACACCTGTTTCTCATTTTTATCATTCTTTTGTTTTCCCGAAGAAGAAGGAAACTGAAAATAACCAACAAAAGAAACTTATGTCATTTCATTAATAATAATGTTGGAAATACAGATTGGACTGAAATCATGAACATGAGAGCTAGCATATAATCTAGATGCTCTAGCAAGAGAATGAGCAACTAAATTTGCTTGTCTTCTAAGATAGCTAATCCTATAGCTTTGACATTGTGCTAAAAGAGTCCTACATTGAGAAAAGATAGTACCAACTTCATTGTTGAGGGATGTGTTGTTGTGTATGTCATTCACTACGAAAAGGCAATCCATCTCAATAACTACGTTGATGTAATTTTCCTCTTTCAAAAAACGAAGAGCTTGCACTAAACTCATAGCTTCGGCTTCTTGAGCGGTTGGAGAACCATAGAACCACATTGTTTTTCCACCCCTAAATGCACCCGTGTCATCCCTTATGCAAATACCCACTCCATACTTTTTATCATCACCAAAAATGGCAGCATCAATGTTACATTTAAAAATGCCAAAATCTGGTTTTTGCCACTGCATTACGTGAGCAATATTTAAATGTGCAGCAATAACGTTTGCTGCCTTCTTTGCTTGAGCTTGCTCCCATTGCTTCAAGTAATCAAGTGCTCCCTCAATAGATACCACATAAGGCTTCATTACACCATCCCATAACTTCTCGTTTCGCCGCTTCCAGATCACCCAGAACATCATAGCAAGAGTAGACTTATTAGGCGCTGACAACAATTCCAACAACTTAAAAAACGCATCTCTAAAATCTGATGCAGAAATTTCGGCCAAGTGGATATCAGCCACAAGACCCACATGATTCCAGATTGTAGCTGCATGAGGGCACCTAAAAAATATATGCAACTCATCCTCCACCCCATTGTCGCACATAGGACAGCTGTCCTCACAAGGAACATGTCTTAAGATTGCTTCTTGACGGTAGACACCCTCTAGCTATTCGCCAAAGTAAAAGCTTCACCTTCTGAGGAATTTTCAAACGCCATAAATTCATCCATGCACCAGGAATTCTCAGATGAGAGTTATCAATTAAGTCCTCCATAGCACCAAAATAAGCTGAGCAAACTGAATATTCACCGTTTTTACTCCGCCACCAAAAAATAGCATCCCTACCATCCGGATGTAAAATGGGTACTTGTTTACTACGTGTTGCATCATGAGAAGAAAATATTGAATTTACCAATTCATAATTCCAATCCTTGTGATTATTCAGCTAAAGATCTCTAACACACATATTCTCCAACCCCGAAATAGTTTGCGTTCTCACGTGGGGGTCCATCGTATCTCGGAGCCACGGATCATTCCACACTTACACGTTCCTCCCATCCCCTATACGCCATCTCAATCCTAATTTAACAATCACCTGGGAAGTGTGGATACTACGCCAAATATAACTGGGATTATGGCCTAAGCGAGCCCCCATAAAGTCACTATTCGGAAAATATTTTGCTTTGAACACCTTACTAACAATAGTGTCCGTGTGGTGAGCAATATTCCATGCCTGCTTCCCTAGCAAAGCTAAATTAAAACCATGAAAATGAAGGAAACCCATACCTCACTACTCCTTACGCATCGTGAGTTTGTCCCATCTAAGCCAGTTAATACCTCTTCCTTGACTTCTATTACTCCCCCACCAAAATGAATTAATCATCCTCTACAGCTCTTCCCCCAAAGATGTTGGAATCAAGAAAGCGCTCATGCAATAGGTGGGAAGTGCTTGAGCCACGGACTTCACCAATACTTCCTTACCAGCTCTGGACAAGTGCTTCCCCGACCAGTTTTGGATCCTCTTCCACACCCTATCACGAAGATAACCAAACATTTGCTTTTTACTTCTCCTGATCATGGATGGAAGTCCTAGGTACTTACCGGTACCCAAGCATTCCGTAATGCCAAGAAAACTAGTGACAAGCTCCCTGACCTCCTGGGATGTGTTTTTGCTAAAGAATATCTTCGATTTTGACATGTTAATTGCCTGGCCCGATGCAATTTCATATTCAGCAAGAATTTCCTTTAATTTCCTGTCTTCTTGTTCATTAGCCTTGCAAAATAAAAAACAATCGTCAGCAAAAAGGAGGTGTGAGAGGGAAGGAGCCCCTCTAAATACTTTCACTCCATGGATCTCTCCCCTCGCCTCTGCTCTCTTAAGTAAGGTAGTAAGTCCCTCCGCACATATAAGAAAAAAATAAGGTGACAGTGGGTCACCCTGTCTAAGTCCTCTCCCTGGTGTGACGGGTCCTACTTTTTCACCATTTACCATTATCGAGTAAGAAGAAGTTTCCATACACATGGACATCGATCCAACTCACCCATGTTTCGGCAAAACCCATTTTCAACAACATGACTTTTAAGTAACTCCAATCAACCCTGTCATAAGCTTTGCTAATATCAATCTTAAGAGCCAGTTCTCCGACCTTCCCATTCGTCTTGCACTTAAGATGATGTAAAGTCTCAATAGCAACTAAAACATTATCCAGAATTGATCTTTTCTCCACAAAGACTGATTGTTCAAGAGAGATACACTTACCCATCAACGGCTTCATTCTATTAGCAAGTACCTTCGAGACAACTTTCTAAATTACATTACATAGGGAAATAGGTCTTAGATCCTTCATAGAATTTGGATTTTCCACCTTAGGAATTAAAACTATATTAGCGTCATTCAGATTCGGAGGAAACTCACCAGTGTCAAGCCAAGTCTTCCCAGTTTGGAACAGCTCCACTTCACACAAATTCTAGAATCGTTTAAAAACGTTGGGTTCAAACCATCCGGCCCAGGAGCCTTATCAGAGTGCATTTGGAACAATGCTTGCTTAAACTCCTCCACCTCTAGAGGACGTGTAAGCATTTCATTATCAATCTGATCCACCCGGCGTTGCACATGACTAGTAATATGCTCATGGTTACTGCGCTCACCCCGGAATAACTCATCAAAATAACTCTTAGCTACCTCCTCCAACTCTTTTTGTTATGTGGCCGTCGTCCCATCATTTCTTGTGAAACTAGAGATAGTATTCCTCCTCTTGCGGGCACTAGCCATTGCATTAAAAAATTTCGAATTTGTATCTCCATCACAAAGCCAATGAACTTTAGTTCTTTGCTTCCAAAAAGTTTCTTCCTGGAATATTCTTGTGCATCAAGTTTCTTCGTCCTTTTTTAGGATGTGATTCACGTTGTTGCAACCATCTCTAATAAACACGTGTAGTTGTAATTCTTGGATACTCTCTAAAACTGTATAAATATCATGCGAAAAAGACAGATATTTAAAGCATGGCAACAAAAAAGTAAGCATGATTTGGTCAAAAAAACAAAAATACGCATGACAATAAGAGTGTTTATAGGGTGAAAGAGCAAATTAAATCTTTCACCGGGGAAACACTAAAATTGACCGTTTGATGTAGTATAAAAATTCATCAATGGTTGAGATTTAATATTGGTTGATTCAATCTTAACCATTCATAGCATTTTAAACAATATCCAACAGTCAATTTTAATGTTTTACTGGTGAGAGATTTGATTTACTCTTTCACCTAGAAGCACTCTGATAATAATGTGATTTGTGAGTAAGCAATTGGGTTTAGGAACATAAACATACACACGGCTCTAGTTAATCTCTTTTATAAGGCTTTGACTTTTCCCACACCCCCTCCTACTCACCACACACCCCCAAACCCCCTAAATTCCTAAAATACCCTTCAATTAAAAACATTTCATCTCTCACTCTCCCTCCCAAACACTCTCACACCCCCTTCACATAACCTCAACCGAACCCTAACCCCTCCCCCACCCCAAATTCGATTTCTCACCCTCACTCTCCCTCTCAATCTCAACTCCACCATTTTTGAACATATTGGCTTATTGTGCCTGTGTCATTTGTCAATGCAGGTTCGGCCGGACATAACTACGATTCCACATGGACCGGTTAACCTTGTGGTCCATGCTAGGATCAGGGAGACTCTTATCCTATCGGGGTTGTTCCCTCTCATAGGACTTGGTTTTCCCCTCACTCACAAGGGGCTGCTGAACGCATTCATAGAGCGTTGGCAGCCGGATACATCATCATTCCACCTTCCTGTGGGTGAGATGTCTATCACCCTTGATGATGTATCCAATATCTGTCGCTCTGCAACACTGGTTCGAACAGCCTCATGCGAACATATTCGCATGACCACATTCGAACCTGTTCGCATGACCCCATTCGAACAGGTGAAAAACACCCAAGAGGGTGTGTCCCCATATTTAACACACGCGAATGGCCGCGTGCGAACCTGTTCGAAGGCCCGTGTTCGAACAGGTGAAAATTCGTGAAAAAAAAGAGGTTTGGCCTGGCCTTTTGGTCATTTCACACCCTTATGGGGTGTGTTTCGAGTAGGAGGGGGTGTGGAAAAGCAAACGCCCTTTTATAAATGGAAAAACAAAAACAAATCAATTACAGTCTAAACTTCTATAGTACAAGGCTAGCCCAAGGTAGTAAAATAATGGATTTTTTTTTGTACCCCCATCAACTCACTATCTACCCCCACATAAAAGTGAAACCCCAAAATATCCCTTACTTAAAATATTCGCTCGGATTTACCTAATAAAAGATAAATCCGATTTTGGTTTTTTTCCAAAATCGATTTTATCTTTTAGTAGGTAAATCCTGATTTCCCTTAAAAAAAGAAAATCAGATTTACCCTCATCTAAGGTAAATCCGATTTGTTATTTTTAAAAGCGGATGTACCCCCACATAAGGTAAATCCGATTTGTTATTTAAAAGTCAGATTTATCTTAGGTGGGGGTTAAATCCGCTTTTGTGTACTAAAAATACCTGTTTTTTATTTAAATTTTGTAAAAAATATTAGAAAAATACTACTAAAAATCCGTTAAAGAGTCAAAACTAATCTAAAAATTATACAAACACCACTATAAATCTAATAAAACCAAAATAAGGTTATCCAAATATTTTTCGATTTTTTGAAGATTATGAAAAATTAAAAAAATTAATAAAAAATAGTAAACGATGGATTTTGAGGTCCCCTATTCTAAAAAAAGTCCCTTCTCAGGAGTCTTGACCCTTGATTTTTTCGGATTTAATGGCTGTGGTTTCATTACAATTTGAGTAGGGTGCCGGAAACTAATTTTTTAGCCTAAATTATTCGCTCGACGTACAACATCGTCACGTGTTAACGAACTACACACTAAACAGAACCAAAATACGGTCGAAATTCGTATCTAAATTTTTAACTGATTTATTTATTTATTAATTAGGTTAACAAAGCGGATTTACCCCCACATAAGGTAAATCCGCTTTTAAAAATAACAAAATCGGATTTACCCCCACTTAAGGTAAATCCGCTTTGTTATTTTTAAAAGCGGATCTACCCCATCTTACATAAATCCGCTTTTAATTTTTTAAAATTTTTAGTGGAAATCGGATTTACCTAAATCCGATTTCCAAA
Organism: Astragalus membranaceus; assembly: GCA_039519185.1. NCBI lineage: Eukaryota > Viridiplantae > Streptophyta > Magnoliopsida > Fabales > Fabaceae > Astragalus > Astragalus membranaceus. Next base: position 63,511,009 of record CM076846.1, on the reverse strand, counting down.
AAAAAATTGAAATCAGGAAACGTTCGGGTTTTTTAAATTTTGTGAAGGGCAATTGCGTCTTTTCGCAGGGTCGATGGGGGTAGATTCTTATCTGATGGGGGTACATAAAAAAATCCCTTAAATTAAAAGTTTTCGGTCTCATACTTTGTCAATATATTTAGGATCCATTTTTTGTACCTCCACCCTTATATCCCATACCCCCACCATTTGTTTTATTCCCAAATTACCCTTGCTAATTCTTACAAAACAGATTTATCTAATTTAAAGATAAATCCATTTTGGAAAAAAAAACAAAATGGATTTATCTAATAAATAGATAAATTCGTTTTGTAAAATAATTAATAAATTAAATTTAGCATTAAACTACAATTTTAAGGCAAATATATCTAATATATAAAGACTATTATATACAAAAAAAAATGATAAATATTAGTGTAAAAAGGTTATAAAAAAAGCTATAAAAACACCATTAAAAATCCATTGAAGAGTTAAAACTACTCTAAAAATTATTAAAACATCACTAAAAATCTAATAATAAAACCAAAATAAGGTTATGCAAAAATTTTTAGATTTTTTGGAGATTATGAAAATTAAAAAAATTAATAAAAAATAGTAAACGATTAAATAGATAAATCCGTTTTGTAATTTTTTTTGCAGAACGGATTTATCCTAAAAATAGATAAATCCGTTTTACATTTTTAAGGGGTAAAATGAGGATACAAAATTTGTGTGGGGGTATGATGTTTGATGGTGGGGTACCCAAAACGCAACCCATATATTTGTTAGTAAAAAATGTCTCAAATTTTTAGATTTTATTTGATATTGATAGTAAATTTCTTTTTTGACCAATGGAAATTAATAGTAAATTTCTTATATTGATTATAAGCTTGTTTACCTCACATGGTAAAACCTAATGTTCTCTCTTGTCAAAAAAACTCATTGTTTTCAATAAACTCATATCATTTCATTAGCAATAATATTTTCAATACAACTTGGATTTATATAATGAATTTAGGAGCTAGCATATTGCCTTGATGCTCTTGCGAGTGCATGAGCAACAATGTTCGCTTGCCTCTGAACAAAGCTAATCATGTAGCTTAAAAACTGTGAAAGTAAATCATTACAATGAGATACCAAAACACTAAAGTCTGTGTTGCCGGATATCGCTTTTGTTACCGCATTGACCACAGAAATATATTTCATCTCAATGGTCATAGTCTAAAGTCTGTCTTTGCCATAGTCTCATTGCTTCAGCTTCTTGAGGCTCTGATATTCCATTAAACCACATTGTTTTCCCTTCCAAGAAGCAACCATTCTCATCCCTTATACATATCCTAGTGCCATATTTGTTATCCGGTACAAAGAAAGCGGGATCCACATTACATTTGAGTGTTCATGCATCGGTTTATTCCATCTCGTTTCCGTTTTTGATGATGTTGCTGTCTCCTCCACCCTGGCCTCCTTCGCGCAAGCTGCTAGCCTGCTAGTCACGCACGTAATCCATTGCTATAGCTGAATCGAAATAGCGATTGTTTTGCTTATATTTTCCCACATTTCTCATTCCTTCTTTTACACAACACCCAAAACATCATGGCAAAATTGACTTGCTGTTCAGATGTTAGAATTTCCAACAAATAAAAGAAATTGCTTGAGAAATTAAATTATTTACCGCATGATAGATACCACTCAAATGCCACGCAACAGTAGCATGTGGATGTACATTTGAAAAAAAGGTGAATCTCATCCTCTAAATCAGCATCACACATGGGACAGTGTTGATCACAAGGAACATGCCGACGTCTAAGATTTTCGTGCGTTGGTAAACAACCGTGTGCCACTCTCCAAAGCAAAATTTTAATTTTCTGTTGGATTTTAAGTCTCCATATAAGCATCCAATTTCTCGGAACTCTAAGGCTGGTATTATCAATAAGGTCTTCCATTACACCAAAATATGCCGACCTCACCGAGAACATTCCATTTCGACTTCGCCACCAAATTAACTCGTCTTCACCACTATAGTTGTACAAAGGGATTCTTGATCAAACTCGCTTCATGTGTGTTAAAAAACTCATCAACTGATGAAAGTTGAGAAGGAAAGAGTGAATGTGATCAGAATGTGATTCATTATGATTAACCCATTTGGTTACACTTGGCTTAATACAATATATAGTACATGATTAATCTAACTATACTAGCTAACCATGGTTAGGTTCTTAACTGAATTAGTTATGATACAAGGGATTGCTTATCACAATAACAATGGCTTATCACTAATCTATTATATACTCTATCATTCCCCCCTCAAGCTCAAGGGGGATGAATTGAAGACACCTTGAGTTTTCTCCTTAATGCTTGAAATGAGGAAGTAGGAAGTGCTTTAGTCAAGATATCCGCGAGTTGAGCATGAGCCGGAATGTGCAAAATGTTGAGAACCTTGGACACCACTTTTTCTCTAACAAAGTGAATATCAAGTTCAAGATGTTTAGTCCTTGCATGGAGAACCGGATTATGTGCCATGTGAATCGCACTAAGGTTGTCACAAAGTAATGTTGGTGTTTGAAAAGTGACCCCAAGCTCCTTTAGAAGGGATTGAACCCACATAAGATCGGCGGTGGCATTAGCAAGCCCACGATATTCGGCCTCGGCACTTGAACGAGCAACTAATGTTTGCTTCTTGGAGCTCCATGAGATAAGATTATGACCAAGAAAAAGACAAGATCCGGAAGTAGACCTCCTATCATCGGGGTCACTTGCCCAATCGGAATCGGAGTAGACCCTAAGGGATAGTGGAGTGTCCAATGGAGCGGGTTGAAGGCGTAGCCCATATGAGCTAGGTCCACTCAAATAGCGAAGTATACGCTTGACCACCAACCAATGAGAGTCAAGAGGAGTGGCAAGAAATTGACAAGTCTTGTTAACACTATATGCCAATTTCGGTCTTGTCAGTGTAATGTATTGGAGAGCACCCACTATAGATCGATAAAGGTGAGGGTCTTTGAACACATCAGAACCATCTTTACTTAATTTGGTGGTACAAACCATTTGAGTTGGTACCCCATTGCAGTCAACCATATTTGCTCTCTCAAGTAAATCATGAATGTACTTTTGTTGAGTAAGAACGATGGAACCATTAGACTGATATGAGACCTCAAGTCCTAGAAAATACTTTGGCTTGCCCATATGTTTGAGAGCAAAGGTTGCTTGAAGCTTATTTAGAACATCTTGTACAAGTCTTGATGAGGAACCCATGATCAATATGTCATCCACATAAACCAAGACATAGAGTTGAACACCAAGCTTTTGATAGATGAAGAGAGAAGGATCACATCTACTTGACTTGAACCCAAATTGGAGAAAGAAGTCTCTTAGTCTCTCATACCATGCCCTTGGGGCTTGTTTCAAACCATAGAGGGACCTTTGAAGTTTGCACACTTGAGTCTTGTCATTGGTAACAAATCCCGGTGGTTGTGTCATGTATATATCTTCCTGCAAGAAACCATTGATAAATGCATTATTGATGTCCACTTGTTGAATGTCCCACTTATACGTGAGAGCTAGGGATAGGAGAACTCTTATGGTGGTTGGTTTCACAACGGGTGAGAAAGTTTCACCAAAATCCTTCCCTGGTTGTTGATTGTAACCTTTAGCTACAAGCCGGGCTTTGAACTTGTTAACGGTTCCATCCGGGTTTTCTTTCACCTTAAAGACCCATTTACACTGAATGGCTTTCCTATTTGGAGGTAGAGAAGTGAGGACCCAAGTATTGTTAGAGATGAGAGCATGGTACTCAACCTTCATGGCTTCAAGCCACTTGGGGTCGGCCATGGCTTGTTTGACCGAAGTGGGTTCCATAGTGGTAAGAAGGACCTTGGGTTTTAGGTTACCGGTTCTAGACCTAGTGACCATAGGGTGAGTATTGGTGGTTGGAGGTGGCAAAGCCAATGATGGATCTGGGTTCGGTTCACTAGGAGTAGGTTCGAAAGTAGGTTGGGTTGGAGAAGAGTTCGGTGGGGCTTCCGGAGAAGGAGGTGTTTGAGGAGGTTCTTGCGATGTTGTGGTGGTAGTGACGGTGGGTTTAGGAAGGTATGTGGTGGGAGAGGGTATAGTGTCAAGTGTGATTGTATTGGAGGGTGTAGGAAATAAGGTAGGGTAGGGAAATTTGGTTTCATGAAAAATGACATCTTTGGAAATGACATCTTTGGTTTAGGAAGGTATGTGGTGGGAGAGGGTATAGTGTCAAGTGTGGTTGTATTGGAGGGTGTAGGAAATAAGGTAGGGTAGGGAAATTTGGTTTCATGAAAAATGACATCTTTGGAGATGTAAATACGACCGGAAGCACTTAGGCACTTGTATCCTTTGTGTTGGGGTGACAAGCCTAGGTTGACACATTGTGTGCTTTTGAATTGGAGTTTATTTTTGTTGTAGGGAGTAAGGAGGGAAAAGCAAAGACAACCGAAGGCTTTGAGGTTTTTGTAAGTGGGTTGGATTTGAGTGAGGGCTTGATATAAGGTGAGATAGTATTGGGGAGTGTGGGTGTGGGCAACCTATTTATGAGGTAAACGGAGGTTGTGAAACTATGATCCCAATATTTGATAGGAAGGGAGGCATGAGCTAGAAGTGTGAGACCCATTTCGGTTATATGTCGTTGTTTACGTTCAACGGTTCCATTTTGGTGTGACGTGTGGGGACAAGTGAAACGATGGACTATACCAAGGTCATCTAAGTATTTGGTGAGAGGCTTAAACTCACCTCCCCCATCAGTTTGGATAGCTTTAATTTGGGCCTTGTATTGGGTATCAACCAGTTGGTAGAAGCGTTTGAAGGCGCTAAAGGCTTCGGATTTGTGCTTAAGAAAATAGAGCCAGGTGTATTTGGTACACGCATCAACAAACACAATGTAGTAGGAGTATCCACAACTAGAAGGGGAGGGTGATGGTCCCCATAGATCAATGTGAACAAGCTCAAACGGTGTAGTGTGTGTATTGGTGGATGGGGGGCATATAGTCGATGTGATTTCCCAAGACTACAAGAGGGACACAACTCAAATGTTTCCTTAGAAGTGGTTTTCTCATTACACATATCTAAAACAATGGATACAATACGACTATTGGCATGTCCAAGGCGATGATGCCACAATGAGTATTTTGTTTTATTACAAGTAATAGTATCCAAATGTCCATCAAGCACACCGGTAAGAGCTAATGGAGGTTCCTTTGGTGAACTCCTAGGTGGGGAAAGCTCACACAACTCCATGAAAGTGTAAAGACCATCCTTTCCAACATGTCCCTTCAACAATGGCTTACTAGATACCTGTGATTTCACAATACACTCAGTGGGATGAAGCTCAAAATAAACATCATTGTCAGCAGCAAACCGAGATGCAGAAATTGGATTGTGTGTGATACCAGGAACGTGCAACACATCTTTCAAGATAAACATGTTATTAGGTGCAAATGATGACTTAAATCTAGCTGTCCCTATAGCATGAATAGGAGTGCGAGCACCATTACCAACACGGGCTCTATGTCTCCCACTATATGGTTTCTTTGTATGCAATAATTGAGAAAACGGAGTAATATGATGTGAGGCACCGGAATCCAGTTTCCACGGTTTCGGGCTAAGGAAGAATGGGACAGAATTTATACCTGTACCATCAGAGGCAGCTGAAGCTAAGAATGCATTTACCACATCTGTTTCATCATTAGTTCCGGAGGTACTTGGTTTGCCTTCCTCAGGTTGTTGAGACGGTGTTGTTGATGAAGGTGGGATGAAATTCTCATCAAAGCGATACCAGCAATTCACAACATGATGTCCTGTTTTGCCACAAAGCTGACAGGTAGGACGCTGGGAGTTGGCATTACTGTTCCGGCCACCGTTCCCACGGGAACGACCACGTCCTCTGCCACGGTTGCCACGTCCTCTGCCACGAGGATACGAGTGGCCATAGCGCACATTAGGATTGTGATTCTCATCACCTGCCTGAGCGAGGTTCGCTGTGGCGTTGCTGGTGGCCAATTCCTGCTTGAATTTGTCCAGATGCGCTCCTTGTACCAATAGAAGAGATTCAAGTTCTGAGAGGGTGGGAGGTTCAGACCTGCCGTAGATCATCATGACGAAGTTACTGTAGTCTTCAGGCAAGCCGTCAAGAACGGAGTCGCAGAGGTCGGTGTCGGAGACAGGAACTCCGATCGCTGCCAGGGAGTCAGCCAACGACTGTAAGTGAGCCACGTACTCTGTAACCGAACGCGCTCCTTTCTTCGTGGACTTCAATTCCGACTTGATTTGGCGAGATCTGGCCTTCAACTGAGCATAATAATGCTCGTGGATCTTTTCCCAGAGTTGATAGGCGTGCTCACAGGTTAGAACGCGAGGAAGAACGGCATCGGAGAGTGTGGTGAGTATCCAGGAGAAGACTGTCTGGTCACGAACAAGCCAGGTTTCATATGCGGCGGAGATCTTGCCGGCGAGACGATCGGCGTCCGATTCGTATTGAGGAGGAACGATCGGTGAGACGAGATAGCGCTGGAGCTTGTGCATCACAACCACGCTTTCGATCTGTTTGTTCCACAGCAGAAAATTTTTCTCATCTAACTTAATTCCAATTTTTGGGGCTTTCGTGAACAGAAACGGTTCAGTGGCTTCGTGAGAAGCATCTTGGCTTGATTGCGACGAAGGAACTGGTATGCTAGCCATGGAAGTTGCGAAGAACAGAGAGGATGCGCCGGAGAAGAAGATCGGAGCATGTACTGGCGCGGCGGAGACGCGTCAGTGTCCGTACGGATCGTTGAAATCTGATACCATGATGAATGTTGAGAAGGAAAGAGTGAATGTGATCAGAATGTGATTCATTATGATTAACCCATTTGGTTACACTTGGCTTAATACAATATATAGTACATGATTAATCTAACTATACTAGCTAACCATGGTTAGGTTCTTAACTGAATTAGTTATGATACAAGGGATTGCTTATCACAATAACAATGGCTTATCACTAATCTATTATATACTCTATCATCAACCATCGCCTCGTTCCATCCTCCACTTGTTGCACACCAGAAATCGCTCACCCTCATAGATTCCATGCCACCCACCATAGGAGAACGCACAAAGGCGTTTTTTCTTCCTTTAATCCATGACCAATATATTATTACCATTCCCTAGACGCCATCTCAATCCCAAATTTACCACCACCCGAGAAGAAAAGATATTACGTCACACATAACTGGGATTATGGCCCAAGCGAGCCTCTGTGAAATCACAATCCGAAATATATTTAGCTTTGAAGAGTCATTGTTTTTATCTTGTGGACTTTTGTTCGAAACCGATTTTGAATAGTATTGTTAGATTTTTTTGTGTGTGGTAAAGGACGAAATTTGTGGTCAGTCCTATCATAACCTCAACTAAAATAACACCATAAATAGTCGTCAAAATTCATGTAATTATATTCCATCAAATCATATTTCCCTGTCATATTCTAGCAAATTCAGATTTGACTCATGGTCACTTTACTAGGGTTATTTAGTAAACTTGGTGTTGTAAGAACCGGATCAAACCGGACGGTTCAACCAGTTGGACTGGGAACCAGACAGTAAGCCAGTTGGTTCAACTCCAGTTGAACCAAAGTCTGGTTGAACCGCTTAGAATCGGGTTGTACCGGATTGAACCGCAGTTCAACCGCTTTGAACCACCAATAAACTGGGGTTGAACCGATCGAAATGTATTTTTAGCTTTTTTATTTACTTTTACTCCCAAATTTAATACTTTTTCTATTTTTTTATTTAATTATTACTCATCCGGTTCAACCATGATTGAATCGAGTGAACCAATTGAACCATGACCCAGAAGTCTCATCGATTCGATCCGTCCAATTTTAAAAACATTGAGTAAACTATTACAGGATTATATGGTCAAACAATGAATGATCATAAAAAACTCAGACCATTTTTTATAAGCAAAAGTAAATTATCAAGAGTACGAGGAGAGTACTCCAATCTATTGTCTAATGTTGCCCTTAAACAAATCCAAGGACAATAATACAAGTAAGAAAATTTAAAACAAAAATCTAATCCCTTCTAGCTATAAATCATCCACATGAAATCAAGTTGATTTGTGTCACCACCACACAGAGATCCGCTACAACTCCGTCAAAATAATTTGATCTCTCATCAACCAAAGACACCAAACCGCCACTATCAAAATGATTGTATGAAGACAAAAAAAATTACCTATCTAAAAAAAATTACCTATCTAAAAAAAATTACCTACTAGAGGAAGCAATAAATACCGAAATAAATAATTAAATTAGAAAATGAATGAAAAAATTAACAATAGAACATGAACAAATTAAACACAAGAATCAATTACTCTTGCTTTGCTTTCTTCAAAATCAAGTGATTTAGATCTTTAAGGATGGAAGGACTCGATTGAAGATTGTCATGATTCGTCAATGTGGTGACCAAGTCTTTTGGAACAATGCATTTCTCTTCTGAGTACATCTTCTCTTGAAGAGAGGGAGAAACTAACAAGGCCTGAAGATTTTCATCAATTGAAGGTTTAGCCTCCTCTTCCTACAAAATCAATAGGCATTTTATATGCACCGAATTCGAGGGTATCAACAAACATATATATATATATATATATACTATGAGTGAGGATCTTATCCAGTACTTGAAATTTTTGATAAGAAAGAAAAAGACTAATTCAATAAAATAATAATATTTATAAAATAAAAATCTAAATAATGAGTCATTCTCTCTCCTAAAAATTCCTGGTAATTGGAGAAAATTCAAACCCATATATTATCATCATATTTCAAGATAATTGAAGTTTTATAAGATATATATGCAGGGGAAAAAATATCTAAGTTGATGTACCCAAAAAAAAATATCTAAGTATTAATTAATTAATATAATTTTTTTGACATGAATTAATTAATATAATAAAATCAATGAAATGTTTATAACTTTGTAATTGTTGCCACGTGGAATGGCAGTTTCATAACTATGTCTTGCTCCTAAAGTCTCTCGGAAGTGTGTTGACCATATCTATTAACTGTTTCCTTAAATTTCTCCCCACCATCCCACAACTATCTTTCCCTCTTTTTTTTTTGACACATTTCCCTCTTTTTTTTGTTTGATAAGGATTATCTTTCCCTCCATCTAACACATACAATACAATTTCATATTCAAAAAGTTTCAAACAATTTATATCGTACACTAGTGTTGTTATACTTTTTAATTATAATAATAATAATAATAATAATAATAATGTAACAAAGATTTTTTTTTGTTGAGAAAAATAAGGTAACAAAGGTTCAAGCAACAGGAAAAACAGGGGAATTTGACCTAGCTTATAAATGAAGAAAAACGCACTAATTGTCATGAACAAACACAATGATACTAAACCTTAATCACTCAAAGCATAAAATGAAGATTTAAACCAAAATGAGAGAGTATATAGAATAGATGAATTACTTGGAGAGTTCTCATAAGTTGAAGCATCTCAACTTGTGCGTGCAAATATTGAACATACTTCCCAGCTGCATTTAGCATCTCAGCTGTATTCAATTTCGAGCCCCCGGGAACCAACTTACCTAACTCCTGTGTTTTCACAGTGATCTTCCTTCTCCTCTCTCGCGCGGCGAGACTCTGCGGCGAGATGTTACTTTTCTCTTTACCTTTATAATGACTCTCATTATCATTACCACCACCATAATAATTGCTTTCTCCAAAAACACCTTGTGAAAATTTTGGAACTTTGAACTCGTGTTGCATTGTAGTAGCAAAAAGCTGTGCTTCTTCCTCTGATTTCATGATCATGGAACATGGATTATGCACGTACCCATCAAAGAAATTGTTGTTTGGCTCATTGTTGTTCTCTTGGAAGCACTTTTGGCGCTTTGAACTTGGAAAGTTGTAGTCATCTTCAGGGGGTAAAATGTAATTATTATCCTCAGTAGAGAGTGAAGTGAAAATGGGGTCATAATAAGCAGAAGCATAATCATCATGATGAGGGTAGAACAAACTTGTTTGGTCAAAATTGTGGGAATCATCAAAGGCAGTGTTTTGAAGGAAGAGAAAAGTTTCATCATAAGCAGGGAGGTTTTGTTCAATAACTTGTGGTGCAACTATTGGTGCTTCTTCATAGAAAGTACCATTTTGGTTAAAATAGTCCATGTTGAAATAAGTGCTTAATTCTTCCATACCAAGAACCTGTTACAACAAGAAAGAAAAAAGTGATAATTAATTAATTAAGCTATATGTAATAGAGACAACTTTGAAGATAGACAAATTAAGTAGTTACAAAATGTACCTTAGAGAGAGAGAGAGAGAGAGATAGGGAGAGAGAGAGAGGCTGAGTAGAATAGTTGAGTTGAATTTGAAGATGACCAAAGCAAAAGACTTTTATTGAGAAAGAAAAAAAGGATATGAAAAGTACAAAAACTGAATGTATATAGACTAATAGAGTCACTAACTACCTCAAGTGAGTTTGTGGGTTCAGATTTTCATGGGGGAAGTTGGAGCTGCGGTTTCTTTTTTTTCTTATAATATTTCTTCAGGTTTTATTTTCAAAAAAAATAATGTTTTTTTAGGTTTTTATTATAAAATTCTATTTTTTTATACAAGTTAGAAAACTGCCACTTCAAAGAAAACTTGCATACCATTTTCCTTTTCTTTGGTGTGTGGCCATGGTTATAAATACAATTTTATTATTGTTTTTTTTTAAAAAAAAGTGTTTGTTTCTAGACTAATACAATCGGTTTAAGAGAAATGAGCCCTGAATAATCAATAATTCGACTGGCATACTTTACTTACCTCCCAACCGAATTTCGGAGTGGGGTCAAAGACCCCTAGACAAAAGAAAGACTAATACAATCAATACTTTGGTACGGTACTTAAATATTGCTCTTTCAAAAATGCCTATGGAATATTCATTAGTTTCACTCAAATATTAATAAAGAAGAGGCTATTGTTGGACAGATTATAATATTGGAGAAAAAATGTTACTAAATCAGATAATATATTCATGTAACAAAAATTAATAGGGGATCGTATTAAAAATCAGGGGGAAGCTCCCTTTGTTGTTAAAAAAAACATAGGGGATTACCCATTTTAGGATGTTGCTTTGGATTAGTCACAATAAAACTATATGCAATAATTGGAAATGAGAGCTTTTGTTTCTTTGACTTTTGATTTTCTATGAGATTCATTCTTCTTAAAGCAAGGAAATAGCTAACCTAAGTTTGTCTCAATAATTAGATATTCATGTTATTTGGATTCATTACTTCCTTATTTGTTTAGATCGGGTGTCATTCTCTCACCCAAAAATTTCCAATTCAAAAAAAAAAAGATATATTATTGTCAAAAACAAAAGCAGTTGCTGTCAACAAAATAAAAACAAAGGACAGTTATTTTTGAGGAAAAAAATAAGAATTATCATGGGGTGTAAGTACAGGATTACCAAAAAAAATCACAATTTTTATGTCAATGTTTTCTACATATAAAACTTAACGAACTAATTGTTGGAATAGTTTATTCCAATATCGTAAATAATGGACAAATATTCTTTATTAATTATATTAGCTATTTATCAATTAGCAGCCTTAATTGATATGTGATCAAAATAAGTAAAAGGCTATATTGGATTTCTAATTGTATAATTAATTAAGTAATTATTTATTTATACGGGCCCAATATGAGTGGATGTCAGTGATAGCCCATTAGAGGTGGGAACCCTAATAGACTGTCACACTATAAGTAGGTTTTGGTCCCCAATATACCGGACTAACTGCAATATACACATGTTTGCTCTCCTCTCCCCATTTGAAGAGAGTCTAAGGCATAAGAGTCCCGGTTGAGGAAGAGCCATAAAGCCGACGAGTAGTTGTTGCTCGTTTATCACTCACTCTTTCTTCTCAGGATCCGTTCTCCACTTCTTTGCTATGGATCCGGGTATTTATCTAATCCTTGATATATCAACATATCGTAGATCCTACGGTTGTCAAGATCATGTAGATATCTTGTGTTGCAGGCTAAGTTTTGATGATGAAGTGGTTAAGAGGTTTTGATGATGAAAAGGACAAAGCCAAGTTGATGGCCAAAGGAATGAGAGTGTCAAAGCAAAGCTGATAAAAAGTATCATATATTCAAAAGTCAATCCAAGACAACCAAGCTCAAGAATTGAAGATTCAAGTTTAAGGGTAGTCCTTAGGGTTTGGGTGTGTCTTAAGAAAAAGTGTAAGCTCTTTCAAAGGTCAGCTCGTATCTCAAAGTCTCACACACTCACAAGTTTTTCAAAGATACATGCATACTTACGTAAAACATAAAAAGTATTTTTGAAACATAAAAATCGATTTGCACCTTGCATATACATACATCAAAATCGATTTTCAGGCCAATCATAAAGCATAGAATCGATTTGCACTTCATGTGATTTCATTAGAGAATCGATTCCTAAGCTAAACAATTTTTTAAGGAAGAATCGATTCACACCTTTTTGTACTAAACTAGAAATCGATTCCCACATGTCTCAGGCAAGCCAAGAATCGATTTATACAAGATCTCATTGAGTATAGAATCGATTCCTAGCCTTCCTGGATCTCAAGAATCGATTGTCTCTATTTTCCAAACAAAGTCAAAATCGATTCCTCACTTAAATGAATCGATTCCTAGATCCATTTCAATTAGCAAAGAATCGATTCCTTCAAATATTTCAACGTGAGATCTAGTTTTTCAAAACCTATAAATAGAGGCCTCATAGCCTCCATTTCTCAACCAACCCATTCTCACGATCTATCATTTCTGAAAAACTCTTATATTTTATTTGTGTTCTTCTCGCACCACTGGTCCGTCAAGAGCTGATCCTACGTTAAGAGTTAGTTGGGGTTGTGTCCTTCAAGTTGTAATATCTGCCTACTCTAAGAGGTATTTCTGTATTTACATTACTGTTATATTGTTGTTATAATTTTGTTCTAGGGAGTGGGGTATCTCTCTAGGGTAGCTGCATGTACTAGGAAGTGGGGTATCTTTCTAGGGCAGTTGTTGTAACAAGGGTGGGGTATCTCTTGTTATTGTTATATTAGATCTGAGGGCTCTCTATAGGTGGGGTATCCTAGGAGGAGAGTGCCTGAGTCTGTAAAGGTTTTTCAAGGCACCTGTAAGCCTTGTTGTTGTTTTAGTGGAAAATCTCACAAGGGTGTGAGGACTGGACGTAGGTCACTAGGAGGTGACCGAACCAGGATAAATCTCTGCGTGCTTTACTGCTTTCCTGCTTTACTGGTATACTACTTTACTGCTTTATATTCTAATTCCTTCGCTTCCACTTAACCTGCGCGAAAATTGATCTAAGTCATTGAAAAGGGGAAAAACGTTTTTGAAAGATCTGAAAAGTTTTAAATCTCAATTCACCCCCCCTCTTGAGACTGAAGCCACTTGGTAACAAGTGGTATCAAAGCTAGACTCTTGTATAAAGAGCTTAGCCGCTTCAAGAGAAATGGCTTCAGGTTGGTATACGCAAGAGGGTGCATCTCTTTTCCGTCCTCCGGGATTCAACGGAGAAGACTATGCATATTGGAAAGAAAGAATGAGAATTTTTATTGAAGGGGTAGACTTAGATGTTTGGGATGCTGTGGAAAAAGGACCTTTCGTCCCCACACACATAGTAGATGGTATTCTTAGAATAAAAAGTAGAAATGAATGGTCTGATGATGAGAAAAGAAAAGTGCAACTTAATTTACGCGCTAAAAATATTATTACTTCTGCTTTGAGTGCTGATGAATTTTTTCGAGTTTCAAACTGTAAATCTGCCCAAGAAATGTGGGATAATCTTCAAGTTACTCATGAGGGTACAAGTGAAGTGAAAAGGGCAAGAATAAATACTCTTACCAGAGAGTACGAATTGTTTAGAATGAATACAGGTGAAACAATATCAGAGATGCAGAAAAGGTTCACTCACATAGTGAACAAATTGGGTTCATTAGGAAAATCATTTCCTCCCGAAGACTTGATCAACAAAGTGCTAAGATGCCTAAACCGAGAATGGCAACCAAAGGTAACTGCTATAACTGAATCAAGAAACCTAACTACCATGTCTCTTGCCACTCTGTTTGGGAAACTACTAGAGCACGAGTTAGAGCTCACTCGTCTAGCAGAGAATGAAGGAAAAGTCAAGAAAAAGAAAAACCTAGCTTTTAAAGTTTCAAGTTCAAGTTCATCCGACGACAGTGATGACTCGCAAAGTGAAAGTGATGAAGAGGATGAGAATATAGACCTAATGGTAAGAGAATTCAAAAGGTTCATAAAGAGGTCTCTAGAAAAGAATTCTCCAACCAAAGAAGTCTCATGCAAACAAAACTACTTAAGTCCTTTAACCTGCTACGAATGTGGGAAACCCGGACACATAAAATTGGAATACCCAAAATTACAAAGAAAACGACCAAGAGATGAGAAAAAGGGATCCAAAGGAAAAATGAGTAGAAAAACCTACACAGCATGGGAAAACAGGAACTCATCAGATAGCTCAGAAAGTGAAAAAGATCAAGTTGCTCTCATGGCCGACCACGACAGCGAAAGTGAAACTGAGGTATATTCTAACTCTGAATCTTTACAAGATGCCTATGATGAATTATATGAAGCATTTACTGAATTACATGATAAATCATTAAAATTAGCTAAAGCGTTAGACAGATCTAAGAAAGCTATCACTCATCTGGAAAAAGACATCACTTCTTTAAACAAAGAAATAGTAGAACTTAGAAAAGAAAATGATAGTCTTGCATGCTTTAAAGAAAACCATACATGTGATAAATGTGTTGAAAGCAAAAAGAAAGTTCATGAACTAGAGTTGACTATTGAAAAACTATCTAGAATCAAAACCATAGAAAAGCATGTTCATTACAAATCTAATTTTTCCACTAGACCATACATTAAATGTTATTACTGTGGTAAACCTGGACATACAGCTTCTGTTTGCAGAATAAGAGGTAAACAAGTTATGAAGAAGGTATGGGTTCCCAAAAGGACCATACTAAACATTAACCCACAAGGACCCAAAGAGATTTGGGTACCTAGAACCTTGTTTTAGATCATTGCAGGTACGCTGCAAGGTACGGGGACATGTGGATACCTTGACAGCAAAAACTCAAAGCACATGACCGGAAACGCAATAAAGTTATCAACTCTCACCTCGGAGAAAAATCTGTCATGTGACTTGTGATGAATAGAGGGAGAATCACTGGTAAAGGTTAGAAAAGTTTTATTCACCTCTAAACTGAAAATGTGCTTAAATCATAGTTTACTTAGTCAAACATGTGACTTGTGAAACAAATTGATCTCTAAACCGCATTTCATGCATCTCTAAGGGAACATTTTTTTTAAGGCATGAAAACAAATAAAGTATTCTGATCATCCCTCTAAAACTGAGCATGTAGAATTATCATATCACCTTCTTAGAGGTTATGGTTAGAAAGGCGAAAGTGTGATTGAGTTAGTTGAATCGTCAAAATCAGCTAGTTGATATTTTTCACAAATCCATTGCAAAAGAAAACCTGGTTCTTCACTTATTCAAATAAGTTTTCAATTAAATGTTTTTCAAAGTGATTTTGTAAAGAAATGTGAATTTAAGTGAAATTGTGACTTGTGAATTTCTGCAGTTAAAGTGCTATGTTTTTCCTGAAATCTATTTTACAATCAACTGCTAGCACTGGTATTTTTCGAAAAATACATGCTCACAATCGTTGTTTACCTAAAATAATTTTTCTCCCATATTCTGACTGCTATCACCAACTTTCAAACTAAGCAGCATGAAATGTATAAAGTTTAAAACAACTACTTCACAGATTTTTGAGACTCATAACTAGCCTTTACCTGTGTTTGATAAAATATTCTCTTCATGGTCTCATATATGTTTTTTCTTCAAGTTTTGATGATCCCTTATAAAACTGCAATGGTTCTTTTACCTTGTCAAATAGCCGTGACATTCGGTTCGCAAACTCTATCTTACCTTGACCCTCTTTGATCATGACAAAAAGGGGGAGAGAAATATAGGGTTGCATATGAGCATATAGAACTTGCATATTATGCATCTAGGCAATAAGTCAGGGGGAGCATCATGATAGGGGGAGCGTCATATATACATTATGTGTTTGAACTAACCTCCCACCTTGAGATGAGTAAATGTTTTGTCATCATCAAAAAGGGGGAGAATGTAGATATCTTGTGTTGCAGGCTAAGTTTTGATGATGAAGTGGTTAAGAGGTTTTGATGATGAAAAGGACAAAGCCAAGTTGATGGCCAAAGGAATGAGAGTGTCAAAGCAAAGCTGATAAAAAGTATCATATATTCAAAAGTCAATCCAAGACAACCAAGCTCAAGAATTGAAGATTCAAGTTTAAGGGTAGTCCTTAGGGTTTGGGTGTGTCTTAAGAAAAAGTGTAAGCTCTTTCAAAGGTCAGCTCGTATCTCAAAGTCTCACACACTCACAAGTTTTTCAAAGATACATGCATACTTACGTAAAACATAAAAAGTATTTTTGAAACATAAAAATCGATTTGCACCTTGCATATACATACATCAAAATCGATTTTCAGGCCAATCATAAAGCATAGAATCGATTTGCACTTCATGTGATTTCATTAGAGAATCGATTCCTAAGCTAAACAATTTTTTAAGGAAGAATCGATTCACACCTTTTTGTACTAAACTAGAAATCGATTCCCACATGTCTCAGGCAAGCCAAGAATCGATTTATACAAGATCTCATTGAGTATAGAATCGATTCCTAGCCTTCCTGGATCTCAAGAATCGATTGTCTCTATTTTCCAAACAAAGTCAAAATCGATTCCTCACTTAAATGAATCGATTCCTAGATCCATTTCAATTAGCAAAGAATCGATTCCTTCAAATATTTCAACGTGAGATCTAGTTTTTCAAAACCTATAAATAGAGGCCTCATAGCCTCCATTTCTCAACCAACCCATTCTCACGATCTATCATTTCTGAAAAACTCTTATATTTTATTTGTGTTCTTCTCGCACCACTGGTCCGTCAAGAGCTGATCCTACGTTAAGAGTTAGTTGGGGTTGTGTCCTTCAAGTTGTAATATCTGCCTACTCTAAGAGGTATTTCTGTATTTACATTACTGTTATATTGTTGTTATAATTTTGTTCTAGGGAGTGGGGTATCTCTCTAGGGTAGCTGCATGTACTAGGAAGTGGGGTATCTTTCTAGGGCAGTTGTTGTAACAAGGGTGGGGTATCTCTTGTTATTGTTATATTAGATCTGAGGGCTCTCTATAGGTGGGGTATCCTAGGAGGAGAGTGCCTGAGTCTGTAAAGGTTTTTCAAGGCACCTGTAAGCCTTGTTGTTGTTTTAGTGGAAAATCTCACAAGGGTGTGAGGACTGGACGTAGGTCACTAGGAGGTGACCGAACCAGGATAAATCTCTGCGTGCTTTACTGCTTTCCTGCTTTACTGGTATACTACTTTACTGCTTTATATTCTAATTCCTTCGCTTCCACTTAACCTGCGCGAAAATTGATCTAAGTCATTGAAAAGGGGAAAAACGTTTTTGAAAGATCTGAAAAGTTTTAAATCTCAATTCACCCCCCCTCTTGAGACTGAAGCCACTTGGTAACAGATCATAGTTTTGTTCTTGATTATATAAAAGCATGCTTGTATGACTTTTGTTTTCCGCTATAGTATGTTCATGATTATAAGCATGTCTTGTAGATAGATTAATTCCTACACTAATAAGATATTAACTCAAAAAAATAATATGTTTAGTACCTAGCAGCGCTGCGGTGACTGCTGTTGGTAGGTCTCTTGCAGTCTGAGCGGAGTGTTGAAAGAATTCCGGGTGGTGCACCTGCGATGCCACTCCGATGCCCAAGTCAGTATAGGGAATAAGAGGATAGTATAATCTAGGGATGAGAATGTACCTATTTATGAAAATGAGCCAGTACTTATAGAGATTCGTGCAGGATTTGAGTCGTTGGATCGATCGGGTGAATCTAAGTCATCCAAGCGTGAGAGCCATAAGTGGGCTAATTTATTGTGGATATGGATCAAAATTATTCGGCCTATCCATGTCTAATTACTTAATGGGCCTCTTGATCCAGTCCAGAACAGTTGCCCCCCAAGCCGAGATTATTCTAGAGGATGGTGTTGGCCTGAAGTCTTTGCTGACATCCTACCTGCCGGCTAATCCGCCTCTGCAGGTTGTCTCTGGTCATCCCAACGGGATGGCTTGTTGCTGCCGGCAGTGTCATTGCTTCCGGAAGCACCTGATAGTTTGTTGTAACGAGGCGTCTTCTTATCGCCTAGTAACTGTTTTCATGGCTTTGGTCAAGTAAGTGAACTCTTACCCTTTGCAAAATCTAACTCACTCCACGAGAGAGGGAGAGGCGAGACCCAAAGAGTGAGCGAGAGGGCGAATAGGACTGAGACCAAAAGGTCCCATGCTTGCGCTTGTCTCCGTGTTTGGTGGCTGAGACCATAGGGTCTCACCGTGGTGTCTGAGTTCTGCGCCCATCTCGACGCCTGGGGGCTGGGACCATAGTGTCTCGCCCTGCTGCTTAATTACTTGCTACTCCTGCCTTGGCGCCTGATACCCGAGACCTTCATGGTCTCTTGCCTGATGCGTGAGACCTCATGGCCTCATTCGTGCTGCCTGAGACCTCATGGTCTCATGCCTTGCTGATGACTTCGCGCCTGTGTGCCTTTTCCTTGGAACTTTGATTGAATGGAGAGTCTAAGGTAGACAAGTTGGTCTTGCCTTGATCATTGGATTGCACCAAAGATTTATGCAAAAATCCAATCTTTTTGAATTGGATTGGATCCCCCTTTGCTTTGGCTTCCCGCCTGCTTGTCTGCCTTGGTAGGCCGTATTGAGTCTAACTGTCGCTTCGTAGTTGCATTTTTGCCCACTTCCTTGTGGAGAATAACTTTCCGATTACTGTAAATACGTGATCTTCTATCATCTGAGCCTTTGCAAAATCTCACTTATCTTTTAAGAGATGGAGGTATAAGGTCTCTGCAGGGTATTGAGAGGGAGAATAGAGAGAGGGAAGCGCACAAGCCTGCTAGTCTGGGACTTGTGACCTGCTCGACGCACACCTCGCTCCTACGACTGGTGCCTTACGCGCAGGATCTATGCTTTTAGCATCTCGTATCTAGAAAAATCGAGGCGCGAGGCTCTTCTTTGGCAGCTCCTCGCATTCAGGATATCTGAGGCGCGACGCGCTTCTTTCCCAGCTTGTCGCATCCAGGAGATCTGAGGCGCGAGGTGCTCCTCTCCCAGCTCGTCGCATCCAGCAGATCTGAGGCGCGAGGCGCTCCTCTCCCAGCTCGTCGCATCCAGGAGATCTGAGGCGCGAGGCGCTCCTCACCCAGCTCGTCGCATCCAGCAGATTTGAGGCGCGAGGCACTTCTTTGGTTCACGTTGTAGTCTGGGTTCCGAGACTTAGCATATCTGCCTCGCCTCGCACCGCCTTGTCTCGCCTCGTCTCGCCTAGCACCGTCTCACCTCGCCTCACCTCGCGTCGTGCTTCCGCGCCTTCGAACGGGTGAAGTCTTGATCTAAGCGCCTGACACCCGAGACAAGGTGTCCTTGTCCTCAGTGCTTCTCCTTGCGTCTGCTTGTGGTTTCAAAACTTCGCCGAGCCTCAGATCTTTGCCTGTGCCCACGCCTTACCCCGGGACTTCGTTTGTCTTGGTCAACTAGCCAAGCTCGTGCCTGTTGCTTGCTCATCCAGGTACCAATTTCAACTTCGGTCCTTTAAGCTCATGTGTTGCTTTGTTATTTGAAGATTTTTAACTTAGACTTTTTTTTGGTAGCTTTGCATCAAAGTAGTGAAATTTTTTTCATTGTTTGAGCATGTCATGCCTTTCTCACAGCTTTCAACGATGTCTTAGGGAAAGGGGGGTTGTCAACAAGTTATCTTTCTATTTTATAACACTTGTCTTGACTGCCTGCCCCCCTGTCCTGCAGGTTGTGATCGATGTCGAGGATGAAGAAGACAGCTCGAGTTCATGGGCCATATCGAGGTCCCATTCATGCTTTGAGGGAGGCTGGCTATGAGATTGGTGGTCCGTCGGAGGGACCTAGTGAGTCTGAGTCTGTGACGTCTGAGGCGCCTCGCTTTGTTCTTCTCTTGAGACTTTAGACTTGAGACATCAGATTTTGCAACGTCTTTCAGCAATCTTCATGCCTTCGTAGGCGTCTTGTTGCCAGGGACTCGAGACCAACAAATTTCGTTCACCCCCAGCATCTATCTTCTCTATCCGTTCAGCATGTTTGTGGGTAGGAGCAAGTGCATTTCGTCCTGGAACGTATCTCACGGTCTCGGCCTTCAAGACATCGGAATCGGGTTTCGAGCTCAACAGAATAATTGTAGTTCTGCTTCTTAGCTTTCCAACGCATGCTCGCACACCTTAATCGGATAACCACGAACGAAGTTATGGTCTGCAGAATAGACAGCATCTCGCCTAGGCGTGACATAGTGGGATCTCGCCCTTGTTCCTCTCATCGCCCGTCAACGCGCCTAGTGTCTGTGACCTCATCGTCTCATGCCTGCTTCATTTTCGCGCCAGTGTGCCTTTTCGTTGGACTTAGGATTTTTTTTCGAGTAGATAGTCGCCAGGTTTGGCTCGCTTTTCGAGCTGAGTTACCGACGTCTGCTTGGACTGTTTGTAATGAAGTACACCCTTGGCACAATTTTCCGGGACTCGGCCTGGATAGAACTCGTCCAACGGGGTTGTGACCACCAAGGTCAGCTTAAAGTATACCCTTGGCACAGTTTACCAGGACTCGGCCCGGATAGAACTCGTCCAACGGAGTTGTGACCACTGTTGTGGATTTTATATACGCAAATATACGTAGTCACACAAGTAATATAGTAGAAAGAAAGGTCGAACCCACAGGGATTGTTCTTAATTTAAAGTTGGAATATCTCAGGATTTTAGTGTGTAAAATAAGTCACAATATTAAGGACTATGAAATGAAGAGATAAATTGCTTAAGAAATAAATATGGAACTTATATGGTAAAGGATTAGTTGGACTGCTTTTGCTTAGTAAATTTCTCTTCTGTGTTAATGCTATAGCATCTGATGCTATAGCATTCAGTGCTATAGCATAAGCTGTGTGCCTTTCGGTCATTTTCACCAAGGTTTCGTGACAATATCCTATGTCTAGGCTTCAAGTAAGTTCACCTTTGCATATTAAAGAACCCATAGTGTTCACTCTATGAACTAAGCCCTCCTATGTCTAGGGTTGGGCAAGGATTGTTCTAAATGTCTTTAAAACAACCACTCACTCACATTAATCTTTGAGATCTTTCCATGAACCATGTCTGAATTCATGAATCTACCTATTTTAGTTGGCCAGTACCAAAACAGGTTTGGAAATATTTAAACACAAAGATTAAAATGCATACATCAAAATACTATATCATTAACACATTAGAAAGTCATTGCATAGCTTAGCAATCCAACCAAAATGAGTTTAGCTCATGATAAACAATGTCAACAACTTACAAACAGAGGTGTTCATATCACCAAGACAAGAAATAGAAAAAGAATGTGCAGAAGATACACTCCTTCAACTTCCACGCGTGTGCTAGTGTGCTGACAGTGCTATAGCATGAACCTGGCAGAATCTTCAAGTGGTTTGAGGATAGATCTTTAATGGGTGTAGTGGAACTACTTTGTTACTTGTATATGCTGTCTCAAACAAGAGAATTTCGTGCCCCGGGATGTATATTGAAGTGCAGAAGATAGGCTTCCTTTTATAGTTTAGTTTTTCCCTCCATACTTGCAAGTGGATGAACAAGTGGGTCTTCTTTTCACCAACTAAAGGTGTTGTCTTCCCAAGGTGGACAAGTGGTGAGATGCAAGTGGTAGGAGAGTGGCTGCATCAGCATGGATTGTGGAACTAGGGAGGCGCTGACTGGACAGACTAGGATTCACTGCAGATCTGCTTTCTGATGCTGTCTTCAAGTGGGTCCCAGTTCTGCTGCGTACAAGGATGCTATAGCATATGATGCTATAGCATCCAATGCTATAGCACTTAGACAGAAAACATTAGAAATTTCACAAGGGCACCATTTGTTCCAAATATATTTCAATTCAGATCTTGATTCCCTTTTTCCTAATTAGACACAAATATTTACATAATTCTTAGTCTAAGCATGTAAAATCACAATGATTTATGAATAGAAGTGCATAAATAACTCTACAAATGGAGAGTTATCAACCACCAAGGTCAGCTTAAAGTATCACTACAAGAAAATCGACGATTTCCGACGGCAAAATCCGTTGCAAATACACTGATTTTCGTCGCAAATTAACGTTTCCGACGGACAAAATTTCGTCGCAAAATCGCTCGTCGCAAATCGTTTTCGACAGATATTTTCGTCGCAAATGACTCCGTCGCAAAGTCGGCGGAAACCCGTCGCAAATATCCGTGGCAAAGTCATCGCATACACTAACAACTTTTCGTCGCAAATCCGTCGGAAATTTTAAAATAAAAAAAAATTAAATTATACATCCAAAATAATATTTAATAATTATATATATACATACTAATTTCATATACAAATGAACATATACTGGATCCAATCCATCTGATTCCTACTATATTTCAACATGGAATGAATCCATCAAATTTTGATCATCCACACAGCATACATAACAAGCACCATTTTCAAGCTTAATAAATCTCCCTAGTACAACATCTACCTATGTGAAATGCGTAGCTACTATATCCCTATCCACATCATTGGTGCCTATACTTCCTGTTGATGGACTTGGACTACGTGTGTCAACATTGGATCCCCCAGCAGTCAAAATTGTTGTTGACTCATCATCTCCATAAGAAGAACTCAAGCATGAATTCTCATCTTTGGTATCATTCAACTGCTTCAAGAAGCATTCCTCTATCTCAGTTACAAATGCAGCCTCCTCCTCTTCTTGTTCCTCTTCATCGTTGTGAACGTAGTCAACATGATCATCAAAATCTAACTTGGTCTCTCTCAATTCACCACTGGTATCCATTTCTTGCTGGCTGTCATAGTAATCATTTGATTGGCGAACTGATGAATGAAATGACATTGGTGAATATCCTTCTGTTGATGTTTCTTCGCGATCTCTAAGTGTCCTCAATATCAAAGTCTTAAGTAAATTCATGACTTGGACCGCATGCATCAGTGCAGTTAGTGGATCAGACATCTGTTTCAAGAGACAATAATAAAACTGGAATTGAGAACAAACAACTTCTCTGTTGGCATAGCTATCATGCTAGTGTATACAAGCTAAATTGTCACATGATGTCATATATCGTGCAAATACAACAATGTGAAGCACTGACACAAACACAGACACCGATCACGACATAGACACGAAGATGTAGACACTGATTTTAATCTAAAAAATACAAGTAATTGAAGTGCTTGTGTCCAACACGACACCGAACACATCTTCAACTGGAAGTGTTTGTGTTAGAGGTACAACATCATTTACACTCTCAAAATATGGATGAGACTCTTAGAATTTGGACTTCAGGGTCTAATCAACCCATACAATCGACTTGTAAAGTGAAGATTGAGCATCCAAACACACTTACACTGCAAGTATTCATCATAGCAATACACATCAGAATATATTAACAAATCATTCACAACCCCCCCCCCCCCCCTTAAGAAAATATTACTATATGAACTTTTAAATCTTATATTTCCGTTAGGTGTGCTTTTGAGCAAAGAAAGGGAAACCTTAATTTAACTTTAATGCAACTATTAAACTTTCTAGTTCCGAATCTCCCTTCTTTCACTTTCTCATTGAAGTCAAAATGTTCACAACATTCTAACCGTTAAATGTATAGTTCCATTCACAAACAAGGTCATCTTCAACGAATTAACTCATACTCACACACAGAAACAGATCTGGCCAGCAAAAATTAAATTAAATTAAAAAAAGAAAAGAAGAAAGAAATTAGTAGTACCTGGCACTAGGAACGGGAGTGGGAGCATCAACTTCTAATTCGAGAGGAAGACCAAGAAAGCCGTTGAAGTGATCGAAGGTGACGTGGCTAACGTGTTTAACATCGGTAGGCCATCCAATCTCGATAGGATGAACGGCGGAGATAACGTCGTCAGGACTCTCGACACTACACGCTACCATTGATTTTCTTGAACCTGAAAACAGAACAAATGAATCTAAGATATACAACACAGTAACACACCCAGACACACACATTGCAGTGAGAAGCATTAACCAAATTAAAGTACCTCTTGGGGATTGGCAGAGAAGGATAAAGGGTTGCTAGTAAAGCAACCAAATGATCATTATCCATTACTGTAGAGTTGCAAAGATATCTGCCATGAGAGGATTGATTCTCATAAAGAAGGATGTGGGAAAGTGCAACATCATCTATATGAACATACCCCATTCTTCCATGCCATTGAAATCTCTCGATTTCCCCTTTGAGTAAGCCTAGAACATCAAATGCAGTGGAACATAAATCTGGTGGCAAGCTAGGTCCAATGATGAATGATGGAAGAACTGTCACCAAGTTTATTCCATTCTCTTTGCAGTATTCCCATGCTGCTCTTTCTGCTAGCTCCCCTTCTCACTTAGGTTTCAAGTGAAAACAACCTTTCCAACAATCCAAGACTAGCTTCAAATCACATGCCAGACAGAACTAATTTAGGTAGATTAATAAAACTAGTGCACTTAATTTACTGGTGTTAGACAAAATTCAGGAGGGGGTGTATTAGATTTCAACAGAGTTTAAAACAAGAATAGCCATATGAGTCCAAAATAGACCTAATATAGAAATGGTAACTTGAACAAAAAAACGTTAAGCAACAGTGGTGAGCATGCAAAGCCACAATGAAGGAATATAGTAAACAAACTCACCAGGTAATATATAAGGTTTAGAATGGGATGGTCCAAGACATCAAGGTCAGCAGCCTTATCGAACGCATTAAAGAAAACCTGACACAGTAAAATACGATCAAACTCTTTAAAAATCAAGCAACGGGAATCACATTTACAGAAAGAAAAAAGGTACTAACCATAACACATCTGATAAGGAAGCATGAAAAACAAATGGTAGTCACATAGCCAACCTGTATTAGAAAGATCAGTTAGATACTCAGGAAAAAGGTACGAAAGGAGGGATGGGAAGATAAGATAGATATACATAGGAAAGATTTAACTGAATACCTCTTGCAGCTTCTTGCGACGTCCTTTGGATTCAACAGGAAAGCGTTGGAGCATCAAGAATAATCTGTCATAGACCTTGCTCAGAAAAAGTTGTGGTGGGTATGCTAATGAAAGGATACTAAAGATGCATACACATAATGCAAGTATACAAATAACAGTTAAAAACTCAATACAAAAATATATATGTATATTGCCTTGTTGGCACAAGACAGACAATTACAATGAACTATTTATAGGGAACTAAGCGTCCCCATCCATATTTACAGCTTTTGGAATTACATTTTTGCTGCTATACAGAATTATAACTGCATGTTTTATAAAAGAAAGGGACTGGTCAACAAAATATATCATATACTTAGACCAAGTTTTGCACTGTTGGAATTTCATCAGTTCAAAAAGGCATCATAGATTTAAAGGACTCACAGCTGCTACATATGCTAATTCTGTAAACCCAAATGCACTAATTCCGTCCCATAATCCAAACACATCAAATGCAGTTGAAAATTGCAATATACAAACCTTCCACCGTAGAGAAGAAAGCCAAGGGCCGCAAACAAAGAGACCCCTGCATACATGCATAGCAAAACCTGATTAATGATAATAATTATGATATGATCAATAAAATCAGATAGTTACTCCCCTTCCTCTAACACAGACAAAAAGAAACAAAAGGGTTTATAACAGATAAACCTGCAAAGAACATCTTGGACAAAATGACCATCACGCTGATAGGTTTCCACCATAATATCAACCACAAAGCAATCTGAAACACATTAAAATATTATAGGAGTTGATAAAAAACAAAAAAAAAACAGAAATCGACAAATTCAAAACCAGTCAACATGAAAGTAACAGCTATTTAAAATTCTGAATAGATATTATAGGTCAACAGAACTGTAGTCACAGAAACGATAAATAACATCAAATTAAAAAAGGTCAAAAACTCAAAAATTAAACGTAAGCACAAATAACAATCAAATTTGTAAAAAACTTTTACAAATTGAAAATAACAAGAATGTTTTCGGGTTCTACGTTGTTGATGCTGCAACAGATTGAAAGGGAAGAGGGTTAGGGTTTCGTTTCAAAAAGAAATTGGGACATTTAGGGTTTCTGCAATCAGTGAAATTTGGGACAAATTAAGAAAACTAATAGAAATTACCTGAGTAGAAGAACGTTGCGACGGAGAAGAGGCGGAGATACGGCGGCAAGCGGCCAAGAAACGGCGGAGAGGAAAAGTGGTGGACGCGCGAGGAGAGGGAGAGTGGAAGGCGTGGGGAGAGGGAGATCATCGTAGCCGTAGAGCATGGTTTGACAACGGAGGAGGGCGGAGGTCAAGGGAGGAGAGTGGAGGTCAAGGGCGGTTCTGCTTCGCTGAGAGATGGAGATGACTGGCGGTTGAAGAGGGTGGGACGAAATGGTGGTGGTGAGCGGCAGAGGACGAGCTGAGCAATGGCGGAGGCAGGTGGAGGGTGAAAGACGAGAGGGAGGGTGACTGAGAGAGAGGGCGACTGAGAGAGAGGGTGACTGAGAGGGAGGGTGAAAGACGAGGTCGAGGGTGAAAGATGAGAAGTGAGTGGAATGCGTGAATTGAAATGAGAGGGTTCGTGGGAAGAGTTCCCTTTAATTTGAGATCTGTTACTTTGCGACGGACTTTTAGAGGTTTCCGACGAAAATATCCGTCGGAAATTTGCGACGAAAAACAACTTCGTCGCAAACGTAAGCGGGAATTTTAGCGCCTTACTTTGCGGAACATTTGCGACGACTTTTTCGTCGAAAATCCGTCGGAAATTGCGACGAATAAGAGTTCGTCGGAAAGGTTCGTGGGAAACAGAGCTTATTCTTGTAGTGTGTACCCTTGGCCCAGTTTGCCAGGACTCGGCCCGGATAGAACTCGTCCAACGGTATTGTGACCACCAAGGGCAGCTTAAAGTATACCCTTGACACAGTTTACCAGGACTCGGCCCGGATAGAACTTGTCCAACGGGGTTGTGACCACCAAGGTCAGCTTAATTGAGATAGTCATGAGATTCCTGCCTCGGTACATAGGAAAAACAGAAACGATCGTGGTGTCGTCCTCCTGCCACCCCTTTATACCATCAGGCTTAGGCGTCATGCCCCCTTGCTATTGCCTCGGGGCTCGAATTTCTTCGCTGTATATAACAATTAGAATTTACAAAATAACACTTGCAAGATTACCCTGGTTTACGGTGGTTAGCATTATGTTTTCTTGAGTGACGTCTCGCGCCTTGCTTTAACATTCTTGATCTTTGCCTGCGCGTCCTAGGAAGAGAGCGGACATCTGAGGCTCGAGGTGGTCCTCTCGTGAGGCGCCCATTTGGTTTCGCACCTGAAATGGTCCTCTTCACACCTGAGACGCTGTCATACCCCAATTTTGTCCGGCTTAGGTCCAAACCTTAATTTTCCACACAAAAATAAACTATGCATTTTGGGTCCTAGAAACCGCTCCAAAGTTTATGAAATCATTTTTAGGATCAGAATGCACTTTTTAAGAAATTGGGGTTTTGAAAGATATGTTGTGCATGCATGGCAAGCTTTAGAAAATATTTTATGCAAGCATGGCAAAGACCTGAAAGCATTTTTGTGGAAAGCAAGAATTGATTTCTATTTTGTTCCAAAGGCCAAGAATCGATTTATAGTATATTGCATAGGCCTTGAAATCGATTTTCAGGCTCTTCCATAGGCCATGAATCGATTCCTAATTGTTTTAACTAAGTGAAGAATCGATTTTCACCTATTTAGGATGTCCTGAAAATCGATTTCCCTCTTCTTGCATAGGCCTTGAAATCGATTTTCAAGCTCTTCCTTAGGCTATGAATCGATTCCTCATTGTGTTAACTAAAGCAAGAATCGATTCTCACCTATGCAAAAGGTCCTGAAAATCGATTCCTCTTGTTTTCAAAGGAACCAAGAATCGATTCTTTATTATTTCCAAAGGCTCAAGAATCGATTCCCACTATTTTAACTAAGCTTGGAATCGATTCATGTGACTTTTCAAAGGCAAGGAATCTATTATGCACTTGTTACACTTCATCAAACAATCGATTCATCCTTGCAATAAATGTTTTTTAAAAAATTCTACGCTTTCCTAAGCCTATAAATAGGCAACCTCAAATCACATTAAAAAAAAGAAGATTTGACGAAATCAGAAAACACACATTTTCACGAGATCTGAGAAGACAACTCTCGCAAATCTCATTTTCCAGTTCTACACTTCATTTTTGCTCTATTCGCGCCGTTGGTCCGTCTGAGCTGATCTCCTACAAGGGTTAGTCGGGGTTTGCGTTCTTCAGAGTTGTAATATCTGTCTTCATCAGAGGTATTTCACTTTTTTCATTTGTTAATATTTAGTTATTGTGATCTATGTGATTTAATTTAGCTATAGCGTTTATCTCCTCGTTCTTGTATATTATCGTCCATTGTTGATGACGAACCATATGATTCCCACTTATGCCTAGTGCATCATGTTCTAAGTGGTGAAGATGGTCTCGGGTGATTCAGCTTGCCCCTTTCAAACCCTTTCAAAAACATTTTTTAGAACTACGTCGCTTTGATTCCCGTTTGGGATACGTAGGAGCGAGTCACGTTCTCGTCAAGCGCAACAAAAACAAAATCCTTTTCGCAACCACAAACAAATCATTTCCATAAAACAAAACAAAAAGAATCATTTTCAAACCCATTGTTGCTAGTAGCTCATCAGAGCCTTTGTTCGTTTGGCTATTAGTAGGCAATGTCCTTTTCTCCTAAAAATAATAAACGATGATCCATCATAACCTTTGTTAGTTTGATCATCGTACAAATCAATCCCTTTCGAAAATCTCTTTCAAAAAAAAGATAATAAAAACGAGTTGTTATCAATAGTCCATCAGAACCTTTGTTCGTTTGACTAGCGGCACAACTCTCTTTTTTGAGTATTTAGTAGTGATTCATCATAGCCTCTGCTAGTTTAATCATTCACTAATGCTCGTCCTATTTCAAAAACTCACCAAAAAAGATTAAAAAACAAAAACATTTCAAAAAGACATCCTAGAACTACGTCGCCTTTGATTCTCCACCCGGAGATACGTAGGAGCAGGGCCACGCCCCTGTCAAGCGCAAAAATAAACAATTTCTAAATTAAAAAAAATACCAACACATCTCCTTCATAAAAAAATCAAAAAATAACATTTTCAAAAGTAGGGGATTAAGTCGGTCATACGACCGGATTAGTCATTGTTTTAGGACAAATGAACTGTGGTCCTTTAGAGCCCTAGCGCTCCTCCAGAGCCCCAGCGCTCCTTCGGCCCCCAGCGGCCCTTCAGAGCCCCAGTGCTCCTTCAGACCCCCAGTGGTCCTTCAACACGGATCACAAGTCCTAAAACCCCTATACTAAAAAACATCAACAAACAAACTTTTTTTTTCTAACCAAGAACTACGTAGCTTTGAATTCTCCATCGCACCGGGAGATACGTAGGAGCGGGCCATGTCCCGTCAAGCACTTTTCCTAAAAAAACCTTTTTTCCCCCTTCCTCGCCAAAAATAAAATTTTCATTAAGCTTTCACACAAGAAATAAATAGGCAAATCTAGGTATTTTTCAAATCAAATGTTAAAACCACACATTTAATTAGAGGTTCCCTTTCGGTAGAAAGGACGTGCGCGGTGCTAACACCTTCCTCGCACGTAATCGACCCCCGAACCTATATCTCTAGTTTTCAAAAGACCATCCGCCTTGTCCAAATGACCTTTTTTCAATGTTTTGGTCTTAAAATTAAAATATTGGTGGCGGCTCCAAAATTTTTCCACGTTGTACATCGAGAAACCCAAAAGCGGGATTTTTCGGGGTGCAACAGACGCGGGATTAGCTTGGAGTGAAGTGCGCGTGTCTGCGAGGCGCTCTTCGCGCAGGAGCTTTCCGCCCGAGGCTGCTCTACCACGCTGCTCGCGCGGGATCTCCTCCCACGAGACCGCCATGTTGCACAGCTCGTGACTCCGCGCGACGCTCTTTGCGCGGGATCTCCTCACCCGAGACTGCTACGCTGCGCAGCTCGTGACTCCGCGCGGGATCTCCTCACCCGAGACTGCTATGCTACGCAGCTTGTGACTCCGCAAGGCGCTCCAGATATTTTCTAAGTGTTTCTTTCTCCCCTGTCTGATCGCCCTGAGTACCTCTTCAGACTTGGGCTTTAAGCGGGAAGCGGCAAAACGAGTTGTGAACATCATAGCTAGCTGTCCCAAGGATGAGACCGAGTTTGGCTACAACTCCTGGAACCAATTTAGTGTTGACTTCTCGAGACTGAGGGGGAAGATCTTGCAGTGGACGGGTTCCCTTGCCCCTCGGTAGCGCATCGTGAGAGAGATGTATGTCGGGTGGTTGTCACGGTCCTCAGTCCCATCGTACATGTTGAGGGCTGGAAGCTTCTCTAGGGCCTTAGGAATTGGACAATCATCAATCTTCCTAGTGAAGTGTCCCTCGTGGGAGAGCCATGGAGAGTAGTGAGGTGACCTGTCCCTAAGGTCTATGCCTTGGCGGTCACGTCGGGCTGAAGATCTCCTCGAGGTAGATCTGTGGTGACGCCTCTTGTGTGTCTTGGCTTGGCTCTGCGACCTCTCGCGAGAATTGGAAGTTGCTAGCGACGAGGTCCTGGAGGGAGATTCCTCAAGCCAGTAGGTACCATTAGGCGAAGTTGGAGGGGTGCTTGGAGGTGAACCTGATCCTTAGTGCATGCTGCGTTGGGGAGGAGAGTGACGAGCTCGCGTTCGTCTGGGTGGAGAGCAATGGTTGAGATGACGCCTGGGTGGAGATCTGTGGCGCCTGGAGCTCACTGTCCTTGGGGGAGGAGTGCTCCAGCGAGGATGAGGTTGCTCAGACGTGGTTGCCATTCGCCTCTCTATCTGCCTGAGGCGCGCTTCTTGCTGCAGCATAGCCTGAGTGCGATTGCACAGCAGGTCCAGGAGCTGGCGGATGGTCGTTGCATCCTCAGGTTGGATGGGGATCTGGATCGGCTATGGAGTCGGGACATGGATGGTGTCGCCTGGAAGAGTGGCAGCAACACCTTGTAGCGTGTCTTCAGGTTGGGATTGAGACACGGTAATGCTTCGGACACTGCGGTGAAAGCTAGACAGCTCCCACTGTGGTCGCCAATGTTCAGTACCTAGCAGCACTGCGGTGATAGCTGTTGGTAGGTCTCTTGCAGTCCGAGCAGAGTGTTGAAAGAATCTCGGGTGGGGCACCTGCGATGCCACTCCGACGCCCAAGTCAGTATAGGGAATAAGAGGATAGTATAATCTAGGGATGAGAATATACCTATTTATGGCAATGTGAGCCAGTATTTATAGAGATTCGTGCAGGATTTGAGTCGTTGGATCGATTGGATGAATCTGAGCCATCCAAGCGTGAGAGCCATAAGTGGGCTGATTTATTGTGGATATGGATTAAAATGATTGGGCCTATCCATGTCTAATTGCTGAATGGGCCTCTTGGTCCAGTCCAGAACAAAATCAAATGCACATTATTTCACAACTCTTTCTTTAATGTTGAGTAAAATGTTGGCATTGCTTGACAATTTGGAGGATTCAATAAAATTGCAGAAAAAGCATTTGGAAAATACAAACGACATTCTTAGGAATTATCAGTAAAAATTAGATTTTGAGTAATTACATGTATTTTATTCCCACCTTTATGTGAACCTTTCTAACCAACATTTTTTGTTGAGAATATAATTATGAGAAAATTATGGTTATTTTACTCCTGGGAATGGTTTATACCTAGGAATAAATTTCTAAACTTTGAAACAAACCGGGTTTGAACCCGAGACATCCTACTTGCACTCCTTTGGTAACCTCTACATTCTTAGGAATAACTCTTACATCCATGAAACAAGCGCCCTCTCAAATAAAATAACCATCACTTTCCAATGATTTTGTTCTTAACAAAATGGGTGGGTAAGAAACGTTCCCCTTGAGGTGGGAATAAAACGTGTGTAACTTCTAAAAAACCAACTCTTAATAATGCACGACAATTTTATTTCTGTTTGCCAAACACTTTTTATTTTTGCAAACTCTCTGGGAATAAGATGATGACATTATTATCCCGGGAAAGCTATTGTTGGGAATAGTTTTTACAACCATGAAACAAACGCAACCCTAGGAATAAGTTTCTCGTCATTTTGTTCCTAAGAAAGTCATTCTTGGGAATAAAATTACTAAACTTGAAACTAACCCCCCTCGGTGTGCTTGTTTCACGGAGTGAAATTACATACATGTTCCGAAATGGGTCGAGCCCAAGTCCAATTTCGGGCCCAACAACGACCCCAAGCATGCGTCAGAGCGTCTCCCGGTGGTGCTTTGTGCGCTGCAACCAACAACGGTTGAGATCGCACACCCATATCCAGTGGCTTGAGGTTCCCCACTTCATTTATGTGCTGGAAGCGCCTCAGACACACCTGGCGCCTATAAATATCATCACCAATTGCAGCAGATACACATTCTCACTTCGACCTCTTACTGACATTGGAGTACCACCCCCGACTTGGAGCAGGAAAGGACAACTTCCACAAGGAGTGTAACACCCATTTCTACCCGGTAATTTATTAGCGTAAAATCAAAGTTTTTCAACAATGAAACGGATGTCACATTTTTCGACTTAAAAAAAACTTAAACGGATACATAACACTCATCACTCGGATGAACCGGCAAACAACATTTTTAGTCTTAAAAACAAATCAACTCTTACTCATTCACGCAGCGGAAAATCATAAGGGTTCAACTAAAACAAACGTAGTGACCATGTAAGATTTATAACATCAAAATCCACAAAATAACATAAACAATATAAATAGTGTTCATCCCCCCAAGTGCTACGTATCAGAGCGACGACACCGAACTAACGAAGAACTATGGTCTTCATTCGAGATCACCTGCACGTTACCAACATAGGGGTAACATTCAAACAGAAGGGGTGAGATATCAAACAATATAAAGAATCGTATGAAAGACCGTATACACAGGTCAGAATATCAGATAGTCACCACAGACAAATATCGCCACAACAGTCAACAGGTCAACAACAGCTTGGACATAACGGTCGTTATCATCACAATAGTCAACATCAGCACAACAAGCATATATCTTCACAACAACATCAAATTGCAATCACCAAGAATCATCACCAATGTCATGAGTAAATGAATGAGATGCAACCCACACCAACGGGTATATGCATGTGGTACCAATCATCACCAAATAAATAGCCAATAAGGGCATCATCACCTATATCATTACCAAGTTTTATGAGCATCATCATCATCACCTATAGCTCCAAGGCCGAAGCCTTCATCACCAAAATAATGCATATGAAATGTATGCGACACCATGAACAATGCACCAGAGACAATCAACAACAATAGTCATCTAAGTGACACAACAACACCAATATCAACAAATGGTCATAGACCCATCCCCTATCACCTTAGCCAATAAAATAGGCACATCACCTGTTATATCATCACCAATGACACCAATCATCACCAATAACACCAACACCTATAGGACAGACTAACAACTTGATCAACAACCACTGACACCAAAGACACCAATAGATTTACACATCAATGGCAACAACTGTTTTACAACACCGAGAACAACGACAATTTACATCACCTGGAACAACAACGATTTTACAACACCAATGCCAACAACAATTATACGACACGAATGACAAAACCAATTTACAACACCAATGACAACGACCACCGGGACAGCCACCCAGGTGTAACGCCCAAATATTTAATTAAATATTTAGGTATTCAATTATTTATTTTATTTATTTTAGTTAGTGTAATTATATTAACGATGGATTGAGAGGTGTGTAATTGGATTTTAGGTGATGGCGTTAGTGATCGGGCTTAAGCTGAGGAAAGCCCGTGATCCAAGCCCGCTAGCTAGGCGCATAGGAGAAGCGCCTAGGCTAGGGCTTAGTGGCATTGCGAATTGTTGAGAGAGAAAGAGAGAGGAAAGTTGCGAATAGAGAGAGGAGAAGAGAGAAGTGGTACGACACGAATTCAAGAGAGGAGAAGAAGAGGAGAATTTTGCAAGTCCAAGGGAGCAGAGAGGAGCTGTGTTGCTGAGGTTCTGTTGGTGACTTTCTCAAGGGAATTGGTGCTCTCCTAGTATAAGGTAAGGGTGGGGTTCTTCCTTATAATGGGATTTTATGATGGGGCTTATGAGGGGGTAGATCCTATGATGCCTAGGGCTTGATTTTGATGTGTAATTTGGTGTTAGTCGACTTGTATATAGGTTGATTGAAAAATACTTGCTCGTTGGTGATTGTTGTGACCCTAGACATTGATGATTCGTTGTTGTTATAACTAAACGCATGTTAGGTGCTCGATAAAATGTTGTTTGATGTTGTAGTTTCCCAAATTATGGTGATTGGCATTGGTGATTAAAAATTTAGGAGCTAAATTGGTGATATGAGTTGCATAGGTGGTGTTTTGGTGAGTTTAGGTGTTGCTGTTTTTGGCGCCCAGTGCATGGGCGCCGTGTCTGAGTCATGTTGCGTTTCGGTGTGTTGCTGATTTTGGGTCCCTAGCGCTGGGCGCCATGCTTGGCGCTGGGAGTTGCGTTTGTGTTGCTGTTTTTGGCGCCCTGCTGCTGGGCGCCGTGTGCCAATGTTGCGTTTTCGGTCATGTTGCTGTTTTTGGCGCCCTGTGCTTGGGCGCCGTGTCTGGTGTCTGTCTCGTGTGCAAGTGTGTGCGTGTTGCCTGAGTCTTGGCATAGAGGCGCCATGGGCGCCTGTTTCCTGGGTCTGTTGCGTGCTGTCTTGGCGCAGGGGCGCCATGGGCGCCGTGTCTAGGTGTGCTCCCTGCGCCGTGTTGCGTGTCTGTCATGTCCTGGGTTGTCTGGGCGCCAAGGGCGCCAAGTCCTGCAGTGTTGCCTGTTGTGTTGCTGCCTTGTTGCTAGGCGCCTTGCTCCTGGGCGCCAAAGTCATCTGTGTTGCGTTGGTTGCCAGGCGCCCTGCTCCTGGGCGCCAAGTCCAGTGTTGTTGCCTGTTGCTGGGCGCCCTGCTCCTGGGCGCCAGCTTTCTGTGTTGTGTGTTCTTGCTAGGCGCCCAGTGCCTGGGCGCCATTTTCAGGATGTTGCTCAATTTTTCCCCGGTTTTGTTTTTGACATATCTTTTGACTCGGGAGTCCGATTTAGACGATTCAAAATGTTTTGGAAAGCTTATTCAGAGGCCTAACTGAATATTCTAATTTCAGGCAAAGTAATCTACTTTCTGGAAATGGTTGGCTGTTGAAAGTTACTGTTTTAGAACAAAATAATGTCGTCGTCCCAAGTGTTTTGGAAATTGTTGTCCTCTAGGTGTCTTGGTGCGGTTTGATGATAGGTGTGAAGGCTCAAACCTTGGTGTTGTTGGAACTAGGTGTGAAGGTTCCAAGTCTTGGTGTTCCGTTGTGTCGGGTGGTTGGTGTTTTTCGGTGTCGTTGTGGCTAGGTGAGAAAGCCCAACTTTGGTGATATTTGGTGACTGTTGTTGGTGTGTCACATTGTGACTGATTTGGTGATTGTCTGTGTGCATTCATGGTGTCGCATACAGCATATCCATTATTTTGGTGAAGACCTTTGGTCTTGGAGCTAGGTGTGAAAGCTCAAATTTTTATAAAAACTGGTGAGCCTGGTGTGAAAGCTCGATTTTTGGTGAATTGGTGAGCCTGGTGTGAAAGCTCTCAATTTTGGTGACGCCCCTATTTACGGGCAAGATTTTTGGTGATTTTGGTACCACATGCATATGCCCGTTGGTGTGGGTTGCATTCATGCATTGTCATGACATATGGTGACTGGTTGTAATGTTTAAAATTTGATGTAATGCTTATAAGTGGTTGTATGTTTGTAATTTGATGTGTGTAGTAGAGTGGTAGATATAGTATC
This sequence comes from Astragalus membranaceus, assembly GCA_039519185.1. Taxonomy (NCBI): domain Eukaryota; kingdom Viridiplantae; phylum Streptophyta; class Magnoliopsida; order Fabales; family Fabaceae; genus Astragalus; species Astragalus membranaceus. The sequence goes on along the minus strand of CM076846.1, from coordinate 63,474,863 downwards.
ATATTCTAGCATATTTTCTATCATGTTATGCTATTATATTGAAGATATCTCACCCCTTCTGTTTGAATGTTACCCCTATGCGGTAACGTGCAGGTGATTGCGAGTGAAGGCTTAGGTACCTTCGCTATTTTGAGTCGGTGTCGTCGGTGTCCTTTGCTTTGATGTGTAACACTCAAGGGGGGATAAACGCGAAACTTTGGATTATTATATTTTATTATTTGGAGTCCATTCAGGACGTTGTTATTTCATGTCTTAAAACTTATATTATATTCCGCTGCGTGGTGATGCATTTTGACCAGGTGTATTTATGTCGTATGAGACGAGTTATTTAACGATGAATGTGTGACATCCTTTTTCGAATTATGAATTAAAGTTTTTGTAAACTCTGATTTTGTTAAATAATTATCGGGTAGAAAAGGGGTGTTACATTAGTGGTATTAGAGCAAAAGTTTGGTCTGTCCGGCCAAGTTGTCCAGTCGTAGTGTCAATTGACAATGGTGTATTGTCAATTATATCTAACTGTTGGTTGTTTTGCAGCAAGTGAGTTGAAATGGCTGGGAGGAATGATACTGCAATTGCTGCTGCTCTAGCTGCTATGGCGCAGGCTGTTCAGAATCAGCAGAATGCTGGTGGTGAGAATGCTGGGACTCGCAGTCTGGCGACATTTCAGAGAGAGAATCCGCCCACGTTCAAGGGCAAGTATGATCCCGATGGTGCTTTGGCTTGGTTGAAAGAAATGGAGAGATGGTTGTCGACACTCCAGCTAAGGGGTCGGTAACCACTTCTCTTGTATGTTCTCAGTGTCTCGTGTCGATCTTCGACCGAGACTTTGTTGTGGATTTTGTTTGTTTGCCGCTGAGTGGATTAGATGTAATTTTGGGCATGAACTGGTTGGAGCATAACCATGTTCGCATTGATTGTCGTCGCAAGTCTGTGAGCTTTGGTGAGGAAGAGTCTGGTTTGTTATCTGCTAGTCAGTTGCGGAGGTTAGAAAAGGAGGGAGTTCAGTTATTCTCGCTGATGGCATCGCTGTCTGTTGAGAATCAAGCTATCATTGAAGAGCTGCAGGTGGTGCGCGAATTTCCTGAAGTCTTTCCCGATGAGATTCCAAGTGTGCCGCCGGAGAGGGAAGTTGAATTTTCTATTGAGCTGGTACCCGGTACGAGGCCTGTGTCTATGGCACCGTACAGGATGTCTGCGTTAGAATTGTCTGAGTTGAAGAAACAACTTGAAGATCTGCTTGAGAAGAAGTTTATTAGGCCGAGTGTATCGCCATGGGGAGCTCCTGTGCTGCTGGTGAAGAAGAAGGATGGGAGCATGAGGTTATGCGTTGATTATAGGCAGCTGAATAAGGTGACTATTAAGAACAAGTATCCACTGCCGAGGATAGACGATTTGATGGATCAGTTAGTGGGTGCACGAGTGTTCAGCAAAATTGATTTGAGATCAGGATATCATCAGATCAAGGTGAAGGATGGGTGCCGTTCGGTGTCACTAACGCGCCGGGTGTATTTATGGAGTACATGAATCGTATATTCCATACTTACTTGGATCGGTTCGTAGTTGTGTTCATTGACGACATCCTGATTTATTAAAAGTCGGAGGAAGAGCATGTGGAGCATTTGAGATTAGTATTGGAGATCCTGAAAGAGAAGAGGCTATATGCAAAGTTATCTAAGTGTGAATTTTGGCTGTCAGAAGTAAGTTTTCTGGGTCATATCAGTTCTGGTAAGGGTATTGCTGTAGATCCGTCTAAGGTTGATGCAGTGATGCAATGGGAGAGTCCGAAGTCGGTTACGGAGATTAGAAGCTTCTTAGGGTTGGCTGGTTACTACAGAAGGTTCATTGAAGGTTTTTCTAAGTTGGCCCTTCCGTTGACGCAGTTGACTTGTAAGGGTAAGGCTTTTGTGTGGGATGCTCGTTGTGAGGAAAGTTTCCTCGAGTTGAAGAAGAGATTGACGACATCTCCTGTTTTGACGTTGCCAAATCCGAAAGAGCCGTTCGTGGTGTATTGTGATGCTTCGAAGGTGGGTCTAGGTGGCGTGCTTATGCAAGATGGGAAAGTGATTGCTTATGCGTCGAGGCAGTTAAGGATTCATGAGAAGAATTATCCAACGCATGATTTGGAGTTGGCTGCAGTAGTCTTTGTGCTGAAGATTTGGAGGCACTATTTGTATGGTTCCAGATTTGAGGTGTTCAGCGATCATAAGAGTTTGAAAGATTTGTTTGATGAGAAAGAGCTGAATATGAGGCAGCGAAGGTGGTTGGAATTGTTGAAAGACTATGATTTCGGTTTGAACTATTATCCAGGCAAAGCTAATGTCGTGGCTGATGCTTTAAGTCGAAAGTCCTTGCATATGTCGGCAATGATGGCTAAGGAGTTAGAGTTGATCGAGGACTTCAGGGATTTGAGTTTGGTTTGTGAAGTGTCGTCTCAGAGTGTTAAGTTGGGTATGTTGAAGATTAATGATGAGTTCCTTGACAGTATCAGAGAAGCCCAGAAGTTAGATACCAAGTTGGCGGATTTGATGGTCGGGAATGATCAGCCTGAGGGTAGTGATTTTATGTTGGATGCGCATGGTGTTTTGAGATTCCGTGATAGGATTTGTATTCCTAAAGGCGCAGAGCTGAAGAGAGCAATTCTAGAAGAGGGTCATCGAAGTAAGTTAAGCATTCATCCGGGAGCTACGAAGATGTATCAAGATCTGAAGAAGTTGTTTTTGTGGCCTGGCATGAAGCGAGATGTGGCGCAGTTCGTTTATGCATGTTTGACTTGCCAGAAGTCAAAGGTGGAGCATCAGAAGCCTGTTGGATTGATGCAACCATTAGAAATTCCGGAGTGGAAATGGGATAGCATTTCGATGGATTTTGTAACGGGATTGCCTAATACTGCGAAAGGGTATGATGCAATTTGGGTGATTGTTGACAGGTTAACGAAATCGTCTCATTTTGTTCCTATCAGCATCACGTATCCGGTATCGAAGTTGGCAGAGATTTATATTCGGGAAATTGTGAAGCTTCATGGAGTCCCTAAGACTATTGTTTTGGATAGAGATCCGAGGTTCACTTCAGATTTCTGGAAGAGTTTGCAAGAAAAGTTGGGGTCTAAGCTGAGGTTGAGTTCGGCATATCATCCTCAAACAGATGGTCAGTCAGAGAGGATGATTCAGTCATTAGAAGATTTGTTGAGGGCTTGTGTTTTGGAACAAGGAGGTTCGTGGGATTCCTACCTTTCGTTGATTGAGTTCACGTATAACAACAGTTACCATTCTAGTATCGGGATGGCACCTTTTGAAGCATTATATGGTCGGAAGTGTAGAACCCCGCTGTGTTGGTATGAGTCCGGAGAGAGTGTGGTGCTTGGACCAGAGATTGTTCGGGAGACGACTGAGAAGATAAAGTTGATCCGTGAGAAGATGAAGGCTTCGCAGAGTCGTCAGAAGAGTTATCATGACAAGAGGAGAAAAGATTTAGAGTTCCAGGAAGGTGAGCATGTATTTTTGAGAGTCACTCCCGTGACCGGTGTTGGCCGTGCTTTGAAGTCGAAGAAGCTCACTCCTCGATTCATTGGTCCTTATCAGATTTCCGGGAGAGTTGGGAATGTGGCGTATAGGGTGGCTTTACCGCCAAACCTTTCGAATTTGCACGACGTGTTTCATGTGTCGCAACTTCGGAAGTATGTTTCGGATCCGTCTCATGTGATCCACATGGATGACGTGGAGGTGCGGGATAATCTCACGGTGGAGACTATGCCTGTGCGGATTGAAGATCATGAGGTGAAGGTGTTAAGAGGCAAGGAAATTGCATTGGTGAAGGTAGTCTGGTTAGGAGCTGCCGGTGAGAGCATGACTTGGGAGTTGGAGAGTAAGATGCGGGAGTCCTATCCAGAGCTGTTTGATTCAGGTGAGTTTTCGAGGACGAAAACATTCTAAGTGGGGGAGAGTTGTAACGCCCAAATATTTAATTAAATTATTTAATTAAATATTTAGGTATTCAATTATTTATTTTATTTATTTTAGTTGGTGTAGTTATATTAACGATGGATTGAGAGGTGTGTAATTGGATTTTAGGTGATGGCGTTAGTGATCGGGCTTAAGCTGAGGAAAGCCCGTGATCCAATCCCGCTAGCTAGGCGCATAGGAGAAGCGCCTAGGCTAGGGCTTAGTGGCATTGCGAATTGTTGAGAGAGAAAGAGAGAGGAAAGTTGCGAATAGAGAGAGGAGAAGAGAGAAGTGGTACGGCGCGAATTCAAGAGAGGAGAAGAAGAGGAGAATTTCGCAAGTCCAAGGGAGCAGAGAGGAGTTGTCTTGCTGAGGTTCTGTTGGTGACATGGGAATTGGTGCTCTCCTAGTATAAGGTAAGGGTGGGGTTCTTCCTTATAATGGGATTTTATGATGGGGCTTATGAGGGGGTAGATCCTATGATGCCTAGGGCTTGATTTTGATGTGTAATTTGGTGTTAGTCGACTTGTATATAGGTTGATTGAAAAACACTTGCTCGTTGGTGATTGTTGTGACCCTAGACATTGATGATTCGTTGTTGTTATAACGAAACGCATGTTAGGTGCTCGATAAAATGTTGTTTGATGTTGTAGTTTCCCAAATTATGGTGATTGGCATTGGTGATTAAAAATTTAGGAGCTAAATTGGTGATATGAGTTGCATAGGTGGTGTTTTGGTGAGTTTAGGTGTTGCTGTTTTTGGCGCCCAATGCATGGGCGCCGTGTCTGAGTCATGTTGCGTTTCGGTGTGTTGCTGATTTTGGGTCCCTAGCGCTGGGCGCCATGCTTGGCGCTGGGTGTTGCGTTTGTGTTGCTGTTTCTGGCGCCCTGCTGCTGAGCGCCGTGTGCCAATGTTGCGTTTTGGGTCATGTTGCTGTTTTTGGCGCCCTGTGCATGGGCGCCGTGTCTGCTGTCTGTCTCGTGTGCAAGTGTGTGCGTGTTGCCTGAGTCTTGGCGCAGGGGCGCCATGGGCGCCTGTTTCCTGGGTCTGTTGCGTGCTGTCTTGGCGCAGGGGCGCCATCGGCGCCATGGGCGCCGTGTCTAAGTGTGTTCCCTGCGCCGTGTTGCGTGTCTGTCATGTCCTGGGTTGTCTGGGTGCCAAGTCCTGCAGTGTTGCTTGTTGTGTTGCTGCCTTGTTGCTAAGGCGCCCTGCTCCTGGGCGCCAAAGTCATCTGTGTTGCGTTGGTTGCCAGGCGCCCTGCTCCTGGGCGCCAAGTCCAGTGTTGTTGCCTGTTGCTGGGCGCCCTGCTCCTGGGCACCAGTTTTCTGTGTTGTGTGTTCTGCCCGGGCGCCATTTTCAGGATGTTGCTCAATTTTTCCCCGGTTTTGTTTTTGACATATCTTTTGACTCGGGAGTCCGATTTAGACGATTCAAGATGTTTTGGAAAGCTTATTCAGAGGCCTAACTGAATATTCTAGTTTCAGGCAAAGTAATCTATTTTCTGGAAATGGTTGGCTGTTGAAAGTTACTGTTTTAGAACAAAATAATGTCGTCGTCCCAAATGTTTTGGAAATTGTTGTCCTCTAGGTTTCTTGGTGCGGTTTGATGCTAGGTGTGAAGGCTCAAACCTTGGTGTTGTTGGAACTAGGTGTGAAGGTTCCAAGTCTTGGTGTTCCGTTGTGTCGGGTGATTGGTGTTTTTCGGTGTTGTTGTGGCTAGGTGAGAAAGCCCAACTTTGGTGATATTTGGTGACTGTTGTTGGTGTGTCACATTGTGACTGATGTGGTGATTGTGTGTGTGCATTCATGGTGTCGCATACAGCATATGCATTATTTTGGTGAAGACCTTTGGTCTTGGAGCTAGGTGTGAAAGCTCAAATTTTTATAAAAACTGGTGAGCCTGGTGTGAAAGCTTGATTTTTGGTGAATTGGTGAGCCTGGTGTGAAAGCTCTCAATTTTGGTGACGCCCCTATTTACGGACAAGATTTTTGGTGATTTTGGTACCACATGCATATGCCCGTTGGTGTGGGTTGCATTCATGCATTGTCATGACATATGGTGACTGGTTGTAATGTTTAAAATTTGATGTAATGCTTATAAGTGGTTGTATGTTTGTAATTTGATGTGTGTAGTAGAGTGGTAGATATAGTATTATATTCTAGCATATTTCCTATCATGTTATGCTATTATATTGAAGATATCTCACCCCTTCTGTTTGAATGTTACCCCTATGCGGTAACGTGCAGGTGATTGCGATTGAAGACTTAGGTACCTTCGCTATTTTGAGTCGGTGTCGTCGGTGTCCTTTGCTTTGATGTGTAACACTCAAGGGGGGGATAAACGCTAAACTTTGGATTATTATATTTTATTATTTGGAGTCCATTTAGGACGTTGTTATTTCATGTCTTAAAACTTATATTATATTCCGCTGTGTGGTGATATATTTTGACCAGGTGTATTTATGTCGTATGAGACGAGTTATTTAACGATGAATGTGTGACATCCTTTTTCGAATTATGAATTAAAGTTTTTGTAAACTCTGATTTTGTTAAATAATTACCTGGGTAGAAAAGGGGTGTTACATTAGCGCCCAGCCACCAACAACCAAATAGGACATGGCAGGAACTGGCGCCCAGCAACAGGGCGCCAACAGGCAGCAACAACCAACAGGAACTGGCGCCCAGCAACAGGGCGCCTAGCACGAAAGCAGCAACAACAGACATGGCGCCCAGGGGCAGGGCGCCTAGCACAACAGCAGCAACAACAGACATGGCGCCTAAGAGCAGGGCGCCGAGCACAACAGCAGCAACAAAAGACATGGCGCCCAGGAGCAGGGCGCCCAGCACAACAACGACATAAGACGCGACACTGGCCATAGGCCTTCAACACAAAAATTCATCAACAGTTTGGGCCATTCGGCGATACCCTCAACAAAACAATGTGGGCCATTCGGCGGTACCCACCACCAAACAATGTGGGCCATTCGGCGGTACCCACAACAAAGTCAACAACAACATTTAACAACATAATCAACAACACGACAATAACGACAACAACATCAACAAAACAACATCATCCAGGCCAACGGCTCAGCCACAACAATAGGCGCCAAGGCACCCACAACAAATAACAACTATAGGCGCTAGGGCACCAACAACAAGCAACAACTATAGGCACTAAGGCGCCGACACGCAACGACAACAAACATAGGCGCTAATGCGCCGACACGCAACATCAACAATTCAACAATGGCCACCGGCCTACAACAACAACTTCATGCCTAATGAGGCAATCCAACAATGGCCACCGGCCGACAACAACAAAATCAACAAGACAACAGGGCGCTAAGGGCACCAACAACCACCCACAAAAATAGGGACAGCCAACAACCACCCCAAAATAGGAATAGCCCACAAAATAGAAACAGCACATATGATTTTCAGCAACAGCAACATGATTTTCAGTAAACAGCAACATTAATTTACAGCAACAGCAACATGATTTTCAGTAAACAGCAACATTAATTTACAGCAACAGCAACATGATTTTCAGTAAACAGCAACATTAATTTACAGCAACAGCAACATGATTTTCAGTAAACAGCAACATTAATTTACAGCAACAACAACATGATTTTCAGTAAGCAGCAACATTAATTTACAGCAACAGCAACATGATTTTCAGTAAACATCAACATTAATTTACAGCAACAACAACATGATTTTCAGTAAACAGCAACATTAATTTTCAGCAACCTACCTCTACTTCGGTGAATTAATTAACCTATCAAACGGCATCGAAACTTAGCAAAGGACCCCTCTATAGAAAGCTAAGAATGTCTAGTTCCTGACTATAATTTTTATTTTGCAAGATAATGGTCCAATTCGTACAGTTTTAGTAAATAAGCAACAAGGTTCAGAAAATAGGACAGCCACCATGACCTAGCTTGTGACACCTCTAAAATTATCAAAACTCAGTCAAATGACATGGGACTTGAGCCTAAACCGAACCAAATTGAGTGTAGTTTTCAATGAATCAAGAATCATTCAAAAAGGAGTTCAAACGAAAGCGTTATACACGAAATACCGAACCTGTATCCAGATTGTTTACAGAATTTTGACCTAACTTGTGACACCTATAACTCGGGCTATACAACTCCAAATACAACCAAACCAGTGCCAAATTAACAAGCATTAAATCTAGTTTCTGAAAAAGTAAACCATATAATTTTTGGACCGCTAGATTGTTCCCAGTTACTGTATAACCGAACCTACATCCAGATCATTTCCAGAATTTTAACCTAACTTGTGACGCCTATAACTCGAGCTATACAACTTCAAATGCAACCAAACTTGTTCCAAATTAACAAGCATTACATCTAGTTTCTAAAAAGGTAAACCACGTAATTTTTGAACCACTAGATTATCCCCAGTTACTGTATAACCGAACCTATACCCAGATCACCCCAAACAATGAGTTTAGCAACAAAATTGGCATCAAGACATAACATCAACATATAAAAATCATGACACACATATGGTAATTATCAAAACCCTAACCCCACATGCAACCCTTCATACCAACCCTTATAAAGCATGAACATCACCCTTACCTTAGCCTTAGATGAATACACAACCCTAGCTTGATGGATGATTCGAACCCTAGCTTCTTCTCTCTCCTCTTGATTCACGTTTTCTCTCCTTCTTTCTCTTGTGCTAGCGCCGCCCCCTCCTAGCTCTCTCTTCTAAATCCTTATTTTTTTTCTTTTTCCTTCTAATGACAACAAAACCCTAACCTAGCCCATTTTATATTTTTATTTGGTCTTATGGGCTTTTTCATCACTTATTCGAATTACTCATGGGCCAATCACTTAAAATCACTATTACTAACCCCTAATGGACTAATTATATTATTATTTCTACCACACAAATCCTATTAAATTAATTAAATAAATTAATCAATTATTTTTGGGGCGTTACAAGGAGCACTACCAACTACTCAAGTCGAAGACACCTAGGTCCGAGTAACATTCAAATCATTGACGACCACAGTGGCAGGATCACATCCCCCACCCTCATTCAGTTGTCGACTATTGTCCATCATGGCCCCTCTAGGTCGACCCTCCACACGAGGGCAACCACGAGTTCAGAGCATGGTCGAAGGCCAACCCCGGCCATTACCGACCCCCGGAAGGTGTTGCCTAAACCCTTTCAGGTGAGGAGGACCAAATTCTGAAACCTCTGCCATTGTCGGTCTTCACCGAGGCAATTACAATCTTGATGGACGCAATCTGACAACTACTTGACCTGCTCAACAACCCTAGTCAGGAACTTTGTTCGACAGGAGGCTCGCATTTCCTAGGTGGAAATGGAAGTGACGGCTGTAAGAGCCAACACGGCGCCCGCTCATCACTCGCTTCCTCTTCCTCTCACCGACGCTCTAGAAGTTGGGGTAGGTGATAACTCTTATTTATAAGAGTTATTTATACTTCTAAACTTAAATTATTGTAAGAGTTCTAAATAATTGATACTTCGAATCATAAAAGAAGTATAAATTACATTCGTAAATTCAGACATGGTTTATGATTTGAACTCAATGGATAATGTGGGTGAGTGTTTGTTAAAGGACACTTTAACACCCATGCTAAAATCTAGACATAGCAAAGTATAGTCCATAGGGTAAAAATGTGGGCACTTAATATACAGAGGTGAACCTATTTAGAGTTTAGACATAAACCCTTGTAATGAAACCCTGACGATAGTGACTGAAAGGCACACATCAATTGCTACAGCACTCAATGCTACAGCATCAGACATAGCATTAATCTGTTTTTATGAATTTACATAGTAAAAGACATTCCAACTTACTCATATTCTGAATTTCTACTCATCACTTATGTTAAGTACATAAACCCTTTTGTACTTTTATTTATGTTGACGACATTAATGGTTCTACAACTTTTTATGTTATTTTGTGTTACTCGCTAGCTTACTTACTAATTTAAATATAGAAAAGAACTCAACAATCCTTATGGGAACGATCCCTACTTACTCTTTATTACTTGTTGCGACAGTGTATACTTGCATATCACCTTTTACGCACAACAGTAGGTCTCCCTAGAGGGAGAGAGAAGCGACTAGATCAAGAAGGATCCTGGGGCACATCGGGCTTTCTTGACGGAGACCGTTTACTTGGAGAATCGATGCTTGTCCAATTCTGAGGCCGTTGGAGAAACCCCCGACTTTGAATATGTATGATGGTATCGGCAATCTAAATGACCATCTCGATTACTTTGAGTTCATGCAACAATACCGCAGTGCGAGAGACGCTATCAAGTGTAAGATCTTCCCACTTACTCTCACTATGGCGGCCTTTACCCAATTCAGGAGTCTAAGACTGAATTTTGTCTCCTCCTGCTCCCAGATTTCAAAGCTATTCTCGGCATGGTTCACCACCTTCAGGTTGAAACTGAATTCAAAATGTGCTTAAATCCATTTAGCAAGGGGAGAATGAAACCCTTAGAGAATATGTAGAGAGAATCAACAATAAGGGGGTTAACGCGAGAAACTTATCAGCCAAAATGAGGTTATATTTAATGAAGGATGGGCTCCGGCATGGCTGCTTGTTTCAAATTGACATCAGTGTGAGCCAACTTCGAGATCTGGGTGAATTCATTCACAGATTGCAAACGTACATATGTTATGAGTAAGATGCACTGGCTGATCGGGTAGTCTCGAAGCCCACTCCGGAGAAGGACACCCAGTAGAAAGATTCTCAGCAGAAGAGGGAGCGGGGCAGGCCACAACTTGACTCCCGGCCTTGACCCAACTGTTTCTTCGAGCACACATTTCTGAATACGTCTAGGGAAAAGATCTTCGCTGAATGTGCAAATACGGAATTCTGAGATGTAAAATGGCTCGAGCCGCTTGAGCAGAAGTAGGGAATGAGCAGCTGAAAGTATTGGCGCTATCACAAAAGAAACAGACATGACACCAACAAGTGTAATGCTCTCAAAGACAACATTGAGGAACTGATTAGAAAGGGAAAAATCAGTCAGTACGTCAATAAAGAAGAAGAACGCAAACGATCCCGTTCACCACGGAAGGGGAAGGGCGCCATAAATGAGGTCGGGAAAGCCTTCAAAGAAGAGCATAGAGATTCGGCTAAAGTAGAGGATACTCGGAAATCCAGGGACCGACCTGTGGCCATGGCGATTTCAAGAGGATGCCCTCTTGAAGTGGGGGAGACTCAGAGGACAATGAAAAGAAAGTGGAAAGAAATCATGAATGTCACTTCTACCTCGGTGGTCAAGGTGGCCTCAACCTGACCTCCCTTAGCGTTCAAATACCAGGACCTCTTGGAGAACAAAGCAAACAAATACATCCGGCCCCCTTTTGATCAGAGTCGTGTTGGACAACTTCGAAGGTGAGAAGGATACTGGTGTATCAGAGGAGGTCAGCTGACATCATGTTCATTAATCTGCTGAAGACTTTGGAGATCTCGGAGGAGGAACTCACCCCGTATAAGGGAAAGATCCCCTCCGAGTTCAACAATTCTAGGACCAAACCTTTAGGTTTCATTGAGCTCATGGTCACCTATAGTGGCGAGCCTCTAACTCGGACCGTGAAGACCCCATTTCTGGTCCTGCCCTGCAAGTCAGCTTATAATTGCAATTCTAGGACCAAACCTTTAGGTTTCAACAGTTCATTTGGATATGAAGTTTTACTCCCAGAAGGATGAAGTCATCACGATTAAGGTCGACATGGACTCGGCACACATGTGCCACTTCCTATCACTCAAGTCTAAGCAGGAAGAAGTCGTCAAAGAAAAGCTAAAGAACAAACCTGCTAAAGGGTCCGAGGTAAACTTGGCGGACCTCGACACATGATATTCAACTTGGTGGACCTTGAAGAAAAGGATTATAAGGCACGAGCCCGATGGAGATTTCGTCCCCATTTAGTTGGGAGAAGATTCCCTAAAGACTGTCAAAATCGGGGCCGACCTGCCCGATGAAATTAAATAGCAACTGACCAAGTGTCTGAGGGACCATGTTGATCTCTTTGCATGGAGGGCAACAGACGTGTCAGGTATACCACCAGATGTCGCCTGCCATCACCTTGTAGCCGACCCAAATTTTTTGGGGTTCTACCTGACTGAGCGGGGAATAAAGGCTAACTCAGACAAGTGCAAGGCTGTGAGTGATATGCGACTTCCAGCCACCAAAAAGGAGATACAAAAGTTAGCGGAATGGTCGCAGATCAATCGCACTTTGTCTCAAAGGCGGCAAACAAATCCTCGCCATTCTTCAAGCCATTAAAGAAAGGAATGGAATTTGAATGGACAAGCGGATGTGAGCAAGCCCTAATCCAACTCAAGTTCGTGCTTTCTGAGCCCTCGATCCTAACCCGGCCGATAGAGGGGGAGAACCTCTACTTATACTTGGCAATCTCTGATGAGGCTTCGAGCTCTATACTGGTCTGAGATACCAAAGTCGGCTAGAAGCCAGTTTACTTCGTGAGTAAGGCTCTCCAGAGGCTTGATTTACAGTATAAAAAAGTGGAGAAAGCCGCCTTAGGACTGATACTTGTTGCTAGGTGCCTAAGGCCCTACTTCGTGGCTCATCAGGTAGTGGTTAGAAGAAACCAGCCAACAGAACTCTAAGAATTTGGGATCAAGTGCGTGTGGAGAACAACACTAAAAGCTCACATCCTAGCCGAAGACTTCATAGCGAAAATGACTACATCAACTCTGGCAAATGCCGTGGCGACAATGTGGACTCTCCACATTGATGGCTTGTCAAATAGTAAATGTACCTAGTGGAGCCCGACTTATCCTCGAGAACCAGAAAGGGCTAATGGTAGAGGTATCCCTCACTTTCTCATTCTCTACCTCGAACAACCAAGCCGAGTATGAAGCATGTATAGATGGGTACTTCATGCTTGCTTGGGATTTCAATGCCACCCGAGTAGAAATATTGACTCGCTGTTGGTGGTCTCTCCAATTAAAGAAGAATTTGACGCAAAAGATGTTGTTCTGTGAAGATGCCTGGCTAAGGTACGGGATTTGCTTGAACTATTCGATCATGTCGAGTTTAAACATATTCCTCGAGGTGAAAACACCACGGTCGACATCCTTTCCAAACTCGCTAGTACGAAGAAAGCGAGGAATCATCAAAGTGTGATTTAAGAAACTTTTCCTCGGCCCAGTGTGTCATTGGAAATCAGTGCCATCATTGCAGTTTGTGTGGTCGACCCCAACCACAATTAGATAACTCTCATACTCAAGTACATCGAACTCGGAGAGGAACCAATCGACCCCAAGGATGCGACGCTAGCAAGAAAATGTGTCTCATCTTATTCCCTCATCGAAGGGAAATTGTCCCGTCGAGGTTTCTCAATGCCACTATTAAAATGTGTAGAGGGAGAAGAGGCGGATTATTTGTTGTCCGAGATCCATGAAGAGATATGCGGTCAACATCTCGGAAGTCGTGCCATAGCCAAGAAGGCACTCAAGGCATGGTACTATTGGCCTACCATGACTAAAGGCGCCAAGAAGCTCGTAAAGGAATATGACAAATGTCAGCGCCAAGCCAACGTCCACGTCGCACCACCCACCGAGTTAACAACACTGACTTCCCCCAGACCAAATCATTACTTGAAATTAAGTTAAGGGACTCTGGGAGCAATTTAACCCACTTTTTATTTGCGTTTAATTTTTTCCACTCAAATTATTAGTGTAAGCCTCTCATCTCCATCACTGCATTTCCATCACCTCCCTCCCTAGTTTACTCATCTACCTCAAACTTCGTTCATCTTTCCCTCAAACTTGGTTCATCTCTTTACCTCGTCTCATCGTAGGGACAAATTGGTTCGTATAGCAAGTAGCCTGCTGGCAAACTCCAATAATGAAAAGCAAAAAATTGGTTCGAAACTATGACAGCATGGCAAACGTGGTTTTAAGAACGGGTGTTGGAGATGCTCTAACAAACGTGAGAAGGAATGGTTTTTACATTCACGAAATAAAAGCTCTCTAGGTGATAATGATGACAAAAACCCAAAAGGGTTAACCTAGTGGAACGTGACAGGATTTGTATTTGATAGGTAATTGATTCAAATCCGCACTAATATTCTTAGAGCGAGGTACATATAATTTCCTTTGTAAGTTCTCTTAGAGCCGGATGGTTTTTCCTACTTTGTGCTAGGACATCGCCTCATCGCCATAAAATTTCTTATGTAAATAATTATAACAAAATAAAGATTAAAAGAAAAGTATTGAAAAGAATAAAAATGGATATACTAGTTGCTAGATTTATTTTTCATCATTTTCATTTGATATTCCTAACTCGTTTAAATATTATTGCCTTTTGGGTGTAGTGGTTTTTTCACTGCAAACTCGTTATGTATTTGGACAGTTACGCTTACATAACAACATTTGACCGCGTGGCCTAATGGATAAGGCGCTCGCCTCCGGAGCGGGAGATTGTGGGTTCGAGTCCCATCGCGGTCGTACAGAAATAAATTTTTCTGCTTTCTTCGTCTGTAATGCAACTGTGTATTGTTTCCGCATTGTTTTTTTTTGACAAGATTTTTTAGATTTAGTTATAATTTATATTTATATGCATTCGATAATTAAGTAGTTTCAAATTGTAATAAAAAAGTTGAAATCCAATCCAGTATATATATATATATATAACTAATGTATTATTGCTTAAAAAAAACTAATGTTTTATTGTTATTTGTTTGGCTAAAGTGCTCCCGGGGTCCCTTATCTTTATTTAAAGTAACGATTTGGTCATTTATCTTTTTTTGTCCCAAATCAGTCCTTTATGTTTTAAATTTTTGACACATAAATCCTTTTCTGTCCCAAATCAGTCTTTTATGTTTCAAATTTTTGACACATAAATCCTTTTTTTTGACACATAAATCAGCACTGTTAACGGAAAAGGATTTATGTGTCAAAAATTTGAAAGATAAAGGAGTTATTTGGGACAAAAAAAACATAAAGGACTAATTCATTACTTTAAATAAAAATAAGGGACTCCGAGAGCACTTTAGCCTATTTGTTTCTACATTTATTTCTGTTTTGGGTGTGACCAAATAATGTGTCTAAATATTTTGAGGAAATGGAGAATGAGAGTGGCGCATACCGGATTTAGACTCAGAGCAACCGAAAAATGTCCCTCACTCCAACCAACTGAGCTACACCACTGAGACTGAGTATGTATATTTGGTAAAAATGTGATTAGCTCTTACTTTACTTTTGGTTTTTATGTCTTTTTTGCACGTGTTATAGTTTTTTTTTTGACTAAATATGTGTTATAGTTTAAAACTACGTATACTTATATTTTGTTAAAATGTGATAGCTCTTATTTTACTTTTACTTTTGGTTTTTATCCGTACCTTGATCGCCCAAGGGTGGTGTTGGGGAGGAATACGTGAAAGAGAGAAGAAAAGGAAGTGGCGGCGCTAAAGGACAAGAGGAATAAGTAGGGCAATATAATATTAGGTAAAAGCTGCACTGAATTTCATAAAGATAGGTTACTTGATTACATGCTACTGACGTCTATATTTATATACAATGAAACAGGCCCAGGCCCATAATTTCGACTAGCCCATTCGACTGGCCCATTTCGACTAGGTTTCTAACTACACCTACTATAATTACAAGCAATAGAATTACAAGGCATATCTCAATATTCCCTCCTAATTCACATTGCTGAGCGACATTATCCCAAGCATTGTTCTCAGTTCTTCGAATCTTCCCTTTTGCAATGGCTTGGTCATTGCATCAGCTATCTGAAGCTCCGAACAGCAATATTCCAGATTCAGCTTCTCATTGTTGACTTGATCACGCAGGAAGTGATATCTGGTTTCTATGTGCTTCGACCTACCATGTGCAACAAGATTCTTGGCGAGATCTATCGCAGACTTGTTGTCGATCAACAACTTCATTGCTTCGACCCTGTGCACTCCAATTTCGACCAGTAGCATGCTCAGCCATGATGCTTGACATGCTGCAAAGGAAGCAGCTACATACTCTGCTTCACAGGAGGACAACGCAACTATACTTTGCTTCTTCGAGCACCAAGAGATGGGTGTCGATCCATACATAAAGACATACCCACTTGTGCTTTTTCGATCACTCCTGTCTCCACTCCAGTCGGAGTCAGTGTAGCCAAACACTTCATTACCATTCTTCGACACACTCTTGCTAGGGAACAGAATACCATAACTTTGTGTTCCCTTTACATACCTTAGTACTCTTTTTGCAGCTACCATATGAGAGCTTTTCGGCTTCTCCATGAATCTGCTGATCATTCCGACACTAAACATAATGTCAGGTCAAGTGTTGCACAAGTACCTCAGGGAGCCCACAATCTGTTTGAACAAGGTGGCATCTACTTCAATCCCTTCGTCGTCTTTCGACAGCTTGCTGCTAGTGTCTGATGGTGTCGAAACTTCCTTGCAGTTGCTCATGTCGAATCTTTTCAGGATATCAGCTGCATACTTCGACTGGTGCAGGAGTATACCCTTACTTGTTTTGGTAAACTCCATCCCCAAGAAATATGATAGATGTCCCAGATCACTCATTTCAAATTCTGACATCATCACTTTCTTGAAGGCTTCGACTTCGACTTCATTGCTGCCAGTTACAAGTAGATCATCTACGTACAGGCACAACAACAACTGAGTCGAAGTTCCATTCTTCTTCACATATACTCCATGTTCATTAGTGCATCTAATGAACTTCTGAGCCAGGAGAAATCCATCAATTCTCTTGTTCCACGCTCTTGGAGCTTGCTTGAGCCCATACAGGGCCTTGTCCAGCTTATAGACTTTGTCTTCTTTACCCTTCGACTCAAAACCAGGTGGTTGACAAACATAGACTTCCTCCTCCAGAGGTCCATTCAGAAATGCTGACTTTACATCTAGTTGATGTAGGGGCCAGCCTCTATGACTTGCCAATGCTACTACCAATCTTATGGTTTCGATTCTGGCTACTGGGGCAAAGACCTCATTGAAATCCAAACCAGGTTTCTGCAAGAACCCTTTGGCTACTAGCCTGGCCTTGTACTTGGCCACTTCTCCATTGGGCTTGACTTTGGTCTTGAAGACCCACTTCACCCCTATGGCTTTCTTTTCTTTTGGAAGTTCGACTAGCTTCCAAGTATCATTTTTCTCGATTGATTTCAACTCGTCAACCATTGCTTCCTTCCACTGCTTGTGACTAAGGGCTTGCTCCAGACTCACTGGTTCTGCTTCTGCCATTAGTGCAAAGTGTGTCAGGTCTCCCTCTGCTGTAATAGCAGAATCTGGGTAAGTGTCGAATCCTTCTAGTCTTACTGATCTCTGCCTTTCCCTTTGCGACCTTCTTAAAGGTTCGACAGCAATGGGTTCTTCTGGCTCTTCAGTTTCGACCTCTTCATTCTGATTATCTCGATCAGAGACTTCGTCGAAGTCCATCATTGTAGTTTTCTCACAGCCTTCTTCCCAGTTCCAATGTTTCGACTCATCTACTACTACATCTCTGCTTTTCACTATTTTCTTCTGCACGGGATCATACAGTTTGTATGCTCCTGTCGAATGATAGCCAACAAGGATCATCTGTTGTGCTCTATCATCCAGCTTGCTTCTTAGTTGCTCAGGGACATGTCTATAGCATACTGAGCCAATTATTCTGAGATGCTTGACACTTGGCTTTCTTCCTAGCCAAGCTTCTTCAGGTGTCTTTCCAGTCAATCTCTTTGTGGGACATTTGTTCAGAATGTACACTGCTGTGGCTACAAGTTCTCCCCATAAACTATGAGGTAGCTTCTTCTCCTTCAACATACTTCTTACCATGTTGAGGATGGTCCTGTTTTTCCTCTCAGCAGTACCATTATGCTGAGGCGTGTAAGGTGCAGTGACTTCACGCACAATTCCTTCTTTCTCACAGAATTCGACAAATCCATGAGAATTGTACTCACCACCTCCATCGCTTCTAAGGGTTTTGATTTCACACTCACTCTGCTTTTCAATAATTACCTTAAACTTCTTGAATATTTCTAGTACTTCACTCTTCCTTTTGATCAAATACACCCAGGACATTCTAGTGTATTCGTCAATGAAGGTGACAAAGTACTTATTCCCTCCTAAGGAACATACTTCGAAAGGACCACAGACATCAGAAAATATCACCTCTAGCTTCTTCTCTGCTCTGCTAGGTACTTCTGATTTAAACGAGTTTTTTGGTTGCTTCGACTTGCAACAACTCTCGCAAACTTCGACAGGTACTTTTACTGCAGGCAACCCATGAACCATCTTCTTTTCATGTAGTTGACTCAAGCTCTTGAAGTTGAGGTGGCCAAATCTTCTGTGCCACTTCCAGTGCTCCTCTTCGACAGTACTCTTGAGGCAATGTTCTTCGACTACTTGCAATTTGATCTTGAAGGTTCTGTTACTCTGCATTAACACCTTCAGAATCAACTTCTTGGTCGAATCAAACAGACTGAGACTGTTATCACCCATTTCGACGGTGAATTTCTTCTCGATCATCTGCCCAATACTTAGCAGATTGCTCTTCATAGCTGGTACATAAAATACCCCTTGGATGTAGCACCACTTACCATCTTTCGACAGGAACTTTATGGTACCTACTCCTTCAGCAGTAACTCTACTGTTATCTGCAAACCTTATCTTTTTGCTTATCTGCTCTAGTTCGACAAACCACTCCTTGTGACAACACATGTGATTTGAGCATCCTGTGTCGAGATACCATTCGACAGACTTCTCTTCAGTCGAATTTGTATCAGCCTTCAACAACAGTAATTCTGGGTCAGTAGCTGTCATGAATGACAATTCTTCATTATCATTGCTGGCAATGTTGGAGGCATTACCAGTGTTTCCACTGCCCTGCCACACACACATCGCACAAGTATTTTGAGCATCACAAGTGAATCCACTTATACAAGTGTTCCCACTATTTTGC
Organism: Astragalus membranaceus; assembly: GCA_039519185.1. NCBI lineage: Eukaryota > Viridiplantae > Streptophyta > Magnoliopsida > Fabales > Fabaceae > Astragalus > Astragalus membranaceus. The sequence continues at coordinate 63,455,955 of CM076846.1, read as the reverse complement.
TCGCTACTTTCAGCAATTCCTTCATCGAGTCGAATCTCATCTTCGACAGCCATCAGCATTAACTCCTCTGAGTCAGAGTCTGAGTCATGATCATTAGCAAACTTGGCTTCTGCATCTTTATCCCTAGGAACTTTCTTGTTTTTACACTTGTTCCTATAATGCCCAAATTGCTGACAGTTATAACACTGAACTTTCGACAGGTCTCCCTTCTTCTTGTCGAAAGATCCTTGTTCTTTCTTCTTACTGCTTGATCCCTTTTCTCTACCCTTCTCCTTGTTGCCTGCCTTCCAATTTCTCTTAGAGGAGTATGAAAGCAAGGCTTGTTCAGTTTCTTTCTCTGAACTTCTCTGCCTTATTCTCAATTCATGAGCCTCTAAGGAACCCTGAAGTTCATCTAACTTCAACGTATCTAGGTCCTTGGATTCTTCGATAGCAGTGACAACATAGTCGAATTCCAGGGTTAAGGATCTGAGCACCTTTTCGACTTTATTTACTTCAGTCACAGTTTCACCATTACCTTTCATTTGATTAGTTAATGCTACTAACCTCGTAATGAAGTCTCCAATCGATTCTCCATCTGTCATCTTCAAGCCCTCGTACTGCTTCCTGAGCGACTGTAGACGTATCTTCTTCAGCCTATCTGCTCCTCCATACGAGTTCTTTAGGATGTCCCAAGCTGCCTTTGCTGAATCACAGTCGATGATCAGGTTCAGGATGTTGGAATCAACGCATTGGTGAATCAAAAACAGCCCTTTTCCATCTTTCTTCCTCAGCGAATGGTGGTTGTTCCTCACCGCTTCAGTGGCGTTTGCTGCCAAGGGTGGAACACCATCATTCACGACATCAAGAACATCTTGATATAGAAACAGCACCTTCATCTGCGCACACCAACGTTCATAATCCTTTCCGTCGAAGATTGGGAGGTTCCCCGGAATACCTCCACCAGAGTTGTCTCGCGCTGCCATGAATCTTGATAGATTTTGTAAGGATCTAACAAGCTCTGATACCAGTTTGTTGGGGAGAAATACGTGAAAGAGAGAAGAAAAGGAAGTGGCGGCGCTAAAGGACAAGAGGAATAAGTAGGGCAATATAATATTAGGTAAAAGCTGCACTGAATTTCATAAAGATAGGTTACTTGATTACATGCTACTGACGTCTATATTTATATACAATGAAACAGGCCCAGGCCCATAATTTCGACTAGCCCATTCGACTGGCCCATTTCGACTAGGTTTCTAACTACACCTACTATAATTACAAGCAATAGAATTACAAGGCATATTTTGAGGAAATGGAGAATGAGATGGCGCATACCGGATTCAGACTCAGAGCAACCGAAAAATGTCCCTCGCTCCAACCAACTGAGCTACACCACTAAGACTGAGTATGTATATTTGGTAAAAATGTGATTAGCTCTTACTTTACTTTTGGTTTTTATGTCTTTTTTGCACGTGTTATAGTTTTTTTTGACTAAATATGTGTTATAGTTTAAAACTACATATACTTATATTTTGTTAAAATGTGATAGCTCTTATTTTACTTTTACTTTTGGTTTTTATCCGTACCTTGATCGCCCAAGGGTGGAACGGGTGGTTGTTCGATCGCTCTGCCGGGCAATGAGGTCGCGAGCAGAGCTCAAGATGGGTGTACCTACAAAGACACTCGCCCAAGTCAGTGAGGAAGAAGTCAAAACAGGAAATGAGAGATGATGGGTTCAAAAGTGTACCTTCACGCGTGCGGGGGGTTTGACCCTTATTTATAGAATTCGGCGGAGCTCCCTAGCCATTGGATCACGCGGCTCGATCTCAGCCCTCGAAGCCATCCAAGCCGTCTAGAGGTGCTATGCGCTATAGTGACCGTGGTTTGGCTGGGTCCATTTCGTGGATTGGGCCGTCGGGCCAGTCCAGAACATTTTTTATGTCTTTTTTATGTGTTATGTGTTATATTGAATCATACCTGAGTCATTACACTCGATAATGTTCAATTAAGGTTTAAAATAGAGGATTTGGAAATATTGTATTTAGTTAGGGGATAGTTTGTACTTCACAGTTGGTTCAGCTATTTGGGTTAATGACTAAGGTATGATTCAATAGATGGACGTCAAATACAGATGAATCGTGATACATTGGAATATTCAGAGCGCTACTAAAAGAAAGGTACCAAGAAAAATTCGTGAGTATTTCAAAATCATTCATGGGCTAGAATTTGGAATGGTATAAAAAAAAAAAAACCAAGGTTTTGTATAGTATGTTATGACCGATGTATGACTCCCATCCAATTGGTTTATTTCATTTACTACAAATGTTGCCTATTAGGTTTTATCAAACAATTAAGGCTTAAATATGTTTTACGCCCCTGCAAATATAGGGTGTTATGGTTTAAGCCCTTGCAAAAAAAATTTTTTGTAAAAGCCCTTGCAAAATGAAATATTTTGTTATAAGCCCTTCTCAACATATCCAGCAATTATAGCATTCCATGTTAAGGCTAACATTTTAGTCATAGAAGGGCTTATAACAAAATATGTCATTTTGCAAGGGCTTTTAACAAAAAAAAAATTTTGCAGGGGCTTAAACCAAAACACCCTATATTTGCAGGGGCGTAAAACATATTTAAGCCAACAATTAATGGTATACTTCAAAGTCCTTTTTGCATTATTTTGAATGATGGGGAGTCACGATAAAATAAGTGAAGCTTTTTGGTTTTAAATACTAATAGGTTGCATTTTTTTTAGAAAAAATGAAGACTCGTTAAAATATTTTGATGCAAACCCTCATTAAGAATTGTTTATCACAAAAAAAAAACTCTCCTTAAGAAAAAATCATCTAAAAGGAAAAAGACCAATATCGTATTTAAATTTTTGTTTTTTTTTTTCTTTTTTTTGGTCTAGACCAGGGTATCCACCGCCAAACGCATTGACTAAATTTTTGTTTTTGAATATTACAATTTCTTTTAAATTTGGTAGTACAATGATGACATCATGTAAGTTGAGCCAAAAATAAACTTACGATAACGTTTATTTCAAAACATGTAACTAATTAATTCATGGTTTAAAATATCAAAATATCAAAGTATTGTATTGTATGTCATGATGATGTATTACTCCCATCCAACTGATTTATTTCATTTACTACAAATGTTGCCTGTTATTGTCACAACATATTTTCTTAATTTTATAGATTAAATATTTTATTTAATGTCATGATTAAATAAACAGCATATTTGTCTTAAAAATTGAATTCTTTGGCTTACAATTGACAATAAAGTATTTTTAAATGACGTTGTTGTTAACGATATTATAAAATACTTATATACTTTGTTGGTTTTTTTATATTTATTTTTATTTTTAAAATTAGAATTAAAATTGGTCCTTATAATCCTTTTAACACTCTTATTTAGTAAAGCAAATGTCTTGGTCTAAAAATGCCACCCACATTCCAAATACTATGGTCAAAGGTCTTCTCCCTCGAACCAATGACAAAACTGCTCTTATATTGCTCTTTATCCCTTTTTTTTGGCAAAAAAAAAAGAGGCAGGGGAGCCTCGTTAAAACCTTTTGATGCAAACCTTCTTTAGGGAAAATCATCTAAAAGAAAAGAGTGTACTCCCCCTAGCTATTATTATTAAAAACGGGAAAAAAAGATGAGAGTAACAGAGAGACAAAGGGGGACTAGACCAAAACCTTTGGCAAGAACAAACATTAGTGAAAGCGATAAAAATGAAGACCTAACCTATTCCGGGTAAAATCCTCTAAAGCAAAATTGGGCAACAGCTCCCGCAATTGAAATCCTGACTGACAAACCTGTAATTAGCTAGCTTATCTGTGCAAGAATTTCCCTCTCGGTAGATATGAGAAATAAGAATGCGCATCCTCTTAGTTGTGGGAATGCAATTACGCCATCTATTTCTAAGTCTACAAGGAACTAGACAAATGAATTTATAAGAAGCCACTATAAGAGCTGTTAACACCCAAAAATAAATAAAGTCGTAGGCCGAGGGCTGAAAGATAGAATCAAGGGGGGACCAGGACACCTGAGGCAATTCACCTGACAATTTATAGAAGATATTTACCGAAGGAGATATCTCAAAGGAGGGGCTCGAGGAAAAAGATAATATAGACACCCTGAGGGGTGACGGAGCCTGAGGGATGATGGACAAGGCCGAGGCAAGGTAAGTCTTAACTTATAGAGTACCTCGGCCACAAAGGTTCGGATAAGCCTAAGTTTGATGGCTGCAGGCCGAGGACAAGGATCAGTCGAAGGGGAAGTGGCCGGGGGTAAAAAAGACTTGCTTGTAAGGCAAGGAAGGGCACGTGGATATAACGTGGGAGCAGTTGAAGGTCAAACGAAGAGGAGAAGCCTTGAGGAGTGAAGCAAAGAGGTTTTAACACCCTTAGTGGGATCGTGGGTAATGGCTCCGATTTCTTAGGGATAAGAGCGAGGTTAGGCGTTGATCTTCAATTGATCCAACGGTAGGCAAATATTGGTTCGCTTAGTGGCCGACGAGGGTCTATGTATATATATATATATATAGATAAAGAATAACTTGTACAAACACACAATAAAAAAAGGGAACTGCTTTGTCATACCCCAATTTTGTCCGCTTATTTTTACTTCTTTTTTTTACTAAGTTAGTTTCGAGCTTACTTGGGGCCTACTCCTCTTATTTGGTCCTACGCTTGTGAATTTGGGCCTTATTTTAGCGTTTGTTGAATTTGGGCTTCGTTTTAGCATTTGTTCAATTCGAGCCCGATTTTAGCGTTTGCGATTGGGCTTGATTTTAGCGTTCGTTCTAATTGGGCTTCATTTCAGCCACTTTTCTAAGTTGGGCCTATGTTTGGTTTTGATTGGGCTTGGCCCAATTTAATCATTCTCATCCACCTCAACCAAAAAATAAAAATCTGTCCAAACAGCAGCTTACAAGCATCCCAAAATAATAAAAATCAGAATTAATAAAAATTAATTTACAATAATCCAAAAATCCAAAAATTTAAATTAAAAAATATATATAAAACCGAAAATAACCAAAAAAAAATACAAAAAAATCAAAAAAACGAAATTAAATAAAAATAACAGCAGCAACAACAGCTTCCTTGGGCCTGTTCTTGCTGAGCAAGTTTCCTCCAGAGGTCCAAGTACCTGAAAATGGAAAGAAATGGAAAGAGATCAGAAAAAAAACCCTAGTTTTTACCTATATAAGCAAGCCCTGACACACCTAAAAATTCAGACAGAAAATACACCAGAATTCAGCCAAAAGATTAGGGTTTTTCACATTGAAATCCTAATCGCAGAACGCTAAAAACTCAGAAACAGAAGTAGGAGGAGCAGAAACAACAAGGATAACAGTAGCAGTGGTTAATTAACAACAGCAATCAAACAAAGTTCAGTAGCTGGAAACCAGGTTGGTATTCATTTAGATGCTAAAATATGCGCATAAATTATTATTGTTTAGTGATGCATATTTCAGTACGTTTTGTCCTTAATAAAAATAATGCATGAAATACTATAGTACAAACAGATTTTGACCCGTGAGTTCTTGTTTCTATTATTACAAAATAGTGGACATAAACAACGAAAAACTGTGGCTCTGTTTGCTGTAGAAAAATCATAGTGTAGATCAAGACATGATGCAAAAATCAGAAACTAGATTATGGTTCTTTTGGAATCAAAATTAGGGTTTGGTAAACATCAGAAATTGGTTGTTGGTGTTTAGAAAAATTAGGTTTTGCTCATCTGTTTCAAAAAAGAAATTAGGCAAAAGCTTTAGCTAAATTAGGGTTTAAATTCTTTTGTTTTCCGAGGAATCAGAAGCACAAAATAGGTAAAAACAGAACATCAAAATAAGAAGCATAAAAGGCAAAACAGAACCGAAGTGTACCTTTTCAGTTTCGGCCACCGTAGGTGGTGGCCGTTGGTTCCAAACAAAACACTAGTGGAACACCCTCTCTCCCCCACCGTGAGCTCACGGTAACCATCAGGGCCGCCCTTCGGTCACCTCCACCGCGCCAATAGCCACCCAAAGAAAACCGCAAAGAAACAAAAATCAAAAATAAGAAAATAAAATAGGAGGAGAAAACAGTAAACGAAATAGAATAGATAAGGGGTAGAGGTTACCTCCGGCCACCGTATACGGTGGTTAGCTCTCAAGTCACCGCCGCGGTCATCTCCCCTTTTGCGCCATCATCGTAGTCAAAACATCCACCATACTCTCCCCTTCGTGAAAACCCAGATTTGGAGTAGAAGAAATGGGGATCCGAATCGCACTTACACTCCTGGCCACTGTAGACGGTGGCCGTTTGTCCCAGACTACGAACATCACCGTCATCTATTCACGCATCGTCGACCCTGGCTCATTTCACCTTTCGCTCGGCCTCCAATAGAAACTGTACTCACTCCTTTCCCTCCTTTCTCGTCATTCTGCAAAGCAGCGCCGTGAGGAAGGGAAGGCGAAGGTTTGGGTTACGTCGGTGGTGGAGGAAAAGAGGAGAAGGGGACTTGGGTTGGCGGTGGAAGAAAACAGAGGGATGGGTTCGTGGAGCCGTGAAGCAGCGCCGCGAGAGAGGAGAAATGCGAGGAAATAGGGTTTGAGAGAGTGAGATTTGGGGACGGCGCCGCAAGAGAGAGCGTGAGAATTAGGTTTAGGGTTTTTTTTGATTTCCTTATATAGTGTAAACGCCTAGGGTCATTTTTGTCATTTCATTTAACTCCATACTACTTACACCCCTCATTTGCGTATTACGCCTCCCCCTGAAAAAGGCCCATGAATTTGTGGACCGGTTCACAAAATGGGCTGCTGCTTTTCACACCCAGTTTTCATAAATCAAAAACTTTGTTAATAGTCTTGTGAAGCCTTTGCTTGCATGATTATTAACAACGAGGTACTAGTGGTGATCACTTGGAGCCTTTGCTCAATTGATCATCATGAATGCCTAATTTTCCTAAAGATTTTCACTAAATCAAAAACTTTGTTAGTAGTCTTGCGAAGCCTTTGCTTGCATGATTATTAACAATGGAGTGCTAACGGTGGTCACTTGGAGCCTTTGCTCAATTGATCATCATGAAAGCTCAATTTTCACAGATAAAAAAACAAAAACCTTTTTCTACAAAGAAGAACTACGTAGCTTTGAATTCTCCATCGCACCGGGAGATACGTAGGAGCAGGCCATGTCCTGTCAAGCACTTCTTTCTAAAAACCTTTTTTTTTCCCTTTCTCTCCAAAATAAAAAAAATCTATTAAGTTCTTTAATTCATTGTCAATAAGAAGTACAGAGGCAAAGTTGAATATTTTCAGGTCAACATATAAAAACCACACATTTAATTAAAGGTTCCCTTCTCAGTAGAGAGGACGTGTGAGATGCTAATACCTTCCCCACGCGTAACCGACCCCCGAACCCAAAAATTCTCAGTTTTCAAAGGCCAATCGCTTTCCAAAAAGGTTTTCCTAATATTTTCCTTAATAAATATTGGTGGCGGCTTCATTGTCTTAGGAAAAGTTGTGAACGAGGAAGGTTCTCCCTCGGGGACTTTTTCGGGCGCAACAGCTGGCGACTTCACTGGGGACACTAAAAAACATTTTTTCAAAAGTGGGTCAAGCCTAATTAATTAAGTGTGTGGTTTACATGATTGATTCGAATATGTTACTTCTTTGCTTAGTTCCTTCATGCATTTCTTCCCCTTTCTTATCATGTCCCCTTCTTCTTTGCTCCCTTTCCTAAGGTAAGTAGTGCAATGTTGTTGGCACCCAAGATTAGTTGTATTTGATGATACTAAATCCTAGGGTAGACAACATGTTATCGCTTGCTTTTGTCTGGACTGTTGTGTTTTCTCTTGCAGGTGGGGAAGGTTAGTTATTTCTAGGTGTTGTGCCCTCAACACACACTTCACACCCTATACTTGTGAGCATTGAGTGGGGCCTAAAACCCAAGGTCTGAACAAAAACCTAGGAGAGTGGGAACGATTAGTGACTGCCATTCGTAGACCTTTGTCTGTATGGCTCTCATGAAAGTTCCGCCCAAGAGCGCGCTTTGTCATGATACCTCACACTCGGTAGCTTTCTACGATTGTGGGTGCCATCATGAGAGAGACTTTAGCTCTTGGTTGCCATTGTAAGGAAGTGATTAGAACCTACATGGGAGGATTACCCCTTTCGTCGACTTTAGACCCTAGGATTCCCACCCTTTGTAGGACACGGGGGCACGCCTTTGTTTGTTGCATTAGCTTAGGCATTCCTTTTTCTTAAACTCTATTTCAAAAAATCGTAGAAAATAATATCCCTAGTTTCTTACCCTCTTTTTATGACACATCATTTCGCATTCACATCATTTCGCACCATTGCATTTGCATCTAATAAAAGTTTGAAACAAAAAACTCTCATCATTTGCATTCTTCATACATTAAAGTTTGTTTGCCGGAGATCGCGACATAACATCGAACCTTGTCATAGGTGTGTAAGAAGCAACATGGGATCCAAAGGCAAAACCGCATCCAATTCGAGGTTCCCCATTGTAAAGAAGATTGATGTAACTAGTTTGAAGGAGTATGCTTCCCTACTAGGTCCTATTGAGCTTCGGTCCTTCGACAAGACTTATGGGAACATCCGCAAGTTATTACAGTTAGAAGTACAAGAGAGCGCCATCGCCGCCCTATGTTGGTTCTATGACTCTGAGATTAGATGTTTTCTTTTCAAGAACTTCCAAATGGCACCTACCCTAGAGGAGTATGAGAAGATTCTGGGTTTTAATCGCTCAGAAGCTAGACCTTACCAGTATCAGAGGCAGTATTATTCAGATGAGAAGTTTGCCTCCTTGTTACAAATCAGTGTAGAAGAAGCGCGGTCCCACAAAGTTAAACGTAACAAGATATTTGGGTTTCCTCAGGAGTACTTTGAGAGTTTGATGACTAGTTACGTAGCATCAAATGATTGGGTTTCTTTCAAGCAAGTACTAGCTTTGACCATCTTCGGCATTGTTCTTTTCCCTCAGATCGAGAAACATATAGATGAAACCGCTGTTGGTGTGTTCATAGCTTTCAAGAGTGCAAAAAGTCTCATCAACCCGGTTCCCGCTATTCTCGCCGAGACCTATCGCGCCTTCACCCGTCATCATGAGTTCCGAAAGGATAAGATGTGTTGTTCCTTCCCTGTGCTATACGCTTGGTTGATCAGTCATGTGTGCATTAACAAAAGTGAAGTTGGGGACCTGCTTTCCTACGCCTTGGGTTGCAATCCGAAGACTATGAGCCCTCAGGAATGGAAGGATACTCTTAAGAATCTTGATGCTCTTCAAATTCGGTGGTACTTGCACAAGTTTTGGGAAGATAGACCCTCAGTAATATTCCAATGTGGCAGTTTCCAGAACGTCCCTCTCATGGGAACACAGGGATGCATCAATTATAACCCGTCTTTGGCCTTGAGACAACTCGGGTACCCTATGCGGGACTCACCCTCCGAAGCTATGTTGTTCCGTTTTTACCTCCATGAGGGGATCCCTAAAGACGAGGACTTACTTCGGCGAGTCTTGCAAGCTTGGGAAACCGTGGTGCGGAAAAACAAGGGCGAGTTATCTAAAAGGACCACTGCTATCTCCTTTACTCAATGGCTTGAAAAAAGGATTAAGGAAACTCGATCATCCAACCAAGGAATGTCATCACTTGAAGAGAAAATACCAGAACCCCATGTTCCACTAATTGAAGAACTAGAAGAGGTTAAGCTGGCCTTATCGAAAGCGGAAGAAGAGAAAAGGGCTTTGCAAAACATATTGGGAAAGGTGATGCAGGACAAGCGGAAGCTAGAAAATGAAAATGCTCTTCAAACTGCCGCTATTGAAGCAACCAATAGGAAGCTTGAAATAGAAGAAGAGAGCAAGAGGGGAATTCAGAAATATTTGGAGGCAGCTAAAGAAGAAGTAAAGAGGTGCGTCTCAAGGATGAATGAGGCTGTGGCGGAAGCAAGGGAATGGAAGAAATCATATACCAAGTCAAAGAGGGATGAGAAAATGGTTAGAGAGGCGCTAGCTAAGTCAAAAGAAGGATTCCAAAGGATGAAGCTTGAAATGGAGAACCAAGTGGAAAACATCAGGCAAGATAGAGAGTCTATCATAGGGATCTTGAAAGAATATCAACAAGCTTTGGAGTTTGAACAAGGAAGGTCGGATGAATTGAAGAGGAACTTCCAATACCTAAGGGAATCTTATGGGCAAGTGCAAGCAGAAAGCCGGTACTGGGAGGAACGCTTCATGGCATTAATTGGCAAAATAGAAGACCAAGAAGTCATCAAGGAGCTAAGGGATGAGATTCGGCTTTGGAGCAGCAAATTTTCAAAGCTAGCAGGGCTAGCTAATCAAGCTGTGAGAGTTGTTCCCAAGAAGCTAAGAAGAGCTGAAGCAGAAATGAACCCTTGCAACACTCCGGCCAAGGTGCGTGAGTTTGTCGAGTATTGCAAGATCCTGACAGAAGAACTCATGGAGAAGGCCAAGGGGGCAGCCGAAAGCAAGAAGAGAAAGAGGAAGGAGAAATTGAAGGCTATATGCCTCTGAAGTCCACTTTAGATCATTGCAATAATTCTTAGGAAATTGTAATTTTCTCTAAAAAGTTGTAATTTTCTTTGAATATTGTACTTTGTCCTCAGAATATTGTACTTTGCTTTTCTCTCGAGTTTGAAGTATTCTTTCCTTTTGAATAAAGTGTGTTCGTTTTGCCTATTGTTTCCAACTTCGTTGCAAAAAAATAATAGCAAAAAAATAAAATATATATATATATATATATATATATAAAATAAAATGATTTTTAGACCTACACGCCTATGACAAGACGAATTACACCGCGATTCCCGGCACCCAAACAAACATAAAATCATGCATATTGCATTGCATCTGCATTCGTTTATTTAAATTCTCGTGCTCATAAAGTGTATTCCCTCAATAGAAAAAGGCAAGCTGGTTCGCCAACATCGATACCTGACTCGTCTACAAGCAAGGCTCATGGAAACTAACCAGAATGACCGGGGCGGTCCTGTTATTGAAGACTTAGGAAGTGGGGAACCAGACCTTGGTAGCACCTCTGCTGAGGTTCCCAATACAGAACAATTGGCTCAAGAGAATCGGGAGTTGAGAACGAAAATAGGGGCAATAGAAGCACAGATGACGGAAATGATGAGCATACTACAAGCTTTAAGGAACGGAACTACCGCTGAAAATCTCGCCGTCACTACCGGAGTTGCTGTCACTCTTCCCCCTCCGAGTCTCGAGACTAACACCTTTGCTCATACTTCAGGAACCAATAACCAGGGCCAACCAGTTACGCATGGGATGCCTTGGGGACTCCCCTCCGGATACACACCTCCGGGAGCCGAGGCTAATGCAGGAGGTAATCCCCTTAGTGTTGCAGAACAAGTCCCACCCATCTCAGCCACAAACGGTGGAGGAACGGGAGCGCTTCAGGGCCAAATTCAGATTCCTATTCCGCCGGGAACTCCGTTCGACTTTCATTCACCAGTAACGGTCTATCCCCCAATTCAGGGACCAATTCCTGGGAATATCACTCACTCACGTGACCCACACGTGAACCCAGCCGTAGTGGCGATGAGTAATCCTCACTACGGTGTGAATGGTTTTCCTCAGAACTACCCTGCTGAAGCTCCTCAAGTTAGAGACAGGTATCATATGTTAGAGGAACGCTTAAGGATGATCGAAGGGTCGGGCTCTAGAGCAAGAGAAGCTCGTGATCTGTGTCTCATCCCTGATGTCGTTTTACCTCCCAAATTCAAAGTACCCGACTTTGACAAGTACCGAGGCGTGACTTGCCCTAAAAGCCATCTGACCATGTACTGTAGAAAAATGGCTGCACATTCTCATGATGACAAGTTGTTGATCCATTATTTCCAAGAGAGCCTTGCTGGGGCATCCCTCAACTGGTACATGCAACTAGAACCGTCCCATATCCATTGTTGGAAGGACTTGGCTGATGCCTTTCTCAGACAGTACCAGTACAACACGGATATGGCGCCAGACAGAACACAGTTGCAGAGTCTGGCAAAGAGAGATAATGAGTCATTTAAAGAGTATGCCCAGCGGTGGAGGGCTTTGGCTGCACAAGTAACACCCCCTTTGTTAGAGAAAGAATTAGTCTTCATGTTCATGGAAACCCTGCCGTCGTTATACTACGATCGGTTGATTGGTAGCGTGTCTTCCAATTTCTCAGACATGGTAATCATCGGTGAAAGACTAGAAAACGGGATGAGAAGCGGCAAGATTGCCCATGGTTCCACAGGCATAACCACCCAGAAAAAGCCATTCTCCGGATTTCCAAAGAAAAAAGAAGGAGAAACCAACGTCATCACCATAAGCCCACCTTATCAACCACAAAACACCCCTGTCCCCACTCAAACACGACCAACCCTTCCACCACAAAATAACTACCACAAAAGCTACCCAGACAAAAAACAGACCACCTTTGATCCCATCCCCATGTCCTATACTGACCTCTTCAACTATATTTCTACAAACAAACTCATCAATACCAGACCCATGAGACCAGTTCAACCACCCTACTTCCGAGGCTACAATCCTAACGTTACCTGTGCATTTCATGAAGGGGCAGTAGGACACGCTGTTGAGGACTGCAAGGCATTCAAAATTGTAGTGCAAGATCTTATCGATGTCAAAGGGATAACCTTCAAACAAGAGGACCCGAGCATCACAACTAATCCGCTGCCTGGCCATCAGAAACATGCAACCAATGCCATCCACGATACGGGAAGTCAATCCTTAATCAGAACTGTGGAGTGTATCCAAACACCCTTAGAGGTCATTCATGCAAAGCTATGCAAGTTCGGGATCATTGAGAGGGGATGTGCTCAGAAAGAAGTATGTGTTGATGATAATTGTGTCGGAACATGTGAGACCTTCAAGATAGTTTTGCAGGACCTGTTGGATCGTCATATAATCCAAATGGGTGTGCAAGAGAAAGAGGAGAATGTGCTGACCTTCGAATCAGATAGGAATGGAAATGTTCAGGTACCTATTGAGGTCCCGTATAGCCGAAAGCCGATCGTGGAGAAACCTAAGGCCATTGTGATTCCTGTCCCAGCTCCTCATCAAAAGAACAATGCTGTTCCATGGGGCTATGGGGTGTCAGTTCCAATTCAGACGCCTCAAGTCGTTCCCGATGTCACCAACATTGCGGGAAGCAGCGGAGTCACTAGAAGCGGACGTGTTTATGCCCCTGAAGTCCTGAAAGAAGGTCCCTCAAAGGAGGAGGAGGAAAGAATTCGCAAAGGCAAAGCGCAAGAACCCAAGGAAAGTAGGGAAGTGTCAGAACAAGAAGCCACTGAATTTCTGAAGATCATGCGTCAGAGTGATTACAAAGTGTTGGACCAGCTGCACCACACCCCTGCAAAGATCTCTATCATGTCTCTGCTGCTCAATTCTGAGGTTCACCGTGCAGCCATAATGAAAGTATTGAATGAAGCCCATGTAGCTCAGAACATCACTGTTGACCAGCTCGATGGCATTGTAGGGAATATTGTTGCATCCAATTATATTACTTTTACCGATGATGAGCTCACCCCTGAGGGAAAGGGGCATAATCAGGCACTTCACATTTCAGTCAGATGTGGTGAATATACACTCTCCAGGGTCCTCATCGACAATGGATCCTCTTTGAATGTCATGCCCAAATCTACTATGAGCAGATTAAATGTAGACTGTTCATATATGAAGCCTAGCTCAACACTAGTTAGGGCATTTGACGGATCCAAGAAGGAGGTTATAGGAGAAATGGAGTTCCAGATGCAGATAGGGCCAGAAGTATTCTATGTGAATTTTCAGATCATGGACATTGCATCATCCTACAGTTGTCTCCTGGGGAGACCCTGGATTCATGCTGCCGGTGCTGTTCCTTCATCCCTCCACCAAAGGCTTAAGTTTGTAGTCGACGACAAGCTGATAGTCGTTTTTGGGGAAGAAGAGTTCATCGTTAGCAAGCCCCATCCATCTCAATACATTGAGGCTGCAGAAGAATCACTTGAATCTGCCTTTCAATCACTAGAAATTGCAAATGCTGCTTTTGTGGGGGAAGAGGCCCAGTTGCCCGTACCAAAGATATCTGACGCTACTATCATGGTAGCCAAAGTCATGCTGCAAAATGGTTACCAGATCGGAAAAGGGTTGGGAAAGTACGAGCAAGGAGTTCTGACGCCGGTTCAGCTGCAAGAGTACAAGGATAGGCATGGGTTAGGATATTGGCCCACTCAGGCTGATAAGAAGAGAATGGCTGAGGAAAAGCGAGAAAGGAGGCTAGCTAAGCTTCAGGGACGGGAACCAGGCTTGAAGAAGATTCCTATCTATGATCTCTCTCGGAGCTTTAGGAATGCGGGTATGCTGGATCCCGATCAGGTGGCCGTCATTGAGGAAGAATCAGTTGTGGAAGACAAAGGCGTGGACTTGGTGCGTCGCAGTGCTGCAGATGGAAAACTTGATAATTGGAAGATCGTCGATTTCCCTGTTATTTTCATTCCAAAGTAATGATTTTGTAATGCAAATTCTTTGGCTCTGCCCAAGGCCTTAGGATATTCCATAAGGGCATGCATGTTTTCCTTCAAATATCATCTATCAATAAAACGTTGTTTTGGATTCTCGAATGAATAAATTTGCTTTTCATTATTATGCGTCTCCATCTTGTGTTTCTGTTTTTGCTTGTTCATTTCTTTCTATTCCCGCAAATGCAGATCTAAAATGAATATCTTTGAGAATAACGATGCCAACGATTCATATGTTAATTTTGATCACCCCGTTAACCAAGCTGAGGAGGATGTTGAGGATGACTGGGAAACTCCTCCAGAGTTGATGAGAATGGTTGAACAAGAGGAAAAGGTTATCCAGGCACATGGGGAGTCCGTTGAGATAATTAACCTAGGCACTGAGGACAGCAAGAAGGAAGTAAAGGTGGGTACTTCAATGAAGGAAGGCGAGCGCAAGAAACTAATTGAACTCCTACATGAGTATGTTGATGTCTTTGCATGGACTTATCAAGATATGCCAGGTTTAGATACTGACATAGTGGTGCATAAGTTGCCAGTCAAGCCGGAATGCCCTCCGGTAAAGCAGAAACTGAGAAGAATGAAGCCAGAAATGTCCTTAAAGATCAGGGATGAAGTGAAAAAGCAGTTTGACGCTGGATTCCTAGCGGTAGCCAAGTATCCGCAATGGGTTGCCAACATCATGCCAGTTCCGAAAAAGGACGGGAAAGTTAGAATGTGCGTTGATTACAGAGATCTGAACCGTGCTAGTCCCAAAGATGATTTCCCCCTGCCCCATATTGATGTCTTAGTGGATAGTACGGCGCAACATTCACTATTCTCCTTCATGGATGGGTATTCAGGGTATAACCAGATCAAGATGGCTCCTGAGGATATGGAGAAAACAACTTTCACAACTCTTTGGGGAACATTCTGTTACAGGGTCATGCCATTCGGGTTGAAGAACGCCGGGGCTACCTATCAAAGGGCCATGGTAACATTGTTTCATGACATGATGCACAAAGAAATAGAGGTCTACGTAGATGATATGATCGCAAAGTCTAAAACGGAAGAGGAACACATTGTCAACTTTCAAAAGCTCTTCGAGCGGTTGAGAAAATTCAAGCTCAGATTAAATCCTGCCAAGTGTACCTTTGGCGTGCGATCAGGAAAGTTGTTGGGGTTCATCGTCAGCCAAAAGGGGATAGAGGTCGATCCAGACAAGGTGCGTGCGATTCTTGAGATGCCAGTCCCTAAAACAGAAAAAGAGATTCGGGGTTTTCTCGGAAGACTGAACTACATCTCTAGGTTCATATTCCAGTTGACTGCCACTTGTGAACCAATCTGCAAACTTTTGTGCAAGAATCAAGAGACCAAATGGAATGAGGATTGCCAAGAAGCATTTGAAAAGATCAAGAAATATCTTCAGAATCCACCTATCTTGACGCCTCCTGTACCTGGCAGACCTTTGATCCTGTACCTAACCGTACTAGACAGCTCGATGGGTTGCATGTTAGGGCAACATGATGAATCTGGGAAGAAAGAGCATTCCATTTACTATTTGAGTAAGAAATTCACTGACTGTGAGAGAAGGTATTCGCTGCTAGAAAAGACTTGTTGTGCTTTAGCTTGGGCTGCTCATCGTTTGAGGCAGTACATGCTGAGTCACACTACTTGGTTGGTATCTAAAATGGATCCTATCAAGTATATCTTCGAGAAGCCCGCACTTACAGGAAGACTCGCCCGTTGGCAAATGCAGTTATCAGAATATGATCTCCTATATGTCACTCAGAAAGCAATTAAAGGTAGTGCGCTGGCTGAGTACCTGGCACACCAGCCTGTTGAAGATTATCAGCCTCTGCAGTATGACTTTCCTGATGAAGATATCATGGCTTTGTTTGAGGAAGGGAAATCCCCAGAAGACGAAAGATGGAGAATGGTATTCGATGGTGCCTCCAATATGTACGGGCATGGAGCCGGGGCAGTGCTGATTTCCCCTGATAATCGATTCATCCCATTCACTGCCAGACTAAGCTTCTACGTCACTAATAATATCGCAGAGTATGAGGCATGTATTCTTGGTATCCAGGCAGCCATTTATTGGAAAGTCAAGAGACTTGATGTGTATGGAGATTCAGCTCTAGTAGTCCACCAAGTGAATGGTGATTGGGAGACCAGGGACTCCAAGTTGATCCCTTACCGAGATTACATTCTAAAGCTGGTTGAGCCTTTTGAGGAGATCACATTCCAACACTTTCCTCGCAATGAGAATCAGTTGGCTGATGCACTAGCCACTTTGTCTTCAATGTTTAATATCAGCTGCGACAAAAGCTTGACTCACATCGGGATTCAGCATCGAGATTTGCCAGCACATCATTATTGCATGATCGTCGAGGAAGAGTCTGATAACAAGCCCTGGTATTATGACATCAAGCAGTACATCTTGAACAGAGAATACCCTCCTGGAGCGTCGGAGAATGACAAGAGAACCCTCAGAAGATTGTCAAGGAATTTCTTTTTGAGCGGTGAAGTTCTATACAAGAGAAATTATGATATGGTCCTTTTAAGGTGTGTGACAGAAGAAGAGGCAACAAAAATCATTAGAGAAGTCCATGAAGGCTCATTTGGGGTTCATTCCAGCGGACACACCATGGCAAGGAAAATATTAAGAGCTGGCTATTATTGGTTGCAAATGGAATCGGATTGCTATAGTTTCGTCAGAAGATGTCACAAGTGTCAGATTTACGCTGATCATATTCATGTACCACCTGCTTCCCTAAATGTCTTGACCGCCTCTTGGCCATTCTCAATGTGGGGCATGGACGTCATAGGTCCTATCGAGCCTAAGGCATCAAATGGGCATCGCTTCATCCTGGTCGCTATTGATTACTTCACCAAGTGGGTTGAAGCTGCTTCATATTCCAGCATTACCAGCTCTGTGGTTGCTAAGTTTGTAAAGAAAGATTTGATTTGCCGCTATGGGCTTCCGGATAAGATTATCACAGATAATGGCAGCAACTTGAACAGTAAGATGATGAAAGAGTTATGCGAGGACTTCAAAATCCAACATCATAATTCTTCTCCATACCGTCCCAAGATGAATGGGGCAGTTGAAGCGGCCAACAAGAATATCAAGAAGATTGTGCAAAAGATGGTAGTAACCTATAAAGATTGGCACGAGATGCTTCCTTTCGCCTTGCATGGGTATCGTACCTCAGTGCGTACTTCAACCGGGGCAACCCCTTTCTCTTTGGTGTATGGGTCGGAAGCAGTCCTCCCTATTGAAGTTGAGATACCCTCTCTGCGGGTACTGATGGAAACCAAGTTGGAAGAAGCAGAATGGGTCCAAGCTCGTCGGGATCAGCTGAATCTCATTGAGGAGAAAAGAATTGCTGCCCTATGTCATGGCCAGTTGTATCAGCAAAGGATGAAAACAGCTTTCGACAAGAAGGTTCGTCCCCGAGAATTCAGCGAGGGAGACCTTGTGCTCAAAAAGATTCTGCCTATTCAGAGTGACCCCCGTGGGAAATGGACTCCTAGCTATGATGGACCATATGTGGTAAAGAAAGCCTTTTCTGGAGGAGCATTGATACTCATCAACATGGATGGTGAAGAACTCAGGAACCCAGTCAATTCAGATTCAGTCAAGAAATATTACGCCTGAGAAAAATAAAAAGAAAAAAGAGAAAAAATGAGCCAAGCAAGAATTAGCTCGCTAGGTTGAAAACCCGAAAGGGCGGCCTAGGCAAAAAAAGAGCGACCCGGTGGACTGAAAACTCGCAAAGAGCGGTCCAGGCAAAAATTAGGGTCAGAAAGGTTGGACTAAAAAGTAAAAGAGGCAAGCAGTGTCTCCAAAAGCTTGGGTAAAAGGGTGATCAAGGATATAGGTATGGGCGATTGGCATCAACACTCCAAAGACGAAAAACGCTCATAAGATCTGTTGCGTCCATTTTTCTTGTTTTTTCTTAGTTTCAAAGTTTTCAATTTACTCTTTTCAGTCGGCGCGACCTTTTGCGCGTTCGATTTCCATATGAATAAAAGTCCAAACTCTTCACTTCGTCTGCTTATTGTTTTGTCATTGCTTCCTTTTCATTTGTGCTTTAAAATGATGTTTTATGGTAGATGATAAATGAATTATGAAAACGTGCATAAATCAGAGCATTAAACTCATTGCGAAACTTTTGAAAATCATGAGGAAAGAAATGATCTCTCAATCAGGTAAATTCATAAAAGCCAGACAAAAGCACTGAGCGCGTCAAAATAATTCACAAAAAAGGCGGGAGCATGACCCTCACACCCTTATGGACGATCATCGTGCCTCGTGACGCAAGTTCTACGATTTGGTTGAACCGGTGAAAGAATAGCCAAAAAGAGCAAAAGAGCAACAAAAATAAGAAGAAAAGAAAAAAGAAAACAATAAAAAAGGGAAATAGAAAAAAAAGGAGAGCAAAAGAGCAATAAAACGAATAAAACTCATGCATTGCATTCATCAAACATAGACAAAAAAAAATTTTCATGCAAGCAGGAAGAAACTCCCGCATCACATCACATTCATCCCATCAAAAAGCAATCATGGCATTTGCATTGCATGCATTTGCTCTTATCACTTGCAGGTACAAGGACGGATAAATACTTCGATGTTAATCCTCGCCCTCAATTCCCAGAAAATGCTCCCTTAGTTCGGAGTTCAAATGTTTTTCAGTTCAGCGCTCAAGCGTGCATTGCAGTTTGGAGTTCAAAATCGCTCTCGTCAGAGTTCAACGCTCCCTTCTGTCCAGGTCTCACGTCGTGTACGAGCAACGCGATGGACCGCAGCCCCATGTGAGGTTCAACGGAATAGTTGTATCAGCCTAAGATACAGTGGACGCCGTGCATTGATCAGTATATCAGTTCCGGAGTTGATAACGATCCCCCCGGTCGCTCGAAAAGGCCAGCAGGAAGCGTGCTCCTCAAAGCCACGTGCAAACTCGGATTCGTCAAGAGTCCGTTTAAGGATTACAGGTTTTAGGCAACCTGGGCAATTTACCGCTTTCTGCACGCCAAGTGCCCATTTACTGCTTTCTGCACGCCAAGTGCCCATTTACCGCTTTCTGCACGCCAAGTGCCCGTTTTACCCTTTTTGCCCGCACGTCAGTGTTCATTTACGGTTTTCGCATCGACACGAAAGTGTCTACTCTTTATCTTCATTTTGCCTCGGAATATGTTTCGGCCAATTCATATTCTTTGTGAAAATCCAGATAAAGCGAAAAATAATAAAAAATAATAAAGAGAAGGAAAAGGAAAAGAAAGCTCAGGTTTCTCCAAGTAGACAAAATCGGTATAACTTCTGAATTCTTTATTTTCATTTTGCCTCGGAATATGTTTCGGCCAATTCGTATTCCTTGTCAAAATCCAAATAAAGAGGGGCAGCTGTCATACCCCAATTTTGTCCGCTTCTTTTTACTTCTTTTTTTACTAAGTTAGTTTCGAGCTTACTTGGGGCCTACTCCTCTTATTTGGTCCTACGCTTGTGAATTTGGGCCTTATTTTAGCGTTTGTTGAATTTGGGCTTCGTTTTAGCATTTGTTCAATTCGAGCCCGATTTTAGCGTTTGCGATTGGGCTTGATTTTAGCGTTCGTTCTAATTGGGCTTCATTTCAGCCACTTTTCTAAGTTGGGCCTATGTTTGGTTTTGATTGGGCTTGGCCCAATTTAATCATTCTCATCCACCTCAACCAAAAAATAAAAATCTGTCCAAACAGCAGCTTACAAGCATCCCAAAATAATAAAAATCAGAATTAATAAAAATTAATTTACAATAATCCAAAAATCCAAAAATTTTAATTAAAAAATATATATAAAACCGAAAATAACCAAAAAAAATACAAAAAAATCAAAAAAACGAAATTAAATAAAAATAACAGCAGCAACAACAGCTTCCTTGGGCCTGTTCTTGCTGAGCAAGTTTCCTCCAGAGGTCCAAGTACCTGAAAATGGAAAGAAATGGAAAGAGATCAGAAAAAAACCCTAGTTTTTACCTATATAAGCAAGCCCTGACACACCTAAAAATTCAGACAGAAAATACACCAGAATTCAGCCAAAAGATTAAGGTTTTTCACATTGAAATCCTAATCGCAGAACGCTAAAAACTCAGAAACAGAAGTAGGAGGAGCAGAAACAACAAGGATAACAGTAGCAGTGGTTAATTAACAACAGCAATCAAACAAAGTTCAGTAGCTGGAAACCAGGTTGGTATTCATTTAGATGCTAAAATATGCGCATAAATTATTATTGTTTAGTGATGCATATTTCAGTACGTTTTGTCCTTAATAAAAATAATGCATGAAATACTATAGTACAAACAGATTTTGACCCGTGAGTTCTTGTTTCTATTATTACAAAATAGTGGACATAAACAACGAAAAACTGTGGCTCTGTTTGCTGTAGAAAAATCATAGTGTAGATCAAGACATGATGCAAAAATCAGAAACTAGATTTTGGTTCTTTTGGAATCAAAATTAGGGTTTGGTAAACATCAGAAATTGGTTGTTGGTGTTTAGAAAAATTAGGTTTTGCTCATCTGTTTCAAAAAAGAAATTAGGCAAAAGCTTTAGCTAAATTAGGGTTTAAATTCTTTTGTTTTCCGAGGAATCAGAAGCACAAAATAGGTAAAAACAGAACATCAAAATAAGAAGCATAAAAGGCAAAACAGAACCGAAGTGTACCTTTTCAGTTCCGGCCACCGTAGGTGGTGGCCGTTGGTTCCAAACAAAACACTAGTGGAACACCCTCTCTCCCCCACCGTGAGCTCACGGTAACCATCAGGGCTGCCCTTCGGTCACCTCCACCGCGCCAATAGCCACCCAAAGAAAACCGCAAAGAAACAAAAATCAAAAATAAGAAAATAAAATAGGAGGAGAAAACAGTAAACGAAATAGAATAGATAAGGGGTAGAGGTTACCTCCGGCCACCGTATACGGTGGTTAGCTCTCAAGTCACCGCCGCGGTCATCTCCCCTTTTGCGCCATCATCGTAGTCAAAACATCAACCATACTCACCCCTTCGTGAAAACCCAGATTTGGAGTAGAAGAAATGGGGATCCGAATCGCACTTACACTCCTGGCCACCGTAGACGGTGGCCGTTTGTCCCAGACTACGAACATCACCGTCATCTATTCACGCATCGTCGACCCTGGCTCATTTCACCTTTCGCTCGGCCTCCAATAGAAACTGTACTCACTCCTTTCCCTCCTTTCTCGCCATTCTGCAAAGCAGCGCCGTGAGGAAGGGAAGGCGAAGGTTTGGGTTACGTCGGTGGTGGAGGAAAAGAGGAGAAGGGGACTTGGGTTGGCGGTGGAAGAAAACAGAGGGATGGGTTCGTGGAGCCGTGAAGCAGCGCCGCGAGAGAGGAGAAATGCGAGGAAATAGGGTTTGAGAGAGTGAGATTTGGGGACGGCGCCGCAAGAGAGAGCGTGAGAATTAGGTTTAGGGTTTTTTTTGATTTCCTTATATAGTGTAAACGCCTAGGGTCATTTTTGTCATTTCATTTAACTCCATACTACTTACACCCCTCATTTGCGTATTACGCCTCCCCCTGAAAAAGGCCCATGAATTTGTGGACCGGTTCACAAAATGGGCTGCTGCTTTTCACACCCAGTTTTCATAAATCAAAAACTTTGTTAATAGTCTTGTGAAGCCTTTGCTTGCATGATTATTAACAACGAGGTACTAGTGGTGATCACTTGGAGCCTTTGCTCAATTGATCATCATGAATGCCTAATTTTCCTAAAGATTTTCACTAAATCAAAAACTTTGTTAGTAGTCTTGCGAAGCCTTTGCTTGCATGATTATTAACAATGGAGTGCTAACGGTGGTCACTTGGAGCCTTTGCTCAATTGATCATCATGAAAGCTCAATTTTCACAGATAAAAAAACAAAAACCTTTTTCTACAAAGAAGAACTACGTAGCTTTGAATTCTCCATCGCACCGGGAGATACGTAGGAGCAGGCCATGTCCTGTCAAGCACTTCTTTCTAAAAACCTTTTTTTTTTCCCTTTCTCTCCAAAATAAAAAAAATCTATTAAGTTCTTTAATTCATTGTCAATAAGAAGTACAGAGGCAAAGTTGAATATTTTCAGGTCAACATATAAAAACCACACATTTAATTAAAGGTTCCCTCTCAGTAGAGAGGACGTGTGAGATGCTAATACCTTCCCCACGCGTAACCGACCCCCGAACCCAAAAATTCTCAGTTTTCAAAGGCCAATCGCTTTCCAAAAAGGTTTTCCTAATATTTTCCTTAATAAATATTGGTGGCGGCTTCATTGTCTTAGGAAAAGTTGTGAACGAGGAAGGTTCTCCCTCGGGGACTTTTTCGGGCGCAACATGCTTCCAAGGCTAAAGTCACGGAGCCAATAAGTGTCTCGAGGAACACTACCTTAACGATTACTGCTGATTCGAATGAACCACTTCACCAAGAGGAGGAACCTGTGGTCATGACCACGTCATTCATTCTGCAACAAATTGATATTGGGATACATGACATAATGTACCAAGTGTCCCTACAATTGGCTGACATAGTAAAACCTATAATGCACAACGAGGTGCAACAAGCCAAGGAATTGGAACAAAGGCGCACAACGCAAGCTAGTAGCACCGTAAACCCCGTTTTCCCTGGCCAATCACAGGCAGGACAACCTAACTCTCTGGGAGGCACGCATCAAACCTCATCATACACCAACCTGGTTGGACCTCAGCAGGCATCTTCATACACTCTAACGGGGAATATGCAACAGTGTCCACCAAGTGGGAGCATGGTTGGGACTCAGCAGGTGTTCTCTCATCAGGTAAATCCTACTCCTGTAATTCCTCAGCCTAGTACTTTTGCCACTGCCAACACTGGGGGGCAGTTTATGGCAAATGTCACTAACACGACTTCTCTTCAGCGGGGACAAGTGCAATTGGCCAGAAGGCCGCCCGAGGCCGTAGGCCTGATGGGACTGCCGCAAGGATCATCCTATGGGTGTTCTACCGCGGCTAACTATTCGGCCTATGCAGGGGGTAAGCCTTCGCCCTGGAATCTGTAACATCCTCAAAATAATTAGGCGAATTATTTGGATGTTAACCCAATAGGAATAATTTAGTACTTGACTGGTAAATTTATTGAGTGCTAAAATTATTTATTGGATGACATTGGATCGTTAACCGGATAATACGGATCAAGGAAGTTTTGGAATCGAAATAAGGGATTAAGATCAATATGGTAATTGGACCACGCTACCACTTATTTATTAATTAAATATGTGTGTGTGTGTGTGTGTGTTGAAAGAAAGAAAAGAATAAAAGAAAGAAAGGAAAGAAAGAAAGGATACGCAGAGGAGGAAAGAAAGAAGAAAAGGAAAGAAGAAGAAGAAGAAGAAAGGAGAAGAGAAAGGAAGAAGAAGAGGTGAACCCACCCCTCCAAAATTCATCATCTTCATCATCTCCCTCTCCTCATCATAACCCAAGAACTTGGTGAGATTCCCCTCCATTTTTCCCCTTTCTTTTTGATTTCAAAAATTGAGGGTTTGTGGGGAAAATTTGTTGAAATCATGGATTGATAGGTTGTGTTGATGATTGGATTATGTTTAGGATCGAGGCTAGGAGCGGATTGATCGCGTTGTGAAGTTCGAATCGAAGTTTGGAGCGATTTGGTGAAATAGGGTTCCGTTCGAGAGTTTTTCAAGTCTCGGAAAATTCGGTTCGATATCGGCTCTCGCTTCAAGGGTGAGTTTTACTCACGTTTAGGTTTATTCCGTTTTGAAATGAATTGTGTGACTTGGTTTCGAAAGATTTTGAGTCAAAAACGTTATTTTGAAATATATCGCGTTTTGACGAAATTCGTAATCGTTGAGTTTTTGATTGAATTACTTGATGGTTTGATGTTGTTTGGACTGGAATATTGCCTGGTATTGTCTGTTTTCGAGTTAGGAATCGATCGGGGCGAGTTTCGGATTGATCGGAAAGCAAATTTTCATAAAACAGGCCATTTTTGCAATGCTGTCAAATGAGCACGACCAGTGCGTCCAGGGGCACAACCCGTGCGCATGGTTCGGGCTCAGTGTTTAAAAATGTCTAACAGGGCGCACGACCCGTGCGTCCAGGGGCACGACCCGTGCGCCTGGTTCTGTCCAAAATTTTCAAAGTGCCCAAAATGATTCCGTTTCGATTCCAATCCTTTCCTAATCCTTTCCTAACCCTTCTATAATGATATTGGGCTTCTAATGCCATGATTTTGGGTATGTTTCAAAAGGGTTTTATAAAATACTTTTGAAGTTGAAAATCTTTCCAAAAGCCGAATAATAGTATACGTGTGCGGATATGTTTTAATAATAACAAAGCGGACTATGAGTCCTACGGGGTAAAGCATAATGTAAATGGACTATGGGTTCATATGATTATAGATATATGTTTGTATATGTATCGAGTTGGGTGACGACCCATGTGTAACATACTAGGCGGGGCAGTCATGATCCCTTACCCTAGGCTCCATGCCAATAGGAGAATGTACTATTGGTAGGGGGGTTCACCGGGAGTTAGCGGTTACGCAGTCGGTGTTATGTTAAATTAATTGTTGTGCGGTCCACCGGGATGTAGCGGTCACGCAGTCGGTGTCGTACTAAGTTATAGAAGATTCCCCGGGATGTAGCGGTCACGCAGTCGGTGGAATGATATGTGTAAAATAATGCGGTTCATCGGGAGTTAGCGGTCACGCAGTCGGTGCCGTGTTGAGTTAAAAATGTTTTAAACCAAGTACCGAGAGAGCTAGTAGGGGTATCGGTAGGACTCACTGAGATTGTATCTCACTGTTTAAATGTTGTTGTTTTACAGATAAACAGGGACAGAAGAAATCTCAGAGGCACGAGTAGGTGGCCCCGGGAGATGGATGATGATTTAGCTTTATGTTTAAGTTATTTTCCTTTCTGTTGTCCATGTATCACAGCACTATGGCATTAGTGTTATGTTATCTTTCATTCCGCTTTCTTGTATGACTCTGACTACCATAGTTGCTGACAGTTTATGGTCTGTGTACCGTATGGTCTTATTTGGGTATAAGACGGTTATGTTATATTTCAGCAAAAATTTTGTAGTGGTATTCAGTGTCTGAGCAGGAAATATTATCTCTGATGTGTGATTGACGTGCACTTGGGTGTTTTTAGTAAATAAAAATACCGGGGTGTTACAGTTGGTATCAGAGCGGTTCGACCTAGTCGGACTGAGCTGTTAGAGTCTTTTACTTCCTTCAGTCGTGATTTTCTTAGTATGCTATTTGACATTGAGCTTGATCAACTTAATACTTTGTGCATATTTCGCAGAATCATGGCCAGAAGAGGTAGAGGCGTCCCTCCCCCTGCTACTGATCCACATTTTGATTGGATGCAAAATGTGATCAAGAACCAGCAGAAAATGATGCAAGACATGATGCTTATGCATCAGCAGCAACAGATCCAACAGCAAAATGCTCAGCAGCATCAAGCACAAGAGCCACGAGTGAACCCAAGAAGAATTTTTACAGAATTCCTGAAAATGAAACCCTCCGAGTTCAGAGGTGGGTCGGATGTCATGAGAGCACAACATTGGCTAGATGACATTGAAAAGATCTTTCTAACAATGCAAGTGACCGATGAAGATAAGTTGAGGTTGGCATCCCACATGATGAAGGGAGAGGCCAATAACTGGTGGACAAATGCTAGGGCCATGATGGAGACAATGGAAACTCCCCAGACTTGGGAGAATTTCCGGACATCATTTCTGGAACAATTCTTTCCCACGGCTATGAGGTTTGATAAAGAAAATGAGTTTTTAGCTCTCGCACAGGGAGGTTTGACCGTGGGCCAATACACGGCTAAATTTGAAGAGTTGTATCAATTCTTCGGTTTAGCTAGATATGCCCCCAATGACCGATGGAAAACTGACAGGTACAAATATGGGTTGAGAGAGGATATTGCTCAGAGTCTTAGTTCATTTCCGAAGACCAACTATGCGGCCATGGTTCAACAAGCTTATATTGCTGAAAGTGATTTGGCAAGATTGTATGCAAGTAGGAAGGCGTTCCATCAGAGTAAGAGGAACACTGGGTCATCTAGTTCTCAGATGGGTCCCAAGCATGACTCAGGAAGGGGTGGTAATTATAAAGGGAAGCAGGTGCAAACAACCGACCAAACGAGGTTTAAAAATTGTCATAAGTGCGGAAGGTATCACCGAGGTGAGTGTCAACTAAAACATACTCGGTGCTATCATTGTAATGAGGAGGGCCACTATGCAAATGAGTGCCCAGCAA
The DNA here is from genome assembly GCA_039519185.1 of Astragalus membranaceus. NCBI lineage: Eukaryota > Viridiplantae > Streptophyta > Magnoliopsida > Fabales > Fabaceae > Astragalus > Astragalus membranaceus. The sequence goes on along the minus strand of CM076846.1, from coordinate 63,429,148 downwards.
AGAGGAACATCCAAAGAGCACCAAATGCACCTAGTCAGGGGCGGATCAACACATTGGATGCTCGAACCATCACACCTACTGACAATCTTCTGAGGGGTACGAGATCTCTTTTTAATAATTCAGTCAATATTTTATATGATTCCGGTGCAACTCACTGTTTTATCTCGCAAACATGTGTGGATCGGTTGGGACTAGCATTGTCTGAGCTATCCGAACCGATAACTATTTTAACTGCTGCCAAGGGTCGTGTCCAGACCCAATCATTATGTGAAAATTGCCTACTTGTCATAGGGGACAGACATTTTGTTGTGAAATTTATTTGCTTGCCAATGAGAAGTATGGACATTGTTCTGGGTATGAATTGGATGGCTGAAAATCATGTAACCATCAACTGTGCCGATCGAACCATTAGCTTCGCCTCCGAATCCGTAGGATTGACACAGGCAGATTCTGAAGCAACGATCTCTTACACCGAAGCGAGCCAGTCATTATTCCAAGGTGCGGAAGCTATTCTTATTATGTTGTCTGCATCTACTGAAACGGGTTTAGATTTGTCATCTGTGCAAGTGGTAAATGAATTTCTAGATGTCTTTCCAGAAGAAGTTTCATCCCTACCTCCTGACCGAGAGGTAGAGTTCTCAATAGAATTGATTCCTGGTACAGGATCAATATCTATTGCTCCTTATAGAATGTCTCCTTTAGAATTGAAGGAATTGAAGTCTCAACTTGAAGAATTGATCTCAAAGAGGTTCATTCGACCGAGCGCTTCTCCATGGGGTGCTCCGGTGTTGTTAGTTAAGAAGAAGGACGGAAGTATGAGATTGTGTATTGACTACCGTCAACTCAACAAGGTGACGATTAAGAACAAATATCCATTGCCAAGGATAGACGATTTGCTTGACCAACTTCGAGGTGCCGTGGTATTTTCAAAAATTGATCTGAGGTCGGGATATCATCAAATAAAGGTACGAGCCTTAGATATTCCGAAGACAGCTTTCCGTACGAGGTATGGACATTACGAGTTCGTAGTAATGCCCTTTGGTTTGACTAATGCTCCTGGCTGTATTCATGGATTACATGAACCGAGTTTTCCACACTTAGCTGGATCAGTTTGTTGTAGTCTTCATTGATGATATCTTGGTGTACTCTAAGACCATTGAGGACCATGTTCAACATCTCCGCATTGTTCTGAACGTACTCCAAGAAAAGAAATTGTATGCCAAGCCGTCGAAGTGTGACTTTTGGATGCCTCAAGTGAAGTTTTTGGGACACGTGATTTCTCAATCGGGAGTTGCGGTGGATCCCAGTAAGGTGGAAGCTGTATTGAACTGGGAAAAACCAACATCAGTCACCGAAATAAGAAGTTTCTTGGGTCTAGCTGGTTACTACAGGAGGTTTATTCAAGGTTTTTCACAATTGGTTCTTCCACTTACTCGGTTAACTCGTAAGGCTCAACCATTCATATGGAATGCCGATTGTGAGGAATGTTTTCAAGAGTTGAAGGCTAGGTTGACTTCTGCTCCAATCCTAATTCTTCCAGATCCGTCTTTGGATTTTCAAATTTACAGCGATGCTTCTGGAAAGGGTTTGGGATGTGTTCTCATGCAGAACCAACAAGTTGTAGCTTATGCCTCCAGACAGTTGAAGACTCATGAAGAGAATTATCCGACTCATGATTTGGAGTTGGCAGCTATTGTGTACGCACTGAAGATTTGGAGACATTACCTATATGGGTCTCGTTTTGAAGTCTTTAGTGATCATAAAAGTTTGAAATATTTGTTTGATCAGAAGGAGCTGAATAACAGGCAGAGAAGATAGGTGGAGTTTCTGAAAGATTACGACTTCGAACTGAAGTATCATCCGGGAAAGGTTAATGTTGTAGCTGATGCATTAAGTAGGAAATCCATCCACATAGCAGAGATTATGATGCATGAAATGAGACTGTTGGAGTCCTTTAGAGACCTAAATTTGAATGCAAGATCAAGAAAGAACAGGTTAGTGTTGAGCCATATGAGGATCTCTAGTTCCTTAAGAGAGTCTATTCGCATAGCACATGAAGTTGACGTGAAGCTACAATCACAAAAAGTGTTGCCAGATTTTACCGAAGATTGTGATGGAGTTATTTGTTTCAACGGTAGGATCTGTGTGCCCGATAATGAAGATATTAAAAAGCAAGTGCTAGAGGAGGCACACCGAAGTTTATTTTCGGTACATCCTGGATCCACCAAGATGTATAGAGATTTAAAGCATATGTATTGGTGGCATGGAATGAAGTTAGAGATTGCTGAATTTGTATCAAAATGTTTAACTTGCCAGAGAGTTAAGATAGAACATCAGAAACCTGCTGGTCTGCTACGGCCACTAGACGTGCCAGTGTGGAAATGGGAAGACATTTCTATGGATTTTGTAATGGCGTTGCCAAGATCTCAAGCCGGTAACGACTCCATTTGGGTAGTTGTGGATCGGTTAACTAAATCAGCTCATTTTATTCCAGTTCGTTCGAGCAGTAAGGTATCCAAATTAGCAAAAGTGTATTTGAAGAACATAGTAAGGTTACATGGGGTTCCTACCAGTATAGTGTCGGATCGAGATCCGAAATTCACTTCTCGATTTTGGAAAGCTCTGAATGAAGCATTGGGAACTAAAGTACTTCTTAGTACCGCTTATCACCCACAGACATATGGTCAGACTGAGAGAACTATCCAGACATTAGAGGATATGCTTAGGGCTTCGGTACTTGATAACGGAAAGAAATGGGAGGATCATCTTCCATTGGTGGAATTCTCATACAACAACAGTTATCATTCCAGTATAGGAATGGCACCTTTTGAAGCCTTGTATGGTAGGAAATGCAGGACTCCATTGTGTTGGCGGGAAGTCGGCGAGAATCGATTGTTAGGACCTGAGATGATTCATGACACTACTGAAAAGATTCGCCAGATCAGGGAAAGAATGAAAGCTGCTCAAAGTAGGCAGAAGAGTTATGCCGACAAGAGGAGAAGGCCGTTAGAGTTCGAGTCGGGTGATCATGTGTTTTTGAGATTATCACCAACAATTGGCACAGGTAGGGCACTACGGGTGAAGAAACTCAGTCCTCGGTATATTGGACCCTTCCAGATTATCGAGCGAGTAGGGCCTCTTGCATACCGTATTGCTTTGCCTCCACCATTGTCAAATCTGCATGATGTATTTCATGTGTCTCAGTTGAGGAAGTACATTCCCGATCCAAGTCAACCATTAGATTTTGAAACGATTGACCTTCGACCGGACTTGTCCTTCCAACCTAATCCGAATTACATCATGGAACGTGGCGAGAGGACACTACGGACAAAGTCAATTCCCATTGTCAAGGTGGTTTGGGATGGTTTTTCCGCCGAGGAAGCTACTTGGGAGTTGGAGGAAGATATGCGGACTCGATATCCGTATTTGTTCTCTTGAGGTACGCTGTGTCTAATTTTGAGGACAAAATTCTTTCAAGTTGGGGAGAATGTAACATCCTCAAAATAATTAGGCGAATTATTTGGATGTTAACCCAATAGGAATAATTTAGTACTTGACTGGTAAATTTATTGAGTGCTAAAATTATTTATTGGATGACATTGGATCGTTAACCGGATAATACGGATCAAGGAAGTTTTGGAATCGAAATAAGGGATTAAGATCAATATGGTAATTGGACCACGCTACCACTTATTTATTAATTAAATATGTGTGTGTGTGTGTGTTGAAAGAAAGAAAAGAATAAAAGAAAGAAAGGAAAGAAAGAAAGGATACGCAGAGGAGGAAAGAAAGAAGAAAAGGAAAGAAGAAGAAGAAGAAAGGAGAAGAGAAAGGAAGAAGAAGAGGTGAACCCACCCCTCCAAAATTCATCATCTTCATCATCTCCCTCTCCTCATCATAACCTAAGAACTTGGTGAGATTCCCCTCCATTTTTCCCCTTTCTTTTTGATTTCGAAAATTGAGGGTTTGTGGGGAAAATTTGTTGAAATCATGGATTGATAGGTTGTGTTGATGATTGGATTATGTTTAGGATCGAGGCTAGGAGCGGATTGATCGCGTTGTGAAGTTCGAATCGAAGTTTGGAGCGATTTGGTGAAATAGGGTTCCGTTCGAGAGTTTTTCAAGTCTCGGCAAATTCGGTTCGATATCGGCTCTCGCTTTAAGGGTGAGTTTTACTCACGTTTAGGTTTATTCCGTTTTGAAATAAATTGTGTGACTTGGTTTCGAAAGATTTTGAGTCAAAAACGTTATTTTGAAATATATCGAGTTTTGACGAAATTCGTAATCGTTGGGTTTTTGATTGAATTACTTGATGGTTTGATGTTGATTGGACTGGAATATTGCCTGGTATTGTCTGTTTTCAAGTTAGGAATCGATCGGGGCGAGTTTCGGATTGATCGGAAAGCAAATTTTCATAAAACAGACCATTTTTGCAATGCTGTCAAATGAGCACGACCCGTGCGTCTAGGGGCACGACCCGTGCGCATGGTTCGGGCTCAGTGTTTAAAAATGTCTAACAGGGCGCACGACCCGTGCGTCCAGGGGCACGACCCGTGCGCCTGGTTCTATCCAAAATTTTCAGAGTGCCCAAAATGATTCCGTTTCGATTCCAATCCTTTCCTAATCCTTTCCTAACCCTTCTATAATGATATTGGGCTTCTAATGCCATGATTTTGGGTATGTTTCAAAAGGGTTTTATAAAATACTTTTGAAGTTGAAAATCTTTCCAAAAGCCGAATAATAGTATACGTGTGCGGATATGTTTTAATAATAACAAAGCGGACTATGAGTCCTACGGGGTAAAGCATAATGTAAATGGACTATGGGTTCATATGATTATAGATATATGTTTGTATATGTATCGAGTTGGGTGACGACCCATGTGTAACATACACTACAAAAAAAGCTGGACTTTGCGGCGGGCGAAATCCGCCGCAAAAGCCAAATTTGCGGCGGATATTTGGACTTTGCGGCGGAAGTTTTTCGCCGGTAGCCAGCTCGAAGCAAACGCATTGCGGCGGATTTAGTGGCGCCGCAAAATCCAACGCAAATTTGCGGCGGATAATCCGCCGGAAAAGGGGACAATTTTTTGACGCAATATATCCGCCGGAAAGTACCCAATATCCGCCGCAAATTATCCGCCGCAAAGTACCCCTTATCGTCGTCTTCTTTTCCCCCCTTTGCTGACCTCGTTCACTACGGCCTTCCCCTTTCGAGGGGAACAGGCTTCACTTTTCTCCTCCTGTATACCTGCTTGCCCCTTTTAGACGTACTGGGTTTGGGGTTTAGGGTTTAGGGTTTAGGGTTTAGGGTTTAGGGGCAAAACACCCGTTTTATTTAAAAAAAATGAATATAATTTTTTTAAAAAAACATTTTTTAAAAAAAAAAATTAATTATTATTATTTTAATTAAAAAAAATTATTATTATTTTTAAAAAATAAATTTTGTTTTTTTATTTTAATAATTATTATTATTTTAATTTAAAAATTTTTTTTAATTATTATTATTTTAATTAAAAAAAATTATTATTATTTTTAAAAAATAAATTTTATTTTTTTAAAAAAATCGTTTTAATTAAAAATATATATTATTTTATTAATTTTTTTAATTATTGATAAAAAAAATAAAATCCAATAACTAATTAATTTTTAATTTAAAAAAATAAAAATTGGGAAAAGCAGTAAAAATATCCATACAATTAATAAAATATCCAGACAATTAATAAAATATCCAGACAAATAAATAAAATAATCTAAAGCTACTGGGGTGCCTGCCGGTCAATGTCATCAACATTATTATAATATGTATCATCTTGAAGTAAAGCACTGAGCGATGACATTTGGACATTAAGATCAATGTCCAGCGGGGGTGACCGCTGCTGGGGGTACTGCTGGTTTGGCTGGATCAGGGGTGACTGATGTTGGGGCTGCTGGTATGGCTGGCGGGGTGACTGATGTTGCTGCTGGTATGGCTGGAATGGCGGCGCATACTGCGGTGTATACTGCGGGGGATATTGGGATGCATACGGCGGGGGATACTGGGGTGCATACTGCTGCTGGTAGTACTGCTGCTGTGGCGGCGGCGGGTAGGATGCTGATGAGGATGGCCTCGAGCTAGACACCATCTGATCCTGCAAGAACTTAAAGCGCTCCTCCATGCGCTCCTCAGCTACCCTAGCCTGCTCCCGAATCGCCTGAATTTCCCGCTCACTTCGATCCCGAATCGCCTGAATTTCCCGATCGCTTTGCTGCTGCCGCTCGGCAATCTGACGCTGAGCCTCGCTCAGTTGCTGCGTCAATTGCCTAACCTCATTCAACTCACCAGCATTGGGAACATAATTGCGACCAGTCGAGGATCCAGAATGTGACTCTGATAGACTCGGAATAATGCTTGTTCGAAAAGCAGCCGGTCCAATACCACCTGATCCTACCAGACGATTAGTCTTTTGGGGACCAACTGCTCTCTCCCAAACATCACGAGCTACTCTAGCCTCCTCCACTGGATCGACAGCTGCCCCACTACCCTGTTGTGACTGATGGTACTCAGCCATCCCACCCTCGAAGCTCTCCTGAAAAAATAACCCAACAAATAAATAACTAATTATTAATATAAATAATAAACATTAATTAATATATATAATTGTAAAAGTAGTTTTACCTGAATACGCCTCGCCCGATCTGTAACGTACTCACCAGTCTCCTCCACCATATGCATGTGGCAATGCAACTCAGGCAAAGTGATTTGCCTTTGTTCCCTCTCCACCTATATATATATATATATATATATATATATATATATATATATATATATATATATATATATATATATACATAAATATATATATTATTAATTAAATACACATATTGAAAATGACTAGTTAATTATTATAAATAATTAATTAATTAATCAAGTAATAAATTAAGTAATAAATTTACCAAACGTATGTAATGCGTTGCAGTATTAACACTCCCCCCCGTGTGTGTGCAGCCACCTTTTTCAGAAGCACGGTTCTTCTTGGCTTTCTCACAATAATTCTTAAATCCTTCATCTTTCTCCCAATACTCATTAAACTCAGCCCAAGTTGAGTCTCCCATATAAGATGGCTTCGTACGCGTATTGCGCGCCCTCCGCATCAATTCAGAATAGCGATGAGAACATCTCTTATGGAACACTCTCTCAACTGCGGCTTGCTCCCCTGGATACCATGTACATTTTTCCTATTTAAGAAATTTACAATAATGTTGTTAATTATAAGGCAATAATTAATTAATTAATCAAGTCAATATATAAAAGATAATACAGTACCAAATTAATTATTTCGTAGAATCGAATAACTTACCAAAAATGATCTTAACATCTTCTTATTTGCATCCTTATCTTTTCTAACTTCCGTCCAGTTCTTCCAGCTCTTGGTAAAATTCTCCTTGATTGTTTTTGTGATGGCGGTAGCTGAAGCCTTCGAAGGAATAAAACTGCATTAAAAAAAGATGAATTTTGTTACACCAAATATAAGTTATATATATATATATATAAAAATGGCAACAAAAATAAATTAGTAAATAATAATATAGATATATATATATATATAGACTTACGAATCGCCAACAATCTGCAATATGATACGCCCATCAGGTGTAACCCTAATCACCTCAGTCCCATCAATGAATGTGCGTACCCCATCCGCATCAACATGTGTCGGGGATAAGCCCTCAGTACCAACAGGAATCGATGGGCCCCCTGCAGTACTAGTACTAGCACCATCCTCAGACACAGGTGGTGGCAAATATCCGCCAGTAGTAACAACAACACGCGCAGGCTGAGTACGGCGCCCTAGGCGAGTAGATGTCTTCCGCCTGCTAGTGCTGGCGGCATCGGGAGGTGGAGGAGGAACATATGCGCCGTCATGATCGGATCCCGAGTCATCATGAGATGCCATATCTGTATAGATCTAGCTAAACATATACATTTAAACAAAACAAACATATACTAAACAAGGTTAACATATATAAACATATACAAAACTCATGCATTAAAATAAATAATTTGAATCCCATTCATTCTCAAACAAATAACATCATTCATTAAAAATAACATCTTCATTAAAAATAGAATTGTTGAAACATAAATTACATTCATTCTAATTTGAATCCCATTCATTCTCAAAATCATCATCATCGGAGGAGTGAATTCTTGATACACCAATGTGGTCTGTTGCATCATCACCATCAGCATCTTCGTCATCAACAACTTCATCGCCGGTGTTTGGCTCATCACATAAACGAACAATGGGTTCAACTTGAATCACTTCATTTACATTAGACATCTCTTCCATTTGATATGGCATAATATCTTCCACCGTGTCATCATTTGTCTGATCAATGCGACCTCTTGGTTTTGTTTTAATTGCGACACACCAACCACGCCTATCAGTCCGCATTGATGGATAAGGGACATAATAGACTTGTCTCACATTTTGTGCAATGACGAACGGATCATACGGTCGATATCTACCATTCATTTTAATGTCCACTGTATTTGACTTTGGATTCACCTTTGTTCCTCGAGCAGACGGATCAAACCAATTACAATAAAAAACAACTACCTTTGGACTAAAATCTAGATGGGGGTACTGAAGTTCATATATGTGTTGAACCACACCATAAAAATCATCTTCACCTCCTCCAGTGACCCCCTTCATGCACACTCCACTATTGACTGTCTCTCTGCCCTGTGTCCATTCATTGGTGTGAAATTTGTATCCATTGACAAAGTATGTGTGCCATTCTTTAACACATCTTCGAGGACCGTCTGATATGTTCCTCAAGTGTTGGTTGGTAGGATTTGGCGGGAGGGAATACACATATTGACTAAACCACATTGGAAAATGCGCATGAATATGAGCAGAAGATTGGTCTTCACGTACTGCCTCTGATGACAAGAACTCCCTAAAAAGAAATAATTTAATTGTTACACTTGTCTACTAGTATTAACTAATTAAGATCGATTGTTAATGTTGAGGAACATACTCAATAAATGGTTGCACCTCAGTACAGTTTATCAACACATGAACATGTGCTGAACTTAACTCTTCATCTGTTAGCCAGTGAGTTGACTCCTTCCCAGATGGACGACCGGGTAGACAAAAGACAGACAAAGCCAAAGGATGTCGCCATTCAGTATCCACTTCATTTCGACTGCTTCCAGGAGCAAACTGATTCTTGAAATAATGAGAACAAAAATGTGTTGTTTCACGGTGTAGGTAAGAAGAACATATCGATCCTTCAACTCTAGCTTTGTTTTTCACCGATCTTTTTGAATCACCCATGAACCTAGAGGAATATGATATTAATATATTAATAGTCATATAATATAATTTTAATTTAAACTTGTTTCTTATATTATTATAATTAAAAATTAGCTGACCTTTCAAACGGATACATCCATCTGTATTGGACAGGTCCGCCAAGTTTAGCTTCATATGCGAGATGCACCGGTAGATGCTCCATAGAATCAAAGAAACCAGGTGGAAATACTCTCTCCAACTTGCATAAGATAAGTGGGATGTCTTGTTCCATTTTTGAAAGATCATCAGCTTTTAGCGTTGCAGAACACAAATTCTTAAAGTATTGACTTATTTCAATGAGCGGATTCAAAACGTGTGTTGGCAACGAACTAAAAGCGATAAGAAGTAAGCACTCCATGAATACGTGACAATCATGACTCTTCATCCCATGCAACCTCCCATTATCCACATCCGCACATCTAGATAAATTGGAAGAATAACCGTCTGGCATTTTCAACTCTTTTATCCACTGATAAACTGATTTCGCTTGTTCGGTAGATAAAGTATAATTGGCTTTGGGTTTCAAAATCCTAGTACCTTGCTCAACCAACAACAAATCCTTTCGTCTACAGAAATGATCTATATCCTTCCTAGCTTTCTCATTGTCTTTCGTTTTGCCTTTCACGTTCATGACAGTGTTAAATATGTTGTCAAAAAAATTCTTCTCTATATGCATGACATCGAGATTGTGTCTCAATAGATTATCTTTCCAATAGGGAAGTTCCCAAAAAATACTTTTTTTTGTCCAATTGTGCCATTGTCCATAGCCATCTGGACGAGAAACAACACCGGCTACGACTTCCACAGGAGGGATATCCCTAACATTATTCCAAACTTCCTCTGGTGTCAACTGACGAGGAGGTCCAGCTGTTTCAACATTTCCCTTGATGAACGCATATTTCTGCTTTCTAAATGGGTGATCCATAGGTAAGAACCTACGGTGCGAGTCAAACCATGAAACTTTTCCTCCGTATTTAAGACTAAAAGCCTTTGTGTCAACCATGCAAATCGGACACGCCATCTTACCATGTGTCCCCCATCCAGACAACATTCCATAGGCAGGGAAGTCATTTATGGTCCACATCAAAGCCGCCCTCATCACAAAATTTTGTTTGCGTGCCACATCATAAGTTAAAACACCATTCCACAACCTTTTTAGGTCATCAATCAAAGGTTGCAAATAGATGTCAATACTAGCTGTTGGATTACTTGGCCCTGGAATAATAGAATTTAAAAACGTGTATGGTTTGGACATACACATTTCTGGAGGAATGTTGTATGGGGTAACAATAACTGGCCAACATGAATACGGTGTTGCCGAGGCTTGAATATATGGTGTGAAACCATCAGAGCACAAACCAAGCCGAACATTGCGCGGATCACTGGCAAAATCTGGATGAACACGATCAAAATGCTTCCAAGCTTCACCATCAGATGGGTGACGTAATTCACCAGAATTATTTCTATTTTGATGGTGCCATGTCATTTTACATGCGGTCTCCATTGAAGTAAACATCCTCTGTAGCCTTGGAATAAGAGGCAGATAGAACATTGATTTTCGTGGAACCGGTTTGCCTCTGCTCATCCCTGATCTACTGACACGATAGCGTGGTTGTCCACACAACTTGCATTCCGACAACTCTCCATCATTTATGCCAAACTCATTGTTATAATAGAGCATGCAACCTAGACACACAACAATCAATCCTTTTAGATTTTAAGCCAAGCTTCGATACCACTCTTTTAGCTTCATAATAACTTTGCGGTAAACTCCCTCTAATGGGGGTTGCATCCAACATCATTTTGGTCATATATTCCATGCACAACTCAGCAACATTAAATTGAGACTTAAGACCCAACAACCGAACACACATTGATAATTTTGAGTCTGTAGATCCTTCAAATATGGGTTTATTTGTCTCACTCAAATACATGTAAAACCTTTGAGCTTCCTCATTTGGAACTTCGTCAGCATCTGGTTCTTCAAAATCCAAATTTACTCCAACAGCGTCAGATATCATTCCCTGATAAACATCTAACGGTTGTATTCCCCATCCTTCAGATGTCGTAGTCACTGGATAACTACTTGATGTGTGATCTACTACTTCAACCGGAACATTAACCGCAGGAACTGCAGCTACCCCTGGCGCTCCTTCCCCGTGACGACTCCATGTCCAATAATTTGGCCTAAACCCATTATTGTACAAATGAAGTCTAACTTCATGTTCATTTTTTATAGCTCGAAATGAACATTTCAAGCACGGACATCTAATACCGCCTTGTCGCCCAAATTCTTCATGATCAATGTACTTAGCACAAAAAATAAACTCTTCTACTCCTTCTACAAAACGTCGTTTTACACCAGTTCTTCCAGGATACAATCGATCATACATCCAACTACGATCCATTTTCAAGAACTATACGTATACTACACTACAATATAAATAAAATAAACTATCAATTATTTCATATTTTGATATATATATATATATATTTATTACTCATTTTATTTTGATATTTCAATAAACTACCAATTAATTACAAGCAACAGAATGAATTTTTTAATAATGTTATATACAAATAATTTAAACATTATAAATAATAATTCCAAATTTAATTTTAAATTTCAATTTTTATAAGACAATATATGTTAATAAAATTTATAAGTGAACTTAATAAATAAGTTTTTTCAATATAAATTAATTTGTATTATTATTGCAAACAAAATACTAAACAAAATTTTACTAAAAATAGTGAAGTAAGTAATATTTTATTAATTACTTTAACAACTAACCGTAGTGAAGAGAAGGCTCTGGCTTGAAGCTTATCCTGAACTCAAGCAGAGAGGAAAAAGCAGAGAGGAAAAAGGAGGAACCCAAACAATACCTAAACAAAAAAAACAACACAATTAGTAACAAATTCATATTATTATAAAATAATTTAAAAACGAATATTAAAAAAAAAATTAAAAACTAAAACTATTAACTAATATCAAAAACATACCTTGAAGAAATTTCCCAATAAGAGCAGAAGACAATTCGTAGGGAGGAAGCGCTACACTTCAAAAACAGATTTAGTAGAGAAGGAGAGAATTTGGGAGAGAGTAAAAGAGAAATTTTAAGAAGAGAATGGGAGGATTGTTAGAAGTGTGAAGAATGAGAAGTGGGGAATGGATATATATAGAAAAACGCAGCCCAACGGTCAAAAGGGATTTGCGGCGGATTTGGACGGTTGCGGCGGATTTTGAAATTCAATATCCGCGGGTTTTTTTTTTCGGTGCTTTGCGGCGGATTCTGGACGGTTGCGGCGGATTTTGAAATTTAAAATCCGCGGGTTTTTTATTTACGGAGGTTTGCGGCGGATTCGTGGTACTTTGCGGCGGATATTCAAATTAAAATATCGCGCCTTTTTTTTTAAAAATACCAAATAATCCGCCGCAAAAGCTATAATCCGCCGCAAAGATCCGCCGCAAATTCTCAATATCCGCCGCAAAAAACATAAATCCGCCGCAAAGTACCAATTTTTTTTTAAAAAAAAAATTATTCTTTTTTTTAAAAAATTATTATTATTTTTAAAAAAAAATTATTATTTTTTTTAAAAAACTAATATTTTTTTTAAAAAAATTATTATTATTTTTAAAAAATAAATTTTATTTTTTTAAAAAAATCGTTTTAATTAAAAATATATATTATTTTATTAATTTTTTTAATTATTGATAAAAAAATAAAATCCAATAACTAATTAATTTTTAATTTAAAAAATAAAAATTGGGAAAAGCAGTAAAATATTATCACCAAAAAAATATACATACAATTAATAAAATATTTTAAACAAAAAAATAAAATAATTAAAAGCGATAAAAATTGGGAAAAACAGTAAAATATATATTTAATGTCTGCTACCCCTAAACGGAGACCTACGCCATTATCTTGATATGACACTCTCTTGAGCATTGTCGGCAGCAGCTCCATTACAGTGGCGTATGTCTCCATTTCTTTGTAAAGAAATGTCCACATTGTCGTGAACACCCCTTCATCTTTTTCGTTAAAAGTAACCCATTTATCAGCAAAAAGCTCCTCCTCATTATTTCACCACAAGTGACATATACGTTAATCAAACGCTCGGTATCATCCTTCAACTTAACAGTCCCGTCCTTGCAGTTCCTCAAACTTTCTATTTAGAGATTCAACCATATTTTCAAAATAGAAAGTTTCACAAGAAACCATCTTTTGAAAAGATGATTGAATCTCTAAATAGAAAGTTTGAGGAACTGTAAGGACGGGTTGTTAAGTTGGAGGATGATACCGAGCGTTTGATGAGCGTATATGTCTCTTGTGGTGAAAATAATGAGGATGAACTTTATGCTGATAAAGGGGTTACTTTTAACGAAAAAGATGAAGGGGTCTTCATGACAATGTGAAAAATTTTTTACAAAATAATGGAGACGTACGCCACTCTATTGGAACCCCGCTGCCGACAATGCTCAAGAGAGTGCCGTATTAAGAGATCGAGTGCCGTATCAAGAGAATGAGAGTATTGGTAGAGGTGTGAAAAAAGAAGAAGGGGAGAAGGGGTTTATATAGGTGAAACGAAGTCAAACGGTCAAAAGGCAAGATCCGCCGGAAAAAGGAAGTTACCGGCGGATTTAGGGGATTTGCGGCGGACATAAGGGATTTGCGGCGGACGGAGGTGCATTTGCGGCGATTAATTAAAAGCTCGTAAAAAAAAACTGTGAAGCAAAATCCGCCGCAAGAACCGTTAAATCCGCCGCAAAATCCAAGACGAATTTTAATCCGCCGCAAATGTCAATTTTTCCGCCGGTAACTTTGAGGCGGACTAATTCCGCCGGAAATTCGTAGATTCCGCCGGTAACTTTGCGGCGGATCTGTATCCGCCGGAAATTCCTGGCCGGAATAACCAATAATTCTTGTAGTGATACTAGGCGGGGCAGTCATGATCCCTTACCCTAGGCTCCATGCCAGTAGGAGAATGTACTATTGGTAGGGGGTTCACCGGGAGTTAGCGGTTACGCAGTCGGTGTTATGTTAAATTAATTGTTGTGCGGTCCACCGGGATGTAGCGGTCACGCAGTCGGTGTCGTACTAAGTTATAGCAGATTCCCCGGGATGTAGCGGTCACGCAGTTGGTGGAATGCTATGTGTAAAATAATGCGGTTCATCGGGAGTTAGCGGTCACGCAGTCGGTGCCGTGTTGAGTTAAAAATGTTTTAAACCAAGTACCGAGAGAGCTAGTAGGGGTATCGGTAGGACTCACTGAGATTGTATCTCACTGTTTAAATGTTGTTGTTTTACAGATAAACAGGGACAGAAGAAACCTCAGAGGCACGAGTAGGTGGCCCCGGGAGATGGATGATGACTTAGCTTTATGTTTAAGTTATTTTCCTTCTGTTGTCCATGTATCACAGCACTATGGCATTAGTGTTATATTATCTTTCATTCCGCTTTCTTGTATGACTCTGACTACCATAGCTGCTGACAGTTTATGGTCTGTGTACCGTATGGTCTTATTTGGGTATAAGACGGTTATGTTATATTTCAGCAAAAATTTTGTAGTGGTATTCAGTGTCTGAGCAGGAAATATTATCTCTGATGTGTGATTGACGTGCACACGGTACCTTATTTACAGACACAAATGAATGGTGCCCCAGTCGAGCAGCCATGGAACCAGTTTTCTCCTCACCGAGGCAATCAGGCACCTGTACTAGGAACTGGCTCTGTTAACTTGACCCAAATAATGCTTGGGCAGCCATGGACAGATGCTCCACCTCAGGCACCACCGCAGTCAGGGGCGCAGGGTCCCCCAGATACAATGTGGCGATCAATGCCTCCACCTGAAAGACCATCGGGGCCCAAACTCCTGGACTCAAATCTGATAGCTGACACCATCAAGAAGTTTTTCGGTGTGCAGTTGAAACCGCTCGACAGACCGGTGTACAGGAAGCTTTACCCTGAGTGGGTGGACAAGTTGGTACCTCTGCCCAGAGGATTCAAAACACCTGACTTTGCTACGTTTTCCAGGGACGATGGTAAGTCCACAATGGCGCACATCGGCCGATTCATGGCCCAATGTGGAGAAGGGAACCAGAATGAATATCACAAGCTACAGTTGTTCCCCTTGTCATTGACTGGGACTGCATTCTCATGGTACTTTTCACTCCCGGCTGATTCTATTCAGACCTGGGCAGACATGGAAAGGTGCTTCCATGACAGATTTTATTGGCCATAGGCCGAGGTCACCGCAGCCGATCTCATGAATTTACGGCAGAAGGTAGACGAGGTTGTGACTGACTTCATTGAAAGATTCTGAAAGACGGCCAGAAAATGCTCAGTATCTTTTCCAGAATCACAATTCACTTCCATGGCCATCTCTGGAATGCACCCTCAATTGAAGGAGAAGATTGTGGGACAGGCTTGAAGTGACATCAGTGGCCTTGCCTCCAAGGCTATCCAAATTGAACAGTTCATACAAGAGAAGGAGAGGAAGAGGGCCACTAGGGGTCGAGGACCTCAACTGGTGTCAGTAGTTGACATTGAAGGAGATTCTGACTATGATGAGTCAGCCGATTACGCGGTAGACATCATGGTGGCCGAGATAGTGAAAGGAGAGGCTTACACGTGTCCTGCTCTTAAGCCTGCTATGGGGAAGGAAAAGGACGAGGCGGAAAATAAGTCTAAGTACTCCTTTGACATCTCCAAGGCAAACCAGATCTTCGACTACCTCTTGAAGGATAAACAAATCAAACTCTTCAACAGTCATAAGATACCTCTGCCCGAAGAAATAAAAGGAAAGAAGTATTGCAAGTGGCACAATTCATTCAATCATGCCACCGCTAACGGCATTATCTTTCGCCGAGCCATTCAAGAAGCTATCAGGAATGGGAGGTTTAAGATGACCGATAAAGGAGTATCAAAAATGACCGTGGTCACGGACCCCTTCCCCAACATGAACATCAACATGGTCTCCTTCTCAGGGAGTGATCGGGGAAAGGGAAAGAAGTATGTGTGGGTCCCCAAACAAGAAGTTCCTCCAGAAAGAAGGTCTCAGCATTCGACCGACTGGGACCTCCCGGCGAGGGACCCACAGTGACCGAGCGCGTAGCTCTCTTCCAAGATAGGTCGCAGGTAGGGGAGTCGAGCCAACGTAAAGGACCCCAGAAGGGACTTCCCAAGCCAAGAAGGTTGGTCCACGATCTCAGGGAACTACATTTGTCCAAACTCAATCCTGAGAGGCAAGCGCCTCGACCCAAAGATCTGAGACCCCAACACCCCCCGCTTGGGGGGCACGGTCGGCCAGCGGAGGAGTCCATCAAGTAGACCGCTGTGCCAAGTCCAGAAGAGATCCCCCACTCAAAAGGAGAAAGGAGGGTTGCACAAGTCACTGCGGTGCAAGACTCGATGTCAGTAGACATCACAGTATTAAACGATCGAGAGTTGAGAGCTACTAAAACTGTAAAACCTCCCTCGGGGTACCCCAGGACCAGTGGATGATAAAAGCAGCATCAGCAGTATCACCCCCCCCCCCCCCAAGGTGGCCTCCAAATCTCGCTCGTAGAAGAGGAAAATGTTTAATACTGTGATGTCTACTGACAGGGAAAGGGCCTTCCACAGAATGAGGAAAACGTTGAAGATGCTCACCTCAGCCAGGGAGGGAAATACGCAGGCTATTCCTGTTGCCTCAGTAGCCACGGCGCTAGAACATGCTTTCCCAAAACTTGTCGAGGATAGAACTTTGGGGTAGCAAGACACTAAGGTAGTTGATCCTGCTACGTCTAGGGAAGAACAGTCTAATGCCATAATAGGGGTCGTGGGTGCAATTGGCAGCCCCCTTACTGAAGCAGTAAGGGAATGTCTGTATGGCCCTCACAGCCCAGGACGACCTCAGTCAATCAACACCCTACCCGGTGAGGGAGTAATCACTAAGGAAGAAATTACAGAAGATGATCTCTTGGGCGAGGAAGAAGAGAACCCCTTCGGTCCACTCAACTTTAATGGTAATTCCATAACCGAATCAATCCTAGATGACATCATGGACGGAGACGATGGAGATTTCTTTGCTGGCATAGAGATGGTGGGACTCCTACCACCTGAATTTTGGGGAAATAATGACCAACCAAAGACCCTTGAGGGGGATGTTTTTGCCGAGGAGGTCGAATGGACTGCCTTGACGGAACCTGGGGGACCAGTTATAGAAGGAATGTTGTTTGAAACACCCACGACAGACATGACCAGACATTTGAAGCTCCTTTATATTAAAGCCCACATGAATGGGAAACTATTTAACCGGGTCTTCGTGGATGGCGGAGCTGTTTTGAACATCATGTCATTAACAACAATGAAGAAGCTAGGAAAGAATGTTGAAGATTTCATCCCCACGACCATGACCATGACCAGTTTCATGGGTCATCCATCCCATGCTTTGGGGGTGCTGGTAGCCGATGTAACGGTTGGGTCGAAGGTGACTCACTCAGCTTTCTTTGTCATCGAGGGAAAACCCTCCTATGTAGTAATTCTGGGCAGAGACTGGATCCACACCAGTGAATGCGTCCCCTCCACCCTACATCAGAAATTGATGATAATAGGGGATAAAGTGGAGATAGACGAGGCCGACCCCAATCCATTCCCTGCTGAGGTAAAGATGTTCGAAGTTGAGTTCTATTCCCCTTACTTGCGCCCTATATCTATTCCAGGAAACTACAAGGAAAGGGGTATAGAGTCATGTGATTGGACAAAAAGGGCTTTGAACTCAAATTGTTGGCTGACCCACGGCCTAACACCGAGAGTAATGATTAGTCTCCCACCAGAGGTGCAGAGCCTGTTGGATCGGTTGCACCTGTTTCAGGTTGAATCCATCATTGAGGAGGCTATGTTTGGTGCAATACATGAAGAGGATAGGTTCCCAGAACGCCAATATCAGGGGACTTCGGATAGCCCTGAGGATGAGATGTGAACCGAACCTCCTCACATAGAGCCCATCTAGAGAAGAGTACCCACGTTCCAAGCTCAAGACCCTCTAGTGGAAGTAAACCTGGGGAGCGAAGATGAACCAAGAATGACTAAGGTTAGTGGCAAGTTGCAACTTCAGCAATGAGGCCAGGTGGTGGCTTTGATCAAGGAGTATCGCCACTACTTTGCATGGGATTACCATGAGATGTCGAGTCTTGACATGACGCTAGTAGAACATAGGCTACCCATCAAGGACGGTTGCAAGCCCCATAAACAACCACCGGGGAGATTCAACCCCCAGATGATGCCCCAGATCAAAGTTGAGGTGGAGAGATTGCTAAAAACAGGGTTCATATGAACCGCGGGTAAGTAGAGTGGTTGTCTAATATAGTCTCTGTGATCAAGAAGAATGGCCAAGTGAGGGTATGTATCGATTACAGAAACCTGAACTTGGCCACTCCGAAGGATGAGTATGGTATGCTTGTGGCCGACATGTTGGTCGACGCCGCGGCTAACAATGCCATCTTAACATTCATGGACGGTTACTCTGGCTATAACCAGATATATGTGGCCGAGGCTGACACCCATAAAACTACCTGCAGGTGCCCTAGTGTCTTAGGCATCTATGAGTGGTTGGTAATGCCTTTGGGCCTCAAAAATGCAGAAGCCACATATCAAAGGGCAATGAACGCCATTTTCCATGACTTGATTGGTGGTCAAATCCAAGAGCTTTGAGGCCCATCTCGTGGAGCTTGAACATGCTCTCAAACGGATGAGACTCCACAATCTAAAAATGAACCCCGCTAAGTGTACTTTTGGCGTGTCTGCAGGAAATTTTCTGGGTTGCCTAGTGCACAATCAAGGCATTGAAGTAGACAAAAAGAAGACTCGAGCCATCTTAGAGGCCAGACCTCCTAGAATAAAGAGGGAGCTACAGGGTTTGCTCGGTAAAATCAACTTCCTAGGAGGTTTATCGCCAACTCAGCTGGGAAGATGAAGGCTTTCTCACCCCTGTTGAGGATAAAGAGAACGGAAGAGATGGTCTGGGGAACCAAACAACAGGAGGCCTTCAATCAAATCAAAGCTTCCTTGACTAAACCCTCTGTCTTGGTACCTCAGCAGCCAGGCAAGCCCCTTAAGATGTACATTGCAGTCGAGGAACAAGCTATCGGCAGTTTGTTGGCTCAGCACGACAATAACGGAGTGGAGCGAGCTATATACTATCTCAGGAGGATCCTCAATGATGTCGAAACCAGATATTCTCCTAATGAGAAACTTTGTTTATCGTTGTTCAATGCTTGTACTAAACTTGAATATTACCTATTACCTAAGGAAGTTTTAGTTGTGTGCAAATTAGACATCATTCGATACCTTCTTAATAGGTCTGCCTTGCAGGGAAGACTTGTAAAGTGAGTCATTAAGTTGAACACACTCGCTTTAACTTACGTACCTCTTAGAGCCATCAAGGGTCAAGCCTTGGTTGACTTTCTAGCCCAACATCCATGCGTAGAGGTATGTGAATTACCGGCCGAGCCTGCCAACTTCTTGGGGTTAAAACCTTGGATCCTCATGTTCGATGGATCAAGCACCCAAACGGGGGAAGGCGTCGATGTGGTAATCACTAGCCCCAACAGCAGGACATGGAGGTTCATGTGCAGGATATGAGACCAAGCTTCTAATAATCATGTCGAATATGAAGCATTGATTATGGGACTTGATATCTTGGCTTCCATGAAGACCCAGTACGTGGAAATAAAAGGAGATTCCCAACTGATAATCAAACAAATCACTAGAGAATACAAGTGTTACAATGCAAAGCTTAGACAGCTACGGTCCTCGGCTCATAACTTGTTAAAGTTGTTTGCCGATGTCGTGAACATGTACATCCCTAGAAACAAAAATCAGGAGGCGAATGACTTGGCCCAACATGCCTCAGGGTATAAGGAATTAGTGACTGAGGTGCTGCAGTAGGACGTCGTGATACCAGCCGAGGCCGACCCCATTGATTCTTGGATCGAATTGTTATCAGAATACCTCCGAAATCCAACGGCCAATGCTGCCTTCAAGGTCAAGCAAAGAGCCCTTAAGTACATCATGATAGGGAACAAGCTATACAAGAGAAGCGCCAATGGGGTATTGTTGCGATGCCTCAAGAGGACGGATGCTTATATGGTGATGGCTCAAGTGCACGGGGGGATATGTGGCTCCCACAGGTCTGGTCCCATCATGAAATGGCTCATCTATAAGCACGAATACTATTGGCCGACGATCACGGCTGATTGTTTCCAGTTTGCGAAAGGCTGTGAAGCCTGTCACCTACATGGGCCGATCCAAAGAGTATCTGCAGATGAGCTCCATCCCATTGTCAAACCCTGACCGTTCAGAGGATGGGCCATGTACTTTATTGGTAAGATATACCCTCCGAGTTCGAAGGGCCATAACTTCATTATTGTGGCTACCGATTACTTCACGAAATGGGTGGAAGTCGTGCCCCTGGGGAGTGTTAACCAGGTCGCGGTGATCAAATTGATAGATAACCAAATCATATATAGGTTCGGAATCCCTAAAACCATCACGACCGATCAGGGCACAATGTTCACAGGGGAACAAGTGGTAGCCTTTTCCCAAGAGTATGGCATCAAGATGAGGCTAATGGACAAGCCGGGGCTACCAATAAAATCATCATCGAACTCATCAAGAAAAACATAGAGGATAAGCATCGACTGTGGCATGAAACCCTCCGCAGGATAGAGATAAATAAAGCCAACAAGCCATGCTAAGCATGGATGAGTACCAACAAGACATGCTGATGGAGTTGGACTCGGTCGATGACGATTGATTGGCTGACCTCAGTAGGATAGAGATACATAAAGCCAAAACGGCCTGTGCCTACAACAAACATGTCAAACCAAAAAAGTTTGTTGAAGGCGACCTTGTTTGGAAAACTATTCTGCCACTTGGAAGAAAGGATCCCAAGTTTGGCAAGTGGTCTCCGAATTGGGATGGGCCCTATATCATTAGTGAAGTATTCAATGGAGGAGCGTACCATTTTATCACGTTAGACGGAGAAGAGTTCGAAACAAATATCAACGACAAATATCTTAAAGCATATTATCCTACTCTATGGGAAAGTATGCAAGGAAAGGAGAATTGGTAGATAGTAACGAGGATTGTCAGAGTGGCACACCACATACCGGCGGCCTAGTAATAAAAAGGTCAAGTTGTCTGGATGACACGCCACACACCGACGGCCTAGTGAAACAAAAAAACCTTTCAATTGTCATCTGATAAACCTTATCTGCCACAACCCCCGCAACAACCTCCGCAATAACCTCATTTGCTACAGCTTCCGCAACGACAGCATCTGATACAGCCTCATCTGCCTCTGCAGCTGCAGCCTCGCCTAGCACTTCCAGGCTCCCAGAGGGGAGACCCGTCGGCGGACATGTCTCTGATACTTCCGCCCTAACCTCGCAGTCAGTGTCAATCCCCTGGCCTACGACTGCCTCGATTGTAGGGGCGCTGCCAGAAGGTAAATGTCCTAAAGACAGGGAGTTGCTTAGCTGCCTCTGCCTCGTCATCTGTGTGAGCTAAAGGTAACTCCTCGATTACTAGAACTGGTGGGGCGAGGGCTTGGTCAAAGAATGTCTGCAGCGCACCCCATCCATCGACTGCTTGCATAATAGCCTCACTGCTCTTGTCTAGATCGGCTTCCAAGTCA
Organism: Astragalus membranaceus; assembly: GCA_039519185.1. Lineage (NCBI taxonomy): Eukaryota > Viridiplantae > Streptophyta > Magnoliopsida > Fabales > Fabaceae > Astragalus > Astragalus membranaceus. The sequence continues at coordinate 63,407,121 of CM076846.1, read as the reverse complement.
GATCGTTGTGGGAGTAGAAGTGCGAGGTGTGGATCTAACGCAGAGCTGCGACGGAAAAGCCGGACAATATCAGAAGTAATGTTCGAAATCCTATTTGTGGTTGCAGAATGCTGAGGAGTAAGTGAGGCCAACTCAAGCTGAAGGGGGGCTATCTGTTCTTTAATAGCTTGCACCTTGCAGGCAATCTTCTCCTTCTCGGCCAATGTGGTACGTTTGCTCTGGTCCAGGGAAACAAAGGTGGCCCGATATCCAGCTTTTTCAGCCTGAAGAGACTCCAATTGTTGCAAAGAAGATTGGGCTCGATCCTGGGTAGTCTTGGCTCGGCCATATAAGCTTGAGATGTCCCCGAGCTACAATGTTATCTCCCTTAACACCTCTTTCTTAGTAGAAGGAACGTCGGAGGAACTGGAAAACCGGAACAGTAAGGCTCTAAGGTCAGCTACCTGGTTAGGGTCAGATGGAATTTCTCCAGCCAAGGCAGCTTCCACTCGACTGAGATCCGCATCTGTGGGGGAGGCGGCCACCATTGGAACATCTAGGCTAAGAAAGTAGCGTTCCAACTCTTCCTCAGTAACATCCGGGGTGGCAAGAGCCTCGGGTTGGCGAGAGGTGGTGGGATTGGCCTCCTCAAGAGAAGGGGGATCAGCCATAGTAGCGTCATGGGGAAATCCCTGCAAAAGAAACTATAAGAAAGGGCAACGGTAGCCATAAATAAGGTACAGGGGTTAAAAGGGGGAAACTTACCGAGCCTAAGCTGGGGTTATTACGGTTTTCAGCCTGAGAGAATGGAGGTGATTTTACTGAAGAACGGAATCTCTGTGAGAATGCCCAAGAGTTAAAAAAGGCAGGTAAATGACAAAACTCGCAAGGCATTAAGAGAAAGAACCTACCTGGAGCCGCTTGAAAGGAGGGGAATGTTCCCCAGTGGTGTGAGTGGCAGGAGGGGGTGAAGCTGGATTGAGCAGGTCTCGAGTTCTTTTACATTGGAGGAGCGGAACATCGTCATCATCATCTAAGGTAACTACCTCAGGCCTTTGGGCTACACAAGGATGGTGTTGTGTCAAGTTGTACTAATAGAATGAAGAAAATGACGAAACAAAAGCCAAAATACTCACTGGTGGTAGAAGAGGGTTGCCCAATGGACCTCAGGCGAGGTGAAGAGCGGTGAGGGGAAGGACTGGGAAACACTAGTCTTTTCTTCTACCCTGTCTCCGTTGGCTTAGCCACCGAATGGATAGCCGTGGGAGGTGGTGGACTCAAATGGGCAGCCATCGAAGTGGGCTGAGCAAAGAGGCCCTCAGTCGGTTCCATGAATCGCTGAAGATATATGGTGGTAGGGAGAGGGAAGATAGATTCACGTACAAGCAACCACCAGGAGGAATAGCTGCTAGTCTGACCCACACGGCGGTGATAGGAACCCCAAGAGAAAGAGAGGAACCTCACTTCCTGGTCTGCCAGAAGTATGGTAAGATCGGAGAGGAGAATTTTTCCTCGGCGGCATTGCACAACCATGGAATCATGAGGAACCGGAACATGTTGGCCGACGCCAAATTGCCTGGCGACGAAATTGGGGTGGTAAGGCTCCAAAGTAAGGGGGTTGGTATTAGAGGAGAGCTTGGCACCAGCAATCAAATCTCGAGCCATAAGAACACGGCTCCAATGGATAACCATATCATAATGGTCGCCGGAAGAGGGGTCCAAATCCTGGGGGTGAAGATCCATTGGGGGACGAGACCCTTCTCCACGGACGGACACCAGCAAAAACCATTGGGGTCTATGTCCAGCAGAACTCAAAGCGCTTCCACACGTTCCACAGGAAAATTGGGGGTAGTAGCAAGAGCACACCCCAGGACCTCCGAGCAATTCATAGACATGTCAGGAGCGAAATTGGGAAAGTAGAGTTGCGCCCAAAGTTGCAAAAACCAGAAGGGACCTTCAGCCTTGGAATAGGAGCCCTTGTCCTCGACTTGCCTCAGAAAGATATCCATGCTCTTTTGAAGGAGAGCGAGGAAGAAGGGACCCCAGGCATACTTTTGCCCTCTCTGCAGCAGTTGAAAAAAAATATAAAGTTCATTGACGACACCAAATGACTTGGTGCTGTAAAAAAACTTGTTAAAAAAATACATAAGGAAAGCATGATGCTCCCCATCGGTAACCGGGCCGGAAGATTTGGCGTTCTTAGCCAAGATGTTGGAGAAGGCGGACGCGTAGGTATACCGAGGATCAACGCCCAGGAAATCAGGGTCGGCGTGGACTTCAATGCCGTCGCCGGGGAGCCCCAGGATGGCGGCCACATCTAGTAGAGTGGGGGTCAGGATACCCCATGGGAATACAAAAGCGTTCAGGTTGTTCGACCAGAAAGACTTCAGAGGGAATAGGAGATTTGCATTGTGGGAAACCTCTTGGGTCGACACCATGATCATGTCGTAAATGCCCCACTCCTTCCAGTTTTTCCCTTTTTGCTTGGCCAAGCGGGTCACCCAGTCATTGTAATCGGGGTTGCTCTTTGGCCATCCCCGGAGATCATGAAACTTGGCCTCGACGTTGAACCAGGAGGTCTCTAGAGGGAGATTACAGGAGCCGAAACGTTGTTTAAAGACCTCGAAATTGTGGTCGGCTTTGGTAGCAATGGGGCGAAGAACAGATAACGGGCCGATGGTGGTGAAAATAGACGAAGAAGCACCCTGAGGAGAAGGGGTGACAGAGGAAGAAGCAAATTGTTTGGCTGCCATGGCTGACGAAATGCGGCTTGGGAAGAAAAGGTACGGTAAAGGTTTCTCTCAGAGTGTAGGGGAGAGTAAGTATGCAAGGAACCGTGTGCAACAGGCATGAAGGCCATTTATAGTCTTGGGGAGGTAACCGGCGCGACCTAGGGAACCGCAGTGCTGCCTTTTATTATTGACGCGAAGCGAAACGCCAAATGTAACATAGGGATAGGAAGCTACTACAATTGTCACATCAGGTCATATCAAATTTTTTTATCCCATCAGTCACATCCCCACGGTCGTTCGATAGCACAAAAAAGGGGGCAATTGTTAACACCCAAAAATAAATTAAGTCGTAGGCCGAGGGTTGAAAGATAGAATCAAGGGGAGACCAGGACACCAAGGCAATTCACCTGACAATTTATAGAAGATATTTACCGAAGGAGAAATCTCAAAGGAGGGGCTCAAGGCAAAAGATAATATAGACACCCTGAGGGGTGACGGAGCCCGAGGGATGATGGACAAGGCCGAGGCAAGGTAAGTCTTAACTTATAGAGTACCTCGGCCCCAAAGGTTTCGATAAGCCTAAGTTTGATGGCTGCAGGTCGAGGACAAGGATCAGTCGAAGGGGAAATGGCCGAGGTAAAGAAGACTTGCTTGCAAGGCAAGGAAGGGCACATGGATAAAACGTGGGAGCAGTTGAAGGTTAAACAAAGAGGAGAAGCCTTGAGGAGTGGAGAAAAGAGGTTTTAACACCCCTAGTGGGATGGTGGGTAATGGCTCCGATTTCTTAGGGCTAGGAGCGAGGTTAGGCGTTGATCTTCAATTGATCCAACGGTAGGCAAATGTTGGCTCGCGTAGTGGCCGACAAAGGTCTATGTGTGTGTATATATATATATATATATATATATATATATATATATAGAGAGAGAGAGAGAGAGAGAGAGAGAGAGAGAGAGAGAGAGAGAGAGAGAGAGAGAGAGAGAGAGAGAGAGAGAATAACTTGTACAAACACACAATCAATCAATACAAAACTTATCTTTTTCTCGCAATTTATTTTCTTCATATTTTTATGTTATTTTACTCTTATGCATTAGCTAATAGATAATCCAATCCTCGTGTCCCCTCTACCCAACCTGACACTCTTTGGAGGAGTTAGGAAACCCACAGTTGGGGAGCAGGGTTCCGTCCTCAACGCAATCGCTCGAAGAACAGAGGAATCAAAGACTGTCCAAACCCCTGGCCGAATCCACGACTAGGATCTAAGAGTTTGACACAACAAGAGCAGAATCACATTCAATCCAAAGCTTGTACCGGTCTCTCTCAAAAGCAACTTCAATCGACTTCATAACGGCCAAGATTTCCGCTTCAAAAGCGGTAGCAATACCTACATAATCAGAAAAGCATCCCATAATTGCCCCACTTGAGTCATGGAACAAGCCACCATAAGCTGCAGGACCAGGGTTGCCACGGGAGGCCCCATCAGAGTTGCATTTAACCCAACCGCACAAAGGCTTATGCCAAATGACTTCTACAATGGACGGAGCCTTTGGAGGGTGGCCCAACACAGAGAAATGCTTAAGGAAACGAACCCCATCAGTGGAATTCGAATTCACCCTTGTAGAGATGTGACCAGATAGAGAAACTCCCTCAGAGATGAGATGAAGGCATCTTTCAAAAGGAATATAAACATTGTTGAAGCGAACCTGATTCCTGCCATACCAAATGACCCTAAATAATGTGAGCAATGGTAGAGAGAAACATGTCTAAGATCTGGGAACTCCAAGAGTTGTTGCATATATTAAGCACGCGTGCTACTAATATCTATGGGTAGACGAAGAAGATCCCCTAACCATCGCCAAAATTTAGAAGCAAACTCGCAATGCAAAAAAAGGTGATCAGTAGTCTTTCTAGTTTTTCCACACATGCTACACACCGAGACAACCGTGCAACCTCTGGATCTTAGATTTTCGTCAGTAGGTATTTTGTTATAAATGAGTCTCCAAAGAAGAACGGACTTGGAGGGGGGAATGTCCTGACTCCAAATTAAGTTTCCCCAGCTAACCGTGGAGCCAGGAGGGTTGAGGTAGAGGAAAGCATCTTTAAGACTCAGGGAACCATCAGTAGAATGCTTCCAGACAAGAGCATCGTCCCCAGGATCAAAAGGGATGGTGATATATTGAATATCAGTCAAGATAGAGGGACAAGCTGTGATCAACCTTGGAGGAATGTTCCAAGCATGGTCAACAATAAAGTCCTTAACTGAGGCTTTCAGAAGAGTAGGCGTACTATCAGGGAGGTGCAATAGCTCGGCTAAAGGACGAGAAAACCAACAATCCGTCCAAAAATTTATTTTACTACCGTCTCCAAGGTTCCAACAACTACCATCAATAGCAGTATTAATAAATTGTCTAATACCTGGCCAGATAGAAGATTTTGCATAGTGCCCAGTAGGTTTGTTGTGCCTGAGAAATCTAGTTCTTAATAGCTTGGCCCAGTGAGAGGGAGAAGACAGCATATCAAAGCTAAGTTTCAACATGGAGGCCTCATTTAAAGACATCAGGGATCGAATGTCAAGACCACCAACTGATAGCGGAGAGCAGACTTTGCCCCAAGCAACAGTTACCACCTTTCGCCGATCAATTCGACCAGACCAGATAAAATTTTTAATACAGCGATCCAAAGACTTTAGGAGAGCAATAGGCGACATATAGACATGAAAGCTGTAGATTAACACACCATGGATGACAGACTTCACTAACTGGACTCTTCCCATGATATAAAGTAAAGATCCCTTCAAAGCAGATAACTTACTTGTGATTCTATCAACTAAGGGTTGTAAGTAAGCAGTTTTGGGTTTACCTTGGAAAATGGGAACACCAAGATAATTAAAAGGTAGTGTGCCATAAGAGAAACCCAGAAACCGTCTGAGGCGAAGCTTTCTAGCAGGCGACATATTCCCAGTAAAAAACTTACATTTACTCAAACTAAGATGTTGACCAGAAGCACTGCCATACTCACGAAATAGAGAAAGCAAGGAGGATAGGTTGCGTCTAGTACCTCAGCAAAATATCATGATGCCATCTGCATACAACACATGAGACGGAGTTGCGCAAGCACGAGGACCAGACATTAGCTGCAGCCTTCCCGAAATGGAACAATCATGAGTTAATGCAAAAGTACATACATACATACATACATACATACATATTTAACTATGAGACGGAGTTGCATATTCATATTCAACACCAATAAGAAAAGCATACCCCTCTCTTTCTACTAACAGTTGATCATGAAGAGGCACATTTAAATCAATATCTATCAAAATTTTGCATTTTGACTGAAGAAATATATTTAATTAATAATATATATATATATATATATATATATATGTATTTTTGCATTAACTCGTAATTTAATATATATATATATATATATATATATATATATATATATATTAGTAGTTGATCCACATTTCTAATATAATCAAATTAGGAATAAAATTGAAGTTAAATGATTACATTATAAAGAAAAAAGAGGGCGCTAATATCGGATGTCAATGCAAAATGCAAATTGAAATTAGTTGGTTTTTATTAATTAATAATTAATAATAATATCTATCAAAATGCAAAAAATATAGTTGGTGTTTATTAATTGATAATTAATAATTAATATAATATATATATATATATATATATATATATATTTGCATTAACTCGTGATTGTTCCATTTCTTTCTCTACTATGCTCCATACCATGATATCATCTGCATACAACACATGAGACGGAGTTGCGCAAGCACGAGGTACATATTTAAATATTTAACTGTATTTCAAGTTTAATTTTGTAATTTTTGAAATTGGCCATTGTGGAAGGGAGCATCAAATGCTGATTTTTGAAGAGGTAAACAGGTTAAATAAAAATGAAAAATGATTGAATGAGAATCAAGCTCTCAAGAATATTGAGATGTGGTTATAAATCAATTAATTATTTCCTTTATAACATAACTAGTATGGAACCTGTGAGATGCACGGGGTAGTATAATCTGTTTTTTATTAATATAAGTGATATAATAATATAAATGGATGTAGATGTTTTACACATTTTGTATAAACTTTCACCTATCACATAAGTTATTGTTATGTTATTATTTGGAGAAATTTTGCTAAAAAGAAATTTATTATCTATAGTCGTTTGAAAATGCAATGTCCGAAGGTGAAATAATGAATAAATAAAGTTGTTTTAGTTTGGTCAAAATAAAAGTTGTTTTGGTATTATGGTTTCGAATTTTGTAGTGACATATGGGTGTTTTAATCATTATGTATATGTTTTAAACTATAACATAAGTAAATGTTAGGTTTTTAGCTGTAACTTTTTCCAATTTTTTATTGTATGTAGTAGTTTGAAAATATAAAATCCGATGGTAAAATGATAAATACTTTTATATATATATATATATATATATATATATATATATATATATATATATATATATATATTGGGTGTATTCAACCATAATTATATATTCAACCATAATTACTATCAATGAATATTTTTGTTATATTTTTTTAAAGGCATAATTATATAAATAGCAGAGCATAAGGGGTACTCAATCCATATACTCAATCCACATAGATTGGGAGTTCAACATAACTTAGATTATGAGGAGTGGAATAACAATCCTCATCATTGTATCAACCGGTTACAGTAATTGTAATTGGGATGTGGCACCCCTAGTGCCCTATTATCATTAAACTTTGACTTATAAAAAAAAATATACAACCGAAAAACCACCTCCACAAGGGGGGCAAAACACCAAAAAAACCAACTATACCCCCTAGCAATACAATCTATAGAATCAATAAACCACTCATAAAATAAACAAGAAGGAGAATTACTTTTATCCTGAAACCAACACCAAGATAGAGATAATATCCTATCAAAACAGCTCCCAAAATCAGGGTTCGCTCCAGAGAACTTACAACGGTTCCTCAAATCCCAGATAGCTCAACGAACTGCGTGCCAGATAAGCATCAAACCACACTGACATCTAGCTGGACCACACACGTGAGGTGAGTCAACTGGAGAAATAGAGACGGGATATCCTGCTGCATCACAAAATCAAAACCCTGCCAACTAACAATGGCATACCAGATCGCAGAACTAAATCTGTAGGAACAGAAGAGATTAAAGAAAGATTCATGGGCACTCGGACACAGAAGAAGGATATGATTATATAATCAATATACAATATATTGGCAAAACCCACAATATAAGAAAAGCACACTTGTACATTATTTACCATGATTTTGCAGGCTCATTAGATTCTTCTGAGGCCATATGTTCTACCGATATCACTTTGATAGAAACAATTTTAATTCAATCTCATCCCTCAAATTAAATGGCCAGGTGATTGAGTATAATTGTTTTACTACAAATGCACATAGAGGTGTAGTTTTAGTTCTAAAACAATCATGGATAATAAATGAGTGCACACAGTGGCGGACCCAGGACCTCGGGGTCAGGGGTGTCAAATTTTTTAATGCCAGTGTCAAATGGTTGCAAAACTTGGTCTACTAGTGCAATTTAAAATTTTCAAGGGGTTTAAAATTAAAATTTCAGGGGATTTAACCTATTTATACTAGGCAGGTCCGCGACCGATGAAAAAAGTCAAGTTAATTAGAAAACATAATAATCAGCAAGGTTTTATAAAAGCCTGCCAAGATTGAGGAGTTAAGTAATCATGTGTTACCCACGTAACTTCATACTTTCCTTTAGATGGTATATATATATTTTTTTTGAGATTAAAAATAAATAAAGAGGTGCAACACGAGGACTTCCTAGGAGGTCACCCATCCCAGTATTACTCTCGCTCAAGCACACTTAACTGCGGAGTTCTGATGGGATCCGGTGCATTAGATGCTATATATACCAAAGATAAATTACTCTATTGTTCAACCGGTTACCACACTGCTTATCGAAGAAAAAAAAACTAGTTACCACACTGCACACGTGATATGATCAATGCACTTCAAATTTAAGCATACAAGTAAAATCCAGAAAATATTTATTATATTAATATCTAAAAAAACATGATTCTAAGCTAAAAACAACAATTTCCTGATAAATTAACAACTTAAAAATATAGAAAATTAATCATTGTGTTTATTTGCAGATAGAAAAATCGACATATTTAGTATACCTATCTTCCTTTTCTTCAACTTATTATAATTAAAAGGGTAATTAAAAATTTATTTAATTTTTGATTAAATTAGTCCATGATTTATTGATTCAAGGATTAGCCACTATAGACTTGTTTAAAAATACATGGAGCTTTTGTCAAAAAAAAATAATACATGGAGCTAAAGAAACTTGTAGAAAATATTGGCATTAAATATTTTTCTTTCAATCCAATTCTCTTGAGGAATTATTAGAGCAACTTTCTTTGGCATTAACAAAGATTGAGCAAGAGACATCTATGCATTTGCCTGACAACCGTGACGAAAATGCCAATCTAAAATGATGTCACAAAAGGTGTTACAAATTCAATAGGCAGTAGAATAGTTTGAAAATTTATGATGAAAACACATACTTCATTGTGTGTGTAAGCTCTCATGAGATCTTGATAGGCTTTCAAGAAATGTCAAGAAACATTATTACTAAAGTTGTTCAAATTCAACTTCCAAAATCTTTTTATCTGATGTGGGACTAATTATTTAAAATTAGTTGGAGAGATAGTGATATAGTGCAATGGATAAAAAACTTCATCTGTTTTTCATCTTACACATTCTATCAAAAAGCACAGTTTTTTTTACTTCAGAAGCACACTAAAATAGAGTAGTATGAAGCATACAATTTTTATAAACGGGAAGAAATTTTAAGAATGAAACAAACCAAAATATGCATAAAAAGCATAACTTTTAATGGTCACAATATGTATACAATTCTAATACATGGTCAGACTTTTTCATTTTTAAGAAAGAAACAAACCAAATTATGCATAAGAAGCAGAACTTTAAATGGTCACAAAATAAATCTGATCCTTTTTAAAACAGAAACTGCCATGTCTGTTATTTACAAAACCTTAAAAAAAAAATTGGCCTCTGCCATGTATTTGGATTAATTGGATTATTTCAGGTTTGTGAAGCATACCCGAAATGCCATATCACTGTTTGGTGTCTCATTATTCAATAAAAAATTGAACACTCGTGAGTCGCGATAATACTTCCATCTTCGAGGTCATAAGTAATTGGATCATAAAATGTGCCCCAACACGCTGAAATTCACAACAATGATATTTGATAAATATCTTGAGTGCAACACATGAATCCATTAACCTAGAGCAACATTAAATTAACAAGCATTTCATTTGGACATTTCAACAAATACTACATGTACACCTACATTTCATTTGGACATTTCAACAAATACTACACCTACACATACTTTCAAAGAACCAATCAACAATCATCAACATTGAATCATCTAACCTAAGGTTCCAATATGCCATTAAAATAACTAGAACAACGTCCAAAAACTCCAAGATTCATGTTTTAGATGCCAAACATTCACAGATTAAAAGCAATTAAACCTGCACCAGAACTATATACGCTAAAATAAGTGGGAACAGATAAAACCAAACAAAATAGGATGATATTTTCCAAGAAGTACTTGAATATTTTTGATCATTGAACATCAAACAAATGAAATACCTAAAATTGCAAATTAAAGCACTGGACCCGTAACCAAGTTCTGTATTATCATTGCAGCGAATTGTAGGGTTGGTTTTAATGGGTATGATTTAAAATTAGGATAGCTTGGAAACAAAAGTCTAATAATGGGGCAATTACGTGCTTGTCAAAAATGGAAAGTTTCCATTTCTCCTGCTTTTGAATCCAGCTATTGAAATTGACTATAATTTGATTCAAATTTGACCGTACAGATTAGCAAATATTTAAATGGAAAATGTATATGACATGATTGTAGGCTTCATACTTGTTTGCAAATTTGAAATTTTTTGAACATTAATATTATTGTGACTGCTAAAGAATCATAACTTGCCATATATATAATATATGAATGGATTGACGAATTTACAGCACATGTTTTCCTTATGTGATCAAAATGGTATTAGATACTTTTTTTACAAATTAATGTTGTGTGCTGGCAATCAATTCAAATTTTAAAAAGAAAATACTGAAATTGATTGTAGATGACTGGATTGCCATGTAATTATATTATTGTACATGTAATTAAGCCAAATTTCCATTAATCCAATGTGGATAGCCTAATTTATCGACACATCAGAAAAATAGCATTGAACAACATTCTCACTTGTATAGATTATAGATTATAGATTATAGATTATAGATTATAGATTTTACCAAAAATGTATATTTAAGGTCAGGAAATAAAATAATTATTATTTCTAGTCATGAATATGAAACCCGTTTAAGATGATATTGAATTATTTCACTCCCAATTGAAATGAAATCAGTTTTGCGTTACCTATTGCATGCATAATATTTTTAAAGACCCTCTACTTACCTTGAACCCAACAAAAGAAAATACAATGCAATTGCAAATGCGTTGATATAAAACTCATATCTTTAGCAAACTGGATAAAAAAAATAGATAACAAAAATAGGTTCAATGTGAAAAGAAAATAAGGTCTATAAACAAACAAATTTCTTGTTGGCCACAAGTTTCCGGTTTTGCCGGCCCGTGTGGCTCTCCCCTCCCAACAGAGTTTTTGCCACACCAAAGATTCGAACCCTAAATATAGATATAGATATATAGATAATGATATTGATTTTTGGCTGTGGTATATAGATTTTTGGATTTGAAATATTTGCATTTGAAAAGATGTAATTGAGGTGTGAAATTAATGCTGCCTTGTTTGGGATTTAATGCACAATATATATTGATTTAATATTTGATGAATTTGGAATATAGGTTTTGCTTAAGTGGACAGGAATGCAAGTACACGCTGGAGGAATTTTTAATAGGTGGACCAATAGTTTTTCATGTTTTGTTTATTTTATCGATACCCTCATTCTATCTAAAAGACACCTCAAACTTTTTAGGGTAAAAATGTCATTACACTCTATTTCTTCTTTTTTGTCTCTTTATTCTTACACTCTCTTTCTTACTTTTCACTTTTCTCTTACACTCTCTTTCTTCTTACACTCTCTTTCCTCATTTTCACTTTTCTTTTACACTCTCTTTCTTCCTTTTTTTTCTTTTTACTTTACTTTTCCCATAAATAATTATTCTCTTTCTCTTATCACTTCACTTTAATTCTTTTAACTAAATTTCTACATTTATACAAACACTACTTTAATTAAAAAATTTGAAGACTACTACTATAAACTTACTATCTAAAAAACAAGAAGACTTAATGACTATTTAAATTAGTAATTAATATTTAAAATAAATATCTCTTATTGATAATCTAATATCTAACTTTTATTATATACTATAATCTACTAATCAACTAAAATAATCAATTGAAACTGCGAGATAACTGCACTGATAAATAAAAAACACGTGATAACTACAGTGATATATAAAAAAACACGGGATTAATATTTACCATTGATATTTATAATTTTTTTGACAATTTATAATTAATATTTACCATTGATAATTATAATTTTGGAAAACTACTATAAAACTACTATTAAAAAAACACGTGATAACTGCAATAATCTACTATAATCTACTAATCAACTCAAATAATCTAATATAAAAATACGGCATAACTGCAATAATCTACTAATCAAGTCAAATAATCAATTGAAACTATGAGATAACTTCAATGATATATAAAAACACACAGGATAACTACACAAATATATAAAAAGACAAATGATTAATATTTTTCATTGATAATTGAATTTTTGGAAGACTACTATAAACCTACTATCTAAAAAACAATAATATTTAATGACTATTTAAACTATTGATTAATATTTAAAATAAATATTTCTTATTGATAATCTACTATCTCTCTTTTACTATTTACTATAATCTATTAATCAACTAAAATAATTAATTGAAATTACAAGATAACTGCACTGATATATAAAAAAACACGAGATTAATATTTGTCATTGATAATTAAATTTTTTGAAACCTACTACTACAAACCTACTATCTAAAAAATAAGCAGGCTTAATGACTATTTAAATTACTAATTAATATTTAAAACAATTATTTCTTATTGATAATCTACTATCTAACAAATTTACTATCTACTATAATCTACTATCAACTAAAATAATCAATTAAAACTACCAGATAACTGCACGGATATATAAAAAACACAGGGATAACTGCAGTGATATATAAAAAAACACGGGATTAATATTTGCAATTTATAATTATAGTTTTTGAAAACTACTATCTAAAAAAACAAAAAGGCTTAATGACTATTTAAACTGATTAATATTTAAAACACACGCGACAAATATTTGTCACTAATACCTAAAAAGGACAAATTATTGTTACTGATATATAAAAAAAACACGGGATAAATATTTGTTATTGATAATCTACTATCTATCTTTTACTATCTACAATAATCTACTAATCAACTCAAATAATCAATTGAAACTATTAGATAACTGCACTGATATATAAAAAAACATGGGATAACAACACTGATATATAAAAAAACACTGCACTGATATATAAAAACACACGGGATAAATGCACATTTTGTTTTTAAATGATACTTTTACATTTTTAGTTTTAATATTTATCAATTTTTTTTTATTTGAAACTCCTTTTTATCTACTTTAAATTTTTCTTTATTTTCACGGGGTAATGTTCAGACTATTTAAATACTGTCTAAATTCATTCCTAAAAAGAACACGATAGCACCTGTCCGTATGCAAGTCATCCTCTATATTTTACAATTGATTTTAGATTAATGAGATTTCAAACTAACGTTTCTATTTGAGGTAATCGTATGACGTAACGCGATCGGCCCGTGCGGATGCACGAGTATAGTACTAGTATAGAATATAGAATAGATATAGATTAGAATGCCTATCTTAGGATATATTAAGATGTGTATTCGAAAACATAGTTTGGTGGTATGACACAGTGCTATTGAGAAGCTAAAAAAATGCCTGTGTGAATATAATTGAGAAGCTAAAGAAAGTTGGTTCATTGTTGGAACTTGGTATTGTCATGAATTGAAAAAGACTCACATTTAAAAGACTAGACATTTTAAGAGTGTTTATAAGTGTTGAACTCATACATTGGATTGGGCCTCAAGGGGTACCCAATTTTATGGAAGGGCGCACACAAATAGAACACCAAGCGCGCTGGTGCCGGGCCAGGCCGAGGCCTGGGCTGAGTGGTGTATAACATTTTTTTTGAAAATAATTTTTATTTTTGTGTGCGTTTCTTACTCTTCAACGGTCATATTGACCAAGACAAAGAGATGTTACGTTTTTTGACCAAGAGTCGTTACACTTTGACCAAGTCAAAAGAGTCGTGCTCTCCAATGGTCATATTGACAAAGTCAAAAGAGCCGTTGCACATTTATTGTATATTATTACCCAACGGCTACTTGCTCCAACAAGCCTATAAATAGAGACCCCTCCCCCACTTTCCAAAGGACACCAAAACTTGAAGCATTTCCAAGTTCCTTCTCTCTTCTCTCTAAACACTTTTCTTCTTCTCTCAAAACTTAAAGCATTTCCAAGTTTATTTTCTAAAGAGTGGTTTACATAATCATATTAAGTGGTTTACATAACCATATTGAGGGTGTATTTCTAGAATGAATTTCCACTGTGCAGTGATCTTTCGTATCAGTTCTGACTGCACTGTTTTATCTTGGGGACGTCGTGGTTGATAGTATGCTTGCACAATTTTGAGCAGTGCCACGAAATATCTTAAAGAGAGCGACCTAGTCCACGATTCAACCTAGTAATTTCTTCGGTGGATTGATTTTATTAAAAAATATTTTGAAAAAAAAACAACAATTTTAAGACGTTTCAAAATTTAGCTATGACTACCGAAACGATTACTGGCTTTGGTTCTGCAGTTTCTGACTTCAACAAACTGTTTCGTTTTCAGGAATGTCAATTCAAACTTTGGTAACAAATCCAATTTTTATTTTATTTATCAAATCTGGAAATCGTTGCCATCTTGTTAAAAGCTGACATTCAAGTATTCACTGAAACAACTAAACATAAAGAAATTGATAAAATAAGTAAAGAAATGTTCCTATAGAAAGAGAATAATTTTCTCTATACTGTTTATCAATGGAAAGAGAATGATTTTCTCTAATAGAAAGAAAATTATTATCTCTATATAATTTTCCTATGGAAAGAGAATAATCATCTCTATAAGAATGAATTTTTTATAATTCATAATTTTTGAATTTGAGGTTGCATAATATTTTTTTAACACTTAAAGGTTGATGATTGTATATTACAGAATTGGTTTTTGATATCATCTTTATTAGCAATAAATTTCTTTTTACAATTTTTGGGAAGTTTTGTTTTCCTCGATATATTGCAATATGATATTGATTGCAATATAATTTTTTGGCAAACCTCTCAAAAATCAAAACCGTAATCAACTTCAAAAGAACTGCAACTAGAATGGGAACCCCTAAAATTCCCAAATCCTAAGCTTGAACTACCACCACTTAGAAATGAGGTTGCTCCTCCATTTAATTGTTTCAACTGTGGGGACCAGGTCATATGACACGCAAGTGTAGGAACAAGCCAAGTTCTGCTCCGCAGACTAACCGGACTAAAGAGCAACTTTTTGATATAATTTCTGAAATCAACATTGTTGGTGGATTTGAAGGTTGCTGGATGGTTACTGGCTTCTCTCGCCATGATCATGCTATGTTTTGAACATACACCGTTGCTAAATATAATAAAAATATGTTGAGTTTGGCGAATTTTTTTTAAGGCAGTGTTTACTATGTCTATCAGAAGTTTTGTACACTATAACTAAAAATGATATAAATTTTTTAAATAAAGAAAAGCATTTTTAAATTGAATATTGAAATGAATATTATGTCTCATTCTTTTTACACCTATAATGTTTGACTTTGTTGTATAAACAAATGCATTCTTTCCGAAGTTATTTTTAAATGACTTAGAAAAATTGCAATTTTTGTAGTCAAGCTAAAATCATCAAGACTTCGCATAATTTAGCAAGGAAATCTGAGTATTTAGATTTGATTCACTCATATTTTTTTTGACAAATTGATTCACTCATATATATATATATATATATATATATATATATATATATATATATATATATATATATATATATATATATGGGATCCATATAGAACGTTAACCAGAAATAGAAAACGATAGTTTATCACTTTTATTTACAATTGCTCTGACTACATTGTAGTATAAATTATGAAAAAATAAAAGTGAACTACTTGACAAGTTCAAAAAATTTTGTAACGAAATTGAAAATCAATTCAGTAGAAAGATTAAGAGTTTTCGTAGTGATTGAGGAACAAAGTATGATTCCCATTAATTAAATGAAATTATACATGAAACGACTGCACCATATTTTTTGAAATGAATTGTAAAGCAGAAAGAGAAATAGAACTTTCATTGAATTGGTTGTTGTTATTATGCTTAACTCCAGCGCTGCATCTCTCCTGTGAAATTTCTTTTAATTCTTTGTTTTGTCATGAATAGATTTCTGAAACTAAAGAAATAAAATTTTTCATTGTCAGATCTTGAAGAAAAGACTGTCAGAACAGGACACACGATATTGTTTACGCAGTTCGGCCAAACTTTGCCTACGTCTGCGACTACAGAGTAGCTGTAGTTCCGTTTTATTGATTGAGTCTCGATCCCTTGAGTACAAACACTAAAGCGTTTAAATAGGCTTTTCTCTGAGAAAACCTAACGGGTCTGGGCCAAATACATATAAATAAATCTACAAATCTGCTATTTACAACTTCCTTATTTCCTTATTCACATCCCCCCTCAAATTGATGCGGGTCATCAAGGAGCATCAATTTGCTGACAAGAAACTGATGGCGTGGACAAGGAACAGCTTTGGTCAAAATATCTGCAACTTGAAATTGAGTATTGATATGAGGGATGGATATAACATGATTATTATAGGCTTCACGAATAGCATGACAATCAACTTCGATATGCTTAGTACGCTCATGAAAAACCGGATTTGCAACAATCTCAATGGCACTTGCATTGTCAGCATAGAGAGATGTCGGTTCGGTTTGAGGAAATCCAAGTTCACCCAAAAGACCACGAAGCCAAAGTATTTCGGAGCATGCCGTAGACATGCACGATACTCCGATTCGGTTGATGACTTAGAGACTCTCGCTTGCTTCTTACTTTTCCATGAGATCAACGAAGAACCAAGAAACATGCACCAACCAGTGACAGAGCGGTGAGTGTCAAGACACCCAGCCCAATCAGCATCACTGTAGGCACTCAACTTAAGAGGGGTTCCACTAGGAAAGAATAAACCCCGTTGAGAGGTACCTTTCAAGTAGCGAATTATACGACGAACCGCTGCCAAGTGAAGATGACGAGGAGAATGCATGAACTGACTTACTTGCTGAACAGCAAATGAAATGTCGGGTCGTGTAATGGTCAAGTAGTTAAGACTACCCACGAGCTGTCGATACAATAAAGGATCAGTCAAAAGTTCACCCTCGTCACTGTGGTATTTGACATTAACTTCAAGAGGAGTATTCACAGAATTAGCAGATTGGAGGCCAGCCATAGCTACAAGGTCGGTGGCATAGTTATGCTGTGGAGAAATATACCCTTAGAGGTAGAATGAACCTCGAGTCCAAGAAAATAATGTAAAAGACCAAGGTCTTTCATTTGAAATGAGGCTTGAAGCTTTTGTTTAACTTCCTGTATGGACGCTGCATCTGAACCAGTAATGATCATATCATCAACATAAAGAAGGAGCAGAACAATGCCCGTAGATGTGCGGTGAATGAACAAAGAAGAATCATACTGACTTTGAGTAAAAGAGAACTCAAGTAGAGTGGAACAGAATTTCACATACCAAGCTCTAGGCGCCTGTTTCAAACCATATAGAAAGCGTTTGAGCTTGCACACCCCCTTAGATGAAGAGAATAGGCCCTGAGGGGGAGTCATATAAATATCTTCAAACAGGTCGCCATGAAGAAATGCATTCTTCACATCCATTTGGTGGAGAGACCACCCATGAGAAGCAGCTATAGAGAGCACCATTCTAACAGTAGTCATCATAATCAATACCATATTCCTGCTTGTTGCGTAAAGCAACCAATCGAGCCTTGTACCGATTGAGAGATCCATCAGAATTAAATTTCATAGAATAAACCCATTTACCGCCTATGGGTTTGATACCAGGAGGGCAAGGAACAATATCCCAAGTGAAATTGTCCTGAAGGGCCTGAAGTTCCTCATTCAAGGAATTTACCCAGGAGACATCTTTAACAGCCTACGAATAACAAGTAGTAATAGATGTGCCAGATAGAGAAGCAGTAAGTGAGGAACCAAACCTGTTTGGGGAATATCTATCAGGTGCTCGAGACGTTCTACTAGAACGCTGTGGTGCAGGCGGTACAGGATCAGGATCAGGTGGCGGATCAGCGTCGGAAGGGGAAATGGGAACGAGTCTTGGTTGGAATTGGGGAAGTATAGAAATTTCATTCAATCCAGGAGAAGAGCAAGGAAACATAAACTGATTATCAAAAAATGTCACATTCCTAGAAATGCGAAAACGATGGTTAGAGACATCATAACACACAAAACCCTTATGAGACTGACTATACCCTATAAATGCACATTGGACAGATTGTGCTCCAAGCTTATGTCTTTCACTGGATGGGAGATGAACAAAACATACACACCCAAAAGTATGTAAACTACTATAATCAGGCAGAGTTTTAAAAAGGCGAAAGTAAGAAGAATCAAACCCGATCACCGTGGAAGGAATACGGTTGATCAAAAAGACAGCTGTGGAAAGAGCCTCCACCCAAAATTTGGATGGAACAGAGGCATGGAGAAGTAAGGTACGCGTCACATCCAACAAGTGACGATTCTTACGTTCTGCAACACCATTTTGCTGAGGGGTATTGGGACAAGATCGTTGAGACAGTATACCTTTTTGCTGTAAGAACTCTTGAAACTCATGAGACATATACTCACCACCAGAATCAGACCAAAGAATTCTAATACTGGTTTGAAATTGATTTTCAACATACATCAGAAATTTCTTAAACATAGAAAACACTTCAGATTTAGATTTAAGAAAATAAATCCAAGTAAAACGGCTATAATCATAGATAAAGGTGACAAAATATTTATAGTGAGCATGAGAAGCGACGGGAGAGATTCCCCAAACATCACTATGAATCAACTCAAAACAAGTAGAAGCACGATGAGTACCAGGCGGAAAAGGAAGTGTTTTACTTTTAGCTAATTTGCAAACAGAACATGAAATAGAGGTACTAGAATCCACCAGTTTAGTACCTAACAAGCCAGTCTTAAATAAGTGAGACAAAACAACAAAGTTTGGATGGCCCAATTTCCTATGCCAATCCTCACATGCACTCAAAGCATTATTACAAGCAAGAGATAAATGATTTGAAATAAACTGGAGTGGAAACACTCTTCCAACTTTAGGCCCCGTCGCGATCACCTTCCCCGACACCCGATCCTGCACAAGACAACCATCCGGAGTAAGATTAACATCACAACCTTCATCTACTAATTGACCAGCAGACAATAAATTTGAGGCAAGCCCAGGTGCTACCAGCACATTTCGAAAATTATAATTTATGTCACCATTAGTTATAGGAAGGGTACTGTCATTAGCAATTTGAATTTTTGATTACCAATATAAGAACGTAAATTGTGCAGGAGTTCAGAGGAACACGTCATGTGATTCGATGCACTAGAGTCAAGTAACCAAGATATGAAAGAAGACATACCAGTAATGCCCAAGGCAGAAAGAGCAGATAGTACCATTTGTTGAATTAATTTAGGCTGTAGAGCACCACCATCAGATGCAGCAGTGGTGAAAGGACCAGCTGTAGAGCTAGTAGTGGCATGGAATGCCTGCACCGGACGCTTAGTCGGTCGAGGAGGATGCGTAGGACATGCAGAGATGATATGACCCTGCTGCTTGCAGTAATTGCAAAATTTCTTAGGATAACTACGAGCAACATGTCCAAATTGTTTACAAGAGAAGCACTGAGTTTGTCGCATATCACGGCCCACACCTCTATTTTGCGTAGCATATGCAACTGTCGCAGGTTCAGAATGGACGGGACCATTAAACATGGTGCCTTGAGTATTAAGACGTTGTTCTTCCCTGAGCAGTTCACCAACACAGATATCCAAGGAAGGAACAGGGTTGCTATTCAGCAAAGCACACCTCGAACGGCCTCAAATTTCGAACGAAGTTTCATGAGAAATTGATCCCGTTTACTAGTATCATAAACATCACGAACAGCCGACAGTGACGGCTTGGGAACAGCAGCATAGATAATAGTAGAGTGTTCTCTCCATAAATTCAGAAAGCCAGAATAATATTCTTGAATTGACAAATTACCTTGTTTGTAATTGGCGATCTCTAACTCCAATTGAAAACGCTTGGCTGTATTGTCCTGTTTGTAAATACGCTGCAAATAATTCCACATTTCTTGAGCAGTTGAAAATGCTCGCAAATTATTGATCATCTGAGGATCAAAAGTACTGAGGATCCAAGAAATAATTTGAGCATCTTTTACTTCCCACGCATCTAAGGCAATTTTATCTTCCGGCGCCTTAGAAATCCCATCAAGGTGACTCCATAATCCTTTTCCTTTGACATACATCTTGAACTGAAATTTCCAAGCAGCATAATTTTTGCCGGTAAAGCGGACACAAAAATTATCTTTCTCTGAAGTCATCATAATTTCCAAAGGAATTGAGAGAATAACTACAATCCAGCAACACAAGTGGCCCAAATTTAGGAGCAAAAATCCCAAAAAAATTGAAGGAAGCTCAAAACTCACAACTCGCAAATAGAGATACAATCTGAGCAGCGAATCAAACACACAAGGAGAAACACTAGCAGCAAATCGAGAAAAACACGAGGAGAACCAAGATCGGAGCAAGTACCAGAAGTCAAAATCGCGAGCAGTCTCGAAGGAAGAACAAGAGCAGATAGCGAGGAACACCCGAGCCACCGAAGTCGCAAAACGCACCAACACCATGTGCGACCAAGAACACGCAGTCACGGACGACGTAACAGGAGCAACGTCGCTTAGAACAAGCAGGAGAGCGACAGAACGCCCACACGAAGATCACGAGCAGAAGATGGAGCTCGCAAAGGGAACTCAGAAACAGGTACGAAAGCAAGAGACAGATACCATGATCAAACCTAGACAGATACCATGTGAAATTTCTTTTAATTCTTTGTTTTGTCATGAATAGATTTCTGAAACTAAAGAAATAAAATTTTTCATTGTGAGATCTTGAAGAAAATACAACCCGATTTGTCTTATTTTTGAATTTGGGGTTGGTTGGCTTATGTTAGAATCTCAGATCCAAGAAGAGTTAAACTCGCTAATAGAGCCTATGAATGTGTATTCATTGGGTATGCAGTAAATAGCAAAGATCTTGAGACATGAATGCTAAAATGGTCATAAAGTCAATTGATTTTGACTTTCATGAAAATAGATTTCATTTAAATCAAGAAATAGAACCTCGAAGAGGTAAGAAAGCATATGTTGCTAAAGAATATGGAACCCGTTATACGGTCCATATACTAGAGGAGGATCCATCTAGCATTCAAGAAGTTTTGTCTTCATTGGGTGAATATTTGTGGCAAGAAATCATAAAACAACAAGATGGATTCTGTAGAATCTAACAAAGACCTTGCATTTAGTAGACTTGCCTCTTATTTGCAAACTGATAAGTTGTAAATGGATTTTGAAAAAGGAAAGTAAAACCCGATAGAATTGCTAAGGCTCGCCTTGCAGAAACTAGTTTTTAGTCAAAGAGAGAATATAGATTTCTTCGACACATTTTCGCTCGTTACTAGAATTACATCCATCAGGGTACTAATTTTGTTGGCCGCTATTTATAATTCAATAGTACACCAAATGGATGTCAGAATTGCTTTTTTAAATGTTGAATTGGAAGAAGAAATCTATATGAGCAACCTGAAGGTTTTGTAATTCATGGGCAAGAACACAAGATCTGTAAGTTGGATAAGTCTATATAAGGTCTTAAGTAAGCTCCTAAACAATGGCATGATAAGTTTGATAATTCGATTATGTCGAATGAGTTTAAAGTGAATGAAAGTGACAAATGTATTTATTACAAAACCGAAAACGACATTTGAACTATCATATGTCTCTATGTAGACGACTAACTCACATTTGGGTAAAACATTCATGCTGTAAATAAAGTGAAATCACTGTTGTGCAACAACTTTGATATGAAAAACCTCGGAGAAGCAACTGTAATACTTGGTATTAAGATTACTAGGTCAGAGAAAGGAATTTCTTTGGATCAATCTCATTATATTGAGAAGATCTTAAAGAAATATAATTATTTTGATTGTAAACCTTCTTGTTCACCATATGATCCAAGGGTCAAACTTTTTAAGAACACTGATGACAGTGTTAGACAAACAGAATATGCGAGCATCATTGACAGCCTAAGGTGTGCCATTGATTGTACTAGACCCGACATTGCCTATGTTGTGGGATTGTTATGTAGGTTTACTAGTCGACTTGGATTGGCACGCTATTGAGAGAGTCATGAGATACCTTAAAAGGACCATGAATCTCAGTTTACATTATCAGAGATTTCCAGTTGTACTTGAAGGATACATCGATGCTGATTGGAATACTCTATCAAATGATTCCAAAGCAACTAGTGACTCTTATTTTACTTTTGACTTTTAAGTTTTTTTATGTGTTATATAAATTAGAATTCCTAACTTATAATATATTAATTAGTGTGTATCCGAAAGCATAGTTTGGTGGTATGACACATGCAAGTGCTATTGAGAAGCTAAAAAACATGTCCGTGTGAATATAATTGAGAAGCTAAAGAAAGTTAGTTCATTGTTGTGACTTGGTATTGTTATGAATTGAAAAAGACTCACATTGAAAAGACTAGGCATTTTAAGAGTGCTTAAGTGTGGAACTCACACTTTGGGTTGGGCCTCAAGTGGTACCCAATTTTGTGGAAGGCGGAAAACACACATGCTTAAGATGATATAATATAGGGTAGTGATTTTTTTTAAGTATAAAAGCATGTCCAGGGGGAGAGTTGGAACACGTCATTTTGTGAAGAGTATGGCGAGTTCGGACCAACCACTTCTGTGGCTACGTCCAGTTCAACAATGACACTCGCTCATGTGAGCCTCTTAGCAACACACCGTCATGGGGACGATATTGAGAAAGCCAAGCCACGATATTGAGCATATGATTGATGATGACTTCTCTTTTAACTTTGTCGCGATGATTTGAAGTAGATGTAATCTTCAGATATTATGATCATCAGAATCCTTCTGCATTTTGCTTCTTTTGGTGAATGCGTTGAGCGCATAAGAAGATGCTTTCCTTATCTTCAACAAGGCTCGACAAAATGCTTTTTGTATAACAGACACCTTTGAGATATCTTCAGAATCAGATGCTAGGCTTGCATAAGAAGATGCTTTCCTTATCTTCAACAAGGCTCGACAAAATGCTTTTTGTATAACAGACACCTTTGAGATATCTTCAGAATCAGATGCTAGGCTTCTTCATCAAAATCACTCATTGACTTCATGTTGAAGTGAATAAAAGTCAACTGGAATCACAAGAAAAGGGGTGAATTTTGACCCTTTTTAAACTTTTATATGGATAAACCAATATACTTAAATGTCAAGCTGATCTGCTGAACTTAAGGTAGCTACAGAAGCGCAGCCAGAAGATACTTTGTACCTTCTGAATCAATCATTCAAGAGAATGCATATTGGTGAAAGGTAAATATGTAGGTCACAATATTGAGAAGATAGATTGAGTGTATTTGAGAGTGTTTGAATGTCTTCTAAGTACTCTAGCAGTGTTGAGAAGATATAAACATAAGAATGGTTGGATATGATCTTCTAACACAAAATAAGGTAAGTGAGAATACTATTGAGGTTAAATTTGAATGTAATTCGGATGTTCCCACATAGATGATGTAGGTGCAGTGTATTGAGAGAGAGGTTATGATTTAAGAGAGGATTTAAGTGCTTAGAAGATAGCTCATGATTGTTAATCATTAAGATTGTAAGTCAAGGCTTACAATGGAGTGGAAGAATGATTTATGTGATTGAACATAGGTTGTGATGAGCAGTCTGTTAAGAAAGGCAGTAAATCACACAGAGAGATTTATAGTGGTTCACCCAATAATGGCTACATGCACTCCTCACATCCAGTGAGATTTTTCACTATTTCACAGAATTGCATACAAGCCATCGCAAGCTACAACTTGATAGTTTTCTTCCACGACTCTATCAACTGTACGTAATACTAGTTTTTTTCCAAGTTCTAGCAACTTAAACCTCTAAGAAAAATTCCTTAGCCCTCTTCCTTCACAATACAGTTACCAATGCTTATTTCTTGGAAGGTGTCTAACCCCTAAGACCACTTAGGCTACATCATTAACAATTTGACAACACATGCCTTGTTAAGAAGGTAAACAAATAAGACAGTATATGTGCTCTGTTTGGGAATTAACTTAGCTAGGGTGATTACAAGATTTGTATTAGTGTTTTCCTTCCTAGGGTGAAGCATACTCAGAATAGATTTCCATATGAATGTGTAAGCTCACTGAGTATGATTGAGAGAGATAATAGACATTCAAAAGCTTTGATGAGGAGCTTCAGAAGCTATGTATGAAGCCATATGAGAGGAAGAATTGTCCCGGGCTGTAGTTTGCTCTCACACCTTGAATGTGATCATCTATTGGTTATTTATAGAGATTTCCACCAATAGATCCGTTGCAATTCCTTCCTAGTAGCTTGGAATGATCGTTGAGAACTTCTAAAGCTAACAGAGTTGACTTTTCCGCGCCTGTGCAGAAGCCGTACACTGATAAAGCAGGTGACCGTTGGGAGCTTCTGAGCAGTAAAGCTTTTGATCGCTTGTAGCTTCTAAACATCATCAAGTGCTTTGATCTCCTTCTGATTCTTGAATGTCAATCTTCTGAGCACTTGGTATACCACATTTATGCTGTTTAAAGAAGATCTTGGTTAGGTGCCTACTGTATGCTTTGAATATTTGTGGTGCACCTTCTGAACATGTCTTCTGAGCATGTTCTTCTTTACGCTGTCTTCTGAGCTCATGAGGAGTCTTCTGAGTATCTTCTGAAGATCTTTTGAGCAACTTTGATAATTGTAACAAGTCAAGACTTGTTATTTCTTTCTTAGATCTTCACTGTTTGAGTTCCTCAGAGTGTTCAATGAGTATTATCTTTGATGACCGTATCTTCTGAACACAATGTGCATGCAGTGGCGGACCTACCTTGTAGTGAGGGGGTTCAGTTGAACCCCCTGAAAAAAAATTGCACTTACCACCCTATATAAATAGCCCAAATCCCTTGAAATTTTAATTTTGAACCCCCTGAAAATTTTAGATTGCACTAGTAGACCATGTTTTGCACCCATTTGACACTGGCCTTAAAATATTTGACACCCCTGACCCCGGGGTCCTGGGTCCGCCACTGTGTGCATGTGGTTATGCACATTCTGAAGAGTTGAACTGATTTAAGTACTGATAGCTCTACATGCACAATTCTTTATTTTCACCTTCTGTTGCTTCAAGAATAAAGAGTTTCTACTCACGATTGTTGCGCCCGAAAAAGTCCCCGAGGGAGAACCTTCCTCGTTCACAACTTTTCTTAAGACAATGAAGCCGCCACCAATATTTATTAAGGAAAAGGAAAACCTTTTTTGGAAAGCGATTGGTCTTGCGAAACTAGAGAATAGGGTTCGGGGGTCGGTTACGCGCAGGGAAGGTGTTAGCACCCCACACGTCCTCTCTACTGAGAGGGAACCTTTAATTAAATGTGTGGTTTTAGTGTGTTGACTTGAAAATACTTAATTTTGCCTCTCTACTTCTTATTGAAAAAGTCTTAATGAAAATCTTTATTTATTATGAAAAGGGGGGAAAATGGTTTTTTAGAAAAAAATGCTTGACGGGACATGGCCCGCTCCTACGTATCTCCCGGTGCGATGGAGAACTCAAAGCTACGTAGTTCTCCTTTATCCTGAAAAAAGATTTTTGTCTTTTATCTTTTTAGTGAGTTTTCGAAATAGGACGAGTATTTAGTGAATGATTAAACTAACCAAGGTTATGGGTAATCACTGCTACGTACTCTTGAAAATGAGAGTCACTACCACCAGTCAGACGAACAAAGGTTCTGATTGACTATTAGTAGCAACCCGTTTTTATTTGCCTTTTTGAAAGTGGTTTTCGGAAGAGATTGATTGGCACGAATGATCAAACTAACAAAGGTTATGAGTGATCATCGCTTGTTGTTCTTTTTTGGGAAAAAGACATCGCCACCAATGGCTAGACGAACAAAGGTTCTGATTAGCCACTAGCGACGATGGGTTGAAAATGTTTTTAGAAAGGAAAAGGTTTTCGTTCTGAAAATGATCTTGGTTTGCAAAAGTGATTCTTTTTTGTTATGAAAATAACTCTTTTATTTTTATTATGCAAATGCTAAACTTTTTTATGGTTGCGCTTGACGAGAATGCGACTCGCTCCTACGTATCCCAAATGGGAATCAAAGCGACGTAGTTCTAAGGAGCCTTAAAAATGAAAGTCTTTTGCTTTGGTTTTTTTAAAAAAGGAGGACGTTCATAATGATCAAACTAACAAAGGTTATGGGTGATCATTACTAGAACCCACTTAAGTGCATGTAAAAATCTCTTTTGAAAAATGAAAGCCTTCATGATGACCAAACTAACCATGGTTATGGGTGGCCATCACTGGCACTTGCTATGACTTTTGATGTTTAGGAAAATATCCTTTGGAATTGAAAGCGTTCATGATAACCAAACTAACGAAGGTTATGGGTGATTATCACTAGTAGCTTATGCATATGAAAACATCTTTTTGAAACTTTGGCTCTTAGGACAATCAAACTAACAAAGGTTATGGGTGATTGTCACTAATTACCATTTTCATGCTAAACTATTTAGAAAAGAAAACAACGAATGCAAAAAGATTTGGAGATTCAAGCGGGGCACAATCATTGAAGTCGAATCCTTAAGCAAACAACATGGTCATAACTTGCAATTAATCTCATTTGAATTCTTGAGCAAACACTAGCCTAGACTACACATATTAAACCACAACACATAAATAGGCAAAGAAGGAACTTGAATTGGGCATTAAGCAAAAATACAAGAGTGGGCAAGATTGAACCTAAATGCACATCTAGTGGAAGATGCTAGGCGAGAACCATACTCAAATATTTCTACAAAACACAAGGGAATCTAAATGCACATCTAGTGGAAGATGCAATGTGAGGAATGGGCCTATCTAAGTATTAATGATCCCACACGGGAGTAGACAAGGAAGTGGTAGGCACAAATGAATTCAAAAGAGTAGCCTCAAGCATGATCATTGGCAAACCCTAAACAAGCAAGTCATCTTAACAATCAAAACACCAAAGCATGTTGAATCACTTTGGTCAATCCTCAACACTTAAATTAGTGTGCGCAAGTGCACAAGTGTGAATCTTCTTGCCAATCATCAACTTAAACAACATATAGACTAAAAGGGTTGAATCATATAGAACAATCCTCATCACTTTAGGCAAGGTGCACTAGGCACAAGTGAGAATCATATTGCCTATCATCAACTTGAGACAATAAGCAAACATATAAAAACTCTATTTATTCTTCATGACTTGCGAAACCAATACATAGTCAAACCATAAATTTATTCATCAAACTCCCAAAATCAAGCAAGCAAAAGATACTAACAAGATTTAGGAACAATTAATCACATAATTTAAACGCTAAAACCTCAAATCAACATT
Source organism: Astragalus membranaceus (assembly GCA_039519185.1). Classification (NCBI taxonomy): domain Eukaryota; kingdom Viridiplantae; phylum Streptophyta; class Magnoliopsida; order Fabales; family Fabaceae; genus Astragalus; species Astragalus membranaceus. The sequence goes on along the minus strand of CM076846.1, from coordinate 63,379,352 downwards.
TATTCTCAAACTCTTTACTTTGTGCGAAATCTATGTGAGAAAAGAAATTTGCAAACCTAAACAAAGTATCTAAGCATGAAAACACTAAAATCAAATATCTACAACATGATTAAGCCCCACCAAGCAAAGAGAAACAACAAAATCAAATTAAAGCTAACTTCAATAGGATATGCGAACCAAACAACACATGAAACAACAATTTTATTTCACAACAAATGCAAAAAATCAACACAAAACAACATGACTCAATTTATTCAAGAGTGAGAGGCACCTTAAACACCCAAGCCTCCCTAAGTGCTTGTCAATAGTGTTTAAGGCTCCTCTCACCAACAACAACAAGCTACATTATAAACAAAATGATGATGATATGTGAAATGCAAAGTGAAGAGGAAAATGGGTTTTAATGCAAAAGGGTTGAAGATGATGCAAGGGTTTGAAAGTTTTTACCTCAAATCCAAGCTAGAAAATGCAATGAGATGAAGAAAATAGAAACCAAATCAACAAGAACCTCCAAGGAACTTCAACTCCAACCCAAAAAAAAGCTTGATGAAAAACCTTCCTTGATGATGATGTTTGATCTTGAATGGAAAATGGAGAAGATATATGAAAGAGGGATGAGAATGAAGTGAGATGGTGGTGTTTGGGTGAAGAGGAAATCAAAAATGGATGAAGGAAGGGAGTAGGGAGGCCACGGTTTTGGGAGAGAAAAGGGGAGGTTTTTGGCGTGCTAGGGTTTTTTGGTGTAGGAGAAATGGGAAGGTTCATTTGAGATGAAAGAAAAACAAGAGGAAGTGAGGGAGAGGAGAGGGGCTACGAATTTCTTGGTCCTTTTGGGGAGGAGAGGAGTGAGTTGTTCTTATTGAATTTCAAAGATCCAATGGGTTTAAAGTTGTGAGAGGGAAGTAAAGAAATTAGTGTGTATTTAGTGGTGTAGAGAGAAGTGAGGTAAAAATATGTTGTGTATTGAATGTTATTGGACTCAAAGGTGTGCTTGTCAAAGAAAGGCTTTTGATATGTGCACTTGATGGGGGGCTGAAGTGAGGGAGGCGTGGAGCATGAGGATGGAGTGAGGGAGGTTGTTTGCTTGTAGAACTAGTGCTTACTTTAGCCAAAAATGGATAAAAGCAAAAAGCACCTAAAAGGAATTAGCCCTAATTCTAAAAATACAATAAGCATCCAATATTATTTTGTTATTCATTTTTTTTTTATTTTGATTTCAGATTTCTATTTTTAATTATACATATTTTTGAGCCTTTTTGAAAGCGAGAGGAAAAAAACCGTTATAATTGACCAAAATACCCTTTTTGACTCTAAAACCCTAATTTGCCCGAAAAATGCGTTCCAACCCTAAAAATGATTTCAAGAACCTTGGAATGCCTCCTAGGATCCGAAATGCCGTGCATAAGGCTCTTCGCTCTTCAATTTATTTATTTTTTGTGGAAAATTAGGGTTTTGACCTAAGCCAGACAAAATTGGGGTATGACAACGATGTGTCTTAAACATAAGATGCTTCAAGGAGCATCTCTTTGTAATTTGAGAGTCCTTTTTCATTCACATCTTAAGTATAAGTGTTGTTCTTCTTCTTCTTATTCTCATTGAGAAACTTCTAGCTAAAACCACATTGTCATAGGAGGATCCTTCTGGATGAGCTTTGCAAGCTTCTGATGGTTTGTTTTCTTATGAAAGAGGTTTCTCAGCTTTAGAGTATCTCCAGATGTTCATTTGCTTTTCTCATTTGAGTTTCATAGTCATTTAGGAAATGCTTGTAGAATGTTTGAAGAACATATCTTCTCTTGTCTTTAGAAACAATTAATCCACTAAAATAATCTTCTTGTTGATCATCATTCATACTTTGGTTTAGACATATGATTATGTCTTCTTGATGCATAGTAAGCTTTTACTCATGAGGTTCTTCTTGATATGCATAGTTGTTATCTCTTCACTAGATATGTAGTCATTTAATTCTTATAGCCTTTCTTTAGGATAATGCTCTTGCTTAGCAGATATCTTTTTGAGATGAGAGTGATTACGCCAAGTTTTTATATTCACTCAAGAAAACACATTAAATCCATAATGGATCAGGTAACTTAACCACTTGTCAAAATGATTTGTTTTCATCAAAACTATTCTAAAGAATTTTGCCTCAACAATCTTCCCCTTTTTGACGATGACAAACATTTTGAGAAATTTTAAGCTGTCTGATATAACTGATGTTTTACTCATGTTTTAATATAACAATTGTCTAATAGTTTTATTTTGTCCCATAAAAAAGTAGGTGTTATTCCCATAAAATATATTTTAAAATAATTATAAAAATTCATATGAGATAAATAAAAAAAGAAATAAATAGGCATTAATTTTACCTTTTTAACTTTCAGATTTATAGAAATTTAGATATTTTGAAATTTTTTCCCAACTAATAAAAGTTTATGGATACTCTAAAACTGAGAAACCTCATTTCATAATGACACCATAAAATATTGGGTAAAGTGCTTCCGAGGTCCCTTATCTTTATTTAAAGTAACGATTTAGTCCTTTATGTTTTATTTTGTCCTAAATAAGTCATTTATGTTTTAAAATGTGTACAACATTATCCTTTTTTTGAGTTTAAAGTTAACTCCGTTAAAAAGTTGTCCAAATGGCTGTTATGGTGATGACGTGGCATTGATGTGTCAATTCCAGCTAGACATTTAATTAAAAGTATATTATTTATTTATTTTTTATTAAAATAACAAAATAAACATTAATTAATTCTTCATTTTTTTCAACAACCACACGGTTCATCTTCAGCAACAAATGTTCATCTTCAGTTTTCTTCAGATCTGAATTGCAACAATTGCAAACCACACAGTTTTCTTCATCTTCAGCAACAACAATTGTAAACCCACACAGTTGCTTCATTTTCTTCATCTTCAGCAACCACACAGTTTTCTTCATCTTCAGCAACAAGAATCGTTCGCGTTTTCGTTTCTAGAAAACCACATCTCCATCTCCATTTTCGTTTCCTTTGTTTTCGATCTGAATCGTTTTCATTTTCGTTTTCATTTTTGAATCGTTTTCGTTTTTGAATCATCATCTCCATCTGAAATCTGTTTGTTTCATTTTCGATCTGAATCGTTTTCGATCTGAAACAAACAGATTTAATACCCTCAAATCCCCAAATCCCTAATTTAATACCCCATTACAGATCTAAAACAAAAAAATCGAAACTCGAAACTGAAACGAAATGGAAGAATTCATTACGAGGTTAGTAGCTTTAACTAATCAAATGAAAGGCAATGGTAAAACTGTGTCGGAAACAAGTAAAGTCGAAAAGGTGCTTAGATCCTTAACCCAGGAATTCGACTATGTTGTTACTGCTATTGAAGAATCCAAGAACCTAGATGAATTGAAGTTAGATGAACTTCAAGGTTCCTTAGAGGCTCATGAATTGAGAATAAGGCAGAGAAGTTCAGAGAAAGAAACTGAACAAGCCTTGTTATCATACTCCTCTAAGAAAAACTGGAAAGCAAACAACAAGAAAGAAAAGGGTAAAGAAAAGGGATCAAGCAGCAAGAAGAAAGAACAAGGATCTTTCGACAAGAAGAAGCAAGATCTGTCGAAAGTGCAGTGTTATAACTGTCAGCAATTTGGGCATTATAGGAACAAATGCAAGAACAAGAAGGTTCCTAGAGATAAAGATGCTGAAGCCAAATTTGCAAGTGATGGAGACACAGACTCAGACTCAGACTCAGAAGGGTTAATGCTAATGGCAGTCGAAGATGATATTGAAGAAGACATTCATCTCAATGAAAAAATTGCTGAAAGTAGTGAGCAAAACAGTGGGAACACTAGTGAATGTGGAAACACTTGTGATGCTCAAAATACTTGTGCTATGTGTGTGTGGCAGGGCAGTGGTAACACTGGTGATGCCTCCAACATAGCCAGCAATGATGATGAAGAACTATCCCTCATGACAGCTACTGACCCAGAATTACTGTTATTGAAGAAGATTGAAGATTAAAGGGCAACGGTGATAAAAAATGGCAACGATGATAAAATGGGGATAATCAAAATGGGGATGGGATGAGATGTGAAGAAGATTGAAGATTGATGATGAGATGAGATGCAGAAAAATTATGACTCATATTTTTTAATTAATTTTAATCAAAAATTAACAAAAATTATGACTCATCAATTAATAATGCCACATAAGCATTAAAAAATGCCACATAGGCATTTTTAACGGACTTGGACGGAAGAAGACGAAAAAGGGCAACGGTGATAAAAAATTAAAACATAAAAGACTGATCTGGGACAAAAAAAGATAAAAGACTAAATCATTACTTTAAATAAAAATAAAGGACCACAAGAGCATTTTACCCTAAAATATTGTATCTGATTTTTTACAAAGTCAACCAATTACGTAATGACAGGTCATAAAAAAAAGTTTAACTTTATCTTTATTAACTTAAAAGACACTTATACAATAACTTTTTAGTCGTTGATAATGTAAATTTTTTTATAACAAGCGTGTATACCAATTAAACCGTATCTTTTATCTAAAATCCGAATAAATATTTAGGAATATTTAGCGTGTATGGAAAGTTGGAAACCGGTAAGTGCGGTGTACCCGCACTACTCCGCATTGATGTTGGCCGATGAAGCTACGTTGTGTTTACATCAATAGGCTCTAATGGTCATAGTGTTGCAGTAATAACCAGAACTCACGAGGGGTATTTTCGTAACAGCATGTGAATGAATTCTCCTCTGAATTAAAATATTAAGAAATATTTAGCGTAAGCAGTTTTGTACATTTTGCTAGTAAGAAAAAGCGGCGCACAAACAAAGCAATTTCCAGTGAGAGAGAATCTTCCAAATTTTTAGTGAGAGAAAGAGAAAGTGCCGTCATTTTCGAAGAAGTACAGAAGCGTAATGAACGAAAGTGAGAGACGTCTCAAATGAGTTCCTTCAGTTCTCCCTTTAAATCGCGGCTCCCTGTTCAAAAATCGTTTCTTTTTCTCTCATCTTCAACAATCGTGTTAGCTTCCAAAGATTAGCTTTCCCCTCTTCATCAGGTTTGTTGATTATTTTCATATTTGGTTATCTATTCTTGCTGTCTTTGTTTTTGGTTCCTTGTTTGTTTCTTTTAGTTTTGAGAACATTATTTGTTTTGTTTTTTTTGGTTTTTTCTGAAGTTCAATTGTTATTTATCCATGCTAATGTTTTGTTTTTTTGTAAAAGGTTAGAGTAATTGAACCCTAGGTTTATGATATTTAAAAGGCTAAATATATATTTTGGCCCTTTATCTTTGGGGTTGTGGCCACTTTGGCCCTTTATCTTTTTTTTTTCTCATTTTAGACCCTCATGTTTTTTGTGTGTGTCATTTTGGCCCCTGCCGTTATCATTTTGGTCCCTTATGTTTTTAATTGATTTCATTTTAGTCCCTTATGTTTTTAATTGATTTCATTTTGGGCCCTTATGTTTTTAATTGATTTCATTTTCGTCCTTAAAAATTTGCCTAAAAAAACATAAACATAACGGCAGGGGCCAAAATGACACACACAAAAAACATGAGGGTCTAAAATGAGAAAAAAAAAAGATAAAGGGCCAAAGTGACCACAACCTCAAAGATAAAGGGCCAAAATATATATTTAGCCTATTTAAAATGCATTATGGAAAGGAACTTCATTTCATGAACATTAATATTGAAAATGTAGAGTTTAAAAGTTTCCGATCACATTATGTGTGTAATTTATAATTTATTTCAGAATTTAATGGGAAACTTGTGACTTGTGAGCTGGCATATGAGAGTGATGTATGGTCAAACAAGTCATTCGCATATGAAGCTAGGTTATCTTATATTCTTCTATACTCATCGTCTCATCCTAAAGATAAAGTTTTTTCAATCCTGGACAAATGTTTTAAAACTGATTTGTGAGAATCTTATTGGGAGATTGGTGAGTAGATGTTATAACTTATAACCTGTTTTATGCCCACACTCTAGAGACATCGAAAGCAGTTTGAGTTGTATGCAAAATAGCAAATTTTTACTGCCCATTTTTGAAATCAGAAGTTGTTTATGACGCGTTAGAAACACATGTTAGTGTTATCTGGAAAATATCTAGGCTACCCATATGTAAGTTACGGTTTGTTTGGGAGGGGGATTTTGGAGGGTTTTAGAATTTAGAGATGAGGGTTTTGGAGGACTAAGTTAATATATATATATATATATATATTTAGATATGAGTTTTTAAAAGATTGAAGGAGTAACATGATAGATGTTCATATAACATTTCAATTACTCTTTATTTGTTTTTAGAAACATTTTATAATTTCCTTAATATATATAGTTTGACTGTAGAATGCAGATGCATGATTTATGTTTCCATCTGCAGTGACCATATTTTTGCATATCAAATTTGTTGCTCAAGCTTATTGCATTATTCCATTCTGTTTACCGGGGAATCGACATACAGAGATTTGGGAAATTAAATATCAGTAGCATTTCTTGAGAGTTTCAAAGAATTCAGATTCTTCACATTTCTCTGGTGTCTACGACATTACTAGAGGTGTAGAACTTTTTCTTTTACTTGTTGTCAATTCATGCTGTTATAAAGAAAAAATATGGCATGATGGAACAATCAGGATTCCACGATCAGCTTCTTAATGAGCAAGTCCAGCCTGGATCTCAATCAGTTTTGCAGGACTATCTGGATAGCATGCATACTAATAGAAGACCATCTGATCCTGGCACATCAGATGTTAAACCAGTGCTTAATTATTCAATTCAGACAGGTGAGGAATTTGCTCTTGAATTTATGAGAGACAGGGTGAATCTCAAGAAGCCCGTATTTTCAAATGTCAGCGATTCCAATTATACAGCTAATCACATGGAACTGAAAGGTGTTTTTGGCATCAGTCATACAGGATCTGAGAGTGTGTCAGACATTTCTATGCTCTCAGCAGTTGAGAAAGGTCCAACAGAGTTTAATAGGCAGAGCACATGGTTACAAGGAGACAGAAGCAATTATGGGTCAATTCGATCAACACCGAGAATTTCATCAAATCAGGAGCCTGGTCAATTTGTGCGTGGATATGGTTTTGATAGCTCTTCAATGATGAAGTGTCTTTGTAGCTTTGGTGGTAAAATATTACCACGGCCTAGTGATGGAAAACTTAGGTATGTGGGTGGTCAAACTCGCATTCTTCGTCTTAGAAAGGACATATCTTGGCGGGAGCTTAGGCAGAAAGCACTGTTAATCTATAATCTGGTTCATGTACTAAAGTATCAACTTCCTGGGGAAGATCTTGATGCTTTGATATCTGTATCATCTGATGAGGATTTGCTGAATATGATGGAGGAATATAATCTTCTAGAAAATAGAGAACTCCCGCAAAAGCTCAGGATATTTTTATTCTCAATGAGTGATTTAGAAGATGTTCAGTTTGCTCTCAGTAGCATTGGCGATGATTCTGAGATCCAGTATGTTGTTGCTGTCAATGGCATGGACTTGGGATCAAGAAACAACTCAACCCCGCTTGGTGTCAGCGATTCAGCAGATGATATACATGAATTGGACAGGCAAACTGAAAGGGAGACTAGCAAATCTAGCAATTTGTTGGCTATCCAGTCTTCACAGCCAGTATTACCAACATCTTCAAATGCTTATGAAACCGATCAATTGGCTTATGGTGACCAAATAATGCAAACTGGTGAAGTTAGTGGTCCATATCTTGTTCACCATGGCCTTAATCCCTCCCATAACCCTGTGGTTGGAGAAACTCCTATTGCCGTGGCTCCTCATCTGCTGAACAATCAACAAAGGATTCCGAAAGAAGATCATCCACCTTCTGGATTACAAATACCTAAATCTGAACTATCCACAACACAGGTGAAAAAGACAGATGATAATTCAGTCAAACAAGGGAGTGACTCTGGTAGCGTTCTATCCTTGGAAACCCTATCCCCAGTTCCATCACAGCCCTTTGTAGTTACCTTGACTGAAGGGCAGCTACCTTCATTACCTTGCACAAGAAAGGTTCAGCACCAAGATTGTGAAGAGGCCTCTTCTACATCTAGCAGTGTATTTGTACCTGTTCATGTTGATTCCCACTCCAATGCAATTGATTTGAGTTGTCTTCATCCTCCTCCACTTCCTAAAAGAGTTTACTATTCAGAAAGAACTCCCAGGGAGCAAGTGGAGGTCCTGAATCGGTCCTCAAAGTCAGATGATGCTCACAGCTCTCAGTTTCATGTGTCAGATTTACTTTCTGGTGCCAAGCCAGAGGGTCCAGTGACTAAATCTGATCACAACTTGCATGATGGTAATCTGTTAAATCCAACTGAGAAAGTGAGTATCACAACAAAGCCTTTTCCTGCATATGACCATACCATTAACAACGGGTTTGCCAAACATCAAATGAATAAACCATTGCTTGGTACAAACAGTCAGATCAAGTCAAACCTATCTGAGCACATGGATCCTGAGTCGAATCAGGTTTTTCTGAGTAATGAAGAAAATAAAGATGTGGAAACTGAAAATGATTGCAAAGATAACAATATCAGCCCCTTGCTTGATGACACCAAAACCAAAGATGGTAAATCAGATCTTCCTGCTATTCCTCATGTTTCCTCTGTTAAGCGCCTTGAAGATCTAGCATCCAGTCTTCCAGAGATTGATTGGGGTGAAGCCTCTGGGAATGAATGTAATGATAATCAGATGGTGCAACAACTACCTGTGTCTTTTGCTGGCAACATAACCAATGATGCTTCTCAAGATTTCCCCCCAAATGTTTCCGACCAAGTGCAAGGTGACATTCTAATTGATATCGAAGATCGATTTCCCCGTGAATTGCTTTCTGATATGTGGTCTAAAGCAATACATGTAGAAGACCCCTCCGGTCTACATCCACTCTCTGTAGAGGGAATAGGCTTAAGCATAAATATTGAAAATCATGAACCTAAAAGTTGGTCATATTTTGGAAAGCTTGCACAAGAAGGGCTTGATAATGTCTCTCTTATCGATCAAGATCATCTTGGTTTTCCACCTGTGATAGGAAAAACAGGGGATAGTAGAGCTCATCATGAGAATCCCCACATTGATTTTGGCGATGAAAATCAGAAGGACTTGCATAGAAGGTTTGGAACAGAAACCACTGTTCTGAAGTCCAATTATGATCACCAACTTACAAACACTGTGAGTATGCAATTTGATGCTATGATGGAAAACCTAAAAGAACAAGAGTCAGAGGATGAGGTATGCTTTTAATATTTCTTGTTTCAGCGTCTGTTTTGTATAGATATGCTTTTCTACTGACAGTAACTATTGTGCTTTTACTTAGGATGACAAGTTTGAAACAAAAAGTTGTAATCTACCTACACTTGATCCCTCTTTAGGAGATTTTGATATCAGTACTGTACAGGTAAAAATTTCATTCTTGCCCTTACAATTTTCTTATTTATTTTGGTCTTCTTCTATTTAGGAATTTCTTATGTACTTCGATGATGCAGTAGGTATGCCCTATTGGATATTAGGAGTATGGTCTTGAGAAATATTCAATATTATCCACCATTGAAGGGAACAGTTTTAACAGTTTCGTTTTGGTGGGCCTGGTTTTTAGTTATTTCTTTGAGGTTCACGGACTTGCTCAGAAGTGAGTGTTTTCTTTTAAAGCATATCATTTTTGTAGAGATTGTCACAACAGTAATTGGAGTGCTTCAATGTTCATTTTTTGAGTCTCTTCTAGGTTTCAAAGAGCATACTTTCTTGAATTCCTTTTTGGCTCACAACTCCATGGAATCATGGACCATGGATTCCTATTCTCTTAATGAGTCAATAGTATTTGATTTCTTATCAGGAATATGTTTTGGAATTTGCTTCCCAAAACAAGATATAGAAATACCAAAGATTCTGATAGAACCTGTAAATTCAAGAGTACGAAACAATATATTCTTTAATGAAGAAGATGAGCTCAAGAGCTCTACAATGATGAAACCAGTAAATTAAGCCAGAGTCCAAAACTCCTAAACCAGAGAGAATCCCTCCTAACCAATTTCTTAACAAACTTCACAATGACTCTCATTCTTCCCAACGCTATCTTTCATAACCGTTCCCCCGTTTAACATAATATTGCCACATCATTCATAATTTACCACTCAGCCCCTCTATTGGGATAAAGCCCAATTGTAGAAAAACAGCCTTGTCCTCAAGGCTGGGATAGGGACACTGACATTCTGAGTTCATTTTGTCATTCCTAGTTAGTGGCGTGATCATGGCATGAACTTGCAAGAGATCAAGGAATTTGAGCACCAGTATTTTCATCAACATAACCAATGCCACAAATGGCCCAAGAACCCTCCTGGTGTAGTAGTCGTTCAAACTCAAGGATCCCATTGTTGGAAACTTAACCACCCTGCAATAAAAGACGAAGCTACATGCACAACTTTACTCCTGCTGCTTTTGGGAAGCCACACCCTGTTAATTTCTTCCAAATTCACTACTTCAACTGTCGCAACTTGAAATAAAAAAGTGCAAGCTCATTTATCAAAAGCTTCCTCTCCTTGACTTGTCAGTATGGCATCTTCCTAATGCCATTAATCATAATATCATTTTTCAACTCCAATAAAAATAAGATAGAGTCTCTAAATCAATTCTCAGGCTGGTTGTTGGTGCATTAAGTCTATCCAAGGCTCCATAACTGTTGAAAGGCAATCTTGAATTAAGATATGAGATTAAATGAAAAAACTTATGGGCTGGGATTGGATTACAAGCGCTGCATACAGAGGTAACAATCAGTTTCTCAAGAATCTCATCTTTCTTGTACATTTGACTGGAAAGTTCAAGAACCTCAAAGCATTCCCATGTTTTTCATAGCTGAAAATCATAGAATTCCACAACATTGCATCCTTCACTTTTAACCCTTTCAATAATTTCCTAGCGCCAAGTATTGATTCACAATTGCAATACATGGCAATCATGGAATGAAAATGCATTAGAAACTCATTAGAAAGTTTACTGATATTCTTAATAACATACCCATGAATTGCTTCCATCAGCTTTAAATCCATGAGATCATCACAAGGATTGAGGAGGGTAAGCATGGTATTTCCATCTCCACTTTCTCAACCGAATGCTCCAAGAAACCCATCGGTAATTCGCTTTGTTGCTTTAGATACACAAAAATCCCATCACCATGCTGAACCTTCTTATGATCGCTGGAGAGAATGATTCCCAATCTGCCTGAAGGTTATCTTGGCACCAAGAATTAAACCAAAGCATTGCTTGTTCACCCTCCATGCTCATGAAATCCCATTGTAGCTTATCCAATGGGTGATCCTCCTCAAAGAACCTCTCAGCTTCAGCAATCCACCCAACAGTATCTGTTTCAGTGGAATCTAATAGCTCCACCTTCTTATCCCACATGTTGTCCATCTCCGAAAAACAATGGTTTCCGGTTTCCCCTCTCATATCCGGCAGGTCGGACCAATGATAGAGCCAGTAAATTCATGAGAACGAAACAATATATTCTTTAATGAAAAAGATGAGCTCAAGAGCTCTACAATGGTGAAACCAAGAAACTAAACCAGAGTCCAAGACTCTTAAACCGGAGAGAATCTATTCTAACCAATTTCTTAACAAACTTCACAATGACTCTCATTCTTCCCTACTCTATCTTTTCTAACCCTTCCCCTTTTAACATAATAGTGCCACATCATTCCTAATTTCCTGTTCAGCCCTCTATTGGGCTAAAGCCCAATTGTAGTGTCCTATCAGACTCCTTGTTAGGTTTGAAATACCGTCTTTTGCAATCTGGTGCAAGTTGACCCAAGTTACATACAAAACCAAAAGGGTGGATGAAATCTGGTGATAGGGTCTGTCAAAATGCCAAAGATGATATTTGCAATGAGTTTCAGCAGTGTTCTACCGGTTCCAGGATCAGGGTATTTTCTGGTGTTTGAATGAGAGGCTTAAGGCATTGTGCACGTTCCTCTGTGGGGTGTTGTATTGGGGCATTTTTCTGCGGTTTTTGTTTACAACATTTATCAATAGGGTTTTATGATTTCTTTAGTTTCTCTGATGATCATGATGCAATAAGTAGAAGAGAATTATGCAGTGTACACAACAACAACTAAGCCTTATCTTTAGTGGGGTTTCTACATGGATGCATGATACCATTAGTCTTCGTCGACCTCATTGAAAGATCTTCCATTTGATATGCTTGTCTTGGCTAGTACAGTTTGTGTTGGTTTTTGTATCATATGACTAAAACACCTCAAGCTGGTTTCTATCCTTTGCTTTTCAATAAGTGCTTGATCTACATTCTAAGAATATCCATTCATCCGCGGTAACAGTCTCCTCTTCGCTACAATTTTTTTGTTAATGTTTGGGCACATTGAGTCCAACATTCTATGACGTAAAGTATTGTTTGTGGGATATTTTGTATCTCTAACATGTAGATTTGCGATGCCTATTTATGAGCAACTCAATTGTGTTCTTGGTCATGAGATTTTAGACTTTTGTTTTCTCCTTTGACTTTGCATGATTATGCTTATACAGTATAATTGGGATGTTTTATTTGTATACTTCTTATCATCTTTCATAGCTTCCACATGTTAATATCTTGTATGACTGCTCACCTAAAAGCTTTAATTTCTTTGTTTCATTATTTTGGTGCAATTGATAGGTCATTAAGAATGAAGATCTTGAAGAGCTGAGGGAACTAGGTTCTGGTACATTTGGGACTGTGTATCATGGAAAATGGAGAGGAACAGATGTTGCTATTAAGAGAATAAAGAAGAGCTGCTTTACTGGTCGATCATCTGAGCAAGAGAGGCTGGTAACATGTCGTTCTATATCTGTTGGATACCATATCCTTTTTTCTTTTTCTTTAAAATGAAATAGAAAATGCTCTTATTGTTATAATTATTACTTGTTAGAAAGTTATATAGTGATAAAAATGTATTTTGAGGGAAGTAAAATGATAACTGCATATTTTCTCAGACTGTGGAGTTCTGGCGAGAAGCTGACATTCTTTCCAAGCTTCATCATCCAAATGTGGTTGCATTTTACGGTGTAGTACAAAATGGACCAGGAGGAACGATGGCTACTGTAACAGAATTCATGGTGGATGGTTCTCTTAGGCATGTACTACTTCGCAAGGATAGGTAGTGCGTTTGAAAAAAGCTTTTACATTTCTATTGCAGTGCGACATTAGTATAAGATCAACGTATACTAAAGCCTCAAATGTGATGAAAACAATTTTTTATAACTTATTTCCTAGATGAACTAATTGTTAGGATAGTTTTCATGATTTGTGTCAGCAAGAGTGTTCAAGTGATATGAAATCATGTCAGTATTTTGATGAGTCTGGCTTAAGAATGTAAACATGTTTTTTTAGGCATCTTGATCGTCGCAAAAGGTTGATAATTGCAATGGATGCAGCTTTTGGAATGGAATATTTACACTCAAAAAACATTGTGCATTTTGACTTAAAATGTGACAATTTACTTGTGAACTTGAAAGATCCTCTGCGGCCAATATGCAAGGTATTCAGTGTGTTAGAATTTTCTATGTAATTGATAAACCACAATTTGTTTTTCATGTTAAGAAGTACGAATTTTCTTTTCCAGGTTGGTGATTTTGGCTTGTCAAAAATTAAACGAAATACCTTGGTTACTGGTGGTGTGCGGGGGACTCTACCTTGGATGGCGCCAGAATTGCTGAATGGTAGCAGCAACAAGGTCTCAGAAAAGGTAACATTTGAAGTTATCTCAAATGAATCTACAATCGCATGACATGGATTTGTATTGGTGTATCCTCTAAATCTTGAATTTAATTTAGTTCACATGGCAGCAAGTAGTTCACACATTCGACCATTTTAAATTCATATTCAGAATCTACTATTTCATTACTGATGAAAACCTTGTGTACGTGATATTTGTTTGTAATTTACCTCTCATAAATAACTGGCAAGGAAAGACTTCAAATCTATTTTACCTTGTCTTTGCCTATTGCTAATTTTACTTTTTGATCCGTAGGTTGATGTGTTCTCCTTCGGCATAGTTTTATGGGAAATTTTAACTGGTGAGGAGCCATATGCCAATATGCACTATGGTGCAATTATAGGTAATATCTTGTTCATTCTCGCTTGACTTTTATCTTTTCTGAGATAGTATTTTAGTCTTTTTCCATCCTCTTGAAGTAAGTCTCCGGTCCCCGTCCTAGATTAAAGCAACATGTTAGATAATAGTTGATAGGATTTACTCCATTTTAGTAAATATAGGATTTACTCCATTTTGTATGGGGATTAAAGTTCACCAGTGATTCTATAGGGACTACAAATTTATTTAACTTTAATTTTTACAAATGAATATTTCTAAATCTTGTTAACAATCCTATGTTGAATAAAGTATTAAATGCTTTTTATGCTTCCATAATATTATGAAATCTACTTTTTCATCAAATAGTAAATCAACAGTATTCTGAGGGTGTGTTGGGAGGATATAGCAAAATTCTTTGACAAGACATGGAAGACATTTTTTTTTGATGACAAGACATGGAAGACATAAAAGGAGTAGTAGATAACATTTTGTTATCTTTAATCGCAGGCAAACTTGGAGCCCACTTGTGTGTTGTTGGGGAGGTAACTAGAGTAGTGGAAATTAATAATTTGTTGTAAATAAAAAGGAAGAAAGAAAGTCAATAAGTATGGATCCTGGCTAAATATATTTAATTACAAGGGAGGCCTTGATACAGGGGATGGATTTATTGCCGTGTGACTAAAAGGCCACAGTCATGTTCTAGTCATGGGATCAGTTTCTTGCATAAACAACATAAGGTTGCTGCTTGCAATAGACCCAGAATGGATCTGATTCTTCCCTGGATCCTGCCATAGTGGGAGCTTTATAGCACCCAGGTTGCTTCTTTTCGAAGAGTCCTTGATTTGGCAGTTTTCTCTAGAAAGTCCCAAGCATTTTCCTATGGCAGCTTTCTTGATGTTAATTGTTTTGGACATTGGATCAAGTGATTTCCTATTTCGAACTAAGTATAAGCAAAAATACTTAATTTCACACGAGTTAAGTTCCTTTAATCTTCTTGATTTCATATAAAAATAAACAACACTTTCTAAAACTATTTTTGGAATGATAGCATTAAATAAGGTAATATTGGTTGGTATTTGCTTATATTTTGGTTGGATGGACACTTTTTTTTGCTTTGATTTGATTCCTTAGGCAGTAGGTTGGTTATTTGGTTGGATGGACACTTTTTCTCTCTCTACTTGTTTAAACCGATGAAAAATGATCGGAGTTTGTAGATTTTATTTTCATCCGTCCCCACATATTGAAGTTTGTATTTAGTAATTATATTGTTAATATTTGCCTCCCATGCAGGTGGGATTGTAAATAACATGTTAAGGCCAACCATTCCAAGTCATTGTAATTCTGAGTGGAGAACACTGATGGAACAATGTTGGGCACCCAATCCAGTAGCCAGACCTTCTTTCACAGAAATTGCAAGTCGTTTGCGTATAATGGTCGCCGCCACAACTTGTCAGACAAAAACACTGGGTCAAAAGACATCTAAATGAATTAGAGATAGTGATATTAACATTATTATACTGTCAAATTCAATTTATTTTTGGTACTCCTATGAAGTAATGAAGTAAGTTAGTGATGGTGCAACTAGCCTTTGGGTTTTTTTAATTTTAACAGATCAGTAGATATATACATAATAAGCGAAGTTCTAGTAGTATCAATACAAGTGCCAAATTGTCATAATAGTTTCTGGTCTACTTTGTTGTTTTTTAATTAATTTGAAAACTAGAATAGGAACATTACTCGTTTACCTTAGCCTCATATATTTAGAATCGAGAACTTGTAAAAATATACACGAAGGAATATGGTAATTTTGTAATTGTATTTCATAAATATATATTCAAAAACTCGTGACAATTAAATATTTAGTTCTCCTTGATAGTAATATTTTGGGGATAACTTTTAATGCTAGAAGAGCGGACAAAGTGGAATTTGGAGCCATTCTCTAATGTGTAGTTAATGCATGTATTATAGCAACTCAAGGAAAAAGAATGAGCAAGCATTTTGAGGTAATGTTTCTTTTCTTTTCTCCAAATTTTCCACTTCCATTTGTGCTTAAGAAGGGGTGTGTTTTGCAATTTCGTTTGTCTGGGGATGGGGAACTGGACAGGTTCGGCAGGCAAGGCCCGAACCCATCTGATATTACACAGACAGAATTAGAAACATAAATGTTTCTGTTTAGGTTTCAATTTTCAAATCCACAATTTATAACTAAGTCAAATTAGCATTGATTTAAAAAACGTGATAACATATTGAAGTCATAACCGTCATACATGGGAAATTGGTCGTTTTAATACAAATTGGAAAACAAAAATTACAAAGCTATCAACTAGTCACTAACTTCATTATCTTTATTTAGATCTACATAAGTCGGGGGTTGTGTCAGTAATATCAACGCCTTCCACTTTTGCATACGACCCGTAAACAATGTGTCCCAACCCTTTGCTATGGGTCTCTTGTTAACATTCCATACCGCATCGGGCTGGGGCATTGGATTTCCATTCTTCATAAAAACCTTTACAAAGACAAAAAGTATAATAATGTTAACTAATGTTTCACAATATAAAAATGAATTTTAAATAAAAGTCGATATACCTGGACAAAATGTTGATCTGTAAAGCAAATGTTGAACATACCAACAAATCAGCACGACCTTGTATTTGTTAGTGATTAGATACCCTATTCTGGTATAGTCATCCAATTCTCTTTGGGACCCTTGTTTGTCTGCATCAACAACTTCATCAGAAATGTGACTTTTCTCATACTACCACCATATAGGAAAAGGTAGAAGTCAATGTATTGCCTGATCTCCTCCAAAAGATCGTTTCTCACAGAAAGCCAAGCATCCTGACCTCTTCTAAGTAATGCAGCAATACACCGGAATCCACAGTTCCCATCACCATCAACATTAACAATATTCTCAACATAAGGATGAATGATCGATGGCAAGCCCTTTATGTATTCCTAATAATCTTAAATTTGAAAATTGTACAAGTTCGGGTGACCATAGCCGAATCCGTACGGAGCTCAACTACCGGACCTTAAACGACTTGAAACACCCCCAAAGTCATTTATAAGATTTGGTTGTGCCTACCTGAACCCGTTCAGTTATGAGCAACCGAACCAAGTGCGATTTCTGAAAAAAAAAACAAATGCAGAAAGTTTAAGAGATGAAAACAAAAAACGTTTGGTGGGGATAGTACCTAATAATGGTTGCCAATGTTGAGAAGATGATTAGAAGGTTAATGATGTAGGAATGGAGGATAGGGTTTGGGGTGGAGAGATGGGACGTTTGGAGTGTTTGAGGGGAGTGTGTAGGAGATGGAGGAGGAGAAGAGGGATGAAGGATAGGGGAGGAATTTTTTAGAATGGTAAGGTTAAGTTGGTAACTTGATAGGTTAAAGGGGTGTGTTGTGAGTAGGAGGGGGGTTGGGAAAAGTCAAACCCAAAATCATTAACATGAGCCGGTAGGTTGATCCGGCCGAATCTATTTTTTAAGGGTTTTTTTTTGTACCCCACTCTTTCAAATTATACCCCCACAACAAATTTTATTCCGAAAATACCCTGTTAAAAATAACCAAAACGGATTTACATACCACACAAGTAAATCTGTTTTGAATAAAATTACAAAACGGATTTACTGAAACAGAAATAAATCTGTTTATCTCAAAACTTAGCCAGCGGAATTACCTAAAATATTTTAAATCCGTTTTAATAAATTTATAATAACGGAATTATGTTTTGTCAAAATAAATCCGTTTTTTAGTTTTTTGCTAATGGATTTACCTGTTTATAAGGTAAATCCGTTTTGTTATTTACCAAGACGGATTTATCTACCTTATAGGTAAATCCGTTTTTAACAATTATTTTTTGCCGAATTTATCTATGTGTCGTCGTGATAAGTGTGGGCCAACGGATATTTTTAACGGTTTAGATTGGACCGACCAAAATTTGTTAACGGTTTAGATTGTACCGAAAATAATAATGTGAAAATATGTCAAAAAAAAAACAATACTAATAAGAAATAAATATGTCTAACGTGAAAATATAGCACAATACAACAACCATAAAAATCAATCACGTCGTCCCTCAACCAAATCAATCAACCTCATGAGCTGTCTGTAGGTCCGAGAAGCAGGAGGAATCTCTCCGAACGCAAGCGCCTCCCGCAACTCTTTGCTCACAATCATCAGTCTCTCCTCAGGTCTCATGACACCTGGTGCTGGTGTTGCTGGTGCTGGTGCTGGAAGGAGACGAGGAACTGATACCCTAACGTACCATGGCAAGTACTGCAGATGAAGCTCGCCCACCTCCTGTGCAGGAGCAGTAGTGCTCAAAACCTCCCGAGCACTGTCCCTCCATCTAGTGATATGCATCATGATCTCACTATAAGCTGGACGACCGCAAAGCGGGTCACGAGGGATGACCTGAATGTATCCAAATTGTCGGAGGCACCTATCCGACATGTAAGGAACGATGATGTCCTCCCAGATCAGGAAACCCCTATATAATGAGATCTTGTCAAAGGGTCTCTCATGCCGGTGGTCCTCAAATGGTCTCCAGATGACATCCTCAGGTGTCAAAGCATCAATCCTCCTCCTATACTCCTCCAGCTTCACCGCATCTGTCTTCCTGCTCTTCCAAAACCCATACCGTGGCTGGACTGTGACCCCAGTCTCCCCCCACACAGCTATCCGAGGAAAGTACTCAAAGATCCATGACTGAAATGCACAAATAAACAATATCGTTAAAAATAAAGTATTTAACATTAAATCAAACTCGTTAAACTAAAAAAAAATTAACTTACCATAAACAACGTCGTATACCCCCTACCCCCCTAACTGAGTGGTATCCTGTAGGTAGAAAAATTTCAGCTGATCGTACAAGAAAGCTAATGCTGTTGGATCCCATGCCCATCTGCCAGCTGCAGTGACGTCCTCCAGTAATAGCAACCACTTAGTCTCAACTCTGGTGCCCGTTTTGCTACAAAAAATACTCCACCGCAAAATAAGCAAGATAAATGCATTGACACCACAAGTCTGGTCCTCCTGTCCTACGTCACGTCTAAATATCTCCAGTAGCCAGTCAAAGTGGCAATATGGCCCCCTGTTGGCGATAGTCTCCTCTGTAGCCTCAGCAAAAGTCACCCCGAGATAATTCAGAGCCAGCTGGATGGCATCATCAATAGTAACAGACTGAGCAGGAGATCTGAAATATCTGCCAGCCAACAATAGATGTAGGAGACAAGACACATCATCCAAAATAATCGTCATTTCACCAAATGGTAGGTGAAATGACGATGTCTCTGGGTGCCATCTCTCTACAAAGGCAGATAGCATCTCATGATCCACAGTAGTGTGAGCTGAACTGATGATGGGGGATAATCCCGACTGCCTAATATACTCCCAAAACCATGATTCTGTGCATAAGGGACCAACTTCTGACCGATTTTGATGCCATGTGCAGATACTTTCAACTTACGCACAGATGTCTGAATTAAAAATAAATAAATTTACTTATACTATTAATCTATAAATTTATATAACAAGACTATGTAAATAAATATATTAAATTATAGGCTTAAAGGTACTTTTAGTCCCTGCAAATGTCAAAATAATCCAGTTTAGTCCCTGCAATTCCAAAACTTTTAAAATAGTCCCTGCAATTACTAAACGTTACTACTTTTAGTCCCTGCTGTTAGTTAAGGGTTAACACTGTTATCTTTTGATGATGTGGCAGCCAACAGGGAATAAAAAGGCTTAGTCAGAAACGATCTTCTCTCTTCTTCCATCTTCTCTCTGCTTCTTCTTCTTCTCCTTTTCACGAACACATTACACATTGGTTGAACGGAGAATATAAAGGGTACAAACGTTTTGTAAATATTCGGTGTGGGACTTTTATTCCAAAAGTTTGAACAGCTTCCTTAACCCCGGGGCGCACGGGATCCTTGATTCCAACTATGGCTATTAAAGTATAGCCACTATCAGGAATGTTGGTTTCCCCTTGGATTTCATTTACATCTTTGACAGCCAAACAAAGAGTTCTTAAAGCTTCAGAGGAAAAGGCATTTATAATATCTGATACATTATTTGCACGCTCTGCAGGAAGATCAACTACTTCCCCATTACAATCAATAATTTTGTCACACATATTTAATATTATTTCTGATGCACCTTTGCAGAAAGCTTGGACTCCTCCGCTTGGACTCCTCTTCCATCAGGAAGATCCACAAGCACAGACATTTTCTTCCGGACCGAATTGAAAGGCTCTAGTTTGATTATCTTATAGGCTCTACTACGGTTGTGGACATCAGAATCAGCACCTAAAAGCAAGCCGAATTCCAATAATGCTGATTCTGTTGGGCTTCCCAATATTGTGTTCTTTCCATTTTTATCATTAACTACTTCAGCAGATGTATTTTGAAATATAGCCTGCAAAAGGATGCTTAAAACTCCTTCAGATATGTTTGTTTTTACTTCATCTGCACTCTCATTACCTTTCATCTGAGTGGTTTTTTCGCATATCCATATTTTATTAACCACCATATGGTTAGTAGTCAATGTCCCTGTCTTATCTGTGCAAATGCAACTAGCTGAGCCCATTGTCTCACAGGCAGAAAGATGTCTCACAAGTGCCCTGTCATTCATCAATTTTTTCATTGCAAAAGCAAGACTAAGTGTCACAGCCAGCCAGTGAATTGCCATATTTTGGAATAAAAGTCCCACACCGAATATTTACAAAACGTTTGTACCCTTTATATTCTCCGTTCAACCAATTTGTAATGTGTTCGTGAAAAGGAGAAGAAGAAGAAGCAGAGAGAAGATGGAAGAAGAGAGAAGATCGTTTCTGACTAAGCCTTTTTATTCCCTGTTGGCTGCCACATCATCAAAAGATAACAGTGTTAACCCTTAACTAACAGCAGGGACTAAAAGTAGTAACGTTTAGTAATTGCAGGGACTATTTTAAAAGTTTTGGAATTGCAGGGACTAAACTGGATTATTTTGACATTTGCAGGGACTAAAAGTACCTTTAAGCCTAAATTATATTTACCTGACATCCAAGTATCTTAGATGCTACATGAGCATCAAATGAAGTGAGGAGAGAACCATCCATAGGTCCTATGCCAGCATGTTCCTGCTCCCGCTCCTCCTCCTCATGAACCGAGTACTCATCTGCAGACAGCTGGTAATGATGGTACTCCGGCTCCTGGTGGTACTCCTGCTGGTAATGATGGTACTGGTGGTACTCTGGATCCTCCTTCATCTACTGATACTGCTCCTGCTCCTCGTCCTCCACAGCTTTCCCACGTCCCTGGGTGCGCCTATGCCGGTGAGACGCATGTCCCGCAAGCCTGACGCGCGTGTACTAGGAGCAGGAGTTTCTTCCAGGTCACCACCACCAGATCGTGATGAAGAAGACTCACATCGCAAACTCGGTCGTGTCAAACTCTCCCCTCGCAAAACCGACCCCGGTGAATCACGGGGGATCCGGCCACTGATCCTCTGACGAGCCACAAAAAAAAAACTTAAAAACGGATCTATGTAAATCCGTTAAGGTGAAACGGATTTAAACGGAAGTACTTACTTCCGTGCGAAGCCAGCGGAAATAAGTAGATCCGTTTGTTGGAAAACGGATGTAGGTATATCTGTTTGTTGGAGAACGGATGTAGGTACTTCCGTGCGATGAGCTCAGACGAATGTAGGTAGATCCGTTTCGTGCGGAAATGACATTTTCTCTCTCTGTAAAACTGATGTAAGTGAGAAGTGATAAGTTTTTTGTAATTTTGTAAAATTGTCAAGGGTCTTTTCGTTTTTTCACAGGGTGCGTGGGGGTATAACTTGATGGTGTGGGGGTAACAAAAACCCATTTTTAATAAAGGAAATAACATATGTTTGAAAAAACATTTAATATAGGTTCAATATGGCCGACGAGCCAACTTGACTAGACAAAAATGGCCCTCATTTTTTCGCCTTCTATTTAGCAAGGGGCCATACTTTGTACAACCCTCTGGCTACTCGGTGGACGCCCCCAACACCCCAATATCCCCAAAATGCCCCTCCTCATTTTATAACTATCATCTCCTCTCACACTCCCCTTTCCTTTCCTCCTCTCACACACCCCATTTCACCCTAAACCCATTTTCTCCAAATCCTCCAATCATCCATATCAATCCATCTCTCCCTCTTTTCCTCTCCTCCAAACCGCAAGTACCTTCGTGTGCATCCATTTCTGCGCTCAAGAAAGGTATGAATTTCTTCTACAATTTGTTCATTCTCTTCTTTTTTCTGAAAATTTGTACGGTTCGGACCTAAAGTCCCGAACCTTCTATACTCGCCAGTTAACGAACGAACTGGTTCGGACCACGGCCATCTGAACCGGTTCGGACCACGACCATTTGAACCTGACCCTGATCAATGTGATTTTTGCAGCCATGGAATTCATTACGGTTATCGAACAAAATGATGGGCACATCAACATTCCACAGAATGTGTTTCAGTAGATAGGCAACACATTGCCTCGCGATTGTTACCTACATCTGGAAATTGGCAATATTTTTCCTGCTATTGTCAACAGTCGTACCTGCAAATTGGCAACTTATACACAGGCTATCTGCACTGCATATGGGGGTGTGACTAGTGTTGATGTATCAATTACACATGCTCAGAATGGCTGTTTCAATCTAGTCAAAATATTGCACGAGGAAGATGGCGCTGGTTTTGACTCAACTGATTCGGATTATCGGGCATTACTTGCCAATTATGTCTCTGGTGATGATGGGAGTGGTGACGAACCAACAGAAGTCTCTGTCAGTGGACCGTCATTTGGTGAAGATGGCAACTGATTTCGCCTTGTTTTATTTTAAATTCCAAACTGTTATATCTTTGTTTGAATAATTTTGCAAACAGGTATATCTTTGTACTCCTGTTTGTGGATTGTTATGGATATTTATGTTTATTTAGTACTCAGTAATGTATATTTAGGTGGTATTTAAATTAAACAACAAGTTTATTATTACAAAGCGTAACCGTACATCAAACACGAAAGACATCAAAACGATAAAAAGTAACATAACGAAACAACTATGAAACTAGCAATTATTTGGGAAGTCCATGTTCCAGAAGATAAATGACCTCTTCCGGAGTGCGCATTGTTTCGACAAATAGCTCCAGGATACTACGTCCCATTGGAACATTAGCGTGAGCTTCCATCATTGCGCGAACATCATCGTCGCTTCGGATCTCCATAGATGAATAGCGGACAGTCCCGTCATTTCCACAATGGTACTTGCGGTAACGTAAACGTCTTATGTCTTTACTCAACTCTCTCTCTTGGCGAACCTACCTCTCTGCCTTTTCCTTCAACTGGGTGAATATTATATCTTTATTCATCCTACAGAAGATAGGATTGCGAGAACGAAAAAACACACCATCGTGCCTGTTGGTGACCGTTCCAAGGTGATGCAGGACGATTAGGAATTTGTGACTTGAATACTGGGTTGGGCACAATTGCCATTCCATTAGGTCTTCCATTTCAGCGGCTGGGGTAAGGGTGTTTGTGAAGAAGCAGAGAAGATGAATCAGAAATGGGTAGGGTGTTTGTGTGAAACTCAGTGAACTGTGAGAGCCTATTTATAATAGGTGTGATCGAACGTGGGCCGTTGATTTTGAACGATCAGAACCGTTGAAATTCTAACCGGCACAATTTCCAATGGAAATATCAGCCACTCATTTTTATGACACGTTTGACTGATTTTTTGACTAATTTTAAGCCATTGATGATAATGAACGGTGGAATCTGAGCTGTTAATAATTTTTATCTAACATGGTTCGAACGACCGTGTGGCGAACCGGTTCGGACGGTCATGGTCCGAAACGTCGTTTTTTAGGGGGTGTCTCTGAAGATACCACACTCGGCGGTGAACAACCGAACCGGTTCGGATGGTCGTGGTCCGAACCGTCGTTATCTCCAAAAAAAAGAAAAACACGTTTCATTAAAGGCATTTTTGTCTTTTCACGCGTTTAGTGGATGTTCACCAAATAGCCAGGAGGTTGTACGAAGTATGGGCCTTAGCAAGTCGGGCCTCAGTCCATAACATTGGAGCATCGAATAAAAAGTTATCTAATTTTTGTATCTACCTGTATGTGTAGAGGAAATTAGATAATTACAACATATTATTCTTTTCCTTCTGTTTTCCATACATGAGTAGTTTACCGAAGACAATCACCACCAAAAAGTAAAACAAACACCACCAAAAGTTTCCTGAAGACAAGTAATAACATAATCTCTAAGAAACCTATAAAAACTTATACCATAAACTATCTATTTATTGTTCGACCAAAAAAAACTATCTATTTATTGTAAATTACAAAAATCATTAAACTATAAAACTCATTAAACTACCATAAATTACTTTTTCAGAAACAAAAATTAAACTACCGTAAATTAAACTAAAACTACCGTAAATGATTTTAAAATATTCATATCGTAAATATCTATTTTTTTGGTCGAGACCAGGATATCCACCACCGAACACAGTGACTAATCCCCTCGCTGGATTGGAGACACCTCGAAGGATGGGACAGCTGGCCCAGGGATATTCATATCGTAAATATCTATTTATGATACACAAAAGTTTAAAATTGAATGTTGTAAATAACTAATTTAGAGTATATCCGAAGTAAGTAGTTTAGTTGGCGAAATATTAGTGGGGGTGGGGGAATGTTAGTTTCCGGGAGTTGAACCCGGGACCTCCTTCTTGCACTCATTTGGTGCACTCTTTCGGTATCCCTTAGCTCGCCAACTGAGTTACCTACTTGGGATGCCTATAAAAAAAACTAATTTAGAGTATTGTTCTGTACCGTATCTCTGGACTTGTATCCGATCTTAGACACAAGGTCCGATCCGAGATAGTTGGTAGATGTCGACCTTGATCAATGATGTTCCGATGCTTAAGTCAGGGAGGTAGTGAATTGCAGATAAGATATTGGGTTAGATTGCCTATGTAACACCCCGGTAATTTTTTTTTTCTCAAAACACCCAAGTGCACATTAATAACACATCAGAGATATTATTTCCTGCTTAGACACTGAATATCACTATAAATTTTTCGCTGAATAAAACAAAACAGTCTTATTTACAAACAAGACCATCCGGTACTCAGACCATAATCTGTCAGCAAGTATAGTATTCAGCATCATACAAGAAAGCGGAAGAAAAATGTAACACCCCTTTCTACCCGTCACTTTGTTTATAAAAATCAGAGTTTAAAAAATTTCGTTCATAGGGAATGTTACACATACTTCAATAAAACGTCGCTTATCAATTTTAAAACAGTTTAACTCAAAAGTCATACATCCACGTAGCACGTCACAATATCAGAATCTCAAGCCTCATTTTAACGTCGCTTATAAAACTCAACATAACAAAACCAACTACGCAGCGGAAAATAATTAAAACATAACAGAAGGGTCCACATGGACATAACAACCAGAAAATCATTAATAAAATATCGAGTTCGTTTCCCCCCCTGAGTGCTACGTATCAGAGCATGACGACTCGACTCAAGAAGTGAAGCTAAGGCATTCACTGGGAATCACCTGCACATTACCAACACGGGGTAACATTCAAACAGGAAAGGGTGAGCATCATTTCAATCCATATAATAGAAAATATGATAAGTACTAATCATAGGCTACGCACTAGAACAATCAGCATCCAATACACTAAACATCCACATCACAGTCATCATTCACATCATTTACAATAACTCATCTCATGTCATGTAGGCTTATGAAAATGCAACCCACTCGCGGGTATATGCATGAGGTACCTTTTCACAAAACGTCGCTTAGCCCTTAAGGCCTCATCGTCACTTAGCCACTCAGGCCCCAAAAAAACGTCACTGGGTTTAATGCATATGGGCATGAGACACTATGACATGCACCACTCACAATACACAAACACACATTTATTCAATTCACAGTCAACTATGTGACCCGTCACTTACCGGTTTGCTCGCAAAGAGCACAGCACCTGTCAAATTCACAATCAGCACATAACGTCACTAGGCCATTTGGACCTTAACATCACTTAGCCCTTCGGGCCCCAAAACGTCACTGGGTTTTCATCGTCACTTACACATAATTATCAATCAACTCAAATAATAGCCACTGAGGGCGAAAACGTCATTTGACTAGCCACCAAGGGCATCCTCGTCATTTACACATCATTATCATTAACTTTGGCCACTAGGGGCAAAACAGTCTTTTACACGTCATAAATAATAATAATAGCCACTAAGGGCGAAACAGTCATTTAACTAGCCCTGAAGGCATCATCGTCAAAATCATCATTTTTGACATTACTTCGCTAAAACTGTTGTTTATACACCAAAAGGGATTTTTAAAGAGCTTCATATCATTTTTCAATGTCACTGGGACGATCACCGGGGACAGCCACTTGGGCGCCCACAAACAGTCAGAAAATAACAATTTTCCATTTTAAAAATTGGACCCATAGATAGACAACGTAAAAAGCTACACGACACTTTTCGAATCGTTCAAAACGGACATCTGAGTCAAAAGTTATGTTAAAAATAAGTTTGGAAAAAGATCAGGCAACATGCTGGAAACAGGCGCCTTAGGCGCCCAGGCAACCAGGCAACACGCGCACTGGCGCCCAGCGCCCAGGCGCGCAACACAACGCACACACGCGACACACACGGGCGCTCAGCGCCCAGCGCTGGCACCCAGCGCCTCAGCGCAACACGCAGGCAACACGCACGCCACAGGCGCCCAGCGCCCAGGCGCGCACACACGCGCAACACAGCACGCCACAGGCGCCCAGCGCCCAGGCGCGCACACACGCGCAACACACAAGCCACAGGCGCCCAGCACAGGCGCTTGGCGCCCAGAACACAGCAGCAACACAACCCAGATTTTCCAACAACTCTTCAACACTAAAAACCAAGAATCACCATTTTTCCAGCAATTTTTCAAAACACTAAAAACTGATTTTTAGCCATTTAACTCATCAAAATCTTATAATTTTCAACACCCAAAATAACGCTTAATTTAATCAATTGATAAAAATTCTTTTGGAGCACTAACATCATCATCACTTTGGCACCTAAGCGCCTATACACCCATTCATCCAAAATGCGAAAAATCACAATCATTCCAACATACCAATCATAAGTCCATGAACGCACAAATGTCAAAATCATCAAAACACATATGTAATTCGCATTATCTCAAGGTTCAATCACCAAGTCAATTCGCATATGGCATACATAAACGTATACATGAGGATCATCACCATGGCAAATCAAGAATATCAAGAACATCAAGGAGCATCAAGAAACATACGGTTCTAATACAAACCCTAGATCTAGAACCTATCATGAGATCTATTAGATGGAAGGATAGAGCTCCCCTAACCTTTTCAAGAAGAATTCGATGCCTAGGATGCAGTCACCTACAGATCCACAGCAACAACGGAGACCTCCTTCCTCCTTGATCTTCGAATTTTCTTCTCCTTCTCCTCTTGGCCGCCTTGCTCTCTCTCTTTCTCACGCTATTCTCTTTCTCTCTTGCTCTCTCTTTCAACTTCGCAATTTTCCACCAAAACCCTAGCCCCCAACAACCTAACCACTTTCGCATACATTGGGAATCATGGGCTTGGGCTTTTCACTTAAGCCCAAGTCATGCAAGTGGCGCCTCCACTCCCTCCTAATACCACCAAAAATAAATAAAAATTAAGATAAATAAATTATGTCACTTAAATTAATTTAAATCCCCAAATACTTAATTAAATGAATTAATTAAATATTTTAGGGCGTTACAACTCTCCCCCACTTAGAATATT
The DNA here is from genome assembly GCA_039519185.1 of Astragalus membranaceus. Lineage (NCBI taxonomy): Eukaryota > Viridiplantae > Streptophyta > Magnoliopsida > Fabales > Fabaceae > Astragalus > Astragalus membranaceus. The sequence goes on along the minus strand of CM076846.1, from coordinate 63,351,409 downwards.
TCGTCCTCGAAATTTACCTGATCAAACAACTCTGGGTAGGATTCTCGCATCTTGCTCTCTAGCTCCCAAGTCATACTCTCGCCGGCAGCTCCTAGCCAGACCACTTTCACTAATGCAATCTCTTTGCCTCTAAGCGCTTTCACTTCACGATCCTCAATCCGTACGGGCATCGTCTCCACAGTGAGATTATCCCGCACCTCTACCTCGTCCATATGGATCACATGAGATGGATCCGAAACATACTTCCGAAGTTGTGACACGTGAAACACGTCATGCAAGTTCGAAAGATTTGGCGGTAAAGCCACTCTATAAGCCACATTTCCGATTCTTTCAGAAATCTGATAAGGACCAACAAATCGAGGAGTGAGCTTCTTCGATTTCAACGCTCGACCAACACCGGTAATAGGAGAAACCCTCAAGAACACATGCTCACCCTCCTGAAATTCTAAATCCTTCCTCCGCTTGTCATGATAACTCTTCTGACGACTCTGCGAAGCCTTCATCTTTTCACGGATCATCTTGATCTTCTCTGTAGTCTCCCGGACAATCTCTGGTCCCAATACTACACTCTCTCCCGACTCATACCAACACAATGGCGTTCTACACCTTCGACCATACAATGCTTCAAATGGTGCCATCCCAATACTGGCATGGTAACTGTTGTTATAAGTAAACTCAATCAACGCCAGGTAGGAATCCCATGAACCCCGCTGTTCCAATACACAAGCCCTCAACAAATCCTCTAACGACTGAATTGTTCTCTCTGACTGACCATCTGTCTGAGGATGATACGCCGAACTCATTTTCAATTTTGAACCCAATTCCTTCTGCAAACTCTTCCAAAACTCAGAAGTGAACCTCGGATCCCTATCTGACACAATACTCTTCGGAACACCGTGCAGCCTCACAATTTCTTTGACATAGACCTCTGCCAACCTCGACACCGGATAAGTGATATTAATAGGAATAAAATGAGCAGACTTCGTTAACCTATCAATGATCACCCAAATTGCGTCATGACCCTTAGCTGTATTCGGTAACCCCGTCACAAAATCCATCGCAATGCTATCCCATTTCCACTCTGGGACTTCCAACGGCTGCATTAACCCTGCAGGCTTCTGATGCTCAACCTTAGATTTCTGACAGGTCAAACAGGCATACACAAACTGTGCCACATCTCTCTTCATACCATACCACCAAAACATATTTTTCAGATCTTGATACATTTTCGTCGCTCCAGGATGGATACTCAACTTGCTACGGTGACCCTCTTCTAAAATTGCCTTTCTCATCTCTTCATCGTCCGGAACACAGATCCTACCCCGGAACCTCAACACACCACTGGAATCTAATTTGAAATCTTCATCTTCAGACTGACCGAGCCCCATTAATTAAATCCACCAGCTTGACATCTGCTTTCTGAGCTTCCCTGATGCTGCCCAGGAAATCATTATCGATCTTCAACATTCCCAGCTTGACACTGCGAGGTGTCATTTTACACACCAAACTCAAATCTCTGAATTCCTCGATCAACTCTAATTCTTTCACCATCATTGCCGACATATGCAAAGACTTTCTGCTTAAAGCATCAGCCACGACATTAGCTTTGCCGGGATGATAATTCAAACCAAAGTCATAATCTTTCAAGAGCTCCAACCACCGACGCTGTCTCATATTCAACTCTTTCTGATCGAACAGATACTTTAGACTCTTATGATCACTGAACACTTCGAACCTCGAACCATAAAGGTAGTGCCTCCAAATCTTGAGCACAAATACCACAGCAGCCAATTCCAAATCATGCGTAGGGTAATTTTTCTCATGAATCCGCAATTGCCTCGATGCATACGCAACAACCTTTCCATCTTGCATCAGCACACCACCCAGACCCATCTTCGAAGCGTCACAATATACAACAAACGGTTCCTCCGGATTAGGCAACGTCAAAACAGGCGACGTTGTCAATCTCTTTTTCAGTTCCATAAAACTTTCCTCACACCGGGCATCCCAAACAAAAACTTTACCCTTGCAAGTCAACTGAGTCAACGGAAGGGCCAACTTGGAAAAACCCTCGATGAACCTCCTGTAGTACCCAGCCAAACCCAAAAAGCTTCTAATCTCTGTTACGGACTTCGGAGACTCCCATTCCAACACTGCTTCTACTTTTGCCGGATCAACCGCAATACCATTACCAGAAATCACGTGCCCAAGGAAACTCACCTCTTTCAGCCAGAACTCACACTTCGATAACTTAGCGTACAGCTTTTTCTCTTTTAAAACTTCCAACACTGACTTCAGGTGCTCAGCATGCTCTTCCTCTGACTTAGAATAAACTAGAATATCATCTATGAAGATCACCACAAACCGATCTAGGTAATTATGGAAAATACGGTTCATATATTCCATAAATACACCAGGAGCATTGGTCACACCGAACGGCATCACTGAATATTCATAATGCCCATACCTTGTTCTGAACGCCGTTTTCTGAACATCCTCATCCTTTACCTTAATCTGATGATATCCGGACCTCAAATCAATTTTGCTGAAAACACGAGCACCCACTAACTGATCCATCAGATCGTCGATCCTCGGAAGCGGATACTTATTCTTGATAGTTACCTTATTCAACTGACGATAGTCCACACATAACCTCATGCTCCCGTCTTTCTTCTTCACTAACAATACCGGAGCTCCCCACGGTGATACACTCGGTCTTACAAACTTCTTCTCAAGCAATTCTTCAAGTTGCGTCTTCAACTCAGACAGTTCTGACGCCGACATTCTGTACGGTGCCATAGACACAGGCCTCGTACCAGGTACAAGATCAATCGAAAACTCAACTTCTCTTTCCGGTGGCACACCCGGAATTTCATCAGGAAATACTTCAGGAAACTCGCGTACTACCTTCAGTTCTTCAATAACAGCCTGACTCTCAGCAGACAACGAAGCCATCAACGCAAATAACTGAACTCCTTCTTTCTTCAATTTCTTCAACTGACTAGCAGACACCAAAACCGAACTTTCTTCACCGAAACTAACCGACTTGCTACGACAGTTGATATGAACGTGATTATTCTCTAACCAGTCCATGCCTAAGATTACATCCAGACCTCTCAATGGCAAACAAACAAAATTCACAATAAAGTCCCTGCCGAAGACCGACACGGGACACTGAGAACACACCTGGGACGTAATCACCGACCCCTTCGCAGGAGTATCGACAACCATATCCCCACACATAGCAGATAAAACAAGACCCAATCTCTTACAACAATCAACAGATATAAAACAATGGGTAGCACCAGTATCAATAAGAGATTTCAGAGAAGTACCATTAATAAAACACGTACCTCTAATCAGACCATCATCATCATCAGGCTCCTCTCCTGCCAATGCAAATACCTTCCCAGTAGACCTTTCCTTTTTCGGCTTTGTACACTTTGTACTGATATGCCCAGACTCACCACAGTTGAAACACACCACATCCTTAACCTTACACTCGGCTGCCATATGACCCTTTTTACCACAACGGTAGCAATTCCTTTCATCAGACCTGCATGTAGTACTCTTGTGGCCAGGCTTGCCACACTTATAACAGACAATGCTAGCAGGGGCATCTCCCCCACTAGAACCCTTACCTCCAGCAGCCCTCTGATAACCCTTACCCGCAGGAACCTCATACGGCTTGCTTCGACTCTGAAACTTGCCCTTTTTCTCAGAAGTAGCTTTGTAATGAGCAGTACTGTCCTCCTCGAAGATTCTGCAACTGTCAACCAGATCTGCGAACACACGAATCTTCTGATAACCAATGGCCTTTTTAATATCAGGCCTTAACCCATTCTCAAATTTGATGCATTTTGAAAATTCAGCCGTAGCCTCACTGTAGTGTGGATAAAATTTTGCTAGCTCCACAAATTTTGCCGCATAGGCAGTCACAGACATACCACCCTGCTTCAGCTCTAAAAACTCTATCTCTTTCTTCCCTCGGACGTCTTCAGGAAAATACTTTCTCAGAAATTCCCTGCTGAATACCTCCCAAGTAATCCCTTCCTGCACAGCCTCTAACCTCTGCCTAGTAGCCAACCACCAGTCGTCGGCCTCCTCGGCCAACATGTGGGTACCAAAACGGACCTTCTGCTCAACAGTACAGTCCATCACCCTGAAAATTCTCTCGATCTCCTTCAACCAAGCCATAGCACCATCTGGATCATATTTGCCCTTAAAGGTGGGCGGATTCTCTCTCTGGAAGGTAGTCAGACTCCGAAAACCAGCATTATCTCCAGCATTCTGCTGTCCCTGCACAGCCTGAGCCATAGCCTGCAATGCAGCAGCAAGAGCAGCGTCATTCCTCCCAGCCATTATGAACTATCACTGCAGCACAAACCAAAGATTCAGAACTAATCTATTGTCATAAGACACTATGACAGGACAACGTTGGCCGGACAGACCGAACTGCTCTGATACCACTAATGTAACACCCCTTTCTACCCGTCACTTTGTTTATAAAAATCAGAGTTTAAAAAATTTCGTTCATAGGGAATGTTACACATACTTCAATAAAACGTCGCTTATCAATTTTAAAACAGTTTAACTCAAAAGTCATACATCCACGTAGCACGTCACAATATCAGAATCTCAAGCCTCATTTTAACGTCGCTTATAAAACTCAACATAACAAAACCAACTACGCAGCGGAAAATAATTAAAACATAACAGAAGGGTCCACATGGACATAACAACCAGAAAATCATTAATAAAATATCGAGTTCGTTTCCCCCCCTGAGTGCTACGTATCAGAGCATGACGACTCGACTCAAGAAGTGAAGCTAAGGCATTCACTGGGAATCACCTGCACATTACCAACACGGGGTAACATTCAAACAGGAAAGGGTGAGCATCATTTCAATCCATATAATAGAAAATATGATAAGTACTAATCATAGGCTACGCACTAGAACAATCAGCATCCAATACACTAAACATCCACATCACAGTCATCATTCACATCATTTACAATAACTCATCTCATGTCATGTAGGCTTATGAAAATGCAACCCACTCGCGGGTATATGCATGAGGTACCTTTTCACAAAACGTCACTTAGCCCTTAAGGCCTCATCGTCACTTAGCCACTCAGGCCCCAAAAAAACGTCACTGGGTTTAATGCATATGGGCATGAGACACTATGACATGCACCACTCACAATACACAAACACACATTTATTCAATTCACAGTCAACTATGTGACCCGTCACTTACCGGTTTGCTCGCAAAGAGCACAGCACCTGTCAAATTCACAATCAGCACATAACGTCACTAGGCCATTTGGACCTTAACATCACTTAGCCCTTCGGGCCCCAAAACGTCACTGGGTTTTCATCGTCACTTACACATAATTATCAATCAACTCAAATAATAGCCACTGAGGGCGAAAACGTCATTTGACTAGCCACCAAGGGCATCCTCGTCATTTACACATCATTATCATTAACTTTGGCCACTAGGGGCAAAACAGTCTTTTACACGTCATAAATAATAATAATAGCCACTAAGGGCGAAACAGTCATTTAACTAGCCCTGAAGGCATCATCGTCAAAATCATCATTTTTGACATTACTTCGCTAAAACTGTTGTTTATACACCAAAAGGGATTTTTAAAGAGCTTCATATCATTTTTCAATGTCACTGGGACGATCACCGGGGACAGCCACTTGGGCGCCCACAAACAGTCAGAAAATAACAATTTTCCATTTTAAAAATTGGACCCATAGATAGACAACGTAAAAAGCTACACGACACTTTTCGAATCGTTCAAAACGGACATCTGAGTCAAAAGTTATGTTAAAAATAAGTTTGGAAAAAGATCAGGCAACATGCTGGAAACAGGCGCCTTAGGCGCCCAGGTAACCAGGCAACACGCGCACTGGCGCCCAGCGCCCAGGCGCGCAACACAACACACACACGCGACACACACGGGCGCTCAGCGCCCAGCGCTGGCACCCAGCGCCTCAGCGCAACACGCAGGCAACACGCACGCCACAGGCGCCCAGCGCCCAGGCGCGCACACACGCGCAACACAGCACGCCACAGGCGCCCAGCGCCCAGGCGCGCACACACGCGCAACACACAAGGCCACAGGCGCCCAGCACAGGCGCTTGGCGCCCAGAACACAGCAGCAACACAACCCAGATTTTCCAACAACTCTTCAACACTAAAAACCAAGAATCACCATTTTTCCAGCAATTTTTCAAAACACTAAAAACTGATTTTTAGCCATTTAACTCATCAAAATCTTATAATTTTCAACACCCAAAATAACGCTTAATTTAATCAATTGATAAAAATTCTTTTGGAGCACTAACATCATCATCACTTTGGCACCTAAGCGCCTATACACCCATTCATCCAAAATGCGAAAAATCACAATCATTCCAACATACCAATCATAAGTCCATGAACGCACAAATGTCAAAATCATCAAAACACATATGTAATTCGCATTATCTCAAGGTTCAATCACCAAGTCAATTCGCATATGGCATACATAAACGTATACATGAGGATCATCACCATGGCAAATCAAGAATATCAAGAACATCAAGGAGCATCAAGAAACATACGGTTCTAATACAAACCCTAGATCTAGAACCTATCATGAGATCTATTAGATGGAAGGATAGAGCTCCCCTAACCTTTTCAAGAAGAATTCGATGCCTAGGATGCAGTCACCTACAGATCCACAGCAACAACGGAGACCTCCTTCCTCCTTGATCTTCGAATTTTCTTCTCCTTCTCCTCTTGGCCGCCTTGCTCTCTCTCTCTTTCTCACGCTATTCTCTTTCTCTCTCTTTCAACTTCGCAATTTTCCACCAAAACCCTAGCCCCCAACAACCTAACCACTTTCGCATACATTGGGAATCATGGGCTTGGGCCTTTCACTTAAGCCCAAGTCATGCAAGTGGCGCCTCCACTCCCTCCTAATACCACCAAAAATAAATAAAAATTAAGATAAATAAATTATGTCACTTAAATTAATTTAAATCCCCAAATACTTAATTAAATGAATTAATTAAATATTTTAGGGCGTTACAAAAAACATAACACTAAAGTCATAGTGTCGTAGCACTTAGACAACAAAAAGGAAATGTAAACTTAGGCATAAAGCTAAGTTATCAGCAACCAGTCCGAGCTCAACCTACTTGTGCCTCTTGGATTTCCGCTGTCCCTGTGTCTCTGTAAAACAACAACATTTAAACAGTGAGATACAATCTCAGTGAGTTCTACCGAGACCCCTACTAACACTCTCGGTCCAGTTTTAAAACATTTTTAAGATTTGACACGACACCGACCGCAATCCACTTGCTAATCCCGGTGAACCGTACAATAAGGCTTCGATCTAGTAGGACACCGACCGCAATCCACTTGCTATTTCCGATGAACTAGCATCATAGGCCTTTCTACGTACCACCAGCCGCAATCCACTTTCATTTTCTGGTGAACGTAGTACACAACTCTTAACACAACACCGGCCGCAATCCACTTGCATTTTCCGGCGAACCCCATCTCCAATAGTGATTCCTAATGGCACGGAGCCTAGGGTAAGGGATCATGACTGCCCCGCCTAGTATGTTAACATCATGGGTCGTCACTCAACTCGATATAATAAAGACATATATCTGCTATCATATGAACTCAGGGATCATTTACCTCGGACAATTAATTAGACATTTAATTCACACTCGCATACTAATTCGTCACTTTTCAACACAATTTACGACTCCAATAATAGTTCATTTACCTTAAAAATAGAATATTCAATTAGGTCTCTGAATAAGCTTTCAAACGCATCTTAGAACACCTCAATCGGGTTCCCGGATCAAAAGTTATCGTGAAAACAATTTCAGTGTACAGTTGCTGAAAACTGCAAAGCGTCGCGACGTGAACTGCTACCGTCGCGACGCGAAAAGCGTCGGAAACATTTGCATGACAAAATTGGGCCTGGTCGCGATGCGATGGGGACGGTTCGCGACACGACCATCTGCAGAAAAGTGCAGGTTTTCCGTTTTCTTGCGAAATTTGCTATTCCGCTCAACTCCGATTCTTGTTCCGATTAAAAACAGTTCAAACAACCATCAAAACAGACCCAATCAAAACACCACAATCAATCAATCCAATCAAAAACTCAATCTAAACGAATTTTACCAAAATACGATATATTTCGAAATCATGGTTTTCGACTCAAAGTCTCTCAACTCAATCACCAGAAATTTCATTTCAACACGACACAATCCTAAACGTGAGTAAAACTCACCCTTGAAGCGAGAGTCGTTGCCGAGCCGAAATCCCCGAGACTTCAAAATCCCCAAACGGAACCCAATCAACACCAACTCGCTCCTAACTTCGTTTCGAGCTTCCAATCGCGTTCAATCGCTCTTGACTTCGATCCTAATCATGATTCCATCATCAATTTCATCACACAACTTGAAATTTCAACAAATTGGAGGAAAACTTACCTAGTTCTTGGGTTTTGATGGTGGAGAGGAGATGATGATGGTGCTGAAATTTGGAGGGGGTGGGCTTCACTTCTTCTTCTTCCTCTTTTTTTTCTCTTCTTTTCTTTCTCTTTTCTCCTCCTGATCGTGTTTCCTTCTTTCTTTCTCTTCTCAAATCCTTTTCTTTCTTTTATTTAAGATGCTAAGTGGTAATATGGTCCAACGTACGTCAAGAAAACAAATCCGGATATCGAGTCCGCATATCGTCCTCCAACTCCCAAGTAGCTTCCTCGACGGAAAAACCATCCCAAACCACCTTGACGATGGGCATCGTCTTCGTCCGCAGTGTCCTCTCGCCACGTTCCATGATGTAATTTGGATGAGGTTGGAAAGACAAGTCCGTTCGAAGGTCAATCGTCTCAAAATCTAACAGTTGACTTGGATCGGGAATGTACTTCCGTACCTGAGACACATGGAATACATCATGTAGATTTGACAATGGTGGAGGCAAAGCAATACGGTATGCTAGTGGCCCAACTCGCTCGATAATTTGAAAAGGTCCAATATACCGAGGACTGAGTTTCTTCACCCGTAATGCCCTACCTGTACCAATTGTCGGTGACAGTCTCAAAAATACATGATCACCCGACTCAAACTCTAACAACCTTCTTCTTTTATCGGCATAGCTCTTTTGCCTACTTTGAGCAGTTTTCATTCTTTCCCTGATTTGGCGGATCTTCTCAGTAGTCTCATGAATCATCTCAGGTCCTAATAATCGGTTTTCGCCGACTTCCCACCAACACAATGGAGTTCTACATTTCCTTCCATACAAAGCTTCGAATGGTGCCATTCCTATGCTGGAATGATAACTGTGTTGTAAGCAAATTTCACCAACGGAAGATGATCTTCCCACTTTTTCCCGTTATCGCGTACGGAAGCCCTAAGCATATCTTCTAATGTTTGGATAGTTCTCTTTGTCTGTCCATCCGTCTGTGGGTGATAGGCGGTACTAGTAAACACCTTAGTTCCTAATGCTTCATTCAAGGTTTTCCAAAATCGAGAAGTGAACTTCGGATCTCGATCCGACACAATACTGGTAGGAACCCCATGGAGCCTCACTATGTTCCTCAAATATTCCTCAGCTAACTTGGATACTTTACTAGTCGAACGAACAGGAATAAAATGAGCGGATTTAGTTAACCGATCCACAACCACCCAAATGGAGTCGTTACCGGCTTGAGACCTTGGCAACGCCATAACAAAATCCATGGAAATGTCTTCCCATTTCCACCCAGGCACGTCTAGTGGTCGTAACAGACCAGCAAGCTTCTGATGTTCTATCTTAACTCTTTGACAAGTTAAGCATTGAGACACAAATTCGGCAATTTCTAATTTCATTCCGGGCCACCAATACATCTGCTTTAAATCCTTATACATCTTGGTGGAACCAGGATGTACAGAAAATAGACTTCAGTGCGCTTCCTCTAACACTTGCCTCTTTATATCTTCGTCATCGGGCACACAAATTCTACTGTTGAAACAAATAACTCTGTTAGAATATAAAATAATATCTCATAATATCTATATATTATGATTTGTCATATCAATTAGTATTTATTAGTCTCAATTAGGTTTATTGAGTCTTAAATTTAATTGATTTCTATTGTATTATAAATAGATATGAGTGTGCTCTATTATAGACACAGAGACAATCACAAATTCAACATGGTATCAGAGCAGGTTTTCATCTTCTGACCTCGTCTCTGTGCTTCACCACCGCTGCCGGCGGTGACATTGGCCGCCGGTAGCACTACTTTTTCTCACTTTTCAATTTATTTCCTTTTCACTACTACAATCACTTTTATAGTTTTCCTATTTTCTGCTTCCCTCAGCCATGTTTATTATTCCGGCGTGTTTTCCGGCAAACCGTGTTTCAACTCCGGTTTGCGCTCTTCCGCTGCCGTGTCTCTTTCCGGCACTCCGTGAGGTTGTTTCCGTCGCTGTCTCACCATATCTCACACTTTCGGCGACTTTTCCGGTCAACCAACCCCACCATAAGGTTCGACTCCTCAAAATCGGCCAACCACTGAAACCGCGTACAAAGAACCACCGCCGCGCACTCTCACGCGCAGCTTCTCTGTCCGGTCAAGCTTCCATCGCTTGGGTCGGGTTTTCCTACTGGTTCCAGATCTGTGGTTACTTTTTGGTTTTGGTGCAAGAACAGTTACGTTACAGTTCAAACTGTCACTTTCTCTCTCCTAGTTGATGCATTTTCTCTCTCCTCTTCAAACATCAGATCTGGTTCTAGTTTTGTCCGTTATGCCTTTCTTTCTCATTAATGACTAATAAATGTGGTGTCTTCTCTTCCCATCGACAGTCATTCCGGTGGTGTCTCTTTCCCACATATTGATCATTAATGATGACTTCTCTTCCGATCGACGGTCATTCCGATGGTGTCTTATGTTGGCCATGACTCACAAATATCGGCACTAGATTTAGTTTCAAGTTTTATGTAACAAGCTTAAAAGCTTAGTAAGCTTAAAAGCTTAGTAAGCTTTAGCTTGAGGGGGAGTGTTAGAATATAAAATAATATCTCATAATATCTATATATTATGATAGAATATCAATTATGATTTGTCATATCAATTAGTATTTATTAGTATCAATTAGGTTTATTGAGTCTTAAATGTAATTGATTTCTATGGTATTATAAATAGATATGAGTGTGCTCTATTATAGACACAGAGACAATCACAAATTCAACAAACTCCATCACTATCTTCGGTAAAATCTGGCAACACTTTTTGTGATTGTAGCTTCACATCAACTTCCTGTGCCACGCGAATAGATTCTCTTACGGAACTAGAGATCCTCATATGGCTCAACACTAAACGGTTCCACCTTTGCTTTGTATTCAAATTTAAGTCTCTAAAAGACTCCAACAATTCCATTTCATGCATCATTATTTCTGCTATGTGAACGGATTTCCTACTTAGTGCATCGGCTACAACATTAGCCTTTCCCGGATGATACTTCAATTCGAAGTCATAATCCTTCAGAAAATCCACCCACCTTCTCGGCCTGTTATTCAACTCCTTCTGATCAAATAGGTATTTCAAACTTTTATGATCACTAAAGACTTCGAAACGAGACCCATACAGGTAATGTCTCCAAATCTTCAGTGCGTACACAATAGCTGCTAACTCCAAATAATGAGTCGGATAATTCTCTTCATGAGTCTTCAATTGCCTGGAAGCATAAGCTACCACTTGTTTGTTCTGCATGAGAACACATCCCAAACCCTTTCCAGAAGCATCACCGTAAATTTGGAATTCCAAAGACGGATCTGGAAGGATCAGGATTGGAGCAGAAGTCAATCTAACTTTCAACTCTTAAAAACATTCTTCACAATCAGCATCCCACGTAAACGGTTGACCCTTACGAGTTAGCCGAGTAAGTGGAAGAACCAATTGTGAGAATCCCTGGATGAACCTCCTGTAGTAACCAGCTAGACCCAAGAAACTTCTGATTTCAGTGACTGATGTTGGCCGTTCCCAGTTCAACACCGCTTCCACCTTACTGGGATCTACCGCAACTCCCGTTTGGGAAATCACATGTTGTCATACCCTAATTTTGTCCGCCTAATTTAAAGCTTACTAGAAAATCCAAAATATTGTTTTTGGTCGTCCATGTGTGTCGTTCCCAGTCGTGTATGGGCGTGTTACTTCTCTTTGGTGCGCGTGTGCTATTGTTAATAATGTACACATTTTTGTCCCCATTGCGGACGGGTGTTCGTGTCTCGTTGTGTACGAGTGTTCATTTTGATACGCAAATTCGCGTATTCTTGTTGCGGACACGCGTTCGCGTCTCGTCATGTACGTATGTTTATCGTCGTTGTTATCAGTTTAATTTTGTTATTAAAATCTAATAAAAATCAGATTGTGAATAAACGTTTTTTTTACAAGTCAACTATAGTATACATGTATAGACAAAATTTAAAGACAAAATAGTACAAAAAGAAATTGGAAAAATAGACAAAAGGAGTACAGTTTTAATTTGCAAAAATTCAAAGGATGTTGCGTTGCTACACAGATTGGTGTTGCTGTTGGCATGGGAGCTATTTCTAGCATTAACACAAAACCTCCTTCTCCTTGTCTCTTTGTATTTTTCCTAAAATTACACAAGCCAAACAGCTTTGCAGGCACCACCCTGCAAGCTGTTGCGCCCCTGCCTGCACACACCACGCCTCTGTACATATTGGTCCTCTCCCTTTCACAGTCTGCTGCTCCACCAAGCTATGCCTGCATATCCAAAACCAGAAAAATAAGCATAGGACAGTGAAAAAACAAGAGGAGCAGAGTAACAGAATCATAGATTGGGAAAATTGAAAGAGACATTTCAGTGATAAGAAAACAAAAATTGAGGATTTCTCTATCTATAAAAACCAAGCCAGCAATCAAAAATGGAGGAAAAAAAAATCGATTTTGGGAAAAATGTGAAAACGGGGGAACCGTGAGAACAGAAGAAAAGTTTGAGAGGAAGAGAGACATACAAAATTAGAATTAGAAGCGACATAAATCAAAAAATAAACAGAAGTAAAAGAGTTGAGTTTTTGAGAGAGAATGTTTTAAGCATAAATCAAAATAGAAGAGGAGGAATAGAAAAATTTCAGAAGATTAGAAGGAAAAGATAAATTGGAAGGTTGGTTTTCCTCACCTCTGATCTTCCTAGCGCCAACTCGTCGTGCATGCCGTCGCCGCACCGCTGTCGTCCTCCGCGGATCCTACCACCGTGAGCACCGCACCGCCGTTTCTATCGTCACCACCTCACCGAATCTCCTTCTCTCACCATCCCCACTACCATGTCTCTGTTTGCACCTCAGTCCCCCATCTCTCTCACAGTTGCAGCTCTCTTCATCTCCCATACAACTTTGTTTCTATCTCCTCACCGCGTTCTCTTTTTTTTTGCTTCTCGCCACGACACTCTACCCCGTCTTCCATGGTTTTGCATCTCTTTTCCTCTTCCTCTCAGTGAAGCTCCCTGTTTCGATTTGGGAAATTAGGGATTCTAATCCCAAAAGTAACGAAATACTCTCTCTCCTCCTATTTTCTTTATTGTTATTATTTGATTATCTGATTTCTTTCCTTGTATTTTACTTGTGGTTAAGTATCATATACTAGAAACCCCTTTACCCCTCTCTATTTCTCGCTTCATCACTATTTGTTAAATTGTTTCTATTGTTACTCCTATTGTTATTTCATTTTACTGCCTTATTCACAAATTTATGTTTTCTTCTAAAATTAATAAATACTAATAATATCACTCCATTTTTTTACTTTGTTATCTACTTTGCTTCTAAATAAATCGGCACTATAGTTTAGCCAACATTTTAATCCTTTTTATTCAAATCTAATATTTTTACTAACAACTGCCATACAAAAATAATTAATAAATTAAGTCGACTGTACCGTCGGGTTAGTCAGCGTTATAGGATGAATAAGCCGTACGGCTCAAGAGTCCTAAAATCCCTATTCCAATAAAATCAAACCACCACACATCAAACCATTTTTTCAAACTTCAGAAAACTCCATTTTCAGAAAAAGGGGACTAAGTTGACTGTACAGTCAGGTTAGTCATCATTCTAGGATGAATGAGCTGCACGGCCCAATAATGCTAAAATCCCTATGTTAAAAAAAACTCCAACCAACAAAACCTTTTTCTACCCTAGAACTACTTAGCCTTTGATTCTCTACCAGGAGATACGTAGGAGCAGGGTCACGCCCCTGTCAAGTGCAAAAATAAACAATTTCCATTACCTTTCTTTCTTGATTCTTTTTTTACAAAAAACCACAAAATATAAATAGAGGACTAAGTCAACTGTACAGTCGGGTTAGTCTGCTTTTAAGGACCACCCATGAACCGTTACGGATCAGGTCCTAAAATCCCTATTTAAAATAAATAATTTCTAAATTAAAAAATACAAACACATCTTTTTCACTTCAAAAATCAAAAATCTTATTTTCAAAGTAGGGGATTAAGTCGGTCGTACGGCCGGGTTAGTCATCGTTTTAGGATAAGTGAACTGTGGTCCTTCAGAGCCCCAGCGCTCCTTCAGCCCTCATTGGCCCTTCAGAGCCCCAGCGCTCCTTCAGACCCCGCAGTGGTCCTTCAACACATATCACACAGTCCTAAAACCCCTACATTAAAAAACACCAACCAACAAACATTTTCTACCCAAGAATTACGTAGCTTTGATTTCTCCATCGCACCTGGAGATACGTAGGAGCAGGGGCCCACTCCTGTCAAGCACAAAAAACTAAAATTTTCATTAAGTCTTTTTCTTTCAATAAAAGGGTAAAAATTAACATTTTCAAAATTAATATTCTTTCCTACAACTAGTTCGCAGGTAACCTTTATTAGGAAGAATGTCGTGGGGTGGTAATACCTTCCCCACGCATAACCGACTCCCGAACCCTTATCTGGTCTCAAGGACCCTTATCCATTCAAAAAGGGATTTTCTGATGTTTGCCCTAAAAATTAAACGTTGGCGGCGACCTCATTTTTGAACCTTCGAGGAATCCTCACCCGGATTTTTCGGTCGCTACAGCTGGCGACTCCACTGGGGAGTTTTAGAGAGTCAAACCAAGTCTAATTAGTTATAGGATTAATTGTTGGTTTAATGTTTATTTTTACCCTATCTTTTTGTCTTTTATTCTTGCATATTATATTATTTTCATGTGTTATGTAAACCTTAGGATAGAAGACCATTATGTTTGTATATGTGATTATTTTTTGTTTTATTGCCAATTATATTTTATGTATATAAACCCTAGGGTAGAAGACTAATTGTTGTATATGTGTTTGTTTGTTTTACAGCTAGGGTATATTTAACATGTTGCTCCTTCACACACTCCACTATCACACTTTTGCACACACGTGAGAATATTCCTATACCCGGACTGGAGCATAAACTAAGTTAGAACGAGAATGTGTAGTAATGGCCCTCTGGATGTACGTCCAGCTCGGTGGTTACGAAAGTCTCACCTAGAGTTTGGTCCCTTTTGAGGGTGCTATCACTTCTAATAGCTTGCCTATTGTTGTGGCTAGCGTTCTCGAACGGGGTCGTTGGCTCTAGGAACCTTATTAGGACCTTGTAGAGCTACCATTTGAAAGGTTCACTCAGTAGAAAGAATCTTAGATCTGTTCTCAAAGGAACCCTTTTTAGGACACAAAGGAGCTTCATCCCGTTGCATTCAAACAAGCATAGATACATTTCCTTCCCATTTTTTTTTTGAAAAAAAACAAACCAAAAATCATATTTCATTTGTTCTAGCTATTTTCTTTTCTTGAAACATGTCTCATGCATTCTTATTTTATTTTGCATATCATAAAAACAAATCTCTAAATATATCGTTTTCCATACATTTCAATGACCGCCGGGGAATTATGAAACTTTTAAAATGGTGGATGAAAGTAAAATAAAAAACATTTGAAAGTCAGACCCTAGAATCATACTTTAATAAAAAATTTTGGATTCCCCGACGAGATGAATAAAACCATACATTCACATCTCACGCACATTCATTCATTCAATCAAAGGCAAGCTGGTTCACCGATACTCATGCATCTGTCTTCCCGTTCCAAAAACAACAAAAATATTCAAAATCATGTCAAGCATCCTGCATTCTCTTCTTTCCATGCATAAAAAAAATCACTGCGAGTATCACACATTTTATTTCCTCGCACAAAAAAAAACAGTTTTTAGCTATATAACATTAGCATCTCATTTAGCATGCACCGTCATTCATTCATAAATCATTCACAAAAAACATCATCAAATAATGCAGACATTTCATCATTTGCAACATCATGAGATGCATGTTAAAAAACATAGGCATTCATACATCATTTCACTCATCCTAATAATAAAAAACTGGTGTTTCATCAATCATCCAAACATCATTTCATTCTCCATTTCAGCATGCACTATTTCAAAAATTATTATTTTTGCATCATTCAAAGATACGTGTTTTTGTTAGCATTTCATTCTGATACATAAATAAGGTTTTACATCAGTCACATGCTGCATTGCCTCCCCCAAAAAAAAAATATTTAGAATAACTGGTCTTTCTAAGTGATCATTCATGCACGCATTTCATGCATTTACATTTGCATTTTCATCATGCATATCTATCACCATGTGTTTATTCATGCATTAGGACACAAGGGGCATGTAATTTATTTATCCTCGTTGCATGAGTATAGTTAATCTTTTAGCTAGGAAAAATCATCATGCATTCATAATAGGAATAAAATCGTTGGTCTTTTCAAGTGATCAGTTCCTCCATGCACTTCATACATTTGCATTTTCATCGTACATATCCATCATCGTGTTCTAAAACAAAACAAAAAAACAAAAATATATCATCACTCTTTTTCATGCATCATTGAGCATCTATTAAAAATGAGAATTTGTAACTTTGCATCCTTCACAGGTTGCATTGCCTTCAAAGATCATTTAGAATCGTTGGTTTATTTCCGAATGATCGTGCATTCACGTGTTTCATGCATTTGCATTTTCATCACGCATATACATGATCATGTGTTCACCCATACACAAAAAAACATGAGCATTGCTTCTTCAAGAAAATGGATGAGAGATGAGACGAAATTGATTATTTTTCTTTGGAAAAGTTTTAGCTGTACAAAACAAGGTCAAACTCAGTTGCAAACTCAAGGTGTTTTTGAGACACTCAATTTTCAAAGATTTTGCAGCTCGTTCACAAATTTTTACCAGCAAAACGATGCATCTCATCAGTCCCATGATAAACGATCAAAATGGTCCATTTTGTTAACCAATGGGTTATCAAAAATTTCTTCTATCATGTCACTAACTATGTTAACTCTCTGTGAAGCATTCGTATAGTGAATTTGAACGCAACGTGCATTTATTCCTGTCTGAGTCAGTTAATGTCCACATAGTTCCATCTTATCATCTTCCCTTTACACGTCTAGTCCCACCCCGACCATCCCGTAAAGTGCATATTCCCCACACAACCTAGTTAACTATTTGGTTTGTTCCCAATGATGATGAGCTAACACTTTAGGCTCCAAGCTGGGGCAAATTTGTGAACACTAGATATCTTGTAAACATTGTATTTCCTTGATGTAAGTACTTTGCAAAAAAAAAATCAAATAAGCCTGTTAGGTTGAAAACTCGCAAGAGCAGCCTAAGCAAAAAATTAGGGCAAATAAAAGAAATAAAGAGAAAAAGAGCGGATATATAAAAATAAATAATTTTTGTCCTTGAATTAATTTTTGAGAAAAAACAAGCAATCATGATTTGAAATAAAGTTTGGTCGTCTTCCCGTAACATCAAAAAAATTCTTACTACCCTTTTGAGCAAAAAAAAAAAATCAAAAACTCTTTCAGTCACCCTAGACAAGGATCAATTCCACATCAAAAATGGTGTGTCACTTTTATCAGCTCACTCTACTAAAAAAAAAAAAAATCACAAAAAATGTGAAATTCAAAAAAGAGGATTGAAAAAGAAATTCTCAAAAAGAAAAAAGCAAAAGCAGTAGAAATTGTGAGCTGATACATAATATCACCAAACACAAGATATCCTTGTCCGAATAAACCCACAAACACCTCATTAGGCCGAATTCTCACAAAACCCAAATCACTGGCCTCAAACACTTCTCTGAACATACTTAACTTTTAAAAGGTCATCGTATCAATAAACCTTCAAACACCTCTCTGAGTCCATTTGAGCCTATACTCCACAAGCCCATAACCGTTGACCACATTACCCATAACCTTTGACCACATTACAAACCCTCCTTTCATAAACCCCTAACCACTGGCCACGCTACAACCCGGATCAATGGCTGATTGCTTTCGTTTTCTCAAAGATTTAATTTTAGGACAAGTAAGTTCATTTGTTTACAATATATTTGCTCAAAAAAAAATAAAAAAAGAGGATAAAAAAAAAGAGAAAAAGAAAAAACTCAAAGGGCTTGCACTCCAAGATTCATTCAAGTTGCATTGATGTAAAGACAATGTTTAGTGATCACCAAGTGAAGTTTTCATCAAAACTCAAGACTGTCCCAGTATTTGGGATTCACCTAAAAAAGAACCAAAAGATTATACTAGGATCACCACCTAGATCCCAAAGAACCAAAAGATTATACTAGGATCACTACACAGAGGCAGACTATTCGATAACCTTCACTGGTAGTCTAAATCGGGGCAGCTCCACATTTCTTGAGCTGGGAAAAACCTACCTTTCCATGACTTTGGGGAAAACCTACCATTTATCCCATCGCGTGTCATATCTGTATTACCAAGTCAACTGATTCATTCATCTGTATTGATACTGCTCTACATGTCTACTAAACAATGCTTCAAAGAGAGAGAACACAAGTTAATAATGTGACACTGAACACTCACTCTGTTAATTTTGTGGACCTAAAATTCAATCAACCATGGGACACCGTAAGGGAAGAACAAACGTGAACGAGTCAGTAAATACAGTCAAGTACGGTTGCACATCAGTGACCGTAAATAACAACCTTGAGATTGCCAGAGCTTGTATTCAAATAAAATCCAGTTTTTTTCCAAGGAACGATTATTGCAAAATATTCACTTCTGTGCCACTTGCATCAAAAGCCTCATCTCTCATCATTACAAAAATCTTTCTGCATCATCAATAAGATCATAGCATAAATCATCCCGGCATACAACCATGCATCCATTAAGTGGTGATTCCAAAGCATCCACTTCTCAATTTCTCGCATAAAAAAGAAAAATCTTTTTCTCATCCCAAAAACCGCAAAAATGCATCATCAATAAATCATACCATACATTTCATTCCACCATGCAAACATGCACCTACCATGGCGCCAGCATCAAAGCATTACATTTGCATTTGCACGTCATCTGCACTCACATACACGGCTTATCAATTTCTGTTTTCGATCAACTTCAGCATCCATCATTCACGGGCCTTTTGTAGTCCATTTACTTTCACATTGCACATTCATCACATTGCACACATATAACACTTTTTTGCTTCGATAGACGCGCCAAGTGCCGGTCTCATCGTTGCCAAAAAGCTTTCTACATCACCAATCATATCATTTGCTATGCATTAATGTTTTTCCTTTTATTCACCATAGCATTTGCATCAAAGTTCACATTGCATGCATCAAGAAAAGAAGGAAAATAAATAAGAAAAAGCAAAAAGAAAAGTCCATCCATTACATTTATCATCACAACAAAATTAATCACCACAATCACATTCACATCTCATACACCGTGTGTAAACTTTCCCATTCCATCAGTTACAACACCCATTGTCTGCCCCATTTCATTCATCACCAGGTACCAATCATTGCACGTTCGTCACATGCATAACATTGTTTGCTTCGATAGATGTGCCAAGTGCCGGTCTCATCGTTGCCCAAAAAAAGTCTTTTACATCACTAATCATATCATTGTGCCATGCATTCGCGTGTTTTCCTTTATTCACCATGACATTTGCATCAAAGCATTATATGTGCATCACATTCGCACTTTGCACTTCATACACTCATCATATACTAAGAAAAAAAAGCAAAAAAGCAAAAAGAGGAAAATCGCCCATTCCCTTACATTCATCATTTAATTGGCACAACCACATTCATATCCTATCTGCATTCTGTTGCGCCCGAAAAAGTCCCCGAGGGAGAACCTTCCTCGTTCACAACTTTTCCTAAGACAATGAAGCCGCCACCAATATTTATTAAGGAAAATATTAGGAAAACCTTTTTTGGAAAACGATTGGTCTTGCGAAACTAGAGAATAGGGTTCGGGGGTCGGTTACGCGCAGGGAAGGTGTTAGAACCCCACACGTCCTCTCTACTGAGAGGGAACCTTTAATTAAATGCGTGGTTTTAGTGTGTTGACTTGAAAATACTTAATTTTGCCTCTCTACTTCTTATTGAAAAATTCTTCAAGAAAATCTTTATTTATTATGAAAAAAAGGGGGGGGGAGGGGAAATGGGTTTTTAGAAAAAAAACGCTTGACGGGACATGGCCCGCTCCTACGTATCTCCCGGTGCGATGGAGAACTCAAAGCTACGTAGTTCTTCTTTGTCCTTTTGAAAAGTTTTTGTTTTTTATCTTTTTTAGTGAGTTTTTTTGAAAATAGGATGAGCATTAGCGAATGATTAAACTAGCAGAGGCTATGATGAATCACCACTAAATACTTAAAAAAAAAGGGGTCGTACTGCTAGTCAAACGAACAAAGGTTCTGATGGATGTCATACCCCAATTTTGTCCGACTAATTGGAAATTTATTAGAAAAAAAAATCAAAAAAATATTGTTTATTGTATTTTTGAGATTATTATCGTTTACGCGTGTTATCGACGGTTTTGCAATACTTTTACTATTAGTAGATTTTATAGATTTTATTTTTTTATTACAAGTAAAATATCATATAACAAAAATGTTGTTATTAAATACAAACTTCTATATTATTGAATTTAAAAAATAATAAAAACGAAAATTAAATAAAAATGTAAATATTACAAAATAAATAAATAAAAACTAATGTTTTGCTGTGTATGTATTTTCAGCATTAGAGCCATCTCCTTTTTTGTTGATTTTTACTTTTTCCCATTTTAGGCTAAAGTTAGCACCACTGTTACAAGCAACATGCCTCCTTCACACCACTACCACTATTTCACGCCACCATCAGTTCATCATGCCACCCAGCAGTGCTCAATACAAACTGGTTTCTCTACTTCCCTCTGACAGCTTTAAACCCATCTTATCTTTTGCATCCTTGAACAGCTGCATACAACAACAAAAACCAAGCAAACACACCAAGGCTCTCTATAAAAGAAGGGGGGCGGAAACAGTGAGAGGGGGGGGGGGGACTGAAAACAGGAAATAGTAAAGGGGGGAGAGGTACAAGTTTCAGAAGATAAAAAATGAAAGGGGGATAATAGAGAACAGAAGAAAACAAGAGGAGAATAATAAGGAGAGAATGAAAAAAATAGAGAGCAAAATGGAGAGAAATCGTTTTTAAAAATGTAAAGGAGGAGATCCAAAAATGTGAGGATCACCTTGCCTTTTTTCAGAACACAATAAAATGTTAGCTCATAGCAACAACATTGATTCCCATCCTTAACCTCTAGAAACCTCGCCTTCTTCAACCTCACCTTCAACAATCCACTCACAGATCCACAATCAAAACAAAAATGAAGGATGAGAGGGATAAGAGAGAAATAAATAGGAATATCCTAAAACCACATCACACCACCGCACCTTTCGGCAACCACCATGAGTCGCCACCGCGCCACTACGTCCCGGCCTTCCCCCTCACCTCTGATCGTCATCCTCGCCGCGCCACTGCTGCCGACGGCGCACCACCGTCGTGGCACCACCCTCACGCCGCCGTTACCCATGGCCAGACTTCTTTGTTGTGTTCCATCACCATCCCTCCATCTTGGTTGTTTCTCTCTCTCTCCCTCTTTCTCTTTCTTTCTCTGTTTTTATTTTGGTATTTTGTTTGCTTCTCTCTCTCACTTGTTGCGGCTGAGAGAGTTTGTTTTAGGGTTTCAAGTTCCTACATTTATCTTTTGCTTTCCCCTTCATAATATTATATTACTTTACTTGTCTTTTATTAAATAAATAATTAGTGGTAGTAAATCAATTTGAATACTAGGTGCCTACTCTTTTAAACCCCTTCCTCTGTCTTCGTAAACTCTCCCTCTTTTCAAAATTATTAATAATCAATATAAGTAATTAGCAATCCTTTGAACCTTTTTTGTGTGTTATTTAATTAGTTGAATATTACTATGTGCACCTCCCTGTTTTCATTTGTTCAATACCATATTTCCATGTTGCTGACTCTTTTTGTCTAGGTTTTAGTCCTTTTTCTGTCACTAGTCAATGAGTCCAACTCATTTTCAAATCAACGAATCCAAAACATTTTACCTTCATTCAAAACATTTTACCATCTTGCATTCATGAGTTTTTACCCTATTGCGTTAATAAGCTTTATGCGCATACTTCAATAAAAACTAGGGTTTGGATTGGATCCTAATTGCTTGCCTCAAGAATTAGATTGATGATTGGCAAGAGGATTCACACTTGTGCACTTGTGCACACTAATTTAAGTGTTGAGGATTGACCAAAGTGATTCAACATGCTTTGGTGTTTTGATTGTTCAGATGACTTGCTTGTTTAGGGTTTGCCAATGATCATGCTTAAGGCTACTCTTTTGAATTCATTTGTGCCTACCACTTCCTTGTCTACTCTCATGTGGAATCATTAATACTTAGATAGGCTCATTCCTTACATTGCATCTTCCACTAGATGTGCATTTAGATTCCCCTGCGTTTTGTAGAAATATCCGAGTATGGTTCTCGCTTAGCATCTTCCACTAGATGTGCATTTAGGTTCAATCTTGCCTACTCTTATATTTTTGCTTAATGCCCAGTTCAAGTTCCTTCTTTGCCTATTTATGTGTTGTGGTCTATGTTGCGCCCGAAAAAGTCCCCGAGGGAGAACCTTCCTCGTTCACAACTTTTCTTAAGACAATGAAGCCGCCACCAATATTTATTAAGGAAAGTATTAGGAAAACCTTTTTGGAAAGCGATTGGCCTTTGAAAACTGAGAGTTTTGGGTTCGGGGGTCGGTTACGCGCGGGGAAGGTGTTAGCACCTCACACGTCCTCTCTACTGAGAGGGAACCTTTAATTAAATGTGTGGTTTTAAATGTTGATTTGAAAAATATCTAATTTGCCTCTTTATTTCCTATTGAAAATGAATTAAAGAACTTAATAAGATTTTTTATTTTTGGAGAGAAAGGAAAAAAAAGGATTTTTAGATTGAAGTGCTTGACGGGACATGGCCCGCTACTACGTATCTCCCGGTGCGATGGAGAATTCAAAGCTACATAGTTCTCGTGTAGAAAATGTTTGTGTGTTTGGTGTTTTTTAATATAGGGGTTTTAGGATTGTGTGATCTGTGTTGAAGGACCACTGGGGGTCTGAAGGGCCGCTAGGGGCTGAAGGAGCGCTGGGGCTCTGAAGGACCACAGTTCACTTATCCTAAAACGATGATTAGCCCGGCCGTACGACCGACTTAATCCCCTACTTTGAAAATAAGATTTTTGATTTTTGAAAGAGATGTGTTTGTATTTTTTATTTAGAAATTATTTATTTTTGCGCTTGACAGGGGCGTGGCCCTGCTCCTACGTATCTCCGGGTGGAGAATCAAAGGCGACGTAGTTCTAGGTTCTTTTGAAAATAATTGTTGAAAACTTATTGTGAAAATGATTTTTATTTGTTATGCTTGACGGGATGTGACCCGCTCCTACGTATCTCCTGGTGGAGAATCAAAGCTACGTAGTTCTTCTGCGTCCTGAAAAAGGTTTTTGTTTTTTTATCTTGTTTAATTTTGAAAATCAAGCTTTCATGATGATCGATTGAGCAAGGGCTCCAAGTGATCACCACTAGCACTCCATTGTTAATAATCATGCAAGCAAAGACTTCGCAAGACTACTAACAAAGTTTTTGATTTAGTGAAAATCTTTAGGAAAATTAGGCATTCATGATGATCAGTTGAGCAAAGGCTCCAAGTGACCACCACTAGTACCTCGTTGTTAATAATCATGCAAGCAAAGGCTTCACGAGACTATTAACAAAGTTTTTTGATTTATGAGAAAATATTTAGGAAAATTAGGCATTCATGATGATCAATTGAGCAAAAGCTCCAAGTGACCGCCACTAGTACCTCATTGTTAATAATCATGCAAGCAAAGGCTTCGCAAGACTACTTAACAAAGTTTGATTTTGAAGAGTTTTCGCAATTGGATTGATTCTCGTTTAGGGAAAAGAAAATCTATTATTTTTTTAAAAAAGGATTGGTGAGAAAAAGGTTTACTTAGGGAAAAAATAAAGAAAAAGGAACCGGGGGGTGCAGCAGTAAAATAAGGGTGTGAATAACAGGGGGGTGTATTTTAAAAAAGGGGTGGTGTAAATAACGAGCCCAGTTCGTTTCTGTGAACTGGGCTGGGTTTCAAAAGGTGGGCTTGCAGGCTGTAATAATGAAACGCAGGGGGTGTGAGAAGGAAGCCCAATTTCGGTTTTTTAGATCTGGTCCGTGGGAACAAAAATGGGCTTCTGGGGGCGCTGTAGTAGTGAAACAGAGGGGTGTGGGCAGTAATCTGGTTATTTTAATTTTAAAATAAAATAAATAAATAAAAGGGGAGGTATATAAGGTGATTAATTATTGGAAACCCTAATTGTTTCCTTGCCCTTTGCGCCGCACAAATATACATTCGAGAGAGAGAGGGTTTCACGGAGAGAGGGGGGATTTCACGGAGAGAGGGAGGAGCGGACGGAGAGGAGTGAGGAGCAGACGGAGAGGAGTGAGAGTAAGACGATGGAGGAGCAGGGGAAAGAGGAAAGAAGAGAGAGAGAAGACGATGGTGGACGAACGAGGAGGAAGCGACGACGGCCGGTCGTTCCTTGACCGGCAGTGACAGAGGTGACGGCGACGTCTCCGGTGGGGGGGGGGGAAGACGAAAACGACCGGACGATGGTGATGAAGCTACGACGGCGCGAAGGCTCCGGTGAAGATGACGGACGACGACAACACGACAGCGACGGCCGGTGATGGCTACAGAGGCGACTGCGTTTTCACGAGCTTGGAGGCGAACGGTGGACGACAGCGACGGTGGGTTTGGCTCGGTTTGGTTGCTCGCCGGAGCTCCGCCGGAGAAGACGAAATCTCAGGCGAGACTTCGAAGGTTAGTTTTTTTATTTTTCTTTTTTTTTTAGTTTCGGTTTGGTGTCGTTTTTCGTGGCTGCTGGGGTGATTTGGGAGCGGACGGCCACCGTCTACGGTGGCCGGAGCTAACAGGTTTTATTATTATTTTTTATTTATTTTTATGAACCCCTATTTACTGTCTCTGTTTGTTTCATTTATTTTATTTCTTGCTGGATTCCTAAGACTAGGCTGAAACCTTAATGTATCAGATTTAAAACAAAAACTACATCTATTTACAGGCCTAATACTCACGGTTCCAAATAAACAGACTCTAATTATTTTTAGTTCCTATATACAGTTTGATTATAATAGAGCTACTGTTCTTAAAAGGCCTATTATGTACAGAATTAAGGAAAACGAAATTTGTTATTACCAACCTCTTTTCCAGAATAATCTCTTATTGTTTGCTGCTAATACCATTTACTGTTGTTTCTCTGCTGCTGCTATTTCTGTTTCTGAACTTGGTGATTAGGGTTCCAGTGTGGAACCCTAACTTTTTTATTCTGATTTTCTCTGTAATTTCGTCCCCCTTTCTGTGTCTGCGGATTGTTGATTTTATAGGCATCTTTAGGTTTTGGAAAATGAATTCTTTGATTCTAACCTGATTTTATTTCCTTTTTCAGGTTATTGGACTCTTGGGCAACAAGAATCAGCCCATGGATCTGCTGCTGCTGCTTTTATTTTTATTTATTTTCGTTTTTCCTATTTTTTGTATTTTTGGTTATTATTTTCGGATTTTTATTATTTTTTTGTATTTTTTAATTTATTTTGTATTTTTGGATTTTTGGATGTTGTAATATTTGTAAATTAATTTGTTATTTTGATTTTTATTTATATTTGTGATTTCTGTAAATTATCATTTGGACTATGGACAAATTTATTGTTTTTTGTCAAAATGAAAAAAGATTGAATTGGGCCAAGCCCAATCAAAAGACTAAACATAGGCCCAATTAGGCAAATGACTAGAATAAGGCCCGATTAGAGCGATTTTCTAAAATCAGGCCCAATTTGGACAAATTACTAACATAGGTCCAATAGCCACACATAGGCCCATATTACTAGACAGGCGTGAACCGTGGTAATACAAGCCAACCACGCAAGTATAGGCTCAGTTAGACAAAAAGACATTTCAGCCCGATTGAACAAAGTACTAAGCGTTGGCCCGAATTAAAATGAGACAGCATCGAATGAGCCTAAAAAAAAAACCTTCCACGTAGCAATAGGACTTGGGACTTATGACAAGCAAAATAAATGATAAAAAAAGGATTGCGATAAAGGATCGGACAAAATTGGGGTATAACAGCTGCCCCTCTTTATTTGGATTTTGACAAGGAATATGAATTGGCCGAAACATATTCCGAGGCAAAATAGAAATAAAGAATTCAGAAATTATACCAATTTTGTCTACCTAGAGAAACCTGAGGCAAAAAAGGTAAAACGGGCACTTGGCGTGCAGAAAGCGGTAAACGGGCACTTGGCGTGCAGAAAAGCGGTAAATGGGCACTTGGCGTGCAGAAAGCGGTAAATGGGCACTTGGCGTGCAGAAAGCGGTAAATGGGCACTTGGCGTGCAGAAAAGCGGTAAATTGCCCAGGCTGCCTAAAACCTGTAATCCTTAAACGGACTCTTGGTGAATCCGAGTTTGCACGTGGCTTTGAGGAGCACGCTTCCTGTTGGCCTTTTCGAGCGACCAGGGGGATCGTTATCAGCTCCGGAACTGATATACTGATCAATGCACGGCGTCCACTGCATCTTAGGCTGATACAACTATTCCGTTGAACCTCACATGGGGCTGCGGTCCATCGCGTTGCTCGTACGCGACGTGAGACCTGGGCAGAAGGGAGCGATGGTCTCTATGCTCCAATCCGCAATGCGCGCTTGAGCGCTCTCTTTTCTATTTCTCTCTTTCTTTTCTATTTCTCTCTCTTTTTTCTTTCTGAACTCCCAACTTGGGGGAACATTTTCTGGAATCTGGGGGCGAGGGCTAACACCGAAGTGCTCACCCTCTCTTTGTACCTGTAGCTGAAAATGAACAAATGCATGCAATGCAAATGCCATGATTGCTGTTTTCTTTTTTCTTATGATGAATGATGAGTTTCTTATTTCCTTTGTCTATGTCGGATGAATGCATGATCTTCTACTGTTCCTATATGCTTGATGGATGCAATGATTTTCCTTTTCTTCTCTTGTCTGTACGCAATGCATGATTTTTCTTTTTCTTTCGCTTATGAATGCATGATTTTCTACTGTTCTTATAGGCTTGATGAATGCAATGGTTTTCCTTTTCTTCTCTAGCTTCTCTTCTTTCTTTTTCTTTCTTTTCTTTTCTTTTCTTTTTGTTGCTCTCTTGGTTCTGTTCTTTTCTCTCTTTTGGCTTCTCTTTTTGCTCTCTTAAGAATGCGAATGCAAAGCTCATGTATTTTAATGCAAAGGAAACTTTCTCTTCCCCCCCCTTTTTTTTTTGGGAAAAATGATGAATAACATGAAATGATGAATGACATGGGATGTTCTAGCTTTCTTTTCTTCTATGAGATGCAAGTATTAATGTGATGCAACTGTATTGCTTTGATGTTTGATGCAAATGTATGCGGTGATTGATGCTTTGATGAATGAAATGCTCCCGTTCTAACTTCTGTTTATTTCTTTTTGCTTCTTCTATGAAATGCAGACATTAATATGATGCAATGCTCTGATGTTTGATGCAATGATTCTTGTTCTTTTTTTTTTTATGGAAATGCTAACGTTAATATGATGCATATGCACTGCTTTAATGTTTGATGATTGAATGACAAAGGAATGCTTTGTGAAATGATGAATGATATGGAATGCTGGATGATAGTGAATGTTTTTGTGTTGCTTTTGTGGTTTCTTTTCTTTGTTTTCTTTTTTGCTTTCTTTGTTTTTTCTGTGAAATATCTGATGCAAAATGTAATGCTCTAATGATGAATGACATGCAATGATTTTGTTCTTTCCCTTTTTTATGAAGTGCGAACATTAATATGATGCCAATGCAATGAAAAGATTTCTGCTTTTTCTTCTTTACTACTTTCTTCTATGAAATGCAAGTATTAATATGGTGCAACTGATGTGGAATGCTTTCTCTTTTTACTATGTGATGAATGCACAAAATGTGAAGATGCAAATGTAATGCTTTGATGCATATGCTATAATGCCTAGATGCATGAGGTAAACATTTTTGTGATGATGAGATGCGAGACTTTGAATGCAAGGACTTGGGATGATTATTGACCAGTCTATTGAAAAATTGAATTTGATTCAAACTCTGGTGTTCTCAAGGCTTTTATTTACAAACAACCTCACTTGTGTTCTCCTTCTTTCCATGATGACTGAATTTTAGATATCACGTAAACAACTTGTGTTCTCTCTTTTTGAAGCATTGTCTAGTAAGCATGCATAAGAGTGCAAATGTGAATGAATGAGTCAGTTAACTTGGAATTGGTTTAGGGCATGGACATTTATGGCAAGTGAAGGAATGACAGACATTTGCCGAAGCTTATGAGGGACCAAGAGATACAAGATTGCCCCAATTCAGGTCTTTGATGAGTGAATAGCTTGCCCCTGTCTAGTGGTGACAACAACTAGGGGTGTAAAAGATGATGAATTGGGACCACTTCGGCTCTTGGGATGAAAGCTGGAATGAAAGGGGTTTTGCTTCAACCCACAGAATTTGATGTTGCCCCAGTCATAACAAGGACAAAGCTGCCCCAATCAGAATGACAAGGTCTTGTTTAGGAGAGTGAGTTGAGAGATTGCCCCGGTGAGGTTTTTATGGGAATGAATGAGGTGAAGGAATGGGAATGCACTTGCCCCACTTTGGAATGACATTGACAACTGGAGTGACATGGGATGGGCATCGAACAGACTTTCCCAAGACTAGGGTGTGTGGGTGGTGAAGAGAATACCCCAACTTTTGGGTCTGAGTGGTATTCTCAGTGCAAAGCTTTGGTTCTCTACTGATGTCTTGACTTTTGGTGCGAAAGAATCTTTACCTGGTGATCACTAAACCTTGTTTTAATGCATCTTGAATGTGTTTTGGAGTGCAAGTCCCTCTTTTTTATTTTGTCAGCTTTCTTTTTTCTGACTGTTCGTTTTTGTTTCCTCAGTTCTCTTTTTTCTGAGGGTTTATTCTTTCTTGATCAGCTTTCTTTTTTCTGATCGTTTGTTTTTCTTTTGAGCAAACACATCGTACATAGATAAACTTGTTTGTCCTAAGATTTAGAATTTGAGTGAACAAAAGCAACCGGTCTTTGATCGGAATGGACTTTTCGGGATTGTGGTGTTTTGTGGAGGAAAGAGGGTTAGGCTTAGTGAAGTGTTTGAGGCTAATGGGAGGATGAGTTTTGTTCGGCGTTGATTGGCGGTTAATGGACTATGAGGAAGATGGTTATTGGGCTTGTTTGGGCTCTGTTAAAGCAAATTCGTGTCTCATGGTAGAATGACTAAGGGGTTTGATGTTGAGGCCAAAGGAAGTGTTTGAAGGTTTACGGAATCAGGTGTTGGAATGATGAAGTGTTTGAAGGTCTATTTAGACGAGGATCTCTTGTATTTTGTGGTAACATGTACCAGCTCACCACTTACATTTCTTTTGTATTTCCTTTTGTTTTGGGATTTTCATTTTTGAATCCCCTTTTTTTGATTTTCTCTTTTACTTTCTTTTTTTTTTCGACTCGGGTGAGATGATAAAAAGTGATGCACTGTTTTTTTATTTGGGGTGATCCTTGTCTAGGGTGATTTTTGGATTTTGGTTTTTCTTGGCTCAAGGTGGGTAGGAAAGGGACTTTCTGGGATTTTGGGGTTTTTGAGGAGATGGCCAAACTTCATTTCAAATTCCGATTGCTTATTTCTATAAGACTTAACTTTAGAACAATAATTTATCTATCTTCATGTGTTTGCTTTTTTTCCTTTTTTGTGCCCTAATTTTTGCCTGGACCGCTCTTTGTGAGTTTTCAGTCCACCGGGCGCTCCTTTTTGCCTAGGCCGCCCTTTGCGGGTTTTCAACCTAGCGAGCTTGTTTTCTTGTTTATTATATTATTATTATTATTTTTTTTTGAGAGACTTGCACTGAAGGAATATGATATTAATCAAGGGGAATTAATGATCACAGACTTGCTCTAGCATGGAGGACTTGAACCAAAAGTCGAATACGCACTGATGGGGAGAATATGCACTTTATGGGTGGACGGGGCGGGACTAAACTTGGACGGGAAACTGTGGTAAGGGAGGAAAACCAATGGACTCAAACAAGAGAAGGTACTCATAGCATGCACGCTCATTAGAAGGATGCTTCACAGAGAGTTAACATCAATTAAAAATTTGTTTTTCTTTGATACACTATTTCAGTCTTTTGTCATGGAATGGATGGGATGCAGTGCTTTTGAAAAACTGAGTGCCTTGGAACACCTTGAGTTTGCAACCAAGTAAGGATAAACTTTTTCAAAAAGGATGATTGTTTCGCAAGAACGTCTCGCTTCTCATCACAACTCTTATTTTATGCAATGAATGGATGAACAAATTATGATATGCAAGTATGATGCAAATGCGTGGAAAATGACCACTCGAAGAGCGTGGCTTATTCTAAATAATTTTGTTATTTTTAATGCAAGACAAAACATGGAATGCCAATGTGAATGATGCAAGAATGATGCCCCTTTTTTTTCAAAATGATTTTTGATTTTGATTTTTTATTTTTTTTTAGAGGCGAGACAAGGTACGAAATACCAATGCCCCCTTTTTCTTTTGAATGATGAAAGATGCAAGAATGATGCTTTTCTCTAAATGATGATGATTTTTTTTTTTTAGAGGCAAGGCAAGGTATGAAATGCCAATGCCCCTTCCTTTTTTGAAAGATGCATGTATGGAGGAATGATGTATTTGAACCAAAGTGATGAGGTTAATGAAATGGTGCATGAATGCTACATTTGGAATAAATTTGATGATGATTTTTATTCATGATTATGAATGAGATGCTTTCTTGTTTTCATTTTTTTTTGTGCAATGAGATGCATGATACTCACAAAAAAAAACATGCGTGGGAAGACATGGTTTTTATTGAATGGAAATGCATGCAAAATGAGAGGTTAATGTATTATTTTTCATGATGTGTGAAAAGGAACACAATGATGCATGAGACGCGCTCCTAATAAGACACGATTTTTGGATCTTTCGAGAAAAATAGGGGAAAAGCCTTAGTGAATGGAAACGCACTCGTGCGGAGAATGCACTCCTGACAAACCTAAATGAGATGCATGTATGAATTCTATCAAGTTTTGTTTTATGCAATGCAAATGATGTCTTCATATGAAAATGACGGCGATAATGCGACTTGACATGCATATGAAAAATAAGATGAAAACATTTTTTTTCGAGTTTGGTGACTGAAATTTTGGGAACATCACCTCATATAGCCCGGTAAAAGAAAAGACTATGATGATTTTTTTTTTGAAAGTTTTGCTTTTTACCCCTTTTTTTTTGAAAGTTTTGTTTTATGTATGATGATGATGCTCTACGTGTATGCAGGATAAATGAAAGGGTTTTTATTGGCAATAATTCAAGCTCTTTTTTTTTTTGGAAGATGCGGGCCGTACGTTATTTCGTATGAACCGGTAAGAGAAAGGCTACAACGGTAACCCTTTTCTTCTTTTCTTCTTTCAAAATCTTCTTCTTTTTTTTTTTAAAAAATAATGGCGTGAGGCAACCAATTGTCGTTACTCTGAGTAACTTGCATGAAACATTGAGTGGATCCTGACTCAATACTTCATGCAATATACTGAAATGCTTCGACATTTGGTTGACTCAAACTTATTCTCTTATTTGAAAACAAACCCCACTTGATAGGGTCAAAGTGCCCCGATACCGTAGAGTAACATCTCAAATTTGTAGTGCACAGACAAATTTGAGATATTACCCTTCGTCATTCGAAGGCGCACTTTTACTCATTGAGCTTTTACATGAAGAGCTTTTCTATTTTTTTTTACGTTTAGAGAAGATGCATGCATTGGAAACTTTTCATTTTTTCATTTTTAGTTTTGGAACATGATTTACAGGAAAAAGAGGTTTTAGAAAAATGTGCTTGACGGGGTATGACCCGCTCCTACGTATCCCCATTGTAATGAGGAATCAAAGCTTACGTAGTTCTACTGTGTCTCTTTTTTTGAAATAATGCTTATGCATGAACGCCTCGTCTTGGGTGAACTTGACGAGGATTTTTTTTTGCATGATTATAAATGAAATGCTTATGCTATGCAGATGATAATTGTTTTTTTTTGTCTTTATGTAATGAAAGGGAATGCAAGATGAATGGTTTTTTTTCAAAATTGGAACTTTATGCAATGCAAATGATGCAATGATGCAGTGGTGCAATGATGTGAAACGATGTGAATGCGAAATGATGTGTCATTTACATAAAAAGAGGGTAAGAAAACAAGGATATTATTTTCTACGATTTTGAAATAGAGTTTAAGAAAAAGGAATGCCTAAACTAATGCAACAAACAAAGGCGTGCCCCCGTGTCCTACAAAGGGTGGGAATCCTAGGGTCTAAAGTCGACGAAAGGGGTAATCCTCCCATGTAGGTTCTAATCACTTCCTTACAATGGCAACCAAGAGCTAAAGTCTCTCTCATGATGGCACCCACAATCGTAGAAAGCTACCGAGTGTGAGGCATCATGACAAAGCGCACTCTTGGGCGGAACTTTCATGAGAGCCATACAGACAAAGGTCTACGAATGGCAGTCACTAATCGTTCCCACTTTCCTAGGTTTTTGTTCAGACCTTGGGTTTTAGGCCCCACTCAATGCTCACAAGTATAGGATGTGAAGTGTGTGTCGAGGGCACAACACCTAGGAATAACTACCCTTCCCCACCTGCAAATGAAAATCCAGAGCAGTCCAGACAAATAGCATGTTGTTTATCCTAGGGTTCAATATCGATCCAATATAAACTAATCTAGGGTGCCAATAACAATGCACTACTTACCTCAAGAAAGGGAGCAAAGAAGAAGGGGACATGATAAGAAAGGGGAAGTATGCATGTTCTTACCATAGGAAAGGGAGCAGAGAAGAAGGGGACATGATAAGAAAGGGGAAGAAATGCATGAGAGAACTAAGCAAAAAAGTAATTATCTATTGCAAAAACAAACATAGAAGAAGAATGCACATGGACGCAACATGCTTATGAAAAAGGAAGAAGAAGCAAGATATTCAAATCAATCATATAAACCACACATTTAATTAATTAGGCTTGACCCACTTTTGAAAAAATGTTTTTTAGGGTCCCCAGTGGAGTCGCCAGCTGTTGCGCCCGAAAAAGTCCCCGAGGGAGAACCTTCCTCGTTCACAACTTTTCTTAAGACAATGAAGCCGCCACCAATATTTATTAAGGAAAATATTAGGAAAACCTTTTTGGAAAGCGATTGGCCTTTGAAAACTGAGAGTTTTGGGTTCGGGGGTCGGTTACGCGCGGGGAAGGTGTTAGCACCTCACACGTCCTCTCTACTGAGAGGGAACCTTTAATTAAATGTGTGGTTTTAAATGTTGATTTGAAAAATATCTAATTTGCCTCTTTATTTCCTATTGAAAATGAATTAAAGAACTTAATAAGATTTTTTATTTTTGGAGAGAAAGGAAAAAAAAGGATTTTTAGAAAGAAGTGCTTGACGGGACATGGCCCGCTCCTACGTATCTCCCGGTGCGATGGAGAATTCAAAGCTACATAGTTCTCGTGTAGAAAATGTTTGTGTGTTTGGTGTTTTTTAATATAGGGGTTTTAGGATTGTGTGATCTGTGTTGAAGGACCACTGGGGGTCTGAAGGGCCGCTAGGGGCTGAAGGAGCGCTGGGGCTCTGAAGGACCACAGTTCACTTATCCTAAAACGATGATTAGCCCGGCCGTACGACCGACTTAATCCCCTACTTTGAAAATAAGATTTTTGATTTTTGATTTTTGAAAGAGATGTGTTTGTATTTTTTATTTAGAAATTATTTATTTTTGCGCTTGACAGGGGCGTGGCCCTGCTCCTACGTATCTCCGGGTGGAGAATCAAAGGCGACGTAGTTCTAGGTTCTTTTGAAAATAATTGTTGAAAACTTATTGTGAAAATGATTTTTATTTGTTATGCTTGACGGGATGTGACCCGCTCCTACGTATCTCCTGGTGGAGAATCAAAGCTACGTAGTTCTTCTGCGTCCTGAAAAAGGTTTTTGTTTTTTTATCTTGTTTAATTTTGAAAATCAAGCTTTCATGATGATCGATTGAGCAAGGGCTCCAAGTGATCACCACTAGCACTCCATTGTTAATAATCATGCAAGCAAAGACTTCGCAAGACTACTAACAAAGTTTTTGATTTAGTGAAAATCTTTAGGAAAATTAGGCATTCATGATGATCAGTTGAGCAAAGGCTCTAAGTGACCACCACTAGTACCTCGTTGTTAATAATCATGCAAGCAAAGGCTTCACGAGACTATTAACAAAGTTTTTTGATTTATGAGAAAATATTTAGGAAAATTAGGCATTCATGATGATCAATTGAGCAAAAGCTCCAAGTGACCGCCACTAGTACCTCATTGTTAATAATCATGCAAGCAAAGGCTTCGCAAGACTACTTAACAAAGTTTGATTTTGAAGAGTTTTCGCAATTGGATTGATTCTCGTTTAGGGAAAAGAAAATCTATTATTTTTTTAAAAAAGGATTGGTGAGAAAAAGGTTTACTTAGGGAAAAAATAAAGAAAAAGGAACCGGGGGGTGCAGCAGTAAAATAAGGGTGTGAATAACTGGGGGGTGTATTTTAAAAAAGGGGTGGTGTAAATAACTAGCCCAGTTCGTTTCTGTGAACTGGGCTGGGTTTCAAAAGGTGGGCTTGCAGGCTGTAATAATGAAACGCAGGGGGTGTGAGAAGGAAGCCCAATTTCGGTTTTTTAGATCTGGTCCGTGGGAACAAAAATGGGCTTCTGGGGGCGCTGTAGTAGTGAAACAGAGGGGTGTGGGCAGTAATCTGGTTATTTTAATTTTAAAATAAAATAAATAAATAAAAGGGGAGGTATATAAGGTGATTAATTATTGGAAACCCTAATTGTTTCCTTGCCCTTTGCGCCGCACAAATATACATTCGAGAGAGAGAGGGTTTCACGGAGAGAGGGGGGATTTCACGGAGAGAGGGAGGAGCGGACGGAGAGGAGTGAGGAGCAGACGGAGAGGAGTGAGAGTAAGACGATGGAGGAGCAGGGGAAAGAGGAAAGAAGAGAGAGAGAAGACGATGGTGGACGAACGAGGAGGAAGCGACGACGGCCGGTCGTTCCTTGACCGGCAGTGACAGAGGTGACGGCGACGTCTCCGGTGGGGGGGGGGGGGGGGGGAAGACGAAAACGACCGGACGATGGTGATGAAGCTACGACGGCGCGAAGGCTCCGGTGAAGATGACGGACGGCGACAACACGACAGCGACGGCCGGTGATGGCTACAGAGGCGACTGCGTTTTCACGAGCTTGGAGGCGAACG
The DNA here is from genome assembly GCA_039519185.1 of Astragalus membranaceus. Lineage (NCBI taxonomy): Eukaryota > Viridiplantae > Streptophyta > Magnoliopsida > Fabales > Fabaceae > Astragalus > Astragalus membranaceus. Next base: position 63,315,577 of record CM076846.1, on the reverse strand, counting down.
GTGGACGACAGCGACGGTGGGTTTGGCTCGGTTTGGTTGCTCGCCGGAGCTCCGCCGGAGAAGACGAAATCTCAGGCGAGACTTCGAAGGTTAGTTTTTTTATTTTTCTTTTTTTTTTTAGTTTCGGTTTGGTGTCGTTTTTCGTGGCTGCTGGGGTGATTTGGGAGCGGACGGCCACCGTCTACGGTGGCCGGAGCTAACAGGTTTTATTATTATTTTTTATTTATTTTTATGAACCCCTATTTACTGTCTCTGTTTGTTTCATTTATTTTATTTCTTGCTGGATTCCTAAGACTAGGCTGAAACCTTAATGTATCAGATTTAAAACAAAAACTACATCTATTTACTGGCCTAATACTCACGGTTCCAAATAAACAGACTCTAATTATTTTTAGTTCCTATATACAGTTTGATTATAATAGAGCTACTGTTCTTAAAAGGCCTATTATGTACAGAATTAAGGAAAACGAAATTTGTTATTACCAACCTCTTTTCCAGAATAATCTCTTATTGTTTGCTGCTAATACCATTTACTGTTGTTTCTCTGCTGCTGCTATTTCTGTTTCTGAACTTGGTGATTAGGGTTCCAGTGTGGAACCCTAACTTTTTTATTCTGATTTTCTCTGTAATTTCGTCCCCCTTTCTGTGTCTGCGGATTGTTGATTTTATAGGCATCTTTAGGTTTTGGAAAATGAATTCTTTGATTCTAACCTGATTTTATTTCCTTTTTCAGGTTATTGGACTCTTGGGCAACAAGAATCAGCCCATGGATCTGCTGCTGCTTTTATTTTTATTTATTTTCGTTTTTCCTATTTTTTGTATTTTTGGTTATTATTTTCGGATTTTTATTATTTTTTTGTATTTTTTAATTTATTTTGTATTTTTGGATTTTTGGATGTTGTAATATTTGTAAATTAATTTGTTATTTTGATTTTTATTTATATTTGTGATTTCTGTAAATTATCATTTGGACTATGGACAAATTTATTGTTTTTTGTCAAAATGAAAAAAGATTGAATTGGGCCAAGCCCAATCAAAAGACTAAACATAGGCCCAATTAGGCAAATGACTAGAATAAGGCCCGATTAGAGCGATTTTCTAAAATTAGGCCCAATTTGGACAAATTACTAACATAGGTCCAATAGCCACACATAGGCCCATATTACTAGACAGGCGTGAACCGTGGTAATACAAGCCAACCACGCAAGTATAGGCTCAGTTAGACAAAAAGACATTTCAGCCCGATTGAACAAAGTACTAAGCGTTGGCCCGAATTAAAATGAGACAGCATCGAATGAGCCTAAAAAAAAACCTTCCACGTAGCAATAGGACTTGGGACTTATGACAAGCAAAATAAATGATAAAAAAAGGATTGCGATAAAGGATCGGACAAAATTGGGGTATAACAGTCTAACATGTGTAGTCTAGGCTAATATCTGCTCAAGAATTCAAGTGGGATTGTTGCTTGCCTAAGGATTTGATTTGCATTCATTGCTTTCTTTTCTAAATAGTTTAGCATGAAAATGGTAATTAGTGACAATCACCCATAACCTTTGTTAGTTTGATTGTCCTAAGAGCCTAAGTTTCAAAAAAGGGATGTTTTCATATGCATAAGCTACTAGTGATAATCACCCAAAACCTTTGTTAGTTTGATTATCAGGAATGCTTTCGATTTCAAAAGATATTTTCCTAAGCATCAAAAGTCAAGGCAAGCTTTAGTAACGATCACCCATAACCTTTGTTAGTTTGATCATTATGAACGCCCTTCACTTTTCAAAACCGAAGCAAAAAGACTTTCATTTTCAAGGCTTGCAAGAACTACGTCGCTTTGATTCCCATTTGGGATACGTAGGAGCGAGTCGCATTCTCGTCAAGCGCAATCATAAAAAGTTTAGCATTTGCATAACAAAAGAAAAGAGTTATTTTCATAACAAAAAAGAATCACTTTTGCAAACCAAGATCATTTTCAGAACGAAGACCTTTTCCTTTCTAAAAACATTTTCAACCCATCGTCGCTAGTGGCTAATCAGAACATTTGTTCGTCTAGCCATTGGTGGCGAAGTCTTTTCCCCAAAAGAACAACAAGCGATGATCACTCATAACCTGTGTTAGTTTGATCATTCGTGCCAATCAATCTCTTTCGAAAATGTAACACCCCGTTTCTACCCCTTTAATTTGTACGTCGTTATCAGAGTGCTTTCGTTTTCAAAAATAATAATAATATTAGTAGAAAAGAAATGTCACAACTTCATTGATGAAACTCATCGGCTACGCCATAAACATTCGTGTAGAAACACATTCGTCTCAAAAATCGAACTTCAAAATTAAATCTCATCACAGCGGAAATAATAGCTCACCAAAAAGAAAATCGCTCAAACACGTCTCACACATCAATAAAATTATTAAAACAATTAATTAAATAAGTCATCAACTTTAACCCCGCCCCCTAGGTGTTACAATATCAGAGAGCGACTCGAACTTCTCAACAGCTAAAAAGGAAGGCAGCATGTCCTTCAATCGGAGTCACCTGCAGCGTTGCCACAATAGAGCAACATTCCAAGCAGAAGGGGTGAGAACTTTCAACAAAATATAATTAAACATACAGCAGAGTAATATGAGCAAACCATCACACAACATCGTTACTAATATCAACTTCATCATCGTTACACACCACACCAAACAAAATCACAGTTCACGTCACCCGTCATAAAAAAAAACATGAATGTGCATGAAGATGCAACCCACACCTGGGCATATGCATGATGGTACCATATTCGTCATAATAAGCCACTATGGGCACACCGTCACTGTTTTCTCGTCATAAATAAGCCACTAAGGGCACACCGTCACTAAGAGGCCGAAGCCTATTCGTCATAAGATGCACATGCTATGAGACACTATGTACACATGTGCAATCACCAAAATTTTACTCACCCGGAGTACTCGTCATCACCACCATAAGACACTCATAGAGTGTATTCATCATCATCATCATATTAATATCACCACTCTTCATAAACAATCACATTCAAAAATAATGTAACAACATCTTTAAAATTAGGGAATAAACATTTCACTCTACATTTTAAAATTATGGGGTAAACATTTCACTTTCATACTTAGGAAGCGCCACAATTAAGTTTGGGAATAAACAGTGGCATTTTATGCGTAAAACAGTAGCAATCTTTCATCAAATCGGAACTGAAATAGTAGCCGTTATTTTTGCAAAGACAGCAGAATTTTTACATCAATTTAAAACTGAAAACAGTGGCCAATTAATTCGCATAACAGCAGAATTTTTACATCAATTTAAAACTGAAAACAGTGGCCAATTAATTCGCATAACAGCAGAATTTTTACATCAATTTAAAACTGAAAACAGTGGCCAATTATTTGCGCAGAAACAGTGGCAATTTTACATCATATTGAGGCTGAAAAACAGTGGCAAATTTGCGCAAAACAGTGGCCTTTGATAGGCTGAAACAGCAGCAACAACAGCAGATTTTAATTTACAAAACAGCAGTATTTTATTGTAAAAACAGCAACATGACAGCGGCAATTTTTTGATGAAAACAGCACATTTTATTGACAGCAAACAGCACACTTAATATACAGCAACAGCACCAAATAAAATTCTGCAACAGCAATACATAATTGACAGCAAACAGCATAACTATTATACAGCAACAGCAACACCCAATTAACAGCAACAGCACCAATTAAATTTCTGTAACAGCAGCACTGTTTTTATAAAAACAGCAACAACATATCTCAAAAAAATTAGCAATTATAATTCTGCATAATAGTAACATATTCATTACAAAAAAAACAGCAACTATTCATCTTCTCACGTCATAGGGTAATTCGCACATCAACGAAATAATTCAATCTATCATTCATCTCCACCTATAAATTCTAATTCAACCACTAACACAAACCCACAAACCCTCTATATACTCAATTATATTAAATTGAAAACCGCTCACCCTTACCTCTTAAACGTAAGCTCCAAGAAGACGATGGAAGTCACCAACGAATAACCACGGCAACACAACGAACGAAACCTTCTTTCTCCTTGTTTAACCTCGCGATTCCTCTCCCTCTTCTCTCCAAAAATACGAACAGCAAGGGTAAGGGATGAGGGATGGAGAATCGAAAACTAGAAAGAAAAGGAGAAGAATGGAGAAGGAGGGCTAAATCGAATTACCTATGGAAGATTTGAGAGGAAACTCTTCTTTCTTTTTCTCCTTAGAATTGCGCACTCCCTCTTCTCTTTTCTCCAATCTCACGGCTCTCTCTCAATTTTCACTAAGCACCAAATGGCCAACCAAAACTCTAACCCTAACTCACTTAAGCTCTACTTCATGGATCATGGGCCTCCAACACAACTTAAGCCCTATTTAAATAGCAACACCACTCCCTAATCCAAATACAACACCCTTAATATAACACCACCTCCTAATTAAATCTCTCATATTTAATTATATCAATAAATAATTATTTCCAATATTAAAATAAACCCTTATAAATTAATAATTATCATTCTTACCACATAGGCCCTATTTAATTAATTATATAACTAACCACATATTTTTGGGGTGTTACAACTCTCCCCCACTTACAAGAATTTCGTCCTCGAAATTTTAACTACCTAAGCCAACACTCCTCCACTAACCAACTAACGACCCTTTAGACAACCAGCGCTAACCACCCCGCTGACTATTATTTCTTTGATTACCGGCGATAAGTGATTGGGCGGCCGTCCCTCCTACTTGTTCAGCCAGGTAATTTCAAGTAATAATAATCAGGCTCACTCTCCAGTACTCCTAGCTTTAGGCAACTCTATAACACCACAAGCACCACTAAAACAATCGTATCAATCAATATCAACAAAATAGCACCAACGTCAAATTTGGGTCATTCAGCGATACCCTTAACACAACAATTTGCATAACAGCACAACAACATCCAATCTCAACAACGGCCATAGGCCCACAATAGCAAATCAACAATAATAACAACAACAAAACCATGTGGGCCATCCAGCGGTACCCGGACAAAACAACAACACCACTTGGGCCATTCGGCGATACCCAAGACAAAACAACAATGTGGGCCATTCGGCGATACCCACGACAAAACAACAATACAACTTGGGCCTTTCGGCGATACCCAAGACAACAATAGCAAGACATCAGCATACAACCAGGCAACAACCACAACCTCGACAATCACGATAACAATTAGCAGCATCAGGACTAACAACTTAGTCACAACGGTGGGCGCTAAGGCGCCGCAAGCAACCCAACAAAACAGGCATGGCGCGCCCGAGGGCAAGCGCCTTCGACAACGGCAACAATTGGCACGTATTATACGATCACATAACATATTTCCACAAACGTCAACCAAGGGTCAACGGACAACATATCAAAACAACAAGGTACACAGAGCAGCAATTATTTTTCAGAAAGCAGCAACAGTAACTCTCAGAAAAACAGCAACAGTAGTTTCCTGAAAACGGCAACGATTATTTCTCTTAAAACACCAACAAATTTTTCAAAAACAGCGACAATATCTTCCAGAAAACAGCAATATTAGTTTTTAGAAAAACATCAACATAGTCTTCAGAAAACGGCAATAATAGTTTTTCGAAAAACAACAACAACAGTAACATCAACGACATCACGAGGAAGTTTACTAAATGCGTAAATATAGCAGCAACAAGGCATACGGCACGGAAACAATGGCATAATGTCACATGGCAACAACAACAATAGTTTTTTTTTTTTTTTTTTTTTTTTTTTTTTTGGAAGTAACAACAATAATTTTCACAAAAACAGTAACAATAGTTTTCAGAAAAACTGCAACAGTAATTTTCAATAACACAACATTTACATATAACATAAAAGCATATCACAAGGTGTTCAAGATCAAAGGATTAAGGAGTATGGCACTAAGAAAATCTTATGACTAAGAATCAGTGAACACCCAATGCACAAAATTCAAACAGCACAACAGTCGCACATTCGACATATCACTAAAGACGGTACTCCTTTTACCTCAAAAATAATTGTAAGCGGAAGTGCGAAAATGTAATATTTGAAATTACAGTCCAGATTCAGATGTCACAAAAGTCAGAACACTTAGTTTTTCAAATTAGTTTAGAAAATTCGAAAAGAACCTCGAAAACATTTTTCCCCGGGATCCAAAAGAAGTAACTACGGCGTCTTTTCGAAAACCAAGCATTTTCCAAACCAGCAGAAAATCGAAAACCAAGTCCAGTCATATTAGTCATCAACTACAGAATAGCCTTTTAGAGAAGTGACACACACGCACGAAACATTTTATTTGGAGTTTTCAACACAAGAAATAAAACACGTCACAGAAATTGATTCTCTCTCTACAAGACTAAACGACAGCTCAAATGGTTTGAGTAAAATATCCTTAAGAACATATGGCAATAAAAGCTGACTCAAAGAAGTCCGCAACAGGGTCCAAAAAAATAATTTTCAATGCTAATATCGGTATCCAGCCGTAAAAGTGTTTAATGGATGTTCAAAAACAATTTCGGAACTCCTATTATTTTTCGGATTATAAAACTCTATAGCGCAATTCAAGAAGTAACGACCAAAAAGATTTTGTCGTAAAACTCAAGCATACAAGACCCCACCTTGAGGAAAATTAGACAAGTCAAAATAGCAATCACATGAGACGGTAGTCCTCAGCTAAAATTGTTACATCAAACTGCGGTCTTTTCCAAAAAGAGTTGAGGTCAAAATTATAGCACTCAATGAAGATATTTTTCGTTTGTAGTGATCAAAACGCTACGACAGTTATTAGTGCAGCAATAACTTGAAATAGTCCACAAAATAATTTTACAACGCATTCAGTTTTCAAACATCAAAACACATTGCAGAGTAACAGGCAACAGGGTAAATCATTTTAGAAACACGCAGCAAGGAAAGTCAACAACAAGGACCACAACAAACAGACACAATTCACACACCGAAAACACAATAAGGCACACAGCGCTAGTAGGGACATCTCCCCCACTAGTTCACTTACCAATGGAAACTTTTGGCGTACCTGCAACATAAACAATGGTCAGCACTGAAAGACAACAGTTGGTCACTATCTGACACAACGACTCGACGACATGGCCGGACGGACCAAACTGCTCTGATACCACTAATGTAACACCCCGTTTCTACCCCTTTAATTTGTACGTCGTTATCAGAGTGCTTTCGTTTTCAAAAATAATAATAATATTAGTAGAAAAGAAATGTCACAACTTCATTGATGAAACTCATCGGCTACGCCATAAACATTCGTGTAGAAACACATTCGTCTCAAAAATCGAACTTCAAAATTAAATCTCATCACAGCGGAAATAATAGCTCACCAAAAAGAAAATCGCTCAAACACGTCTCACACATCAATAAAATTATTAAAACAATTAATTAAATAAGTCATCAACTTTAACCCCGCCCCCTAGGTGTTACAATATCAGAGAGCGACTCGAACTTCTCAACAGCTAAAAAGGAAGGCAGCATGTCCTTCAATCGGAGTCACCTGCAGCGTTGCCACAATAGAGCAACATTCCAAGCAGAAGGGGTGAGAACTTTCAACAAAATATAATTAAACATACAGCAGAGTAATATGAGCAAACCATCACACAACATCGTTACTAATATCAACTTCATCATCGTTACACACCACACCAAACAAAATCACAGTTCACGTCACCCGTCATAAAAAAAAACATGAATGTGCATGAAGATGCAACCCACACCTGGGCATATGCATGATGGTACCATATTCGTCATAATAAGCCACTATGGGCACACCGTCACTGTTTTCTCGTCATAAATAAGCCACTAAGGGCACACCGTCACTAAGAGGCCGAAGCCTATTCGTCATAAGATGCACATGCTATGAGACACTATGTACACATGTGCAATCACCAAAATTTTACTCACCCGGAGTACTCGTCATCACCACCATAAGACACTCATAGAGTGTATTCATCATCATCATCATATTAATATCACCACTCTTCATAAACAATCACATTCAAAAATAATGTAACAACATCTTTAAAATTAGGGAATAAACATTTCACTCTACATTTTAAAATTATGGGGTAAACATTTCACTTTCATACTTAGGAAGCGCCACAATTAAGTTTGGGAATAAACAGTGGCATTTTATGCGTAAAACAGTAGCAATCTTTCATCAAATCGGAACTGAAATAGTAGCCGTTATTTTTGCAAAGACAGCAGAATTTTTACATCAATTTAAAACTGAAAACAGTGGCCAATTAATTCGCATAACAGCAGAATTTTTACATCAATTTAAAACTGAAAACAGTGGCCAATTAATTCGCATAACAGCAGAATTTTTACATCAATTTAAAACTGAAAACAGTGGCCAATTATTTGCGCAGAAACAGTGGCAATTTTACATCATATTGAGGCTGAAAAACAGTGGCAAATTTGCGCAAAACAGTGGCCTTTGATAGGCTGAAACAGCAGCAACAACAGCAGATTTTAATTTACAAAACAGCAGTATTTTATTGTAAAAACAGCAACATGACAGCGGCAATTTTTTGATGAAAACAGCACATTTTATTGACAGCAAACAGCACACTTAATATACAGCAACAGCACCAAATAAAATTCTGCAACAGCAATACATAATTGACAGCAAACAGCATAACTATTATACAGCAACAGCAACACCCAATTAACAGCAACAGCACCAATTAAATTTCTGTAACAGCAGCACTGTTTTTATAAAAACAGCAACAACATATCTCAAAAAAATTAGCAATTATAATTCTGCATAATAGTAACATATTCATTACAAAAAAAACAGCAACTATTCATCTTCTCACGTCATAGGGTAATTCGCACATCAACGAAATAATTCAATCTATCATTCATCTCCACCTATAAATTCTAATTCAACCACTAACACAAACCCACAAACCCTCTATATACTCAATTATATTAAATTGAAAACCGCTCACCCTTACCTCTTAAACGTAAGCTCCAAGAAGACGATGGAAGTCACCAACGAATAACCACGGCAACACAACGAACGAAACCTTCTTTCTCCTTGTTTAACCTCGCGATTCCTCTCCCTCTTCTCTCCAAAAATACGAACAGCAAGGGTAAGGGATGAGGGATGGAGAATCGAAAACTAGAAAGAAAAGGAGAAGAATGGAGAAGGAGGGCTAAATCGAATTACCTATGGAAGATTTGAGAGGAAACTCTTCTTTCTTTTTCTCCTTAGAATTGCGCACTCCCTCTTCTCTTTTCTCCAATCTCACGGCTCTCTCTCAATTTTCACTAAGCACCAAATGGCCAACCAAAACTCTAACCCTAACTCACTTAAGCTCTACTTCATGGATCATGGGCCTCCAACACAACTTAAGCCCTATTTAAATAGCAACACCACTCCCTAATCCAAATACAACACCCTTAATATAACACCACCTCCTAATTAAATCTCTCATATTTAATTATATCAATAAATAATTATTTCCAATATTAAAATAAACCCTTATAAATTAATAATTATCATTCTTACCACATAGGCCCTATTTAATTAATTATATAACTAACCACATATTTTTGGGGTGTTACAGAAAACCCCTTTCAAAAGAACAAATAAAAACGAGTCGGTACTAATAGTCAATCAAAACCTTTGTTCGTCTGACTGGCGGTAGTGACTCTCATTTTCAAGAGTACTTAGCGGTGATTACCCATAACCTTGGTTAGTTTAATCATTCACTAAATGCTCGTCCTATTTCGAAAACTCACTAAAAAGATAAAAGACAAAAACCTTTTTCAGGACAAAGAAGAACTACGTAGCTTTGAGTTCTCCATCGAACCGGGAGATACGTAGGAGCGGGCCATGTCCCGTCAAGCGCGTTTTTTTTTCTAAAAACCCGTTTTCCCCCATTTTTTCCTAATAAATAAAGATTTTCATTAAGACTTTTTCAATAAGAAGTAGAGAGGCAAAATTAAGTATTTTCAAGTCAACACACTAAAACCACACATTTAATTAAAGGTTCCCTCTCAGTAGAGAGGACGTGTGGGGTGCTAACACCTTCCCTTGCGCGTAACCGACCCCCGAACCCTATTCTCTAGTTTCGCAAGACCAATCGCTTTCCAAAAAAGGTTTTTCCTAATATTTTCCTTAATAAATATTGGTGGCGGCTTCATTGTCTTAGGAAAAGTTGTGAACGAGGAAGGTCCTCCCTCGGGGACTTTTTCGGGCGCAACAATGGACTGTTGATAACAACTCGTTTTTATTATTATTTTTTTTTGAAAGTGACTTTCGAAAGATATTGATTTGTACGATGATCAAACTAACAAAGGTTATGAGTGATCATCGCTTGTTGTTCTTTTGTTTAATGAAATAGCATTTGAGTTAAAAAGAATTAAAAAAAATGAGAAAAGTATGACAATTGCAAAAAAGGAGTGTTATTAGCTGCAGGAAGTGGTATAATTAAATAGAGGGTGTGAAAAAAGAAGCCCTAGTCCGCATAGGAGGGCCCAGTTAGCGAAACTGGGCTTAAGTGAGGAAGAGGGCTTACGCTTGAGTCTGGGGGTGCAAATAGCAGTCCGAAAATTTAAAAGAAACTGAGGCTGTGTCATTAGAAACACAGGGGTGCAAATAGCAGTCTGATGTTTTAAAAAAGGTTGTATTATTAAGAAAAAGAGCATGAACTTTATGGTTAATGACTATATTATTAACATTTTTCCATGGACAAAAACATCATTAACATGATTAACACTTTGTATTTTTTTTTAAATAGAATAAATAAATAAATCATTGTCATCATTGTTAAAAAAAAAGGAATTGTTTGATTATTTAAAAAAAAACTATTTGACCTTCCAAAAACCTGAGATTTGCAACCAAGAATTGTATATTTTTTGTTTGGAGGTACAAATATCTCTTTATAAGCATTTAATTGAATTAATTTTTGTTTTTAAAAAGAACTTATTGCTCTGATGACTAGTATTAATTTTTGACCCAAACCAACATAATGGCTATTTTATTGGAAAGATATTTTTGCTACATTTTCAACCAATCGATGCATTCAAAAGGAAGGAATCATAGTGAAGATTTAAATGGGTGATTTTAAAAAGTAACAAATATAACATATTAGGATCATTTTAATCCCTACTGTTACCATGAGTTTTTTTAAAAAAAAGAACAAAAACATCATGTGCATATGGAAGAAGAAACATTACATGAGCAATAACAACATACATGATTTAACAAAATATATGAATAGTCTGAAACATGAGCAGTAGTAAGATTTTGGACAACATCAAATAAATATTTGCAGAAGAATAGAGATGAGATAAAAAAAACATTACCAAATGTTCTTTTACAGTGAACCTAGTTTTCCAGATCTCCCAAGAATAGAACAGAAAAATTTCTAACGTGTTTTAACAGAGAAGAAGAGGAAACTAAGAAAAATAAAAAAACTGTGCTTTACATCACACTTTCTCCCATTTTTCTCTCTCCCTATTTCACTGAAACTTTCCAGAATCGCTTTTTTTGCTTCCTCTTGCTCCTGGATCCTTCAAGATTTCGACCTCTCCCACTCTTTCTCTCCAAAAATCCCCGTCCCTTTCTTCAACGATTTGGCCTCCATTTATACTAAACAAAACGAAAATCCGGTGGTACGTTTTCCCCTTCGTTTTTTCGCTGGTCCTTGTGCACAGATCTGAAATTTGTGTAAATCTTTGCGGGTTCCCCTTAAAACCGAAGCCACCCATGAAAAACTGAGAAGAAAAAAGCGTGAACCATCGATCTATTGTGAGACTGATGGTTCTTTGAATGTTGATGACAAAACAGAGATTTCGTGTGACTTAGGAGAGGAGAGAACGAGGCGCCTAAGATGGAGGTTTCGTGTGAGAGGAGAGAAAGAGGCACCAAAAATGGTGATTTCGTGTGAGAGGAGAGAAAGGGGCACCAAAAATGGTGATTTCGTGTAGCAATGGAGATGTGGGGGGGCTGTGAAGGTAGGAGGCGTGTGAGGGAAGATGAAAGGAGGCGTGGAAGGAAGAGAAGAGAGAGTGGACGGCTAGCGTTTGATGGGAGAGGTGGAAGTGATGTTTCAGTTTTTTTTTCTCTGATGGAGATGTGGGGGCGTGTGGGAGAAGGAAAATGAAAGGGAGCGTATGAGAGAAGATGAAATGAAAAGGCGCCTCTTTTTCTGGATCTGATGGAGGCGAGGTGTTCCTCCATTTTTTTAGGGTTTCTGAAGTGGGGCATTAGGTTTAGAGAGTGAGATGGGGCGAACCGGGTCGGGCTGAACGAGTGGGCCTCTGGCAGCAAGTCCAAATTCGCTGTAACATAAAAAAACACATTACTTACACCTATTTTTTACTAACTCGCCCCCTCGCTCTTTTCTTGTTTTTTTTTTCGTTTACTTTCTTTTTTTATACCATTAAAAATATTTACTAACTAAATAGGAAGTAAAGTATAACTTGAAAATGGATAGCGACATACCAGGTCCGTGATGATTTTATCCGGGAGACCATAGCGACATACCAGGTCCTTCTTTACAAACTTGGCAACCACAGAACCGGTTATGCTGGAATATGAAGCAGCTTCAACCCATTTGGTGAAGTAATCAATTGCAACTAGGATGAAGCGGTGCCCGTTTGACGCCCTGGGCTCTATGGGACCAATGACATCCATGCCCCACATTGAAAATGGCCACGATGCAGTCAAGACATTTAATGAAGCCGGTGGCACATGTATATGATCAGCATAAATCTGGCATTTGTGGCACATTCTTACAAAACTGTAGCAGTCTGACTCCATCTGCAGCCAATAATAGCCAGCTCTTAATATCTTCCTTGCCATAGTGTGCCCGTTGGAATGAGTCCCGAACGAGCCCTCATGTACCTCACTCATGATCCTTTCTGCCTCCTTCTTTGCTACACACCTAAGGAGTACTTTGTCATGATTCCTCTTGTAGAGCACCTCGCCACTCAAGAAGAAATTCATTGACAGCCTTCTAAGTGTTCTTTTATCATTTTCCGATGCCCCTGGAGGATACTCTCTATTCAGGATATACTGCTTGATGTCATGATACCAAGGCTTATCATCTTCATTATCTTCAATTGCTGCGCAGAAGTAGGAGTGTGCCGGCAAACCTCGATGCTGGATTCTGACCTGGGTCAAGTTCTTATCACAGTTGATGTTAAACATTGAAGCTAAAGTGGCCAGTGCGTCGGCCAGTTGATTCTCTCTACGAAGATGTTGAAATGTGATTTCTTCGAAGGGCTCAACCAATTCTCGGATGTAATCTCTGTACAGTATCAACTCGGGATCTCTGGCTTCCCAATCTCCGTTCACCTGATGGATAACTAAGGCTGAGTCTCCGTACACATCTAATCTTTTAACTTTCCAGTCTAGAGCTGCCTGAATACCCAGAATACATGCCTCCTACTCCGCAATATTATTTGTGACATAGAAGCTCAATCTAGTAGTGAATGGTATGAAGCGATTGTCAGGGGACACCAGCACTGCCCCAGCCCCGTGCCCATAACTGTTGGAAGCACCGTCGAACACTACTCTCCACCTTTCATTCTCTGGGGATCTTCCTTCTTCAAATAAAGCCAGAATGTCCTCATCTGGGAAATCACACTGCATCGACTGGTAATCTTCAATAGGATGATGTGCCAGGTACTCAGCTAGCGCACTACCTTTGATGGCCTTTTGAGTGACATAAAGAAGATCATATTCCGACAACTGCATCTGCCATCTCACAATTCTTCCTGTAAGCGCAAGCTTCTCGAAGATATACTTGATAGGATCCATCTTTGACACCAACCAAGTGGTGTGACTTAACATGTATTGCCTCAAGCGATGAGCAGCCCAAGCCAAGGCGCAACAAGTCTTTTCTAGTAACGAATACCTCGTCTCACAATCGGTGAACTTCTTGCTCAGATAATAAATTGCGTGCTCTTTCTTGCCAGTTTCGTCATGTTGTCCTAACACACGGCCCATTGAATTTTCTAGCACGGTCAGGTATAGGATCAAAGGTCTGCCATGCACCGGAGGCATTAAAATAGGCGGATCTTGCAGGTATTTCTTAATCTTCTCGAAAGCTTCTTGGCAATCATCATTCCACCTAGTCTCTTGATTCTTGCACAGCAATTTGAAAATCGGCTCACATGTGGCAGTTAACTGGAAGATAAACCTGGAAATGTAGTTCAGTCTTCCGAGAAAACCCCGAATTTCTTTTTCGGTCTTAGGAGTAGGCATCTCGAGAATTGCACGCACTTTATCTGGGTCAACCTCTATCCCCTTTTGACTGACAATGAACCCCAATAGTTTTCCTGATCTCACCCCAAAGGTGCATTTAGCCGGATTTAACCTGAGCTTGAACTTTCTCAACCGTTCAAAGAGCTTCCGCAAATTAACAACGTGCTCTTCATCTGTTCTGGACTTTGCGATCATATCGTCCACGTACACCTCAATCTCTTTGTGCATCATATCGTGGAACAACGTGACCATAGCTCTTTGGTAAGTAGCGCCGGTATTCTTCAACCCAAACGGCCTGACCTGATAGCAGAACGTTCCCCAGAGAGTCGTGAAAGTAGTCTTCTCCATATCCTCAGGAGCCATTTTAACCTGATTATACCCCGAATACCCGTCCATGAAGGAGAAAAGGGAGTGCTGTGCTGTGCTGTCTACCGGGACATCAATATGAGGCAAGGGAAAATCGTCTTTGGGACTGGCACGATTCAGATCTCTATAATCAACACACATTCTAACTTTTCCATCCTTTTTGGGCACTGGCACAATGTTAGCAACCCACTGTGGATACTTGGCTACGGCTAGGAAACCAGCGTCAAACTGTTTCTTCACTTCGTCTCTGATCTTTAAAGACATCTCAGGCTTCATCCTCCTTAACTTCTGTTTAACCGGAGGGCACTCAGGCTTGACTGGCAGCTTGTGCACCACTATATCAGTATCTAACCTGGGCATATCTTCATACGACCATGCAAAGACATCAATGTAGTCACGCAGGAGTTGAACCAACTTCTCATGCTCACTCTTTTTCATTGAAGTGCCAACCTTGACTTCTTTCTTTTCGCCCTCCGTGCCTAAATCGATGATCTCAATAGTTTCCCCATGTGGCTGAATAACCTTTTCTTCTTGCTCAACCATTCTTATCAATTCTGGTGGAGTTTCCCAGTCATCCTCAGCATCCTCCTCAGCTTGATTAACGGGGTAATCAAAATTAACATATGAACCGCTGGCATCATTATTTTTAGAGGTATTCATTTTAGATCTGCATTTGCGGGAATAGAAAAGCAATGAACAAGCAAAAATAGAGACACAAAATGAAGACGCAAAAAGCTATTTTTATTCATTTGAGAATTCAAAACTACATTTTATTGATATATGATATCTAAAAGAAAACATGCATGCCCCTATGAAAATGTCCTAAGGCCTTGGGCAGAGCCAAAGGATTTGCATTACAAAGATCATTACTTTGAAATGAAAACAACAGGGAAATCAACGATCTTCCAGTTGCCAATTTCTTCTCCTGCAATACTGCGACGAACCAGGCCTCGATCCTCGCCTTCTTCAACTAACTCTTCCTCGATGACAGCTATCTGATTAGGGTTCGGCATGCCAGCACTCCTGAAATTCCGCTTGAGGTCATCTATGGGGACCATCAATAATCGGGGTTCTCTCCCCTGAAGCCTAGCCAATCTCTTCTCATGCTTTTCCTCAGCCATTCTTCTCTTATCAGCTGGAGTGGGCCAATAACCTAACCCACGTCTGTCCTTGTATTCTCGCAGATGCACAAGTGACAGAATTCCTTGCTCAGATCTTCCTAGCCCCTTCCCAATCTGATAGCCACTCTTCAGCATAACTTTTGCTACCATAATATCAGCATTGGACCACTTGGGTACCGGTACTGGGGATTCTTCACTTACGAACACAACGTTCGCAATTTCTAAGGATTGAAAGGCGGATTTGAGGGATTCCTCTGCAGCTTCAATATAATGAGAGGGGACAGATTTGCTGATTGTGAACTCTTCCTCCCCACAGACAACTACAAGCTTATCGTCCACTATAAACTTGAGTTTTTGGTGAAGTGTTGAAGGGACAGCGCCTGCTGCATGGATCCAAGGTCTCCCCAAGAGACAGCTGTATAAGGATTCAATATCCATAATTTGAAAAGTCACACAGAACACCTCAGGCCCTATTTGCATTGGGAACTCCATTTCCCCTATGACTTCCTTCTTAGACCCATCAAAGGCTCTAACCAGGGTTGAGCTGGGTTTCATGTAGGAACAATCCACCTCTAACTTGTTCATCGTTGATCTGGGCATAACATTCAATGAGGATCCATTGTCAATGAGAACCCTGGAGAGTGTATATTCACCGCACTTCACTGAGATATGCAACGCCTTATTGTTCCCCTTCCCCTCTGGGGTGAGTTCATCATCAGTGAAAGTAATGTAATTAGATGCAACGATGTTCCCCACTATACCATCCAACTGATTAACAGTAATATCTTGGGCGACATGGGCCTCATTTAGTACTTTAACCAAGGCGTCACGGTGGGCTTCTGAGTTTAGTAATAGGGACATGATGGAAATTTTGGCTGGGGTGTGGTGTAGCTGGTCCACCACTTTGTAGTCGCTCTGCCGCATTATTTTCAAGAATTCAGCAACCTCTGGGTCTGACACCTTCCTATTTATCATAGGCTCCTGCTCTACATTCTTTCCTTTTCGGATTCTCTCTTCTGTTGCCTTAGAAGGACTCTCTTCCTGAGCTTGGGGAACATACACACGCCCACTTCTAGTTACCCCACTACTTCCTGCAATATTGGTAATGTCAAGAGCAGCTTGAGATCTCGGAGCTGGAATTGGCACACTGTAGCTCCATGGGACATCAGTGTTCTTCTGGCTAGGAGCTGGAACTGGGATCACAATAGTCTTTGGTCTTGCCACAGCCGAATTCCGACTGTATGGCACCTCGATAGGTCTCTGCACATCTCTGCCCCCTTCTGATTGGAGGGTCAGAACATCCTCCTTTCTCCCCTGTATACCCACCTGGATGATGTGGCGGGCCATCAGATCCTGTAACACCACCTTGAATGCTTCACATGCTCCTACACAGCTGACATTAGCACAAGATCCTTTCTGAACACAACCCATCCTAATAATCCCGCATTTGCACAATTCTGCATGAATGATTTCTAGGGGAGTCCTGAATATTTTCTACTGATCTGATTAGGGACTGCTCTTTCATATCCATGATTGCATTAGTGGCATGCTTCCCATGACCAGGCAGCGGGTTAGTCGTGATATTTGGATCCTCCTGCTTGAAAGTTATGCCTTTTTTGTCTATCAAGTCCTGCACCACTATCTTGAAGGCTTTGCAATCCTCCACAACATGCCCAACTGCCCCTTCGTGGAAGGCACAGGTACTATTGGGGTTGTATCCTCTGAAGTAAGGTGGTTGAACAGGTTTCATGGGTCTTGTATTGATGAGCTTATTGGTAACGAGGTAGTTGAATAGGTCTGTGTATGACATGGGAATTGGGTCAAAGGTTGTTCTGTTTTGATAGGTCCTTTGGTGGTTGCTTTGGTTGTTGTTTTGGAATGGATGGGCTGTTTGTGTGGGAGTGGGGACTGGGATGTTGGGTGGCTGGTATGGTGGGCTGATAGTGATGGTATTGGTTTCCCCCTCTTTCTTTTTGGGAAAGCCGGGGAATGGCTTCTTTTGGGAACTTGTGTTACTTGTGGACCCCTGTGCAATCTTTCCACTTCTCAATCCGTTCTCCAATCTCTCTCCCACAATCACCACATCTGAAAAATTGGATGATGCACTGCTGATCAGACGATCATAATATAGCGGTGGTAAGGTTTCCATGAACATAGAAACCAATTCTTTGTCTAAAAGAGGAGGTGTGACTTGTGCGGCCAAAGCCCTCCATCGCTGGGCGTACTCCTTGAATGATTCATTTTCCTTCTTGCTCATATTCTGCAGCTGTGTTCGGTCCGGCGCCATGTCCGTATTATATTGATACTGCTTGAGGAATGCATCTGCTAAATCCTTCCAGCAGCGGACTTGGGATGGCTCTAACTTCATATACCAATTAAGGGATGCCCCGGCAAGGCTATCTTGGAAGCAATGGATTAGCAATTTGTCATCACGGGAGTAGGTAGACATCTTCCTACAATACATCGTCAACTGACTCCTTGGGCAGGTCGCACCTCTGTACTTGTCAAAATCGGGGACCTTGAACTTTGGCGGCAACACCACATCAGGAATAAGGCATAGGTCTCTGGCCTCCCTAGCCCTGAAGCCAAAGCCTTCAATCATTCTTAGTCTTTCTTCTAACATCTGGAACTGCTCTTTGGTCTGTTGGTGCTCAGCGGAATAGACTTGAGGGGAATGCCTCACACCATAAGGAGGTGGAGGCATTGAGTGCTGAACCTGAGGGTAAACGGAGTTTCCGGATACGAAGCCTTGGGTCTGTGGAAAGGCAGCCGGCCGTGGACTGAGGTTCTGAGGAGGGAGCTGAGGTATAACAATTGGATGCGGGATCTGAACCTGGGGTTCACCAGTCATTCCTTCTGACCCGACAGACGTTGGCTGTACATTCTCATCTATTGCCACGGGACCAGCTCCTGGGTTAGCCCCTTGGTTTGGAGGACTATAACCCAAAGGAAGGCCGTAAGGAGGCCACTGAGCAGCTTGAAAGTCATTTCCATTTTTCAAGGACAACAGGAGTCTCATCATCTCTCTCATCTGTGCCTTCATGGCATTCATTTCATTTCTCAACTCAGGATCACCTTGACTGGAGCTACCAGGAGCTGAATGGTTCTGATTCTGTACCTCGGGGCCTTGGCCTGTTCCATTTCCATTCTCTGAGCCTGAAGCTGGAGGATTCTGATTCTCTGGATGAGGTTGATCGGGGTCACTTAAGATTGCCATTCCTCTGGCCTGTGAACGTGTCCAATACGGATGTGGTCGCACCAGCTTGCCTTATCTTCTGTTTGAGTTGAAAACATTTTTATAAGCAAAGGAGCAAATTAATGGATGCAATGTAATGCACATGATTTTTTTGTTTTTTTTATTTTTTTATTTTTTTTTTATTATTATTTTTTTGTTATTTGTTATTTATTGCCGGGAATCACAGTACAACTCGCTCTTGTCGTAGGTGTATGTTCGAATATTTTCAAGAACATAATGCGGCTGGGATCAACAAGTGAGATAAACGTACTTCATTCAAGCATCATATCTTTAATCATTCCAAGAACAAGATACAATATCCTTAAATGTGCAATACAACGCTTTGAAAAGAAAAACACAACATTCTTTAGGAAAAGAAAAATTACAATTTCCTAGTGAACATTCTAAATAAGGGAAAATTAAAATCTAAAAACCTATTGCCTTCATCTTCTCTTGGTTCTCCTTCTTTTTGCTAGCTGCAGCAGCTTCCCTTGCCCCTTCCATGAGTTCTTCAGTCAGAGACCTGCAATACTCCACGAATTCATATACTCGCACCTGGAGTGTTGTAAGGCAGCATCTCAGCTTCTGCCTTTCTCAACCTCTTGGGAATATCCCTCACCGCCTGGTTAGCCAACCATGCCAATTTGGAGAACTTGTTCTTCCACTGTTGAATTTCTGCCCTCAACTCAACTATGATCTCTTGCTTTTCAATCCCACCCATCAGCTCAAGAAAACGGTGTTCCCAGTATTGACTCTCCTCTCTCACCTGTCGGCAAGCATCACTGATGTGGCTCAGATTCCTTCTTAGCTCATCTGAATTCTCTTGCTCATTCCTTAGAGCCTGCTGATACTCTCTAAGGATGTTCTCGATTGCATCTCCATCTTGTCTGATGCACCTTATTTGACTTTCAAGCTCAAACACCACAAACTGAGACTTTTTCTTGAATTCCTCTAGTGATTTCTTTGCAGCTTTCTCACTTTGCACAGACTCCTTGAACAGCTTCCTCCATTCATTTGCTCTAACCATGGCCTCACCCACTTTGGCATTCGATCTTTTCAACTCATCTATGGCACCTTTCAGATATTTCTTCAATTCTTGATTACTTTCCTCTTCTTTCTTAAGCTTCTTGCTGCTTTCTTTGAGAGCTTCGGCCTTGCGCTCGTTCTCGTTCTCTAACTTTCTCTTCTCAGAAATTACTTTCCCCAACTTATCTTGTAAGGCTTTCTTTTCTTCTTCTACCTTGAACAAAGCAGACTTGACCTCACTTAGTTCTTTGAGACTCGGAACGTGAAGCTCTGGGACTTCCTTCCCAACTGACGGTAAATTCTGACGAGGCGGGCCAACATTTTGAATTCTTTGGTGAAGCCATTGGTAGAAAGTAACATCACCCGTTTTCTTTGTGATCTCCTCTTTATCCTTGTAAACTACACCCTCCCAAGCCTTTGAAATTTTCTGAAGCAAGCCTTGGTTCTTTGGATCTTCTTTATCGAGAAAGATTGGGGCCAACATGTCTTTAGTGGGTGCATTCTTCATAGGATACCCAAGCTGTCTGATGGTGAGAGAAGGATTGTAATTGATGCAGCCCTGGGTTCCCATTAAGGGTACATTCTGGAAATTGCCGCACTGGAACAGTATTGAAGGCCTATCTTTCCAACACGGATGATTGAACCAACAGACTTTGAGAGCACTGAGATTCTCTAAAGTGTGCACCCATTCTTGTGCACTTCTGGCTTCTACATCACAACACAGGGCATATTCTACTAAGTCCGCAGCTTTCGTCTTATGAGTGACAACATGGTTGAGGAACCAGGTGTAGAGAACATGGAAAGAGCAAGCAACCTTCTTCTTTCCTAACACACGGTGATGAGTGAAGGAATAGTAGGTATCTGCAAGGATTGCTGGTACAGGGTTAATCAGATTTTCTTTACTTATGAATGCTAGAAAAATCCCAATAGCGGTCTCATCAATGAACTTCTCGACCTGAGGGATAAGGACGATCCCGAAAATAGTTAGGGCTAACAGCTGCTTGAAAGGACCCCACTTCTTATTTTGGGCATAAAACTTCAATAAACCTTCGAAATAACCTAGCGGGAAACCCCGGATACGGTTCTTCTTTTCCTTATGAAGCTCTAATTCCTTCACACTGACTTGCAACAACAAAGAGAGTCTCTGGTCTGAATACCGATGTTTCTGACATTGGTAAGGTGCTAACTCTGACTTTGAGAACCCCAGAATCTGCTCATACTCCTCGAGAGTTGGTGATAACTGAAAGTCTTTGAAGAGGAAGCATCGAATGTCCGGATCATAGAATCGGCTCAGGGCCATAATAGCACTCTCTTGGACATCTAGTTGTAACAATCTGAGGAGGTTACCATAAGCCTTCCCGAATAGATCCCTCTCTTCTGACTCCATCAAGGAAACAAACTCTTTCAAACCCTCTACATCTATTCTCTTGACAACCGGGAACCTTGAATTAAGTACAATCTCGCTTCTTGATCCCATGTTGCTTTATCTTTCCCACCTAAGACAAGATTCCAAGTTACTTTACAATCCCGGCAAACAACTCAGATGCATGACGAACGATTTTCAAAATCGGGTTTTATTTAATTCAGATGATGCAAATGGTGTAATTATGCAATGATGCAATGATGCTTCTTTTTTGTGTTTTTGCAGAAAGAGTATATTTACAGGTGGTAATTTGAAAATTTTCACACTATATGCCACCTCATATAGACATTTATTGAAAAGGAAAAGCATATCTTTTTTTTTTTTTTACTTTCGAAAATTTTGAAGGAAAAATTGATTGAACTGAATGCAACGATGCAGCACACAATTTGGAAAGCCCTTGTGACCTAAAAGGGGGTAGAACCTATGATCTAAGGTATGTTAGGGATAATATTCTCATGTAGCTCTATTCACACCCTCACAAAGGTTATCAGAGCCACGGTCCCTCTCATGAAAATCCCTGTAAATGCAGCAAACTGCTAGATACGAAGCATCATGAAAGAGCACAACTCTGATTGAAACTTTCGCGAGTAGCCAAACGGACAAAGGTCCTGATGGGCTCCCACTACTCGAATCTACTCATCCTAAGGTACCCTAACAGACCTGGGTTATGGTCTCTTTCTCTAATCATATAATCTCAAGGTACAAGTGTGTGTGTGCGAAGGGAATTTCCTTAAAAACTACCCCTCCTACAAATGAAAATCCAGAACAGTCCAGACAAAGAAAGCAATAACATGTCGTCTACCCTAGGGTTCAATACCAATCAAATACAACTAATCTAGGGTGCCGACAACAATAGAAGTAACTATCTATTATATTAAACAAGAGCAAACATAGAAGAAGAATGCATATGGATGCAACATGCTTATGAAAAAGAGGAGGAATAGAGGCAAAGCAAGATGTTCAAATCAATCCCACAAACCAACACACTTGATTAATTAGGCTTGACCCACTTTTGAAAAAGTGTTTTTCTTTTTAGTCCCCAGTGAAGTCGCCAGCTGTTGCGCCTGAAAAAGTCCCCGAGGGAGAACCTTCCTCGTTCACAACTTTTCCTAAGACAAAGAAGCCGCCACCAATATTTATTAAGGAAAATATTAGGAAAACCTTTTTTGGAAAGCGATTGGTCTTGCAAAACTAGAGAATAGGGTTCGGGGGTCGGTTACGCGCAGGGAAGGTGTTAGCACCCCCCACGTCCTCTCTACTGAGAGGTTACCTTTAATGGCTATTTTTTTTTAACAATAGAGAGGACCCAAACCAACATAATGGCTATTTTATTGGAAAGATATTTTTGCTACATTTTCAACCAATTGATGCATTCAAAAGGAAGGAATCATAGTGAAGATTTAAATGGGTGATTTTAAAAAGTAACAAATATAACATATTAGGATCATTTTAATCCCTACTGTTACCATGAGTTTTTAAAAAAAAAGAACAAAAACATCATGTGCATATGGAAGAAGAAACATTACATGAGCAATAACAACATACATGATTTAACAAAATATATGAATAGTCTGAAACATGAGCAGTAGTAAGATTTTGGACAACATCAAATTAAGATTTGCAGAAGAATAGAGATGAGATAAAAAAAACATTACCAAATGTTCTTTTACAGTGAACCTAGTTTTCCAGATCTCCCAAGAATAGAACAGAAAAATTTCTAACGTGTTTTAACAGAGAAGAAGAGGAAACTAAGAAAAATAAAAAAAACTTTGCTTTACATCACACTTTCTCCCATTTTTCTCTCTCCCTATTTCACTGAAACTTTCCAGAATCGCTTTTTTTGCTTCCTCTTGCTCCTGGATCCTTCAAGATTTCGACCTCTCCCACTCTTTCTCTCCAAAAATCCCCGTCCCTCTCTTCAACGATTTGGCCTCCATTTATACTAAACAAAACGAAAATCCGGTGGTACGTTTTCCCCTTCGTTTTTTCGCTGGTCCTTGTGCACAGATCTGAAATTTGTGTAAATCTTTGCGGGTTCCCCTTAAAACCGAAGCCACCCATGAAAAACTGAGAAGAAAAAAAGCATGAACCATCGATCTATTGTGAGACTGATGGTTCTTTGAATGTTGATGACAAAACAGAGATTTCGTGTGACTGAGGAGAGGAGAGAACGAGGCGCCTAAGATGGAGGTTTCGTGTGAGAGGAGAGAAAGAGGCACCAAAAATGGTGATTTCGTGTGAGAGGAGAGAAAGGGGCACCAAAAATGGTGATTTCGTGTAGCAATGGAGATGTGGGGGGCTGTGAAGGTAGGAGGCGTGTGAGGGAAGATGAAAGGAGGCGTGGAAGGAAGAGAAGAGAGAGTGGACGGCTAGGGTTTGATGGGAGAGGTGGAAGTGATGTTTCAGTTTTTTTTTTCTCTGATGGAGATGTGGGGGCGTGTGAGAGAAGGAAAATGAAAGGGAGCGTATGAGAGAAGATGAAATGAAGAGGCGCCTCTTTTTCTGGATCTGATGGAGGCGAGGTGTGCCTCCATTTTTTTAGGGTTTCTGAAGTGGGGCATTAGGTTTAGAGAGTGAGATGGGGCTAACCGGGTCGGGCTGAACGAGTGGGCCTCTGGCAGCAAGTCCAAATTCGCTGTAACATAAAAAAACACATTACTTACACCTATTTTTTACTAACTCGACCCCTCGCTCTTTTCTTGTTTTTTTTTCTTTTACTTTCTTTTTTTATACCATTAAAAATATTTACTAACTAAATAGGAAGTAAAGTATAACTTGAAAATGGATTTATGTTTTTCAATTTTTACGAAATAAGATATATAACGACAAAGAAGAAAATCATTATTATTTTTGGACGGACAAAATTGGGGTATGACACATTCACATGCGTTGTTTGTAGACCTCCATGTTCCATCAACTTCAACTCACATCATCTACCACATTTCATTCATCCCATCGGACACTTACCATGTCACTTACATATATTGCACGCATACATCATTCGTTGCATTTACAGACATGCCAAATATAGATAGTTTTGCCCTTCTCAGGGAAATGTATTCATTAGGTATGTTCTAGGCAAGTACGCCATGTGTCAATCCCAATATTTTGTTCCCTCAAAGTCAGTGCTCCAAGCGCTGGTCTCATACCACGATTCAGAGTCTCAATACTTTTGCAGACCCCCAGTGGTCCTTCAGAGCCCAAGCGCTCCTTCAGACCATCAATGGTCCTTCAATCCAGATCGCACGTCGCGTTATCGAGCCACCGACGGATCATCCGACCCCAGGTCCTTCAGACTAGCTGTGTCCGCCTAAAAAACACAGTGCACGTCCTTCGAGGTGAGCAGATCAGGTCGACGACCTGACCTTGCCCCCATGGCCGCTCGAAAAAGGTCACCCCACAAGCAGACCGTTTTACTAGTACCATTAATTGCTAGTTTGCGCTCCATCAGACCATCTTGGTCCATCAGGCTTAGGCATGCCCTTCAGACCCTGTCGGTCCTTCAGTTTAACTCCAATCAATGCGCCAAGCATCGACTGCGAATTAGACCATCAGAGCCCCAGTGCTCCTTCAGATCCCCAGTGATCCTTACCTACTTTCGTTCTATTTCAATTCATTTTTTTTTTCTTTCAAGAGTTTCTAAAAAACCATAGTCTTGACAAAATTAGTGTTTTTTTATCTGTATTTCTATTTTTACTCGAGAAATGTGGAAACCCTTCATGTTTCCTAGTAAAATATAAATAAAGAGGGGCAGCTATCATACCCTAATTTTGTCCGCCTAATTTAAAGCTTACTAGAAAATCCAAAATATTGTTTTTGTCGTCCATGTGTGTCGTTCCCAGTCGTGTATGGGCGTGTTACTTCTCTTTGGTGCGCGTGTGCTATTGTTAATAATGTACACATTTTTGTCCCCGTTGCGGATGGGTGTTCGTGTCTCGTTGTGTACGAGTGTTCATTTTGATACGCAAATTCGCGTATTCTTGTTGCGGACACGCGTTCGCGTCTCGTCATGTACGTATGTTTATCGTCGTTGTTATCAGTTTAATTTCGTTATTAAAATCTAATAAAAATCAGATTGTGAATAAACGTTTTTTTTTATTTTTATAATCAGTTTTTTTTACAAGTCAACTATAGTACACATGTATAGACAAAATTTAAATACAAAATAGTACAAAAAGAAATTGGAAAAATAGACAAAAGGAGTACAGTTTTAATTTGCAAAAATTCAAAGGATGTTGCGCTGCTACACAGGTTGGTGTTGCTGTTGGCATGGGAGCTATTTCTAGCATTAACACAAAACCTCCTTCTCCTTGTCTCTTTGTATTTTTCCTAAAATTACACAAGCCAAACAGCTTTGCAGGCACCACCCTGCAAGCTGTTGCGCCCCTGCCTGCACACACCACGCCTCTGTACATATTGGTCCTCTCCCTTTCACATATTGGCCCTGTGAGAACAGAAGCAAAGTTTGAGAGGAAGAGAGACATACAAAATTAGAATTAGAAGCGACATAAATCAAAAAATAAACAGAAGTAAAAGAGCTAAGTTTTTGAGAGAGAATGTTTTAAGCATAAATCAAAAGAGAAGAGGAGGAATAGAAAAATTTCAGAAGATTAAAAGGAAAAGATAAATTGGAAGGTTGGTTTTCCTCACCTCTGATCTTCCTAGCGCCAACTCGTCGAGCATGCCGTCGCCGCACCGCCGTCGTCCTCCGCGGATCCTACCACCGTGAGCACCGCACCGCCGTTTCTATCGTCACCACCTCACCGAATCTCCTTCTCTCACCATCCCCACTACCATGTCTCTGTTTGCACCTCAATCCCCCATCTCTCTCACAGTTGCAGCTCTCTTCATCTCCCATACAACTTTGTTTCTATCTCCTCACCGCGTTCTCTTTTTTTTGCTTCTCGCCACGACACTCTACCCAGTCTTCCATGGTTTTGCATCTCTTTTCCTCTTCCTCTCAGTGAAGCTCCCTGTTTCAATTTGGGAAATTAGGGATTCTAATCCCAAAAGTAACGAAATACTCTCTCTCCTCCTATTTTCTTTATTGTTATTATTTGATTATCTGATTTCTTTCCTTGTATTTTACTTGTGGTTAAGTATCATATACTAGAAACCCCTTTACCCCTCTCTATTTCTCACTTCATCACTATTTGTTAAATTGTTTCTATTGTTACTCCTATTGTTATTTCATTTTACTGCCTTATTCACAAATTTATTTTTTCTTCTAAAATTAATAAATACTAATAATATCACTCCATTTTTTTACTTTGTTATCTACTTTGCTTCTAAATAAATCGGCACTATAGTTTAGCCAACATTTTAATCCTTTTTATTCAAATCTAGTATTTTTACTAACAACTGCCACACATCAAACCATTTTTTCAAACTTCATAAAACTCCATTTTCAGAAAAAAGGGGACTAAGTTGACTGTACAGTCAGGTTAGTCATCATTCTAGGATGAATGAGCTGCACGGCCCAATAATCCTAAAATCCCTATGTTAAAAAAAACTCCAACCAACAAAACCTTTTTCTACCCTAGAACTACGTAGCCTTTGATTCTCTACCAGGAGATACGTAGGAGCTGGGTCACGCCCCTGTCAAGTGCAAAAATAAACAATTTCCATTACCTTTCTTTCTTGATTCTTTTTTTACAAAAAACCACAAAATATAAATAGGGGACTAAGTCAACTGTACAGTGGGGTTAGTCTGCTTTTTAGGACCACCCATGAACCGTTACGGATCAGGTCCTAAAATCCCTATTTAAAATAAATAATTTCTAAATTAAAAAATAGAAACACATCTCTTTCACTTCAAAAATCAAAAATCTTATTTTCAAAGTAGGGGATTAAGTCGGTCGTACGGCCGAGTTAGTCATCGTTTTAGGATAAGTGAACTGTGGTCCTTCAGAGCCCCATCGCTCCTTCAGCCCTCATCGGCCCTTCAGAGCCCCAGCGCTCCTTCAGACCCCCAGTGGTCCTGCAACACAGATCACACAGTCCTAAAACCCCTACATTAAAAAACACCAACCAACAAACATTTTCTACCCAAAAACTACGTAGCTTTGATTTCTCCATCGCACCTGGAGATACGTAGGAGCAGGGGCCCACTCCTGTCAAGCACAAAAAATTAAAATTTTCATTAAGTCTTTTTCTTTCATTAATAGGGTAAAAATTAACATTTTCAAAATTAATATTCTTTCCTACAACTAGTTCGCAGGTAACCTTCATTAGGAAGGATGTCGTGGGGTGCTAATACCTTCCCCACGCATAACCGACTCCCGAATCCTTATCTGGTCTCAAGGACCCTTATCCATTTCAAAAGGGATTTTTCGATGTTTGCCCTAAAAATTAAACGTTGGTGGCGGCTTCATTTTTGAACCTTCGAGGAATCCTCACCCGGATTTTTCGGTTGCTACACATGTCCCAAGAACTTTTCCTCTGGAATCCAGAAATCACACTTCGAAGGTTTCGCGTACAACTTCTTTTCTCGGAGTACATTCAGAACAATGCGGAGATGTTGGACATGCTCCTCTATGGTCTTAGAGTACACCAAGATATCATCAATGAAAACCACTACAAACTGATCGAGGTAAGTGTGAAACACTCGGTTCATGTAATCCATGAATACTGCTGGAGCATTAGTCAAACCGAAGGGCATTAGTACGAACTCGTAATGTCCATACCTCGTACGGAAGGCTGTCTTCGGAATATCTAAGGCTCTAACTTTGATTTGGTGATACCGCGACCTTAGATCAATCTTTGAAAACACAACTGCACCTCTAAGTTGATCAAGGAGATCATCTATCCTTGGCAATGGATATTTGTTCTTAACTGTCACCTTGTTGAGTTGACGGTAGTCAATACACAATCTCATGCTTCCATCCTTCTTCTTAACTAACAACACCGGAGCACCCCATGGAGAAGAACTCGGTCGGATGAACCTCTTCGATATTAATTCTTCAAGTTGAGACTTCATTTCCTTCAATTCTAAAGGAGACATTCTGTAAGTTGAAATAGATATTGATCCTGTGCCAGGAATCAACTCTATAGAAAACTCTACCTCTCGGTCAGGAGGTAAGGATGAAACTTCATCTGGAAAGACATCTAGAAATTCATTTACCACTTGAACAAAAGATAAATATAAACCCGTTTCAGTAGACACAGACAACATAATAATATAAGCTTCTGCACCTTGGAATAATGATTGGCTTACTGAGGTGAAAGAGATAACTGCTTCAGAATTTGCCTGTGTCAATTCCACCGATTCGGAGGCGAAGCTAATGGTTTGATCGGCACAGTTGATTGTTACATGATTTGCAGCCATCCAATTCATACCCAGAACAATGTCCATACTTCTCATAGGCAAGCAAATAAATTTCACAACAAAATGTCCGTTCCATATGACAAGTAGGCAATTTTCATACAATGATTGGGTCTGGACACGACCCTTGGCAGCAGTTAAAATAGTTATCGGTTCGGATAGCTCAGACAATGCTAGTCCCAACCGATCCACACACGCTTGTGATATAAAACAGTGAGTTGCACCGGAATCATATAAAATATTGACTGAGTTATTAAAAAGAGATCCCGTACCCCTTAGAAGATTATCAGTAGGAGTGATGGTCTGAGCATCCAAAGTGTTGATTCTCCCTTTCCTCGGCGCATTTGGTGCTCCTTGAAGGTTCTTCTTTGATGGGCACTTATCAGCATAGTGGTCCTCTTCATTACAATGATAGCACCGATTAGATTTTTGCCAACAATCACCTGGATGATATCTTCCACAAGTGCCACACGTGTGGGGCTTTGACGGGTCATGGGACTGCACCTGCTTCCCTTTATAATTTCTTCCCTTTTCTGAGTCATGCATGGGACCCATCTAAGAGCTAGATGACCCAGTGTTACTTTTATTTTGATGGAACGCCTTTCTGCTTGCATACATTCTTGCCAAATCACTTTCGGCAATATAAGCTTGTTATACCATGGCTGCATAGTTGCTCCTCGGAAAAGAACTTAGGCTTTGTGCAATATCCTCTCTCAGCCCATACTTGTACCTGTCAGTTTTCCATCGGTCGTTGGGAGCATATCCAGCTAAACCGAAGAATTGATACAACTCTTCAAATTTAGCCGTGTATTGGCCCACGGTCAAGCCTCCTTGTGTGAGAGCTAAAAACTCATTCTCTTTATAAAACCTCATAGCGGTGGGAAAGAATTGTTCCAGAAATGATGTCCGGAAATTCTCCCAAGTCTGGGGAGTTTCCATTGTCTCCATCATGGCCCTAGCATTTGTCCACCAGTTATTGGCCTCTCCCTTCAGCATATGGGATGCCAATCTCAGCTTATCTTCATCTGTAACTTGCATTGTGAGAAAAATCTTTTCAATGTCATCCAGTCAATGTTGTGTTTTCATGACATCAGGCCCACCTCTGAACTCGGAGGGTTTCATCTTCAAGAATTCTATGAAGACCCTTCTCGGGTTCACTTGTGGCTCGTGAGCTTGTTGCTGTTGAGCATTTTGCTGTTGGATCTGTTGCTGCTGATGCATAAGCATCATGTCTTGCATCATTTTCTGTTGGTTCTCTATCACATTTTGCATCCAGTCAAAATGTGGATCAGCAGGGGGAGGAACTCCTCTACCTCTTCGAGCCATGATTCTACGAAATATGCACAAATTATTAAGTTGATCAAGCTCAATGTCTAATAGCATACTAAGAAAATCATGACTGAAGGAAGTAAAAGACTTTAATAGCTAAGTCCGACTAGGTCGAACCGCTCTAATACCAACTGTAACACCCTGATATTTTTTTTTTCTCAAAACACCCAAGTGCACATTAATAACACATCAGAGATATTATTTCCTGCTTAGTAACTGAATATCACTATAAATTTTTCGCTGAATAAAACAAAACAGTCTTATTTACAAACAAGACCATCCGGTACTCAGACCATAATCTGTCAGCAAGTATAGTATTCAGCATCATACAAGAAAGCAGAAGAAAAACATAACACTAAAGTCATGGTGTCGTAGCACTTAGACAACAAAAAGGAAATGTAAACTTAGGCATAAAGCTAAGTTATCAGCAACCAGTCCGAGCTCAACCTACTCGTGCCTCTTGGATTTCCGCTGTCCCCTGTGCCTCTGTAAAACAACAACATTTAAACAGTGAGATACAATCTCAATGAGTTCTACCGAGACCTCTACTAACACTCTCGGTCCAGTTTTAAAACATTTTTAAGATTTGACACGACACCGACCGCAATCCACTTGCTAATCCCGGTGAACCGTACAATAAGGCCTCGATCTAGTAGGACACCGACCGCAATCCACTTGCTATTCCCGATGAACTAGCATCATAGGCCTTTCTACGTATCACCAGCCGCAATCCACTTGCATTTTTCGGTGAACGCAGTACAAAACTCTTAACACAACACCGGCCGCAATCCACTTGCATTTTCCGGCGAACCCCATCTCCAATAGTGATTCCTAATGGCACGGAGCCTAGGGTAAGGGATCATGACTGCCCCGCCTAGTATGTTAACATCATGGGTCATCACCCAACTCGATATAATAAATACATATATCTGCTATCATATGAACTCAGGGATCATTTACCTCGGACAATTAATTGGACATTTAATTCACACTCGCATACTAATTCGTCACTTTTCAACACAATTTACGACTCCAAAAATAGTTCATTTTACCTTAAAAATAGAATATTCAGTTAGGCCTCTGAATAAGCTTTCAAACGCATCTTAGAACACCTCAATCGGGTTCCCGGATCAAAAGTTATCGCGAAAACAATTTCAGTGTACAGTTGCAGAAAACTGCAAAGCGTCGCAACGCGAACTGCCGCCGTCGCGACGCGAAAAGCGTCAGAAACATTTGCGTGACAAAAATTGGGCCTGGTCGCGACGCGACCATCTGCAGAAAAGTGCAGGTTTTTCGTTTTCTTGCGAAAATTCGCTATTCCGCTCAACTCCGATTCTTGTTCCGATTAAAAACAGTTCAAACAACCATCAAAACAGACCCAATCAAACACCACAATCAATCAATCCAATCAAAAACTCAATCTAAACGAATTTTACCAAAATACGATATATTTCGAAATAACGGTTTTCGACTCAAAGTCTCTCGAACTCAATCACCAGAAATTTCACTTCAACACGACACACTCCTAAACGTGAGTAAAACTCACCCTTGAAGCGAGAGTCGTTGCCGAGCCGAAATCACCGACACTTCAAAATCCCCAAACGGAACCCAATCAACACCAAACCGCTCCTAACTTCGTTTCGAGCTTCCAATCGCGTTCAATCGCTCTTGACTTCGATCCTAATCATGATTCCATCATCAATTTCATCACACAACTTGAAATTTCAACAAATCCTCCAACAAAACCCATAAATTTCGTAGGTCAAAAGATAGGGGAAAAATTGGAGGAAAACTTACCTAGTTCTTGGGTTTTGATGGTCGAGAGGAGATGATGATGGTGCTGAAATTTGGAGGGGTGGGCTTCACTTCTTCTTCTTCCTTTTCTTCTTTCTCTTTTCTCCTCCTGTTCACGTTTCCTTCTTTCTTTCTCTTCTCAAATCCTTTTCTTTCTTTTATTTAAGATGCTAAGTGGTAATATGGTCCAATGACCATATTGCCCTTATTCCTTGCTATCGATTTAGCGATCCTGGGACGACCAAATAATTACTTTAGCACTCAATAATTTTACTAATCGAGCACTAAATTAATCCAATTGGGTTAACATCCAATTAATTTGCCTAATTATTTTGAGGATGTTACAGCCTACCTTAAATGAAGCATTGAATGCTCTATTTATAGAGATTGGTGGTGCTTGGCCTGATGGATTTGGACCGTCCGATCTTGCGTAATGATCTTGGCCATTGATGAATGGACTTTGCTTTTTGAATGGGCCTCTAAGTAATGGGGCCTTGCAGGGGGTGTAAATATCAGTGATACTATTAACTATTACCATAACAGTGGCCCCCCAAGTCTGGCACCTGAGGGGCGATCTTGACTTGATAAGCTGATGCGACCTTACGTTGTCGGTAGGTGTTTCGTGTGGAAGTTTCCGCTATTCTAGGGGTACTGATCTTGATTATTAAGTCGATCATGAGATGCACCGAGCTTTTCTTTGAGGGACTCAAAAAAATCGGCTATTTTGGATCTTGTCACGTGCTTTATGAATGCTTTTCTATTTCTGCAAGTCATGTATGTCATTTTTAGAGATCGTTTCGCACCTGAGGGACTCGAGGTGGTCGTGTATGTCGTTTCGCACCTGAGGGACTCGAGGTGGTCCTGTATGTCGCTTCGCACTTGAGGGACTCGAGGTGGTCATGTATGTCGTTTCGCACCTGAGGGACTCGAGGTGGTCATGTATGTCGGCCTATAGAGCAGTTTACCAGGACTCGGCCCAGATTTAACTCGCCCTATAGGGGTATTGGCAGCTGTGGCCATGGTCGTTGTAAGGACGTTTCGATCCTAGAAGACCTGGTCCCTTTGAGACAGTTTACCAAGACTCGGCTTGGATTTAACTGGTAACAAAGGGTTGCGACCATGGTTGGTCGCTTAGGGAGATCTCGAGATCGATGCGCACCTGAGGGACTCGAGGTGGTCATGTACGATGTTTTCAGAGTTCGATTCGCACCTGAGGGACTCAAGGTGTCAGTTTTATGTTGCCTTCAGGACAGTTTACTAGGACTCGGCCTAGATCGAACTCGTCCTTCAAGGTAATGGCAGCCTCGGCCATGTTAAAACGTGACCACCTGAGGGACTCAAGGTGTCAGTTTAATGTCACCCTTTAGGGCAGTTTACTAGGAAGCCAGAGGTGAGCTGGGCCGAGGGGAACCCTCGGGATAGTAGGTATCATTAGGAGTCCGACTTGGGGGAATCCCCGGTCTTCACCCTCCTCAATGACGAGGTGGAGAGCAATGACGGTGTCTCCTCCAAGCTGGAGATCGGTGGCGCCTGTGACCATGAGTCCTTCCACTTGAAGAGGTGCGCCGAGAGTCGCTGTACCGATGAGGCTTAGCATCTCTGCGCGTTTGCATTGAGCCGGATCGATGATGTGTCTTCGCAGCCTCAGATCCTCTGCTAAAGGGTTCTCTGTATCTAACCGACTACTCGATTTCTTGTGCCTTTAGCAAGGATTTTTGGGTGAACCCCGTACCTGAAATGAAACAACAGCTGCGAGCATACAGGATATTTGTAAGTGAGATATAAAAATCAGATGGGAAACACAAGTGTTCCAAACACTCTGTTTCTGCTAAGGCGCATCACCATGGGTGCAAATTCCTTGTGTCGATCTAATGTAAAACAACATCGTGACGTAGGTTCATCAAGCGAAATCGATGCCTGTGTAAAAGAAAGCAACCTCATGGGCAGACGTCAGCAACGATTATTAATCACTAGTAGTTACATGCAATTTATCTACATAAACCATAGGTTCCGGTTCTTCCTAGGTGTCGACTGTGTTTCAAGCAAAAGCTGAGTTTGCTTTAACCCCTGCTCCATTCGAACTGGTCCACTCTTTTGAGTGGGTCAACTGCAATCATATTTTATCCAGAAAAATGTGATAACATCATAAGCATGGAATGAGGTCCTAAATGTTCATCTTTTTCATCGAAAGGGAGTTCTCTACAATTATAATAAAATTGCGCTCTTTCGCTAGAGCCAATATTTTTGTGTAGGTGCGCATATTAATGTTTGCCTTGCAGCTAGTGATATTCCAGGATTACCAGGTGTACAAATAGAGCGAACAAGCAAGTTCATAAATTAAGTATGTGGTGTCCGAGCTTAGTAGCCCCCACTCTTTGTTAACTCCTGTCAAAAAGAACCAAACACAAACTCCAAAGAAAGACATCGTCAATAGTGAGATTAGTGTTCAAAACAACACGAGTGTGTATGGTGCTCATCTTGTCATGTATCAAAAGAATGCAATAACGATATAATGGTAAGTCTCCATGCATCACATTGGCCATTCAAAACAACAAGAACCTAAGAATGATTTAGATGATGGCGGTACCATATAGGGAATGTGCATGCAAATCCCAGTATTCACTCAGCAATTCGGAAAAGATATATGCATTTAAACTACCCAATGCCTTTGTGCTTTGTGTATTGACAAATTTATGACAAGTGCTAAGTTTCTCTAGCCCACACTCAATGACGAGTAGTATAAGTGTGGTCTTAGTGATAAGACAATAAAATCGTATAAGGCATTTCTTTGTGACTTTGCGATGAGAGACAATTAGCGCTTGTCAACAATTTCCATCCAAATATATATGAAGATGTTAAGCGACAACTCTAATGCGTATTAATGTAGTGGTGTGCCATGAAATGAAGATTTGCATTCAATCTAGTCATGGCATTATAATCTCAATATTTATTTAATTATGCATCTAATGGAAAATTGAACCTGGATGTCGACGAGGTTGGATTAGAAATGTTGCCGGTAGCTCGGTTAGCATGTTGCTAATTTTAGATATGTTCTCGAATTTTCCTTATTAGCTCTGTTTCTGATTTTGGGTGGATTCCGATCCTGGATGAGGATCCGATCATGGATGGGATCCGATCTTGGATGGAGATCCGATCTTAGGTGGAGTTCCGATCTTGGATGGAGTTCTGATACTGGATGAGGATCCGATCTTGGATGGGATCCGATCTTGGATGGAGATCCGATCTTAGGTGGAGTTCTGATCTTGGATGGAGTTCCGATCATGGATGGAGATCCGATCTTGCCTAGCTTTTGGAACATCGCCTCGAAGAAGAGGAACCCTCTGGACAGTAGCAATCATCGGGAGTTCCGATCCCAGGAATGCCGATCTTGGATGGAATTCCGATCTTGGGTGGAGTTCCGATCCTGGATGGAGATCCGATCTTGGATGGAATTTCGATCCTCGGTGGAGTTCCGGCTCCTGGATGGAGATCCGATCTTGGATGGAATTCCGATCCTAGGTGGATTTCCGATCTTGGATGAAATTCCGATCTTGGATGGAGTTCCAATCTTGGATGGAGTTCCAACTTTTGATGGAATTTCGATCCTAGGTGGATTTCCAATCTTGGATGAAATTCCGATCTTGGGTGGAGTTTCGATCCTGGATGGAGATCTGATCTTGGATGGAATTCTGATCTTCGATGGAGATCCGGTCTTGAATGGAATTTCGATCCTAGGTGGATTTTCGATCTTCGATGAAATTCCGATCTTGGATGGAGTTCCAATCTTGGATGGAGTTCCAATTTTGGATGGAATTCTGATCTTAGGTGGAGTTCTGATCATGGATGGAGATCCGACCTTGCCTGGCTTTTGGAACATCGCCTCGAAGAAGAGGAAGCCAGAGAAGAGCTGGGTCGAGGGAAACCCTCAGGACAGTAGCAATCATCGGGAGTTCCGATCGTAGGAATGCCGATCTTGGATGGAACTTCGATATTGGGTGGAGTTCCGATCTTGGATGGAGATCCGATCTTGGATGGAATTCCGATCCTCGGTGGAGTTCTGGCTCCTGGATGGAGATCCGATCTTGGATGGAGTTCCGATCTTGGATGGAGTTCCAATCTTGGATGGAGTTCCAATTTTGGATGGAATTCCGATCCTAGGTGGATTTCCGATCATGGATGAAATTTCGATCTTGGGTGGAGTTCCGATCCTAGATAGAGATCCGATGTTGGATGGAATTCCGATCCTCGATGGAGATCCGATCTTGGATGGAATTCCGATCCTAGGTGGATTTTCGATCTTGGATGAAATTCCGATCTTGGATGGAGTTCCAATTTTGGATGGAATTCCGATCCTGGATGGAGATCCGATCTTAGATGGAATTCCGATCCTAGGTGGATTTTCGATCTTGGATGAGATTCCGATCTTGGATGGAGTTCCAATCTTGGATGGAGTTCCAACTTTTGATGGAATTCCGATCCTAGGTGGATTTCCAATCTTGGATGAAAATCTGATCTTGGGTGGAGTTTCGATCCTGGATGGAGATCCGATCTTGGATGGAATTCTGATCCTCGATGGAGATCCGATCTTGAATGGAATTCCGATCCTAGGTGGATTTTCGATCTTCGATGAAATTCCGATCTTGGATGGAGTTCCAATCTTGGATGGACTTCTCATCTTAGGTGGAGTTCCGATCTTGGATGGAGTTCCAATCATGGATGGAGATCCGATCTTGCCTGGCTTTTGGAACATCGCCTCGAAGAAGAGGAAGCCAGAGAAGAGCTGGGTCGAGGGAAACCCTCAGGACAGTAGCAATCATCGGGAGTTCCGATCCTAGGAATGCCGATCTTGGATGGAATTTCGATATTGGGTGGAGTTCCGATCCTGGATGGAGATCCGATCTTGGATGGAATTCCGATCCTCGGTGGAGTTCTGGCTCCTGGATGGATATCCGATCTTGGATGGAGTTCCATTCTTTGATGGATTTCCAATCTTGGACGAAGTTCCAATTTTGGATGGAATTCCGATCCTAGGTGGATTGCCGATCTTGGATGAAATTCCGATCTTGGGTGGAGTTCCGATCCTGGATGGAATTCCGATCCTCGATGGAGATCCGATTTTGGATGGAATTCCGATCCTAGGTGGAGTTTCGATCTTGGATGAAATTCCGATCTTGGATGAAGTTCCAATTTTGGATGGAATTCCGATCCTGGATGGAGTTCCAATTTTGGATGGAATTCCGATCCTGGATGGAGATCCGATCTTGGATGGAATTCCGATCCTAGGTGGATTTCCGATCTTGGATGAAATTTCGATCTTGGATGGAGTTCCAATCTTGGATGGAGTTCCAACTTTTGATGGAATTCCGATCCTAGGTGGATTTCCAATTTTGGATGAAATTCCGATCCTGGGTGGAGTTTCGATCCTGGATGGAGATCCGATCTTGGATGGAATTCTGATCCTCGATGGAGATCTTATCTTGAATGGAATTCCGATCCTAGGTGGATTTTCGATCTTCGTTGAAATTCCGATCTTGGATGGAGTTCCAATCTTGGATGGAGTTCCAATTTTGGATGGAATTCTGATCTTAGGTGGAGTTCCGATCTTGGATGGAGTTCCAATCATGGATGGAGATCCGATCTTGCCTGGCTTTTGGAACATCGCCTCGAAGAAGAGGAAGCCAGAGAAGAGCTGGGTCGAGGGAAACCCTCAGGACAGTAGCAATCATCGGGAGTTCCGATCCTAGGAATGCCGATCTTGGATGGAATTTCGATATTGGGTGGAGTTCCGATCCTGGATGGAGATCCGATCTTGGATGGAATTCCGATCCTCGGTGGAGTTCTGGCTCCTGGATGGATATCCGATCTTGGATGGAGTTCCATTCTTTGATGGATTTCCAATCTTGGACGAAGTTCCAATTTTGGATGGAATTCCGATCCTAGGTGGATTGCCGATCTTGGATGAAATTCCGATCTTGGGTGGAGTTCCGATCCTGGATGGAACTCCGATCCTCGATGGAGATCCGATCTTGGATGGAATTCCGATCCTAGGTGGAGTTTCGATCTTGGATGAAAGTCCGATCTTGGATGAAGTTCCAATTTTGGATGGAATTCCGATCCTGGATGGAGTTCCAATTTTGGATGGAATTCCGATCCTGGATGGAGATCCGATCTTGGATGGAATTCCGATCCTAGGTGGATTTCCGATCTTGGATGAAATTTCGATCTTGGATGGAGTTCCAACTTTTGATGGAATTCCGATCCTAGGTGGATTTCCAATCTTGGATGAAATTCCGATCCTGGGTGGAGTTTCGATCCTGGATGGAGATCCGATCTTGGATGGAATTCTGATCCTCGATGGAGATCTTATCTTGAATGGAATTCCGATCCTAGGTGGATTTTCGATCTTCGATGAAATTCCGATCTTGGATGAAATTTCGATCTTGGATGGAGTTCCAACTTTTGATGGAATTCCGATCCTAGGTGGATTTCCAATCTTGGATGAAATTCCGATCCTGGGTGGAGTTTCGATCCTGGATGGAGATCCGATCTTGGATGGAATTCTGATCCTCGATGGAGATCTTATCTTGAATGGAATTCCGATCCTAGGTGGATTTTCGATCTTCGATGAAATTCCGATCTTGGATGGAGTTCCAATCTTGGATGGAGTTCCAATTTTGGATGGAATTCTGATCTTAGGTGGAGTTCCGATCTTGGATGGAGTTCCAATCATGGATGGAGATCCGATCTTGCCTGGCTTTTGGAACATCGCCTCGAAGAAGAGGAAGCCAGAGAAATGCTGGGTCGAGGGAAACCCTCAGGACAGTAGCAATCATCGGGAGTTCCGATCCTAGGAATGCCGATCTTGGATGGAATTTCGATATTGGGTGGAGTTCCGATCCTGGATGGAGATCCGATCTTGGATGGAATTCCGATCCTCGGTGGAGTTCTGGCTCCTGGATGGATATCCGATCTTGGATGGAGTTCCATTCTTTGATGGATTTCCAATCTTGGACGAAGTTCCAATTTTGGATGGAATTCCGATCCTGGATGGAGTTCCAATTTTGGATGGAATTCCGATCCTGGATGGAGATCCGATCTTAGATGGAATTCCGATCCTAGGTGGATTTCCGATCTTGGATGAGATTCCGATCTTAGATGGAGTTCCAATCTTGGATGGAGTTCCAACTTTTGATGGAATTCCGATCCTAGGTGGATTTCCAATCTTGGATGAAAATCTGATCTTGGGTGGAGTTTCGATCCTGGATGGAGATCCGATCTTGGATGGAATTCTGATCCTCGATGGAGATCCGATCTTGAATGGAATTCCGATCCTAGGTGGATTTTCGATCTTCGATGAAATTCCGATCTTGGATGGAGTTCCAATCTTGGATGGAATTCTCATCTTAGGTGGAGTTCCGATCTTGGATGGAGTTCCAATCATGGATGGAGATCCGATCTTGCCTGGCTTTTGGAACATCGCCTCGAAGAAGAGGAAGCCAGAGAAGAGCTGGGTCGAGGGAAACCCTCAGGACAGTAGCAATCATCGGGAGTTCCGATCCTAGGAATGCCGATCTTGGATGGAATTTCGATATTGGGTGGAGTTCCGATCCTGGATGGAGATCCGATCTTGGATGGAATTCCGATCCTTGGTGGAGTTCTGGCTCCTGGATGGATATCCGATCTTGGATGGAGTTCCATTCTTTGATGGATTTCCAATCTTGGACGAAGTTCCAATTTTGGATGGAATTCCGATCCTAGGTGGATTGCCGATCTTGGATGAAATTCCGATCTTGGGTGGAGTTCCGATCCTGGATGGAACTCCGATCCTCGATGGAGATCCGATCTTGGATGGATTTCCGATCCTAGGTGGAGTTTCGATCTTGGATGAAATTCCGATCTTGGATGAAGTTCCAATTTTGGATGGAATTCCGATCCTGGATGGAGTTCCAATTTTGGATGGAATTCCGATCCTGGATGGAGATCCGATCTTGGATGGAATTCCGATCCTAGGTGGATTTCCGATCTTGGATGAAATTTCGATCTTGGATGGAGTTCCAACTTTTGATGGAATTCCGATCCTAGGTGGATTTCCAATCTTGGATGAAATTCCGATCCTGGGTGGAGTTTCGATCCTGGATGGAGATCCGATCTTGGATGGAATTCTGATCCTCGATGGAGATCTTATCTTGAATGGAATTCCGATCCTAGGTGGATTTTCGATCTTCGATGAAATTCCGATCTTGGATGGAGTTCCAATCTTGGATGGAGTTCCAATTTTGGATGGATTTCTGATCTTAGGTGGAGTTCCGATCTTGGATGGAGTTCCAATCATGGATGGAGATCCGATCTTGCCTGGCTTTTGGAACATCGCCTCGAAGAAGAGGAAGCCAGAGAAATGTTGGGTCGAGGGTGTTGCACCCCGAAAAATCCCCGGCTTGGGTTTCCCGATGTACAACGTGGAAAAAATTTTGGAGCCGCCACCAATATTTTAATTTTAAGACCAAAACATTGAAAAAAGGTCTTTTAGACAAGGCGGATGGTCTTTTGAAAACTAGAGATATAGGTTCGGGGGTCGATTACGTGCGAGGAAGGTGTTAGCACCGCGTACGTCCTTT
Organism: Astragalus membranaceus; assembly: GCA_039519185.1. NCBI lineage: Eukaryota > Viridiplantae > Streptophyta > Magnoliopsida > Fabales > Fabaceae > Astragalus > Astragalus membranaceus. Next base: position 63,275,040 of record CM076846.1, on the reverse strand, counting down.
CTAACGAAAGGGAACCTCTAATTAAATGTGTGGTTTTAACGTTTGATTTGAAAAATACCTAGATTTGCCTATTTATTTCTTGTTTGAAGACGAATGAGAAAACTTACTGGAAATCTTATTTGTTGCGAGAAAGGGGGGAAAAAGGGTCTTTAGGAAAAAGTGCTTGACGGGACATGGCCCGCTCCTACGTATCTCCCGGTGCGATGGAGAATTCAAAGCTACGTAGTTCTTGGTTCTTTTTTGAAAAGTTTTTGTTTTTTTATCTTTTTTTAGTGAGTTTTTTGAAATAGGACGAGCATTAGCAAATGATTAAACTAGCAGAGGCTATGATGAATCACTGCTAAATGCTCAAAAAGAGTTGTACCGCTAGTCAAACGAACAAAGGTTCTGATGGACTATTGATAACAACTTGTTTTTATTATCTTTTTGAAAGTGATTTTCGAAAGAGATTGATTTGTACGAGGATCAAACTAACAAAAGTTATGATGGATCGTCGTTTATTATTTTTAGGAGAAAAGAACATTGTCACTAATAGCTAAACGAACAGAGGCTCTGATGAGCTACTAGCAACAATGGGTTTGAAAATGATTTTTGTTTGTTTTATGAAAATGATTGGTTTAGGGGGGTGAAAAGAGTTTTTATTTGTGGCGCTTGACGAGAACGTGGCTCGCTCCTACGTATCCCAAACGGGAATCAAAGCGACGTAGTTCTAATGAAAAATGTTTTTAAAAGGGTTTGAAAGGGACAAGTTGAATCATCTGAGACCATCTTCACCACTTAGAAAATGATGCACTAGGCATAAGTGGGAATCATGTGGTTCATCATCAACAATGACACTATAGTTAAATTAAATCACATAGGGCAATTTTGGCATGAATCACAATGATTAAATGTTAACAAATATAAAAACAGAAATACCTCTGATGAAGGCAGATACTACGACTTGAAGAACGCAATTCCAACTAACTCTTGCAGAAGATCAGCTCAGACGGACCAACGGAACGAATAGAGCGAAAAAAATAAAGCGTAGAAGAGTTTTTCTAAAATGTGAGAGATTTCGAGAAAAATGGGTTTTTTCTCTGATCTCGTGAAGAATGCGTGTGAAGATCTGTCAGAGAGAAGTTGTGAAATGGTGGTGAAAATGTGTGAAATCCCTCTCCTGGAACTGAAATTTGAGCGTCATATTTATAGGAAATTAGATTTGATCTATTTTAGGAAACATGATAATCGATTATGTTGGAAATAACTTGGGAGATGTAATCGATTATTGGCTCATTGATTTTTGAGTGGATAATCGATTATGTGTGAAGGAAAAACAAGTGTATAATCGATTATCAACCTTCCTAAAAAGGTGGTAATCGATTATATGCTTAGTTACAAGAAGGGAGTAATCGATTTATTTGATAAATATGGAAACTTCCATTTGCTTCATAATCGATTATGTGTGATGTGCAAATGAGGGCTAATCGATTATTTGCTTCCAAAATGATTAGGATAATCGATTTATTGTTGTAAATAAGGAAACAATCGATTATTCACTTTAGTAAAGATAGGAGAGTAATCGATTATGTGCTCTGAAAACATTCAGGCACATAATCTATTACCATAATCTATTATCTTTGTAAAAATATAGGATTTTAATTTCAAGCCCTCAACCAAAATATTTTTAGAAATATTTTTCAAAACCATTTTGATGCACCATGCATGTTTTGAAACACTCATCTCTCAGCTACTAAAAGTCATAGACCTTCAGTGATAAATGACCAAAATGCCCTTTTTGACCCTAAAAACCCTAATTTCCCAAAAAGTGCATTCTAACCCTAAAAATGATTTCAAAAACTTTGGAATGGTTTCTAGGACCCAAAATGCAATGCATAATTTTATTTTTGTGTGGAAAATTAGGGTTTGGACCTAAGCCGGACAAAATTGGGGTATGACAGCTGCCCCTCTTTATCTGAATTTTAACGAGGAATATGAATTGGCCGAAACATATTCCAAGGCAAAATGAAGATAAAGAATTCAGAAATTATACCGATTTTGTCCACTTGGGGAAACCCGAATTTTCCTCTTTTCTTTTTCTATTTTTGAATAGATGGGTTTTGAGAACAAACGGGGAACGGTTAACACTTGGCGCATTAACTGAGAGAGAAAATGACGGACCACTCGGGATCTGAAGGAGCACTAAGGCTCTGAAGGACCACTCAGGGTCTGAAGGAGCACTAAGGCTCTGAAGGACCACTCAGGGTCTGGGAGGCTGCCTAGGCCTTAATTGAAGGACCATCGTGGTCTGAAGGAGCACTACTAGCTATGGTACTAGTAAAACGGTCTGAGGGGGCCTTTCGAGCGGCCATGATGGGTCAAGATCAGCTGCAGAACTGATATGTTGACCATGAAGGACGTCCGTCGTGTCTTAGGCTGACACAACTAGTCTGAAGGACCACTTGGGGTCTGAAGGACTTACCCGCAGCTCGAATACGAGGTGAAGTCTGTTTTTGAAGGGACACTTGGGTCCTGAAGGGATTCACGAATCCTGTTGGTTGATTGATTGAAAAGTTCAACTAAAGCAGACAGAAAAGTAAAATGAGCACTTGGCGTGCAAACAGAAAAGTAAATGGGCACTTGGCGTGCAAAAAGCAGGAAATAAAGCGGTAAAGAACGCAGTAAAGAAGGAGCACTGAGGGCTCAGGATGAGCACAGAAGGCTCGGGAGGAGCACAGAGGGCTCGGGGGGAGCACAGAGGGCTCAGGATGAGCACAGAGGGCTCAGGAGGAGCACAGAGGGCTCAGGAGGAGCACAGAGGGCTCAGGGGGGAGCACAGAGGGCTCAGGGTGAGCACAGAGGGCTCAGGGGGGAGCACAGAGGGCTCAGGACGAGCACAGAGGGCTCAGGATGAGCACAGAGGGCTCAGGGGGGAGCACAGAGGGCTCAGGACGAGCACAGAGGGCTCAGGGTGAGCACAGAGGGCTCAGGGGGAGCACAGAGGGCTCAGGACGAGCACAGAGGGCTCAGGAGGAGCACAGAGGGCTCAGGAGGAGCACAGAGGGCTCAGGGGGAGCACAGAGGGCTCAGGGGGAGCACAGAGGGCTCAGGACGAGCACAGAGGGCTCAGGAGGAGCACAGAGGGCTCAGGAGGAGCACAGAGGGCTCAGGGTGAGCACAGAGGGCTCAGGGGGAGCACAGAGGGCTCAGGACGAGCACAGAGGGCTCACAAATGCTGTTGATAGGTTGATTTGAAATGACCGATGCTGCTGTATTGGATTGAGGTACCTGCATACGTTGGTTGATGCAAGGAATGGTGCATGGAGTATGAGTGCAGGTTATGAGTGCATGTTATGCATGTGCATGCAATGAGTGCATGTTATGAGTGCATGTTATGAGTGCATGTTATGCAAAGGCATGTTATGCATGTTATGAGTGCATGTTATGAGTGCATGTTATGCATGTGCATGCAATGCAAAGGCATGTTATGCATGTGCATGCAATGAGTGCATGTTATGCTATGATTTTGGTGTATTGATGAATGTAATGCATGACTGTGTTTTGTTTATTGCCCTTTTTTTTTTTTTTTTTTGCTTATTATTATTATTATTATTTTTTTATTTTTGCTGGTTCAGCCAACCCGCGACACTCATGACACGAGACTGAGGAACCTGTTGGACTTGCGGGGCTCATGGGCCGAGTGCATGTTGGTCTTGACTTTGCTGGTTTGAAACAATCGTGGATGTAGTTGCTCTCTTGCATGATTGACTGATTTTGAGGATGTGCTTTCTCTCAGGACTCTTAAGAATCTCGTAATGATTTGCAATGCTCTACGATATATGCACATGTTTTACAGTTCAGGACCATCATCATCATAAAACATTTATTTTGAGCAGAAAAAGCAGAAAATAAAAGAGTGAACAGATACGGGAAATTTGAACTTTATTAATGTGGAAACCGGTCGCACAAGAAGTTACGCCGATTATTTATTACACTTGAAAGTTTAAACTGTAAAAAGACACGAAAAAGGAGAGAAGCTGAATTCTGACTGTCCGTCTCTGTGGAACAGTGCCAAACATCTATGTCCTTGACCTTGATCACTCCCTCATCCAAGCTTGTAGGAGAGTTGTATGCCTTTCTTTACTTTTCATGCCTAAGTTTTCAGACCCTAATTTTTGCCTGGATCGCCCTTTGCGGGTTTTCAATCCACCGGGTCGCTCTGATTTTGCCTAGGCCGCCCTTTGTGGGTTTTCAACCTAGCGAGCTAATTCTTACTTGGCTTGTCTTTCTCTTTTTTTTATATTTCTTTCAGGCATAATACTTCTTCACTTAATCTGAATTGACTGGATTCCCGAGATCTTCGCCGTCTATATTTATGAGTATCGACGCTCCTCTGGAAAAAGCTTTCTTGACTTCATATGGACCGTCATAAGTGGGTATCAACTTCCCACGGAGTCAGTCTGGATAGGTAGGATCTTTTTGAGTACAAGGTCTCCTTCGCCGAATTCTCGAAGGCGGACTTTCTTGCCGAAAGCTGCCTTCATCTTTTGTTGGTACAACTGGCCATGGCGCCGGGCAGCAATTCCTTTCTCTTTAATGAGATTCAGTTGATCTAGACGAGCTTGGACCCCCTTTTGCTTCTTCTAACTTGGCCTCCATGACTACTCGTAGAGAGGGTATTTCAACCTTGATGAGAAGAACTGCTTTTGACCCATACACTAGAGAAGAAAGGGGGTTGCCCCTGTATGATTTCAATGAGTGCGACAAGGGATGAGATAGGTGTAGGGTCAATTTCCCCAGTTGTAGGAGGGGTGAAGAGCGACAGAATTGCCCCACTTGGCATATTGTAAACAAATGAATTTACTTGTCCTTGAGCTAAAACTTTGAGAAAACAACAGCAATCAATCATTGATCGGAATGGACCTTTCGGGATTGTGGTGTTTTGTGGAGGAGAGATGAGTAGGCTTAATGAGGTATTTGGGGCTAATGGCAGGATGGTTTTTATTTGGTGTTGGCTGTCGATCGATGATTTATGATGGTTAACTGGCTTGATGAGGTATTAGAAGGTTTTATTCCTGGCTAAAGGTCTGTGGAGGGCGGGCTGTCGAGGTCAAATGAGAGTGTTTGCGGTTTATGAGAGGAGAGGTGCATGGAAATGAGAAAGTGTGTGAAGGTTTATTGAGACAAGGATCTCTTGGGTTTTGTGGTAACATGTACCAACTCACCACCTACATTTCTTTTGTATTTTTCTTTTGGTTTTGGAATTTTCCTTTTTGAATGATTTTTCCTTCTTTGACTTCTTCTTTTTCTTGAGCTTGGGTGAGCTGATAAAGAACGATGCACTGTTTTTTTTCTGAGATGGTCCTTGTCTAAGGTGACTTTTGGATTTTTGGCTTTTTTTTTTTGGCTTAAGATGGGTCGGAAAGGATTATGTTTTTCTCTTTGGGATTTTCTTGGCTTACGGTGGATAGGAGAGGATTTTGTTTTTGGATATGGAATGGTAGTCCGACTTCCTTTCAAATCATGATTGCTTATTTCCTCAAAAATTAACTCTCGGACAATAATTCACTTATTTTCATGCACTTGCCCTTCTTCTTTATTTCCTTTTTGCGCTCTAATTTTCCTTTATTGAAGTACCCATCTTGACCTCTTTCTTGTTCTCAGCGGTCCCCAAGTTGATCACTTCAGTGGATTCCCCGTGATGCTGAATAACCCTTTTTCCTTGCTTCATTAACCTTCTGGAGGATTTTCCCGGTCCTTCTCAACGTCCCACTCTGCTTGATTGATAAGGTGATCGAAGTCAAAATATGGACCGTTGGCACTGTTATTTTGAGAGACAATTGCTATGGATTTGCTTTTTGCCGAGGCGAAAAAGCAGAATGGAAGGTGAGACAAGCAAGCAAAAATAATAAAGAAAAGAAGAGACACATGAAATGAAAAGGAATTGATTTTTTATTGATTGGAATTCAAAAAACAACATTTTTATTGATGATGATTTAGAAAATAAAAACATGTGCGCCCCTAACAACTGGTCCTGTGGCCTTGGGCAGAGCCACAGGGTTGCATTACAAATGACTACTTTAAAAGGTCCCAGGAGGATCAACAGTCTTTTAATTCTTTAATTCTTTCACCAGCACTGCAGCGACAAACCAGGTTTGCACCACCCTCATCCTTGATGACAGCAATTTGATCGTGTTGTTCCTCTTCCTCATCCCATCCTGTGGGCTGGATGTCTTCTATTCGGATTTGAGCACTCTCGGGAGCGTCATATCTGACCAAGTAATCAAACTTTCCACTGGGCTCACCTAGGGTACCCCAACATCCCTCTTTCACAGGCACCGCTGTTACTTCCTCATTGATTTCTTCTTCATCTTCAATATCATGGGTCCCTATCTGAACCACGCACCGATCTATCAGGTCTTGCAGAACTGACTTGAAAACTTCACAGGCACCCACACATAAAGGATCGGTGCATACACAGCCCTTCTTGATAACGCCACGACGACACAACTCAGCATATATATTTTCCAGAGGAGTCTGGATATACTTAACATCTTTTATCATTGTCTGCCTCATAGAATCCTCTACTGCATTAGCGGATGGTGTCCCATGTCCCGGTAGGGGGTTTGTAGTTGTGCTGGGACTGTTCGGCTTGAAAGAGACCCAGTTGGCGTCAATCAAATCTTGGACTACATATTTGAAAGCCTTGCAGTCTTCCACCGTGTGGCCGACTCCTCCGCTATGAAAGCTACAAGTAGCATCAGCATTGTACCCCCTAGGAAAGGGAGGTTGTATAGGCTTCATGGGGCGAGTATTGACCAAATTCTTGGAGACAAGATGATTGAACAATTCAGTATAGGTCATCGGGATCGGATCAAAATTAGCACGCCTCTTCTCTTGATAGTTCTGGGCTCTGTAGCCTGAATTAGTTTGCTGCGGAGAGTTGAAAGATAATGGCACCGCCTGCTGTGGAGAGCTGAAAGATGGGCCTCCCCCTGCGGAAATAACATTGGTTTCTCCTTCTTTCTTCTTGGGGAAGTTGGGAAAGGGTTTCTTTTGTCCACTAGAATTGCCAAAACCTCCAGCAATCTTTCCGCTACGCAATCCGTGCTCTAATCGTTCCCCAATGACAACCATATCTGAGAAATTGGACGAAACACTCCCCACCAACCTATCATAATACAGCCCTGGAAGGGTCTCCATAAACATGTACACCATCTCTTTTTCAGTCAATGGCGGCTTCACCTGAGCAGCTATGCTCCTCCATTTTTGAGCGTATTCTTTGAATGATTCTCTATCTCCTTTGCTCATGTGCTGCAATTGAGACCGGTCTGGAGCAAGGTCCATGTTATACTGGTATTGTTTTAGAAAGGCTTCAGAGAGATCCTTCCAACTGTGAACTTCGGAGGATTGCAGCTGCATGTACCAATCTAGTGATGCCCCAGTCAGACTGTCCTGGAAATAATGAATGAGCACCTTGTCATCATGAGCATAAGCGGCCATTTTTCTAACATGCATCGTCAGATGGCTAGATGGACACCCGGTGCCGCGATATTTATCAAAGTCAGGTGTTTTGAATTTAGGGGGTATAACAACATCTGGGACAAGGCACAAATCTCGGGCATCCCTGGCTCTAGTTCCTGATCCTTCCACAGCTCTTAAGCGCTCTTCAAGCGAGTGATACCGATCCCCATGCTGAGTGTTCCCAAACAAATGACCTTGTGGATAGTTCCCCGGACCGTGATAATAACCCCCATGCTGAGCATGGTTTCCCATATGATGGACAGCGTTCTGAGGGTTCACGGTAACTCCCAGAGTAGGACTAGGTGAACCTCTTGGCAGCACAGTATCAGGACTAGGAGTATGAATTTGTGGTTCTATAGCAGCTCCACCAGGCATAGTCGTAACAGGTTGACTCGACCCCACAGGAATAGCTTCAGCAGCAGGCGGCATATAACCCATTGGCATCCCCCAAGGATATATCGGTGCATTCAGATGACTCTGTCCACTCGCTCCTGGAGGATGGGCAAAGTGACTGACCCCCTGTCCATAAGAGGTGTGAGTAGTTGTAACTTTAGCGGACACCGGAGGAGAAACGAAAGTAACAACCCCTTCGGAATTTACAACAGCGGCGGCCCCACCCCTCAGATTCTGTAGCATACTCATTACTTCGACCATCTGTGCTTCCATAGCCTCCACTTTGGTCTTCAAAGCTTGATTTTCTTGAGCCAGCTGCTCAGGATTAAGAATCTCCACAACCGACTCATCTTGACCCAGGGGGTCCTCATTCTCGAGATGTTGATTGCTAGCCATTAATCTTGCTTGTAGACAAGTGGAGTATCGGTGTTGGCGAACCAGCTTGCCTTTCGTTTCTGTTGGTAGAACATTTTATAAGTACAAGTATGAATGCGTAAATGAATGCAATGCATATGGCTTTGTATTTAGATGCATGAGGAATGCTGTATGAATTTTTTTCAGAATTTTGCTTATGTAATGCATGCTGTTATGATGTAAAATGCGGATGATGAGGATGCTTGTTATAAAGACAGATATTTACAGGTGGGGTTTTGAAAAATTAGGGCGGTATACCCTATATGCCACCCCATATAGGTATTTATGAAAGAGAAGGAAAAACCTATTTTTTTTTATTTCAAAAAAACGTTGGCGGAAATGAACTAAACTAGATGCAATAATGCACACACAATTTTGGAAAAGCCCTTGTGACCTAAAAAGAGGTAAGACCTATGATCTAGGGCAATTAAAAGGGTAATCCTTCCATGTAGCTCTATTCACTCCCTTGCAAAGGCTACCAGAGCTAAATCTCTTTTATGATAACACCCACAACGATGGAATGCCATCTGGTGTGACGTACCATAAAGAGCATACTCTGGCTGAAACTTTCGTGAGAGCAGAAGGACATCAGTCCAATTGGCAGTCACTACTCGTTTCCACTCTCCTAGGTGTTTTCAGACCTTGGGTTTTAGGCCTCTCTCAGAGCTCATAATCATAAGGGGGTGAGTGTGTGTAGCGGGGACATACCGCCTAAAATTACCCACATATACCCCACCTGCGAAGGAAAACCCAGAACAGTCCAAACAATAGCAAGCGATAACATGTTATCTACCCTAGGGTTCCATACCTAGAATATCTATAAACAAGGATATTGCTCACCTTAGGAAAAGGAGCCAAGAAGAGGGAATCATGGGGATAGAAAAAATGCATGGGCATAAGCGATAAAAGAAAGGAATAAAAGATGAGACAGGGAACAACATAGAAGAACACAAATGCGTACGCCTACAATTAATGATAAGAAAGAAAGGCAAACAAGGTTTTAATCAAATCAACAATACATTAAACCACACATTTTAATTAGTTAGGCTTGACCCTCGTCTTTAAAAAAAGGTTCCCAGTGGAGTCGCCAGCTGTTGCACCCCGAAAAATCCCCGGCTTGGGTTTCCCGATGTACAACGTGGAAAAAATTTTGGAGCCGCCACCAATATTTTAATTTTAAGACCAAAACATTGAAAAAAGGTCTTTTGGACAAGGCGGATGGTATTTTGAAAACTAGAGATATAGGTTCGGGGGTCGATTACGTGCGAGGAAGGTGTTAGCACCGCGTACGTCCTTTCTACCGAAAGGGAACCTCTAATTAAATGTGTGGTTTTAACGTTTGATTTGAAAAATACCTAGATTTGCCTATTTATTTCTTGTTTGAAGACGAATGAGAAAACTTACTGGAAATCTTATTTGTTGCGAGAAAGGGGGGAAAAAGGGTCTTTAGGAAAAAGTGCTTGACGGGACATGGCCCGCTCCTACGTATCTCCCGGTGCGATGGAGAATTCAAAGCTACGTAGTTCTTGGTTCTTTTTTGAAAAGTTTTTGTTTTTTTATCTTTTTTTAGTGAGTTTTTTGAAATAGGACGAGCATTAGCAAATGATTAAACTAGCAGAGGCTATGATGAATCACTGCTAAATGCTCAAAAAGAGTTGTACCGCTAGTCAAACGAACAAAGGTTCTGATGGACTATTGATAACAACTTGTTTTTATTATCTTTTTGAAAGTGATTTTCGAAAGAGATTGATTTGTACGAGGATCAAACTAACAAAAGTTATGATGGATCGTCGTTTATTATTTTTAGGAGAAAAGAACATTGTCACTAATAGCTAAACGAACAGAGGCTCTGATGAGCTACTAGCAACAATGGGTTTGAAAATGATTTTTGTTTGTTTTATGAAAATGATTGGTTTAGGGGGGTGAAAAGAGTTTTTATTTGTGGCGCTTGACGAGAACGTGGCTCGCTCCTACGTATCCCAAACGGGAATCAAAGCGACGTAGTTCTAATGAAAAATGTTTTTAAAAGGGTTTGAAAGGGACAAGTTGAATCATCTGAGACCATCTTCACCACTTAGAAAATGATGCACTAGGCATAAGTGGGAATCATGTGGTTCATCATCAACAATGACACTATAGCTAAATTAAATCACATAGGGCAATTTTGGCATGAATCACAATGATTAAATGTTAACAAATATAAAAACAGAAATACCTCTGATGAAGGCAGATACTACGACTTGAAGAACGCAATTCCAACTAACTCTTGCAGAAGATCAGCTCAGACGGACCAACGGAACGAATAGAGCGAAAAAAATAAAGCGTAGAAGAGTTTTTCTAAAATGTGAGAGATTTCGAGAAAAATGGGTTTTTTCTCTGATCTCGTGAAGAATGCGTGTGAAGATCTGTCAGAGAGAAGTTGTGAAATGGTGGTGAAAATGTGTGAAATCCCTCTCCTGGAACTGAAATTTGAGCGTCATATTTATAGGAAATTAGATTTGATCTATTTTAGGAAACATGATAATCGATTATGTTGGAAATAACTTGGGAGATGTAATCGATTATTGGCTCATTGATTTTTGAGTGGATAATCGATTATGTGTGAAGGAAAAACAAGTGTATAATCGATTATCAACCTTCCTAAAAAGGTGGTAATCGATTATATGCTTAGTTACAAGAAGGGAGTAATCGATTTATTTGATAAATATGGAAACTTCCATTTGCTTCATAATCGATTATGTGTGATGTGCAAATGAGGGCTAATCGATTATTTGCTTCCAAAATGATTAGGATAATCGATTTATTGTTGTAAATAAGGAAACAATCGATTATTCACTTTAGTAAAGATAGGAGAGTAATCGATTATGTGCTCTGAAAACATTCAGGCACATAATCTATTACCATAATCTATTATCTTTGTAAAAATATAGGATTTTAATTTCAAGCCCTCAACCAAAATATTTTTAGAAATATTTTTCAAAACCATTTTGATGCACCATGCATGTTTTGAAACACTCATCTCTCAGCTACTAAAAGTCATAGACCTTCAGTGATAAATGACCAAAATGCCCTTTTTGACCCTAAAAACCCTAATTTCCCAAAAAGTGCATTCTAACCCTAAAAATGATTTCAAAAACTTTGGAATGGTTTCTAGGACCCAAAATGCAATGCATAATTTTATTTTTGTGTGGAAAATTAGGGTTTGGACCTAAGCCGGACAAAATTGGGGTATGACAGCTGCCCCTCTTTATCTGAATTTTAACGAGGAATATGAATTGGCCGAAACATATTCCAAGGCAAAATGAAGATAAAGAATTCAGAAATTATACCGATTTTGTCCACTTGGGGAAACCCGAATTTTCCTCTTTTCTTTTTCTATTTTTGAATAGATGGGTTTTGAGAACAAACGGGGAACGGTTAACACTTGGCGCATTAACTGAGAGAGAAAATGACGGACCACTCGGGATCTGAAGGAGCACTAAGGCTCTGAAGGACCACTCAGGGTCTGAAGGAGCACTAAGGCTCTGAAGGACCACTCAGGGTCTGGGAGGCTGCCTAGGCCTTAATTGAAGGACCATCGTGGTCTGAAGGAGCGCTACTAGCTATGGTACTAGTAAAACGGTCTGAGGGGGCCTTTCGAGCGGCCATGATGGGTCAAGATCAGCTGCAGAACTGATATGTTGACCATGAAGGACGTCCGTCGTGTCTTAGGCTGACACAACTAGTCTGAAGGACCACTTGGGGTCTGAAGGACTTACCCGCAGCTCGAATACGAGGTGAAGTCTGTTTTTGAAGGGACACTTGGGTCCTGAAGGGATTCACGAATCCTGTTGGTTGATTGATTGAAAAGTTCAACTAAAGCAGACAGAAAAGTAAAATGAGCACTTGGCGTGCAAACAGAAAAGTAAATGGGCACTTGGCGTGCAAAAAGCAGGAAATAAAGCGGTAAAGAACGCAGTAAAGAAGGAGCACTGAGGGCTCAGGATGAGCACAGAAGGCTCAGGAGGAGCACAGAGGGCTCGGGGGGAGCACAGAGGGCTCAGGATGAGCACAGAGGGCTCAGGAGGAGCACAGAGGGCTCAGGAGGAGCACAGAGGGCTCAGGGGGGAGCACAGAGGGCTCAGGGTGAGCACCCTAAAAACCCTAATTTCCCAAAAAGTGCATTCTAACCCTAAAAATGATTTCAAAAACTTTGGAATGGTTTCTAGGACCCAAAATGCAATGCATAATTTTATTTTTGTGTGGAAAATTAGGGTTTGGACCTAAGCCGGACAAAATTGGGGTATGACAGAGGGAAACCCTCAGGACAGTAGCAATCATCGGGAGTTCCGATCCTAGGAATGCCGATCTTGGATGGAATTTCGATATTGGGTGGAGTTCCGATCCTGGATGGAGATCCGATCTTGGATGGAATTCCGATCCTCGGTGGAGTTCTGGCTCCTGGATGGATATCCGATCTTGGATGGAGTTCCATTCTTTGATGGATTTCCAATCTTGGACGAAGTTCCAATTTTGGATGGAATTCCGATCCTGGATGGAGTTCCAATTTTGGATGGAATTCCGATCCTGGATGGAGATCCGATCTTAGATGGAATTCCGATCCTAGGTGGATTTCCGATCTTGGATGAGATTCCGATCTTAGATGGAGTTCCAATCTTGGATGGAGTTCCAACTTTTGATGGAATTCCGATCCTAGGTGGATTTCCAATCTTGGATGAAAATCTGATCTTCGGTGGAGTTTCGATCCTGGATGGAGATCCGATCTTGGATGGAATTCTGATCCTCGATGGAGATCCGATCTTGAATGGAATTCCGATCCTAGGTGGATTTTCGATCTTCGATGAAATTCCGATCTTGGATGGAGTTCCAATCTTGGATGGAATTCTCATCTTAGGTGGAGTTCCGATCTTGGATGGAGTTCCAATCATGGATGGAGATCCGATCTTGCCTGGCTTTTGGAACATCGCCTCGAAGAAGAGGAAGCCAGAGAAGAGCTGGGTCGAGGGAAACCCTCAGGACAGTAGCAATCATCGGGAGTTCCGATCCTAGGAATGCCGATCTTGGATGGAATTTCGATATTGGGTGGAGTTCCGATCCTGGATGGAGATCCGATCTTGGATGGAATTCCGATCCTCGGTGGAGTTCTGGCTCCTGGATGGATATCCGATCTTGGATGGAGTTCCATTCTTTGATGGATTTCCAATCTTGGACGAAGTTCCAATTTTGGATGGAATTCCGATCCTAGGTGGATTGCCGATCTTGGATGAAATTTCGATCTTGGGTGGAGTTCCGATCCTGGATGGAATTCCGATCCTCGATGGAGATCCGATCTTGGATGGAATTCCGATCCTAGGTGGAGTTTCGATCTTGGATGAAATTCCGATCTTGGATGAAGTTCCAATTTGGATGATTCCGATCCTGGATGGAGTTCCAATTTTGGATGGAATTCCGATCCTGGATGGAGATCCGATCTTGGATGGAATTCCGATCCTAGGTGGATTTCCGATCTTGGATGAAATTTCGATCTTAGATGGAGTTCCAATCTTGGATGGAGTTCCAACTTTTGATGGAATTCCGATCCTAGGTGGATTTCCAATCTTGGATGAAATTCCGATCCTGGGTGGAGTTTCGATCCTGGATGGAGATCCGATCTTGGATGGAATTCTGATCCTCGATGGAGATCTTATCTTGAATGGAATTCCGATCCTCGGTGGAGTTCTGGCTCCTGGATGGAGATCCGATCTTGGATGGAGTTCCGATCTTGGATGGAGTTCCAATCTTGGATGGAGTTCCAATTTTGGATGGAATTCCGATCCTAGGTGGATTTCCGATCATGGATGAAATTCCGATCTTGGGTGGAGTTCCGATCCTGGATAGAGATCCGATGTTGGATGGAATTCCGATCCTCGATGGAGATCCGATCTTGGATGGAATTCCGATCCTAGGTGGATTTTCGATCTTGGATGAAATTCCGATCTTGGATGGAGTTCCAATTTTGGATGGAATTCCGATCCTGGATGGAGTTCCAATTTTGGATGGAATTCCGATCCTGGATGGAGATCCGATCTTAGATGGAATTCCGATCCTAGGTGGATTTCCGATCTTGGATGAGATTCCGATCCTGGATGGAGTTCCAATCTTGGATGGAGTTCCAACTTTTGATGGAATTCCGATCCTAGGTGGATTTCCAATCTTGGATGAAAATCTGATCTTGGGTGGAGTTTCGATCCTGGATGGAGATCCGATCTTGGATGGAATTCTGATCCTCGATGGAGATCCGATCTTGAATGGAATTCCGATCCTAGGTGGATTTTCGATCTTCGATGAAATTCCGATCTTGGATGGAGTTCCAATCTTGGATGGAATTCTCATCTTAGGTGGAGTTCCGATCTTGGATGGAGTTCCAATCATGGATGGAGATCCGATCTTGCCTGGCTTTTGGAACATCGCCTCGAAGAAGAGGAAGCCAGAGAAGAGCTGGGTCGAGGGAAACCCTCAGGACAGTAGCAATCATCGGGAGTTCCGATCCTAGGAATGCCGATCTTGGATGGAATTTCGATATTGGGTGGAGTTCCGATCCTGGATGGAGATCCGATCTTGGATGGAATTCCGATCCTCGGTGGAGTTCTGGCTCCTAGATGGATATCTGATCTTGGATGGAGTTCCATTCTTTGATGGATTTCCAATCTTGGACGAAGTTCCAATTTTGGATGGAATTCCGATCCTAGGTGGATTGCTGATCTTGGATGAAATTTCGATCTTGGGTGGAGTTCCGATCCTTGATGGAATTCCGATCCTCGATGGAGATCCGATCTTGGATGGAATTCCGATCCTAGGTGGAGTTTCGATCTTGGATGAAATTCCGATCTTGGATGAAGTTCCAATTTTGGATGGAATTCCGATCCTGGATGGAGTTCCAATTTTGGATGGAATTCCGATCCTGGATGGAGATCCGATCTTGGATGGAATTCCGATCCTAGGTGGATTTCCGATCTTGGATGAAATTTCGATCTTAGATGGAGTTCCAATCTTGGATGGAGTTCCAACTTTTGATGGAATTCCGATCCTAGGTGGATTTCCAATCTTGGATGAAATTCCGATCCTGGGTGGAGTTTCGATCCTGGATGGAGATCCGATCTTGGATGGAATTCTGATCCTCGATGGAGATCTTATCTTCAATGGAATTCCGATCCTAGGTGGATTTTCGATCTTCGATGAAATTCCGATCTTGGATGGAGTTCCAATTTTGGATGGAATTCTGATCTTAGGTGGAGTTCCGATCTTGGATGGAGTTCCAATCATGGATGGAGATCCGATCTTGCCTGGCTTTTGGAACATCGCCTCGAAAAAGAGGAAGCCAGAGAAGAGCTGGGTCGAGGGAAACCCTCAGGACAGTAGCAATCATCGGGAGTTCCGATCCTAGGAATGCCGATCTTGGATGGAATTTCGATATTGGGTGGAGTTCCGATCCTGGATGGAGATCCGATCTTGGATGGAATTCCGATCCTCGGTGGAGTTCTGGCTCCTGGATGGATATCCGATCTTGGATGGAGTTCCATTCTTTGATGAATTTCCAATCTTGGACGAAGTTCCAATTTTGGATGGAATTCCGATCCTAGGTGGATTGCCGATCTTGGATGAAATTCCGATCTTGGGTGGAGTTCCGATCCTGGATGGAACTCCGATCCTCGATGGAGATCCGATCTTGGATGGAATTCCGATCCTAGGTGGAGTTTCGATCTTGGATGAAATTCCGATCTTGGATGAAGTTCCAATTTTGGATGGAATTCCGATCCTGGATGGAGTTCCAATTTTGGATGGAATTCCGATCCTGGATGGAGATCCGATCTTGGATGGAATTCCGATCCTAGGTGGATTTCTGATCTTGGATGAAATTTCGATCTTGGAAGGAGTTCCAATCTTGGATGGAGTTCCAACTTTTGATGGAATTCCGATCCTAGGTGGATTTCCAATCTTGGATGAAATTTCGATCCTGGGTGGAGTTTCGATCCTGGATGGAGATCCGATCTTGGATGAAATTCTGATCCTCGATGGAGATCTTATCTTGAATGGAATTCCGATCCTAGGTGGATTTTCGATCTTCGATGAAATTCCGATCTTGGATGGAGTTCCAATTTTGGATGGAATTCTGATCTTAGGTGGAGTTCCGATCTTGGATGGAGTTCCAATCATGGATGGAGATCCGATCTTGCCTGGCTTTTGGAACATCGCCTCGAAGAAGAGGAAGCCAGAGAAGAGCTGGGTCGAGGGAAACCCTCAGGACAGTAGCAATCATCGGGAGTTCCGATCCTAGGAATGCCGATCTTGGATGGAATTTCGATGTTGGGTGGAGTTCCGATCCTGGATGGAGATCCGATCTTGGATGGAATTCCGATCCTCGGTGGAGTTCTGGCTCCTGGATGGATATCCGATCTTGGATGGAGTTCCAATCTTGGACGAAGTTCCAATTTTGGATGGAATTCCGATCCTGGATGGCTTCATCTTCCGTTGTACAACTTCCTGGCACTATAGCTTCTGGGAAGCAGCTTCTTGTATCTGATCCAGCTTTAACAAAAGAAGAAGCCTAAATCTATCAATCTCAGGTACTAATGCCCTCTTCTAAACCTCACAAGCACGCATTTTTAGGCCCTCTTCCTCTTCCTGGTGATGATACTAATAAGATTAAAGAGGTTTTCCCTAGCTATCATAGGTATAGCCCTAGGGTCTTCAGTCAAGGTCCACATGTGATGGATTTCACGGGTAACCCAAATAGGGTTTTTCGATCTTCACCACCCGTCGATAAGACTCACCCACCTTACCTCAACTGGTTAAAAAAAGTTGAGTCGAAAAAGGGGGAAACCTAGAAGGGACAGGGTATTTTCGACTTGATACAGCTGTCGAGATATGGGCCTCGATATCAAAGCCCCATGCTTATTGCAGCTCTACATTTTTGGGAGTTAGCCACCAATTGCCTGCATGTGAAGTGTGGCATGCTTACACCTACCTTGTTAGACGTAGCTTCTATTAGTGGGCTTAAACCAACAGGAGAGATTTTCGACCCCAGTACCACTGGTAATCATCATGAGTTTGACTTCAACCGTACTACCTTTAAAGGGTACATTGAAGATAACCATGTTACCAACACTGGGGATGTAACACCCATTTCTACCCGGTAATTTATTAACGTAAAATCAGAGTTTCTTTTGTTTTTTTAACGATAAAACGGATGTCACATTTCTCAAAGACAATTTGAATACATAGCACTTTTAAAACGTCAACGTCCAATAATATTCAATCACGCAGCAGAAAATTCAACAAGATTAATCATCAAAATCGTTGCAAATATGCACGGCTTCACAATGCTAAAATCCAACAAAATACAAAGTCATAAATAAAATAAAACAGCGTTCATCCCCCCGAGTGCTACGTATCAGAGCGACGACACCGAACTAATGAAGAACTATGGTCTTCATTCGAGATCACCTGCACGTTACCAACATTGGGGTAACATTCAAACAGAAGGGGTGAGATATCACACTATATAATTGGATACATGAAAAACAATATATAATTCAGGTCTTAGCAACAATTCATCACTTCACATCAGTCAACATCATCTCAGCATCAATTCATCATTTACATCAGTCAACATCATCTCAATCACATAAATATGCACGTAATGCGAAATGCGACTCAACTCAGGGCCACCGCCCTATAATGCACGTGGTACCATAATTCAAACCCGTAAATAGGGGCATCAACATCGCAACTTCGTCGTCGTGTTTTGAGCATAGCTCCGTCGTAAAAATATGCTATGCATGCGACGCCAAGTAATGCACAAACAATATCAATGGATACATAGCACACAACAACATCGGAAAACAACAGTGGCCATAGGCCTAAAACACATCACCTGCCAATAAATAGAGGCAACTTCGTCGTCGTATAACATCGTCGTCAACAATTTACAACTTAGCAAATTTTCACATTTTTGGCAACATCACAGTATTTTGGCAACATCACAGCATTTTGACACAATCGCAAAAATCACATATTCAACATCATTTTAAACATCAATCATGGACTTCACATTTGGGCAGCCACACTTGGCGCCCTTGGCGCCCACAGCGCCAAGCAACACAATTGGCAGCCAAACTGGCGCCCATGGCGCCCTGCAGCACAACGGGCAGCGAAACTGGCGCCCTTGGCGCCCATGGCGCCCAGCAACACAGCACAGCACAAGGCAGCCAGATTTTGGCGCCCATGGCGCCCCTACGCCAGACACAGCAACAGGCAGCATGACTTAGGCGCCCATGGCGCCCCTGCGCCAGAGACATGCGCGCAACACAGCAACCAGGCAGCCAATCTTGGCGCCCTTGGCGCCCAGTGCGCCAAGAACAACAACAACAACCATACAGGGCAGCCACAGTTTGGCACCCATGGCGTCCACATCGCCAGGAAACGACGGCAACCGCAACTTTGGGCAGTCACACTTGGCGCCCATGCGCCAGAACAACAGGGAAAACAACAACACAGGGCAGCCACACTTGGCGCCCTTGGCGCCCACGCGCCAGAACAGCACACCAAACATCAACTGGGCAGCCACCACACTGGCGCCCTTGGCGCCCATGCGCCACAACATCATGGGGACATCGCAAATTGGGCAGCCAATACTTGGCGCCCCTTGCGCCAGAACAAACATAGGAACAGCAAGACAACATCACAGGATGGCGCCCTTGGCGCCCAGGCAACAGGAACAGAACAGGATTTGGCGCCCTTGGCGCCCAGGCAATGGAATACACAACAGAATGGCGCCCAGAAAGGCGCCCAGTCACACAATACAGGATGGCGCCCCCGGCGCCCAGCATAGTTTTAGGAATGGCGCCCTTGGCGCCCAGGCAGCAACATACACAGAATTTTGGCGCCCAGGGAGGCGCCCAGCATCAGCAACAACAACATTGGCGCCCATGGCGCCCTATGGACAGAATTTTGTGTTCAAGTCATCATCAAGTGTGTTCAATCATCACCAATCATGTTCAATCAATATCAATCATGCTCCAACAATATCAGTCATGCTCAAACATCATCAAATCACATTCATTCATCATCAATTCAAATCAATTCCTACAACTAGGGTTTTCTAACTTAATCACCTAGGGTTCCATTGACCTTTCTACATAGAGCCCTTCATACACCCAATTATAGAGATAGAACCCCACCCTTACCTTAGCCTTTGAAGAACTCGAAATATTTGGCTTGCCCTAGCTCTCCTCTTCTCTTCGCCGCGCCCTCTCTTCTCTTTTCTCTATTTCTAATTTTTGTTCCTTCTAAAATGCGCAAAACCCTAACAATCCCTTTTTATACTTGGTGAATTTTCATGGGCTTTTTCTCTTGGATATGCGACTTGATCATGGGCCTTCTCCCTAACACTTGAATTCGCTACTATTAACCCTACTCATAGATCCATATATTCTAACATTATGTTTATTTTATTATTCCTACTAATTAAATTCCCAAACAATTTAATTAAATAATTAATTAAATTTTGGGGCGTTACAGAGGATGTTTCTGATGAAGAGCACATTGCTTTTCTCACCTTTTGGCTCTCCTTCTATGTCTTTTGCTCTTCGTCACTTCAGATGGCAAAAATGTATATCCCTCTGGCCATTCAAATCCATGAGTGTCGAGAGATCAACCTTGGCACTCTCATTTTGGGGTCACTTTATGAAAGTTTACGACAAGGAGTTCATGCCTTGAAAGAACTCAAGCCAGAAGGGAAATACTTGGTCTCTGGGCCAATTTGGTTATTCCAGTTGTGGCTTCTTGCCACTTTTGATTCGAAACTTCAAATGTATATTCCTGATGATTATACTGCAATGGTCGAAGCCAGGAGTGTCGAAGGTGAAAGACTTGTTGTTTTAAAGCCCGGAGAGATAGCAGTGTCTACACAAGACTTGTTTTCTACATCATTCGACATGTTTATGAACTGCACGGACTTCACTCCTTCGATGGCACCCTTTGTCAGAAGGACTCATGGACCAGATTGGTTCAAAAGAGAGTTTCCTGCAACTAATCTTGTCGATGAAGAAGGCACCAACCAGGTTTGGGAAGCCTTTTTAACTCCCAAGTTTCTGTCAGCTAGAATTTCCCCTGGAAAAGCTGCTGCTCTATTTGGCACATACTCATATCACCCCAGCCTGGTTGCGAGACAATTTGGGCTACGCCAGCTTCGACCTAGCTAGTCCCTTCTTCAGGTCTAGGAAAGGAAATGGTGCTTCCAGGAAATGAGGAAGAGTGGAAAGAGTGTCTTAACAGATTTCCCCAAGGCTCTTTCAACTTCGACCCCATTGCTTTCGAACCTTTATTCTCTTGCAACAAAGGATTTTCAAAATAGTGGACAGAATATTTTACAAGAAAATTTGCTGGTGTCGAAGAGGCTACCCTGCTGTCAAATCTAATTGGTGCTTTTCCTTCTTCGTAGAAAAAGACGACCAAATCAAAAGGTACACACATTCAAGAAATTCAAGCATTCCAAAAATACTTTGAAACTGTGTATAATCCAAATAAACTTAGTCGAATTGTTTCTCAAGCTGCAAGAGTTTTAAAAGAAAAATATATCGAAAGAATTCCAACAATGTTTTTTCCCCCTCATGTAACTGATAGATATTCTTTTGCTTTAGCACAAAACAAACTCAAATTTCCGCCTTTGCCAACCAGTAACCTGGCTTTGGCATTTCGACCACCACTCCCACCATGGTTTTTATGTGGTTCGATTGGGGCACTTTACAATTTTCTTTCGAATAAGACAGCTGAGAAAGTAGTTCCGACTAAGTATACCTTATACACGTCTGAAGGTCATCTACATTTGGACATTCGACATGTTCGTATCACATCTATTATCAGAGAAGGTGATGTATAAGACTCTTAGAAAAATTTAATTTTCCTTCCATGTATGATTTGTATTTACACGTTTGTCGAATATCTGTAGTTGTTTCTATTGCATCTGTTTCGACAGATGATGCACCAACAACAACTATGAAGAGGAAGGGCACTGATGCCTCGTCGAAAAAGGACATACCTCTTCAGGCAGAGAAACAAAAAGTAAGTATCTCTGTGCTTTCTATTTGCACCAAATCATTATACTCGTCGACTGATTAACCCTTTATTTTACAGAGTCGAAAAAGACCCAGTAGTTCTACAACTATTGCTCCAAAGAAAGCAAAAAAGGACCAACCCAATAACTGTGAGTGATTCAGAGGTCGAACCTCCTAACCTCTTGCTCTTTTACATTTATGCTTTCTCTTTCTTGATTATGATTATATGAGTGTCGAACTTTCAGTCTGATGAGCCATTGACCAAAGCAAAACCCGTTGAGATTCCTACTTCTGAAGTAGAAAGAGAGAAGAAGAAGAAGAAAAACTCTCAGGATGCCTCTAAGGTCACTCCCCAACAAACTCCTGTCGAGAGACAATGGAAGAAAGGGGACTCTGTGCCCAAGGAGAAAGCTCCAAAGAAAATCCTCAAGAAACCTGAGAGTGCACACTCTCGTGTCGAGGGTAATATATCCAAGGTAATTGGTCGACTTGAATCTCCACTTTAAGAGTTTTCTTTTTTATATGTCGAAAACTTATTCAGTGTTTATTTTCAGGAAACCCAAGCCCCCACCATTGCAGTCCAAGCAAGGCAAGTTACGCCTACTTCTACTCTTTCCCTTTCCAAAGAGCCAATAGTCGAAAAGGGTGCTGAGGGAGAGGGGCTAGACCAAGATCAACCCACCAACATCATTGAAGACATACCTATGGTCGAAGAAACCAATCCCATTGAAGCTGAAGGGGAGGTTTTTGACCACAATCAAGAACATGAAGGTCATGCTATGGACGTTGATGAATATCTCAATGCTGGTGATGTTGATATCAGAGTCAGCTTGTCTCCATCTCCAAATTTAGAGGGCAAATATGTAGAAGAAGATAACCCCCAAGAGGATAATGAAGAAAGTGAAGATGATGATGGCAGCAATGAAGGTGAGGTAGAGGAAGAGGAACTATCTGAGCATGAAGGTGAATCTCCTAAGAGTGCCAATTCTCCACCCAACTTGCCTTTGACCAATACTGGCCTGAGTGAAAAAGAACTATTAGAGTTGAAGACCAAAAACCCTCTTGAAGCCTTCAGATTATTACTGAGTGCGTCTTCGACAGAGAGTAGGCCAAGCCCTTCGACAGCCTCTGTTGGCCAAACTTCTGAAAGTTCAAATGCAGATTTGATCCGAGAGCTTCAAACAATACTTTTTGAGGAAGATTTCCTCAAAGCTATCGAGGAGGATCATATGATCATTTACAAGATCAAGGCTTTGTTCAATAAACTTAACACTCCTGGATCAAGCAAATCCCTCATAAGCTTTATAGTCGAATTTGAGCCTTTTCTGGAGCAAGTTGCCAGAGATTTTCAGAAGAAATATAGTGTTGTTGCCAATAAAGAGCGCGAGGCTGGGCTTCAACAAGAAGAATGGGAAGCAGTCAAGGCCTCAGATACCAAAATTTCGACCCTGGAACAGTAAGCAACAAGAGATACTAAAGAGATAGCTGAATGTGATGCTGATATTTCAAAGATCCAGGCACAAATTAAGGTATTGCAGTCGAAGCTCTGGGAAGCAGAACAGAAGGCCACCATTCAAAAGGGAATCCCTGATTCTTTGGAAGTCGTACTTCAAACTGAGGCCATTTCGGCTATAGCGCATCTAGAGAAGGCCAACAAACACAAGGCAGCAGTAGAAAGATTGGTCGAAGATGAGAACCTCATTGTTGCTAGATTAGACCATGCTAAGATTATTCTTGAAAAATTCAAAGCTTCTTTTGTACCTTAAATTTCATCTTTCTGAATTTCTCATAATCTACTTTGTATTATGACAATATTTTTTGGCACTTGGATTTGACTATGCCATGTTTAAATATCTTCATTACTTCTTAGTCTTGTGTAATTTTAACTTCTTGCAATATTGGCTTATATCTTTTTAAGTACTTGCCATTTATACGCAATATTCGACTATCAGCGCCTAGTTCTTCGACTTCGTAAGCACCGTTTGAGAAAACTTGTATAATTTTAAATGGTCCTTCCCAATTTGGCGACCATTTACCTAAGGCCATATCTTTTTTGTCCATAGGTAAAATAACTTTCCACACCAAGTCTCCCAAAGCAAAGGTTTTTACCTTACTCTTTCGTTATAGGCTTTAGCTACTCCTTCTTTCTGCCTTGTAAGGACTTCTAATGCGAATAGCCTCTCTTCATCTAAATCAACCAACTCATCTAAAATCATATCCCAATAATGGTCTGATGGGATCTCAAACTGCCTTTGGATTCTGGTTGATTGTAGATAAATTTCGACAGGTAACACTGCATCATGCCCAAAAGTGAGTCTAAATGGAGTAGCATTAATGGATTCTCTAGGGGAATTTCGACAAGCCCACAAAGCTTGATCAAGAGTTTTGTGCCAATTCCCAGGCTTCTGTCCAATATGCTTTTTAATCAAATTAATGATAATTTTATTGGCTGCTTCGACTTGACCATTTGCTTGTGCATAATATGGTGTCGAACTCAATAACTTGAATCCAATTTCAGAGGCAAATTCTACCATTTTTTGACCAGTGAAAATTGAACCTTGATCTATGGTGATAGTTTCTGGAATCCCAAACCTATATAAAATATGGTTTTGAATAAAACTTATAACTGCCTCTTGGTCCACATTAGCTAAAGGAATAGCTTCGACCCACTTAGTGAAGTAGTCGATACCCACTAGTATATAACAGTGGCCTTTCGACGAAGTTGGCTTAATTTCCCCAATTATATCTTTCGACACCATTTTCATCCTCTTGTGCTAACATGCTACCTATTGACAGGTCTGATGCTGCTATGTACAATTTCATCACCTTACTTCTAATAGGTGATAACAATATAGGAGGTTTAACTAAGTGAGACTTGGGCACAACATAACCTCCGTGTTGTTGATTTTGCAACGGTTCAGGAAGTCTATCAATTCTTCCACAGCATTAGGATAAACCACTTGCATCTTTTCGTTGTACTGGTTTTTAGTGGCCATTTTAGTGTTGATCTCTGAGCTCTTTGTAGCCCCTTTCGCCACGAAATCTGCAGCAATGACCTCAGTAGCTTCGACAATATTTATGTCGACTGGCTCAGCGTACATGGCATCCACCACACGGAGAGGATCGATATCTATCTTCATCTGAGGCTTCGACTTCTCACCAAAACTCAGCCTGCCTTCATTCAGTGCTTTTTGGACCAAATCCCTGAAAAGAACACAACGAGATGTGTTATGGCCTAAAAAATTATGATCTTTCCGATAACCTCTTTTCTTTTGTTGTTCTAATGGTGGCACTTTTAGGCCCTTAGGCACTAAAATCTGACCATCAGTAACTAAAAGATCAAATATTTGGTCACATTTTGTGACATCAAAGGTATAAGTTTTTGCAATAAATTTATCATTTTTTGGTTCGACAGGATTTTTCCCATCAGAAGGCTTCAACAATTTACAAGTATATGGAGGCCCAGATTTTAATTCTGCAACATTGACCTCTTCTTCGATATCTTCATATGATATGTCGAATTCTTGGTAACTGTCATTAGCATTGACATACGCAACCTTTCCTTTTTTGTCGAACCTACTGGTTCTGGCCTTTTCATCCTTAAGCCTTTCGACTTGTCGAACTCTATCAGCCAATTGTGCCATATCTCTTAAGTGTAGAGTATCTAATTTATTTCTAATAGAGTAGTCGAGGCCACCAGCGGCCATTTCGACTAACTCATGTTCAGGCACTTGAGTAAAGCACCTTGCCTTGAGTAGTCTGAATCTATTGAGATAATCATCAATTGACTCTGGCATTCTGCGTCGAACACTAGCCAATTCTTTAAGACTAATCTTCGATTGTACCATATAGAATTGTTCATGGAATGCCTTTTCTATCTGGTTCCAATTAAACATAGAATGTGGGGGCAAAGTGGTGAACCATGTAAAAGCATTTTTGGTTAGTGAACTTGAGAAATATTTCATTTTTAAGTTCTCATTTTGTGCTATGTCACCAGCCTCCATTAAATAACGGGCAATGTGTTCGACAGTAGATTCGCTAGTTTCTCCAGCGAATTTTGTGAACTTGGGAATTTTCCACCCCCTAGGCAATTCTGTTTGTAGAACATATTCTGACAAAGGTGATACATAATTTGGCCTGTGTAGGCCTAAATTAAGACCATTCTGTGCTAGAATAGTTTCGACAAGATTGGCTAAGTTAGTTTGGATTCCAGAATTATTTTAGTGGACTTGTCTAACCACTTCATCGGCATCTTGGTTCCTGTGGACTAATACAACATCAGGAATAGGCTCTTCGACAACAAGTTGTTTCCCTTGATTGATTGGAATTGCAGTGTTAGGCCTTTCTATAGGGATTTCGACAGGCCTAGCATTCTGAATTTGAGGGATTTGCTAGTTATACATTGGCGTAGTGCCAAAAAAATCAGCAATTCTACCCATTTGTGTTGCCAACATTTGGTAACTATGATTTGTGTTTTGTATTAAAGAGTTAAACACAGTACCAATCTGTTGTGTCAACATATTAACCATGTCATGGTTACTATCGTCCATTTGTTGTCTTAATGCCAACAAGGACGATGTGGTCAGTGAAGGGTGGGGATTTCGACTATAAAAGCTCTCTGGTGAACTGTGCAAAGGCGAAAACCCTGAAACTACGTTATCTACCTGAGCAACCGTACTTGTCTGAAGGCCTGCCATTAAGGCAGTTGGCATGCCATATGGGTAGTTTCGACTATTCGTAGGCAAATTAAATGGAAGGCTTCCAATTGTTGGATTGGCCATATTCTGTGTCAACGCTGGAGTAGTCATCATAGACACAGGGGTGAGTACGGGAGCGGTTACGGCAGTTACTCCTATAGTTGTCGAAGAAGGCATGGGAGCAGTTACTTCCATGACGTTTGCAGCGTTAGTGTCACTAATCGACGCTTGATCGTGTGAAACTGGTGCACTAGATGTAGGAGGATTATTTGTATTAGGGCGATGCATCTCTGGAAGACGTCTACCACTCCTTAAACGCATACACAGTATGAATGAGACGTTTTGAGTTTGATAACAAACCCAGAAAAATTCAACAAACTTTAAAAAATTTTAGCACAAATGTCCCACTGGGCGTGCCAATTTGTTTACCATGGTTTTTGGTAAACACCGCTTGTTACACATAAGTGTTGCTTGCAGGATCAACTAGAAAATCCCAGAACATTTGTGTTTAAAGTTTTCTAGAAATTGTTAGTGTTCTTATGGTTTAATTTGACAGCATTAAGAATAACCGTCGAATTGACGGGGAAAGCGGATAAAGAAGAGATGAATGTGAAGAGAACAAGCAATATATAAATGTGCAGAAATTTTAAAGAAACAGAAGTAAAATTGCATTAATTTATAAAGAGTGGAACGCAGATTCATACATTGTTTCTGTTGACTCGTTTTCTCTGTATGTGGATGTTTGAGTGTTTTAGAATTATGTAATTGAATTGCGACCTCTTTTTTCCCTTCAGAACAACTAGTATTTATAATAGAAAGGAAATGATAACTGCTTAATGAATTCAAAAAAACAGTAACTGCTGAGGGCTTCGACAGAGGAACTGCCACATGCTTCGACTACATAACTGGTACATGCTCTAACCACGTTACTTTCATATCCCTCAGTGGCGTCATTACTATGCTTCTTCGACAGCGCCTCTTTAACTTTGATCTCCTACCAAACTCATTTTTTCCAGTCGAAATATCTCTTCTTCAAAATCATACGTTTAAGCTTTATTGACTGCATTTAATCTAGTCTGTCGAAAATGCAGGCTAACAAATTGCCCCCCAAAAAGGCTTTTTCGATTGAGTTCTTAAATGAAGATAGAAAATGAACTCGGGGTAGTGTTATCAAATAGAGGTTGCTATAGCTCAAATGTGTAGCAGATTTTGGCCTCCGCGCAATGAAAAATGATGCGCAATGCTTCTTTTGCTATTAGTAGTTATAGCGGTCGATAAGCTGCGAAATATTGTATTCCTTTTTTTTTTAAACTTTTGCATATTTTGTCCACTTGTGGGCTTTTAAAAAATATTTTTTTATTTAAAAATTTAAATGAAACTAATTGTATGAGTCTATAAGCCAAAAAGGTTTTAACCTTTCTACTTTCAACTTAAACTGAACCAGTGTTGTCAATGACGGATGGTGGTTTATGGCAGTGAGCCAAAAATCCGCCATAAACAAATGGCGGATGGCGTAACGGCATATGGCGGACGCCATGTCGGACCAATTTTTTTAAAAATTAAAAAATATATATACTAATACACATACAAAAAACACTATAAAAATAAAAAAAATAATCCAAAAGCCTATCAATAAATGTCAAAAACCATAGACTTAATTAGAAGAAAATATCATTAGTCTTCATCAAATTGTCATAAGCAACCAAGAACCACTTAAAATTAAGTTTAAGACATCAAAAATAACAACAAAATTATAAAAAGCAAATATGCATATGCTTGTATAGAAGCTCACAAATGAAATTTAAGTAGAGAAGAATATGCATATGCTTGTATAGAAGCTCACAAATATATGCATTCACAGAATAGAAATTTTTTTGTATAAAAAAAACAGAAAAAAAAAGCAGAAGTGTTGATATATTTATTTTATATTTAATTGTTATTAGGAATTAAAAAAAAGTTAATCTACTGGGAATAAATCAATTTACAATTCATAAAAAAAATAAGTTTAAAGTGTTGATATATTTTATTTTATATGGACTGAATAAAACCCAACAGTCCAGCCCAAGTACCCAACACAGTTTTTTTTACCAACACAGTTTTAAAGACACAAGAAAATGACATTTGACCAAAAGAAAAGAAGAAAATGACAAAAATGAAATTTAGAAAATGTGAAGAGGTTAAGTATTGAAGCAGTGCATGTCTTGTAGATGACGGGGACGCAAGAGATAATGTTTCTGTGAAATCCGAGCAGCACAGAGTAGAGGAAGAAGAAGAACACTGATCGTTTATGTGGAGGGGGAAGGGAAGGGAAGCTGCTTGCGGGTAGGGTAGGGAAGGGAAGGGATGGGAAAGGTAGCCTATTGAAAACAACACAGAGGGAAGGGAAACAATAAATATTAGGGTAATGAAATGCAGCGTTTTGTATAAAATGCCAGGAAATACCAAGAGCACCGCAAGCACTGCAATTGGGCTAATTTCGGGTCGGGTTACGTCCCAAACCCGTGTTTTTCTAAAAATGTTTGTTTCGTCCGCCATAGCCCGTCGTACCGCCACAACCGCCATGCTCATGGCGCCCGCCATGGCGCCGCCATTGGCACACCGTTAAAAGACCGTTTTTCTATGGCGGCTACTCCAAATTCCACCACGCCATAGCGCTATGCATAGTTATCAAAATCGAGATTCTACGCAAGATCGAGAGGGGGGTAGCGAAATCGGAAATCGTAAAATCGCAAGTAGAATCGGAAGATTCTTCCCAAAAAAAAGTAGTAAAAACTAGAATCGGAATGGGTTAAACAAAATCATAACTCGTAAAATCGCAAGTAAAATCGTAAGATTTTATTAAAATACAGATATTATTTAGAGTATTTTTTTAGGAGGAAAAAAGTGATGGTTAGAAAAGGAGGTGCTTTGTTAAAAAAAAAAGAAAAGGAAGTATTTTTGGAGAAAGAGGTGTGTGGTTAGAAAAATGTAAGTTTTTTATCAGACTTCTTATTTTATTTACAGTAGTTTTGCGCCAAGTCCATTACCGAAACCCTAATTTAGCATGACAATTTGACATGACTAGCTACTACCGTACTGTAAAAACGTGAAGCTTGCGGACTGAAACTATGCTACATTGCATGTTATTTTTGTTAAATAAATAATATAAAATAACTTAACATTACTTTAATATAGTAGATAACTTGATATCCCCACCTACCTCTCTTTTTCTTCTTCCTCGATTACTTTCAGTTACAGAACCATTTCTGCATAGCAAGTTAGCAACAAAGATCCGCCCCTGCTCTCATACCCATCTCTCTTCCGCCGTTCTTTCTTCTTCCTCTCGCCATTCTATCTTCTTCTTCGTCCCCATGGGGCTCTATTCCCGTAAAAACGTAAACCGGGTCGCAAAACTCGACCCGTTTACAGTGTTTTCAAAAAAACAGATCTGAAAGATTTTCATCGTGAAATCGTAAGTGATATCGCAAATCGTACGATTCAGCTGAAAATCGCACGATTCCACTAGGTTTTACGATAGTGCTATGAAATCGACTCGCAAGAGGGTGATGGAATCGTAAAATCGTGCGATTTTGCGATATAAATCGCGATTTTGATAACTATGGCGCTATGGCGCCGCCATAACAGATATTTGACATCACTGAACTAAACTAGCCATTACGTGGCACTCTGCACGTAACAACTTTGTGCGTCTCTTGCTCATTCTTCCTGAAAATATTCAACGCATTCTGCCTTTAGCAAACCTCCTCCGGCGCTGGCATGTCGAAAGGTAACATATCTCTCGGTTTTCATTTTTTTTCCACTTTTTTTTCTCTCTTTTTTTTCTTTCATCTCTTTTTTTCTCTCTATTTCTTTCTTCTCCTCTAGTCACAATCCTCTTCCATCGGCATCATCTTGAACTTCTTGTTCTTCGATAGTGTCCGGGTGTGAATTTTTCTTCACATGTGAAACACAAGCCTTTCTTCCTTCTTTTAAAACTTTCCTCACTGGTCACGGACTTAGAACTAGAAGTTCCCGCCTTTCCTCCCTTGCTACCTTGTTATGATGGTTTTGCTATGGCGCTTCACTCAAGGCCTGGCTTGTTCTGAGAACATGGCTTCCATCCCTGTATCCTCCAAAACTCCTATGGGGTTGGGAGGATTTGCCTGGACCACTCCTACATACTTTACCTGCTGCTCCTGGCGTCCCTTCAGCTAGCAATGCAACATCCATCATCTCTATTAGATCTTTTGGCCTGTGCAGCCTCACTCTCGCCCCAATATCCTCCCTCAACCCATCATGAGAACAATCACAAGAACAATTTATGGGCCTTCACTTGGCCAGAAATCGTCTCAAATTTCCTCCTCTACAGCTCTGCGGTGCTGTCCTGTTTCAAACCCTACAAGACTTCAAACACGTTAGCTACCGACGCTTGGAAACGCCTGAGCTTCCTTGAAGTCGCACCAACTTGCGTTCGCGTTGCAAGATTCCGACCACCGCATCCATCCACGATAACGCTTCGCCCTCAATCGCCGTTAACGCCACTTATTGGATTATTATAAGGGTGGTTGGTTTCATTTAAATAATTTTTTGAAAGGCTATGAGATGTGAATAGCTTTTTGAGTTTTAATGGAAAAAATCTAAATCAACAAATTTCGCTATTTCTAAAAGCGCATACATCACCACTATGCAAATAGAGGCCACAACTTTTGAGATAGTGATAGGTGCATCGCGAAGTGGTTTTCATTGCGGCAAGGCAAAAATTCGATATGCAATTGCGGAATATCGTCGCTATCACCGATATTTGATAATACTGCAACATAAATAAGAAGTATAGTTAGTTGTCCATCTTGTGAATGTTTGAAGAGTGTGACCTCCTTGGCTTAGATTGTAGCCTAAGCTCACCATTACCTTTGTAAAGCTTCCAAACCATGCTTGAGGAGACTGCTTTAGCCCATATAAGGTTTTCCTCAATCGACACACCTTGTTTGCTCCACCTATAAGACTGAATCCTGGAGGAATCTCCATACGCACCTCCTCGAAATCTCCATGCAAGAATGCATTTTTGACATCAAATTGGTTTAGTTCCCACCCGTAGTAAGATCCGAACATTGTTCATCTTTGCCACCACAGCATCACCATCCTTCTCCACCATCTTCACCCTCTCCTTCCCTTCCATCATCACCCTCCAGGCCATTACCTTCCTTTGCCTCAAGCACAATCACCCCGGCTCTTTACTGCTTCTATTTCTCTAGTAGCCCCTTCACCCCCAACTCAACCTCAACAGATTTCACCACACAACATCCATCCAATGATAACTTGTTCCAAAAATGGCAATGTCTAACCCAGAATCAACCTACCCTTCTCCTCACCACTATAGAGCCAAATTCAGTGGATCAAGCCTTGTCTTCTCCTAAGTGGAAGCAAGCAACGCAATCTGAGTAGGATGTTCTTATGGCCATCCACACTTGAACCTCTGTACCTCTCCCTGCTGGTAGAAAAGCTGTTGGTAGCAAGTGGGTTTTCAGGATAAAAGAAAACCTTGATGGTTCTATTAATAAGTACAAGGCTAGGTTAGTTACAAAAGGTTTCAATCAAAATTTTGGCTGTGATTACTCAGAGACATTTGCCCCTGTTGTAAAACCTGTTACAGTGAGGATCATTCTAACCCTAGCTCACTCACAAGTGGTCCATCAAAAAAATTGATGTTAATAATGCTTTCCTAAATGGATTCCTTGAAGAAGAAGTTTACATGTCACAACTTGCTGGTTTTGAGCAAGGAGACAAATCCATAGTTTGCAAGCTTCAAAAGGCAATTTATGGACTTAAACAAGCTCCCAGTGTGCCTAGTATGATCGTCTGACTAAAACTCTGCTCGGTTTTGGCTTTGTCACAAGTAGACGTGATCCTTCCTTACTAGTTTATGCTAGAAATTGTTGCCTATGTGCTGATTATGTGAATGACATAACAATTGCTGGATCTCCTCAGTGGCAACGCAGGGTGCCAACTACAAACTTACTACTGTTTTTTGCTATTGAGGTGAAGTCCACAGTAAATGGCTCTCTTCTTCTCACTCAATCTAAGTATTTGACGGAACTTCTACGAAAAGCAGACATGGACTCAGCTAAAGGCATTTCAACACCAATTCCTGCCAAGCTAAAGCTCTGCAAATATGCTTTTTTCTTTTTATGGTTGTTGAAAGCAGTGTATGTAGTCCTTTTTTTTAACAATAATGATATTCAGCCAAATTTTTCAGCCAAAAAGCAGACAAAAATACAAAATACGTACACATACCTGGTGAAATACAATTGTGGTGGGTCCTGGTTGTTAAAAAGTTTAATTTTTTTAGAGTTAACAAAAACCCAAAAAACTAGAAGAAACCAGTAGACGGTGGAAACCATTTCACGCAAGCTATCTCCCTCCCACAGTCTCTCCTCCGTCCCTCAACCTCTGCTGTCACTCCTGCGCTCCTCCCGCCGCCGCCGACCCCCATCGTAAATAGCAGCCTGCAAAAGACGCTTCTTCTTTTGTCACTTCTTTTGTCACGTCGTTCCACCGCTCTTTCATCAGTCTACTTCACCATCCAGCACCATCGTGAGAGATCGCAGGACCGCCACATACGTTTCTTCATCTTCGTACCAGATCGTTCTCTTCTTCAACATGATGGTAGATTAATTGAAGGTAGAATGTTTGTTTACCTCTTTCAATTAACACAATTATAGGGTTTCTCCAAATATATTTTGTAAATGACATACCATTTCTTTTTCTTTTATCAGGGTGATTCAACATGATATAACAAAAAAAGAAAAGAAAACTGTTGATGTTTCTCCAAGCCAGAGCTGAATGGGAACTGGAAGCCTAAAGAAGAACTGGGAATCGTAAGTTTGACTCAGGTAAATGTGTTTGTGCTATTAAGGACATTTGACTTTGTGTTTGTATTCTGGTTACTCGTTAGAAAGAAAAGTAGAGCTGCTTATGAATATTTTAGAGATGTGGTGACATTTGATACAACATATCTGACCAATAAATATGAGATGCCTTTTGCTGCGTTTGTAGGTGTCAATCACCATGGTCAATCAACATTACTTAGGTGTGGCCTAGTTTCCGGTGAAGACGAAGAGTCATTTGTGTGGCTTTTTCAATCATGGCTTTCTTGCATGCTAGGAAAGGCCCCCTTGGGTATTGTCACCGACCAATGCAAGGCTATGAAAAATGCCATTGAGACAGTCTTCCCTACTACTCGCCATAGGTGGTGTTTATGGCATATCATGAAAAAAATTCCCGAAAAACTTAGTGGCTATGGTGAATATTACAAGATAAAGGCGGCAATGAAAGAAGCAGTTTATGATACTTACACAAGACTGGTTAAGTGGGTTGTATAAGGAGCGACTTAGATGGGCACCGACATTGTTAAGGAAATTTTTCTAGGCCGGGATGTCAACAACACAAGGCAATGAGAGCATACATGCATGCTTTCTTTGATGGATATATCAATTCAACAACAAGTCTTGGTCAATTTGTAAAACAATATGGCAATGCTCTAAAAAATAAAGCAGAAAAAGAATTTGCAGCTGATTTTCAATCAATAGATACAATAATTCATTGTGGGTCCACCTCCTCAATTGAAAGGCAGTTTCAACGTGATTACACACATGCAAAATTTAAGGAGGTTCAAACTGAATTTAGAGGTAAAATGAATTATGTCCCCTCCTTGGAGTCACTGGACGGTTGCGTTGCTACATATAATGTGTTGGAGGAGATAATAGTTGGAGATAGACCAAAAGAGCACTACCTTAAAGTTTTGTTTAATCGTGACAACTATGA
The DNA here is from genome assembly GCA_039519185.1 of Astragalus membranaceus. Classification (NCBI taxonomy): domain Eukaryota; kingdom Viridiplantae; phylum Streptophyta; class Magnoliopsida; order Fabales; family Fabaceae; genus Astragalus; species Astragalus membranaceus. The sequence goes on along the minus strand of CM076846.1, from coordinate 63,241,139 downwards.
TGTCAACTGTGAATGCTCGTTGTTTGAGTTTAGAGGAATTTTGTGTTGCCATGTATTATGTGTTTGTGCTAAAGAGAGGGTTGAAAAAGTTCCAGAGAAGTATGTTTTGACAAGATGGAAGAAAAATATTAAAAGCAAGCATGCATATATTAAGATAAATTATGGTGTGAAGGAATTGATGCCACACATGGATAGGTTTGAGAAATTGTGCAAGCATTTCTACGAGGTTGCTGAAGCAGCAGCGGAGTCTGAATATGCCACAAAAGCATTCCATGAACTGTTGCATTGTAACGCCCAAATATTTAATTAAATTATTTAATTAAATATTTAGGTATCCATTTATTCATTTATTTATTTCAGTTGGTGTAATTATATTAGCATTTGATTAAGAGGTGTATAATTGGATATTAGGAGATGGTGTTAGTAATCGGGCTTAAGCTGGAGGAAAGCCCGTGATCCATATCCAAGGCTTAGGCGCATGAAGGGAGTGTTAGTTAGGGTTTGGAGCATTGCGCATTTGGAGAGGAAAAGAAAGAAAACTTGCGAAGAGGAGAGAAAGAGAGAAGAGGGACGGCGCACTAGGAGAGAAGAGGAGGGGCGCCATTGTTGCTGTGGTTACTTGGTGTTTTCGTGCAAGGAGGTTCCTAATTCGGCAAATCTAAGGTAATGGTGGGGTTCTTCCTTATAATAGGGTTTCATGATGGGGTTATGTGGGAATAGGTCCTATGATGCCTCTTGCTTGATTCTGATGTTGGTTTGATGGTAGTTCAATCACGACTATGTTGATTGAAATATTGGCTTGTTGGTGATTGTTGCAATTCTAAAAAAATTGGTGATCATTGTTGTTATCACGAATTGCATGCTAAGTGTTCGATTAATTGTTGTTTGATGTTGTGATTGACAATTCATGATAATTGACATTGGTGGTTAAGAATTGGTGATTTAAATTGGTGAAATAACGAAAATATTGACCCCTAGGGCGCCATGGGCGCCATTGTCCTAGTTGCTGTTTTTGGAGCCCTGGTGCTGGGCGCTGTGTTGCTGTTTCTGGCGCCTTGTGTGTGGGCGCCGTGTGCCAGTGTGCGTGTGTGCGTTGCTGTGTCTTGGCGCAGGGGCGCCATGGGCGCCAGGATTGTTGTTGCTGCTGTGTTCTGAGTCATGGGCGCCAGAGTTGCTGTTGTTGTGGTTCCTTTGTCATGGGCGCCATGGGCGCCATAATAGTTGTTGTTGGTGTCTTCCTATGTTTGGGCGCCAAGGGCGCCATATCCTGTGCCATGTTGCGTTTTTGTGCTATTCTGGGTTGCTTGGGTGCCAAGGGCGCCAATTTCTGTTTGTTGGACAGTTTCTGCGTGTTGCCTGCTAGGCGCCCTGCTCCTGGGCGTCGTGGTCTAGTTTCTGGGCGCACTGCTGCTGCCCTGGGCACCATGGGCGCCGTGTTGCCTGTTGTGCTGCGCGCTGCGTGTGGCTGCCTCACTTGGCGCCCACGTACTGGGCGCCGTTTCCTGCATGTTGCGAATTTTGTTGCCTGTGTTGTTGCTAGGCGCCTAGTCCCTGGGCGCCGAATCGTGCTGTGTTGCCCAGGTTGTTGCTGATTTTTGTTTTCAAAATATATTTTGACTCGGGAGTCCGATTGAGACGTTTCAAAATGTTTTGGAAAGCTTATTCAGAGGCCTAGCTGAATATTCTAATTTGGGGCAAAGTGATCTATTTTTCTGGAAATTGTTAGCCGTTAAATGTTGCTGTTTTGGAAAAAGAAAATTGTCGCGTCTCAAATATTTTGGAAAATTGTTGTCATCTCGGTGTCTTGGTGCTGTTTGAGCTAGGTGTGAAGGCTCAAGTATTGGTGTTGTTGGAGCTAGGTGCGAAGGCTCCAAATCTTGGTGTTCCGTTGTTTCGGGTAGTTTGGTGTTTCGGTGTCGTTGGGCTAGGTGTGAAAGCCCAATTTTGGTGATATTCGGTGATTGATTTTTGGTGTGTCACATTGTGACTAAATTTTGATGATTGTCTGTGTGCATTCATGGTGTCGCATACAACATACGCATTTATTTTGGTGAAGGCCTTTGGTCTTGGAGCTGGGTGTGAAAGCTCAATTTTTTCTAAAACTAGTGAGCCGGGTGTGAAAGCTCAATTTTTCTGAATTGGTGAGCCGGGTGTGAAAGCTCTCAATTTTGGTGACGCCTCTATTTACAGGTAAAACTTTCGGTGATTTGGTACCACATGCATATGCCCGTCGGTGTGGGTTGCATTCATGCATTATCATGACATTTGGTGACTGATTGTGGTGTTACAATTTGACGTGTGTTTATAATTCGATGTGTGTAGTGGAGTGGTAGATATAGTTGTCATATTCTAGCATATTTCCTATCATCTACGCTATTATATTGAAGATATCTCACCCCTTCTGTTTGAATGTTACCCCTATGCGGTAATGTGCAGGTGATCGTGAGTGAAGGCTTAGCTACCTTCTCTAGTCTGAGTCGGTGTCCTTTGCTTTGATATGTAACACTCAAGGGGGGGATGAACGCTAGACTTTGATTGTTGCATTTTATTTGTTTGGAGTCCATTCAGGATGTTATGATTTTATGTTTTGAAACTTATTTCTATTCCGCTGCGTGGTGATGTGGTTAACTAAACCGGTGTTATGGGCTCCGTCCCTTTTTGACAAAGTGTTATATATCGTATGTGACGTTTTGGTTATCGATGAATGTGTGACATCTCTTTTCGAAGTATGGAATAATGAAATTTGTTTGTAACTCTGATTTTATTAAATAATTACCGGGTAGAAAAGGGGTGTTACATTAGTGGTATCAAAGCAAAAGTTCGGTCTGTCCGGCCAAGTTGTCCAGTCGTAGTGTCAATTGACAATGGTGTGTTGTCATTTATATCTAACTGTTGTTTATTTTGTAGCAAGTGAGTTGAAATGGCTGGGAGGAACGATGCTGCAATTGCTGCTGCTCTAGTTGCTATGGCGCAGGCTGTGCAAAATCAGCAGAATGCCGGTGAGAATGCTGGGACTCGCAGTCTGGCGACATTTCAAAGAGAGAATCCGCCCACGTTCAAGGGCAGGTATGATCTCGATGGTGCTTTAGCTTGGTTGAAAGAAATGGAGAGGATTTTTCGAGTGATGGATTGTACTCCAGCACAGAAGGTCCGCTATGGTACGCATATGCTAGCTGAGGAAGCTGATGATTGGTGGTTAGAGGCGAGGCAGAGGTTGGAGACTGCTAATGAAGAGATTACTTGGGAAGTGTTCAGCAGAGAGTTTAACCGTAAGTATTATCCGGAAGATGTCCGAGGGAAGAAAGAGATTGAGTTTCTGGAGCTGAAACAGGGGAGTATGTCTGTATCCGAGTATGCCGCTAAGTTCGCGGAGCTAGCAAAGTTCTATCTGCATTACACTGGAGCTACTGCTGAGTTTTCCAAGTATATCAAGTTCGAGAATGGTTTGAGGCCCAAGATCAAGAAAGCAATCGGATATCAGAAGATTCGTGCCTTTGCTGACTTGATTGATAGTTGCAGAATTTTTGAGGAGGATAGGAATGCTCACTACAAAATTGTGAACGATAAGAGGAGCAAGTTTCAAAGTCGTAGTAAGCCGTATGAGGTCCCTGCGGGCAAGGGTAAGTAGAGAGCTGATGCTGGCAAGAGGACTAGTGGGGGAGATGCCCCTGCTAGCATTGTGTGTTTTAAGTGTGGCAAGCCTGGCCACAAGAGTGTCATGTGCAGAAGCAACGTGAAGAGGTGTTTCAAGTGCGGGAAGGACGGCCATGTGGTGGCCGAATGTGAGAGCAAGGCAGTGGTCTGTTACAACTGTGGTGAAGAGGGGCACATTAGTACTCAGTGTCCGAAGCCGAAGAAAGAGAGGTCCAGTGGAAAAGTGTTTGCTTTGGCAGGTGAAGAGCCTACAGAAGATGATGGACTTATTAGAGGTACGTGCTTCATTAATGGTACTCCTTTAAAATCTATCATTGATACTGGTGCTACGCATTGCTTTATTGCTGCTGATTGTTGTAAGAGATTGAATCTTGTATTGTCTGCTATGAATGGGGAGATGGTTGTCGACACTCCAGCTAAGGGGTCGGTAACCACTTCTCTGGTATGTTCTCAGTGTCCCGTGTCGATCTTCGACCGAGACTTTGCTGTGGATTTTGTTTGTTTGCCGCTGAATGGATTAGATGTAATTTTGGGCATGAACTGGTTGGAGCATAACCATGTTCGCATTGATTGTCGTCGCAAGTCGGTGAGCTTTGGAGAGGAAGAGTCTGGCTTCTTATCTGCTAGTCAGTTGCGGAAGTTAGCGAAGGAGGGAGTTCAGTTGTTCTCATTAATGGCATCGTTGTCTATTGAGAATCAAGCTATCATTGAAGAGTTGCAGGTGGTGCGCGAATTTCCGGATGTTTTCCCTGATGAGATTCCAAGTGTACCGCCAGAGAGGGAAGTTGAATTCTCTATTGATCTTGTACCCGGTACGAGGCCTGTGTCTATGGCACCGTACAGGATGTCTGCATCAGAATTGTCTGAGCTGAAGAAGCAACTTAAAGATCTGCTTGAGAAGAAGTTTGTTCGGCCGAGTGTATCGCCGTGGGGAGCTCCTGTGTTGCTGGTGAAGAAGAAGGATGGAAGCATGAGGTTGTGTGTTGATTATAGGCAGCTGAATAAGGTGACCATTAAGAACAAGTATCCACTGCCGAGGATAGACGATTTGATGGATCAGTTAGTGGGTGCTCGAGTGTTCAGCAAGATTGATTTGAGATCAGGTTATCATCAGATCAAGGTGAAGGATAGAGATGTTCAGAAGACTACTTTCAGGATGCGGTATGGGCATTATGAGTATTCGGTGATGCCGTTCGGTGTCACTAACGCGCCGGGTGTATTTATGGAGTACATGAATCGTATATTCCATACTTACTTGGATCGGTTCGTGGTTGTGTTCATTGACGACGTCCTGATTTATTTGAAGTCGGAGGAAGAGCATGCAGAGCATTTGAGATTAGTATTGGAGATCCTGAGAGAGAAGAGGCTGTTACCAAGTGGCTTCAGTCTCAAGAGGGGGGGTGAATTGAGATTTAAAACTTTTCAGATCTTTTGAAAATGTTTTTCCCCTTTTCAATGACTTAGATCAATTTTCGCGCAGGTTAAGTGGAAGCGAAGGAATTAGAATATAAAGCAGTAAAGCGGTATAACAGTAAAGCAGGAAAGCAGTAAAGCACGCAGAGATTTATCCTGGTTCGGTCACCTCCTAGTGACCTACGTCCAGTCCTCACACCCTTGTGAGATTTTCCACTAAAACAACAACAAGGCTTACAGGTGCCTTGGAAAACCTTTACAGACTCAGGCACTCTCCTCCTAGGATACCCCACCTATAGAGAGCCCTCAGATCTAATATAACAATAACAAGAGATACCCCACCCCTGTTACAATCAACTGCCCTAGAAAGATACCCCACTTCCTAGTACATGCAGCTACCCTAGAGAGATACCCCACTCCCTAGAACAAAACACAACAATTAAATAATAAACAATTGTAAATGCAGAAATACCTCTAGTGTAGGCAGATATTACAACTTGAAGAATACAACCCCAACTAACTCTTAGCAACAGATCAGCTCAGACAGACCAACGGTGCGTGACGAGCAAAAGTAAAAGCGTAAAGAGTTTTTCTCAAAAGTTCTCTGATTCGTGAAATGGGTTGTGTGAAAATGAACGTGAAGCACTGCCTATTTATAGGCTATGAGGAATTCATTTTTACGTTGAAAATAGTGTAGGAATCGATTCTTAGTTAAAATGTATTTGATCTTGGAATCGATTTATTTAGGTAAGGAATCGATTTTATCTTTGTTTGTAAAATATGGGAAATCGATTCTTGAGTGCCATGGAAAGCTAGGAATCGATTCTATACTTAGTGAAAATATGTAGGAATCGATTTTCAGCTTGCCTGAGACAAGTGGGAATCGATTCTCAGTTATGTGCAAAAGGTTGGGAATCGATTCTTCCCTTAAAAAATATTTGGCTCAGAAATCGATTTATGTACTGAAAGTACATGACCTGAAAATCGATTTATAGCTTTTCTATTTTACCTGAAAATCGATTTTGATATTTTGTTCATGCATGAGGAAATCGATTTTGTTATTTTAAAGGTGATAGAAATGTTTACGTAAATATGCATGCACCTTTAAAAAACTTTGTGAGTGTGTGAGACTTTGAGATACGAGCTGACCTTTTGAAAGAGCTTACACTTTTTCCTAAGACACACCCAAACCCTAAGGACTACCCTTATATTTAAGGACTACCCTTAAACTTGAATCTTCAGTTCTTGGCTTGCTTGTCTTGGATTGTGACTTTGACGTTTAGTCACTTTTATTGACTTTGACCGTCAATCTTACCTTTGTCTTTTTCATCATCAAAACACATCCTGCAATATCAAGTTACCTGCAACACAAGGTATCCACATTCTCCCCCTTTTTGATGATGACAAAACATTAACTCATCTCAAGGTGGGAGGTTAGTTCAAACAGATAATGTATACGATACTCCCCCTATCATAATGCTCCCCCTGTTTTATTGACTGTATGCAAGTAAATGCAAATGCATGCTGAATATTAAAACTTTATTCTAAATATTAAAAACTCTATTCTTCTCCCCCTTTTTGTCATGATCAAAGAGGGCAACATGTAAAAAATGCGAATCTAACAGCATGAAGAGGAATCAATGATTCCAAGTTCTCTTCGTATGAAGAAAAAGTTTTCTTTTTGTAAAGGTTTTGTAAAAATATCAGCTAGCTGTTTTGCCGATTCCACAAATTCGATTACACAATCCCCTTTTTGGACATGATCTCTAAGAAAATGATGTCTTATCTCTATATGCTTGGTCCTAGAGTGTTGGACGGGGTTCTTTGTAAGGTTGATAGCGCTGGTATTGTCGCATTTTATAGGAATATGATCTAGATCTATACCATAGTCAAGAAGTTGTTGCTTCATCCAGAGGATTTGTGCACAACAGCTCCCTGCTGCAACATATTCTGCTTCAGCAGTTGACAGTGCGACACTGACTTGTTTCTTACTGTGCCATGAGACTAATGCACTACCTAGTATGTGACATGTTCCACTAGTGCTTTTTCTATCCAACTTACATCCTGCAAAGTCAGAATCTGAATAACCAATAAGACTACATGTGGCACCTTTTGGGTACCATAGACCAACATTTTGAGTGTCTACCAGATATCTCATTATTCTTTTGACAGCTACTAAATGTGATTCTTTTGGATTTGCTTGATACCTAGCACACATGCAGACACTAAACATGATGTCCGGTCTACTAGCAGTTAAGTAGAGAAGAGAGCCAATCATACCTCGATATTTGCTTAGTTCTACCGGTTTACCTTCTTCATCTTTGTCCAAATAACATGAGGTGCTCATTGGTGTGGACATTTCTTTTGCTTTGTCCATTTCGAATCTTTTGAGTAGTTCTTTGCAGTACTTTGATTGAGATATGAAGATGTCGTTGTTTGTTTGTTTTATTTGAAGCCCAAGGAAGAAGTTGAGTTCTCCCATCATTGACATTTCAAATTCATTCTGCATAATACTTGAAAATTCTTTGCAAAGCAGTTCATTAGTAGCACCGAAAATAATATCATCCACATAAATTTGCACGAGTAAGATGTCATCTTTTGACCTTTTTATAAAAAGTGTAGTGTCAACTTTTCCTCTTTGAAAGTCATGATTGAGTAGAAATTTGCTCAATCTTTCGTACCAAGCTCTGGGAGCTTGCTTCAGACCATATAGAGCCTTTTTGAGTTTAAAAACATGGTCTGGTTTTTCGAAATTTTCAAAACCAGGAGGTTGTTCAACATATACTTCTTCTTGGATAAAACCATTTAAGAAAGCGCTCTTAACATCCATTTGATACAATTTAAAATCTATGATTGATGCAAAAGCAAGTAACATGCGAATAGCTTCTAATCTAGCTACAGGAGCATACGTTTCATCATAGTCTATTCCTTCTTCTTGATTATAACCTTTAGCAACTAGTCTAGCTTTGTTTCTAATTATTATACCTGATTCGTCTAGCTTGTTTTTAAACACCCATTTTGTGCCTATTATCTGGTGTTTATCAGGTCTAGGAACTAGATCCCACACTTCGTTTCTTTCAAACTGATTTAACTCTTCTTGCATAGCAATAGTCCAATGTTCATCAACTACGGCTTCATCTATATTTCTAGGTTCAATTTGAGATACGAAAGCCATATGATTACATGCATTTCGAAGAGAGTTACGAGTAGTTACCCCTTTTGTTACATCACCTATGACATTTTCAAGCGAGTGATCCCTTGGGATTCTCCATTCCTTGGGAAGTTCACTGCTTGATCCTTCTTCTGACTTCTCTTGAGGGGTGGTTTTTGTTTCTTCTTCTTTCTTCTTCTCACCTATCTCTAACTCTTCAGGTTCATCTGCAATATCAATAACCTTTCCCAGCCTTTTGGGGTTAGTTTCATCAAATGTAACATGTACAGATTCCTCAATTACCTTATTTCTTTTATTAAAAATTCTAAAGGCCTTGCTAGATAAAGAGTAACCAAGAAAAATTCCTTCATCAGCTTTAGCATCGAATTTACCTAGGTTGTCTTTTCCATTATTCAATACAAAGCATTTGCAACCAAAGGTGTGAAGGTGTGAAATATTTGGTTTTCTCCCCTTGTAAAGTTCATAGGGGGTTTTCTTTAAAATAGGCCTAATTAGAACTCTATTCATAACATAACAAGCAGTACTTACAGCATCCGCCCAAAAATATTTTGAGATGTCATGATCATTTAACATTGTTCTGGCAAGTTCGTCCAATGATCGATTTTTCCTTTCAACAACTCCATTTTGTTGAGGAGTTCTAGGTGCTGAGAAGTTGTGATTTATACCAAGTTCTTCACATAGGATTTCGAATTTTTCATTTTCAAATTCTCCACCGTGATCAGATCGAATTGAGACAATCTTCAATTCTTTCTCATTTTGAATGCTACGAGCAAGCTTTTTAAATGCTCCAAAAGCTTCGCTCTTGCCAGAAAGAGAGTCCAGGTATACCTTGAATAATCATCTACTATAACTAGAGCATAGTAATTTCCACCATAACTTTTTGTCCTTGAGGGACCAAATAGATCCATGTGTAACAGCTGCAAAGGTTTGTTAGTAGACACAATATTCTTTGATTTAAATGACACTTTTACCTGTTTACCCTTTTGGCATGCATCACACAATTTATCTTTTTCAAACTTGATATTAGGCAAACCACTAACTAGATCTTTAGACACTAGCTTGTTAAGATGATCCATATGAATATGAGCTGTCCTACGGTGCCATAACCAAGAGTTTTCTTCCTTACTAATGAGGCAACATGCATTATGTGATGAAACACTATCTAAACTCATCATGTATATGTTTTCTACTCTATTTCCTATCATTCTAACTTGTTTACTTTGTTTATCCTCAATGATGCATGAACCTGAGTCAAATATTACTCTATTTCCTTTATCACAAAGTTGGCTAATGCTTAAAAGATTATGTTTAAGACCTTCAACATAGAGCACATTATCAATAGCAGTAGATAAGTCTTTACCAACTTTACCTTCACCAAGGATTCTTCCTCTGTTATTGTCACCATAAGTCACATGACCGCTTGATCTGGGGGTAAGAGTTAGGAACTTTGTAATATCTCCAGTCATGTGCTTTGAGCATCCGCTGTCAAGGTACCAATCTGACCCCCGTACCTTGAAGCATACCTGCATCGGTTCAAAACAAGGTTTTAGGTACCCAAATCTCTTTGGGTCCTTGTGGGTTAGTGCTTGGTATGGTCCTTTTGGGAACCCATACCTTTTTCATAGTTTGCTTACCTCTTGCCCTGCAAACAGAAGCTGTATGTCCAGATTTATCACAATAGTAACATCTAATATAAGGTTTAGTGGAAAACTTAGGTCTATGATGCATATTGCTTTTCACAAAATTATTTCTCTGAATCCTAAGATGCAATTTGTGCATTTTGTCTATTGTACATTCAAGCTCATTGATTTTCTTTTCATGTTGTGTACATTTATCACATGCATAATTTTCATTAACATACACAAGTTTATCATTTTCTTTCCTAAGTTCTAATTTTTCTTTAGTTAAAACATTAACTTCATCTTGAAGATTAGCAATGGTTTTCTTTGATTTATCTAATGCCTTAGCTAATTTCATAGAATCATCATGCAACTCAGTGAAAGCTTCATATAAATCATCATATGCATTTTGAAAGAGTCAGGGTTAGAAATTACCTCGTTTTCATTCTCGCTTTCATGACCAGCCATTAATGCAACTTGAGCTTCTTCATCTTCTGATTCATCTGATGAATCCATGCAGTTGTCTTCCCATGCGATGTAGGCTTTTCTTCCTTTGTTATTTTTGAATGCCTTCTTTTCAGATTTGGAGTCCTTTTTCTGTAGATTAGGACATTCCATTTTCATGTGCCCGGGTTTCCCGCATTCATAACAAGTAGGAGGACCGGATGTACTTTCTTTGCTGGAGAACCTTTTTGATTTGAAGTTCTTCTTTGGATAGTTGTTGTTTTTCATGAACCTTTTGAACTTCCGAACCATAAGAGCCATATTCTCTTCATTTTCATCAATTTCATCATCTGAGTTGTCACTATCATCAAATTGACTAGAACAAGATGCTTTTAGAGCCAAACTTTTCTTTTTCTTATCTGTGTTTTCGTACTCAGCTAGACGAGTGAGTTCTAGTTCGTGCTCTTGAAGTTTACCAAACAGAGTAGCCAGAGTCATAGTAGCTAAATTTCTTGATTCAGCTATAGCAGTAACCTTGGGCTGCCATTCTCTATTCAGACATCTCAGAACTTTGTTGATTAGATCCTCTGCAGGAAATGACTTACCCAACAAGCTTAACTGATTCACAATGTGAGTGAACCTTTTCTGCATTTCTGGTATTGTTTCACCTGTATTCATTCTAAATAATTCGTACTCTCTGATAAGAGTATTTGTTCTTGCCCTTTTCACTTCATTTGTACCCTCATGAGTAACTTGGAGATTATCCCACATTTCTTGGGCAGATTTACAGTTTGAAACTCGAAAAAATTCATCAGGACTTAAAGCAGAAGTAATAATATTTTTGGCACGTAAATTATGTTGCACTTTTCTTTTCTCATCATCAGACCATTCATTTCTACTTTTAATAGTAAGAATACCATCTACTAAGTGTGTGGGGACATAGGGTCCTTTTTCCACAGCATCCCAAACAACTAAGTCTACCCCTTCAATAAAGATTCTCATTCTTTCTTTCCAATATGCATAATCTTTCCCGTTGAATCCCGGAGGACGGGTAACAGAAGCACCCTCTTGCGTAGACCAACCTGAAGCCATTTCTCTTGAAGCTGCTAGGCCCTTTATACAAGAGTCTAGCTCTGATACCACTTGTTACCAAGTGGCTTCAGTCTCAAGAGGGGGGGTGAATTGAGATTTAAAACTTTTCAGATCTTTTGAAAATGTTTTTCCCCTTTTCAATGACTTAGATCAATTTTCGCGCAGGTTAAGTGGAAGCGAAGGAATTAGAATATAAAGCAGTAAAGCGGTATAACAGTAAAGCAGGAAAGCAGTAAAGCACGCAGAGATTTATCCTGGTTCGGTCACCTCCTAGTGACCTACGTCCAGTCCTCACACCCTTGTGAGATTTTCCACTAAAACAACAACAAGGCTTACAGGTGCCTTGGAAAACCTTTACAGACTCAGGCACTCTCCTCCTAGGATACCCCACCTATAGAGAGCCCTCAGATCTAATATAACAATAACAAGAGATACCCCACCCCTGTTACAATCAACTGCCCTAGAAAGATACCCCACTTCCTAGTACATGCAGCTACCCTAGAGAGATACCCCACTCCCTAGAACAAAACACAACAATTAAATAATAAACAATTGTAAATGCAGAAATACCTCTAGTGTAGGCAGATATTACAACTTGAAGAATACAACCCCAACTAACTCTTAGCAAAAGATCAGCTCAGACAGACCAACGGTGCGTGACGAGCAAAAGTAAAAGCGTAAAGAGTTTTTCTCAAAAGTTCTCTGATTCGTGAAATGGGTTGTGTGAAAATGAACGTGAAGCACTGCCTATTTATAGGCTATGAGGAATTCATTTTTACGTTGAAAATAGTGTAGGAATCGATTCTTAGTTAAAATGTATTTGATCTTGGAATCGATTTATTTAGGTAAGGAATCGATTTTATCTTTGTTTGTAAAATATGGGAAATCGATTCTTGAGTGCCATGGAAAGCTAGGAATCGATTCTATACTTAGTGAAAATATGTAGGAATCGATTTTCAGCTTGCCTGAGACAAGTGGGAATCGATTCTCAGTTATGTGCAAAAGGTTGGGAATCGATTCTTCCCTTAAAAAATATTTGGCTCAGAAATCGATTTATGTACTGAAAGTACATGACCTGAAAATCGATTTATAGCTTTTCTATTTTACCTGAAAATCGATTTTGATATTTTGTTCATGCATGAGGAAATCGATTTTGTTATTTTAAAGGTGATAGAAATGTTTACGTAAATATGCATGCACCTTTAAAAAACTTTGTGAGTGTGTGAGACTTTGAGATACGAGCTGACCTTTTGAAAGAGCTTACACTTTTTCCTAAGACACACCCAAACCCTAAGGACTACCCTTATATTTAAGGACTACCCTTAAACTTGAATCTTCAGTTCTTGGCTTGCTTGTCTTGGATTGTGACTTTGACGTTTAGTCACTTTTATTGACTTTGACCGTCAATCTTACCTTTGTCTTTTTCATCATCAAAACACATCCTGCAATATCAGGTTACCTGCAACACAAGGTATCCACAGAGGCTGTATGCAAAGTTGTCTAAGTGTGAATTCTGGTTGTCAGAAGTGAGTTTTCTGGGTCATATCATTTCTGGTAGTGGTATTGATGTGGATCCATCTAAGGTTGATGTCGTGATGCAGTGGGAGAGTCCGAAGTCGATTACGGAGATTAGAAGCTTCTTAGGGTTGGCTGGTTACTACAGAAGGTTCATCGAAGGTTTTTCTAAGTTGGCCCTTCCATTGACGCAGTTGACTTGTAAGGGTAAGGCTTTTGTGTGGGATGCTCGATGTGAGGAAAGTTTCCTTGAGTTGAAGAAGAGATTGACGACGTCTCCTGTTTTGACGTTGCCAAAATCGGGAGAGCCTTTCGTGGTGTATTGTGATGCTTCGAAGATGGGTCTAGGTGGAGTGCTTATGCAAGATGGGAAGGTGATTGCTTATGCGTCGAGGTAGTTAAGGATTCATGAGAAGAATTATCCAACGCATGATTTGGAGTTGGCTGCAGTAGTCTTTGTGTTGAAGATTTGGAGGCACTATTTGTATGGTTCCAGATTTGAGGTGTTCAGTGATCATAAGAGTTTGAAAAATTTGTTTGACCAGAAGGAGCTGAATATGAGGCAGCGAAGGTGGTTGGAATTGTTGAAAGACTATGATTTCGGTTTGAACTATCATCCAGGCAAAGCTAATGTCGTGGCTGATGCTTTAAGTCGGAAGCCCTTGCATATGTCGGCAATGATGGCTAAGGAGTTAGAGTTGATTGAGGAATTCAGGGATTTGAGTTTGGTTTGTGAAGTGTCACCTCAGAGTGTTAAGCTGGGGATGTTGAAGATTGGTAATGATTTTCTGATCAGCATCAGAGAAGCCCAGAAGTCAGATGTTAAGCTGGTAGACTTGATGGTTGAGGGCGATCGACTGGAGAATGATGATTTCAAGCTGGATGCGCACGGTGTATTGAGGTTTCGTAACAGAATTTGTGTTCCCGATGACACAGAGATGAAGAAAGCAATCCTTGAAGAGAGTCACAGAAGTAAGTTAAGTATTCATCCGGGAGCTACGAAGATGTATCAAGACCTGAAGAAATTGTTTTGGTGGCCTGGTATGAAGCGAGATGTGGCGCAGTTCATTTATGCATGTTTAACTTGCCAGAAGTCAAAGGTTGAGCATCAGAAGCCAGCTGGACTGATGCAACCGTTAGAAATTCCGGAGTGGAAATAGGATAGCATTTCGATGGATTTCGTGACGGGATTGCCTAGTACTGCGAGAGGGTATGACGCAATTTGGGTGATTGTTGACAGGTTAACGAAGTCGTCTCATTTTGTTCCTATCAGCATCACGTATCCGGTGTCGAAGTTGGCCGAGATTTATATCTGGGAGATTGTGAAGCTTCATGGGGTTCCGATGAGTATCGTTTCAGACAGAGATCCGAGGTTCATTTCAGATTTCTGGAAGAGTTTGCAAGAGAAGTTAGGTTCTAAGTTGAGGTTGAGTTCGGCATATCATCCTCAGACAGATGGTCAGTCAGAGAGGACAATTCAGTCATTAGAAGATTTGTTGTGGGCTTGTGTTTTGGAACAAGGAGGTTCGTGGGATTCCTACCTTCCACTGATAGAGTTCACGTATAACAATAGTTACCATTCTAGTATCGGGATGGCACCTTTTGAGGCATTGTATGGTCGGAAGTGTAGAACCCCGCTGTGTTGGTATGAGTCTGGAGAGAGTGTGGTGCTTGGACCGGAAATTGTTCGGGAGACAACCGAGAAGATAAAGTTGATCCGTGAGAAGATGAAGGCTTCGCAGAGTCGTCAGAAGAGTTATCACGACAAAAGGAGAAAGGATTTAGAGTTTCAGGAGGGTGAGCATGTACTTTTGAGAGTCACTCCAGTGACCGGTGTTGGTCGTGTAACGCCCCAAAATAATTTAATTATTTATTTAATTAAATTATTTAAGGCTTACAATATTTATTTAATTTAATTAAATAATTCGAGTTTAATTATTTTATTTTATTTTATTAGGGGGTGTTGTCACTATTTAAGTGGTGCGAGCAAGGGCCCGTGATCCACAATTAGGCCCGTGGCCCATTTCTTTGGCATAGGAGTCGAATTCATTGGGGTCTAGGGAGTTAGTGGCAATTCACCCAAGTGAGAAAAGAAAGAAAAAGAAACGTAAGAGGGAGTGAGAAGAGAGTTGCGAAGAGGAGAAGAAGAAAGGGGCGAAGCTCATAGAGAAGAGGAGGAGGATCATTGGTGGTTCGCATTCTTCACTTGGAGCTTGGCTAGCAAATTCGACTTCCATAAGGTTAGGGGGTCCTCTTTTTGTTCTTAATGAGTATGCGAATTATGAATTGCTTAGGGTTAGGGTCCTAGGTTAGTTCCATGATTAAATTGTGTTGTTGTTGAGGAATTATAATATTGTGATGTTGTTGTTGAATTATTATGTTGAGAATTTTATGATTGATGATTGAATTGTGGTAAAATGCGAATTGTAGACCATATGTTTGAGTATATGATTATTTGGTGATTATGTAGTGAAATTGAGAATCATGGTGACATGTTAGAAATATATATATAATTGGGCGTTTTGATGAATTTAGTTTGGTGAATGAAAGTGAGAAAAATTCTGTTTAGGAGCCCCTAGGCGCCTTGGGCGCCATAAGCATGTTGCTGAAATTTTCAGTGTTGCGCCTAGTCATGGGCGCCAGGCGCCCAGCCGTGTGCTGCGCCAGTTTTCCAAAAATTCTGTGTCACTGTGTTGCCATTCTGTGTTGCTGTCCCTGTTGCCTGTGTTGCCATCCTGTGTTCCTGTGCTGCCAGTTTTGGCACTCGTTGGTTGAGCCATGGGCGCCAAGGGCCCCAAAGTTCTGGTGATAGTTTTGTGAAAATTGTTTTCAGGTTTTTATACTTATGTAAAATGGCTCATGAAAACTGATTTTGGTCAAGAAAGGAGTTGAGTTGCGTATTTTCACTAGGTGCCTAGTGCATGGGCGCCAAAAATAATGTTCAGTTTTTGACAAAATTTTTATTGAGTTTTCATGTCCTGAGAATTTGGCTCGTGTAAAATAAATTTCGAAGAAAAATGAGTTCTGTTGCAAGTTGGTCTTAGGCGCCTAGTGCTTGGGCGCCATGTTGCTGCTGTTCCCTGGGCGCGCCTGTGCGCGTTGTTGCTTCTGGGCGCCAGCGCCTATGCGCGTGTTGCCTTCCTGGGCGCCTAGCGCCCAGCGCCTGTGCGCTGTGCGCGTGTTGTTCCCCTGGGCGCCTAGCGCCTGTGCGCTGTTGCGCGTGTTGTTCCTGGGCGCCAGCGCCCATGCGCCTGTGCGTGTTGTTTCTCCTGGGCGCCAAGCGCCCATGCGCCAAGCGCTGTGTTGCCCCTGGGCGCCCAGCGCCCATGCGCCAGTTTCCAGGATGTCTAACATTTTTCCTAAATTGTTTTTAATGTAACTTTTGACTCGGTTATCCAAATTCAACGGTTCAAAATGCGTTTTGAAGCTAATTTCAGTGCCTATCCAATAGTCTCAATTTTATGCAAAAATAAATTATTTTTACTGGTGTTTCTGGCTGATGGTGTTCAAGTGTCTAAATGACTGTTTTCCTCCATTTTTTTTTCTATGTCGTGTCAATGTCCTGAGTTGGTCTATTTGAATTGGTGTTGTTGTGAGTGGTGAGCTGAATTGGTGAGTGATGATGAGGTGAGATTGGTGAGCAGAGGCTTCGGCCTAATTTTGATTGGGTGAGTTAATTAATGCACTATGGTGAGACTAGAATTTAAAATGTGAATTGATTGATTGGTGGTGTGTTGTGATGCATTCTCCATAACACCTCATGAAGCATGTGCATTATTGGTGAGCAGAGGCTACGGCCTAATTTTATTTGGTGAGCAGAGGCTACGGCCTATTTGTATTTGGTGACGGATCCGACATGCATGTACCCGTGGAGTTTGGGTTGCATTACATACATAATCATATATTGTATAGTGCTGATTGGAATGAGAATGCTGATTTGATTGTCCCCATTGTTGTGAATTGGTGTGCCTGGTTTCTTTTTCCTATGCATCGCTTAATTCTCATACGTTATTAATTATGAAAAGAGACTCACCCTACTGCCTTTATGTTGCTTCTTATGTCGGCAACGTGCAGGTAATATCGAGTGAAGGATTCCTTCATGCCTTCGTCTGTTAGGAAGTGTCACTCTCTGATACGTAGCACCAGGGGGGGTGTCCTATGTTTATGCATTATTTTTCCTAAACTGTTAGATTTGATTGGTGATGTATTGGTTTTAAGTTTTAGAACTCATATTTATTCCGCTGCTGATGGTGATTGGTTTTAGTTGATGCGAACTAAACATTTTTTTCTCATGGTGTTATGTATCTTGTTATTTATGAAGTAAATGTAGCACTCGCTTGAATTGTTTTCAAAAAAAAAAAAAAAAGAGACTCTGATTTTATTTAAAAATAAAGTTATTAGAAAAGGGGTGTTACAGGTCGCGCTTTGAAGTCGAAGAAGCTCACTCCTCGATTCATTGGTCCTTATCAGATTTCCGGGAGAGTTGGGAATGTGGCGTATAGGGTGGCTTTACCACCAAACCTTTCGAACTTGCACGACGTGTTTCACGTGTCGCAACTTCGGAAGTACATTTCGGATCCATCTCATGTGATCCACACGGATGATGTGGAGGTGCGGGATAATCTCACGGTGGAGACGATGCCTGTGCGGATTGAAGACCATGAGGTGAAGGTGTTAAGAGGCAAGGAAGTTGCATTGGTGAAGGTGTTATGGCTAGGAGCTGCCGGTGAAAGCATGACTTGGGAGTTGGAGAGTAAGATGCGGGAGTCCTACCTCAAGCTGTTTGATTCAGGTGAGTTTTCGAGGACGAAAACATTCTAAGTGGGGGAGAGTTGTAACGCCCAAATATTTAATTAAATTATTTAATTAAATATTTAGGTATCCATTTATTCATTTATTTATTTCAGTTGGTGTAATTATATTAGCATTTGATTAAGAGGTGTATAATTGGATATTAGGAGATGGTGTTAGTAATCGGGCTTAAGCTGGAGGAAAGCCCGTGATCCATATCCAAGGCTTAGGCGCATGAAGGGAGTGTAAGTTAGGGTTTGGAGCATTGCGCATTTGGAGAGGAAAAGAAAGAAAACTTGCGAAGAGGAGAGAAAGAGAGAAGAGGGACGGCGCACTAGGAGAGAAGAGGAGGGGCGCCATTGTTGCTGTGGTTACTTGGTGTTTTCGTGCAAGGAGGTTCCTAATTCGGCAAATCTAAGGTTAGGGTGGGGTTCTTCCTTATAATAAGGTTTCATGATGGGGTTATGTGGGAATAGGTCCTATGATGCCTCTTGCTTGATTTTGATGTTGGTTTGATGGTAGTTGAATCATGACTATGTTGATTGAAATATTGGCTTGTTAGTGATTGTTGTAATTCTAAAAAAAAATTGGTGATCTTTGTTGTTATCACGAATTGCATGCTAAGTGTTCGATTAATTGTTGTTTGATGTTGTGATTGACAATTCATGATAATTGACATTGGTGGTTAAGAATTGGTGATTTAAATTGGTGAAATAACGAAAATATTGACCCCTAGGGCGCCATGGGCGCCATTGTCCTAGTTGCTGTTTTTGGAGCCCTGGTGCTGGGCGCCATTGCTGGGCGCTTTGTTGCTGTTTCTGGCGCCCTGTGTGTGGGCGCCGTGTGCCAGTGTGCGTGTGTGCGTTGCTGTGTCTTGGCGCAGGGGCGCCATGGGCGCCAGGATTGTTGTTACTGCTGTGTTCTGAGTCATGGGCTCCAGAGTTGATGTTGTTGTGGTTCCTGTGTCATGGGCGCCGTGGGCGCCATAATAGTTGTTGTTGGTATCTTCCTATGTCTGGGCGCCAAGGGCGCCATATCCTGTGCCATGTTGCGTTTTTGTGCTGTTCTGGGTTGCCTGGGCGCCAAGGGCACCAATTTCTGTTTGTTGGCCAGTTTCTGCGTGTTGCCTGCTAGGCGCCCTGCTCCTGGGCGCCGTGGTCTAGTTTCTGGGGGCACTGCTGCTGCCCTGGGCGCCATGGGCGCCGTGTTGCCTGTTGTGCTGCGCGCTGCTTGTGGTTGCCTCACTTGGCGCCCACGCACTGGGCGCCGTTTCCTGCATGTTGCGAATTCTGTTGCCTGTGTTGTTGCTAGGCGCCTAGTCCCTGGGCGCCGAATCGTGTTGTGTTGCCCAGGTTGTTGCTGATTTTTGTTTTCAAAATATCTTTTGACTCGGGAGTCCGATTGAGACGTTTCAAAATGTTTTGGAAAGCTTATTCAGAGGCCTAGCTGAATATTCTAATTTGAGGCAAAGTGATATATTTTTCTGGAAATTGTTAGCCGTTAAATGTTTCTGTTTTGGAAAAAGAAAATTGTCGCGTCTCAAATATTTTGGAAAATTGTTGTCATCTCGGTGTCTTGGTGCTGTTTGAGCTAGGTGTGAAGGCTCAAGTATTGGTGTTGTTGGATCTAGGTGCGAAGGCTCCAAATCTTGGTGTTCCGTTGTTTCGGGTAGTTTAGTGTTTCGGTGTCGTTGGGCTAGGTGTGAAAGCCCAATTTTGGTGATATTCGGTGATTGATTTTTGGTGTGTCACATTGTGACTAAATTTTGATGATTGTCTGTGTGCATTCATGGTGTCGCATACAGCATACGCATTTATTTTGGTGAAGGCCTTTGGTCTTGGAGCTGGGTGTGAAAGCTCAATTTTTTCTAAAACTAGTGAGCCAGGTGTGAAAGCTCAATTTTTCTGAATTGGTGAGCCGGGTGTGAAAGCTCTCAATTTTGGTGACGCCTCTATTTACAGGCAAAATTTTCGGTGATTTGGTAGCACATGCATATGCCCGTCGGTGTGGGTTGCATTCATGCATTATCATGACATTTGGTGACTGATTGTGGTGTTACAATTTGGCGTGTGTTTATAATTCGATGTGTGTAGTGGAGTGGTAGATATAGTTGTCATATTCTAGCATATTTCCTATCATCTATGCTATTATATTGAAGATATCTCACCCCTTCTGTTTGAATGTTACCCCTATGCGGTAACGTGCAGGTGATCGCGAGTGAAGGCTTAGCTACCTTCGCTAGTCTGAGTCGGTGTCCTTTGCTTTGATATGTAACACTCAAGGGGGGATGAACGCTAGACTTTGATTGTTGCATTTTGTTTGTTTGGAGTCCATTCAGGATGTTATGATTTTATGTTTTGAAACTTATTTCTATTCCGCTGCGTGGTGATGTATTTTTGGTGATGTGGTTAACTAAACCGGTTGTAACACCCCGGTATTTCTAACATGTAGAGAGACCGAAGATGCACAAATACGGAAGTTCAGAGGACACAGTTCCTGTTTAAATATTGGACATACAAACTTTTTCCGAAATAAAAACATAATCGGAATAACATCACTTCATCAAATAGAAGTTTATCGGTTATACACCGAATGGGTTACAACATCCAAGTCCAAATACCAAACAGAAACATAAAACGGTTCCTATAACTCATAACCAATACAAGTTAATACAACCAAAAGACAAACAAAAGAACAAAGGATCCAACGACTAAGTCTTCGGCACCTCCAAGAGCATACCAACTACTCGTGCACAATAGTCTTCCTTTTTCCCTGCTTCTCAGAAAAAAAACAATTATGGATTGGGTGAGATAACACTATCTCAGTGAGTCCTACCGTGCCCCCTCACTGACACTCGGTTCAATTCATTAAACCGTTATAACCAAACTGACATAACCATGTCTTATATTTATTAATCGAAATGCCACGCACTTCGTGAATTTATTTAACACGTACCGATTGCAATCCAGTGCTAATCCCGGTAATCGTGTTTTCCATTTAGCATAAACCGACTGCAATCCAGTGCAAATCCCGGTAACCCGTGAGTTGACCACGCCAAAACACATTCAGGGCCTAGGTAAGGGGTCATGACTACCCTCCCTAGTATGCTACTTGTCGGGTCGTCACCCAACGCAATATATATGACAATATGCATCAAATTCTCGAGAGTTAGATAATTTATATCTTTTCGATCACCAAAGGATCTATCACATATATTTATTTGATAATTTATATCTTTTTGATCTATAACCCGTTTTGATGAATAATATAAAACATCCGGCATTATAATCATAATCAGTTGACATATGTAACATATACATATTCAGTAGTCATCAGCCGATGTTCTCACACGCGCACTATGGTTTTCGTTCTCGATCAAATAGGTTATCGAAACTCTTTTCCAAAAACATGAGTTGAATGGTTTCAAAATAGTGCTTTCAGTAGGTTAACAACCTTAAAATTAATTAGGAAGGGATTAGAAAAGGTTCGGGATTGAACGGAGCGTTGAACGAGAAAAACGGAATTTCGCATCAAAAGGGGTCACAGTGGCGCGCGGCGCGCAACCCACGCGTGACTGCCGCGCGACTTGACAGAAGCGCGGCCCCAGAATTACGCGCGGCGCGCGACTCCCGCGTGAATGGCGCGCGAGTGGACAGAACCAATTCTTCCACAGTGGCGCGCGGCGCGCGACTCGTGCGCGAGTTACGCGCCAGTGGACAGAACCACCAGTCTGATGCCCAACTCGAAATTTTCTCACTTTCGTTCTCCGTTCGCTCTCGATTCGATTCCTAATTTCCGTTCCACCTGAAACCCAGAAAATTGGCAATATTCCAGAGTACATTTCAAATGCAAATCGTTGTCAAAAATCATTTCAATTCGCTTTATGATTTTCAAAACCGTAAATTGTCAATTTTTCCAAAACTCAGCATTTGTTTCAAACACCTTAAAGACTCGATTTCCAGAAAAAATTCAGAATATACCAAGGTTCAAAACATTCAATTTATTCCCCTAATCGTGAGTAGAACTCACCGTGATGTCGATTTCGCTAGGAGCCACGATCGAAACGTGAAACGGCCGAACACTAGGACGCACGAACAATCACCAACAACGCTGGAACAGTAACTAGCTTGACTGAATAGCTTGGAGCAGCAACTCTAAGTGATTTGGGCTCCCTCCAAACTCTAACACAGGAACAAGACTTCACTTTTGACAGTCCCACTGAACATGCAAAAGGAGTGGCAGTTCAAAACTCCATAGACATCACCATTGAAGCTTCAAGCTTCGAAAATGGAACAAGAGGTAGGGGAAGAATCAGACCTCAAAACTAGGTTCATTGAATTCAGAATTGGAAATGGAGTGGGATGGAAGAAAAACAACTTACATGCAACAAGGATTTCTAAGCTTTCTCTCTTCTTCTCCTCCACTTGCGCCCCTTCTTCCTCCTTTCTCAACTTCTTTCTTTTTTCTGAAATTTCAGGATGGAAAGAATGGGGGTGGTGTGGCTGAGTGGATTTCAGAATAGGGGTACTTATATGAAGGGGGAAAAATTACGATTCTGTTCTTCAGCTTAAAAAGCCTAATTAAATTATGACTAAGCACAATTAATTAGAGAATGGGGTTATTTTGAGGATTTCCTCGACTATAAATACTCGGGACACGAATAATTATTCCCACAAATAATTACTCGGTCCTAGATACTATAATACGAGTCTTTAAAAATTAGGGGTGTTACAATCTCCCCAACTTTTAAAAATTTTGTCCTCAAAATTGACGAGACATACCTTAAGCGAAAAGATATGGATAGCGAGTCCGCATGTCCTCTTCCGATTCCCAGGTAGCCTCCTCGGCTGAAAAGCCCTCCCATACTACCTTGACAATCGGAATAGTCCTTGAACGCAAAGTCTTCATACCACGCTCCATGATATAACTAGAGAAGGTTGAAAGGATAAATCCGGTCGAAGGTCAATTGTATCAACACTCAGCGGCTGAAGGGGATCAGGAATATACTTTCTCAACTGAGATACATGAGAGACATCATGAAGATTGGATAAGGCAGGAGATAGAGCAAGACGATACGCAAGTGGTCCAACGTATCGAGGACTGAGTTTCTTCGCTCGCAAGGCTCTACCCGTGCCTATAGTTGGAGAAACTTTCAGAAATACATGATCACCAATCTCAAACTCCAAAGGCCTCCTTCGGTTGTCGGCGTAGCTCTTTTGTCTACTCTGTGCGACCTTCATCCTTTCTCGAATTAATTTGACCCTTTCCGTAGTCTCTCGGACCATGTCCGGCCCCAAAAACTTGTTCTCACCGATATCATACCAACATAGTGGGGTCCTGCACTTCCTCCCATAAAGTGCCTCGAACGGTGCCATACCGATGCTTGAGTGGTAACTGTTGTTGTAAGCGAATTCAATCAATGGAAGATTGTCTTCCCACTTCTTACCGTTATCCAACACACACGCCCGTAACATATCTTCTAGAGTCTGAATGGTCCTCTCTGTCTGACCATCCGTCTGAGGATGATAAGCCGTGCTAAGAAGTACCCTCGTCCCCATAGCTTCATTCAGCGCTCTCCAAAACCTAGATGTAAACTTAGGATCTCTGTCTGACACTATAGTAGTCGGAACCCCGTGCAATCTGACGATGTTCCTCATATATTCCTCGGCCAACGTTGACACTTTGAAATTCGAACGAACAGGGATAAAGTGAGCAGACTTTGTCAGTCGGTCCACTATTACCCAAATAGAATCGTTGTCGGCCTGCGACCTTGGCAAGCCCATAACGAAATCCATGGAAATATCTTCCCATTTCCAAACAGGAATATCCAGCGGTTGTAATTGACCGCCCGGCCTTCGGTGTTCCACCTTAACCTTCTGACAGGTCAAGCACCGAGAAACAAATTCAGCAACTTCGGCCTTCATCCCAGGCCACCAATACATTAACTTCAAGTCTCGGTACATCTTGGTGGATCCCGGATGTACAGAGTACTGACTCCTGTGAGCTTCTTCCAATAATTGCCTCTTGATGTCATCATCATCGGGAACACAAATCCTCCCATTAAAGCAAATCATGCCATCACTATCCTCAGTAAAATCTGGCGATCCTTTCTGAGACTGTAACTTCACATCAGCTCCTTGAGCTACACGGATTTGCTCCCTTAGCACACTGGCTATCCGTATATGCCGCAACACTATGTGGTCCCTCTTTCTTACCACCTTGAGCTTCAAGTCTCTAAATGACTCTAACAAAGCCATCTCGTGAACCATCAACCTTGACGTGTGGATAGACTTCCTGCTCAAAGCATCTGCTACCACATTGGCTTTCCCAGGGTGATATTTCAATTCGAAGTCGTAGTCCTTCAAAAATTCAGTCCACCTTCTCTGTCTGTTATTCAACTCCTTTTGGTCGAACAGATACTTCAAGCTCTTGTGATCACTAAAAACTTCGAAACGAGAACCGTAAAGGTAATGTCTCCAAATCTTTAGTGCAAACACAATCGCCGCCAACTCTAAGTCATGAGTTGGGTAATTCCGTTCATGAGTTTTCAACTGTCTAGATGCGTAGGCCACAACATGTTGATTCTGCATGAGAACACATCCCAAACCCTTCCCAGATGCATCACTGTAAATCTGAAATCCCAATGACGGATCTGGAAGAATTAGGATCGGAGCAGAAGTTAACTTTTCTTTCAATCCAAGAAAACACTCTTCACAATCGGCATCCCAAGTAAACGGTTGACCCTTGCGAGTCAATCGAGTAAGCGGAAGTACCAATTGTGAGAACCCTTCAATGAACCTTCTATAGTGACCCGCTAGACCCAGAAAGCTTCTGATCTCAGTCACTGACGTTGGTCTTTCCCATTTTAACACTGCTTCCACTTTGCTGGGATCAACTGCAACTCCTTCCTGGGAAATCACATGACCCAAGAATTTCACCTCGGACATCCAAAAATCACACTTCGACGGTTTAGCATAAAGTTTCTTTTCTCGGAGTACTCCTAGGACAAAGCGGAGATGCTGAGCATGCTCCTCGACTGACTTTGAGAAAACCAAGATATCATCAATAAAGACGACCACGAACTGATCTAGGTAAGAATGAAATACTCTATTCATATAATCCATGAATACGGCTGGAGCATTAGTCAATCCGAAGGGCTATCACCACAAACTCGTAGTGTCCGTACCTCGTACGAAAAGCCGTCTTCGGGATGTCTAAGGCTCTTACCCTGATTTGATGGTATCCCGACCTCAGATCAATTTTGGAGAAAACTTTAGCACCTCGGAGTTGGTCAAGTAGATCATCTATCCTTGGTAATGGATACTTGTTCTTGATAGTGATTTTATTCAGCTGACGGTAGTCTATGCACAATCTCATGCTTCCGTCCTTCTTCTTGACTAGCAATACCGGAGCACCCCATGGAGAAGCACTCGGTCGAATAAACTTCTTGGAAATTAATTCCTCAAGTTGGGACTTCAATTCCTTTAGTTCGAGAGGAGACATCCTATAAGGTGCCATGGATATTGGCCCTGTACCGGGTGCCAAATCTATAGAGAATTCTACCTCTCGTTCTGGAGGCAAAGAGGAAACTTCCTCGGGAAAAACATCTAAGAATTCGTTAACAATTTGAATAGACGATAAATCCAAATCAGCTTCAGTTGATGCAGACAAAATAACAACAAAAGCTTCCGCACCTTGGAATAGAGACTGGCTGGCTGAAGCGAATGAAATAACACCATCATCTGCAGGTAGTGAATGTCCCGCTACTTCAGAAGGAAAATTAATTGCCCGATTGAAACAGTCAATAGTAATGTGATTGGAAGTCATCCAATTCATTCCCAAAACGATTTCCATTGCCCTCATAGGCAAACAGATAAAATCAACAACAAAATCCCTGCCTCCTATGGTAAGCAGACAGTTAAGGCACAATGATTGGGTTCGAACACGACCCCTTGCAGCAGTACGAATTGTGATTGGTTTGGATATAGGAGATACTTCTAATCCTAACCGTTCAGCACATGCTTCGGAGATAAAACAGTGAGTGGCACCAGAGTCATATAAAATATTAACTGTTTGATTAAAGAGAGAACCTGTACCCCTTATCAGATTATCAGCTGGCTTGATGGTCTTGGCATCCAAAGTGTTGACTCGAGCCTGTCTAGGAGCATCAGGGGACTCTAAGAAAGCCCTCCTCGCTGGGCAGTTGTTAGCATAGTGCCCCTCTTCATTGCAATAATAACACTGGTTTGATTTTGACTCCAATTGACATTTTCCACGATGACTCTTTTTACACACTTTGCAGTTCCGATACCCAGAAGAGTTATCCGACTGAATCTGTTTTCCTTTATCCGAATTCCCTTTATACCTCGGGTTTGAAGAAGTTAACCCGTTGCCCTTTTTCTTATCCTTCCAAAAATCTTTCCTCTCAGCATACATTCTTTTAAGATCGCTCTCCGCTGAATGAGCTTGTTGAACCAAAGCAAGGATAAGTGGTCATGGAATAAGAACTGAGGCCTTGATTCACATCGCCTCTAAGACCTTGTCTAAACATCACCATCTTCCACTTATCATCAGGAGCGGTGGTTCCCAATTCATAGAATTGTGACAACCTCTCAAATTTTGCAGCATATTCCCCAACTGTCATTTCTCCCTGTCTCAAACTCAGAAATTCCATCTGCTTATCAAGTCTTTGGGAGTCGGGAAAATAATGACCCAAAAACAACTCCTTGAAATTATTCCACTCAAGAGGAGTTCCTTGATTTTGAAGCATCCTACGAGCGTTAACCCACCAGGTGTGAGCATCCTCGTCCAGAGCATTAGCAGCACAAATTACCTTTTCTCCTTCATTGCATTGCAAGGTATCAAAGATCCGTTCCATGGCATCCACCCAGAAATGGGCTTTCATTGCCTCGGATCCTCCTTTGAAGGTTGGGGGTTTCATCTTCAGAAACCGGAAATACACCCTGTTGGGATCCTCAGGTGTTGGCACATTGACTGGCTCGGCTGGTTGTGGTTGAGGCATCTGATGCATCTGCTGCATTTGAGCCATTTGAGCCATCTGTTGTTGTTGCATTAGCATCATGTCATTCATCATCTTCTGCTGAGTCTCGATGACATTCTGCATCCATTCTTGATGAGGATCAACAGGTGGGTTTCTTCTACCTCTTCCAGCCATGATTCTGCGAAGTATGCACAAAGTATTAAGTTGATCAGGCTCAATGTCTAATAGCATACTAAGAAAAATCAGACTTAGAAGACGTAAAAGACTCTTAACATCTAAGTCCGACTAGGTCGAACCGCTCTGATACCAAATGTAACACCCCGGTATTTCTAACATGTAGAGAGACCGAAGATGCACAAATACGGAAGTTCAGAGGACACAGTTCCTGTTTAAATATTGGACATACAAACTTTTTCCGAAATAAAAACATAATCGGAATAACATCACTTCATCAAATAGAAGTTTATCGGTTATACACCGAATGGGTTACAACATCCAAGTCCAAATACCAAACAGAAACATAAAACGGTTCCTATAACTCATAACCAATACAAGTTAATACAACCAAAAGACAAACAAAAGAACAAAGGATCCAACGACTAAGTCTTCGGCACCTCCAAGAGCATACCAATTACTCGTGCACAATAGTCTTCCTTTTTCCCTGCTTCTCTGAAAAACAACAATTATGGATTGGGTGAGATAACACTATCTCAGTGAGTCCTACCGTGCCCCCTCACTGACACTCGGTTCAATTCATTAAACCGTTATAACCAAACTGACATAACCATGTCTTATATTTATTAATCGAAATGCCACGCACTTCGTGAATTTATTTAACACGTACCGATTGCAATCCAGTGCTAATCCCGGTAATCGTGTTTTCCATTTAGCATAAACCGACTGCAATCCAGTGCTAATCCCGGTAACCCGTGAGTTGACCACGCCAAAACACATTCAGGGCCTAGGTAAGGGGTCATGACTACCCTCCCTAGTATGCTACTTGTCGGGTCGTCACCCAACGCAATACATATGACAATATGCATCAAATTCTCGAGAGTTAGATAATTTATATCTTTTCGATCACAAAAGGATCTATCACATATATTTATTTGATAATTTATATCTTTTTGATCTATAACCCGTTTTGATGAATAATTTAAAACATCCGGCATTATAATCATAATCAGTTGACATATGTAACATATACATATTCAGTAGTCATCAGCCGATGTTCTCACACGCGCACTATGGTTTTCGTTCTCGATCAAATAGGTTTTCGAAAATCTTTTCCAAAAACATGAGTTGAATGGTTTCAAAATAGTGCTTTCAGTAGGTTAACAACCTTAAAATTAATTAGGAAGGGATTAGAAAAGGTTCGGGATTGAACGGAGCGTTGAACGAGAAAAACGGAATTTCGCATCAAAAGGGGTCACAGTGGCGCGCGGCGCGCAACCCACGCGTGACTGCCGGCGCAACTTGACAGAAGCGCAGCCCAGAATTACGCGCGGCGCGCGACTCCCGCGTGAACGGCGTGCGAGTGGACAGAACCAATTCTTCCACAGTGGCGCGCGGCGCGCGACTCGTGCGCGAGTTACGCGCCAGTGGACAGAACCACCAGTCTGATGCCCAACTCGAAATTTTCTCACTTTCGTTCTCCGTTCGCTCTTGATTCGATTCCTAATTTCCGTTCCACCTGAAACCCAGAAAATTGGCAATATTCCAGAGTACATTTCAAATGCAAATCGTTGTCAAAAATCATTTCAATTCGCTTTATGATTTTCAAAACCGTAAATTGTCAATTTTTCCAAAACTCAGCATTTGTTTCAAACACCTTAAAGACTCGATTTCCAAAAAAAATTCAGAATATACCAAGGTTCAAAACATTCAATTTATACCCCTAATCGTGAGTAGAACTCACCGTGATGTCGATTTCGCTAGGAGCCACGATCGAAACGTGAAACGGCCGAACACTAGGACGCACGAACAATCACCAACAACGCTGGAACAGTAACTAGCTTGACTGAATAGCTTGGAGCAGCAACTCTAAGTGATTTGGGCTCCCTCCAAACTCTAACACAGGAACAAGACTTCACTTTTGACAGTCCCACTGAACATGCAAAAGGAGTGGCAGCTCAAAACTCCATAGACATCACCATTGAAGCTTCAAGCTTCGAAAATGGAACAAGAGGTAGGGGAAGAATCAGACCTCAAAACTAGGTTCATTGAATTCAGAATTGGAAATGGAGTGGGATGGAAGAAAAACAACTTACATGCAACAAGGATTTCTAAGCTTTCTCTCTTCTTCTCCTCCACTTGCGCCCCTTCTTCCTCCTTTCTCAACTTCTTTCTTTTTTCTGAAATTTCAGGATGGAAAGAATGGGGGTGGTGTGGCTGAGTGGATTTCAGAATAGAGGTACTTATATGAAGGGGGCAAAATTACGATTCTGTCCTTCAGCTTAAAAAGCCTAATTAAATTATGACTAAGCACAATTAATTAGAGAATGGGGTTATTTTGAGGATTTCCTCGACTATAAATACTCGGGACACGAATAATTATTCCCACAAATAATTACTCGGTCCTAGATACTATAATACGAGTCTTTAAAAATTAGGGGTGTTACACTGGTGTTATGGGCTCCGTCCCTTTTTGACAAAGTGTTATATATCGTATGTGACGTTTTGGTTATCGATGAATGTGTGACATCTCTTTTCGAAGTATGGAATAATGAAATTTTTTTGTAACTCTGATTTTATTAAATAATTACCGGGTAGAAAATGGGTGTTACATGCATCAATTTAGTTCTGATTTGCCAAGTATGGATCCTACAATGGATAATGTTAAAACCAAGGTTTTGAATGATGACTCAATCCCAGACAGTCTCCCTACTTGTCACAGTCCATTGAGGGTCAAGCATAAAGGTCGTCCTCCTGCAAACAGAAAAATATCTACAGTTGAAAAAGTTGTTAAAAAGAGAGTGAATAAGCGAACCAAGCGAGCTATTGACAAAAACAATACGGAGGTTTGTGTTGTTTTTTTAACAAATTATGTATTAAGCATTAAACTCCATATCACATGCATCTTACTGTTTTTTGTATAATGTGTAGGCGGGCAATATTGGAACCGTGGGTATGGAAGTCAACACCGACATTTGTGTGGAATCAACTGTTGAGGTTACTACTGGTGGAGATGGGACGGAAGCAACTACTTTGGTTCGTGTCCATTATAAGATTTTACTAAAAGTGTAGAGTTTCCAATTTTCAATTTGTTCACGGACTAATCTGATCCGTCAGAAAATTTCGGGAAAGTTTATGTACTATTGTTGAGTTTGAGCTGTAACTTGTTGTGAATAATTTCAAGACTTATCAGCGGGTCATTGGGTTGGATTGATTTATAACTCGTGGAGAGTTGTTTGGTGCAAACAATGTGGTTTAGTTTGCATTAGATGATTGTGCAAACTTCATTTAGTATGTTAATTACAACGCTAAGTTTTTTCTGTATCATTTTCATCATTCAATCAAATTAGTTATTTCGCATTTGTGGATAAGTGACATATGACAGTGTGGATACATGGGACACCAATGTAGGGTACTATGAACCTTCATATGTGTAACACCCCAAAAATAATAGATTAATTTATTTAATTAATTAAATGAAATTGGGTGGTAGAAATAATAATATAATTATCATTTATTATTTATTAAAGTAATTATAAGGTGCTCTAAATAAAATAAGGAGTGGTATTGTAATTGGAGGTGGTGTTTTAATTAAAATTGGGCTTAAGCTGCGGGGAAAGCCTGCAATCCAAGCCCAACAACCTAGGCGCACATTTAAGCTAAAATTTTAGGGTTTAGCTCATTTGCGCAAAAAGAAAAGAAAGTGGCGAATTGAGAGAGAGAGGGAAAGGGAGCCGTGAGGGTGAGAAGAAAGGGAGAGGAGACGCGCACATGAGCAAGGAGAAGAGAGGAGAGAGAAATCGCGAAGGAGAAGAGGAAGGGAGGAGAGAGTTCGCAATTCTCAAGGCTTTGGTTCGTTGTGTTGCTGTGGTTATTCGTGGTGCCTTCAATCATCTTCCACGGAGCATACGTTAAGAGGTAAGGGTGAGCGTTTCAATTGAATATAATTGGGTATGTGGTGGGTTTTATGGGGTTTTGGAGTTGTGATGATTTTGTGATGTATATGTAAGATTGATGAGGGATTAGATTAATTGTAGTGTTATTTTGATGAATTTTTGGTGTTGATATGCGAATTACCCTTATGAGATGATGAGATGAATTTCGATTTTTGTTGAATTTGGTGTGGTTGATAGCGAATTTATGTGTATGGTGATGGGAATATATGAATGAGTAAATTGGGATTAAATTAGGAGGTGTGATAATTTAATTGATATGCTTATAATTAGTTGAAATAATACCAAGAAATTGAGGACAAAATAGTGTGGCTGTTTGCTGTGTATCAATAAAACTGTTGCTGTACATCACTTGACAGTGTTGCTGTTGCTGTGTATCAATAGAACTGTTGCTGTATATCACTTGACAGTGTTGCTGTTTGCTGTGTGTTAAGTAAAATGTTGCTGTATATCGATTGGCAGTGTTGCTGTATGCTGTTTTACCAAAAGAAAATGTGCTGTCCATAAATGAAAAATGTTGCTGTTTGCTGTTTATCAAAATAAAAAGGGTGCTGTTTATCAAAATAAAAGTTTGCTGGTTATCAAAATAAAAAGGGTGCTGTTTATCAAAATAAAAGGGTGCTGTTTATCAAAATAAAAGGGTGCTGTTTATCAAAATAAAAGGGTGCTGTCTTGCTGTTATTTTTATATGGGAGTTGCTGTTTTATGAAGGAAATGCGCTACTATTTTACAAAAAGTGAAGCGCTGTTTTTGTGTGTAAATCATGCTGTTTTTCTCAAGTTTAATTGTGATGTTTCCTAAGCATGAAAATGAATGTTTGTCCAAAACTTAAATATGTTGCCATTCGAATTTTTAAATAGGTTATCACTTAAATTTTTATGTGTAGTTACTTAAACTTAAATGGTTTGTCACTTGGACTTTTTATGTGTAGTTACTTAAATTTAAATAGATTGTCACTTGGACTTTTAATGTGTAGCTACTTACATTTTAAATAGTTTGCCACTTAAATTTTAATGTGTTGTTACTTAAAAAGTTAGGAGTATTGTTACTTAAGATTTAAAGATGTTGTACTCTAATTTTGAATGTGATGTTTATGAAGAAGTTGTGATATTATTATGGTGATTATGACGAGTACACTCTATGAGTGTCTATGACGAAGATGATGAGTACTCCGGGTGAGTTGAAATTGGTGATTGCACATGTGTCCATAGTGTCTCATAGCATGTGCATATTATGACGAATAGGCTTCGGCCTCTTAATGACGAAAAACAGTGACGATGTGCCCTAGTGGCTGACTTATGACGAGTATGGTACCATCATGCATATGCCCAGGCGTGGGTTGCATTTTCATGCGCATACATGCTTATGACTGGCGATATGAATTATGACTTTAGTTTGCGTGTAGTGACGATGAGGTTGATGATAATGACGATGTTGTATGATGGTTTGCTCATATTACTCTACTATATGCTTGATTATGTTTGGTTGAAAATTCTCACCCCTTCTGCTTGGAATGTTGCTCTATTGTGGCAACGCTGCAGGTAACCGCGAGTGAAGGACATGATGCCTTCCTTTATAGCCTTTGGGATGTCTGTTGAGTCGCTCTCTGATACTGTGACACCTAGGGGGCGTGCTTGAAATTGTTATTTAAATAATAAGTTGTTTAGTAATTGTATTGATGGTGTGAGGCGTGTTTGAGTGATATTTAGTGAGTTTTTATTCCGCTGTGACGTAACTCTTGGAGTTTAATTTTTTTAAGACGGGTGAGGATGTTGCGCAAATTTTAATGAGTGCAAGTTGACGTTCTTTTGTTAATGACGACGTGACATCTCCTTTCTATCAGTTAAATTAAATTTTGCGAAAAAGATTTACTCTGATAAGTGACTTGTAAATTATGGGGGTAGAAAGGGGGTGTTACAATAGTGGTATCAGAGCAGTTCGGTCTGTCCGGCCAAGTCGTATAGTCGTAGTGTCCTTTGATGATTGAGTAGTGCTAAATTAGTTCTAACCATTGTCTGTGTAGTAAGTGATGTTCCTGCAGGTGGAGGACAAACCGAGTACTGCTGGTGGTAAGTGAATAAGTGGGGGAGATACCCCTGCTGATGATGTGTGTTGTATTGTGCTTCCAATGTGTGAACTCTGTGTCTTTTGTTTTTGATGTCTCTGCTGGTTTGGAAAATGCTTGGTTTTCGAAAGATGCATTAGCTACTCCTTTTGAAACCGAAGGAAAATGTGATCGGGATTAGGAAGAATTTTTCAATATGGTATTTCAGGTCATCCTAGTCATCATATCAAAAGAAATATTTTGCCGCTCTAGGCTTTGATGTTCTTATAAATAAAAAAAAAAATTTATGATTTGAAGAGCTAATGACACCTTTCACTTGCGAAAATCATTTCCAAAAATGAATTGTTGATTGTGTTGAGAACAATTTTTACTCATTTTCGCACTTCCAATTATAAATATTTTTTTTTGAAGTAGAGATGTCATATTTATGGATATGTCGATTGTGTGATTGTTATTTGACTTGAATCTGGTCGATGACTTTTGTTGTTGTTGTTGGGTCAATGTGACCAAAGCGTTGTTGTTGATGTGTTGAGTCGAATAAGACCAAGTGTTGATGTTGTTGTTGTTGGGCTAATTAATGATGTATTTGTGAATTAAATGACTGTGTATCTAATGTTGGTGTATTAAATGATGAAATTGTGGTGTTGAGGTGAACTATGAACATATGTTGCCTACAAGTTGTTTTGATGATATTACCCTAAGAGTTTTGAAGGTGAAATTTCTATGCTTAAGTAGTATTTGATGTTGAAAATAGATATTTTTGGTGGGTAGGTGAATTTAGGGTGTCTTGATGGTTTAATTGGGTTGTAGTCAAAGTGTGCACATAGGTGTATGACCAAATGTCAATATGTTGATTGAATGCCCGAGTGTTGCTTGATGACATGAATTGTTGAATTTGAACGTTGTTTGAGATTACTGTTTCGTGACTAAACATGATGAATTTTACTTGTTTACGGTTTGGTGCATTTCTGGACACTGCTTCGTTTTTCAAAAACTGGCACCGTTTAGTCGATCCAAAAAGTATGTGGTTGATTGTTTTTGAAAATGGATTTAACGCCGGTCGTTTTGCCACTGGTTTCGTTCAATTTGGAGCTGTGTGGCTCAAGTTATGATTGTTTCGAGTTAGGTCAAGTTTTAGGAATCAAACTGTGAGTAATGTTCGGTTTTGTAGTTTTGTGTCATCAAATGAACTCCGTTTTGAATGATTCTTGTTTCTTTGAAAGGTAGACTTAATTCTCTACGAATTAGACACTGGTTTCGTAAAGTTTCATTAAGAGATGAGAAAGATAATTTGGTTGAAAGTTGAGTAAGAAGTTCTGTCCAAGTTGGTACCTCCGTGTAGTATTTTGAAAAACTGTACCAATTGGCTGCTTATTTTAAAAGACGAAAACCATAGGTAGAAACTACACTTGGAGAGCTTTCCAACAAGTATTTATTTGTCGAAATCAGACACCGTTTACTATTTTAATTGATTCGCCAAAGTAGACGCATAGTTACAGAATTTTCTGCACCCGAGTTTGTGAAGATTAGCAAAAACGTTTGAACCGTAGGATTTAAAATGTGCAATTGCACTGTTTGTGCCCTTCTT
Source organism: Astragalus membranaceus (assembly GCA_039519185.1). Taxonomy (NCBI): domain Eukaryota; kingdom Viridiplantae; phylum Streptophyta; class Magnoliopsida; order Fabales; family Fabaceae; genus Astragalus; species Astragalus membranaceus. Next base: position 63,206,658 of record CM076846.1, on the reverse strand, counting down.
TGAGTTACCTTTTGTTACCGTATGTTCTTAAGGATGTCTTATCCCGAAATGTTTAAGCCGATGTTCAGTCTGGTAAGGAAAAATCAATTTCTATAACATGTTTTATTTCCCGTGACGAAAGAATCCTAAATGAGTATGTTGTGCATGTATGTGATTGAACCTTTCGTATATTTGCCTTTAGCTGTGAAATGATGTTTCCATGGATTGGCCCTTCTAGCTGTTTTAATGTTTTAACTGCTGTTTCCACGAGATAAATTATTTTTCCTACACCGAACTATATGGATGGTTATCATTAACTCTAAAAGGCCACTTTCTTTTGTGATTAGTAACTGCTACGTGCTAGCCATGATTCTTTCTTAAGTTGACAATCATACCATGATGCCTTGTTGAATTCGTATGATTGATGAATAATAATATGTACATCTCATGTTGCTGTTTCTCTAAAAATTATTGTTGCTGTTTTCAGAAAATCATTGTTGCTGTTCTCCGAAAAATTATTGTTAGTGTTTTTCTGAAAACTACTGTCGTTGTTTCTGAGAAATAATTGTTGCTGTATTCTGAAGCTTACTGTTGCAGTCCCTAATTTTATGCACTGCTCCTATTGTTATGAGTTGTGCCTAATTTTGGTTGTGGTCGTGCTGTGTGGTCGTTATGATAGCGATGTTTCTGTTGTCGTCGTTGATGTGCCTGAGTGACAAGTTCAGTTGGTTGTTGGCGCATTAGCGCCCATTGTCGTGATTATGTTGACGTTGATGGTTGTTAATGATGTGTTGACGATTATGTTGGTATTAATGATGTTGATGTTTTGTTGTTGTCTTGGGTACCGCCGAATGGCCCAAGTTATGTTGTTGTTTTGTTGTTGTCTTGGGTACCGCCGAATGGCCCAAGTCATTATGTTGTTGTTGTTGTGGGTATCGCCGAATGGCCACGTTGTTTTGCTGAGGGTACCGCTGAATGGCCCGAAACGTTTTGATGAATTTTGTGTTGTAGGCCTATGGCCGATGTTGTGATTTAGTTGTTGATGTCGCCTGAGTGGCAAAGTTGTTTGTTGATGTTGTTGTCGTGTTGTTAAATCATGCGGCTTGTTGTACAACTGTGATGCACTCTGTGAATTTCGTTGTGATACTATGATGATTGATGTATTTCGTTATCCGTAAGGGTAGATGAGTGGGGTAGAATACAAGCTAGTTTATCAGAGTAGCGCAGCAGGTTGAGTCGCTAAGTGTTGAGGCGACGTTATTTGGATAGTGTGAGAGTGTTCGCGTCGGTAGAAACATTTCGAGGACGAAATTCCTTTAAGTGGGGGAGAGTTGTAACACCCCAAAAATAATAGATTAATTTATTTAATTAATTAAATGAAATTGGGTGGTAGAAATAATAATATAATTATCATTTATTATTTATTAAAGTAATTATAAGGTGCTTTAAATAAAATAAGGAGTGGTATTGTAATTGGAGGTGGTGTTTTAATTAAAATTGGGCTTAAGCTGCGGGGAAAGCCCGCAATCCAAGCCCAACAACCTAGGCGCACATTTAAGCTAAAATTTTAGGGTTTAGCTCATTTGCGCAAAAAGAAAAGAAAGTGGCGAATTGAGAGAGAGAGGGAAAGGGAGCCGTGAGGGTGAGAAGAAAGAGAGAGGAGGCGCGCACATGAGCAAGGAGAAGAGAGGAGAGAGAAATCGCGAAGGAGAAGAGGAAGGGAGGAGAGAGTTCGCAATTCTCAAGGCTTTGGTTCGTTGTGTTGCTGTGGTTATTCGTGGTGCCTTCAATCATCTTCCACGGAGCATACGTTAAGAGGTAAGGGTGAGCGTTTCAATTGAATATAATTGGGTATGTGGTGGGTTTTATGGGGTTTTGGAGTTGTGATGATTTTGTGATGTATATGTAAGATTGATGAGGGATTAGATTAATTGTAGTGTTATTTTGATGAATTTTTGGTGTTGATATGCGAATTACCCTTATGAGATGATGAGATGAATTTCGATTTTTGTTAAATTTGGTGTGGTTGATAGCGAATTTATGTGTATGGTGATGGGAATATATGAATGAGTAAATTGGGATTAAATTAGGAGGTGTGATAATTTAATTGATATGCTTATAATTAGTTGAAATAATACCAAGAAATTGAGGACAAAATAGTGTGGCTGTTTGCTGTGTATCAATAAAACTGTTGCTGTACATCACTTGACAGTGTTGCTGTTGCTGTGTATCAATAGAACTGTTGCTGTATATCACTTGACAGTGTTGCCGTTTGCTGTGTGTTAAGTAAAATGTTGCTGTATATCGATTGGCAGTGTTGCTGTAAGCTGTTTTACCAAAAGAAAATGTGCTGTCCATAAGTGAAGCGCTGTTTTTGTGTGTAAATCATGTTGTTTTTCTCAAGTTTAATTGTGATGTTTCCTAAGCATGAAAATGAATGTTTGTCCAAAACTTAAATATGTTGCCATTTGAATTTTTAAATAGGTTATCACTTAAATTTTTATGTGTAGTTACTTAAACTTAAATGGTTTGTCACTTGGACTTTTTATGTGTAGTTACTTAAATTTAAATAGATTGTCACTTGGACTTTTAATGTGTAGCTACTTACATTTTAAATAGTTTACCACTTAAATTTTAATGTGTTGTTACTTAAAAAGTTAGGAGTATTGTTACTTAAGATTTAAAGATGTTGTACTCTAATTTTGAATGTGATGTTTATGAAGAAGTTGTGATATTATTATGGTGATTATGACGAGTACACTCTATGAGTGTTCTATGACGAAGATGACGAGTACTCCGGGTGAGTTGAAATTGGTGATTGCACATGTGTCCATAGTGTCTCATAGCATGTGCATATTATGACGAATAGGCTTCGGCCTCTTAATGACGAAAAACAGTGACGATGTGCCCTAGTGGCTGACTTATGACGAGTATGGTACCATCATGCATATGCCCAGGCGTGGGTTGCATTTTCATGCGCATACATGCTTATGACTGGCGATATGAATTATGACTTTAGTTTGCGTGTAGTGACGATGAGGTTGATGATAATGACGATGTTGTATGATGGTTTGCTCATATTACTCTACTATATGCTTGATTATGTTTGGTTGAAAATTCTCACCCCTTCTGCTTGGAATGTTGCTCTATTGTGGCAACGCTGCAGTTAACCGCGAGTGAAGGACATGATGCCTTCCTTTATAGCCTTTGGGATGTCTGTCGAGTCGCTCTCTGATACCACCACAACAGAAAAGGCCATCAGGGGCGCTTTTTTTTATCCATTTGGGGCGTTTTCGGGCGCCCCTAAAGCTTGCGCTCCTGTAGGTGGTGACCAACTGGAGCGCTTGTAAGAGGCGCCCCTGATGGCCATAGCGCAGGTGACCAACTGGAGCGCTTGTAAGAGGCGCCCCTGATGGCCATAGCGCAGGTGACCAACTGGAGCGCTTGTAAGAGGCGCCCCTGAATTTCAAAGGACAAAGGACATCAGGGGCGCTTTTCCTAAGCGCTCCTGATGCTATATTTTTTTTTTAAATTCTTTTTACCAAATCTAACCAGTTCCAAATCTAACCGGTTCCAAATCAAACCTGCAGCAACAACAACCTAAAATAACCAATTGAATTGGGGGATCAAATTTTCAAACCAGCCAATTCAAAATCAAATTCCAAATAAAAAACTTATAAATGCATCTAATATCCATACATAGAGAGAACAAAAATAATATGACATCCAATGTAGCAACAAAATTTACATGTCCACAAAGTAGCAACAAAATTTACATGTCCACAAAGTAGCAACAAAATTTACATGTCCACTTATTGAGTACAAACAAGCTACCCAAAATGAGCAAAAAAACAAACTACCCAAAATGACTTGAATTTCGATTTTGATTAATCAAAGAAGCAACATAATGACACCACTCGCCTTTGACCTCAGTAAGTATGTCATCAGAAAATGGAGCTCCAACCTCGTATCCTGGAAAATACTTCCAAAATAAAATAAAATAAAATAAAGTTAGAACTAAGTTGTTAAATGCTTGATATGGAATTGCTAGCTTATCAAAAAAGAAACTATATAAATTACATACATTTAGGGGAATTTCCATTTGTATGTCAGTGATTATGTCCTTCATATACTTCATAACGTAATATCCACAATCAACATTGTTTGGTTGTCTCGGACACTACAAATCAAAAAAAAAAATTAATTGTTAAAATGCGAGCAAAATTTACATGGATAAGAATAATATTGATTATAAACTTACCTTTATTACTATTCAATTTGTTTTATTGTTCCCACCTCTAGTCCTAACCTCATTTGATGCCCAAAAAGTTGCCAAACAACTGAAACATCATACATATAACTATATTAATTAATCGAAATAGATACATAATTAATATTGAAATATGCGATGTATCTAAATACACACCTTTCAAACATTCCTCTCATCATGGCGTGTTTGCTATAATCACCGTGACACGAATCCAAATAGAAAATTCTATTTCTCCTAGCATCAATCACCAACAATACCCAATGTACACTACCAAAATATTTCGATAATTAAATAAATAAGACATTTTTGAAAAAACACATTATATATATATAGAGAGAGAGACAGACAGAGAGAGAGATTAAATTTCTTACCCTCCTAAGTTAATGGGTGCCAAAAACCAGCAATCACAGCTGCTTTCAAGTGCCGAAGCCAAGCGTGTATTGATATAGGCTTTTATCGCTTCCTTGCTTTCTTTAACCGCTTCCTTCACGTCCTGAAGTTGCTTTTTTGTCATTTTTTTGTCAATATGAAGGTTGCGTAGAAAAGTACGTTCGGGATCCAAAAATATAAATCTTTGTCTTTGTTCCATGGTGCTCAAAATCACATGGTACAAATACCTATAGTTAAAATGTAGACAAATAAATTAACATATGATAATAAATGTACAGTGGCCGCAAATTTACTTGATAATACCTATAGTTAAAATGGCCGCAAATAAATTAACATATGATAATAAATGTACAGTGGCCGCAAATACCGCAAATTTACTGCTGGTCTCGACGTCCCAAAATACTTTTAGAACCAGCTATTGGTTCATCTGGGATAAATGAAATGTTCTTTGGAGGATAAAGATTGCAGAACCACTAGCAATCAACATTAGATACAGAAGGTCATTTGACCATAGATGTTGCAAAACAACAACACAAATCCTGCAGATAAAATACAAGGGTGCAGAATTTCAGGGGTAACAACCTAGTCATAGGGTTAATGTGGTTCATGATTTTACATTGAAAGAGACAAGTTTAAGAATTGAACCGGATAGCAAAAATCCACCAACTGATTATGAAGCAGATGAGACTCAAGTGAAAGCCTTTCATGAGAGGTTGGTTCGGTAAACTAATCAAAGAAACTTCTAGACTAATAAAATACAATCTATATTAACTCGAATGGTAACAGGAATGCCTAAGTCATGGTATTAGCACACAGTTAGTATGGTAATGGGGAGTATGTTGATTTACATATCAGCAACAATAACAATTTAACTAGCAAGTCCACTGCAAATCAAAAGAAATTAATCGTATTTTAAGAGAAGATGCAGATGAAAAATCATGAATGAATTCCCACCCCAAATGCTCAACATAACATAACTAACATCATATCTATTTAACTGCTATGTAATAGAACTAGTCACTGTAAATAGAACAGTAACAGTGACACATCTGATTGAGCAAAAGGCAGACATGTTTCTGATAGAATTCTGCTGGACCACATTGGGAAGTGAGAGAATGGGGTGAAAATTATAACAGAATGATGAGGACCAAGATCAGACTATCAGAGTGGAGGAGAGGAATTATATAAAGTGGTGTAACAGAATGAAAGGGGATGAGAAAATTAGTTGGAAAAATCTGGGCAAGCATCATGTTTGAGGGAGAAGTTCATATCCTATTTCTCGTTTACAGTTCTGCATTTTTTCTGTTCGACTCTTCTTTAGAATTCTGTTTTGTTATTGTTAAGGAGTATAGCTCCATAGTTTCTTATATTTTACAATACCACGTTCCTATTAGTTTCCATTCACTTATCAAGTAAATTTGCGGCCACTGTAATTGCATCATTGATCCTAACAACGATAACAATAATGATAATAATTATACCTGATATATATTTGAATAGTAGCCGCAGACGCCCACTTGTGCTCATATACCTCTTCAAGTTCTTGATTTGAAAGGAAAATTGTGTCGGCAACTCCGAAGATGTCTTCATCAATCGATACGTGTATCAAATCAGCACCAGACATTGTGGAGGCATGAATCCTTATATAAGTGATGAATTCCCCCAAGGAGGGTGGTTGGGATTGAATATCCTTTCCCTTATCTACTTGCCGAGACACGGATTTATTGCGAGCACTAGAAAGGGGGGGCTGGGACCGAATTTCATTCCCGCTACAAACTCCCCTAGACACTTGCTTCTTGCGAGGTTGGGATTGATTCCCATCCCGGCTAGACACCTGCTTCTTGCTTCTTGGTACCTATATATTTGAAAATTTAATTAGTTTTCAAGTATGGGACAATAAGCAATGAATTATTAACAAATGTATTAATTGCTCCTTACATTGATAAGATTTGATGGCCATGCCACGAAAGTGCCAAGTGCATCATTCACAGTCAAAAGAGTCATGTCTGCAGTATCAATTGGTACCGGCAATTCAGCATCAGGGACAACAACAAACTGAACACTGACTCTCACATGATTTGAAGGCATAGGAAGATTGTGCAAGGTGGAGCCCTCAGTGTTACAAACAAAGCCCTTTGCAACCAAAGTAAGCGGGTTTGATATAAATAATTCACATTGACAATTGTTAACCTCATTGGACGCAATATTGCAACTATCCCTGAAGCTATCTGGGTCAGGAGATGGTACATCATTAGTCCTTGGACCAACTCTATCTTTTAGTTCTTTAAGTTCTTGTACTAGCATCGATACAGTGGCTTCCAACCTTTTTTCTCTACTTTCTCGTTCCGCTTCTTTTTTTTGCCTCTTTGAAGTCCAAAATGTGGTTGGAGTAATACCAAATCCCAAACCCCTTACACGTCCTGGATATTCTTCAATTGCCAGTGCACGGGCAAGGATGTCATCCGGACCATCACAATTTGAAATATCTCCTTGTGATATTGATTGAGATATTGATTCCTGATTCACAAATATTCTTTAAGTTTAATTTATTCACCTACAATGAAAGACAAGAATTTTATCATACTTACAATTCTTTGTGCCACCTCTCTCGTTCTTGGGTGGTCAACGACACCATCTTTGTTTTGTCTTGCTTCTAACCATAAAACATCTCGGTCAATAGATTCCTGAGCAGGATCTTTTCCTTGCTCCCGCAGCTATTAAAATTTACCGTCTATTACTAAATAATTCAGAAGATTAATTTAATAAATTAAAGATAAAATAAAAGATAACGTGCTTACCATTCGTTCTTCAATCTCAGCATAACCTGTAGCACCGGCTCTCCAAGGGTATTCAGGACGCTGCGCTCTCTCGCGATTTTCTTGGCTCCTTCTCTATAAAGACACATGTTTTTACATGAATACCTTATAAGTGTCAAATATAGGTATATGTATGATATGTAATTGTACAAACCCGGAATTCCTCTTCTTCACGTGAAATAACAAATGCCCTCCAATCCTCCAATGGTATACTATCTGCATACGGTGGTGGAGGATGGCTTCTGATGTTCCCGTCATCATCTCTCACCATCTTTGTTAGAGTTGATCTGTATTTTCTATGCGCCTTTCCAGCTTTCATAAGACAATAGTCTTTATGAGAGTCATCCACATCAAAGTATTTCTGCTTACATTCAACAAAATGATTATAAATAAACTTACATATTTAATTATAAAATAACCTAAAAGTCAAAAATAAGACTCATACTTGTATCATATGCCATAGCTCATCCTTATGCTTCTCGAGTAAGGCCTCCTTTTTACTAATCCAACTGCTGATTGTAATTGGTACATCCTGCCTTGCTCTGACACCAAGGAACATTTTCAATTGTTTCCCGTTGGCACCAATTGCTTGATTTTTAGCATTCCATTGGACCTGCATTATTACTTGGGTAAATTAGATAACAAACAATTAAAAGTACGTAACAAAATTAGTTAATTAGTAAGTATCGTACAATAAGTTTAGGAAGGCCTTTGTTTCCCCGATTGATTATATTCTTCTTTACTGTCATTCCACGACGAGTGAACTTTTTTTGGGGCTGATGTTCACTCTCATGACCACTGTCATGTGCACTATCATCACTCTGGGAAGTCATCTCACCTGCAACACAATAAAACAATTGCTATTAGGCTATATGTTATTTTAACAATTAAGTTAATTTTTACAATATGAAAATGAATAAAAAAGAAACTCTGCATGATATATTATTACCTTTTCCTTTTCCTCGATCTAATGTTACTAGCCACTTCTTTAATTGTATGATATTTTGTTTTTTGCTTCCTACTACTTTGTTTTCGACGAAACGTAATTCCATCGTTATGATCATGTCTAACATACAAAATTTCCTCTGTAGAAGTATTTTCCCGTATTATTGGTTGTGATGACCCGAAGAAAGGGTCGTCCTTAATGTCAATATCTTCATGAGCTTGATCCCCGAGGTCATTCACCAAAAAAATTTTAATAAAACAATGCACCAATTCATATCAACTGGATCAGTGACATAAAACACTTGTTGGGCTTGCGAGGCTAAAATAAAAGGTTCATCTTTGTACCCTACCTTGTTGAAATTCACCCGCATGAAGCCCATGTCATCTATTTGTACACCATTATTATTGTCAACCCAATTACATTTGAACATAGGCTCCGAAAACATATTGTAATACAACTCCCATATCTCTTGTATGACACCGAAGTATGACATATTCGCGTAAATGGGATTTCTATCTTTCGCACCTGATGTATGCATAGTTTCAGCAACAAGAGTAACCCCACTATTTTGCATTTTACTCTGATCATCATGGAATTTTGTATAGAACGTGTACCCATTTTGTAGATAACTAGTGTAAGAGAAAACATGTATAGTTGGACCTTTTGCTAACCATCTCAATCTTTCAGAAATCGCAGTAGGATTCGAAACAAACTCAATATCAATTTGATCTTTTAGCCACTGTATGAAACTCCGATTGTGTTCTTTTGTTAACCAAACTTCACTCTTAGTTGGGTAGTCACTCTTAAGAATTTCCATGTGTTTGGCAACATAAGAATCAATCTGATTATCATTGTGCAGAACATATAAGTGTGCTTGCTCTAGTTCTTTCCTGGATACCATCACTATTTTCCTTCCTGTTATCCCTTTACCAACACTTCCAATGTGACGTTCCCTTGGCATCCCAACAGAATATTCAACACTAGATAGATAGCCGGTGGAGAACTCAATAGCTTCTTCAACAATGTAGCGCTCAGCAATGCAACCCTCGGGTCGTGATCGGTTTTTAACATATCCTTTTAATATCTTCATGTACCGCTCAAACGGGTACATCCATCTCATGTAACATGGACCAGACAACTGTGTCTCTCTAACTAGATGAACTATCAAATGAATCATTATGTCAAAGAATGAAGGCGGAAAAAACATCTCAAGCTCACATAAAGTGACAGTAATTGATCTTTGCAGAGCTGGTAACTTTCCAGGGTCAATCACTCTACTACATATCGCCTTAAAGAAGAAACAAAGTTTAGTTATGGATTGACGCACTTTATTGGGCATAATGGATCGTATACCAATGGGTAGCAAATTCTCCATGAGAACATGACAATCATGAGACTTTAGAGACTTTAACTTAAGGTCTTTCATCGATACAAGGTTCGTAACGTTTGAAGAGTACCCCTCTGGAACTTTAACTTCATGAAGAAAATTACAAAAGACAGTTTTCTCTTTTCTAGATAGAGTATGAGCAGCCGGAGGTAGATATGTACGTGTACCCTTCTTTATCGGACCCAATTCTGGTCTCAACCCCATACTAACCAAATCTAACCTTGAATTGATCGTATCTTTAGTCTTTCCTGGCATATTGAGTAAGGTACCAATGACACTTTCGAATACATTTTTTTCAACATGCATCACATCAATGAAATGTCTTACGTATAATGACTTCCAATATGGCAATTCAAAGAAAATCGATTTTTTCTTCCACCCTCGTTTGGCAACATCTCCTGCAAAAGGTTTCCCAAACTTAATGTCTACATCTTTCACCTTTTCAAATAGTTGTTCACCGGTCAAAGGCGAAGGAGCTTTACGAGTTTCTGAATTCCCATTGAATGCCTTTCTCCGACACCCGATACTGATGAGTTGGAGGCAAAAATCTCCGATGGCCAAGATATATATTCTTCTTACCATGTTCCAACCACATCCAATCTGTATTATCTTCACATATAGGACATGCACACTGACCTTTATTACTGTACCCAGATAGATTGCCATATGCTGGAAAGTCATTAATGGTGCCAAAAATCATAGCCTTCAGAATGAAATTTTCTTCTCTGAACCCATCATACACCTCTACCCCAATCTCCCACATTTGCTTCAAGTCTTCTATTAAAGGAGCCAAGTATACGTCAATATCATTTCCTGGTTGTTTGGGGCCAGAAATTAACAAAGACAACATCATATACTTGCGTTTCATGCAAAGCCATGGAGGTAAGTTATAAATCGCCAAAATCACAGGCCATGTACTGTGGGAGCTACTCTGGATACCGTGCGGGTTAAATCCATCCGCAGACAATGCAAGGCGTAGGTTTCTTGGGTCATGCCCAAAATCGGGATAATCGATATCAATCTTTTTCCACTGCGGAGAATCTGTAGGGTGTCGTAGCATACCATCTTTAATCCTTTCATCGTCATGCCAAGTCAACCATTTTGCGTCTTCCGAACTACGGTACATACGCCTAAATCGAGGGATTATGGGAAAATACCACAATACCTTTACTGGAGCAGATTCTTTCTTCCTATACCGTGATGCATTACATTTAGGACACGACTTTAACAATGCATGTTCATTCCGAAATAAAATGCAATCATTTGGACAAGCATGTATCTTCTCGTAGTTCAAACCAATGGTGCCTAACATTTGTTTTGCATCATACGTCCGATAAGGGAGCACGTTGTCTTTCGGCAACATATCTTTCAATAGTGCGAGTAACTCCGTAAAGCTCTTATCTGTCCATCCGTGGCAAGTTTTCAAGTTATACAGCTTTATCACAGCCAATAACTTTGTCAATTCAGTACAGCCCGCATACAACGGTGTCTCCGCATCGGTTATCAACTTCTCAAACATTTGAGGACAGTCATTAAGATCATCTTCAACCGCCTTTGTCATCTCTTCAAATTCGTCGCCAACAGCTGTATATGTTTCAGGATAATCAACCGGATCACATCTTTGAGTGCTATTATCCATATTCGAAGGTTCACCTCTTTCCTCGCCATGCATTGTCCAACAAGTATAACTTTGATCGATTCCGTTGGCCTTTAAATGTCTTTCCAACTCAAGTGCAGTAACTCGATTGGCGTAGCAACATCTTAAACAAGGACACTTGAACTTACTAGAAGTTCCTAAACGTTGAACGGCAAAGTTCACAAAATATTCCACGCCTTCGCCATATTCTTTCGATAGACGATTCGCAGACATCCAATCTCTATCCATATTAGACCGAAATTTAATATAAATTCCTGATAAGAGAACTTAAACATATTAGAATAACACACAAAGTACAATGTTTCTAACCTAAGACATCAGAGTTAGTTCTTTTATAGTTTAACTTAAAAATTTTGCTATATAACAACCGAAATTTATTATATCTAATTTCCTGATAAGAGAACTTAAACATATTAAAGGTGAAAAACACACAGAGTACAATTTTCTGAACCCAAGCCATTCAACCTTGGACAACGTCTTTTCTATGCAATTTAACATCCATCATCATGCAATTTAATCCAATTTTCGATTCAATTTCAACTCCAATTCAAACAATCATCAATTTCAAATACACCAATACTTATGAGTACATATGTCAATTGCTCAAGTGTCTAAACAATAACCACAATAAAAAGAAGAGAGAATAAGAAAAGTACCGTAACAAGGGGAAGCAACAACGAACTTGACCTAGATGTGAACGGCAACAAGACAGAACTCGAACCTCCGCAAAAAGTACTCGAACTAGACATAAAAAAATGAATTAATCAACAAGTAGGAGTAATATGCCAATTCAAGGTATTTGCTGTTACAAAAATGAGACATGTGATGTAAGGTGGGACAGGCAGTGAGAATATATATAATGGCCAACTAGGTGCTGCAAGTTGCACCAGCAAGCATAGAACACATGATATAACCGTTTATGCATGCAATTCCAAAATATTAAACCCTAATCAGTCAAAATAACTTTGTTTTTACTCGAATAATTATTAATTAGCTAGCAGGCAATTAATGAAAAGAAACCAGCATGTGCCACCAAACAAAAGCAGAAGCATATATTCTAATAATGGGTCCTACAAACATGTTAAAGAAATGGGATGTGCCACCAAACAACTACAAGATTCTAATAATGGGATGTCCTACATATTCCTACAATATTTTCTAAATCAAAGATAACGAAAGATATATACATGTTAAAGTTAAAGAGAGGTAATTAATTACCTGGAGATATTGGAGGCTATGGCCTATGAGCTACGCTGAGCCTGCAATGAGTTTTTTAATTGCAGCAAATTGATTTGCATCAAATGATTTTATGTGTGCATAAATAATCTGCAGTAAAGCAAATGCCATAAGCATGAATTAGTTTAACAGTAGGTTCTTTACATATGTAATGGAAAATATGTAGCTGAAATCATATGAAATAAATCGCATGAATTAGTTTAATTATAATGCAAATGCAAATGCCATAAGCATGAATTAGTATAACAGTAGTTTAACAGTACAAACACAAACACAAACACAAACAGTGATGAAAATAAACACAGACTGTGGATAATAGTCAATACAAACACAAATACAAACACAAACACAAACACATAGAGTGCATTAAATAATCATAACAAAATGGCACAATCCATATCTAAGCTAAAGTGTGTCCCAACAACTAATAAGAAGGTTGGAAAACAAGGTGGTAAGTAATCAACAACTGCTCTGTTCACGATACAGGTTCCTTGGCAATATAAAACATGCTAGAACCAACATATTAGGTAGAATTTGTTTCACATTTAATTTGAAGAGCCTTTTTTTTAGTACATATTTGAAGAGTATTTTAATTGTAGTTTCTGTTATATTATTCATTCACTTATAAGTTATATCTAAACCTATACTTCATATTTCCTAGGTTTGAAAAGCTTTTAGTACCTACACTAGTCTTAACATCAAAACAATAAACAGACCAATCGATTAGAGGAAAGAAATGTTGAATGAAGAAGAAAAACAAACCTTATGAGTGCCACAGAAAAGAGCAACAATGAGTAGGATCTGAGTACATTGCCTAGATTTCAAGACAAATGGCAGATTACTAATAGTTTAAAGAGTTTATAGTTCTAAAAAGTATGTTTGTACTCAAAATTATAAATCCTAATTGTTGAATTACTGAAAAATGGCATAGTTATTTAGCAAACTAAATGCCTAATAGAGCATAAGCCATAAGGTAATAAAACTGATACGAATCAACAAAATGACAGCTAAAATCAATGCAGAAAATCAACTCAAACAATTTTAACGCACTGCCACTAAATAACAAATGCGATATTTTTTTTCTTTTGAAAGGCAAACAATGGCAACTTTACAAGAGTACAAGACATGCTCAAGTGAAACAGACTAGGACAGAATTACAGAAACTTTACTTGAGCTAATAAAAAACACCCCCTTCAAACTATCTACTGTTATGCCCTTATGCCTTCTACAACAACAAAAATATTGTGAGCAAGTCCAGAGAAAGACAACAGCACATTCCAGTTACCAATGCTTAATCACCTAAATAGTAATCAAGCACTAGTGCTCATCCAGAAACACATTTTAACAGCACTGCAGATAAATACCAAATAAGCCTGTTATAACATATGTTGCAGCAGCCTGCTGCACTTGATTCCAACAGGCCAGAAACAGAATACTAAAGTTTCATCGATCAGCAGCAAACAAAATTCAGCACCAGGCAAAGATCAGAACAGCATAACCGCAGCAGAAGTCCATCAACACAACCATCATACACAGACCATAGAAGCAGAAAGAAAAAAAAACTAAGCAAAATTCCACACAACTAAAGCAAGACATACTATCAAACTTCATAAGCAGCTAAATAGCACCACCACTACAGGGAAACAATTGAACTACATGCCAACATCTAATAGCAACACCACATCAGATGAAATTCATCAGAACAGAACCGCAAACACAAAGCAGAATGAATTATCTTCAACAACCATTATACAGTGCCAGGTCAGTATCAGAACAATTAACTCCGCAAAATAATGCAGCAGCAGAAGATGCCCCCAAACATATTCTAGAAAAAATACAATAAATATCAGGCTCCTTTCCAAATAATACACCTTCAAAAAAGATTTCACTGCAGCTTGGATACACTCAAATGGGCGGTAACACCAATTTGAGAAAGAATAACATCCTGAATGCCAAGTGACCAACCAAGTCAAAACAAATACCCTCAAACAGATTACCAATTTGAGAAAGAATAACATTCTGAATGCCAAGAGCCCAACCAAGTCAAAACAACTACCCTCAAACAGAACCTTATCGTGGAATAACCAAATGGACCAAACCATTGAATGCCATATTATAATTCCATTCAATTGGAATTTTTTACCCCGGAAATACGTGTCAAATTGAGTATATAAATCTCTTTCAGTATTAGGCAGTAAAACATAAGATCATCCAATCTAGGCAAATACAAAATAACGCGTGCAATTTGAAAATGGAATTGCATTTGGATAATTGGATGGCACAGTGTATAAATGTCTTCGCATCAAAATAGACAAAATGTTATGAGGATAGAAGCTAATATCAACATACAAGTCTCAAATATCCTCTGATTTCATTACTCTTGCAGTGAATATTTAGGCAGCCAACGACCTATTACTTAAAAAACAGTAAATTTTTGAAACTGTTAGGGTGCAAGAAGCTTACTTACCCAAAGAATTGCCTTTTTCAGAATAATTTTTTTTTTCAATCTATCTTTTGTTACGAGCCGGTTGCTTCCTAGCGAACTCGTTTCGGCACCGTGTCGCAATCCTGTTGAACTCCAGTCGTGAATCGGTGGGGTGCGTTATTTCATTTGCAAACTCCTTGCGAACCCCCGCTGGATTTGAACCCAACCCACACCATTCGCGTGGCCGAAGCTCTCGATGGTAAACCCCCTGACAGTTCTCGGCGAATTCAAGCCTTTTGGTCTCGTGGCCGAAGCTCTCGATGGTACACCCCCTGACACTGTAACTGACAAGTATGAATACTTCCTTCGCGTAACAGAGAGAGAGGGAGAGACAGAGAGAAGGAGGTGTGAGGAGTGGAGAAGGGGCAATGGGAGGTTCTGCGTTGACGGCGACGGTGGCGTTGACGGTGGCGGCGCGCTTCCGTTGTGTTCTTAGGGAGAGAGAGTGAGACGTTGAGTGTTTAGGTTTGGAGAGGGAGAGTGAGTCGTGGAGGGAGTGAGATATGATGAGAGGGAGATGGGGAATTAAGAAATTTTAATATAAGGCATCAGGGGCGCTTCTAAAAAGCGCTCCTAAAGGCCCTGCGTGTTTTGGACATCAGGGGCGCTTTTTAGAAAGTGCCCCTGATGATGGCGCCCTTTTTTAACAATTCTGTTGTAGTGTACTGTGACACCTAGGGGGCGTGGTTGAAATTGTTATTTAAATAATAAGTTGTTTAGTAATTGTATTGATGGTGTGAGGCGTGTTTGAGTGATATTTAGTGAGTTTTTATTCCGCTGTGACGTAACTCTTGGAGTTTAATTTTTTTAAGACGGGTGAGGATGTTGCGCAAATTTTAATGAGTGCAAGTTCACGTTCTTTTGTTAATGACGACGTGACATCTCCTTTCTATCAGTTAAATTAAATTTTGCGAAAAAGATTTACTCTGATAAGTGACTTGTAAATTATGGGGGTAGAAAGGGGGTGTTACAATATGTCATATATTCGCATAGGGTTTAGGTCATGTCCTTTCATTTGAGTTTCCAAGACCAATGACCAAGGTAGACAAGCAAATCACCAACTTTTTTAACACAATAGCCAACCCTCCTTACTTCAAAACCATTATGACATAGGACTGTGTGGATACATGGGACACCAATGTAGGGTACTATGAACCTTCATATGTCATATATTCTCATAGGGGGTAGGTCATGTCCTTTCATTTGAGTTGCCATGACCAATGACCAAGGTAGACAAGCAATTCACCAACTTTTTTAACACAATAGCCAACCCTCCTTACTTCAAAACCATTATGACATATGACTGTGTGGATACATGGGACACCAATGTAGGGTACTATGAACCTTCATATGTCATATATTCGCATAGGGGTTAGGTCATGTCCTTTCATTTGAGTTGCCAAGACCAATGACCAAGGTAGACAAGCAATTCACCAAATTTTTTAACACAATAGCCAATCCCTCCATACTTCAAAACCATTATGACATATGACTGTGTGGATACATGGGACACCAATGTAGGGTACTATGAACCTTCTTATGTCATATATTCGCATAGGGGTTAGGTCATGTCCTTTCATTTGAGTTGCCAAGACCAATGACCAAGGTAGACAAGCAATTCACCAACTTTTTTAACACAATAGCCAACCCTCCTTACTTCAAAACCATTATGACATATGACTGTGTGGATACATGGGACACCAATGTAGGGTACTATGAACCTTCATATGTCATATATTCGCATAGGGGTTAGGTCATGTCCTTTCATTTGAGTTGCCAAGACCAATGACCAAGGTAGACAAGCAATTCACCAAATTTGTTAACACAATAGCCAACCCATGTTGTTTCAAAGTGGTGTCTTGCCTATAAAAGTTGGTTAATTGACGTTGCAATGTGGCTATTGTGTTAAAATATATCTCTGTTTTCTTTTACAATTAAAAAATAGAATATATTAATTGTTTATTTATTTAATAATTAACAACACAAAACAAACAAATAAGCCTATCCCTTAAATTAAATTAAAAAACAAATTATTAAGCCTATCCTCTACAGTCTCTCACTCGCACTCCCTCCTCCCACGCAGTCTCTCACTCGCACTCCCTCCTCCTACGAAGATAGCGTGTGTTGCTCCCTCTAATCGCACGTCTCCTCTACTCCATTCCTCTCCGTTTTTATCTCCGCCGCGTCTCCGCCGCGACTCTGCCGTTTCGCCGCTTCTTCACCTCTTCTCCACTGCAACCTTCTTTCACTCAGGTAATTTATTCTGATTTATTCCTTAATTTGTCCCTAATTTGACTGATTGCAAAAACCCCCAATTTAATTTGAAAGGAAACCCTATTCTTGTTAGTCAAAATTGGAATTTTACCATGATAGCTTGAGTAAATATTTGGCTCCCATTCAGCTTGGCCTTTGATATCCGTAGAAATTTTAAGTTTTTAAAAAATATAAAGAATGAATTTATTTATGTTTGCATTTTTGTACTCAGCTTCTATTTGAATCTGAATGTTATGTGTCTGTAATGCTAATGTGATTGATTGTGATGTCGGACAGGTATAATGTCGAACACTAGTTATTCAAAATCCGGAACAGTGGGTAATAGTAATATGGTTTTAGGTTTATCTTATTCTCTACTTGTTGCCATTTACCAAAATATATACATCCCACTGAGCCTTTTGTCTTTCGTGATGTTGTTGTAGGTGTGTTTGCGACACAAGTGTGCAACAAAATATATCGGCAAAGTTAATGAAAATCTTACAAAATGTCAAAAGGAAAGGATTGATGGTACGCCTTTTAAATGGTTAATATTTTTACCGGGAAAAATAAACATATCTGGAATTTTGTTGGAAGAATTATGTAGACGTTGGGATGAAAAAAGAGGGGGGTTTAGAATACAGAATAGGATAGTTGATTTTAGTCCTTTAGATGTGTGTTATGCCGTAGGACTTGGCATAGTTGGAGAAGAAGTCCATTTTGAGGATGACATTACTTCATATACCCTCACTTTACTTGAAGGAACAAATATGACTTTATCCGCAATTTTTGAAAAACTGATGACGCTTTCCGGCGACGAGAATGTGGATGATTTTTGTAGACTGTATATACTGCTTGCAATGGAAGAGTTTTACTTCCCCAACTCATCCACTGGTATTAGTTGTAGATACATTAAGCTATTAGATAATTTAGATTCCCTTGGGACATTTAATTGGGGCCTTGCAGTGTATCATAATTTGGTGCAGAAGTTGACGAAAGTTTTGCATAGTTTGGAACAATCAAATAGCTCAAAAATTTTGTATCTTATGGGCTGTGTTGTTGTGCTACAGGTATTTTATTGTGTTGTCATCATATATATTATTTATGTGAAATCTTTTACCATCATATATATTATTCTATAGGTGTGGGGAATTGAACATGTCTGGCCAAACCGGAAGATGAGTCCCAAAGTTAACATTTTGTTTCCGCGTTGTTTGAAGTGGCGTGATTTTTGGCTTGATCGGAAACAACTTATGGCCTCATTTAAGAATAACCAGGTATGTAGCCATGGGAAACATAAGTCAGTGACTTTGTATTATATTTTTACATGGCAACTCAGATCAGTTGTGGCATTACAACTCATTATTTTCATATTGGTATCTTGTTACTAGGTTTTTCACGAGTTGAATGCAACACAACAAGAGATTGAATTTGATGTTGTCAGACAAGCATTAAATGAGGCACCGAATGGATTTCAGACTTTGCAACAGGTGAAAATTGACTTGAAGAATCAAAATGCCCTGAATGAACAGCTAGAGGCTGAGCAGAAGGTACTTGAAGAAAGACTATCTAAAGTTGAACGCGATTTAAGTCAGCTAAAAAGCTTACCTCAATCAGAAAGGGAAATACTTCAACGTAAAATACATGAACTTGAATGTGAATTAGAGGAAGTAAAAGAAGCAAAAGAAGCTAAACATTCACACTGTATTGAAGAACAGTCAAGTGAACCGGCTCCCGAACCACAACATGTTGAGCAGCTAAACATCCAAAGAGAGGTACTTCATCATGACCATGATGAGTCAAATATGCAGACTCGACGAAGGAAGAATCCAAGAAAGATTCCAAGATAGTGCAGCAATGCGAACACCATATCAGCCTTTCCACAGGGGGAAAAAGAAGTAGGCCGTGTAGAGGAAATGACAGATTTTATATGATTCTAAAATCAGTTTTTTTTTTAAACCATTATGCCATCATATGACTGTAGTCTAATGTTGTTGTAATTAGACATATATGTATTCCACGAGTTGTTGTAATTAAAGATATTTGTAGTCTAATGTTGTATGATATATCTTTATTCTTGATGGGAGTGTCATTTTACGATGAAGTTTCATATAGTGATCTTCAATGCAATAGTTATTTCATACTTACTACATACGGGAAAAAAACTAAAACGGCCTTCGTGAGGAATACAACCATAACAGGGTAATGTTGTGCTATTATTCGTCAGATAAGTCCCCATCTGTACAATACTCCGGGTAATTTTGTAAGTCCATTTTGTCGGGAATGGTTCGTGCCCAATCATGTCTTCTGCATGCAGCGTGTACAAGTTGGTGCCTGTTAATTCGAATTTGCATCTGGTTATTTTCGTGCCTAACCATGTTAACTGCCTTTTCTAGAGACTCATCGTTGTCTTCAGTGACTTCAAGTGATTTTTGCTTTGGTGCCTTAATGCAGCATTGCTGTAGCTCTTGTCTCATCCTTATAGACTCCTCAAGACGATATTCCCACTCTCTACGATACTCATTCATGTTTAATATTGAGTATCGGTCTTGGGGGCACAAACTATATTGAAACAAGCCTCGCTCTAATACCCATACTCGACCCATACTTTCTAGTATTTCGTGTGGTCTATATGTTGTCCCAATTAAATTTGAATAGAAGGAAAATTCGAAGTAATCCATGTCAGTTGCACTTTTTATCCTACACAACAAGTACATATTAGAATAAGAACAACAGAGGTTACGAAATAAATATACAAACTAAGGAGTTTACCAAGTGCCCGTTGTTAGACTATAGTATAACCTTAGAGGGGGGGTGAATAAGGTTATGTGTAAATCTTGGATTCTTTTCAATTTTAAGATAATGCTAGTTTTAAATCAAGTGCGGAAACTTAGATTTAAACTTTAAATGGTGCAAGCAGGCAGATTTAGGCACAAAGCGATATTATACTATTTTCAATATACACAAAGATTATTTATAAGAAGTGTAGTGATATTGAATATAGTAGAAAGTAGATCAATTGTAGTGATATGAAAGATGATAGATAAGCACAAGATCAGAGTAGTTTAGTTGTAAACAGATGAAAAGTATGACAAGCAGATCTAAATAATATTCAATATAGCAATAAGCAAGGGTATAGATAATAAAGCAAAGTAAAGAGATAGGGATAGAGATACACCAGGAATTTAGCGAGGTTCGGGATAAAAGCCCTACGTCCTCGGCCTCCGGCTTTGCAACCTTTGGACTTGATAACAACCACTATATTGAAGAATTGTTTACAAACAGGCAACTTCAAAATAGCAAATCTCAATTCCCCCGAACTGAGAACCCGAGCACCTAGCTAAGGATTTCAACCCGCTTCAATCTCCTGATTGAACGACCCAAGAGCACCTCCCAGGATTTCAAAATAACCGCTTCAATCTCCTGATTGAACGACCCAAGAACACCTCCCAGGATTTCAAAATAACCACTTAGAAAACGAATACAATATGAGATCTACGAACCAATCACTTCAGCAGTATAGTAACAATATAGTAGAGTGAGAGATGATTGGTTTTTGATAATGAAGAACTTTGAAATATAGATCTGAAAATGAAAGCTCTTATTTTTTTCTCTTTGCTTTTTGATTTGAAAGTACGTAGCAGAGAAGTGGAAAGTGGTGTTTTGATTTGTGAATCCAAGCTTCCTATTTATAGGGAATGTAAAAAATTGACCGTTGAAATAAAATAAGTAGAGCAAGAATCGATTATGTGCTCTGATACACTAGATGGCATAATCGATTCTTCTCTTAAAAAAGGAATGCATTGTAATCGATTCTTTGCTTAAATAAAGGAGTGAGACAATCGATTGTTTCAAAGGAAGGAAGCTTAAAATCGATTTCATACTCCAATATATTTAGTATATAATCGATTTTAACAAATAAGGAAGGCAATGAATCGATTTCATACTCTCAAATAGGAAGCCAAGAATCGATTCTTTAGTTTGCTCAGGAAAGGCTAGGAATCGATTCTTTTCTTTTTAAGATGACTTGGAAATCGATTGTTTTGCTTAGGAAAGGCTTAGGAATCGATTTATCATGTCTCATTGGGAGTTAGAAATCGATTTTATACTCCTATGAGACAATGGAAAATCGATTCTTTCATTTAAAAAACATTTTCCCATGTTGTGTGCCTTTCTCATGCATGCATGCATTTGACTAAAATATCATCTCTCTTCTACTAAATGTCATAAAGCTGAAGGTATAGGATCTTACATTTGAGTCCTATCAAAAACAGATAAACAATTAGGTCTTCAACCTCATTGTTGCTTCTTCTGCAAGCCATTGCACTTTAGTCCCTGCTCTTTGATTTAATCACTGTACCTTCATTTTTTCTGTACTTTCATTCAACTGCAACCATTAGTAAACAAGATGTAATTTGTTATCATTCAAAACAAGGAGTGTTTGTCCTTGGTTCAACAAACTCCCCCTTTTTGATGATAACAAATTACATTATGCATAGGGAGGCCATAATAGAGAAACAATGGCAGAAGCTCCCCCTAACATAAGCATAACAAAATAAACAGTACAACAGCAGGATAGCAACAATTATTTCTCCCCTTTTAACAACATGCATATTCTCTCCCCCTTTGTTTTCATCAAAAAGGAGGGGGGGTGAGCACAGTCAAGCATAAGCACACAGTTAAGCATAAGCACTTTATAAACTAGCAAAGTCAAGCATCCCTAGCTCTCTACGGATTTTACAAAATTGAGCTTCGGCTAGGGGTTTAGTGAAGATATCCGCTAGTTGGTCATCAGTGCCTACAAATTTCAATGCAATGCTCCCCCTAGACACATGATCTCTAATAAAGTGATGTCTTATGTCTATATGCTTAGTTCTAGAGTGTTGTATAGGGTTCTTAGCAATATTAATAGCACTTGTATTATCACATAAAACAGGAACATTTTCGAAAATTAGACCAAAGTCTTCCAAAGTTTGTTTCATCCACAGAACTTGTGCAACGCAGTTTCCAACCGCCACATATTCAGCTTCAGCGGTGGACAAAGCAACACTGTTCTGTTTCTTACTAGACCAGGAGGTCAAACAAGGACCAAGAAAATGACAAGTTCCACTAGTACTTTTTCTATCAAGAGTGCAACCTGCAAAATCAGCATCAGAAAAGCCAACTAAATCAAACGTACTCGATTTCGGGTACCACAAACCAAAGTCTATGGTCCCTTTAACATACCTAACAATCCGTTTTACAGCTTTTAAATGTGATTCTTTTGGGCATGCTTGAAATCGAGCACACAGGCATACAGCAAACATAATATCAGGTCGAGATGCAGTTAAGTATAAGAGACTACCTATCATACCTCGATACATAGTTTCATTTACCGGTTTACCTTGCTCATCCTTATCTAGTTTAGTTGCTGTTGCCATAGGAGTGCTGATTTCTTTTGCGTCATTCATGTTATATTTCTTCAGCAATTCCTTTGAGAACTTTGTTTGGGATATGAAGATTCCTTCATTTAATTGTTTCACTTGAAGTCCCAAGAAAAAGTTAAGTTCTCCCATCATACTCATTTCAAATTCACTAGTCATCATCTCAGAAAATTCCTTGCACAAATCATCATTAGTAGATCCAAAGATAATATCATCAACATAGATTTGAACTACTATGATATGTTTGCCCTTGGTTTTAAGGAATAAGGTAGAATCAATATTACCCTTTTGGAAACCATTGGCAATTAGATGTCTGCTTAATCTCTCATACCAAGCTCTAGGGGCTTGTTTCAATCCATAGAGGGCTTTGTCAAGTTTAAAGACGTGATCGGGATTTTTAAAATCTTCAAAACCAGGGGGTTGTTTTACATAAACTTCTTCTTCTAAGAAACCATTTAGGAAGGCACTTTTGACATCCATTTGGTGTAGTTTGAAATCCATGTAGGAGGCAAATGCCAAAATTATCCTAATGGACTCCAATCTAGCCACAGGAGCAAAAGTTTCTTCAAAATCCACCCCTTCGATTTGATTAAAACCTTGAACTACTAGACGACTTTTGTTTAATAAAATTGTTCCATTTTCGTCAAGTTTGTTGCGAAAAACCCATTTAGTTCCTATGATGGTCCGATCGACCGGTTTTTCAACTAAGTGCCAAACTTTATTTCTTTCAAATTGTTCAAGTTCTTTTTGCATTGACAAAACCCACTCTGGATCAATTAAAGCTTCCTTAATATTATTTGGAACTATTTGAGAGACAAAAGCACTATGAAAGCGTAAAAGATTAAGAGAAGAACGAGTTTTTACTCCCTTTGATGGACTACCAATAATTTGCTCCAGGGGATGATCTCGAACTGATTTCCATGTCTTGGGCAGATCATCGTGTGTTCTTCCATGGATATGGTCGTCGATGTCTTGGGGCTCTCGTTCCATTTCAACTTTGCTTTGAGGTTCAACTTCCACCTCTGCTTCTTCTACACTTTCATTGTTAGTTTCAGGTGATCTATTTTCGATCACTTCTATCACTTCATCCTCATCATTAGCTTTCTTGACAAAAGGGTTAGTTTCATCAAAAGAAACATGAATGGATTCTTGCATAGTTTTATCAGTTTTATTATAAACAATATAAGCTCTACTATGTTTTGAATAACCCAAAAAAATACCTTCAGTTGATTTAGCATCAAACTTACCCAACTTGTCCTTTGTGTTGAGAATGAAGCACTTACTTCCAAACACTTTGAAATATGAAATATTAGGAGCTCTACCGTTCCACAGCTCGTATGGCGTTTTGTTGAGAGATGGCCTTAAGTATACTCGATTTAGCACGTGACAAGCTGTATCTACTGCATGACCCCAGAAGTACTTGGGAAGGTTGTGCTCATTCAGCGTTGTCCTGCTCATCTCTTGTATAGTTCTGTTCTTTCTTTCTACCACACCATTTTGTTGAGGAGTTCTTGGAGCTGAAAAGTTATGATGAATGCCATACTTTTCACACCAAGTCTTAAATGATGAATTTTCGTACTCTTCTCCATGATCGCTTCTAATTTCTTTGATGGCTAAGTTTTTCTCATTTTGTAGCTTTCTGCACAACTTAGCAAACTCGTTAAAAGCATCACTTTTATTTTCAAGTAGGATAACCCAAGTATATCTAGAATAATCATCAACAATAACAAAGACATACTTAGACCCTCCTAGACTTACGACATCAATTTCACCAAACAAATCAAGATGTAGCAGTTCAAGCACATTTTTGGTGGAAATAACCGGTTTTGATTTAAAAGAGGTTTTGTGCATTTTACCAAGTTGACATGCATCACATAATTGGCCTTTTTCATATTTCAATTTAGGTAGACCTCTAACATGCTCATTCTTACTTAACTTAGATAGATGTTCTATACTAGCATGTCCTAAGCGTCTATGCCACAAATCCACATCATCAATCAAGGTAGGCATACATACTATATCATCACTTACATTATCAAAATCAACATAGTATACATTGTTTTCTCGAAAGCCAGTAATGTAGAGTTTAGAAGTCATATGGGTGATAACACATTTATCAACAGAAAAGTGCACATCAAAATCATTATCGCATAATTGGCTAACAATTAGTAAGTTAAATTTAACACCATCAACTAATAAAGCATCTATAATTTTAATTGTGTTTTCCTTACCCACACAACCTTTACCTATTACTTGAGCAGATTCATTGTTGGCAAACTTTACAGATCCACTAGCTTTGTTGCTCAATTTCAGAAATAGTGAGGCATCACCAGTCATATGCCTTGAGCATCCACTATCAACCATCCACACGTTTTTCTTTTTAGATGAAGGACCAACCTACAAGAGGAATATTTAACAACTAGTACGAGGTACCCAAATTTTGTTGGGTCCTTGGGGGTTAGTCATCAAGGGGTTTTCTTTCACAATCCACTTTGGTTTCTTACAGGCAGGTATAAGGGTACCTAGCTCACATAATTTACGAATAGGACATCTAGGAGAGCTATGGTTCCCTTTTTGACAATAGGTGCATGAGAAAACAGTAGGTGTATAACTTGAAGTAGCAGCTACAAAAGTTATTTTCTTGTTCAAAACAGAGGAGGTGGAATTACCTTTGTACCCAATTCCTCTCCTATCAACATATTGATGTTGAGAGTGAAGCAAATGAGTCAAGGTCTTTTCACCAACCTCAAACTTTTTCAAAGATTCTTTCAAAAATTCATTTTCAACCTTGACTTTTTCAAAATTTTGTTTAAGCTCAAGAAATTCAAGGTTGAAAGGTTTTGTTTTATGTAGCTCATTCTTCAATTTAACTACCTCATTTTCAAGAGTCTCGATTTGAGTGGACAAGCTTTTGTTGCTCTTTGTTAATTTCTTAGATTTTAACAAAAGAGTTTCATGTTCAAAATAAAGAGCTTCAAAAGCTTCACTCAAATTGTGACTACTACACGCATCATCAAATGAATCATCATGTGTAGAAGAAACAGAAAGACTAGAGGAGTTAAGGCTTACCTTGGATGCGTCACTTGCCATATTGCAGACAGCATTGTCAGTCTGCTCATCTTCATCTGATTCACCATCAGTGCTGAGATTATCCCATGTTGCTTCAGTTGTGTTCTTTGCCATGAGACAGACAGCATTTGCGACTTCCTCTTCTTCTTTGGTCTCACTCTCAGTATCAGTGTTGTCCCATGTTGCCTTCATTGCTTTCTTTTGCTTGTACTTAGATTTCAGCTTTGGACAGTTTGCTTTGATGTGACCCGGTTTGTTGCATTCGAAACACTTTAGTTGATCATCCTTTTTCTCATACCTGTCTTCTTTGTTATACCCGGACTTTTGTGAAAAGTCACCCTTTCCAAACTTTTTGAATCTCATAAATTTTTTGAAATTTTTGGCAAGCATAGCCATGTCTTCATCATCGGTTTCTTCATCAGACTCAACCTCTTTCCTTGCTACCTTAGAAGTTTTAGCAGCAAGGGCAAGAGATTTCTTTTCTTTCACCACTTCCTTTTCTTGACTCTTTTTGGCAGCCAATACTACCTCAAAGGCCAGAAGTGACCCAATAAGGTCTTCTTGGGGTAGAGTGCCAATATCTTTGGCTTCAGTGATTGCACAAGTTTTTGGAAAGAACTCACCAGTCAGAGATGCAAGAATCTTCCCATTTATATCTTTTGTAGAATACCTTTTTCCCAGAGCCCTCAGGTTGTTTATAATCAGATTCAGTCTCTGGTGCATAGCTGCAACAGATTCACCTTCTTTCATTTTGAATGATTCATACTCAGAAGTTAGGATTCTGATTTTTGTATCCTTTACTTGGCTTGTACCGACATGTGTAGCTTCCAGACAATCCCAGATTTCTTTTGCTGTTTGACACCCTTTTACTCTTCCATACTCTTCTTCACAAAGTGATAGGTGAAGAATATTCATAGCCTTGGCATTTTGAGATATTTTGTCAAGCTCAGATTTTCTTAGCTCACTCAGATCGATGGTGTAGATGTCTTCAATTGGAACTTCTTCTGCTTTGCCGGTGGCTTGACTTTTTGTAGTGTCTCCATCAGTACTACCTGGTTTTGTAATTTTAATCTTCATAGGAATCAGTGGTCCATCAACAATAATCCTCCAAAGGGTGAAATCTATAGCCTGCACATGACATTTCATTCGACTACTCCAATAGTCATAGTTAGTTCCATCAAACAGGGGTGGCCTATTGAAGGACATCCCCTCTTTCATAAAAGAACCCATAATCACAGATAGATAAAGGATAAAATAGAATTGCGAGATCTAAAGCTCTATATGCAATTCCTAGATCTGATACCACTTGTTAGACTATAGTATAACCTTAGAGGGGGGGTGAATAAGGTTATGTGTAAATCTTGGATTCTTTTCAATTTTAAGATAATGCTAGTTTTAAATCAAGTGCGGAAACTTAGATTTAAACTTTAAATGGTGCAAGCAGGCAGATTTAGGCACAAAGAGATATTATACTATTTTCAATATACACAAAGATTATTTATAAGAAGTGTAGTGATATTGAATATAGTAGAAAGTAGATCAATTGCAGTGATATGAAAGATGATAGATAAGCACAAGATCAGAGTAGTTTAGTTGTAAACAGATGAAAAGTATGACAAGCAGATCTAAATAATATTCAATATAGCAATAAGCAAGGGTATAGATAATAAAGCAAAGTAAAGAGATAGGGATAGAGATACACCAGGAATTTAGCGAGGTTCGGGATAAAAGCCCTACGTCCTCGGCCTCCGGCTTTGCAACCTTTGGACTTGATAACAACCACTATATTGAAGAATTGTTTACAAACAGGCAACTTCAAAATAGCAAATCTCAATTCCCCCGAACTGAGAACCCGAGCACCTAGCTAAGGATTTCAACCCGCTTCAATCTCCTGATTGAACGACCCAAGAGCACCTCCCAGGATTTCAAAATAACCGCTTCAATCTCCTGATTGAACGACCCAAGAACACCTCCCAGGATTTCAAAATAACCACTTAGAAAACGAATACAATATGAGATCTACGAACCAATCACTTCAGCAGTATAGTAACAATATAGTAGAGTGAGAGATGATTGGTTTTTGATAATGAAGAACTTTGAAATATAGATCTGAAAATGAAAGCTCTTATTTTTTTCTCTTTGCTTTTTGATTTGAAAGTACGTAGCAGAGAAGTGGAAAGTGGTGTTTTGATTTGTGAATCCAAGCTTCCTATTTATAGGGAATGTAAAAAATTGACCGTTGAAATAAAATAAGTAGAGCAAGAATCGATTATGTGCTCTGATACACTAGATGGCATAATCGATTCTTCTCTTAAAAAAGGAATGCATTGTAATCGATTCTTTGCTTAAATAAAGGAGTGAGACAATCGATTGTTTCAAAGGAAGGAAGCTTAAAATCGATTTCATACTCCAATATATTTAGTATATAATCGATTTTAACAAATAAGGAAAGCAATGAATCGATTTCATACTCTCAAATAGGAAGCCAAGAATCGATTCTTTAGTTTGCTCAGGAAAGGCTAGGAATCGATTCTTTTCTTTTTAAGATGACTTGGAAATCGATTGTTTTGCTTAGGAAAGGCTTAGGAATCGATTTATCATGTCTCATTGGGAGTTAGAAATCGATTTTATACTCCTATGAGACAATGGAAAATCGATTCTTTCATTTAAAAAACATTTTCCCATGTTGTGTGCCTTTCTCATGCATGCATGCATTTGACTAAAATATTTTTCAAGACTTTCAACACAAAAATTTTATTTTCAAAACATTTTTTTTTAAAAACATCATCTCTCTTCTACTAAATATCATAAAGCTGAAGGTATATGATCTTACATTTGAGTCCTATCAAAAACAGATAAACAATTAGGTCTTCAACTTCATTGTTGCTTCTTCTGCAAGCCATTGCACTTTAGTCCCTGCTCTTTGATTTAATCACTGTACCTTCATTTTTTCTGTACTTTCATTCAACTGCAACCATTAGTAAACAAGATGTAATTTGTTATCATTCAAAACAAGGAGTGTTTGTCCTTGGTTCAACACCCGTACCTTAATTGAAGATGAAACCAAATATAGCACAAGACATTTATTATTTATACTATTTTGGGAGATACATTGACATATGAAGGTTCAGAGTACCCTTATTTGGTGCCCCATGTGAACACACAGTCATATGTCATAATGGTTTTCGACTAAGGAGGCTTGGCTATTGTGTTTAAAAAGTTGGTGAATTGTTAGGCTACGTTGGTCATTGGTCATTGGTCATTGGTCATTGGTGAATTGCTTGGCTATAATCTTTCTTTATATACAGAACAGGTGGTCTTCTTTGAACCCACGATATTTCTTTTATCAATTTGATCAAATTGCCTACATAATGAAAGATTATAGAGACCTATTACTTCAACTAGATTGGTGTTATGAGAACACAAATAATACACTCGTAGGGAAAAAAGCCATTAAAAAGGAATGGTGCCTCCGATTTCGAGAGTCTGTTTCTCTTCAATCGGACTTAAGAGAGTTGGAGGCACCAATTCGGGATTTAAAAGCGGCGGAGATGTGGCAACAAGCACAGCATAAATACGTTGAAATGCAGAAAGCCTTAAATCGCCTTAGGATTGAGAATAACATTATGGCAATAAGGAGAGTACGATTTGGGATGCTCCATGTATGCAAAACATTTCTACACGCCAATAGTCATCGTATGTCTCAAGCAGAGGAAGAAAACGTACTTTGCGCAGATGAGTACTTATCAAATACCGATGAAGAGTGAACTTCAACGTTAAGTGTATGTGGTCGTCCCCAACGACGTTTAAACTTCCTTTGTATTTAGTTGTACTATATCATGTTGTGGTAAGAAAATATTTTTATCCCAGTCTTAACAATTGGTTGTTTTTAACACTGATATAGTTAATTTAAGAAAAACTGATAATTGTTATTAAACTTTAATTATTGTTGACAACTCCATAATCCATACATAAACTTCAACACTCCTACGTTCAAAGACATCTGAAAAATAAAATAAGAAATGGCGAACTACAATACGTTCAGCATAGTAAACTAATTGTATGACCTTCACTGTGGTTCAGCAATTTAAGACCTTTCTGAGAATATCGATCCTCGGTTAGTTGGATGAAAGACTTGACGAAATTTTGAGGACAAAATTCTTTTAAGTTGGGGAGAATGTAACATCCGCAAAATAATTAATAGAATTATTTGGGTGTTAACCCAATTAAATTAATTTAGTACTTGACTGGTAAATTTACTGAGTGCTAAAATTATTTATTTATTGTCATCGGATCGTTAACCGAATAATACGGATCAAGGAAGTTTCGGAATCGAAATAGGAGATTTAGATCAATATGGTAATTGGACCACGTTACCAATTATATATTAAATAAATATATATATATATGTGTACGTGTGTGTGTGTTAAAAAGGAAAGAAAAAAAAGAATTAAGAAAGGAAAAGAAAGAGAGAATGCGAGAGAGAGTTACAGAGAAGAAGAGAAGAGAGAAAAGAAGAGAATGGCGTGAGGGAGAAGAGAAGAGGGAGTGAGAAGACTTCGCCGAAACGACTTCCTTCCAACACGAAAAATGTTCGGCGTTCCTTCCTCTTCGTTTTGGTACCAATTTTGTGACGATCAACTCACTCTCTCTCACTTGGCCATTTTTGTGTTTTGGAGGTTTTGTGGGAAATCCGATTTTGGGTTGGTTTTGAAGGTTTAAGTTCGGTTAGGAACGAACACAAGGTGGATTGCTCGAGTATTAGAGTTCGATTGGATGATTGGGAGCTAGTTGGGTGAGTTGGGTTGAAAAATCAAAATTATTGGGGTTATGTGTGAATAGTGTCATGGAGGTTAGAGGAGGAAGATGATGAATAGTATCCGTGGAGAATTTCGGGGAATTCGGTATTTCGGTCAACAAGAGGTTTCGCGATCGAGTGGAAAGCTTCGGAAGCAGATTGGAGGTCGCCGGAGCGGGGAATGTTCGTGTGGCTACTCGGTGAATTCGGCTCGATTGTGGTTCACGCTTCAAGGGTGAGTTCTACTCACGTTTAGGATTTTTGTTTTTCGAATTAATTGATTAATCATTTTATCGCTTTCGCTGGTCTGGAATATTACTTGATATTGTCTGTTTCGGGTTAGGAATCGATCGGAACGAGTATCGAGTTGTGTCGTGTTGAAATGGAATTTTTGGTGATTCGATTTCGAAAGATTTTGACTTAAAAACCGTTAATTAGAAAATATGTCGCGTTTTGATACAATTCGTTTAAAATGAGTTTTTGATTGATTTGATTGATTGTGTGACTTTGATTGAGACTGTTTTTATAGTTGTCAAAACTGTTTTCAATCGGAACAAGAATCGGAATTGAGCGGAATAGCGAATTTCACAAGAAAACGGAAAACCTGCACTTTTCTGCAGATGGTCGCGTCGCGACCCGTCCCCTTCGCGTCGCGACCTGGCCCAGTTTTGTCACGCAAAAAGTTTCTGTCGTTTCTCGCGTCGCGACGGTAGCAGTTCGCGTCGCGACGCTTTGCAGATTTTCAACAGTTTTTCACTGATTTTGTTTTCGCAATAACTTTTGATCCGGGAACCCGATTGAGGTGTTCTAAGATGCGTTTGAAAGCTCATTTCGAGGCCTAACTAAATATACAATTTAAAAAGGTAAAAAGAACTGTTTTTGAAGTTCAAATAGTTTCGAAAAGCCGAATAATAGTACGCGTGTGCGGATATATTTTATTAATAATAAAACGGACTATGAGTCTTATGTGATATGATTTAACCGACGCGGGATGATTATTAAATATTGTCTAAACCGGTCTACGATTCACGATATATAAATTATATCGACTATGGGAAACGGCCCGATGCGGGTGTTATGTTCAGTTATAGGTCTGAATGTAAATGAACTAAATGTTCATATTATTGTAGATATATATATTATATCGAGTTTGGGTGACGACCCATGTTGACATACTAGGAGGGGCAGTCATGATCCCCCACCCTAGGCTCCGATGCCAATAGTTAAACTATTATTGGTCAGGGGCTTGCCGGAAGATGCAAGGTTTGCGGCCAGTGTTGTGTTAAAAGTTATTGTACTACGTTCGCCGGAAGATGCAAGGTTTGCGGCCGGTGGTACGTAGAAAGGCATAGGATGCTAGTTCATCGGGAGACGCAAGTGGATTGCAGCCGGTGTCTTACTAGGTCGAAGCCTTATTGTATGGTCCACCGAGATTAGCAAGCGGATTGCGGTCGGTGTTGTGTCGAATCTTAAAAATGTTTTAAATGGACCGAGAGCGTTAGTAGGGGCTCGGTAGAACTCACTGAGATTGTGTCTCATTGTTTATATGTTGTTGTTTTACAGAGAAACAGGGACAGCGGAAATCCAAGAGGCACGAGTAGATGGTACTCGGATGGTGGCTGAAGACTTAGCGTTATGCTTAAGTTTATATTTCCTTTTGTTGTCTATGTAATACAACTCTATGTATTGGTATTATAATTTTTATTCCGCTTTCTTGTATAATATTGAGCACTATAGTTTGCTGAAAAGTATGGTCAGGAAACCTGTTCGGTCTTATTTGTACTTAAGAATGTGGTGTTGTTATTCAGCGAGAACTATATTGCGGTGTTCAATATCTTTGCAGGAATTTTATATCTCTGATAGTTTTAGGAATGGTGCACTTGGGTATTTTTACTCGATAAAAATACCGGGGTGTTACAGTTGGTATCAGAGCAGTTCGACCTAGTCGGACTTAGTTTAGGGTTGAGTCGATTCCTTGTTAGTCCTTTTGTAATTACACTTGTGATGCTAAGAGACATTGAGCCTGATCAACTTAATACTTAGTGCATCATAAGCGGAATTATGACTGGATGATCAAGATGCAATCCTCGACCAAAATCGGAATCTTCAACCGGTGCATCCTCAGGAAAGGTGACATGACGAATGGAAAATGCAGATGTATAAGAAGGGCCTTAGTGCTTTTATGACTTATGGTCTCAGCTCTTATACTATTACCAATTTTGTTGCCTTAGTGCAACCATCCTATGTCGCCGAGGATGATCTCATAAGGAGTATGGGAAAGGAAAGAAGGTAGTTGAGTTATCAACTACGAATGCAAAGTCCTAAGATAATTTCATCAAAAGAAAAGCTGATGCAATTCTTTAATTCTTCGAGGGTCAGAAGATGTTCAAACTGTGGAAAGCCTCACAGCGGTAATTGCAAGCGAAGATCTAATCGGTGCTATTACAGTAATGTAGAGGGTCACTATGGTAAAGAGTGCCCTGTAAGGAAGAGTTCCAAGGAGTTACAAGCAGCTCTAAGGCAAGGATGAGTCAACATTCTGGATGTTTAGACAGTTACAACTGCAAACAATCTACTGAGGGGTATGAGATCAGTTTTCAATAACTCCGTTAGTATATTATACGATTCGGGTGCAACCCATTGTATAATAGCTCTATGTGAGTAGATCGGTTGGGATTAACCTTATCTCCGCTATCCGAGCCGATAACCATCTTAACTGCTGATAATGGTCGTGCCCAGACCTAATCTTTGTATAGAATTGTCTACTTGTCATAGGAGGCAGAAATTTTGTTGTAAAATTTATTGTTTTCCTACAAGAAGTGTGGACACCATTTTGGGTATGAATTGGATGACTGCAAATCATGTTGCAATCGACTGTGTTAATCAACTATCAGCTTCGCTTCAGAATCAGTTGAATTGTCTAGGACAAATTCTGAAGCGGTTACCTAGTTCACCTTAGACGGTCAATCTTCATTCCAAGGTGCGGGAGCACATGTTAGTATGTTATCTGCATCCACTGAAACTAGTTTAAATTTGGCGAACGTTCAGGTCGTGAATGACTTTCTGGATGTTTTCACGGTGAAGTCTCTTCTGAACCTCAGAGCGAGAGGTAGAGTTTACTGTAGAATTGGTTCCTGACACGGGATCAATATCTATTGTTTCTTATTGAATGTTTCTTTAGAATTAAAGGGAATGGAGTCTCAACTTGAAGAGTCGATGTTAAAGAAATTCATTCAGCCGAGTGCTTCTCTAAGGAGTGCTCTGGTGTGATTAGTCAAAAGGAAAGTTAGTGGCATGAGATTATACATCGGTTATCGACAACTTAATAAAGTGACAATCAAGAATAAATATCCCTTGCCAAGGATAGACGATTTGCTTGACCAACTTCGAGGTGCCGTGGTATTTTCAAAAATTGATCTGGAGTCAGGATATCATCAAATAAAAGTTAGAGCCTTAGATATTCCGAAGACAGCTTCCTGTACTAGGTATGGACATTACGAGTTCGTAGTGATGCCCTTCGGTTTGACTAATGCTCCAGCGGTATTCATGGATTACCTGAACCGAGTTTTCCACACGTACCTAGATCAATTCGTAGTCGTTTTCATTGATGGTATCTCGATGTGCTCGAAGACCATTGAGGAGCTTGTCCAACATCTCCGCATTGTTCTGAAAGTACTCCGAGAAAATATGTTGTACTTGAAACCTTCGAAGTGTGATTTTTTGGGTGTCAGAGGTAAAGTCTTTGGGACATGTGATTCCCCAAGTCGGGAGTTTCTGTAGGTCCCAGTGAGAAAGAAGCGGTGTTGAATGGGAGTGACCGGCGTCAGCCGCAGAGATCAAAAGTTTCTGAGTCTAGCCGGTTACTATCAGAGATTTGTTAAAGGGCTCTCACAGTTAGATTTCCACTTACCCGACTAACTCGAAAGGGTCAACCGTTTACGTGGGATGCTGATTGTGGAGAATGTTTTCAAGAATTGAAGGTTAGGTTGACTTCTGCTCCAATCCTGATTCTTCCAGATCTGTCATTGGAATTTTAAATTTTCGATGACGATTCAGGGAAGGGTTTAGGATGTATTCTAATGCAAAATCAACCAGTGGTAGCTTATGCTTCCAAACAAGTAAGGTCTCATGAGAAGAGTTATCCGACTCATGATTATGAGTTGGCAGCTATTGTGTATGCACTGAAGATTTGGAGACGTTACCTGTATGGGTCTCGTTTCGATGTCTTTAGCGATCACAATAGTTTAAAGGTATCAGTTTGATCGGAAAGAACTGAATAGCAGGTAGAGAAGTGGGTGGAATTTCTGAAGGATTATGACTTCGAATTGAAGTATCATCCGGGAAAGGCTAATGTTGTAGCTGAAGCACTAAGTAGGAAATCCATCCACATAGCAGAGTTGATGCTGCAAGAGATGGAATTGTTAGAGTCTTTTAGATCTAAGTTGGAGTATATCCATAAGTTTCCACTTTGGTGGCGAAGTATTAGTTTGTTAACCTCCCTTGGTGAAGGTTAACAATGAGATTGTCTTACGAGATTCCATTTGACGAGTCGAACATGAAAACGAATATGAAAGTGAGGTGATTGTTGACTGTTTTTCACATTGCGAATAAGCACCAGAGGATTAATTGACGGATCTACTGCAAGGAACTGGAATTTCCAAAGTGGAGTTTGGCGTGCGGTATGGTAGTTTTGAAAAATCGTTTTGTGAAAACCCGCATGCTAAAGTAAATTTTGGGAACGAATCAATAGGCTAATGAAATCTGATTTAGGAAAATCCTAGAAGGATTACTTAGGTTGAGGGGAAGCTCTCAATGCTATTGACTAATTCGGAAAAGGATCAGGTGCGTCGTTGGTGAAAACCTCGTGAAGAAGTTGCAATATAATAAAAAGGAGCTCGGAGATCTATTTTTATAGTTGTCTTGAGAACAACTGAGGTAATTTGCAATACGTTCAAATTTATTTGATGTCCTCGCGATCTATTTCTACGTTTAAGATGAACGTTTCTGGTAAATCCTCATTTCGTCTTCTTTCGAGAAGTGTTATCTCGAAAAAAAAGGGGGGCGAGTCAAGAAGTTTCACAAGTGACTTTTTCGTCACATTGTCGGTGTGTACGAGAATTGTTATGGATTTTATAAGATTTGTTGACAACGCGTTTACACCCTCCGAGGAAATCGTGTTTGTTTTTACCTCTACCAAGGAGTACCAGTATGTGGATCTCATTTTCCAATCAGTATTTCTATCAAGCGTCTCGTATTAGACTCTTTGATTTTGATTAATCAAAGTTGGGGAGTAAACGAGGATGATTGGAATGAAGCTTCGGAAGTGTTTTTGAACGCGGTGCCGAGCCTATGTAGGCGAAAGAGGAGTTTCTTGTGATGATTCGTAACCAGAGAGTTTGTATCAAGGTAGTAGTGGATCATACTTGGAGATTGATGTGCCAACTTTGGGAAGATTTTCTACACTCATTTCGTTAACTCAAGAATGTGTTCCAGCAATTTAAGACCTTTCTGAGGATATCGATCCTCGGTTAGTCGGATGAAAGACTTGACGAAATTTTGAGGACAAAATTCTTTTAAGTTGGGGAGAATGTAACATCCGCAAAATAATTAATAGAATTATTTGGGTGTTAACCCAATTAAATTAATTTAGTACTTGACTGGTAAATTTACTGAGTGCTAAAATTATTTATTTATTGTCATCGGATCGTTAACCGGATAATACGGATCAAGGAAGTTTCGGAATCGAAATAGGAGATTTAGATCAATATGGTAACTGGACCACGTTACCAATTATATATTAAATAAATATATATATGTGTACGTGTGTGTGTGTTAAAAAGGAAAGAAAAAAAAGAATTAAGAAAGGAAAAGAAAGAGAGAATGCGAGAGAGAGTTACAGAGAAGAAGAGAAGAGAGAAAAGAAGAGAATGGCGTGAGGGAGAAGAGAAGAGGGAGTGAGAAGACTTCGCCGAAACGACTTCCTTCCAACACGAAAAATGTTCGGCGTTCCTTCCTCTTCGTTTTGGTACCAATTTTGTGACTATCAACTCACTCTCTCTCACTTGGCCATTTTTGTGTTTTGGAGGTTTTGTGGGAAATCCGATTTTGGGTTGGTTTTGAAGGTTTAAGTTCGGTTAGGAACGAACACAAGGTGGATTGCTCGAGTATTAGAGTTCGATTGGATGATTGGGAGCTAGTTGGGTGAGTTGGGTTGAAAAATCAAAATTATTGGGGTTATGTGTGAATAGTGTCATGGAGGTTAGAGGAGGAAGATGATGAATAGTATCCGTGGAGAATTTCGGGGAATTCGGTATTTCGGTCAACAAGAGGTTTCGCGATCGAGTGGAAAGCTTCGGAAGCGGATTGGAGGTCGCCGGAGCGGGGAATGTTCGTGTGGCTACTCGGTGAATTCGGCTCGATCGTGGTTCACGCTTCAAGGTGAGTTCTACTCACGTTTAGGATTTTTGTTTTTTGAATTAATTGATTAATCGTTTTATCGCTTTCGCTGGTCTGGAATATTACTTGATATTGTCTGTTTCGGGTTAGGAATCGATCGGAGCGAGTATCGAGTTGTGTCGTGTTGAAATGGAATTTTTGGTGATTCGATTTCGAAAGATTTTGACTTAAAAACCGTTAACTAGAAAATATGTCGCGTTTTGATACAATTCGTTTAAAATGAGTTTTTGATTGATTTGATTGATTGTGTGACTTTGATTGAGACTGTTTTTATAGTTGTCAAAACTGTTTTCAATCGGAACAAGAATCGGAATTGAGCGGAATAGCGAATTTTGCAAGAAAACGGAAAACCTGCACTTTTCTGCAGATGGTCGCGTCGCGACCCGTCCCCTTCGCGTCGCGACCTGGCCCAGTTTTGTCACGCAAAAAGTTTCTGTCGTTTCTCGCGTCGCGACGGTAGCAGTTCGCGTCGCGACGCTTTGCAGATTTTCAACAGTTTTTCACTGATTTTGTTTTCGCAATAACTTTTGATCCGGGAACCCGATTGAGGTGTTCTAAGATGCGTTTGAAAGCTCATTTTGAGGCCTAACTAAATATACAATTTAAAAAGGTAAAAAGAACTGTTTTTGAAGTTCAAATAGTTTCGAAAAGCCGAATAATAGTACGCGTGTGCGGATATGTTTTATTAATAATAAAACGGACTATGAGTCTTATGTGATATGATTTAACCGACGCGGGATGATTATTAAATATTGTCTAAACCGGTCTACGATTCACGATATATAAATTATATCGACTATGGGAAACGGCCCGATGCGGGTGTTATGTTCAGTTATAGGTCTAAATGTAAATGAACTAAATGTTCATATTATTGTAGATATATATATTATATCGAGTTTGGGTGACGACCCATGTTGACATACTAGGAGGGGCAGTCATGATCCCCCACCCTAGGCTCCGATGCCAATAGTTAAACTATTATTGGTCAGGGGTTCGCCGGAAGATGCAAGGTTTGCGGCCGGTGTTGTGTTAAAAGTTATTGTACTACGTTCGCCGGAAGATGCAAGGTTTGCGGCCGGTGGTACGTAGAAAGGCCTAGGATGCTAGTTCATCGGGAGACGCAAGTGGATTGCAGCCGGTGTCTTACTAGGTCGAAGCCTTATTGTATGGTCCACCGAGATTAGCAAGCGGATTGCGGTCGGTGTTGTGTCGAATCTTAAAAATGTTTTAAATGGGCCGAGAGCGTTAGTAGGGGTCTCGGTAGAACTCACTGAGATTGTATCTCATTGTTTATATGTTGTTGTTTTACAGAGAAACAGGGACAGCGGAAATCCAAGAGGCACGAGTAGATGGTACTCGGATGGTGGCTGAAGACTTAGCGTTATGCTTAAGTTTATATTTCCTTTTGTTGTCTATGTAATACAACTCTATTTATTGGTATTATAATTTTTATTCCGCTTTCTTGTATAATATTGAGCACTATAGTTTGCTGAAAAGTATGGTCAGGAAACGTGTTCGGTCTTAGTTGTACTTAAGACTGTTTTGTTGTTATTCAGCGAGAACTATATTGCGGTGTTCAATATCTTTGCAGGAATTTTATATCTCTGATAGTTTTAGGAATGGTGCACTTGGGTATTTTTACTCGATAAAAATACCGGGGTGTTACACAGAGTACCGTTATTTGGTGTCCCATGTATCCACACAGTGATATGTCTTAATGGTTTTCGACTAAGGAGGGTTGGCTATCGTGTTAAAAAAGTGGGTGAATTGTTTGGCTACCTTGGTCATTGGTCATTGTTCAATCTGTTTTATCTTTCATTTTTTTCAGTAGTCAATTTTAGGCTAGATAATATCTGATGGCATTAGAGAGCACACATTCATAGTAAAGTCTATAATCTTAGCTACATGGAGAATTACACATTATGCATTCATAACTTTTTAGAGACATTAATAATCAAACAGAATGCACATTATGCATTGATAAATTTTTAGAGACAGCATTCTGCAATGCTCAGCTGGGTGAAATTTTTGACCATAACAAACGAGCCTATGTCAACAGAAGTTCAACTGCTTAATAAAATCTCATCATTGAATATCAAATTTACCAAAATATTCAAAATGAATTGATACCGAAGGAGCATTTGATACATAATCTTTGAGAAAATATCAATTACAGTTAATTAATGTACAATTCATACTTCTGCCAAAATATCAATTCATACTTCTGCCAAAATAACAATTTATACTTCTGCCAAAATCAGAATTTATATACAATTTTGCTTTCAAGAAAACTTCTGCCAAAATAACAATTTATACTCTTTCCCCATTTCCACATCAGGGAAGGACCTGTCCAACCATATCAGAATTTGCTTCAACAGCTCTATAGAGGCAGTGACCATCAGGCTTTATTTCTCTGTTCCCTGTCGACTTCTTGTTGAGCTTTTTTGTCGCGCCTCTGTTTGCCTTTGCTGACTTTTGTATTCTCAGGTTGACTACTAACAGATACTCCACTTCTGCTAATACATCAAATCTTCCGGAACATTCGCGTCTGCCAATACCTTTTCTTTAAATGTATTTCTTTCATCAAGTACCCATTTCAAGACATACTCTCGACGAAATTTAAGTACATCGTTCTAAACGAAGGTTTTTTTTGTTAATACCAATGCACTAAAACTCTAACATTTTTAATTCAAAAACAAAATAGAAAACAAATTATCATTTACCTCCAAGTAGTAAGGCATTGTATTTTCACCATTCCACAATTCCAAGTATTTTAACACATATATTCCACAGTCATGGCTGTATCGACAAACAAGATGCATTTCAGAACATAAAAATAAAGAGAATCAAAACCAACTAATTAACAAATGAAACATTTATAGAAGAAACCAATTAAATGACTTACCAATTATGTTGTTAGGGCAAATTTGGATAATGGATCTTCACAGCATTGTTAACAACTTCCCTTTGAACAATGATACTCAGCAACTCTTCAAAACGGGAGCACTAAAAATTCACAATTATTTAAATTGTCAATTTATTTGGAAGGCCTGAAAAGTGTTAAATGAAAATGAAAAACCTGAAAATCAAAAAGTGTTATCGTAACACAATACCATTGCCAAATCAAACAAATACCAATTCTCATCCCTTTCGTGTTCCAATGAGTCCAACACATACATATTCCTTTCGTCTTTGTTTAGCACGTAGCACACTCAATTCCCATTAAACACGGCTGGTGCAAAAATCTAAAAAATATATACAAGTTAATTAGGTAATTTTCATAATTTTAACATGTACAACAATGGGACCCAAAGAACTCCAAATATACGCTTACCAAATTGGAAGACCGTAAGTGATAAATGGGTTTTCCCGGGAACTTGTGAAATTGGCAATAATCTTTCAAAGTCCAACGCTTTTGGGTCCCATTTTGGAACATTGGTAAATCACGAATAACTTTCTCCTACATTATAAATCACTACACTCAGTCAACTTGTATTAACAAAATGTTCCCTAAATGAAATGGCTTCAATAAAAGAGTTTTAGATTTCCTCACAGCAAAGAATGAATTAAATACGAAACGGCTGACAACACCCGTTCTATTAATTTCTTCTTCCATCATCCAAAGCGAAGTAAATGCAAACACCTGGAAAAAATGAACACACATAAAATACTAGTTCATAAAAAAAATTAAAAAATCAAATAAAATAAAATAACAACTCAGATTCAATAAAGGGTGTTACTACTTACAAAGTTGTCAACCCAACTCCTGGGACTAAAGGTTGTGAGGCTAGATCTTATAAGAATATTGTCCTTGAAGTCAACCAAAGTACTGCATAAATTAGACGAAGCATTGTCAATAAATGTACTTATTCAGAAGTCAAATTATCAAAAGGATTAACACTTACTCGTCCCGCGTTGACGTTGTGACTCGGCGGGTGC
This sequence comes from Astragalus membranaceus, assembly GCA_039519185.1. Taxonomy (NCBI): domain Eukaryota; kingdom Viridiplantae; phylum Streptophyta; class Magnoliopsida; order Fabales; family Fabaceae; genus Astragalus; species Astragalus membranaceus. The sequence goes on along the minus strand of CM076846.1, from coordinate 63,165,557 downwards.
AAAATCGATACAAATCAACCAACGATTTGTTCAATTCACTCCGGTTTCCAACAATATCTTTGCTACCATCAGCTTTTGTAGCAACTTTCAATTCATCCTCAATCATTGACAGCCTCATCCCAATGTCCTTTTGTTTTTTTTGATAATCTTTTCTTTTGGGATGAGCAGTCCCTTTGGACGTTTTCAATGACTTCGATGACAACTTCATTTGTACAATCTTCATCATTTAAAGGTAAATCCTCAACAACCTAATAACAAAAATATAAAATAAATAATTATAAATCACCAGCTTTTACAACAACCATAGGAAATGATTTATTAATTAACCTTTTCTAACCTTTTCCGGATCGAATATTTTTGTAATTAAACACTTGCCCGACCCTACATCAATCCAATCTAAAAGACGGGGAAAACACGTCTTTTTTGAACTATCCCGCAATGATAGGTGGTCAACCATCCAAATCTACATCATCACCGATTCACCATATAGTTCAATAGTCAAAATTTAATACTCAGTAATAAAAACTTTAAACTAATGTAACTTTTTATTTGTACTTGTAGTAATTCTGCACAGCCTGCAATATAGAACGAATCTTTGTTCTTCCCTTCATTTAAACGAGGAGCGACACGGTCTAGGCTAGAAACTAATACCCTATAAACTTCACCACCCCAATTGTATTTACAAAGGCTACCTAAATCATTTAATAGCCTAAATGGTAGGGTATGGACATCTGTGGTAGTTTTTGGAAAGTATAAGGTTTTGAAAGCAAGAAGAATGTACAACCTACAAAAATCCTCTACATCATTATCATCGGTCAACTCTCCCATTTTCTCAACTATGGTTGACACTGTAATCACCCCCCCCCCCCCATTGAACAAATCTTTGACTCTAGATTCATTCCCATCATCAACATGAACGGGCTCTCCAACAATGCGAAGCCCCAACCCAACACAAACATCTAAGTCGTGAAGGAAATAATCCTATTCCCAACCCGGATACCATGACTGTGTATATCCCACCTATGCACTAACTCTTTAAGTAAGACACAAGAAATCTTGTTTCTTTTCTCAAGATCAATGACGGATTTAAAAGGTGTCATTCGAAGACATTTTTTTTTGTTTTGGAGTCAAACATGCATTCATCTTCACTAAAGATTCAGTATTCACAACGTGCCTCAGTCTTCCCATGATGTACAACGATCTGTATAAATGCAAGAAAATGTTACAAAGGGGAATAGACAAATTTTCACAAAACAGGAAGTCTAACACTTGCAAAAATCTTGGTGAATTATACAAACGAGAAGTCTAACACTTGAAAAACATCATGATTTCAATTTTAGAACAGACCTACATAACACAATCAAAATAAATCTCACACTTTTTGAAACATAACCAAACAATAGAGACCCAGCCATAACGGTGATACGTGACGACGGCGGTGACAACGACGATACGAGATAGATTTATATCACAATCAATCACATTAGCATTACAAGACACATAACATTCAGATTGAAATAGAAGCTGAGTACAAAAATGCAAACATAAATAAATTCATTCTTTTAAATTTTTAAAAACCTAAAATTTATACGGATATCAAAGGCCAAGCTGAATGGGAGCCAAATGTTTACTCTAGCTATCATGGTAAAATTCCAATTTTGACTAACAACAATAGGGTTTCCTTTCAAATTAAATTGGGGTTTTTGCAATCAGTCAAATTAGGGACAAATTAAGGAATAAATCAGTATCCATTACCTGAGTGGAAGAAGGTTGCAGTGGAGAAGAGGTGAAGAAGCGGTTAAACGGCGGAGTCACGGCGGAGACACGACGGAGATAAAAATGGAGAGGAATGGAGCAGAGGAGACGCGCGATTCGAGGGAGACACACACGCTATCTTCGTGAATGGCGGCGGAGGGCGGTGAGCGCTTGAACGGGAGAGCAAGGCGAAGGAAGAGAGACCGCGAGGGAGAAGGGAGTGCAACGGAGTGAGAGCGACAGAGGAGGGAGTGCGAGCGAGAGAGGAGGGAGTGCGAGGGAGTGAGGGCGCTTGTGTTTTTTTTCCAATTAAATCACCTGGTCCCACCACCGTATTTCCATTGTATCATACGTATTTTTTATTTTTGGCTGTATTTTGGCTACCATTGTTGGCTGAATAGCATTATTATTTTTTTAATTAGAAAGAAAAAGAGCAATTCTATTCTATTCTAACATTCTAGTGCCACTCATTAGTAATTAAAAGAGAACGTGTTTTTAAGGAGCCAAACATGGTGGGTAGTAGAGAGGATGTAGTAGATACTAGGTACCTTGGTGCTTGTGTAGTATTTTGCATGTTTGGAGGGAAAACATGAAATTTTATGTGTTTTGTATCAGTTTATGCGATGGTACTGATAGATGATTTTGTATTCTACTTTTTGGTTGTAGGTGAAGCTTTCAACGGGGAGGGGTCTATTACTAGCAACAACGGAGAATCGAGGTCAAATGTATTCAACGGTGAGTATTTGTTTGATTTTTGTATCTCGTCTCTTGCTCTTTGATTTTTTGTTGTATGTGTATATGGTTTGTCTTCACTCTTCAAAATTTCAGCTGCTCTCATACTTTCTGCAAGATATTTAAATTTTGTCTGACATGTTTTACAAGTTATTATTATCAATGAAAAAGATCGATAAGCAATGGAGGCATATTATTAGTATTGAACCACAACTCTGCCCGACATAGCCAGGTGGTCTATGATTTAAGCCTTTCTCCCACCTTAAATTGCACTTCCATTCTTTTTTATCAGCATGTACCTTCATAGCATTCTGTGTTCTGCACAAATGTGTCTTCAACTCCTCAAGAATATCATCTCTTTCTCCTAACAGCGGGTCCACTACTTGCACAACTGTACCCTCCACCGAATGCTTAATGATGGTTGGAGCTTCCCTTTCATACATTGCCTTAAAATGACTCATTTCAATGGATGCATTGAAGGACGAATTAAACCAAAATTTTGCCCATGCCAATCATTTCCTCCATTTCTTTGGTTGTCCATTCACAAAACACCAAATATAAACTTCCACGGTTCTATTGGTCACCTCTGATTACCCATCCGATTGTGGGTAGGGGTGGACAACAAACCGAGTCCAACCCATATCCAAACAACCTTTTGCAAAATACCGTGTCCAGGTGGGTTTATTTAGTTTTACGGGTGGTCAGTTCTAAGAAATCAGGTTCACTCAGACTAATATAATCGATAATTTCTCATCAAAAAAAATATATATAATCGATATTGGTTGTGATAAATTCAACCCACTCATACCCAGAACCGACCGATTAAAGGATGTTCTGGTTTTGCTACAAATTCAAAGTAATGTCATAACGGATTTGGATCGTCTGACTTTAGCGCAGACATTTAAAGTCGGGTGAACTCCCTACCCGACTTTAAATGTCTCGATTTTCACATACATTTAAAGTCGGGTGAACAACCAGCCCGACTTTAAATGTCTAAATTACACACTAACTGCAGCTGCAGTTTCCCGCACTAAAGTCAGACGATCCGCCCCCAGTCATAACTATCCAAACTAGTATGTACAGGTCAAGGCTATTAGGCTATACTACATGTTTAGCTTTGGCATCTTTTCAACTCTCTCTCCCTTGTCGCTTTTGTTTTTCATTTGACTTTTTTCAGTCCTCTATCCCTTTCCAAGCATTTAATTATAACTTATTTTAATAATAATGTTATGTTTCTCTCTCTTAAGCTTGTATATTTCATATATATAATAATAAATAGTAACTCGATTCTTGTGATAAAGGTATTGTTTATCTCTCAAAAGCCTCTTCTTCATATTTGCACCTTCAATTGTGATGGATTCATCCTAGAATCCCGATATATGCTGCATCTTTTTTTTATCTATGTGTTTATTTAAATCTTTCAATGTTAAGCCAAACCCGTTTCAACCCACTCAAATAACTCACTAATCCGTCAAACCGAAACCGCCATATCCGAACCAACAACCGGACGGGAATGGGCTGTTCATGTGATATCTCGGTTTAGGCGGGATTGAGCATTTGGAACCTGAATCCGACCAACACGGCTGTTTGTCCAACCCTAATTGTGGGTGATAAGCGGAGGTAAATTTGAGCCTTGTTCCTGCTAATTTCAGCAGCTCTTTCCAGAATGTACTCATAAATACCCTATTACGATAACAGATGCGGGAAACCCATGCAGTCGCACCACCTCCTCCACAAACAACCGCCACTTCCTTAGCAGAATAAGGGTGACTCAAAGGAGTGAAATGAGCTGCTTTGGACAGCCTATCCACCACTACCATTATTATATCCTTCCCTTTCGACTTAGGCAAGCCTCTGCTGAAATCCATAGTGAGTTCTTCCCAAATAAGCTCCGACATCGGAATCGGTTGCAACAACCCCCGCCAGTTTCAAAGCTTGATATTTATTTTTCTGACAACAACATCACATTTCTGCACAAAAACCTCAATGTCTCCTCATTCGCATCCAATAAAACACAGGGTCTTTTTTTATACCCCCACCACATTACAATATACCCCCATCAAATATGAAAATCCCAAAATACCCCCCATAATGTTGACTCAATCGGATTTACCTTATAAATAGGTAAATCCGATTTGAGATTAATCAAAAGCGGATTTACCTAAATCCGATTAAATTTGTAAAAATCGCATCGGATTTACTGTTAGAAGGGTAAATCCGCTTTTGAATTTAACAAAGTGGATGTACCCCCACAACAGGTAGATCCGCTTTGTCTCTTTATCAAGTCGGATCTACCTGTTGTGGGGGTACATCCGCTTTGTTAAATTCAAAAGCAGATGTACCCTTTACCAGGGTAAACCCGACTTGTAAAAAAATTTTAAAACATTTAATTTGTTTTTTTTGAATATATATATATATATATATATGTGTGTGTGTGTGTGTGTGTGTGTGTGTGTGTGTGTGTGTGTGTGTGTGTGTGTGTGTGTAAATAATTACAAAAATGTGGGTACAATAACAAATACAAGAAATGTCAATCTAAATCGTCGAAATCATGGGCTAAGTCTACAATGGTGGGCGCATCAATGGGAGGGAGATGGGGCATCTTCAAAGCGGTAGACTGCCAAAGGGAAAAACGGCTGGTATAAGGATCCAACCATGAAGTAGATTCATCTGATCGATTATGAGACCACATCAAAGCAACTAGACGCAACGGACAGACAGGCGAGATCGAAATATGCATCCAATGGATATCTCTGACATTGAGAATAGATATGATTTTATACTTAGAAGATAAGTAAAATTCATATCCAAAGACAATTGAACTAGGGTCACATTATACTTAGTGTAATACCCTAATTTTGTCCTATCCAAAAATAAGAAATTTTATTTATTTTTAATAAAAATAATTATTTTATTTTCATGCCATGTTTTATTTTATTTTAGTTTGCTACAAGTTTTAATCTTTGAAAAAAAATAATAATTAAGAGTATCAAAATAAAATAGGCAAAGGAGCATAGGGGGGGTCTGTTAAAACATATATAAAGTGCAATCAGGATTGGGCCATCAAAAACCCAACCCAACAAAAAAGGGCCAGCCCAATTCGCATAACCCATATCCTAACCTTAATCCAACCCATGACCCATAACCCAACTCACCAAAACCCTAATTTCCCTCCTCTCCTAACCCTAATTCGACCCCACCCCCTTTTACCCCAAAAAATGTCCACATTCACTCTCCCCCTAGCCCTAAAAAATGTCCACATTCATCCCCAAACCCTAGCCTAGAAATCCGCCCCCATTCCCTCTTTTCCCTCCTTGGAACTCACAATCCCACTTCCACACACTTCCCACTTCCCCACATCCCCTTTCCCCATACACTCCACCCTTCCCTCTCTCCTCCCCAACGGCTCTCTCCCTTTTCCACGCCTCTCTTTCTCTCTCCCTCACACACCACTCAACTCACTCTTTCTCACACACTTCCCCTTCCAAACCCTAAAAAATTCGGCACTCAATCCTCTCTCTCCTCTCCCTCACGCATCCCTCACACTCTCCTATCATACTCACTCTCATCTTTTCACTTCACACACTCAATTCTCTTTCTCTCTCTCTCATACGCTCCCACACTCCATCAAAGAAAAGAAAAAAAGCAAACATCACCTCCACCTCTCTTCCCTAGCCGTCCACCCTCCTTTCTCTTCCTTTCATGCTCCCTTTCACCACCACTCACGAAATCACCATTTTTGGTGCCCCCCCTTTCTCTCCTCTCTCACGAAATCGCCATCTTTGGGCATCACCACATAAGAGGCCGTTGGTCCCTCCAAAGCTCACGGATTCATCCAAGGAAACGTGTTTTCCATTTCGTTTTTCTCAAGGATAGCACGCAAACGGATCTATACACAAGGCTTGGTGGAAAAAACCGAAAAACAAAGCACACAACTACAAGATCAAGTTTCGGTATAAATAGGAGTTACGGTTTTGAGGCAAGGGGGACGATTTTTGAGAGAGGAGAGTGTGAAGGGTCGAAAGCTCGAAGGAGATCCAGAAGCGAGAGGAGCAAAAACGGTTCTTGAGATTGCTTGAGTGAAAGAACGAGAGAGCATTTTCGTTTCCTTTTTTTTCAGTTTTTCATATTTTTTTTTATTTACTGTTATTGTTGTTGCTGAGATCTGAAAAAAGGGACTCATTATTCAAGGTCTGTACTTATATTTTCCCCCTTATGTTCCTGTTTGTATGATGATTTATAGTTAGTTTCGACATTCTGTTTTTTTTTAAAAATAGTTATCTCACGAACTCATTCATCTCCATGTGTTTGAAATTTTCTTGAGTTGTGATGTATTGTTAATATGTTTTGTCTCTTTGATTATTCTTCTGTGAATATCACGATGGAGGTCATTTTTTTTTGCTGGAAGATGATGGTGTTAATTTCCTAAAAATAATGATAATTATTATCTAGATAACAAAGGTGGAAATTAAATATTTTCTTTCTCTTAAAACAAAAAAGATTTAAGGTAAAAATATCCCTATAATAATTAGAAGATCTTTTCAAGTTAGTTCTTTTTTTAATAATCAAACAATTCCTTTTTTTTAACAATGATGACAATGATTTATTTATTTATCCAATTTTAAAAAAAAATAAAATAATACAAAGTGTTAATCAGGTTAATAATGTTTTCGTCCATGAAAAAATGTTAATAATATAGTCATTAACCATGAAGCTCATGTTCTTTTTCTTAATAATACAATTTTCTTTTTTAAAAAAAAAACATCAGACTGCTACTTGCACCCCTGTGTTTCTAATGACACCACCTCTGTTTCTTTTAAATTTTCAGACTGCTATTTACACCCCCCAGATTCAGGCATAAGCCCCTTTTGTCACTTAAGCCCAGTTTCGCTAACTGGGCCCTCCCATGCGAACTGGGCTTCTTTTTTTTCCCACACCCCTAATTTTGATAACTTAACCCCTTTGAAAGAGCCCAGCATTTACACAGCCCATTAGAACAATTTCCTGATCTCTGCACCCCCTCTTTTTTTTTTTAAAATGCAACCCTCCTCGCTGTTTACACCCCATTTTTAATAATACAGCCTTCCTTTTATTTGCACCCCCATTTTACTATTGCATCCACTGTTTCTCCTTTTAAAAAAAAGTATATATTTCCTTTCCCTAAATAAATATTTTCTGACATCGAAAACAAGTATTTTCAAACGTCGAAATCAACGAAAACACTTTTCAAAAACAAATCTTTTCAAACGTCGAAATCAAAATTAATCATCACTAATGGTCATTCGCGCCGTTGCCGTTTGATTGTGGGTGATGATTTCATTCCTGTGGGAGCTAGTAGTGTGGCCACTCTAAACCGTTGTTGTTTGGTCCTCACAAACGCTCTCCTTCAATCGTGAAAACCTTTTCAATGCTCAAAATAAAAACCGATTATCATTAATCATCACTCGCGCCGTTGCCGTTTGGACGTTAATGATAATTCATTTTCATAAGAGTTAGTAGTGCGACCACTCTAAACCATTGTTGTTTGGTCACTGCGAACGCTCAACCCCTTTGCGAAAAACTCCAAAAAGATTAAAAAGCAAAACCTTTTCAAAAAAAACCAGAACTACGTAGCTTTGAATTCTCCATCGCACCGGGAGATACGTAGGAGCGGATATCCTCCGTCAAGCACAATAAACTAAAAACATTTTTTTTCCTTAAAAAAAAAAAACAAACACTTTTGCCAAAAATAAAAATTTTCATTAAGTCTTTTCATTCTCTTTTCGAAAAAATGGGCAAACTTAAGTATTTTCCAAATCAGCACATAAAACCACACATTTAATTAAAGGTTCCCTTTCGGTAGAAAGGAGGCGTGGGGTGCTAAAACCTTCCCTATGCCTAACCGACCCCCGAACCCAAATCTTCCGGTTTTCCAAAAGGCCATCCGCTTTCCAAAAGGTTTTTCTTCAATATTTTCCTTATAAAAAAATATTGGTGGCGACTTCATTGATTTTCAAAAAGTTGTAAATGAAGAAAGGTTCCCTCAGGGACTTTTTCGGGCGCAACAGCTGGCGACTTCACTGGGGACCTTTCTTTTTTTTAGTGGGTCAAGCCTAACTAATTAAATATGTGGTTTAGTGTGCTATCGATGTGATTTGGATACTTCGTTTGCTTCTAGCCCTTTTCGGTTTGCTCTTCTTATCCTGTTGTATGCATGTGCATTTGTTTTCTCTCCTTCCATGTTTATTTCTCCTCGTCTTTGCCTATGTACTTAGTACCGTCATGCTTTTCCCCCCATCTTGTTATGTTCCCCTCTTCTTGGCCCCCTTTCTTGAGGTAAGCAAAGCACTTGATTATTGTTGAAACCCTAGGCTAGCTTATTTGATATTGAACCCTAGTATAGACAACATGTTATCGCTTGCTATTGTCTGGACTGTTCTGGGTTTTCCTTCGCAGGTGGGGATATATGTGGGTAGTCTTAGGCGGTATGTCCCCGCTACACACACTCGCCCCCTTATGATTGTGTGCTTTGAGAGAGGCCTAAAACCCAAGGTCTGAAAAACACCTAGGAGAGTGGAAACGAGTAGTGACTGCCAATTGGACCAATGTCCTTCTGCTCTCACGAAAGTTTCAGCCAGAGTATGCTCTTTTATGGTACCTCACACCAGATGGCATTCCATCGTTATGGGTGTTATCATGAGAGAGATTTAGCTCTGGTAGCCTTTGCGAGGGAGTGAATAGAGCCACATGGGAGGATTACCCTTTAACTTGCCCTAGATCGTAGGTCGCACCTCTTTTTAGGTCACAAGGACTTTCCAAATTGTGTGCTGCATTGTAAACTAGGCACGTTTTCAAAAAGAAAAGGAGATTTTTCGAAAAAAAGAGAAAATAGAGAAAGAGTTGCCGTTGTAACCTTTCTTTCGCCGGTCTGTACGAAGTGACATATGAACCACTTTATTTTAGAAAAAAGAGAGAGGTGAAAGAGTTACCGCTGTAGCCTTTCTCATACCGGTCCATAGGAAATAACATACGACCCGCATTTTCCAAAAAAAACTTGAATCACTGCCCATAAGGACTAGTCTCTGAGTTACGTAGACATAGAACATCATCATCATTTACACACATCCTTTGCATAAAACATACATTTTCAATAGTTTTCGCATGCATCTTTGCATTTCATCATGGTTTGCTTGCCGAGAACCCCAAGTAATGAGAAATTTTTGTCATAGATACGGCATGGAATCTAGAAGGGAAACGGTGTATACTCCAAGGTACCCCGTTGTAAACAAGGTAGATGTGACTAGTCTGAAAAAATGTGTTGACCTGATGGGACCTATTGAAAGGGGATCGTTTGACAATGCTTATGGGAACCTCCGGAAGTTGTTGTTGCTAGAGGTGCAGACTGAGGCTATTGTGGCTTTGAGTAGATTCTATGACCCAGAAATCAGGTGCTTTCTTTTCAAAAATTTTCAAATGGCACCCACATTGGAGGAATATCAGCAGATTTTGGGTTTCACTCAGACAGAAGCTGTCCCCTACCGGTATCAAGAACAGCACTACACAGATGAAGGATTCGTTGCATTATTGCAAGTGAGTGTAGAGGATCTGAAGCTCCAAAAGCAGAAGAGAAACAATGTGATAGGTTTCCCGCAGAGCTACCTTGAAGGTTTAATGGGAGCCTATGCTAGAAGTAAAAATTGGGTTGTCTTCAAGCGAGTTTTGGCCTTAGCAATTTTTGGGGTTGTTCTCTTTCCGCAGATTGAGAGGTATGTGGATGTGACTGTTATTGGTATTTTCCTAGCTTTTCAGAACAAGAGGAGCCCCATTAATCCAATTCCCGCCATCCTTACCGACACTTATTCTGCTTTTACTCATCATTGTGACTTAAGAAGGAAGAAAATCTCTTGCTCTTCTCACCTGTTGTATGCGTGGCTTCTCATTCATGCCTTCACCAACCCAACACGAGTGGAAAAGTTGATTAGCTACGCTGTAACTTGTGAAGTGAAAGCTATGAGTATTCAAGAATGGTTCCAGTTTCTAGGGGGTCTAGATGAGCACTCGATCCGTTGGTATCTCTCATCTTGCTGGGAAGATAGGCCTAAGGTGGTCTTCCGCTGTGGTGGTTTTCAAAATGTCCCGCTGATGGGCACTAAGGGATGCGTCAACTACAACCCGTCTCTGACTCTGAGGCAATTGGGGTATCCGATGAGGAATTCGCCTACTGAAGAGATGATACTCCCGTTTTACATCTTTGAAGGAGGACCAAGAGATGACAATTTGCCTAGAAAGGTCTTGCAAGCCTGGAGTACGGTGGTTCACATGGGAAAAGTAGAGCTTGCTCAGAGGACTAGTGGTATCACCTTCGCTCAGTGGCTCGGAAAAAGAATCCAGAATGTTCAACTGCCCTACCAAAAAGAGTTGCAAGTCGAGAGGGAAGTAGTAGACGCTAGTGTCCCTGTTGTCGAAGAATTAGGTGAGTTTAAGTTGGCTCTGATGAAGGCAGAGGAATAGAAGAAATCTTTGCAAGCTGAGATAGAGAAGATGGCTCTGAAGAACAAAAGGTTGAAAGAAGAAAATGCCCTAAAGTCTGCTACCATTGAGAAGTTCAGTCAGAAACTAAAAGGGGAAGAGGAGAGCAAGTTAGAAGTTCAAAGGTATCTGCAAGGAGCCAGGGAGGAAATCAAGAGGCGAAGCTTGAAAGAGAAGAAGGCCCTGGAAGAAGCCAATCAGTGGAAAGAATTGTGGGATGAAGCAAAAATGGAAGAGAGAGCTGCGAAAAGCTTGCTTGCCAAGTCAAAAAGGGAATCCCGCATGTTACAAGCTGAATGGGAGAGTAAGTTAGACAGTATTGTGCAAGAGAGAGACTCATTTGAGAACATCCTCAGAGAATATCAGCGGGCCCTAAAAGCAGAGCAAGAGGATTCTGATGAGTTGAAGGAGCGCCTTTGTCACATCAGCGATGCGTACCGGCAAGTGAGGGATGAAAGTCAGTATTGGGAACATCGCTATGTTGAGCTGCTCGGTAGGATTGAAGAGCAGGCAGTCATCATCGAGCTGAGGGACGAAGTTCAACACTGGAAGGATAGGTTCTCCAAGCTATCTGAATTGGTCAACCAGGCTCTTGCGGATATGCCCAGGAAATTAAGAAAAGCCGAAACTGAGATGTATCCCCTCAACACCCCGCTTGAGGTGTACAAATTTGTGGAGTACTGCAGAGCCCTAGTTGAGGAAGCCAAAGGAAAAGCCGGAAGTACCTCTGCCAACAACAAAAGGAAAAGGAGTGGAAATGTCAAAGCTCTTTGTATTTGAGCCTCTTTATTGTAATTTTCCATTTTGTTTTATTGTACCTTTCCTTTTTCAATCATTGTATCAGAATGTCGTACTCAGATTTTGAAGTATTTTGTTTAAATACACCCGTTTCGCTTCCAGATTCCAATTTCAGTATGATCCAAAGAAAGTGATATAACAAAAATAATCAAAGATTTACCTGCGTATCTATGACAAGACATAATACACTGCGATTCTCGGCAAGAAAAACTAAACACGCATTCATTCGCATTGCATTCATTTATTCGTTCTTGTGTTCATAAGCGTGTTCCGTCAACAGAAAATTAGGCAAGCTGGTTAATCATCGCTATTGGACGCGTCTGCAAGCAAGAAACATGGAAAACAATCAAGCCAATCTTGATCAGAACGATCCGCAGCCACATCAGGATGACGGAATCCCAGGAGGTCTGGATCCTAATGGTCAGGGTCAGCATGATCAGAATCAGGGGAATCAAGTCATTCAAGCTGAGATGGAAGTCCTAAAGGCTCAAATGGCGGAGGTCATAAGAGTGCTAAGTGCCTTAAGAGATGTTGGCACAACTGAAGCTGCTGTCGCTAGGACGAACAATCCTCCTCCCCTTCCTGGGTCTGGGATCTCTCAAACCTTTCAAGCTGCGCAATGGCCTCCCTATGGTCTCCCACTGGGCTATACGCCTCCTGTTGCTGATGCAAACCCTGGAAGAGATCCTTCGGGAACCACGGGGCACGCTCAGCCTAATACAATTGTGAATGAAGTTGGAACAGGGACGCATCGAGCCCAGATTCAGATCCCAATTCCTGTTATTGCTCCAGGAACTCCGGCGGGTTTCAATTCACCAATAATGGTTCATCCACACGTACAGGGCCCAGTCCCTCAGAATATTGCTCACCGACACATGACCCCGGTCGCGGCATCGATGAATAACCCTCACTATGGTGCCGGCGGTTTCCCACAGAATTACCCTGCCGAAGCTAGAAGTCAGTATCAGATGCTGGAAGAAAGATTAAGAGCTGTTGAAGGGGCAGGTTCCCGAGCCAGGAATGCCCATGAGTTGTGCTTGGTTCCTGATCTAGTCTTGCCGCCCAAGTTCAAAGCACCAACTTTTGACAAATACAGAGGGACAACTTGCCCAGTCAGCCATGTGACAATGTACTGCCGAAAGATGACTGCCTACGCCCGTGATGATAACTTAATGATGCATTGCTTCCAAGAAAGTTTAGCCGGAGCTCCCCTTGACTGGTACATGCAGTTAGAGCCAACTAATATCCGTTGCTGGAAAGACATGGCAGATGCCTTCATGCGTCAATACCAGTATAACAATGATTTGGCTCCAGATAGAACTCAGCTACAATGCATGTCTAAGAGGGATAACGAGTCGTTCAAAGAGTATGCTCAGAGATGGCGGAACCTTGCGGCTCAAGTAAAACCCCCTCTGCTGGACAAAGAAATGGTCCACATGTTTATGGAAACCCTTCCTGCGGTGTATTATGATAGGTTGGTTGGCAGCGTAGCCTCAAACTTCTCTGAGATGGTGGTCACAGGGGAAAGAGTAGAGAATGGTATGCGGAGCGGAAGAATAGCTCAGGGCCCGACACCTCCTGCCGGTCAAAAAAACCATTTTTTGGGTCTCATAAGAAGAAAGAAGGTGAAACTAATGCAAGTCATCGGAGCCAGTGGTCCGTCGCACAGCAATCCACCGCAAGCTATTTCGGTTCCTCCTCAGGCACCACCGGCACAGCCTTTTCAATCAAATTATCAGTACCGGAACTATAATGAAAGGAAGCCTGTTGTCTTTGATCCCATTCCCATGTCTTACACAGACTTGTTTAATTATCTCATCACCAACAAAATAATCAATACTCGTCAAATGAAGCCATATCAGCCTCCCTATCCCAGAGGGTACAACGCAAATGCCACCTGCGCCTTTCATTCAGGGGCAGTAGGTCATGTGGTGGAGGATTGTAAAGCATTCAAATATGTGGTGCAAGAATTACTTGATAAGAAAAGCATATCATTTCAACAACCCAATGTAGCCACCAATCCGTTGCCAGGGCATGGAGGATCTGCTATTAATGCCGTTGACCATCAGGGGGGTCAATGTTTGGTTAGAAAAGTTGATTGCATTCAGATGCCTTTGAATTTTATCCATGCTGAATTATGCCGTTTTGGTGTCATCAAGGAAGGTTGTGCTAGGAAAGACGCCTGTGATAATCCTCGCTGCATCGGGGCATGTGAAGGCTTTAAACCAATTCTCCAAGATCTCTTAGACAGACACCTGGTCCAAGTGGGAATCCAGGAGAAAGAAGAAAGTATATTTACCTTGCAATCAGGCAATGGAGGCTTCAGGAGACCGATTGAGATTCCCTGCAATCTGAATTCCAGCCTAGCTGTGACGAGACCCTCGACTGTTGTTATTCCAGTACCTGCTGCTACCCCCAGTGGGGAGACTAGGATGACTCCATGGAGCTGCAATGTGCAAATGCAAGCGGAGGTCCCTAAAGACACTTTGGATATAACAAACATTGCTGGAGGTAGTTGTATCACAAGGAGTGGAAGGTTGTATACTCCTGAAAACCTTAGAAGAGAGCAATCCAAGGGAAATGAAGAAAGGGCCCGTAAGGGAAAAGACAAGGAAGCTGTAGAAGTCAGGGATGTGTCGGACAAAGAAGCTCAAGAATTCCTGAGAGTAATGAGACAGAGTGAATATCGGGTGGTAGACCAGCTGAATCAAACTCCATCCAAGATCTCAATGCTCTCTTTGCTGCTCAGTTCAGAGGCACATCGTGCTGCACTGCTAAAGGTCCTAAATGAAGCTCACGTCTCCCATGACATTACAGTAAACCAGCTTGATGGTATTGTTGGCAGCATTGTAGCCTCTAATTACTTGACCTTCTCAGACACTGAGCTGCCTCCGGCAGGAAAAAGTCATAATCAAGCTCTTCACATCTCAGTCAAGTGTGGGGACCATATACTTGCCAGGGTGCTTATTGATAACGGTTCATCCTTGAATGTGCTGCCTAAGTCTACAATGGATAAGCTGGATGTAGACTGTTCATATCTGAAACCGAGCTCCACCTTGGTCAGGGCATTTGATGGGTCAGTGAAGGAAGTTTTTGGGGAAGTAGAAGTGTCGCTGCAGGTAGGCCCTGAAGTATTTTATGTCGTCTTTCAAGTGATGGACATCAATTCTTCCTACAGTTGCCTGCTAGGACGTCCTTGGATACATGCGGCTGGGGCAGTGCCATCCTCGCTTCATCAGAAACTCAAGTTTGTGGCTAGGGGAAAGCTGATAGTGATCTCCGGAGAGGAAGAAACGTTGATAAATCGATCACCACCTGAATATTATGTGGAAGTAGCAGAAGAGTCCTTCGAGACTGCTTTCCAAGGACTGGAGATTTCAAACGCTGTCTTCGTCGAAGGTGAGCCTTGGCGGAAGCCTAAGTGGTCCAGGGCTGACATGATGGCTGCAAAGGTGATGCTGGGACATGGGTATCAGGTTGGTAAAGGATTAGGAAAAGCTGCTCAAGGAATTGTAATGCCTGTCCAGTTGAGGGGCAATATTGAGAGGTTCGGTGTTGGGTACATCCCAAGTCTTGCTGATCGGGAGAGGCTGACATCTGACAGGAGGGAGAAATGGCTGGCCAAACTCAGAGGAAAGGCACCCAATCAGGGGAGAATGGTCATCGCTAATCTTAAGAACAACTTCCGGAGTGCTGGTATGCTGAACCCTGACCAGGTTAATATGGTTGAAGAAGGATCAAGCTCAAGTGGCCGTGCTGTAGGTCTGGTGCGCTGCTGTGCGGCTAGAGAGAAGCTGCAAAACTGTGAGATCATGGATTTCCCCGTATTTTTCAATTTAAAGTAATTATCGTTGTAATGCAGATCCCTCGGCTCTGCCCAAGGCCTTGGGATATTTCATTCGGGCACACATGTTTTCATCAAAAATCATCAATCAATAAAGTGTTGTTTTGAATTTTCAATAAAATTTCTGTCTTCATCTTTTATCTGTGTTGCTTTTTCTTTGTTTTCATTCGCCGCTCCATTCTAATGCAGATAAAAAATAAACTCTGAAAATAACAATGCCCATAACTCATACTGTGATTTTGATTACCCGGTTAATCAAGCCGAGGAAGATGTTGAGAATGATTGGGATACTCCTCCAGAAATCATGAGAATAGTAGAACAAGAAGAAAAGGTCATCGAACCCCATGAGGAGTCTACAGAAATGGTCAATTTGGGTACTAAGGAAGACAGAAAAGAGATCAAGGTTGGTACCGCAATGGAGGATAAAGAGCGCAAAAAGTTGATTCAGCTCCTGTTCGATTACGCTAACGTATTCGCATGGACATATCGGGACATGCCAGGGTTGAGCACAGATAATGTTGAGCATAAATTGCCGGTGAAATCAGAGTGTCCCCCTGTGAAACAGAAGTTAAGGCTGATGAAGCCTGAAATGTCTTTGAAGATCAGGGATGAGGTCAAGAAACAGTTTGATGCAGGGTTCTTAGCTGTGGCAAAATATCCTGAGTGGGTAGCAAACATTGTCCCAGTCCCTAAGAAAGAAGGAAAGGTCCGAATGTGTGTCGACTACCGTGACTTGAACAGAGCAAGCCCTAAAGATGATTTCCCTCTACCCCATATTGACGTTTTGGTGGACAGTACTGCTCAGCATTCGATGTTCTCCTTCATGGATGGATATTCAGGCTATAACCAGATCAAAATGGCTCCAGAGGATATGGAGAAAACCACCTTCATAACCCTTTGGGGAACTTTCTGTTACAAGGTCATGCCTTTCGGGTTGAGGAATGCCGGGGCAACCTACTAAAGAGCGATGGTAACCCTATTCCATGACATGATGCATAAGGAGATCGAAGTCTATGTGGATGACATGATTGCCAAATCAAAGATTGATGAAGAGCACGTGGGTAACCTGCAGAAGTTGTTCGAGCATCTCAGAAAGTACAAACTCAGGTTGAACCCCGCTAAGTGCACCTTTGGGGTTAGGTCAGGGAAGCTGTTAGGTTTCATTGTTAGCCAGAAGGGAATTGAGGTAGACCCGGACAAAGTACGAGCAATCCAGGAGATGCCAGCACCTAAAACAGAGAAAGAAGTTCGTGGTTTCCTGGGAAGACTAAATTACATCTCTCGATTCATCTTCCAGTTGACTGCAACTTGCGAACCAATTTTCAAACTGCTGTGCAAAAACCAAGAGATGAAGTGGAATGATAAATGTCAAGAAGCATTTGAGAAAATCAAGGCGTATCTTCAAAATCCACCCGTCCTAATGCCACCTGTGTCTGGCAGGCCCCTCATCCTATACCTCACGGTGCTAGACAACTCTATGAGCTGTGTGCTGGGGCAACACGATGAGTCAGGAAAGAAAGAACACGTGATCTATTACATAAGCAAGAAGTTCACAGACTGTGAGGCAAGGTATTCATCATTGGAGAAGACTTGTTGTGCTCTAGCCTGGGCTGCGCATCGACTGAGACAGTATATGCTGAGTCACACTACCTGGTTGGTGTCCAAAATGGACCCAATCAAGTACATATTTGAAAAACCTGCGCTCACAGGTAGAATTGCTCGTTGGCAAATGCTTCTGTCAGAGTACGATCTCGTGTACGTAACCCAGAAGGCGATTAAAGGTAGCACACTGGCAGACTACCTGGCACATCAACCGGTTGAGGATTACCAATCAATGCAATGTGAATTCCCAGATGAGGACATTATGGCATTATTTGACGCAGGGAAATCTCAAGATGATGAAAGGTGGAGAGTGTTGTTCGACGGTGCCTCTAACATGTGGGGGCACGGGATCGGAGCAGTGCTGATCTCCCCAGACAACCGCTTTATACCAGTCACCGCCAGACTAAGCTTCTATGTCACAAAC
This sequence comes from Astragalus membranaceus, assembly GCA_039519185.1. NCBI lineage: Eukaryota > Viridiplantae > Streptophyta > Magnoliopsida > Fabales > Fabaceae > Astragalus > Astragalus membranaceus. The sequence continues at coordinate 63,147,894 of CM076846.1, read as the reverse complement.
AATATTGCAGAGTATGAAGCGTGTATCTTGGGTATCCAAGCAGCTCTCTATCGGAAAGTCAAGAGGCTCGACGTGTACGGAGATTCAGCTCTAGTTGTCCATCAAGTGAAAGGAGACTGGGAAACAAGAAATTCTGATTTGATTCCTTACCGTGACTACATTCAAGAATTAATCAAGCCCTTTGAGGAAATCACTTTCCAGCACATACCCCGCAGCGAGAATCAGTTGGCAGATGCCTTGGCAACTTTGTCTTCTATGTTCAACGCCAGCTGTGACAAAAGTCTGACGATTGTCAGAATCCAGCACAGAGAACAGCCTGCTTATCACTACTGTATGACAGTCGAAGAGGGATCAGATAGTAAGCCTTGGTACCATGACATCAAGCAGTATATCACAAACAGAGAGTATCCTCCCGGAGCTACAGAGAATGACAAGAGAACCCTCAGGAGGCTGTCAATAGGTTTCTTCTTGAGTGGAGACGTCCTTTACAAGAGAAACCATGACTTGGTACTCCTCAGGTGTGTAACAGGAGAAGAATCAGTAAAGATTATGCGAGATGTTCATGAAGGCTCATTTGGGGTTCATTCCAACGGGCACGCAATGGCTAGAAAAATCCTGAGAGCTGGATACTACTGGTTGCAGATGGAATCAGACTGTTACCGTTTTGTGAGAAGATGCCATAAATGCCAAATCTATGCAGATCACACCCATGTACCTCCAACGTCTCTGAATGTTTTGAGCGCACCATGGCCATTCTCAATGTGGGGCATGGACATCATTGGTCCCATTGAACCCAAAGCTTCCAACGGTCACCGTTTCATTTTGGTTGCTATTGACTACTTCACTAAGTGGGTGGAGGCCGCTTCTTATCCCAATGTAGCGAGCTCAGTGATCGCTAAGTTCATCTAGAAAGACTTGATTTGCCGCTACGGCCTTCCAAACAAGATTATCACAGACAACGGTAGTAATTTGAACAGCAGAGTGATGAAGGATTTGTGTAAAGACTTCAAAATACAACATCACAACTCTTCTCCCTACCGCCCAAAGATGAATGGGGCAGTTGAGGCAGCTAACAAGAACATCAAGCGGATAATACAGAAAATGGTCGTGACCTATAATGATTGGCATGAGATGCTCCCCTTTGCCCTGCATGGTTACAGAACCTCAGTACGCACCTCAACAGGGGCAACCCCTTACTCCCTGGTTTATGGGTCAGAGGCAGTTCTCCCCACTGAGGTTGAAATACCATCCCTGCGGGTGTTAATGGAGACAAAACTTGATGAAGCAGAATGGGTTCGGTCTCGTCTTGACCAGTTGAATCTCATTGATGAAAAACGGGTGGCCGCAATGTGTCATGGACAGTTGTACCAACAGAGGATGAGGAGGGCTTTTGACAAGAAAGTCCGTCCTCGTGAATTCCAAGAAGGAGATCTTGTGCTCAAGCAGATCTTGCCGATTCAGACAGACTCTAGGGGCAAATGGGCTCCCAAATATGAAGGACCTTATGTGGTGAAGAAGGCATTCTCAGGAGGAGCTTTAATTCTGGCAAACATGGACGGAGATGAGATCCCAAATCCAGTGAACTCAGATGTGGTCAAGAAGTATTATGCCTAGAAAAATAGACGAAAAAAGAGAAAGATAAGCCAAGGAAAAATCAGCTCGCTAGGTTGAAAACCCGCAAAGGGCGACCTAGGCAAAATCAGAGTGGCCCGGTGGATTGAAAACCCGCAAAGGGCGATCCAGGCAAAAATTAGGGTCAGAAAACTCGGGCTTGAGAAAAGAAAAAGGCAGTCAGCGCTCCAAAGGTTCGGATAAGGGGGTGATCAGTATTATGAGTATGGACGGTGGGCACTGTTACTTCAGAGACGAAATCACGAGATTTGTTCCTTTTTGCTTGTATTTTTTGTAGTTTAAAAGAAAGATTGCGATGCACTTTCGATTGGCGTGACTTTCTGCACGTCCAATTTCTATATCAATAAAAGTCCAACTTTTCTTTCATATGTGTGCTTTTCGTGTCTCTGCTTTCATTTATTCAGTTTCTTTCGAAATAATAACTTTTATGATTGATGAAATCGAATTGCAAAACATGTGCACATTCAGAGCATTACAGGATCATTGCGAAATTTTTGAAAAAAATATACAGAAAGAAGTGATTCCCCAAGTGGATAAAATTGCGAAAAGACAGTCACGACGAACCAGTGTGCAATCCTCGCGGGATCATCGTCCTGGAACAGCCTTCGCCCGGCAGATCGATTTAACCAGCAAAAAAAGAGAGTGCCAAAGAAAAAAACAAATAAGCAGAAAAAAGAAAGCTGTTTAGAGAAAACAAACAGAATAAACAAAAAAAACAAAAGAGAAAATCACAGAAGACGGAACATAAAAGAACACAATACCTTCACATCATTCATCATATCATCTATACCATTCGTCATTCCATGACATCAAACAGTGGTGCGTTACACTTTCAAATTCGCATCTCAGAAGAGCGAAGAATAACAAAAAAAGGGGAAGTGAATGAGGAATCAAACAGAAAAAGCATCCCACCAAAATCAATCATTGCATTCATGTGCATCCAAATACCCAAATGCATGCATTTCATGCACCATCCAAGGAGTTACTTCGGACCAGAGAGTCCCAAAAATCTCATTTTTTAGAAAATCACCATCAGCACTGAGTTAGTAAACTCCATCAACCCCGAGTTAGTAAACTCCATCAACCCAGAGTTAATAAACTCCACCAACACAGAGTTAGTGAACTCCTTCCACAGATCACAACATCGTGTACGAGCACGCGATGGATCCATCAGACTTCGTTAAGTCCTTCGGATTAGTTGTGTCAGCCTAAGGCATAGCGTAAATCCATTGATCAAATCAGTTCCGGACCTGATGTTGATCGGCCGCTCGAAAAGGCCACCCCCAAAGCTCGGACTCGACCAGAGTTCGTTAGAAGGTTTTTAGGCAACCTCCGAATCCCCAATTTACCGCTTTTTCCAATTCACCGTTTTTCCCAATTTACTGCTTTCCCGTTAATGCGACAAGTGTTAACCCCCCTTTTCTCAAAAGGAAAATAACAAAAAGAAAATTTGAGCTTTTCTGGAGCGGACAAAATTAGTGTTATTTCTATATCTTTATTTCCATTTCACCAACAAATATGAAAAGGCCAAGTCATATTTCTTGGCAGAATGTGAAATAAAGAGGGGCAGCTGTAATACCCTAATTTTGTCCTATCCAAAAATAAGAAATTTTATTTATTTTTAATAAAAATAATTATTTTATTTTCATGCCATGTTTTATTTTATTTTAGTTTGCTACAAGTTTTAATCTTTGAAAAAAAATAATAATTAAGAGTATCAAAATAAAATAGGCAAAGGAGCATAGGGGGGGTCTGTTAAAAAATATATAAAGTGCAATCAGGATTGGGCCATCAAAAACCCAACCCAACAAAAAAGGGCCAGCCCAATTCGCATAACCCATATCCTAACCTTAATCCAACCCATGACCCATAACCCAACTCACCAAAACCCTAATTTCCCTCCTCTCCTAACCCTAATTCGACCCCACCCCCTTTTACCCCAAAAAATGTCCACATTCACTCTCCCCCTAGCCCTAAAAAATGTCCACATTCATCCCCAAACCCTAGCCTAGAAATCCGCCCCCATTCCCTCTTTTCCCTCCTTGGAACTCACAATCCCACTTCCACACACTTCCCACTTCCCCACATCCCCTTTCCCCATACACTCCACCCTTCCCTCTCTCCTCCCCAACGGCTCTCTCCCCTTTCCACGCCTCTCTTTCTCTCTCCCTCACACACCACTCAACTCACTCTCTCTCACACACTTCCCCTTCCAAACCCTAAAAAATTCGGCACTCAACCCTCTCTCTCCTCTCCCTCGCGCATCCCTCACACTCTCCTATCATACTCACTCTCATCTTTTCACTTCACACACTCAATTCTCTTTCTCTCTCTCTCATACGCTCCCACACTCCATCAAAGAAAAGAAAAAAAGCAAACATCACCTCCACCTCTCTTCCCTAGCCGTCCACCCTCCTTTCTCTTCCTTTCATGCTCCCTTTCACCACCACTCACGAAATCACCATTTTTGGTGCCCCCCCTTTCTCTCCTCTCTCACGAAATCGCCATCTTTGGGCATCACCACACAAGAGGCCGTTGGTCCCTCCAAAGCTCACGGATTCATCCAAGGAAACGTGTTTTCCATTTCGTTTTTCTCAAGGATAGCACGCAAACGGATCTATACACAAGGCTTGGTGGAAAAAACCGAAAAACAAAGCACACAACTACAAGATCAAGTTTCGGTATAAATAGGAGTTACGGTTTTGAGGCAAGGGGGACGATTTTTGAGAGAGGAGAGTGTGAAGGGTCGAAAGCTCGAAGGAGATCCAGAAGCGAGAGGAGCAAAAACGGTTCTTGAGATTGCTTGAGTGAAAGAACGAGAGAGCATTTTCGTTTCCTTTTTTTTTCAGTTTTTCATAATTTTTTTTATTTACTGTTATTGTTGTTGCTGAGATCTGAAAAAAGGGACTCATTATTCAAGGTCTGTACTTATATTTTCCCCCTTATGTTCCTGTTTGTATGATGATTTATAGTTAGTTTCGACATTCTGTTTTTTTTTTAAAAATAGTTATCTCATGAACTCATTCATCTCCATGTGTTTGAAATTTTCTTGAGTTGTGATGTATTGTTAATATGTTTTGTCTCTTTGATTATTCTTCTGTGAATGTCACGATGGAGGTCATTTTTTTTGCTGGAAGATGATGGTGTTAATTTCCTAAAAATAATGATAATTATTATCTAGATAACAAAGGTGGAAATTAAATATTTTCTTTCTTTTAAAACAAAAAAGATTTAAGGTAAAAATATCCCTATAATAATTAGAAGATCTTTTCAAGTTAGTTCTTTTTTTAATAATCAAACAATTCCTTTTTTTTTTTTAACAATGATTTATTTATTTATTCTATTTAAAAAAAAAATAATACAAAGTGTTAATCAGGTTAATAATGTTTTCGTCCATGAAAAAATGTTAATAATATAGTCATTAACCATGAAGCTCATGTTCTTTTTCTTAATAATACAATTTTCTTTTTTTAAAAAAAAACATCAGACTGCTACTTGCACCCCTGTGTTTCTAATGACACCACCTCTGTTTCTTTTAAATTTTCAGACTGCTATTTACACCCCACAGATTCAAGCATAAGCCCCTTTTGTCACTTAAGCCCAGTTTCGCTAACTGGGCCCTCCCATGCGAACTGGGCTTCTTTTTTTTCCCACACCCCTAATTTTGATAACTTAACCCCTTTGAAAGAGCCCAGCATTTACACAGCCCATTAGAACAATTTCCTGATCTCTGCACCCCCTCTTTTTTTAAAATGCAACCCTCCTCGCTGTTTACACCCCATTTTTAATAATACAGCCCTCCTTTTATTTGCACCCCCATTTTACTATTGCATCCACTGTTTCTCCTTTTAAAAAAAAAATATATTTCCTTTCCCTAAATAAATATTTTCTGACATCGAAAACAAGTATTTTCAAACGTCGAAATCAACGAAAACACTTTTCAAAAACAAATCTTTTCAAACGTCGAAATCAAAATTAATCATCACTAATGGTCATTCGCGCCGTTGCCGTTTGATTGTGGGTGATGATTTCATTCCTGTGGGAGCTAGTAGTGTGGCCACTCTAAACCGTTGTTGTTTGGTCCTCACAAACGCTCTCCTTCAATCGTGAAAACCTTTTCAATGCTCAAAATAAAAACGATTATCATTAATCATCACTCGTGCCGTTGCCGTTTGGACGTTAATGATAATTCATTTTCATAAGAGTTAGTTGTGCGACCACTCTAAACCATTGTTGTTTGGTCACTGCGAACGCTCAACCCCTTTGCGAAAAACTCCAAAAAGATTAAAATGCAAAACCTTTTCAAAAAAAACCAGAACTACGTAGCTTTGAATTCTCCATCGCACCGGGAGATACGTAGGAGCGGATATCCTCCGTCAAGCACAATAAACTAAAAACATTTTTTTTCCTTAAAAAAAAACAAACAAACACTTTTGCCAAAAATAAAAATTTTCATTAAGTCTTTTCATTCTCTTTTCGAAAAAATGGGCAAACTTAAGTATTTTCCAAATCAGCACATAAAACCACACATTTAATTAAAGGTTCCCTTTCGGTAGAAAGGAGGCGTGGGGTGCTAAAACCTTCCCTATGCCTAACCGACCCCCGAACCCAAATCTTCCGGTTTTCCAAAAGGCCATCCGCTTTCCAAAAGGTTTTTCTTCAATATTTTCCTTATAAAAAAATATTGGTGGCGACTTCATTGATTTTCAAAAAGTTGTAAACGAAGAAAGGTTCTCTCAGGGACTTTTTCGGGCGCAACACTTGGTAGCTATAAAGTACCCCATCTCAGGCAAACTCAACCACTTATCCTCCTTCTGAAAACCGGGGTATTCAATGGATAACGCTTTTCTAAGCACTGCAAGTCTGTCATTTCCAAACATGTAAGTATATAGTTGCTCTCTCTCCTTTGTTTCTTTGATTAAATTTTGCCTAATTATAGGCCAACTATCCTCACCAAGATTGAGACCAACTGCTACTGCTCGGAACCCACAATTACCATCCCTTTCAACATCAATAATTTTTTCCACATAAGAGTGCACGTGATGAGGAACCGACGGTAAATTAAATTTAGTCTCACCCTGATGTGTTAATTTTTTAGAAACACTCTGAGATAGCTTTGAAGACCGCTGTGATGATTTGTATAAGAAGAACGATGTGATGAATTTTTACAAGAAGTCCCAGATTCTTGAGTCAGTTTCATCTTCTCATCCACATGCTCCCACCCAGAAGGATCACGCTTGACATCATATAATTTCTGCTTTTTCTTCTTTGGTGCACCTTTTGGTTTAACTTTAAATGGCGGTGCAACCATTGAAGAAGTGGTAGGGAATGCAAGCTCATTAAGTTGTTTCTTGAAGACAAATCTCTCCTCAGGAGTCATACGATTATATCTCGCCCAAATCATCTCCACTTGGTAAGAAATATCACAGCCAGCAGATTTTTCTTGGGAAAATTTATCATCTATAGAATCCAAACTCAAGTTTTTCCAATGGTCGTCTACAACATCCAACGGAATAGGAGTACCGGAGACATGGTACACACCTAGCTCACAAGCACAAGGAAGAAGATGTGTCTTTCTAATAATGCACCCACAGCAGACTTTGTCATATCCAACCCCAGATGTCGATTTTGAAAACTCTCAAACAATATGATCCAAAGCATTTAAAGACACAACACCGCGAAGCTTTTTAAACAAAGGAGTATTGGAAGCCACTTCAATACGGTTTATGCTTCTTTGAAAAGACCCGATGACTTTATCAAATTGAAGAGTAAGCATCTCTTGCATAGATTTAAAAGACTTAGACAAGTCACCTCCAGAAGTCCTCAAATGTCTCTTTAAAGTCCAATGAGCTGACTCGACCCTTAAATAATAACAAGAAACACGCATAAAAATACTAAACACGTGTCAAAAAAATTTAAACTACGATAAAAATACTAAACACGTGTGAAAAAAACTTAAACTACAATAAAAATACTAAACACGTGTCAAAAAAATTTAAACTACGATGAAAACACTAAACACGTGTCAAAAGAATGTAAACTACAATAAAAATACTAAACACGTGTCAAAAAAATATAAACTACAATAAAAATACTAAACACGTGTCAAAAAAATTTAAACTACAATAAAAATACTAAACACGTGTCAAAAAAATTTAAAATACGATAAAAATACTAAACATGTGCACCAAAAAATTTAAACTACAATAAAAATACTAAACACGTGTCAAAGTACCTATTGGTGGTCTGATTCCCGAAGTGTGGGATCTGGTTTGTCCATGCCAAGATAAATCTTTCTTTATGCTTTGTCAACCACGTGTCATGCACATACTTAATAAGAGCCGGCAAATCAACGCAGGAGTCCTCAAAAATCTTCAAGTGAACTGAGTACTCTGACTCGTTAAGTGAATCAATAATGTTATGCTACTAAAAAGAGAGGACGTCCTTTTGCCTATCCACGTGCACCAACTCTTTAATCTTCGCTTTCACATTTTTAGTCAGGTGCCAAGAACATAACGAATTTGTAGCCGAAGGAAACACATCAAGAATACCGGACATAAAACCAAGATCTCTGTCAGTCAAGAATACCTGAGGCTGAAGCCCGTGCAAGTCAAATAATTCTTTCAGTTGCTGCAATGCCCAAGTAAAATGAATTCCAAACTCGTGTGAAATATAGGCAAAAGCAACCGAGAAAGTTAACTCCGTAGAAGTGATTCCTGCAATCTCCAATAGAGGTAGATTGTATTTGTTGGTCTTGTAGGTGGTGTCAAGAATAAGAACCTTTAGAAATAACCGGAATAACTTAATAGAAGTTGGATGCTCCCACATGATGTCACTGACCACATCGGAACTCTCAACTTTTCTGTTCCAACATAAATAATTTTGCGACTCAATCAATCTCAAAAGCTCCTGAATGTCCGTTCTAGGACCCCTCTTAGAAGATCTATAGGTGTAACGCTGCCTATATATTTGAGGAAGAGAAGTGACGTTGTCCGGATAATGGTTCTTCAAAGCAGTAAGACAATCTTTCGGGGCAACATTCAGATCAGTGTGCTCATTAACAATAGCTTTCAGCGATTAGTTAAACGACCAAAAGCTGTCGACCCGACCGAGGTAGTAAGCAACTCATGTGTGTGAAGACCACACCTAACATTCACACGCCAACCCCCATGACATATTGTACAAGTAGCTCTCAATGTAAATGGACAGCTTATTTTCTTAGACCTGAAAACTCTAGAATCATTAGACCACTTCCCTTGCTTCTCGCAACCAAAAATAATCTTATCTCTAGAACCTCTTTTAACTCCAGCTTTGTCAGATCTTACAATGATAACCACAACTCCAATACGCCTCCCGACCGCTTTAGCCCACTCTTCTACATCCTCGCGTGCAGAAAATATCTACAAAATAGAAAAAAATAGATAAATGTTGCGTACTTAATTAATTAAATATCTACCAAACTTTGATTAAGAATTAGTTTGAAAAATATACCCTCTCCGTCCAGAATGCCTCTGTAGTGTCTACCACGAAAGGAACAACCTGCGACTCTGTATGCACAATATCTGTTTCAAAATAGAACAACAGTTATATAGAAATTAATTTAAAAACAAAAATCGGATTTACGTGCCTCAAACGTAAATCCGCTTTGTATTTTTCAAAATCGGATATACCCCCATCCAGATAAATCCGATTCATTAAAAGAGATAAGCGGATTTACGTAAATCCGATTGCGCATTGGATATAGCTAAATCCGATTAATTAAAATTTCGTTTTCTGTACTGAATTAAATGGTCAAAAGGGATTTATCTGTCAGTTTGATAGATCCGATTTGATTTATGTGTGTGTATTTATTATGTATTTAATTCTAATCAGATTTATCTTGCATTTAGGTAAATCCGATTACTAGATAAAGTGGTCCCCCACCAGAGAATATTCCAAAAGTCAATTTTTGTTATTTATATCAGGGGTATTTTCGGAATTACAATAATGTGTGAGGGTAGAAGAGAGTTGATGGGGGTATAAATAAAAAAAACCTAAAACACATTATGACATAGACAACCCCTAGCCAACTCAAAATCTGGATGAGATTTAGGATCACACAACAAATCTTGCATTATTTATGCCACCTCTCCAATTATTTATGCGCCTCTCATTCCCCGCCTTTCCACCTTTTGCTGTAACCTGTCCTATTAGCAGCACTCCCACTTTTCCTTTTCTGCCCTTTCTTGAATATACATACTGTTAGGCAGTTATTTGGATCATTCTGATCCTTTATTGTATAATTCTGTTTGTATTCCTATTATGTAATTTGTAAACCTAGTCTTTGTTGGGAACCATTCTACGAAGATTATATAATAAAGAACTTCTGTTATTTAGTTCTCAATTTGTATCATAATTGCTAGTTTCTATCATATACATATTTAAAAGGCCTATTAAGTGGCTTTTGATTTTTTTATTTAACAATTTAAATGATTCAAATTGTATGAGTCTAAACTAGCCATTACGTTACAGTCTGCACGTAACAACTTTGTGCGCCTCATTCTTCACATAACTGTTCAACGCACTCTGCCCGCAACAAACTTCCTCCGGCGCCAGCAAGTCGAGAGGTAACATATCTTTTCGGTTGTCGTGTTTTTCTTCGTTTTTATATCTCTTCCTCTATTTTTTTCTCTTTATTTCATTCTTCTTCTCCTATTCTTTTTCTCTCTATTTTTTCCTTCTCCTCTATTCACAATCCTCCTCCACCAGCATCATCTTGAACTGCTTGTTCTTGCATACATGTCTAGGTTAGAATTTCTCTTCTCATGTAAAACACAAGCCTTTCTTCCTTTCAAAAATTTCCTCACTAGTCGGGGATTTAGAACCAGAATTTCCTGCCTTTCCTCCCTTGCTACCTTGTTATGAAGGTTTTTCTGTGGTTGAAGTATGATGCTAATATTCATTTAGCTAAAGTATATGACGTCTGTGTAACATAAAAACCTTGTATTCTCAGCAAATCCAACTAGGGAATAGGGCCAGCTTACTGCAAGTACTACATTTTTTCAGTAGTTAATGTGACCAAGGTTTCAAATTGCGGTTGCGGTCGCGTTGCGTTTGCGGTTGCGGTAGTTGCGGTTGCGGCCATTTGCGGTCGCTGCGATGCGTATTGCGGTCGATGCGGGCGTGAAATAATTTTTTGTTAACATTAAATATTATAATTTATTAGTTATCTTATAGTTCACGTGTCTTCTATCTCCTCTCTAAAATTTCATATATATTTCATTATCTACTCTTCATCACTTTATAGTATCTTTAATCATTTAAAATACCCTCTAAATGTATGATATAAAGACAGAGGAAGATAGAAAAATAATTTGTGCGACCAATTTAAAGTCAATTACGGTCTGATGCGGCCGTTGCACCACTGCGTTGCGGCCGATGCGGCGTTGCGATGCGGATTTTTCTGTGATTTGAGATCACAACGCAATTGCGGACTGATGCGGTTGCGGACGCTGCCGCAACGGCAATATTGCGGCCGCATCACGTGATGCGGTCCGCAATTTGAAACCCTGAATGTGACATTTGTAACTTATAATTCATTAGTAATGAAGGACTTATATCAAAATGTTTTGTTAGCTTAGTTGATAATTTGATAGATTAACAATCATTGATGGAAGATAAAACAAGGATAGATAGTCTTTTAATTAAGTCCCCACAACTGAAAAGTTGGATTTCAAGCATTACAGTGGTAGATAGATGATAGACTACACTAAGCTAAACACTAGATCTAGGGTTGCAAGAGAAGAAAATAAACATAAAACAACTTCTGATATTTCATATCCCTCCAAGGAGGCAGCAAATACACTTAAATACTTAGGGTTTTCAAAGACTAACGGATCAGACACAATTGGGCCACAGGCCACTTAAGGTAAACATAGACTAAATAAAAACAGCATAAAGTTCGTTACTAATTTCACCCCCCAGAACTATTGAACAAAGCCTTTCAACCATCCAGGTTTTCGGGCCAAACGAATGGGCCTGCTGGTTGCCACCCCCAAGTTACTAACATTACTCCCGGATTCCATGAGCACCTTGTCCTCAAGGTTCAAGGCGCCACGTGGCAGAAGGGTGTTGGTTGGTGCAAGAGACGCGGGTCCGTGAGAGGCCTTGAGATCTGGTTTTGCAATCAACGGACACGATGGAATGTGGCAGTGAGCTGTTGTGATCCAACGGAGGAGGGGAAAGATGCTGGCGTGTGGCAGGATGTCAGTTGGTGGAGTGGACTTGTGATTGAACTCTGAATCGTCATCCAACGGCGTGGAGTGGTTCAGCAGTGGACCGTTGGAATCGTGTGGTGTAGGATTAGATGTGTTGTCCCGAGGCGGCAGGGCAGGTGCGCTGGCGTGCGGCAGGATGTCAGTCGGTGGGACACGCGTCTAAGTTGGAGTGGACTTGAGATAGAACTCAGAATCTTCATCCAACGGCGTGGAACGGATCAGCAGGGGGCCGTTGGGATCGTGTGGCGTAGAGTTAGACACGTGGTTCCGAGGCAGCTATGCAGGCGCGCGTGACACAGCTTGCGCAGGCGTGGTCAGCGCTATTTCAGGCGCGTGTGTCAGCTGCTGATCAGACTTTGGGGAGCGCGTGAGATCTGATGGTGGGGAGAGCTTGCGTGAATCTTGAGCAGGATCACACGGTGCAGAGTGGTTGGCGTGTATTGGGTGCTGAGCTGCGCCTTTTACTCCACCTTGAGGGTATCCAATGTATTTCAACGGATCTGATTTACTTTCAACACTCAATGGTCCAGATTTAAGTGCTGTTGAGGTGTCCAACGGGTCAGTATAAATAACTCCCTTCTCTCTGTTTGTACTTCCATTAAACTCCATTGTAACTGTACCATTTCGCACTTCAGCTTCCTTGTTCTCAAAAACTTCAACCAAATCTATCTGTTTGTCTTTAGAGTCCCTCGAAATTTCAGATAAATATGCCTCTTCCTCAGTTGAGCGAAACATTGTACTTCCTTCAACTAAAGAACTTAGCTTTTCTGCTGTCTTCTCATTCACCCCCAACGCGTTTCTTTCTCTGTCTGCTGCAGACTGCCCTTCATTTTCATCTAAGGCTGCAATATCCAAACCATCTCCCTTATCCAAATCACCTCCAAAGTAAGGACGCAACTGAGAGACGTGAACCACCGGGTGCATACGAGATTCAGAGGAAAGTTCCAGTTCATATGCCACCTTCCCAATGCGCCGGAGAACCTTAAATGGGCCGTAGTAACGCTTGGCCAACTTCTCTGAAGATCTGCGTGCCACAGTTTGCTGGCGGTAAGGCTGTAGACGCAGAAGAGCTAGATCTCCAATGTTAAAGGTATAGTCCCTCATTTTTTTGTTAGCTTGGTCGACCATTCTGTGTCTTCTTCTTTTTAGGTTCTCTTTCAATGCTTTCAGTATCTCTTGTCTCTGTTTCAGTGTGGACTCCAAGGTGTCAAGATCTGTTGCACCTGTAACATAATCTGGAACTGCTGGTGGTGGTCGACCGTAGAGAGCCTGGAAGGGCGACATCTGAATGGCCGAATGAAAGGAGGAGTTATGCCAATACTCTGCAAGATGCAAGAACTTGAACCATTTACGAGGGTACTCATTCGTGAAGCAGCGAAGATACGTCTCTAGGGAGCGGTTGACGACCTCAGTCTGGCCATCGGTCTCAGGGTGGTAAGCAGTACTGTACTTTAGAGTTGTTCCCTGCACGCGGAAAAGTTCTTTCCAGAAGTTGCTTAAAAATAAGGGATCTCTGTCAGATATTATGGATTTAGGGATGCCATGGAGGCGGCAGATCTCGACTGAGAATCTAGTGGCCAGATCTACTGCAGAATATCTGGTTGGTAGTGCTATGAAGTGAACAAACTTTGTGAATCTGTCGCAAATCACCCAGATGGCAGTGTGTCCAAAAGAGTTTGGAAGGTGAGTTATGAAGTCCATTGTAAGTTTTTCCCAAACCTGATTTGGTGATGGTAATGGTTGAAGTAACCCATGCTTTTTCTGTGGTAGGTACTTGTTCTGTTGGCAGGTGGTGCAGTGCTTGATGAAGAGTTTAACATCTCTATGGATTCCTGGCCATGAAAAGGAGGCAGAGAGTCTTGCTAGAGTGGGTTTAACACCTGAATGACCGGCTACAGGGGTGCTGTGATATTCATGCAGAAGGGCCTTCCGTAGATCTGCTGAGTCAGGTATGAAAAGTTTGCCCTTGTAATAGATCAAGTCATTTGAGTAGCTGTAATCGTTCTTCATGTCTGTTTCTGATGTGTAACTTTGAACTAAATCCTTTCCTTTGTCATCTGTCTTGTAGTACTGTTGTAGTTGAGCAATAAGCGTTGGAATTGGAGATGAGATTGCAGAGAGCAGTGTTTCATCCTCTGTATATTTGCGGCTAAGTGCGTCCGCAACCAGATTAGACTTGCCAGGTTTGTAGTAAATATCAAAACTGAACCCTTGTAACTTAAATGCCCATTTCTGTTGTTCTGGTGTTTGAATCTTCTGAACAAGGAGGCTCTTAAGGCTCTTCTGATCTGTGTAAAGGTGAAAATGCCGTCCTAAAAGGTACTGACGCCACTTTTTTATTGCTTCAGTGACAGCAAACATTTCCCGCACATAGACTGAGGCAGCTTGCATCCGAGGACACATCTTTTTGCTGAAGAAGGCTAAGGGGTGACCGTCTTGGGAGAGAACAGCACTAATGGCTGTAGCGGAGGCATCTGTTTAAACCACAAAGACCTTGGTAAAGTCAGGGAGAGCAAGCACTGACACTGATGTAATTTTCTGTTTTAACTCTGTAAAAGCCACTTCGGCATCTGTACTCCATGTAAACTTAGTGGAACGCAACAAATCGGTGAGAGGAGCGGCGAGAGAGGCGTAGAGACGCACAAATCGTCTATAGAATCCGGTGAGGCCTAAAAATCCCCTGAGTGCCGTGAGTGAACGTGGCTTCGACCAGTCTAGTATAGCTTGAACTTTATCAGGGTCTGGGGATACACCATTAACAGAAATAACGTGACCTAGGTAATGAACAACATCAACTGCAAAAACACACTTAGACAGCTTTGCAACAAAATGATGGGTCTGAAGTAAATCTAAAATGAGTCTTAAATGAAGTAGGTGATCAGATAAACAACGGCTATAGATTAAAATATCATCAAAGAAAACCAGAACAAACCGTCGTAAAAAAGGTCTTAGTAAATCGTTCATTGCTGATTGAAATGTAGACGGCGCGTTAGACAGCCCAAAAGGCATGACTAAGAACTCATAATGTCCGTCAAAAGTGCGAAAAGCTGTTTTATGAGTGTCTTCCGGTGCAACCCGAATCTGGTGATACACTACAAGAAAAATTGGACTTTGCGGCGGGCAAAATCTGCCGCAAAAGCCAAATTTGCGGCGGATATTTGGACTTTGCGGCGGAATTTTGCCGCAGGTAGCCAGCTCGAAGCAAACGCGTTGCGGCGGATTATCCGCCGCAAGTATGCGGCGGATTTCATGGCGCCGCAAAATCCACCGCAACTTTGCGGCGGATAATCCGTCGGAAAAGGGGACAAATTTTTCCCGCAAAATATCCGCCGGATAGTGCCCAATATCCGCCGCAAAGTTCCCGTTATCCGCCGCAAAGTACCCGTTTTATTTTTAAAAAAATGAATATAATTTTTTTAAAAAAACCGTTTTTTTTTAAAATTCCGCCGCAAACGACACAAATCCGCCGCAAAGTACCATTTTTTTTAAAAATAAAATTATTATTATTTTTAAAAAATAAATTTTATTTTTTTAAAAAAATCGTTTTAATTAAAAATATATATTATTTTATTAATTTTTTTAATTATTGATAAAAAAATAAAATGCATTAACTAATTAATTTTTAATTTAAAAAAATAAAAATTGGGAAAAGCAGTAAAATATTATCACCAAAAAAATATCCATACAATTAATAAAATATCCATACAAAAACATAAAATAATCTAAAGCTACTGGGGTGCCTGCCGGTCAAAGTCATCAACATTATTATAATATGTATCATCTTGAAGTAAAGCACTGAGCGATGACATTTGGACATTAAGATCAATGTCCAGCGGGGGTGACCGCTGCTGGGGGTACTGCTGGTTTGGCTGGATCAGGGGTGACTGATGTTGGGGCTGCTGGTATGGCTGGCGGGGTGACTGATGCTGCTGCTGGTATGGCTGGAATGGCGCATACTGCGGTGTATACTGCGGGGGATATTAGGGTGCATACGGCTGGGGATACTGGGGTGCATACTGCTGCTGGTAGTAATGCTGTTGTGGCGGCGGCAGGTAGGATGCTGATGAGGATGGCCTCGAGTGCTGAGACACCATCTGATCCTGCAATAACTTAAAGCGCTCCTCCATGCGCTCCTCAGCTACCCTAGCCTACTCCCGAATCGCCTGCATTTCCCGATCACTTCGATCCCGAAGCGCCTGCATTTCCCGATCACTTTGATCCCGAAGCGCCTGCATTTCCCGATCGCTTTGCTCCTGTCGCTCGACAATCTGACGCTGAGCCTCGCTCAGTTGCTGCGTTAATTGCCTAACATCATTCAACTCACCAGCATTGGGAACATAATTGCGACCAGTCGAGGATCCAGAATGTGAATCTGATAGACTCGGAATAAGGCTTGTTCGAAAAGCAGCCGGTCCAATTCCACCTGATCCTACCAGACGATTAGTCTTTTGGGGACCAACTGCTCTCTCCCAAACATCACGAGCTACTCTAGCCTCCTCCACTGGATCGACAGCTGCCCCACTGCTCTGTTGTGACTGATGGTACTCAGCCATCCCACCCTCGAAGCTCTCCTGAAAAAAATAACCCAACAAATAAATAACTAATTATTAATATAAATAATAAACATTAATTAATATATAATTGTAAAAGTAGTTTTACCTGAATACGCCTTGCCCGATCTGTAACGTACTCACCAGTCTCCTCCACCATATGCATGTGGCAATGCAACTCAGGCAAAGTGATTGGCCTTTGTTCCCTCTCCACCTATATATGTACATAAATATATATATATATATATATATATATATTATTAATTAAATACACATATTGAAAATGACTAGTTAATTCTTAAATGCTTCATCTGTCTGCCAATACTCATTAAACTTAGCCCAAGTTGAGTCTCCCATATAAGATGGCTTCGTACCTGTATTGCGCGCCCTCCGCATCAATTCAGAATAGTGATGAGAACATCTCTTATGGAACACTCTCTCAACTGCGGCTTGCTCCCCTGGATACCATGTACATTTTTCCTATTTAAGAAATTTACAATAATGTTGTTAATTATAAGGCAATAATTAACTAATCAAGTCAATAAGATAATACACCAAATTAATTATTTCGTAGAATCGAATAACTTACCAAAAATGATCTTAACATCTTCTTATTTGCATCCTTATCTTTTCTAACTTCCGTCCAGTTCTTCCAGCTCTTGGTAAAATTCTCCTTGATTGTTTTTGTGATGGCGGTAGCTGAAGCCTTCGAAGGAATAAAACTGCATTAAAAAAAGATGAATTTAATTTGTTACACCAAATATAAGTTATATAAAGGGCAACAAAAATAAATTAATAAATAATAATATAGATATATATATATATCTATAGACTTACGAATCGCCAACAATCTGCAATATGATACGCTCATCAGGTGTAACCCTAATCACATCAGTCCCATCAATGAATGTGCGTACCCCATCCGCATCAACATGTGTCGGGGATAAGCCCTTAGTACCAACAGGAATCGATGGGCCCCCTGCAGTACTAGTACTAGCACCATCCTCAGACACAGGTGGTGGCAAATATCCGCCAGTAGTAACAACAACACGCGTAGGCTGAACACGGCGCCCTAGGCGAGTAGATGTCTTTCGCCTGCTAGTGCTGGCGGCATCGGGAGGTGGAGGAGGAACATATGCGCTGTCATGATCGGATCCTGAGTCATCATGAGATGCCATATCTGTATCTAGACATATACATTTAAACAAACAAACATATACTAAACAAGGTTAACATAAACTTACAAAACTAATTAAAATAAATAATTTGAATCCCATTCATTCTCAAACAGATAACATCCTTCATTAAAAATAACATCCTTCATTAAAAATAGAATTGTTGAAATTAACATAAATTACATCCTTAATTATATAAATGATTGAAACACAAATAACTAATTTGAATCCCATTCATTCTCAAAATCGTCATCATCGGAGGAGTGAATTCTTGATACACCAATGTGGTCTGTTGCATCTTCACCATCAGCATCTTCGTCATCAACAACTTCATCGCCGGTGTTTGGCTCATCACATAAACGAACAATGGGTTCAACTTGAATCACTTCATTTACATTAGACATCTCTTCCATTTGATATGGCACATCTTCCACCGTGTCATCAATATTTGTCTGATCAATGCGACCTCTTGGTTTTGTTTTAATTGCGACACACCAACGCCTGTCAGTCCGCATTGATGGATAAGGGACATAATAGACTTGTCTCACATTTTGTACAATGACGAACGGATCATACGGTCGATATCTACCATTCATTTTAATGGCCACTGTATTTGACTTTGGATTCACCTTTGTTCCTCGAGCAGACGGATCAAACCAATTACAATAAAAAACCACTACCTTTGGACTAAAATCTAGATGGGGGTACTGAAGTTCATATATGTGTTGAACCACACCATAAAAATCATCTTCAGCTCCTCCAGTGACCCGCTTCATGCACACTCCACTATTGACTGTCTCTCTGCCCTGTGTCCATTCATTGGTGTGAAATTTGTATCCATTGACAAAGTATGTGTGCCATTCTTTAACACATCTTCGAGGACCGTCTGATATGTTCCTCAAGTGTTGGTTGGTAGGATTTGGCGGGAGGGAATACACATATTGACTAAACCACATTGGAAAATGCGCATGAATATGAGCAGAAGATTGGTCTTCACGTACTGCCTCTGATGACAAGAACTCCCTAAAAAGAAATAATTTAATTGTTACACTTGTCTACTTTATATTAACTAATTAAGATCGATTGTTAATGTTGAGGAACATACTCAATAAATGGTGTCAGCTCAGTACAGTTTATCAACACATGAACATGTGCTGAACTTAACTCTTCATCTGTTAGCCAGTGAGTTGACTCCTTCCCAGATGGACGACCGGGTAGACAAAAGACAGACAAAGCCAAAGGATGTCTAGGCCTAGGAATGTCAACGGGGCGGGGCGGGCGCGGGTATCTCACTACCCGGACCCGCCCCGTTTATTATACATAGGGCCCCGGACCCGTCCCGGACCCGTGCGGGTACCCGTTTAACGGGTTTTAAACGGGTATTTTTTTTAACGGGTACCCGCGGGTATTTGTAAATTAATAAATAAAAAACTTTAAAAAATAAAATTTGAAATACTATAGAAAATTAGTTTTTTTAACACTATTTTTTTGATTCATTTATATAAAAAATTACGCATTTTGATATGCATTTATCGTATCAACTATTTATTAATATATAATTGTTAATGAATTGAGATAAAAAAACTAAAATTATGATAATAGAAACTTGAAAAATAACAACTAAACATTATCCAAAATATTAGGATAAAAGATACAACAAAATGTGAATAAACGTCTACTTAAACAACAACAACAATAGATGATTAAAAAAAGGAAGAAAATAGTTGTGTGATGGATTTACTAACGGGTACGGGTACCCGCGGGTCCGGGTACCCCGCTACCCGGACCCGCCCCGTTTATTGACGGGTAGTCAAAATACTCGTTTATTTGGCCCGCGGGTACCCGTTTAACTACCCGCCCCGGACCCGTGACGGGTTTTACCCGCGGGTCCGGGTTTTTTTGACACCCCTATCTAGGCCATTCAGTATCCACTTCATTTCGGCTGCTTCCAGGAACAAACTGATTCTTGAAATAATGAGAACAAAAATGTGTTGTTTCACGGTGTAGGTAAGAAGAACATATCGATCCTTCAACTCTAGCTTTGTTTTTCACCGATCTTTTTGAATCACCCATGAACCTAGAGAATATGATATTAATATAATAGTCATATATTATAATTTAAACTTGTTTCTTATATTATAATTAAAAATTAGCTGACCTTTCAAACGGATACATCCATCTGTATTGGACTGGTCCGCCAAGTTTAGCTTCATATGCGAGATGCACCGGTAGATGCTCCATAGAATCAAAGAAACCAGGTGGAAATACTCTCTCCAACTTCCATAAGATAAGTGGGATGTCTTGTTCCATTTTTTAAAGATCATCAGCTTTTAGCGTTGTAGAACACAAATTCTTAAAGTATTGACTTATTTCAATGAGCGGATTCAAAACGTGTGTTGACAACGAACTAAAAGCGATAGGAAGTAAGCACTCCATGAATACGTGACAATCATGACTCTTCATCCCATGCAACCTCCCATTATCCACATCTTCACATCTAGATAAATTGGAAGAATAACCGTCTGGCATTTTCAACTCTTTTATCCACTGATAAACTGCTTTCGCTTGTTCGGTAGATAAGGTATAATTGGCTTTGGGTTTCAAAATCCTAGTACCTTGCTCAACCAACAACAAATCCTTTCGTCTACAGAAATGATCTATATCCTTCCTAGCTTTCTCATTGTCTTTCGTTTTGCCTTTCACGTTCATGACAGTGTTAAATATGTTGTCAAAAAAATTCTTCTCTATATGCATGACATCGAGATTGTGTCTCAATAGATTATCTTTCCAATAGGGAAGTTCCCAAAAATTCTTTTTTTTGTCCAATTGTGCCATTGTCCATAGCCATCTGGACGAGAAACAACACCGGCTACGACTTCCACAAGAGGGATATCCCTAACACTATTCCAAACTTCCTCTGGTTTCAACTGACGAGGAGGTCCAGCTGTTTCAACATTTCCCTTGATGAACGCATATTTCTGCTTTCTAAATGGGTGATCCATAGGTAAGAACCTACGGTGCGAGTCAAACCATGAAACTTTTCCTCCATATTTAAGACTAAAAGCCTTTGTGTCAACCATGCAAATCGGACACGCCATCTTACCATGTGTCCCCCATCCAGACAACATTCCATAGGCAGGGAAGTCATTAATGGTCCACATCAAAGCCGCCCTCATCACAAAATTTTGTTTGCGTGCCACATCATAAGTTAAAACACCATTCCACAACCTTTTTAGGTCATCAATCAAATGTTGCAAATAGATGTCAATACCAGCTGTTGGATTACTTGGCCCTGGAATAATAGAATTTAAAAACATGTATGGTTTGGACATACACATTTATGGAGGAAGGTTGTATGGGGTAACAATAACTGGCCAACATGAATACGGTGTTGCCGAGGCTTGAATATATGGTGTGAAACCATCAGAGCACAAACCAAGCCGAACATTGCGTGGATCACTGGCAAAATCTGGATGCACACGATCAAAATGCTTCCAAGCTTCACCATCAGATGGGTGACGTAATTCACCAGAATTATTTCTATTTTGATGGTGCCATGTCATTTTACCCGCGGTCTCCGTTGAAGTAAACATCCTCTGTAGCCTTGGAATAAGAGGCAGATAGAACATTGATTTTCGTGGAACCGGTTTGCCTCTGCTCATCCCTGATCTACTGACACGATAGCGTGGTTGTCCACACAACTTGCATTCCGACAACTCTCCATCATTTATGCCAAAGTCATTGTTATAATAGAGCATGCAACTAGACACACAACAATCAATCCTTTTAGATTTTAAGCCAAGCTTCGATACCACTCTTTTAGCTTCATAATAACTTTGCGGTAAACTCCCTCTAATGGGGGTTGCATCCAACATCATTTTGGTCATATATTCCATGCACAACTCAGCAACATTAAATTGAGACTTAAGACCCAACAACCGAACACACATTGATAATTTTGAGTCTGTAGATCCTTCAAATATGGGTTTATTTGTCTCACTCAAATACATGTAAAACCTTTGAGCTTCCTCATTTGGAACTTCGTCAGCATCTGGTTCTTCAAAATCCAAATTTACTCCAACAGCGTCAGATATCATTCCCTGATAAACATCTAACGGTTGTATTCCCCATCCTTCAGATGTCGTAGTCGCTGGATAACTACTTGATGTGTGATCTACTACTTCAACCGGAACATTAACCGCAGGAACTGCAGCTACCCCTGGCGCTCCTTCCCCGTGACGACTCCATGTCCAATAATTTGGCCTAAACCCATTATTGTACAAATGAAGTCTAACTTCATGTTCATTTTTTATAGCTCCAAATGAACATTTCAAGCACGGACATCTAATACCGCCTTGTCGCCCAAATTCTTCATGATCAATGTACTTAGCACAAAAAATAAACTCTTCTACTCCTTCTACAAAACGTCGTTTTACACCAGTTCTTCCAGGATACAATCGATCATACATCCAACTACGATCCATTTTAAAGAACTACGTATACTACACTACAATATAAATAAAATAAACTATCAATTACTTCATATTTTGATATATATATTTATATATTACTCATTTTATTTTGATATTTCAATAAACTACCAATTACAAGCAACACAATTAATTTTTTAATAATGTTATATACTAATAATTTAAACATTATAAATAATAATTCCAAATTTAATTTTAAATTTCAATTTTTATAAGACAATATATGTTAATAAAATTTATAAGTGAAGTTAATAAATAAGTTTTTTCAATATAAATTATTTTGTATTATTATTGCAAACAAAATTTGTAACAAAATTTTACTAAAAATAGTGAAGTAAGTAATATTTTATTAATTACTTTAACAACTAACCGTAGTGAAGAGAAGGCTCTGGCTTGAAGCTTATCCTGAACTCAAGCAGAGAGGAAAAAGGAGGAACCCAAACAATACCTAAACAAAAAACAACACAATTAGTAACAAACTCATATTATTATAAAATAATTTAAAAACGAATATTAAAAAAAATTAAAAACTAAAACTATTAACTCATATCAAAAACATACCTTGAATAAATTTCCCAATGAGAGCAGAAGACAATTCGTAGGGAGGAAGCGCTACACTTCAAAAAGAGATTTAGTAGAGAAGGAGAGAATTTGGAGAGAGTAAAAGAGAAATTTTAAGAAGAGAATGGGAGGATTGTTAGAAGTGTGAAGAATGAGAAGTGGGGAATGCATATATATAGGAAAACGGAGCCAACGGTCAAAAGGTATTATCCGCTGCAAACGGAGATTTGCGGCGGATTCTGGGTCTTTGCGGCGGATTTTGAAATTTAATATCCGCGGGTTTTTTTAAACGGGGATTTGCGGCAGATTCTAGGTCTTTGCGGCGGATTTTGAAATTTAATGTCCGCGGTTTTTTTTTTAACGGAGATTTGCAGCGAATTCTGGGTCTTTGCGGCGGATAGTTCAAATTAAAATACCGCGCCTTTTTTTTGAAAACACCAAAATATCCGCCGCAAAAGCCCACAATCCGCCGCAAATACAAAAAATATCCGCTGCAAATACTCAATATCTGCCGCAAATACCCAAATATCCGCCGCAAATAACCAACATCAATATTCACTGTTTCGTTAGTGTTGCCAAGATCTTGACCGTTAATTAGTATCGACACTAATCACTATTGACTATTCAACAATCACGCAACACTATTTAGTGTCGGCAAGATCGTGATCGTTAATTAGTGTCGACACTAATCACTATTGACTATTTAGTGTCGGCAAGATCTTGACCGTTAATTAATGTCGGATATGTTGTTGTATTATTATGAGTATTATGGTTTTTTATTATTTTTTATCATTTATATATTTAATGTCTGCTACCCCTAAACAGGGACCTACGCCATTATCTTGATACGACACTCTCTTGAGCATTGTCGGCAGCAGCTCCAATAGAGTGTCGTATGTCTCCATTTCTTTGTAAAGAAATTTCCACATTGTCGTGAACACCCCTTCATCTTTTTCGTTAAAAGTAACCCATTTATCAGCAAAAAGCTCCTCCTCATTATTTCCACCACAAGAGAGATATATATGTTCATCAAACGCTCGGTATCATCCTCCAACTTAACAACCCGTCCTTGCAGTTCCTCAAACTTTCTATTTAGAGATTCAATCATCTTTTCAAAAGATGGTTTCTTGTGAAACTTTCTATTTTGAAAATATGGTTGAATCTCTAAATAGAAAGTTTGAGGAACTGCAAGGATGGGTTGTTAAGTTGAAGGATGATAATGAGGAGGAGCTTTTTGCTGATAAATGGGTTACTTTTAACGAAAAAGATGAAGGGGTGTTCACGACAATGTGGAAATTTCTTTACAAAGAAATGGAGACATACGCCACTCTATTGGAGCCGCTGCCGACAATGCTCAAGAGAGTGTCGTATTAAGAGAGTGCCGTATCAAGAGAATGAGAGTATTGGTAGAGGTGTGAAAAAGAAGAAGGGGAGAAGGGGTTTATATAGGAGAAACGAAGTCAAACGGTCAAAAGGCAAGATCCGCCGGAAACGACAGTTACCGGCGGATTTATGGGATTTGCGGCGGATTAGGGGATTTTCGGCGGACGGAGGTGAATTTGCGGCGGTTTATGAATTTCAAAACTGGCAAATATCCGGCGGAAATAACCTTACCGGCGGATTGTTAAAATCTCGTAAAAAAAATAAATTTTTGTAATCCCAAATCCGCCGCAAAAACCGATAAATCCGCCGCAAAAGCCAAGTCGAATATTAATCCGCCGCAAACGTCAATTATTCTGCCGGTAACTTTGCGGCGGATAAAATCCACCGGAAATGCCTAGAATCCGCCGGAATATTTGCGGCGGATCCATATCCGCCGGAAACTCCTGGCCGGAAAAATCAATTATTCTTGTAGTGATAACCTGAGCGTAGATCTATCTTGGTGAATATTTTAGCTGAGCCAAGTTCATCAAGAAGTTCATCTATAGTGGGGATTGGGAATCTGTCCTTAACAGTGACTGCATTTAGTGCTCTGTAGTCAACACAGAACCTCCAAGTTCCATCTTTCTTTTTAACCAACAAAACTGGGGAGGAGTAAGGGCTGTTGCTAGGGACAATAGTGCCTTCAGGTAGCATGTCATGGATTAGGGAGGTCATGGCTTCTTTTTGGGAGTGAGGGTAACGATAGGGTTTGACATTGATGGGGGGTGTGTTTGGGAGTAGTGGGATGTGGTGGTCATGAGGTCTGGGGGGTGGTAGCACCAATTGATAGACTACACTAAGCGAAACACTAGATCTAGGGTTGCAAGAGAAGAAAATAAACATAAAACAACTTCTGATATTTCATATCCCTCCAAGGAGGCAGCAAATACACTTAAATACTTAGGGTTTTCAAAGACTAACGGATCAGACACCATTGGGCCACAGGCCACTTAAGGTAAACATAGACTAAATAAAAACAGCATAAAGTTCGTTACTAATTTCACCCTCCAGAACTATTGAACAAAGCCTTTCAACCATCCAGGTTTTTGGGCCAAACGAATGGGCCTGCTGGTTGCCACCCCCAAGTTACTAACAATAGATATTGCGGATGAATGCTTCCCCGTATTTCATTTTTTCTCCTTAGGTTTGAGTTATATGCACTGTTTGAAGATTTGATGATTACTATTTCAAAGCATTGCTTATCATCTTCTTAAGTAATTGCTATTATTATGGATGGACGATGCAATTTATCATGAACACGAGACGATGAAAAAACTTGGATCACCCTCATGGAAAAAACTACTGCTATTATAAAAAGGGGCAAACAAATTTCAGTTGGAAATGTAGAGTTCATTTAACTGAGACATCACACTTAAGTTGAATATGAACCCTGTTGGTGAAGTGTGATGTCTCAGTTAAATGAACTCTACATTTCCAACTGAAATTTGTTTGCCCCTTTTTATAATAGCAGTAGTTTTTTCCATGAGGGTGATCCAAGATCTTTCAAACTTATCAGTTTAATCTTGTCACTGCACAGTTACATCTATATGTCTTGATTTTGTCCAGCATGCATATTTATTTTAGGGATAATTGACACTCTCCTCAACCATGTGATGCTCATATTGCACTCATATTGCAGTACCCTCTGCTCTTGTTATAGTTACACT
Organism: Astragalus membranaceus; assembly: GCA_039519185.1. Lineage (NCBI taxonomy): Eukaryota > Viridiplantae > Streptophyta > Magnoliopsida > Fabales > Fabaceae > Astragalus > Astragalus membranaceus. The sequence continues at coordinate 63,122,141 of CM076846.1, read as the reverse complement.
CCCCTCCTTTCACAGATGTATTGTGTTACACTTCAATCTTTTATAATGTAAACAAACCTCTTGGTTGTGATGAACAACTATGAACCAGCTTCCCATTATCATTTCACTTCCCATTGGAACTTTCATGATCATTTATAATTAATTAGGAATACCTATTGTAACTTTCATGATCATTTCACTTCCCATTGGAACTTTCATGATCATTTATAATTAATTAGGAATACCTATTTTATATTTGGAGTCATTTAAAAAACAACTGATTCAGTCGCTAGCTGATGACTATTCTCCTCAGTTTCGCTATCTCTCCTCCTCGCCCTCATCCCCTTTCTTCTTTCGTTCTCTCCCTCTTTCGTACTCTCTCTCTTCGTGCATTCCTTTTGCAGAGGGGTTTCCAAATCTTCTTCAACCCATTTTCCAGATTTTCTTCACCACCGTCTCTCTCTCTCTCTCTCTCTCTCTCTCTCTCTCTCTCTCTCTCTCTCTCTCTCTCTCTTCGTGCGTCCCTTTTCTCTCACTGTCGCATCTCCCTCAGTGACGGTGAGAGAACTGGAAAACCCAAATCTTCGTTTTCTGTTTCTCTCTCACCGTCGCATCTCCCTCAGTCTTCTTTCTTTTCTTCTCTCTCTCACCGAAATTTTTTTTCTCTCTCACCGTAACATAGATCCAGATCTCTATCCCACCCGTCGCATCACCCGTCATACCACCCTTCGCTGTGATGAAGACGAAGTAGAAGACGAAGTGATGAACATGGTGAACGCATATCTGGATGAAGACGAAGACAAAGTGCTGAAGATACGTTGAAGAAAAAGAAACCCAGAGTCGTTGTTGAAGAAATGAGACTGAGAACGCAGGGAGATGAACAATTGGTGTTTGATTTGGTGTTGAAGAAATGAGACTGAGAACGCAGGGAGATGAAGAAATGAGACAGAACGTTGGATTTGGTGTTTGCTGGATTCGGTAGAAATTAGGATTAGGTAGAAATTAGGGATTTGATTTAATTGTTTTATTGATTTTAATGTTTTTGTTGATTTAATTAGAGATGATGTGTAATTATTTTAGAATTAAATAAAACATTTAATGGATGCCACGTCAGCAGTTAACTGCCAGCGTGGTGTCTGTTAAAAAAAACTAACGGCAGGGACCAAAGTGAAACAAAAATGAAACATGAGGGACCAAAACGGACCAAAAAAAAGATAAAGGACCAAAGTGAAATCTGGAGCAAACATAAAGGACCAAAAGTGCTATTTAGCCTTGATTTTTTTACTGAAAGTGATTACTACTACTACTCTCCTAAACAATTTTTTTCCCGTGTTTTGTGTTTCATTGCTCTTCGGACAGCTACCTGATGTGAATAAGGAACTAAGGAAATTGTAACTAGTAGATTTGTAGATTTATTTATATATATTTGGCCCAGGCCCGTTAGGTTTTCTCAGAGAAAAGCTTATTTAAACGCTTTTGTGCTTGTACTCATGGTATCAAACTAGGTTTCCTTCTTTCAGTTTTTGGTCCTGCGATTCTTTCTTCGTTGGGTTCCCTCGGTTGCGATTCACTCTGTTCACACTTTGTTTCTTCGCTGGGTTCCCTCTTGGTTGCGCGTCCTCCATTCTGGTTGTGCGCGTTCTGATCAAATTGGCGCGTTGGTTGTGCGCATCCTCCGTTCTTTCGTTGTTGTGCACTATTCTCTGTGGCGCGTCCTTGGTTCTTTACGATTGGTTCTTCGTTGGTTCTGTGGCTGCTGTGCGATTCGTCCTCCTTGGTTCGTTGGTTCTTTCATTCTCTGTGGCTGCTGTGCGATTCGTCCATGGTTCTTCGTTGTTCGCTGGTTCTTGCTCGCTGTTCGCATTCATCAATTGCTCGCGAAATCGCGTTTCCCCTGGATTTCTCTAGTCGTTGTTTGGTTCTCTTTGATCGGTGAACTCGTGATTCTTGGTTGAGGTCCATTTTGGGTTTTGTTCGAGTGGTTGCTGATAGCTCACCGTTCTTGCTGCGTTCTTGGCTTCTCGTTCTTGTTGCGTTCCAATTGCAAATCGTCCTTTTTGGTGGATTCGTTGTTTTGTTCCGATTGTGATTTCGTTCGTGGGTCCGTGTTTGGATTCGTTGTTTACGCCGGTACGTGTTTTGGTTTTGTTACTCTTGTTTGCTTGGCTTTGTGCTATTCATTGCTTCTAGTTGTGTTGTGTTGTGTTGTTCCTATTGGCTACTTTTATTAATTTTTTTCATGGCTTCGGAGAAAGAAGGAGACAATTTGTGTTCGCTTTACCGGTAAGAACTATGCTTCTTGGGAATTTCAATTTAAAATGTATGTCAAAGGGAACGGTTTATGGAGTCACCTTGATGGGATTTCTAAGGCGCGAGAAGATAAACCTGCTTTAGATGCGTGGGAAGAAAAAGATGCTCAAATTATTTCTTGGATCCTCAATACTATTGATCCTCAGATGATCAATAATTTGCGAGCATTTTCAACTGCTCAAGAAATGTGGAATTATTTGCAGCGTATTTACAACCAGGACAATACGACCAAGCGTTTTCAATTGGAGTTAGAGATCACCAATTACAAACAAGGTAATTTGTCAATTCAAGAATATTATTCTGGCTTTCTGAATTTATGGACAGAACACTCTCCTATTATCTATGCTGCTGTTCCCAAGCCGTCACTGTCGGTCGTTCGTGATGTTTATGATACTAGTAAACGGGATCAATTTCTCATGAAACTTCGTCCGAAATTTGAGGCCGTTCGAGGTGCTTTGCTGAATAGGAACCCCGTTCCTTCCTTGGATATCTGTGTCGGTGAACTACTCAGGGAAGAACAACGTCTTAATACTCAAGGCACCATGTTTAATGATCCCGTCCATTCTGAACCTGTGACTGTTCCATATGCTGCGCAAAATAGAGGCGTGGGCCGTGATATACGACAAACTCAATGCTTCTCTTGTAAACAATTTGGACATGTTGCTCGTAGTTAGAGCTGGCAAAACGGGCTACCCGGCCCATATCGGCCCGGCCCGCTACGGGCTCGGGCTTTTAAGGGACGGGCTTAAAAGCCCGAGTTGAAATTCGGGCTCACCCTTTATGGCCCAAGCCCGGCCCTATGCGGGCTGCGGGCTTTTCGGACTTGCCCGCAATATGCGCGATTTTTTAGCGACACAGTCATGTAACCGGACAAAATGATGGGCCCAAGCCCTCCCAAGATTAAAGCTGTTGGGCATTCTTCCACAAGAATGTTGAATGGTACTATTTAGTCAAATACATACCATGTTCTGTTTACCCACAATTCATAGAAATGGAATATTTTTTTTTTGGAATAAATAGCATATATGTGTAGCCATTAGGAATACTTACCATGTTCTATTTACCCACAATTTATAGAAATGGAATATATATATATATATATATATATTTTTTGGAATAAATGGCATATATGTGTAGCCATTAGGTAATTATGCATGTGCATTTATATAATTAGCTTTGGTGCTTTTCTTAACTGAAGGCAAATAATATTTTGTATAAATACTAGTCAAACACTAGTCAGTAATTCACCCAGTGCACAATGCATTTGAAGAAACTGAAGTAAAAATAGCGAGTGAATTAGCTTTGCTATGTGTTATTACTGTAGTTAAGTTTTCTAAATAGAAAAAGGATAGATGAATATTCACGGGCTTGCGGGATACCCATGGCCCGGTCGGGCTAGCCCGGCGCGGGCTCAGGCTTTTGCGGACCGGGCTAATAAGCCCGGATGTAAAAACGGGCTCAATTCCTTCGGCCCAAGCCCTCCCATTTTTCGGGCTAATCCGACCCGGCCCGGCGTGCCCGGCCCATTTTGCCAGCTCTACTCGTAGTTGTCCTAAGAAATTTTGCAATTACTGCAAGCAGTAGGGCCATATCATCTCTGCATGTCCTACGCGTCCTCCTCGACCGACTAATCGTCCGGTGCAAGCATTCCATGCCACTACTATCTCTACAGCTGGTCCTTCCACCACTGGTGCATCTGATGGTGGTGCTCTACAGCCTGAATTGATTCAACAAATGGTACTATCTGCTCTTTCTGCCTTGGGGAGTACTGGTATGTCTTCTTTCATATCTTGGTTACTTGACTCTGGTGTATCGAATCACATGACGGGTTCCTCTGAACTCCTACACAATTTACGTTCTCATATTGGTAATCAGAAAATTCAAATTGCTAATGGCAGTACCCTTCCTATAACTAATGTTGGTGGCATAAATTCTAGTTTTCGAAATGTGCTGGTAGCACCTGGGCTTGCCTCAAATTTATTGTCTGCTGGTCAATTAGTAGATGAAGGCTGTGATGTTAATCTTACTCCGGATGGTTGTCTTGTGCAGGATCGAGTGTCGGGGAAGGTGATCGCGAAGGGGCCTAAAGTTGGACGAGTCTTTCCACTCCAGTTTATTTCAAATCATTTATCTCTTGCTTGTAATAGTGTTTTGAATGCATGTGAGGATTGACATAGGAAATTGGGCCATCCAAACTCTGTTGTTTTATCTCATTTATTTAAGACTGGCTTGTTATGTACTAAACTGATGGATTCTAGTACCTCTATTTCATGTTCTGTTTGCAAATTAGCTAAAAGTAAAACACTTCCTTTTCCGTCTGGTGCTCATCGTGCTTCTACTTGTTTTGGGTTGATTCATAGTGATGCTTGGGGAATCTCTCTTGTCGCTTTTCATGCTCACTATAAATATTTTGGTACCTTTATCGATGATTATAGCCGTTTTACTTGTATTTGTTTTCTTAAATCTAAATCTGAAGTGTTTTCTATGTTTAAGAAATTTCTGATGTATGTTGAAAACCAATTTCAAACCAGTATTAGAATTCTTCGGTCTGATTCTGGTGGTGAGTATAGCCTCATGAGTTTCAGGAGTTCTTACAGCAAAAAGGTATACTGTCTCAACGATCTTGTCCCAGTACCCCTCAGCAAATTGGTGTTGCAGAACGTAAGAATCGTCACTTGTTGGATGTGACGCGTACCTTACTTCTCCAGGCCGCTGTTCCATCCAAATTTTGGGTGGAGGCTCTCCATAGCTGTTTTTTGATCAACCGTCTTCCTTCCATGGTGATTGGGTTTGATTCTCCTTACTTTCGCCTTTTTAAAACTCAGCCTGATACTTTTGGGTGTGTATGTTTTGTTCACCTCCCATCCACTGAAAGACATAAGCTTGGAGCACAATCTGTCCAATGTGCATTTATGGGGTATAGTTAGTCTCATAAGGGTTTTGTGTGTTATGATGTCTCTAACCATCGTTTTCGCATTTCTAGGAATGTGACATTTTTTGATAATCAGTTTATGTTTCCTTGCTCTTCTCCTGGATTGAATGAAATTGCTATACTTCCCTAATTTTCTACCCCGCGTTCACCTATAGAACGTTACCAACCAGGACTCGTTCCCACTTCCCCTTCTGACGTTGATCCGCCACCTGATCCTGATCCTGTACTACCTGCACCACGACGTTCTGGTAGAATGTCTCGAGCACCTGATAGATATTCCCCAAACAGGTTTGGTTCCTCACATACTGCTTTAACTGCTTCTCTATCTGGCACATCTATTCCTACTTGTTATTCGCAGGCTGTTAAAGATGTCTCTTGGGTAAATGTCATGAATGAGGAACTTCAGGCCCTTCAGGACAATTTCACTTGGGATATTATTCCTTGCCCTCCTGGTATCAAACTCATAGGCTGTAAATGAGTTTATTCTGTGAAATTGAATTCTGATGGATCTCTCAATCGGTAGAAGCTCGATTGGTTGCTTTAGGCAACAAGTAGGAATACCGTATTGATTATGATGAGACATTTGCACCAGTTGCTAAAATGACTACTGTTAGAATGGTGCTCTCTATAGCTGCTCATGGGTGGTCTCTCCACAAAATGGATGTGAAGAATGCATTCCTTCATGGCGACCTGACTGAAGATATTTATATGACTCCTCCTCAGGGCCTCTTCTCTTCATCTAAGGGGGTGTGCCAGCTCAAACGCTCTATATATGGTTTGAAACAGGCGCCTCGAGCTTAGTATGCGAAATTCTGTTCCACTCTACTTGGGTTCTCTTTTACTCAAAGTCAGTATGATTCTTCTTTGTTCATTCACCGCACATCTACGGGCATTGTTCTGCTCCTTCTTTATGTTGATGATATGATCAATACTGGTTCTGATGCAGCATCCATACAAGAAGTTAAACAAAAGGCTTCAAGCCTCATTTCAAATGAAAGACCTTGGTCTTTTACATTATTTTCTTGGGCTCGAGGTTCATTCTACCTCTAAGGGTATATTTCTCCATCAACATAAGTATGCCACCGACCTTATTGCTATGGCTGGCCTCCAATCTGCTAATCCTGTGAATACACCTCTTGAAGTTAATGTTAAATACCACTGTGACGAAGGTGAACTTTTGACTGATCCTTTCACTACAAGAATAAGGCTGATTTGCTGCGAACCTTTCCAACGAAATATACTCCGTCGCAAATAGTTACAGATTTGCGACGGAATGTTCGTCACAACCAATCAGGAAAAATGCGCTATAATTCCCACTGAGAATTTGCGACCAATTTGACTTCCGTCGCAAATTTCCGACGGATATAGCCGTCGGAAACCATTAAAATTTCGTCGGAAACCATCAGATCCCAGTTTAAACAAAATTGAAAACCTCGACCCTCTCTCATTTCATACGAAATCAGAACTCCACCACTCCTCTCTCACTCTTTCCTCCGTTCTCCTTCATCTTCTCCCTCCACCACTCCATCGTTCTCCTTCATCTTCTCAACGCCTCAAGCCCCAAATCCTTACTCCTCTATCAGCGCCTCTCCTCCTCTCCTCTCTCAGCGCCTCTCCTCCTCTCCTCTCAGCAACGAAACCAACGCATCTCCTCTCTCAGCGCCTCTCCTCTAATCTTCTTCTTAAAGGTAAATTTTTTCTTCTACTTTAATTCTATTTGATAGGAAACCCCAAATTTTTGGTTGAATCAAAAACCCTAACTTCCTCTTTACTGATTTGCTTTAAAATAAATTAAAATTGTTTGTGGCTTGTTCAGCCGTTCAAGAGGTACGTCGAGATCGAAAGGGTTGCGCTGTGTGGTGAGTGATGCATTCAGGATCTGCCCGTATGGTAAGTTCTTTTGTTGGTGTTCACTTGGAGATTATGATGATGTGCACGCAAATGTTTGGCTTATGGATCTTGTTGAAAACAAGATTGAGGTTCGGGTTAAGAGGGAAAAGGGCTCCATTTTTTTGGCCAATGGTATTCTCCTTTCTTTTTCTTTCAGTTTATTGTTCCTATCAGTATTTAGTCTCTTATTTGTTTACTTGTGTTTGTTCTTCTATTTTCAGCATTTTCCCTCATATTTTGGTTCTCATGTTTTCTCTCCCAATGTTACACAAATTACTTTGTTGGATCAGAATTGGTGTCCTTGGCTGGGCACCATTGGGTGGAATAAGTTGGATCCTCAATCATGTTATCTTGCTGGGGAGTGGGCGCGCCTTAGCAGAACAATGGGCCTTCTTGAAGGACAATGCATTCGTTTGGTTATTCACTAAGATGACACTCAAATTATGTATCTCACTTTGAGTGCTATTCCTTTCTTTAAGTTGCTCTTCTGATTTGTATTGTTTAGAACTCAATTAGCTTCAGTTAGGCATGACGTATTTTGAAGTTCTGAGCTGTTTTGGTTTCCTTTGTATTTTGAGTTTAGGACTAGCTATGTGCTTCCTATTTTGTTCAATGGTTGTTACCTATGGATAGGGCTGTTCATGGTTCGGTTCGGAAGGAAAACCGAACTGAACCGAACCGAACTGCAGAGACAGTTCTCTCAAATTGAACCGAACTGCGTCAACAGTTTATTCTAACCGAACTGAACTGTTCTAACGGTTTGGTTCATGTTACGAACCGAACTGAACTGTTCTAAATTGTGAGCTATTTTTTCTAAACTATTGAACCAAACTGTATTAATTTGTTCAGGAAACTGAACAAAATGAACTTCCATCAAAACCATCAAAATTTCAATATCTCTTCTCGGTCTTTCACTGAGAATAATAGATAAACCAAATTCTTGTTGCTTTCATTTTTTTCTGCCAAACTTTAATTTTCTTGATTTTCCACTTCCCTTCTCTATAGTGCTTTGCATCATATCAGATCCATCAAAAAAAAATTATCAAATGCCAAAAAGCCATACGTTGTAGCCAAAAAAATTCCAGTCAACTTCTCACCCTGCAATCGCACCATCAGGTAAGAATCAATCATCTTAATAATGCCATACGTTGTACCAGTTTGAACTTTCCACCATGGGAAACTGCCACAGCTTGTTCGTTGGGGGACTGCAATTTGTGTAGATGGAACAATTTTGAAAGTAGATTCCGATGAGAAATGAGATCGATTGAGAAAATGATTCCAAGGAGAATTGATTTGAAGGGAGCAACTATAATGTGAATGGGGTTAATCAGACTTTGATTTGATTTTAAAATTTGTAGGTTTAGTAATTGGGAATTTGTGCATGGTTCAGTTCATTTCAGTTCACAAACTGAACTGTGTTTAAAGTTCAGTTAGTGAACTGTTTTTAATATGTCAGTTCAGTTCTCGAACTTTAATCAACAGTTCAGTTTCACACAGTTCGGTTCAGTTCGCCAGTTTTTTTGAACAGCCCTACCTATGGAAACTATAAACCATATTATGTGTTTGCATCAATTATGTGGTTAATGTCAGTTGGTGCATTTGTTTCTCTACACTGTGGTTTGTTCTTTTTTTTTCTTTTGTTACAAGCTATTTTGCCTTTTGTTTATCCTGTCATATTAATTAGGGAAGGACATTTTCCTGCACTCTATTTACTGTGGCTGAATATTTGTTCCTTTGAGAATTTTCTGTCATTATTTGCTGCACTCCTGGATGTAAGTAGTCTTTATGGTTTTTGTCATTATTTTCCTATTTTACATTTGATTCAATTATGTTTGCTTTCTGATTTGGTGTTATTATTTGCTGCAGGCTTTAATTTAGGGGATCTTTGTTACTTTTATGCCATCATTTTGTTGATTATGGCACTCTTTCTTTGTTTATTGGTTGTTTAAATTTTTTCTCTTTCCTTCTCCTCTGTTACCTTTCTCTGATCTTTTGAATTCTTATCTTCCCTTTCTTGAATTGGATTTGCTTTTTGTGCTCCTCACCCTATATATACTCCTTCTTTCAATCCATTTTGTATCCCTCTTTCCCTGCCCTTCTCTCCTCTTTCATTTGCTTAGTTTCAGGTCATTGGCATTTCCTTTCTTCTGGTTTTCCGCTCTATCTTATTTGTTTCCTTCTTTTGACCTCTTTATTGGCCTCTACTGGTTTATTTTCACTTTGTCTATTATATCTTGATTTCTCTCATTGTTTGTATATAGATGGATCTTCACCCTATCATTGATACTGATTTCATTGGTGAGGAAAGTCGTCTCAGGCATCACACCTATCATTTTGAAGAATATGATTCTGGGTTTGTAAGTGCCCCATTCCTTGGAATGAACTTTAATTTTCCTTATGGTTTCTCTATTGTGACTAATTTACTTTTTGGTTTCTCTTTTTGGTGCAGGCTAAGCAACTGCTGCCTGTTCTTTTTTATGTTGATTGTTATGAGAATGTGCCAGACACTGTTCATTTCTTTGATCCTGCTGGGAATGTTTTCATTATTGCTATCAAACAAAAAAGGAATAGGTTGTTTTTGCATCGAGGTTGTACCCGTATTGGTGAGGTTTATAGCCTCTTTGAGGGTGGTTGGATTAGTATTACCTCTATGCGTGGTACTACTTACTCTATGCGAGTTAGCGATAGAATGCTAAATCAGGTCACTTATCCATCTCCTCCTAGAAGGTTTGGACTTGGGGAGCAAGGAATGCCCATTACTATTCGTGGTGGTGATGCTCATGCTTTTACTTTTGTTGATTCTATCCATTTTGATTACTGTTTTGTTAAGCGTTTGACTGATGAAGATATTAACTCCCCCACACTGGTATGTACATGTATTCTTTTTTACAATCATTACTCATTATGTTGTGTGCTTGTTTATTTAACTATGATTAAATTGTTTTTCTCTCTTTGTAGTATCTAACTGTTGATTTCTGCAGCATTGCTTATCCTCCTACATCCACTTTCATTACTCTGGTGAATTCGCGTGGAAGGAGGTGGAGATGCAACTTTCAATGAACTAGTGGGAGGCCATTTCACTGCTGTCACTGATGGCTGGTCTTCCTTTCGTGGGCTTAATGGACTCATGCAAGGTACTTGGGTAAAGTTTGGCATTGCTAGGAACAACCAACAGTTTCTATTTGTTAAGGAACTTTATCTTATGATATTTTATGGCCTTTTAATTATTTGGGGGATTATGTTCTTTTGTTGGTGTTCACTTGGTCTTTCCATGTTGGTTTTATCTTGGTCTTCCTATGCTTAACTATGTAACAGTGATTCACCGTCGTGTGTCTCATTAAACTATCTGTGGTTCTTTTAGCCTTATGAATGAAATAAAGTTTTCTCTTATTTAGTTTTGTTTTTCTTTTATTCCACTGTTTTCATTTTTTTTGTAGTTTTGCCTCTTCCTTTTCCCTGATTTAATTTAATTAGCCATTTGTGTTTTGCATGTTCCTCACATGGAGTCTTTGAGAAAACGAAAGGCTGATGCTCTTTATATTAATGATAGTGTCAACAGTGAAGACTCAACTACATCAGTTAGGCAAAAAAATGGCAACCTATTTTGCTAACTGGTGTGCCTATTGCCTTTTAGTTGTTTGTTGCCCCACATTTTCGTATTGGGGCTTTATAAATTATGAAGCACTTGGGTTGCAACAGGGGAGTGTATATATATATATATTTTTTTTATCAACTTGAAATTGCAATAATGGGAAATAGAGTCCTTACAACATAAAGGAATGCAACACGTGGACGTTAAACTAGATAAATGATCTAAATGGCTCCAAACATGGTTGCCAAGAGAGTTTGAAAGACCAACACAGGGGAGTGTATATTTAGTGTAAGGAAAAGTTGGCTTCATTGATCTTTAAACCATGGTGATAGAAGCCAAGAAGCCCTCTTTTGATTAGTAAACTGGAAGTTGTTTCTATGCTTTTAATAGTTTCCTTTTTTTATTAGTCAAAAAAAATAGGCGAGGTGATTAGTAATTAGTGTGTTAGTTGTTAAAGGGGAGGGTGTAGGGGGTTTAGTGTCTGTTTCACTCAACTATGTGAGGTACCCTTGTGGGACTTATTTGTTGCCTTTTAATAATTTGCAGTTCCAATAAAGTTCCAATAAAGAGAATTTCATATATGAAACATTTTAAAAAACATTTGAATTTGTAAATGGAGACATGCATTGAGCTACATTACATGGGAATTAAATCACACTATAGAAAGTCAAACATATTTACTGCTTCAATCTAGTGTGTTTTGCTTCAATAATTTTTTCCCGGTCTCAGCTATGGTCAATACTAAGCTCCTTATGTAATGACCCTGTCATCTAGTCATTAAATAATCTATTGAGATTGTTCAACTGCAGTAAGTTTTCCTTGACGAAGATCAAATCTTGTTTTGACAGCAACTACAATGATTAATGTTGTGTAAATTACTAATTTTCAGGTTATTGACCCAAGCTGATGTTTCGATCATCTATCTTTGATCCATTGAATCAAAATCCAATAAGTACTGATCTGAGCCATTGGATTCAAGAGTATATATTTAATCTAGGTCTTTCTATTTCTTAATTTATTTTCTTATTTCCTATGACATGCTGTGTTAATATATGTTTAATGTAGTTCTTAATTTATTTTTCTTATTTACACCATCTATCTATTTATACATCCTGTAGGTCGACTAAATTACCAATTTAGACATTTTATATGAAATGACAACTAATACTTTTTAGTAATGTGTTAAGAATCAGTTCCATAGCTGCCTCGATCAGAGCAGAGTCGGTGGTCAGACTTAAGGATCACTTGTTGAACCGCCTGGCTCGATCTCTATTAAAAAATAACAAATAAAAGTATACTTTTAAAAAATATATCTTACGTATAGTATTTTTTTTCTCAAATAAAAGTTTTTCACTACTTTTTTGGGTAAATTCTGGTATCCACCGCATGGACAGCAGTGACTAATCCATCGCTGATTGTAGGTGCCTCGAGGGGGTTAGGACAGCTGGCCCAGAGTTTGAACGCTACTCCGTACTCAAGGCGTGGATCGAACCCCCGACCTTTGGTTAAGGGAGGTTCAACCCCAACTGCTGAACCCCACGCTCTGGGTTAAGTTTTTCACTACTTGGCTACACATCTCTACCAAAAAATGGGTTTATAATTTTTTTTTCCTATCAATAAACTAAAAAAATGTAATGTAGTGGCAAATTGGCAATTACACCTTGACGTCAATATATATATATATATGATGTATCAAGTGAGAGGGGTTTTAATATGAGAGGGTGAGGGGATTAAATCTGGACCGTATAAAAATGAGTGGTTTTGATTAAAAGGTGGGTGGTTACCACATTGACTTGTTTTATTTTGAACCTCTAATCAATTCAATCTTTCGTTATTATTAACTCCTCTCATCCTCTTATAATAAAAGCGCTCACTTGATACCTTCCATAGCGAGCGTATTAGGTGAGAACTAGTTTTTACCGTGATAAATGAGAACTCTGAATTATAACTGTTAGATTAAAATTAATGGTTTAAATTATATCTTTTGTACATAATATACTGGCTTAAATATGTTTTAGCTTTCTGCAAATATGAGTTGTTTTGATTTTAGTTGCCCTAATTTTTTTTAAAAAACTCCCTGCAAATATTAACTTTTTGATTTTCGTCCTTCTGTTAACTCATCTGTTACAAAAATGCTGAGATGGCAAACGGAAATCCAATGTGGATTTTTTAATTATTTTATTTTAAAATTTATTATTGCCATCCACATTGGATTAAATTTTCATTTTATTTTTATTGTCGTCAAACTCGTAGGTCCTAGCTGTGGGATCGGCCAGAGGTTTGGACAGTTCTTGATTCCTCTGTTCTTCAAGCAATTGCGTTAAGGAGGAAAATCTGCTCATTGACTATGGGTATCCTGACTCCTTTAGAAATGACTAGGTTGAGTGAATGGGACGCGAGGGTTGAATTATTCTATTGGCCTAATGCATAAAAATAAATATAAAAAAGTGATAAAGAAGAAAAATTGAAACTAAACGTAGAGTTTGATTTATTGATGTGTCCCTGTACAATTGTCCTACTCCTATTTATATACATAGGCCATCGTCGACCATTTCTACAGCCAACATTTGCCTACCGTTGGATCGATATAAGATCAACGCTTATCATTGCTCCTAAGCCCCTAAAGAGGCGGAGTAACTACCCACGATTCCACTAGCACGGTTGGTGAAGCAAACTCCCTCGCTCTGCTTTTCATGGCCTCGCTCCTTCGCTTGATCTTCAACCGCTCCCACGTTCTATTCTTTGTGCTTCCTCTTTCTTTCCATCCAAGCAAAACCTGCCTTACCTCGGCCACTTGATTTACTCGGCTAGCCTTCATCCTCGGACATTGGCTCAGGCACCCGAGCCTACCCTGGCCGTGGTACTCTATGGACTGAGGTTTTACCCTCCCTTGGCCTTGCTCGCTGTCCCTCGGGCTAACCCCTTCCTCGAGGAGTTATCCAGTGATGCTCCCCGAGGGCATTTCTTGTCAATTTTGGCAAGTATCCCTTGGGACTTAGTCTAGTGACTTGCCTATACATATGCTCCCTTCTTCTTTTTACCCTCGGCCTACGACTTGGTTATTTTCAAGTGGCTGAGGTAAGGCAGGCTTGCTTGGAAGGCAAGTAAGAGAGAAGCACGAAAACGGAATGTGGGAGCGGTTGAACATCAAGCGAAGGAGCGAAGCCTTGAAAAGCGGAGTGAGGGAGTTCACCCCACTAACCGTGCTAGTGAAATCATGGGTGGTTACTCCGCTTCCTTAGGGCTTAGACTGATCCAACGGTAGGCAAATGCTGGATGTGTTAGTGGCCGACGAGGGCCTATGTATATAAATAATAGAGCAATTGTACAGAATACACACATCAATCAAACCAAAACTCTACGTTTATTTTTACCTATCTTTTTTATCGCATTTCTATCTTTATGTTTATGCATTAGCCAGTAGCGTAATACAAACCTCACAGTCCCCCTCACCCAACCTGGCCCTTTCTAGAGGAGTCAGGATACCCACAGTCAAGGAGCAGAGTTCCCTCCTTGGCGCAATCGCTTGAAGAACAGAGGAATCAAATTACTTGTTCAAACCTCTGGCCGAACCCATGACTAGGACCTAAGAGTTTGACACATGACAATACCTTCTATGACAAAGAAATCCGAACGTGTGACCTTAGACCCAACTGTTACATCGGCCACCAACACTCCCAAAGCATGAGATGGGTGGCCCATGAAACTGGTCATGGTCATGGTGGTTGGAATGAGATCCTCGGCATTCTTTCCTAGCTTCTTCATTGTGGCTAATGGAATAATGTTCAGCACAGCGCCACCATCTACGAAGACCCGATTAAACAGCTTCCCATTCAGATGGGCTTCTTTGATGAATAACGGCTTCAAATGTCTAGTCATGTCTGCTGTGGGTTTCTCAAACAACATTCCTTCAGTGACCGCCCCCTCGGGGTCTGTTAAGGCAGCCCATTTGGCTTCATCGGCAGAGACATCCCCCTCGAGAGCTTTTGGCTTATCTTTATTTCCCCAGAATTCTGGTGGGAGAAGGCTCACCATCTCTATGTCAGCATAACATTCCCCATCGGCCTCGTCCATGATGTCGTCAAGGATTGACCCTGTCAAAGAGTCCCCGTCAAAATTCAATGGGCAAAGGGATTTTCTTCATCTTGCCCCAAAAGGTCGTCCTTTGCTAGCTCTTCCTCTGTCATAGTTCCCTCAACTTGGGCCTATAAAGACACTCTATTACTGTCTTGATGAGAGGGCTATGGAGGGCATCCACCATTCCTCCCCATTCCTATCATGGCGTTGGGCTCTTCCCCCTTCACAGTGGGTGCACTAGGGCCAGCTACATCGGGAATTTATATGGGAAGGCATGTTCCAATTGTTAACTCATATTTATATGGGTTATTTATGCTCTTATTACGTAAATCAAACTGTGTTCTCAAGTAATTTTAGTACTTTAATATGTAAATATGTAATTAAACGTATAGATATAGGTTCAGAGTTGATTTCCTAAATATTGGGGATAATAGGTGCCTTTGTGAATATATTGATGTTTTGCTTGAGTGCTGCAACGGTAGACGCTATGCAGTGGTAAGCGCTATAGCGCTATGGAACGGTTGGCCACTTTGATATTTATGAAGCCACTTGCTGATTGATGAGTCATCACTCTGATCTCCTTCTCAGCCTGACATAGGGGCCTCCAAGTGGATTCAATAAGACACTTGGCGTCTCCTAATTGAAGCTCAAGTGATTGTTGGTGATGAGTTTAATCATTGCCCTTTTTTGTAAAGTGACTTTATGAAGAATTAGGATAATATCTAATCCATCATCTTCATTATTCATACCATTCGTAGATAGAGAGAGTTTTAGATTTGGAGAAAACTAACTTGACATTTTAGACTTCCTCCATTGTTGCTCTACGTTTAAGCTTGAATTTCTAGTTAGTTTCGTCTCTCACCTACGGTTTGCTCACGCCATAGCATCATCCATTGTGTATGACTTGGGATTCTTGGAGTGCATCTTTTGCAACCATTCTTCTCTTGCTCACCTACGGTAATATGAACTTTTCAGTTTATGTTGTGTTGATGATGCTTGTCATGAGTTAAATACTTGGAGTTGGATTGTTCTTAGTTTGTAATGAACCTTGAGTAGTGTTTATATAATATTATGATGTTTGCGTTTCATTCCTTGTGTTATAATGCTTTCAAACTTGTTTTGGGATTGATCAACTAAAATAAGGGGCTTCGTAGGTACAGACATGATTTACGAAGAGACTTCAAGGATTGATATGAATGAAAGGTCATTTAAAGACATTTAAATGACTTGTTCTTAACCCTAGACATAGGGGAGTAATAGTTCATAAGGTAAAAGCTGTATGTTCTTCATTATACAGGGGTGAACTTATTTAGAGCCTAGACATAGGAGTCTTGTAACAAAACCCTGGCGACAGTGACTGAAAGGCACACTTCTATACGCTACAGCGCTTAACGCTACAGCGTCTAATATTATAACACTCTACTCTTGGGAATTTACATAACAAATGAGCTATCCAACTTACTCTTTAACAACTTAAATTAACTACTGTTTTACCACAAACTTATTATCTTTACAATTTCATATTTGTTATTGTCACTTGACTTGCTTCACGAAATTGCTAATCTCTTAAACTCTTAAATTAATTCCAATCCTTGTGGGAACGATCTCTACTTATCATTATATTACTTGTTGCGATTGTGTATACTTGCACATCTACTTCTCGCACCAACACCAATGTCGTAGCAACGGTGGCTACTAGGATGGTCTGGTTATTCCCCTATTTGGCCGAGGTGGGCATTTGAAGCGTCTCCCTCATCCTGTTGAAAGCTCTCGCCCTTTGTTATCTCCTTTTTTGTGAGCGTGATTTGGGGGTTGCCCTGGGTGTTGGTGTTACCATAGTTGTCTGCGTCATTTACTGATTCTGTGGCATTTCTGAAGGTGGCTTCACAGTTTTATTAGCCCTTAATTCACGGCCATCCAAAACAGTGATATCCACCGATGTTGAACCTTGAGCCTCAGTGACCTGCACTACCCTTTTCTCCTCTCTGGGACGAAGTTCTTTCCCTGAATTCAGCATGGTGGCTTGTTCAATGGTAGGCCAATCATGCCCCCCAGGTGAAACGTGCTGAAGTTTTCCTCTCAAGTCCCTTGGCTGAGGGGTGTGCCTCTCAGGGTTGAGCTTAGACAAGTGTAACTCCCTGACGTCATGGACCAGTTTTCCTGGCTTTGGAAGTTTCTTTTGCGTTCCGTGGGGCTGACTCGGTCCCCTAGTTGTAGTTTGTCTTGTAAGAGGGCCCTACGTTCTACCACTGTGGATCCCCTAGGAGGTGACCCCAATCGGTCAAGCACATATGTCTTCTTTTCTTGGGTGATTTCCTGCTTGAGAACCCACACAAACTTCTTTTTTTCGTTCCCTCGGTCTTTCCCTGAGAAAGAGACCATATTGATGTTCTTGCCGGGGAAAGGGTTAGTGTCGACAATCATTTCTGATGCCCCATTGTCGGCAATCTTGAATCTCCCCTTTCTGATGGCTTTCTCAATAGCTCGGCGGAAGATAATGCAGTTGGAGGTGGCATGGTTGAAAGAATTATGTCACTTACAGTACTTCTTTCCTTTTATCTCTTCAGGGGGAGGTATCTTATGCCCGTCGAGGAGTTTGATCTGTTTGCCTTTGAGGAGATAGTCGAAGATCTGGTTAGCCTTAGAGATGTCAAATGAATATTCAACAGTATCCTCATCCTTCTCTTTCCCCTTGGCAGGTTTAAGAGCAGGACAGAGGTAGGCCTTGTCCTTGACTATCTCAGCCACCAAGATGTCTGCCGTGTAATCGGCTGATTCATCATAATCTGAGTCCTCAGTTGCATCCACCACTAATACCAATTGTGGTCCTCGACCCCTTGTAGCTCTCTTCCTTTCTCTTTCTTGTATAAATTTTTCAATCCAAATTGCCCTGGAAGCTAAGCCACTGAGGTCACTACAAGCTTGTCTCACAAGCTTCTCCTTCAATTGAGAGTGCATTCCAGAGATGGCCATGGAAGTAAGTTAAGACTCTGGGAATGGTACAGAGCACTTTCTGGCCATCTTTCGGAATCTTTCAATGGAGTCTGTCGCAGCCTCACCCACCTTTTGCCGTAGATTCATGAGATCGGCTGCGGTAACTTCAGGTTGTGGCCAACAAAATCTGTCATGAAAGCACATTTCCATGTCTGCCCAGATCTGTATAAAATCAGGTGGGAGAGAAGAATACCATGAAAAGGCAGTTCCTGTCAAAGACAAAGGGAACAGCTGCAGCTTATTGAACTCGTTCTGGTTTCGTTTCCCACATTGGGCCGTGAATCGGCCGATGTACTCCATAGTGGACTTACCATCATCCCCGGAGAATGTGGTAAAGTCTGGGGTTTTGAATCCTCTGGGCAGAGGCACCAATCTATCCACCCACTTGGGGTAAGGCTTCCTGTACACTGGCCGATCGAGCGGTTTCAACTGCACACGAAAAAAACTTCTTGATGGTATCAGCTATTAGATTAGGGTCCAGGAGTTGGGGACCCGATGGTCTCTCGGGTGGAGGTATTGGTCGACACATTGTATCTGGGGGACCCTGCGCCCCTAGCTGCGGTGGTACCTGAGGTGGAGCATCTGTCCATGGCTGCCCAAGTAATTCTTAGGCTAGGTTAACAAGGCCAGTTCCTGGTACAGGTGCCTGCGTGCCTCGGTGAGGTGGAAGTTGATTCCATGGCTACTCGACCGTGACAACATTCGTCTGTGTCGGTATATAGGAACCCGCTAGGTAGGTACTGAGTGCTCCGGGGTACGGCTGACTGGGAGGTAGGTTTGTCGAGCCAGGTGGGCTCTAGACCCATGGCTGCTCACTCGGGCAATACCCACCTATCTTGCCATTCCCTGATTCTAGGGCGAAGGCCTGCCCCCCTGCGTAAGCCGGGTAGTTAGCTGTGGTGGAGCATCCATAAGATGGTCCTTGCGGCAGACCCACCAAGCCTGTTGCCTCGGGCGGCCTTTTGGCAAATTGCACTTGTCCTTGTTGAAGAGAAGCCGTATTAGTGACATTCGCCATAAATTGCCCCCCAGTGTTGGTAGTGGCAAAACTACCAGGCTATGGAATTACAGGAATAGGATTTACCTGATGAAAGGATGCCTGCTGAGGCCCAGTCACACTCCCATTCGGTGGACACTAATGCATGCCTCCCATAGGACTATAAGAGGATGCCCGCTGAGGTCCGACAGGGTTGGTGTATGGCAGAGTCTGATGCGTGCCTCCCATCGAAGAAGGTTGTCCTCCCTATTATGGACCAGGATAAATGGGGTCCATAGCGCTGCTACCTTGCGTCGCGTGTCGTTGTTCCAATTCTTTGGCTTGTTGCACCTCATTGTGCACCATAGGTTTAACTATGTCAGTCAATTATTGGGACACTTGGTACATTATGTCATGTATCCCCATGTCAATTTGTTGCCCAATGAATGATGTGGTCATGACCACGGGTTCCTCTCCTTGGTGAGGCTGTTCATTCGACTCAGCAGTAGTCGTTAAGGCAGCATTCCGCGATACACCTACTGGCTCCACAATTTTGGCCTTAGTAGCAGTTTCCTTCTTGGATGTTGAAGGTGACTCCATACTCAAGTTTTTACCAGAGCGTAAGTGCATACATCAACAATAATCCAGACCAAGCGAATCAAACACAGAGGTCTGTTCACCCGTTTCTGTCCCACCGGGCGTGCCAAATTTGTTGTCGTCAAACTCTCAGGTCCTAGCCGTGGGATCGGCCGGAGGTTTGGACAGTTCTTGATTCCTCTGTTCTTCACGCAATTGCGCCAAGGAGGGAACTCTGCTCCATGACTGTGGGTATTCTGACTCCTCTAGAAAGGGTCGGGTTGAGTGAATGGGACGCGAGGGTTGGATTATTCTATTGGCCTAATGCATAAAAATAAAGATAAAAATGTGATTAAGAAGATAAATTGAAAATAAACGTAGAGTTTGATTGATTGATGTGTCCCTGTACAATTGTCCTACTCCTATTTATATACATAGGCCCTCGTCGGCCATTTCTACAACCAACATTTGCCTACCGTTGGATCGATCTAAGATCAACATTTATCATTGCTCATAAGCCCTAAAGAGGCGAAGTAACTACCCACGATTCCACTAGCACGGTTAGTGGAGTAAACTCCCTCACTCTGCTTTTCATGGCCTCGCTCCTTCGCTTGATCTTCAAGCGCTCCCACGTTCTATTCTTCGTGCTTCCTCTTTCTTGCCTTTCAAGCAAAACCTGCCTTACCTCGGCCACTTGATTTACTCGGCTAGCCTTCATCCTCGGACATTGACTCAGGCACCCGAGCCTACCCTGGACGTGGTACTCTATGGGCTGAGGTTTTACCCTAACTCGGCCTTGCTCGCTGTCCCTCGGGCTAACCCCTTCCTCGGGGAGTTATCCAGTGATACGCCCTAAGGGCTTTTGTTGTCTATTTTGCAAGTATCCCCTGGGACTTAGTCTAGTGGCTTGCCTATACATCTGCTCCCTTCTTTTTTTACCCTCAGCCTACGACTTTGTTATTTTTGGGTGTTAACAATTTTAGAATTGCTTACATGGAAACTCATGAATCGCCAAAATTAAATTAGGTTCATCATTTACTCCAAATCAGTACCAGAAAAACTCATCTTCAGAGACGAGATTCACAAGGGAACCAAAAGATGAAGAGACGAGATATCCAAGGGAACAAAGCGGGAAATGGGTTTGCTTGCACTTTCAGCGAAATCTTTTTGCAGGTGTAGAGAGGTTATACAGAGAGAGAAATTAATGAAAAGTTCAGATCTTTGAAAGCATCTCTCTCTCTCGATTTAAAAGAAAATCTCTTTTTGCGTCTCTCTCTCTTTCTTGGTTTCCCTATCTCCCTCATCAGTTCCACCATCTCTCTCTCCCCCCTCTCTGTCTCTGGCTCACCCTCTTTCCTCACCGCAAACCACCCTCCCTTCTGCTCTTTTTCGTCACAATCTCTCTCTCGCTCTCAACACCACCATCAACTGTTTGACCATTTTGCAAGCAGATCTGAATCAAAATAGGGGCAGACCCACTGTGAAGTCATAGAGGGAGCTCACAATGGTGGTTTTGTGGTGGTGTTTCGGCGGTGAGGGGGGGGGTGAAGTGCAGGTGCTGTTCCGGCAGCGACGGGGGTTGTTCCAGCGATGAAGGGGGTTTCGGTGGGGGTGCCCACTGAACAGATCTGGCATTTATGGTGTTATTTCTGTGAGGGAGAGAGATGAAGGTTTGGCAGCAAGAGAGAGTGAAGCAAGAGATCCGTGAGGGAGAGGAGTAAAAATGAAGGAATGGGTGAGGGCCTGCAGGAGAGAGAGAGAGAGAAAGAGAGAGAGAGAGAGAGAGAGAGAGAGAGAGAGAGAGAGAACTGTGGTGAGAGGGAGAGAAACTGAGACTTAAATTTGGGAATTCATCAATTTATCCATGTTGTCATTTTTAAAATTAAAAGAAAATTAAATGTAATGAATTGGCAAAGCCAAATGACAGTTTCCTTAGACAACTCAACAAACCACTAACAGAGACTTAACGGAAGGATTAATATAAAAAAAAAATATGCAGGGAGTTTTGGAGTTTGGGGTTCGGCCGCTGAGAGATGAGTGAAAATGCGAGGAAGGGAGGAGTTGGCTTAGGGTTTCGCGGTGCAGGCACAATGAAGAAGAAGAAGAAGTGCAGGTGGGTTGGGTCTTAGGGATCCAGTGGGTTTGCACGAACTGGGATGGGTTAGCGCCTGGGCTGGACTGGTTCACTTAAGGGAGGGTGCGTGTAGTATGATTCAATATGACTCAATTTTAATATGATTCCACCCAATTTTAATGACTCAAACACAAAATAATTTAATCTTACCAATTGAAAATAGTTCATAAAACAAGCACATACTAACAAAAACACAACGCACGAAAATCAAGGTGTTACAATCACAGCTAATCTAAGACTGTAAATAAAACATATCTAAGTGTTGAGGATTAACAAAATCAACAGCTAGCATGTGCTGAAGCTGTAGGGTGTAGAGACATTCAACAAGCAGAATTGTTGCTTAGTAGAATTTGGTGTTTGGCAAATCCTTCAGGAGATTCATTGCAAAGAGTTTCTTATTGTTTTGCCATAGGATTGAAGTGTAGATTATCATTTCTTCCACATAATGTTTTTGTCAGCCCGTGTGGTTCTTCCAGTATTTTGGGTAATGTCCCTTTGATGTTGATCAATAGGGAGAATAAGTTGGAAGCTTTTCAGCTTCTTTACCAAACAACACCTTACATTGCTTTTGGTTTCATGGCTGCAAATGAAGCTATAATCCAAGCCTCAAAAGAAAAGATTCCATACACATAATTGATCTAGGAATGGAGCATACATTTCAATGGCCTTCCCTTATAAGGGCACTTTCTTCAAGGCCTAAGGGACCTCCAAAGTTGAAGATCACAGGATTCCCCGTCAATGATGAAGACATTCCAAAACTTCAAACAAGTATGAATTTGCTTGTGGAGGAAGCAAGCAAATTGGGAATACCCTTTGAATTCAACATAATATCGCAGCCTCTAACTCCATCTCTTCTTACAATGGAAAACCTCAACTTGAAAAAAGGTGAAGCTTTAGTTTTTAATAGTATATATTGCAGCTGCACAAATATGGGAAAGAAAGTAGAAGTTATTTAAAAGAAATACTTCAATCAATAACGAAGCTAAGTCCAATTGCACTTACCATGGTAGAGCAACACACAAACCATAATGGACCATTTTTCCTAGGTAGATTTTTAGAATCACTTCACTATTACTCAGCTATATTTGATTCACTTGAGGCAAGTATGCGAAGAAATAGTCCACAAAGGATGAAAATAGAGAGAGTGCATTTTGGAGAGGAAATTTGTAACATTGTAGGTTATGAAAGGCAAGATAGAATGGAAAGACATGAAAGGGTAGATCAATGGAGAAGACAATTAGGAAGATCAGGATTTCAAGTAATGCCTTTGAAATGTACAAGTCAAGTTAGAATGATGCTTTCTGTTTATGATTGTGATGGATATACATTGTCTTGTGAAAAGGGTTGTCTTTTACTTGGATGGAAGGGAAGACCAATTATGATGGCTTGTGCATGGCAAGTTGCAAGTGTGGTACTCATAGACCTTCTTGATTGTTTAGAAGAAAAAGTGAGTAGAATGAATGATCAGGAACTTACTCACTTACTCATTGCCATAAGTTCTTTCTTTCTTTAACATCTAATTTAATGAAACCAATCATATATTACTGTCATGCATATTATTCTCCCATTCAAGATATAACGTTATTTTAGTTATGCATGATTGAACTTCTTCTGGACCATGAAATTCACTCTCAAACTTCCAAAGTTGCTATAATGCAGGCGTTAACTAAAATAGATTAAAGCCCCACATTGCTAAGACTAGGCACTTTAAGAGTGCTTATAAGTGTGGACTTCACACCATTGTTTCGGGCCTAGGGGGTACCCAATTATGTAAAAGGGATATTGTGCACACTAATTGACTACCCCACAGGCCTAGGGGGTACCCAATTATGCAAAAGGGACTTCACACCTTTGTTTAGAAGTGTAATTTACTTTTTGCGAAAAATAATTATTTTTATTTTATTTTCGTGTGTCGCTCGCTAACTGACCGGATACGCTGAACTAGCCGTTTTTAGCTGTTGAGGATTTTTCTCCAACAACCTACTTGCGTAGCAAGTCGAGTTTTTTTCCTATAAATAGGACCTCTCCTCACTTCATTCTTTGCATCGAAAACTCGAAGCAGTACCGAGTTTTCTTCTCCCTCCCCAATTTCGTTTCTTCTTAAATTAGAGTGGTCTTCGGACCATAATTTGAAGGTGTATTTCTTGAGCAAAATTTCACTGTGCAGTGATATTTCGTAACAGTTTTGACTGGGCTGTTTTATCCTGGGGACGTCGTGGTTGATAGTCTGCCTGCACAATTTTGAGCAGTGTCACGAAACGTCTTAAAGAGAGCGACCTAGTCCGCGACTCAACCCACTAATTTCTTCGGTGGATTGATTTTCTGAAATATTTTTTTGAAACTCAAAAACAACATAAATTCCACTTTCTCCACTCTTCTGGCATTAAAAGTAGTCCCCAAAATGAACAAGCAGAATTAAGTGTTTCTTGTCGGAGGTTCTTTTTAATATATATTTATGGTCTGCAACTACAAAAATCCTACCATACCCCTTCTATAGAAGAAAGTTATAATTGTATGAGGCTAAACAACGCTCTGGCTCTTATGATCTTGGAAATAAGAGGAATGCAATTGTTCAATCCGCTTAAGAAACGGCCCAAAATGGCGTTAGATCCGGCCTAACACACAAGTCATCGTGCAACCTAAATCAATAGCCAAGATCACGGCGCCTCGATCCAATGGCTCTGGATCGGGCAAGACTTGCGAAGCTCCCTAGCCCGCGTCTATAAATACGGCTCTACCCCCTTCGGAGGGTCTGCCGGTACCCAACTCTTCCGAGTCCAACCTCCGAAGAAGGCGACGTGACGAACACTACCTCGGAAGATTCCGACTCGCCAACCACTTATCCGACCTCGTGCCAGGAAAGGACTACATCGAGATACAAGATACCAACCGCAGATTTCAGATCCCAGATCCCGAGGCAAGGTACACAACATCAACCATTCAAAGTTAATCAGAAAATGATATAGAAACTCAAAACAGTGTTTATGTTGATGGAGAATATGAGCAGTGTTCTACGAGAATTCAAGGTCAATTCTAGAGTTAATGTGACTCCTCCAGTAAGTATATCTCCTAATGACTCGAGGAGTCACATATCACAATATGTATAGTTGGGTTAACACCCCCAACAGTTAACTAACTCTCATTCTCCTTACTTCCTATTCTTTCTAAGATGACACTCAGCACAATATTGGATCAACTAGACCGTACCTCCGTGCCATGCATGATGAATAATGATTCTACTTAAAGAAGCATTATATGTCGGTAGTGATTATCATTTTTAATCTCAGTTGAATGTCAACATTTCTAAAAAAAATTATCAACTTATTGTCAATTTTGCAATAAGAGATACGTGGAAATCAGCCAACCTCAGGCATTACATCACAATTTCAAAAAGAGATACGTGCAAATATGCTTAAGTTTAAAAAAAAAAAACTGCTAATGTCAAATTATTATGTGATTTTGGATTATCAATAGTAGTAGTCATCCAAACCAATAACATAATATCCAATCATGTTTAACATCATTTTAAAATCTATCATTTGCAGTGTAGAGATTATAAATGCATATCATTCCTGATAAGGAACCATGTGATTTGAGATGCATTGATAACCGTTCTCTGACAGTATCGTAAAGAAGTAGAAAAGTGAATGAGTCTCGGATGACATGTTTTGCAATTCGTCTAGGAAAGTGCTAGAACAAATATAACAAAAATATAAAATACATATTATTTCGGTTGCCCCTAATATGAACCTTTTTGTAAAAGTCCACTAAGTTAGTGGAACTTTAGCATTTTTAGTAAAAAAATGAGTTTTAGAAAAATGAAAAATAAAATAATATTTTAGTAAACTTACTAAAAATGATAAAGGTCCACCGATGGACTTTTTAAAAAGGTTTTATATTATGAGGACCCTATTATATTTTTGTTTAATATTATGGGGACCCTATTATTTCATAAGCAAACTTGAAATGATAATATAAATTTTTTTACTTGCCATTACACTTGATACATTTTTAATAGATTTTGAAACTTTCAATTCGCAAGTTAAATTATTAATTTGGTAAAAGGTAATTATGTATTATTGAGTTGTAACAATACTTATATATATTGCAAGTAGGACCTAATACAATAATTACAAAAGATTTACTAACTCATAACCTAGTAAGTGTCTACTAAGACAAAGGGCAAAACTGGAATAATACAACTATCTAAAATATACAATTATCTAAAAATATATAAAATGAATTATAATAATATATCTAACATCCCCTCAAGCTGGACTGTAAATCTTGTGCATGTTTAGCTTGGATAACAAGCTGTGAAAAGAAGCGGGCTGAAGGGGTTTGGTGTGGATCCCAGCAACTTGGGCAGCTGTAGGAATGGGGATGAGATGAATGATGCCAGCTTGGACTTTGTCATGAACCAGGTGATAGTCGAGTTCAATATGTTTAGTATGCTCATGGAATTTGGGATACTAAGCTATCTGAATGGCAAATTGGTTGTCACAATAGAGCAGAACTGAATATGTGTGAGAGACATGTAAATCCGCCAAGAGGTATAATAGCCACTGGATCTCACAAGCAGTGGAAGCAATGGCTCAATACTCATCCTTGGAGGAGGACTTGGAGATCGTGCTCTGCTTCTTGGACTTCCATGAAATTAGGGAGGTACCAAGGAATATACAAAAACCCATGACAGAGCGTCGAGTATCAGGACAGGCGGCCCAATCTGAATCACTGAAACCTGTAAGTTTCAAACAAGAGTCAGCAACAAATAAGAGACCAGATCCGGGTTTCCCCTTAATGTACCTGAGGACATGAAGAGCAGCATCCGCATGGGTCTGCCGAGGAGCGGAGATGAATTGGCTAAGCTTATGAACAACAAAGCAGATGTCTGGCCTGGTATTAGCGAGATATATCAGGTGACCAATGAGTCTTCTGTAACTAGAATGGTCGTCCAAAGGTGTCCCACTAGTAGTAGAGAGCTTGAGGTCAGGGGGCATAGGTGTAGAGATCGGTTTGCAAGCAAGAAGGCCGACATTAGCGAGAAGTTCAAGGGCATATTTCAGTTGTGAGAGGATGATTCCCTGTGTATACCAGGCTACCTCTAAGCCAAGAAAAACTTGAGAAGCCCAAATCCTTGATTTTAAAGGAAGCCTCAAGAGAATTCTTTACAGACTGAATTTTAGTTAAGTTGTTCCATGTGAGAATGATGTCGTCAACATATATGAGGAGCGCAGTGACTTGTGAACCCTTGGTTTTGACCATAAGGTAGTAATTTGACTTGGATTGGACAGATCCGAGGGAGGTGAGAAAATAAACCAGTTTGAAGTTCCATTGCCTATTGGCCTGTTTCATCCCATAAAGAGATTTGTGAAGTTTGCAAACCTGATTAGGTGCAGAAGTTTCAAACCCCTCCAGGAACCCGCATATAGACCTTTTCATGCAAGTCGCCATGAAAGAAGGCATTATTAACATCCAACTGATGTAAATGCCAATTGCAAGCCGCTGTAAGTGCAAATACTAGTCTCACAGTGGTAATTTTAACTACCGGAGAGAGAAGGTTTCAAAGTAATCAACACCTTCAAGTTGTGTACATCCCTTTACCAAAAGGCGTGCCTTATACCTTTCAAGGGAACCATCAGCTCTAAGTGTGGTCTTGTAGACCCATTTGCATCCAATAGGTTTCCTACCAGAAGGTAGTTGATTGATGGTCCAAGTTTTGTTTTCCTCTAAGGCCTGGATTTCTTTATTCATGGCTTCCTTCCAACAATCATGTTTAAATGCTTGAGCATATGAGGAGGGCTCAACAAAGCTAGATATAGCTGAAACAAAGGTTTTGTGGGAGGGGGATACACGATCATATGAAAAAAAATGAGAGATAGGAAAAGCAAAACCTGATGACGAATTGGCAACATTAGTTGAATGGATTGGATGGCATGCTATTCTCGATGGTAATTGATTTCAAACCCTCTTCTAGCTCAGTTTCAGATGTACATTGTACCGGCTTGACCAACCCTGTAGTCAATATTGACCTTTGGTACCATAGACTTGGACATCCCTTACCTGACTATTTTTCCCTTGTACACAAACAGAACTCCAATATCCCAAACTGTACTCGCACTGCTTGTGATGCCTGCCACTTTGCCAAGAAATAGAAGTCCCCCTTTCCCTTGAGTTCATCTGTTTCCAATAGCATATTTGGCCTAATTCATATTTACATATGGGGCCCTTATAGTGTTCCTTCTATTCTTGGCAATAGATATTTCTTTACCATTGGTAATGATAAATCTCGTTTTACATGGATTAGACTAATGAAAACTAAAGTTGAAGCCCGTACTCATCTCATGGACTTTATCACAATGATACACACCCAATTTGGCATTAGTGTTAAAACTGTCAGATCTGACAATGGCCCTGAATTCCACATATCTAACTACTACCACTCTAAAGGAATCATTCACCAACGTTCTTGTACCGAAACCCCACAACAAAGTAGTTGAACGAAAACACCAACATACCCTAATGTAGCCAGGTCGCTCCTTCCCTCCTTCCCTCACAATCACTAAACAACCACTCCCCTTCCTACATATTACACAATATCCCTTCCGACCTCTCCTACCTTATGGTGTTTTGTTCCTTATGTTATGCTACTACCGATGTTGCTCACCGAACCAAATTTCAACCTAGGACCCGTAAATGTGTTCACATTGGCCATACAATTGGTGTCCGAGGTTACCTCCTCTATGACTTGCACAACCATGAAATTTTTTACTCTAGACACATTTCTTTTTATGAGAACATTTTCCCTTTTGCCACCCCTCACTCCTCTACCCCGATTTTCAACCAAATTCCCTCATCTTCCCCCTCCAATAGCTCTCTCTCTCTCTCATTTTTCTCTTTGGTAAAATCGATTTAGGCAAATAAACCGAAAATGATTAGTAGAGGAAGAAGCGAAATTAAGAGTGATTCACAAAAAAGGAATCGTGAGGAGAAGCTTCGTAGAGATGAAGATGCGATTGTGAAGAGAAGCTTCGCAGAAGAGAAAGTAAGGAATGGTTCTCAGAGTGAAAAGCGGAAGGAAATTATTTCATCTGATACCATGTTAATTTGGTAAAAGGTAATTATGTATTATTGAGTTGTAACAATACCTATATATAATACAAGGAGGATCCAATACATTAATTACAAAAGATTTACTTACTCATAACCTAGTTAGCGTTTACTAAGACAAATGGACAAACTCGAATAAATGCAACTATCTAAAATATACAATTATCTAAAAATATATAAAATGGATTATAAGAATATATCTAACATAAATCAATAACTTCCTTAGAGAATTCATTTAGATCTTCTTTGGTATAAACTGGGTATCCTCTGCGCGCAACTACGGAGACTAATTCCTCAAGCCGCCTAGGGCCACTATGGCCGGGAAAGTTCTCCCTCAAGAGATTTAACATTACCGCATGCCCAAGGCTGGAGTCGAACTCAAGACTTTGGTTAAGCTGGAAGAGACCACTACCATCTAAATGCGTGGGATATTGTAATTGAATTGCAATATTAATTTGGTTTTTATAATCAAATGTTTATTATCTTAGTAGGTTTAGATAAGTTTATTTTTTTAATAGTTGGTTAATCTAGTTTCGGGAATTGTATATAAAAGAGACAAATAGGTTGAAGTTGGATTTACTTGTTTATTGTTATTATACTTATCATTATATGTATACTGTTGAAATAGTAGTAGTTGTTTTTATTTAAAAATGGGTAAATAGTCATTTTGGTCATAAATATGTAAAAAGTGGTAATTCGTAGTCCAACAATGTATCAAAATTGCAAAAAGTCCCTAGTAGGTGTGTATTTTTAAACCTTAAGACAAAATTGATTGTGAAGCAAAACTTTAGGCAGCAATTTTTAGTTGGTAGCAATATAGTAAAGAAACGTTGCAAGTAATACAGAAAACGGTAAGTACCGGTCGTATCAACAGGGATTGCGCGTTGTTAACAAATGCAAATTTATAAATTCTTAGATGGGAAAATTGGAATAATTTTGGAATTTAGTAACGCGAAATAAAACAGTTGTTTAATAAAGCAAGAAAAGCGATTAGTGATCGAATCCTCTCCCCTCACCTATCATATGAACCTTCAATTAATTTCAAGTTATTTATCCAAGATATCAGATTCAATTCACTAAAGTAGGTTAAGGACAATCCCTTGCCTCAAAACCCCTTTTACCTAATTGAGATACCCTAATTCCTTAGGTGATTCATGTCAATAGGTAAAGCCTTAAACCCTAGAACTAGAGAATTCACAAACTTAATTTCATATTCCTATGCTCCTCAAGTAAGTGATCTAAAACCCTATATCAAGTATGCAAACTCATATCCCTATGGTGATCACAAACCCTAAATCATTAAAACTATCATATGTAGTAATAAAGCATTAAACATAGAGGTCTAGACATATGATAAATCAAACAAATAACTGAATTAACCATAGCAAAGTGTTCAATAGATAGGTTTGGGGAGAATCATCTCTCCCTAATCAAAGAAGTTTAGTTACACATTATAAGAGAAGTGCTAACTAGAGTAAAAGAGAAGATACAAGTGAAGGAAGCCATGGAAACCTTCAAACCCTTGTTCCCAAGTGCTTGGATGCCTCCAAATTCGCCTCTCCCAGCTGCTCAAAACCCTAGCCACGCTCCCCAGACCAATATTTTCCAAATTTCGCTGAAAAATCCTTAAAAACCCTAATTTCGGGGACCCATCGCGACGCGACACGAGTCCATCGCGACGCGATGCTGCAGATTAGTGCATGGTCGCGACGCAAACCCTCCTGGTCTCGACGGGCAAACAGGCCGAACCAAATTCCTCTTATTTTCTGTTGCCGTCACGGCGCGAACCCTCCTGGTCGCGACGCGATAACTCTCAGCATCCAATTCCTTCCAATTTGTGCTGCATCACCAGGCAAGTGTCTGGTTCGCTGGTTGATGCCACAACCCTTGCAGATCTTCTATTACAAAATGGCTCCAAAAATGAAGAAAATAGCTTACAACTGACTTCCTAATACATTATTCTGAACTATGCAACTTCCCCAGTTAATGACTGAAATACAATCAAACTCATGCAGTTTTGGTTCTAAAATTGAGCAACTTATATCATATGACAGAGAGCCAACACAACTCCAAACTTAAACTTTGGCTTGTCCTCAAGCAATCATTCAATTTATGCTATGGCTACTTTTTATTTAGCTGTCACACATTCTACACAAACCAACTAACCACACAGCATATCAAAAATCATCATCAACCTAATACAGTAGCAGGGTAACTGAATTGGAAAATACAAGATCATAAGCAGGCAAGCATTCTCAAGTTCTCTCTTTTGCACACATCTCACCACGGTTTCTCTCTTTAACGAAAAAAGTATTTTCTGTGAACTTCCATATTGGAAAGATAATCTATTGAGACACAATCTCGATGTAATGCATATTGAAAAGAATTTCTTTGATAACATATTTAACAACACTGTTATGAACGTGAAAGGTAAAACGAAAGACAATGAGAAGGCTAGGAAGGATGTGGATCATTACTGCAGGCGAAAGGATTTGGTACTGGTTCAGCAAGCTAACGGCAGGACGCTGAAACCCAAAGGCAAGTATACTTTATCTACGGAGCAAGCGAAAGCAGTTTATCGGTGGATTTCTGAGTTGAAAATGCCAGACGGTTATTATTCCAATTTAGCAAGATGTTCCGATGTGGATAATGGGAGGTTACATGGGATGAAGAGCCATGATTGTCATGTATTCATGGAGTGCTTACTTCCTATTGCCTTTAGTTCGTTGCCAACACACGTTTTGAATCCACTCATTCAAATAAGTCAATATTTTAAGAATTTGTGTTCTGCAATACTAAAAGTGGATGATCTTTCAAAAATGGAACAAGACATCCCATTTATCTTATGCAAGTTGGAGAGAATATTTCTGCCTGGTTTCTTTGATTCTATGGAGCATCTTCCTGTTCATCTCGCATATGAAGCTAAACTTGGCGGGCCTGTCCAATACAGATGGATGTATCCGTTTGAAAGGTCAGTTAAATATATATAACATTTAGATTAATAAGTAGATCGATGATTTATATATTAACAAATGATGGATATCATTTTCTAGGTTCATGAGTGATTCAAAAAGATCAGTTAAGAATAAAGCTAGAGTTGAAGGATCAATATGTTCTTCTTACTTACACCGTGAAACAACTCATTTTTGTTCCTATTATTTCAAGAATGAATTTGCTCCTGCAAGTAGTCGAAATGACATGGAAGACGTTGAATGTCCAAGACATCATTTAGCTTTGTTTGTCTTTTGTCTACCTGGTCGTCCGGCTGGAAAAGAGTCAATTCATTGGCTAACAGAAGAAGAGTTAAATTCAGCCCATGTTCATGTTATGATAAACTGTACCGAGGTCCAACCATTCATTGAGTATGTATTTCTCGACCTATCTCTTAATAAAATTAAATTACACAGTAGTTGTATATAACAATTAATTAATAATTTCTTATTAGGGAGTTCTTGTCATCAGAGGCAGTAAGTGAAGACCAATCTTCTGCTCATATTCATGCGCATTTTCCAATGTGGTTTAGGCAATGTCTGTATTCCCTACTCCTACCAACCTACGCTTGAGGATCTTATCTGACGGTCCTCGAAGATGTGTTAAAAAATGGCACACATACTTTGTCAATGGATACAAATTTCACACTCAGGAATGGACAGAGGGTAGAGAAACAGTCAATAGTGGAGTTTGCATGAAAGGTGTCACTGGGAGAGGCGAAGATGATTTCTATGGTGTGGTTGAACGCATATATGAACTTGCGTACCCATATCTTGATTATAGTCCAAAGGTGGTTGTTTTTTATTGTAATTGGTTCGATCCGTTCGCTCGAGGAACAAAGTTTAATCCAAAGACAAATACGGTGAACATTAAAATGAATAGTAGATATCGACTGTATGATCCGTTCGTCATAGCACAAAATGTGAGACAAGTCTATTATGTCTCTTATCCATCAACACGGACTGATTGGCGTGGTTGGTGTGTCGCAATTAAGACAAAACCAAGAGGTCGAATTGAGACAAATGATGACACAGTGGAAGACGTGTCGTATCAAATGGATGAAATGTCCAATGTAAATGAGGTTATTGAAGTTGAACCCATTACTCGTTTATGTGATGAACCAAACACTGGTGATGAAGTTAATGAAGAAGAAGAAGATACAGATCATGAGGATGCAGTCGATCACGTCGGTGTATCAGGAATTCACTCATCTGATGATGATGGTGATTTCGAGAAAGAATGAGATTCTAATTAATTTGTTATGAAATAATTAATATTTAGATTTATCAGACTTTGATTCATGTATGTTAATGTTATTCATCATGTATATATGTTATTCAGCATTTATGTTATTCATCATTTATGTTATTCATCATTTATGTTATTCATTATTTGTTATTTATCATGTAATATATATATATATATATATATATATATATATATATATATATATATATATATATATATATATACGATACGTACAGTCATCATGACATCAAGATCAGATTCCGATCATGACCTACCTACTTCCCCACCGACCGGTTTTTTTAAGAAGATTGCTACTTCTTTACGTGGTCGTGGTCGTCGTGTAACTCGTGTCGTTGTTGATGGCGATTTTGCGGCTCTACCTACTACGGTTGATGGCAGCGGACCTAGTACGCTGAGTTGTCCATTTGTGCCTCCAGCTGGTACTGTGACACCCCCGCCAGATGCGGACGGGATTACCAGGTATTATATTGAGAATGAGGTGGTTGAGGTTACATCTGACAGTCGTATAGTGGTGAAGGCTGTCGGCAAGCAGTAAGTATTAAATAAGTAATTTATTTATTAATGATATTTGTTTGATTTATAAATTATTACCTAAACATTTATCTTTTTTATGTACAGATTTATTCCTGGGAGGATTGTGGCTGGCACAATCACAGACATAATAAAAGCAAATTACACTACCGTGGAAGAATTGGACGGAGGTAAGAAAAGATCGGTCGTCTAAGATGTGGACTGCATTTAGGGTAAGTTTTTTTCCGATTACTTAATATTTAGTTTTTTAATTTTGTTGAATTGATTAACTTGTTTTTACTAACTAGTAAATTTGTTTAAATAGGAAAAATTTACATGGAGAAGTGATACGATGAGAGAAGTTGAGAGTGCATTCAACACAAGAGCTTCTCATCGCTTTTCTGAAATGCTCTGGGGTTGTCGCAATTCAGGGGTGCAGTCGGATTGGATTGGCAATTCTGATTGGAAATGTCTCCAAGTGAAATGGGGAGATGAGAAGTATAAAAAAAATATGTGAGACTGCCAAGAAGAATCGTGCTTCTGAGAGAGGGGGTTGCATAAATACGGGTGGCTCTATCAACACTGCTGAAATTTACAGACGGATGGTAAATTTAATAGTATATACATACGTATACGTATTTTATATTTTATAAAATAATAATAATATTAAATAGTAACTGTGTATATATATATATATATATATATATATATATATATATATATATATATATATATATATATATATATATATATATATATATATATATATATATATGAGGCTAGCCTTGGTCGGCCACCTACTTTGCCTGAGTTACACTGCCAACTTCATATGCGGGAGGAGACTGGTGATTTTGTTGAGCAACGGTCAAGAAATATCACGGTAAAAAACGTTTATTATATTTATATATTGTTTTTATTATATATTACATATATATATACATACTAATTTGGTTATACATTTCTTGGTGTTTGTTGCTTTCAGGAAAATTTTTATGATTGGCAGACCAATTACCGTGCAACTCAGCTAAGTAGTGGCAGTATTGAGATTTATCCCGTTGAGGAGAGTCAGGAGGGTTTTCTTGCTTGGCAGGAATCTGTTGGTCCATCAAAACCGGGCCGGTTAGTAGGATCTGGTGGTTTGGGCCCGTCTGCTTTCCCAGATTCCATTATTCCAAAAGTGGATCCCGCAACTTCTTCTGAGAGAAGTACTGGTCGCAATTATGTCCCTTCGTCTTCAGAAATAATAGATGTTGAGCTGTTGACGCAGAAATTGAACGACTAAGAGAAAAAACATAATGACGAAATGCAGCAGATGCGGGAGCAGCAGGCGGAGTTGCAACGGATAAATGAAGCGCGCTATAAGCAAATGATGGATACTATGGCTCAATACTCGAGGCCATTTATGCCATCATCATCATCATCATCATCATCATCATCATCATCATCATCATCATTTTATCCACCGCAGCAGATGCAGATGCATATGCATATGCAACCGCCCTACGATATGCAGCAGCCTTACGACTCTGCATTTCTGCCTTACGGGATGCAGCAGCCTTACAGGATGCAGCAGCAGATGCATATGCGGTCGCCCCAGCGGCAGCCCCAACAGCAGTCCCAGCAGCCGCCCCAACAGCAATGCCAGCAGCAGCCCCAGCATTCCCAGCAGCAGCCCGAGCAACAACAGCAGATCAACACAGATCTAGACCTCAATATTGAGTTAGAAACATGGTTTAATACCTCGTCTGAGCGCTACTATGACTAGTATTTTTATTAGATCTTGGATATTTTAATTTGTATTTTGTAATAAATATTTTAATTCTTGAATGTTTATGCAATTTTTTTATCATTTAAAGCGTTATTCAATTCTCGTTTAATTAACATTTATATTATAAATTTAATTTAATTTTTATTAATTGAATAATAGATTTTTTAATTAACGAATAATAATAATAATACTATTTTTTTAAATAAACGAATTAAAAACTGTTTTAATATGAATTAAAAAAAATATTTTAATTAACAAATAATAATAAAATTATTTTTTTTAAAATGAACGAATTTAAAACGTTTTTTTTTTAAATTACCCTCGAAAAATCCGCCGGAAATTACCAGTGGAATATCCGCCGGTAACCGCCACAAATCCGCCGGAACCTACCGGCGGATTATCCGCCGGTAACCGTTACCTGCGGGTAAATTACCGGCGCCTTTTCGGCGGAAAAAATCCGCCGGTAACGCCCAATTTTCGGCGGAATTTTGTCATTACCGGCGGATTTTGGCCGCCGGTAATCGCAGAAGTTCTTGTAGTGCAACTCCTCCCTCAAAACCTTACTCTCACTATTTCTTTCTCCAAGGTTAAGCTCTCTACCACTTCTCAACGAAATAGCATTGCAACTCTCGTTTTTGGGATTATCAACAGTGCTAGTAGGAAAACCTCCACTAGATGTCTCAGCAAGTTGCTTTGACAACTGACCAATCTAAACCTCCAAGTTCTTCATCGAAGCCTCATGGTTCTTCCCCATGTTCTTTATAGCTTGTTCTTGGGCTTGGAAGGTATTTTTGGTCATGTTCATGAATTGGGTCAGAGCATCTTCCAAACGAGGGGGGGTCTTTTGTTGTTGGGTAGGTCCCTGAGACTGTTGTTGGGTTGAACCTGATGCCTTATTATTCTTCCAAGAGAAGTTGGGATGATTCGTCCACCCTGGATTGTAGGTGTTAGAATACGGGTTCCCGCCTTGCTTTTGGAAGGTTCCCATGAAATTGGCCTGTTCAATAGCCTCTCCATTAGCTGCACAATCTCCCTCGTGGGCTTCTCTACCACAATAACTGCACCCACCTGTCTGTACTGCTTGAGCTGTTGCTGGAGCCTTTGAACCCACATCACAAGCTGTAGTCAACTGCTTAGTAAGAGCTTCGATTTGCATAGACATTAACTTTTGTTGGGCCAACACAGCACTGTTAGAGTCCAACTCCAACACACCCTTTTTACCTATTGCACCACGGTCATTCTGAATCCTGTACTCATTAGAAGCCATATCTTCTACCAATTGTTTTGCTTCCTCCCATGTTTTAGTGCCTAAAGATCCTCCAGCTGAGGCATCTAGCATCATTCTAGTCTGAGGTCTCAACCCATGGTAGAATGTTTGAAGCTGCAGAAAGTCATCAATACCATGTCCTGGACATTTTTTCAGCAATAATTTAAATCTCTCCCAGGAATCATATAGGGACTCAGAGTCTCCTTGTGCAAAGTTGGAGATATCTGCTCTCTTTTTGATGAACTTGGAGATCGGGAAGAATCGTTCCAAGAACTTGTTTTCCAGTTCGCCCCAAGTGTTCACAGTTCCTGTTGGTATGGTGTTCAACCAATCCTTAGCCCTGCCTGTTAAGGTGAATGGAAATAGGCGCACTCTCTTGGCGCTTTCACTAATTCCCTCAGGATGAGTGGTCCCACAAATTTCATAAAACTGAAATAGGTGTTAGTTGGGGTTGTCTGCATCAGACCCTGAAAACTGTTCTGATCTTAAAGCAGTTAGAACAGAAGACTTGATGTCAAACTTGGCAACTCCCACTGGTTGGAAAGTGAATGCTTGAGCGCCCTGATTTCTCCTCCCGAAGTCACCGAGAGTACGTCTTGGAGGTGGAACTCCAGCCATTTCTACTTCTGAAACTAAGTGTACCTGTGATTCTCCCTCAGCTTGTTGCTTATCTAGCTTTGCTTTTCTTCGGTTTGCTTTTGCTAACTTTTCAATCTCTGGGTCAAATAATAATTCTTGTGGACCCTTGCTCCGCATAAACTGATCTCTGAAACACTAAGCAAACCGTTAACAAGTCCGATAAAAATCACTAAGTAACATAATTAAGTAACTAACAGATAAAACAAAAGCGTAAAACTAAAATCTAAGAATCAACTAGTTTGCCTAGTTGACAACTAAATCAACAATCCCCGGCAACAGCGCCAAAAACTTGTTAAAATTTCAGCAAGTGTACTGAAACGTTGCAAGTAATAGAGAAAACGGTAAGTACCGGTCGTATCCAAAGGGATTGCGCGTTGTTAACAAATGCAAATTTATAAATTCTTAGATGGGAAAATTGGAATAATTTTGGAATTTAGTAACGCGAAATAAAACGGTTGTTTAATAAAGCAAGAATAGCGATTAGTGATCGAATCCTCTCCCCTCACCTATCATATGAACCTTCAATTAATTTCAAGTTATTTATTCAAGATATCAGATTCAATTCACTAAAGTAGGTTAAGGACAATCCCTTGCCTCAAAACCCCTTTTACCTAATTGAGATACCCTAATTCCTTAGGTGATTCATGCCAATAGATAAAGCCTTAAACCCTAGAACTAGAGAATTCACAAACTTAATTTCATATTCCTATGCTCCTCAAGTAAGTGATCTAAAACCCCATATCAAGTATGCAAACCCATATCCCTATGGTGATCACAAACCCTAAATCATTAAAACTATCATATGTAGTAATAAAGCATTAAACATAGAGGTCTAGACATATGATAAATCAAACAAATAACTGAATTAACCATAGCAAAGTGGTCAATAGATAGGTTTGGGGAGAATCATCTCTCCCTAATCAAAGAAGTTTAGTTACACATGATAAGAGAAGTGCTAACTAGAGTAAAAGAGAAGATACAAGTGAAGGAAGCCATGGAAACCTTCAAACCCTTGTTCCCAAGTACTTGGATGCCTCCAAATTCGCCTCTCCCAGCTGCTCAAAACCCTAGCCACGCTCCCCAGACCAATATTTTCCAAATTTCGCTGAAAAATCCTTAAAAACCCTAATTTCGGGGATCCATCGCGACGCGACACGAGTCCATCGTGACGCGATGCTGCAGATTAGTGAATGGTCGCGACGCGCAAACAGGCCGAACCAAATTCCTCTTATTTTCTGTTGCCATCGCGACGCGAACCCTCCTGGTCGCGACGCGATAACTCTCAGCATCCAATTCCTTCCAATTTGTGCTGCATCACCAGGCAAGTGTCAGGTTCGCTGGTTGATGCCACAACCCTTGGAGATTTTCTATTACAAAATGGCTCTAGAAATGAAGAAAATAGCTTACAACTGACTTCCTAATACATTATTCTGAATTATGCTACTTCCCCAGATAATGAGTGAAATACAATCAAACTCATGCAGTTTTGGTTCTAAAATTGAGCAACTTATATCATATGACAGAGAGCCAACAAACACCACAACCCTCCCTTTCTTCCATTTCGTTAATGCCCCGGCTTCCATCTTTCCTTCACTCGGGACTAAGACGAAAAGATCGTCTTCTCATGGCGAGGAGAAGGAAAAGGAATGACAAAGAGAGAATGGAGAAACGCGGTTGTGAGAGAGATGGTGGTGGCACCAGCCGATATGTGGTATTGTGAACATGGTGGGACTCACGGTTTCTACCGCAGTGGTGGTGGTCGGAAGCACCTTCTCGCACAATTGTTCTAGTGTGGTGAGTCTCAGACTTCGTCTATTTTAGTTTCATGCCCTCCCTCTCCTCCCCTCCCCTCCAAACTCCCAAACACACATAACGTAGGTATAGGTTTCACATTACCGACATACATGACATAAACCGTGGGTACAGATGTTTAATGATAGGTTCAACTACCATGCGTATAGGTATCACATAACTATGAGAGCCCAGGTTTAAACAACCCTCATTCTAGCGAAAGCTATCCCTCGCCGCTAGGAACAAAACCATCTACATCCCCCCACCGCCTTCTTCTCCTCCAAACACTCACTTCGCACGCATTTCAATCGTGTTCCCTTTAATTTTCTTCTCGCAAACTAAGCTCACAAGGGCGTACTCTTTTCAGGTAGTAATAAGAAAATAATTAAATCATGCAGCTCAATCTTTTGTCGGTGGAACTTAATGTGTTGTTGAAATTCATATCCTCGGTACATGTTTGTTTTTTGTGTTTTAGTTTTGAATCTGGATTTATCTTTTAAACCTTACGACTCACTCGAACGTAAGCAACTTAAGCTAGGGATTTTTTGGTGCCAATTTCAGTTTAGTTGGATGAAATTAAAAAAAAAAAACATAGATGTAATGTTGCTAAGGCAGGTAATGTGCGCCACTTAAAAAATTTGTATGATAGTGTTGTTTTACCAAGGCAAGTAATGAATCCCTACAATAGTCCCACCTAATTTTTCCTGTTCATCTTTTACCATGATTTCTTTCACCTTGCTAGAGAAAAATATATGATTCTGACCCACAATCTTCTCTCCATACTCTCCTTCTTTATTCTTCTCATTCAT
Organism: Astragalus membranaceus; assembly: GCA_039519185.1. Classification (NCBI taxonomy): domain Eukaryota; kingdom Viridiplantae; phylum Streptophyta; class Magnoliopsida; order Fabales; family Fabaceae; genus Astragalus; species Astragalus membranaceus. The sequence continues at coordinate 63,082,527 of CM076846.1, read as the reverse complement.
TTCTTCTTCTACTTCTCAGTCCATACTATTGTTTTTTAAATTCGCTTCTCTTCCTTTATATTTCAATTTGATTTCTAGATGTTAATGGAAAGGGCAAATTTTTTTAGGGATTTTATTTTTGCATCATCTGCTACTGTGGCAGTGAAGAGGTGCTTCAATGATTTTAGGAATTTGAACTCTAATGGTTTATTTTATTGCTGATAGAGTCCTGTTCGAAGAGGAAGGAAGCATTGAGCTCAGCGGCGGATTAGGCGTAGAACAAACACCAAAAGAAAAGGGAAAAAAATGGAGATGTCGTGATATGAGCCCACATGGAGCTTGGATGAAGACCATAAAGACAAAGCTCATAAGACCAAAAAGAATTCTAGGGAATATACTTCAATGTCCTCAACATAGAGGTAGCATTGTGGTCATGTTTCATAATAGGGGATTGCTAGGATACTCAAACCCTAGTGTCTCCCATGTTTCATATTTCTTTTAACAGTTTTAAAAGACTTGTAAGTTTAGGCCATGTGGCTTTATCTAGTGGGCTATGACCTAGAGGTAGCATTGTGGCCAAGGGCGTTACTTGTAATTGTGGATTTGGGCTTTATATTGTGGACTTAGGATCCATTAAGTCCATGGTATAAATACCCAATCTCCTAGTGTAATTGTAGAACTTCTTGGATGAATGAAATCATTTCCTCAATTTTGCGAAGTTGAAAGACTAGAGAGATACCTAGTGAGAGGTGAGAGTGGCGAGTACATGCATATGAAAGGTGGGGTTCATCATGAAGTTTCTACGATGGTTCTTGAAGTAGAGGACCTTCTCTCCGATCCTTGGGGCTTGGAGAGCCCTAGGCGTGTTCAATCTTATCACCTTCCAAGAAGGTGTAGAGATCATTCATTTCCACATCCATCTCTTGTCTCATCCATACTTGCTATTTCTTCTATTTTCATGTATGTTTGTGTCATTTTCTTGTATTTTGTGTTGCATGTTATTCATCATGACTTAGAGATTCATATAGATTTGTAAGTTTCTAGATTCAAAATTTAGTGATGCATGTGTGGATCACATTAGGTGGTATTTAGAGCTACACAAATTTTACAAATTTTGAGTCTCAATTCAGTTTTGGTGTCAATATTCAATCAAAAATTTGGCACAATTTTTTTTCTCACACATTTTCAATTTTGGAGTCATTTTTGTTTTTGAGTGATTTGAACTTTTGATTCAAATTCTTGATAAATTTCTTTGTTAAAATGTTAGATGTGAATACTTGAAGTTCAAATTCAGGCAGATCTTGAAATTTGAGTCACAATTGCTCAAAATTTTGAGATCTAGATGTAACAAACTTTGTGGCGGAAAGTTAGTTACGATGAAAACTGTTGCCCAAAGTGGAATTTCAGCATCTGTTTTATTTCTCAATTCGGGTCAAATTCATTTTTCTGCTTTTGTTGATTTCGTCCTCATTTCGTGATTGAATCTTGTTAGTTGTGAAATTTGAGACATAATACACTTTCACTTCACTTGGTTTGAGCTTGATTCGAGTCTGTTAGAGTCCAACAACCGTATAGAAGTTGTTCTTAGAATTTCAATTTCTGTTCTGATTTAGCATTGTTTTGCTTCAAAAAATTTGTGTGTGTCTACTTACTGCACTAATTTCGCGCCATTTGCAACTAATTTGGTGAATTTTGGTTGAGTTTTGAACGTTTCCCAAATTTGAGAACCCTAAACGCGATTTCGATGATATAATCGCTTTTTGCTTAAGTTCTTCGCATCTTTTGTTCAAATCGATGAATGAAGGGCACTACTCATTTGTATGATTGGCACTACTCATGTTCTTTATGTTCTTGGTAATCTGTTTTTCACCTCTACACTTTGATCCGAAACTGTTGTTCTCAAACTTCAATTTGTCTTAGTGCATTCAATATAGCTTCGTTTACGGTGATTCAAAAGTCAGGTTATTTGTCTCAAAATCTAGTATTACTTGAGAGACTAAATAAAATCTGAAAAAAAGAAGGCAAAATATCTCCCGGGGTCCCTTAACTTATTTTTCAGATAACGAATAGGTCCCTTAACTTTTTTTTGTAATGATTAGGTCCCTTAACTTTTAAAACGTTGCAAAGTTGCCATTTTTTGTAATTTTCATTTAAGTCCGTTACAAAAAAGCTCATGTGGCTGTTACCATGTTTAAGTGGCTTATAAAAGAACTGACATGTCATTCCAACTTGGATTTTATTTAAAAATTAATATTTTATTAAAATTGAAAATACACATCAGCATCTTCCCCATCTTCCCCAATTGGTTTCCCATCTTCTCCACTCTTCCTGCTTGCATAAAAAATCCCTAAAAAAATCTCTACAAAATCACAAGTCTTAATTTTGGAACTGCTCAAACCGACAATCAACAACGAGAATCAAAAAATTTTTTAAACAAAAAGGAACTAGCGATGGGAATTTTTTCAGATCTGTTTTGGGGCAACTGGATAAATTGAGAGCATATTCATTCTGGGACTTTGCTGTTGGAAAGAAAATTCAACTGGAAAGCAAATTCAGATTAACAACAAGGTTTATTCAGTTAGAGAACAAACACTACAACAACAAGGTTCATTAGATTTCTTTCTTCGCGGTGTTGAGCATGCACGTTATGGGTCTTTGCTTCTTGGAAAGCAATTCATTCCCTCCTTTTGAAATCAGGCTACAAGAGATTTGGTCTCGTGGGAAGTGCTTTGTTGCATCTCCATGTGAGTTGCTGTGGAATTGGTAAAGCTGAGCTGGTTTTTGAGGAGCTGCGTGGGGACTGCTCTTGTAGACTTTTATTTGTAAGGGGGTGTGATGAAGAAGATGATGAGAAGGGAGAGTGCAGGGCTGAGAGGTAATTGGGGAAGATGAGAAGTGGGATAGAAGATCTAGGGTGGAAGACGATGAATAGTAGTAACATAGGGTATTTTGGGTTTTTTACTTTTGAATAAAAAATTAATTTTTAATTAAAATTCTAGGTGGACCTTCCATATCATCACCGTTTAGCCACATCAACATCCACGTTAGCACCATTAGCCATTTAAGTTTTTTTTAACACAGTTAAATGGAAATTACAAAAAAGGAGAATGGTACAACGTTTTTAAAAGTTAAGGGACCTAATCGTTACAAAAAAAAAGTTAAAGGACCTATTCGTTATCTGAAAATAAGTTACGGGACCTCAGAAGATATTTTGGCAAAAAGAATTACTGCAAATAAAAAGCAAAATAAATAGTAAAATAGTCAAAAGAAAAAAGGCAAAACTTAACTGCAGGAGCATCAAAATAATTCAAAAAGTTTCAGAAATATTCCAACTGTTTCAATACATTTTTTGTATCATTGTGCAATTTTCTCAAGATTCTGCCCTTGGAGGCTTATATGCTCATTTAGTTGCAATATTTGTTGGTGTCTTGCTAGCAAACTTTTGAGTCTCTTTTTTTAGCTTAAATTTGTCTTTAAACACTCTTAATTTGGTTTATCTTTTTAAAAAAAAAAATTGTTTCTTGCTTTTGTGTCTTCAAAATTTCTTGGTTTTGTCAAAGTAGTCTCTTTGTTTTTTTTTTCTATTTTTGATCAAAAAAAAAGTTGACTTTTTTTTCTATTCCTATTGGTGACTGATCATATGCCTTGGGTTCTATAGTAACATCAACACCAATGTTTGGATAGAAGCTTATAGGTTCCTTTTTCAAGTTCTAAAGGAGAATTGAGTGGCTTGACTGACCTACTTGACATTGTGTGTCCAAAAAACCCTTGAGTGAGAATGTTATCCTAAAAGCCTAAACACGAGTGGAGTGACACTTGGTGAGATGAACACTTTCTTGAGGACTTTTGTGACTGTTTTATACTAACATTGTCTTGTAAGTACACACAAATTATTGCATGATGAAGTCCATCTTTGATAGGAGGTATGATTCCCCAATGAGCTGTATGACTCTCCTGGGAGGTATCAGTCCCCGACACTACAAAAAAACAGCGTATTAGCGACGGATTTTTCCCTCGCTAAAGCCTGTTTTTCCGTCGCTACTGACTGTTAGCGACGGAATTAGCGACGGACCATTTCCGTCGCTAAACCACTTGTCACTAATGGTTCGCGACGGAAAATCCGTCGCTAAAATCTGTCGCTAAAAACACTGTGCCACTGACTGTTGCAGTTGATTTGACACTGACACTGACCAAAGTTAGCGACGGATTTCCGTCGCTAAAATCCGTCGCTAACCTCATTTTTTTAAAAAAAAAAGCTATTCTCAGATAGAGAGAGGGAGAGATTAGGGGTTGGGGAGATAAGGGAAGAAAAAAATGGTGTGGTGGTGGTGTGGTGTTGAAGGGAGAAGATAATGGTGGTGGTGGTGGTAAGAAAAAATGAAAGCGGAAGAGGAAAATGGAGAAGGAAAATAAATGAAAGAGGATGGTGTGGTGTTGAAGGGAGAAGATAATGGTGGTGGTGGTGGTAAGAAAAAATGAAAGAGGAAGAGGAAAATGGAGAAGGAAAATAAATGAAAGAGGATGGTGTGGTGGTGGTGGTGGTGTGGTGTTGAAGGGAGAAGATAATGGTGGTGGTGGTGGTGGTAAGAAAAAATGAAAGAGGAAGAGGAAAATGCAGAAGGAAAATAAATGAAAGAGGATGGTGTGGTGGTGGTGGTGGTGGTGGTGTGGTGTTGAAGGGAGAAGATAATGGTGGTGGTGGTGGTAAGAAAAAATGAAAGAGGAAGAGGAAAATGGAGAAGGAAAAGAAATGAAAGAGGATGGTGTGGTGGTAGTGGTGGTGGTGTGGTGTTGAAGGGAGAAGATGATGATGGTGGTGGTAAGAAGAAATGAAAAAGGAAGAGGAAGAAATGAAAGAGGAAGAGGAAAATGGAGAAGGTAAAGAAATGAAAGAGGAAGAGGAAGAAATGAAAGAGGATGGTGTGGTGGTGGTGGTGTGGTGTTGAAGGGAGAAGATGATGGTGGTGGTGGTAAGAAGAAATGAAAGAGGAAGATGAAGAAATGAAAGAGGAAGAGGAAAAAACATAGAAGAGGAAGAAATGAAAGAGGAAAGAAAGGATTCGAGTTTATAAAAAAAAAATTAACAATTAGTGACGGATTTAGCGACGGATTTCCCTCGCTAACTCTGGTCACGTGTCAAATCAACTGCAACGGTCAGTGGCACAATTTTCCAAAGATTAGCGACGGAATTAGCGTCGGATTTCCCTCGCTAATTCAATTTTTTTTCAATTTTCGCGCCATGTTAAATCTGTCGCTAATTTAGCCAATTCCGTCGCTAAATACCTTGTTTTCAATCCGTCGCTAATTTTGTGCATTTCCGTCGCTAATTTTGATTTTAGCGACAGACTTCCAATCAGTCGCTAACATCCGTCGCTAATCCATGTTTTTTTTTGTATGCAAGAAGGTATCACTCCCCCATAAGATACAACTCCCCTATGAGATATGACTCTCCTTGTGAATATTATGACCAAAGAAATAGGAGGCCTAGTATGTTGTTGAGGAGGATGAAAGGAGCCAAAGAAGGAGGGATATCAAAGAAGAAAACTCCTCCAATTATACCCACACCAATACTTGGAAGGTCAATTCAAAGAGGGAGGAAGCGTCCACACCTAAAAAGGTAAAAGACAGCTTCAGCCATAGTGGCAAAGAGTAAGAAAACTTTCTCTACCCCTACTACTAATCCTTCTACCTTTCATACTAGATGCCTTGTGTTGAATAGGTTATGTTGATTGTAAATTGATGGTGGAAGTTGTGTTAGTTTGGCTAGCACTCGCTTACTTACAAAGCTCAATCTTCTCACCATCAATCATCCAAACCCAAACAAAAATCCAATGGCATAATGAGAAAAACGAATTGGTTGTGGATAAACAAGTGCTTGTTAGTTTTAACATTTATAGGTACAAAGACAGTGTCTTATGTGATGTTGTCCCTATAGAGGCCAGCCACCTAATCTTAGGAAGGCCATTGCAAATTGATACAAATGTAATCCACAATGAATTTACTAACAAATACCCTTTTATGCATAACACTTTGCAAATTGTTCGTTCTCTTCTTAGTCCTCAAGAAGTTTTGAAAGACCAAATCATTTTGAAAAATAAAATTGAGGAGGAGGAAAAAGAAAGAAAGGCCAAACTCAAGTTGGAAGGTCAATCTGTAGCTGTAGTTGGCAACCCTAGTCGTGATCACAACACTCACAAAGAATTAAAAGCCCAAAAGCTTGAGGAGAAGGACATAAAGAAAATGAAAAACTTAATTGTAGTGCCCAGGATATAAAGAGGAAAGAATGTATGTGCCTTCGGAAACCTTTGTATGAAATATCATATGAATATAGGGTTTTCATCACTAACTATTTCCTTGCACGTAGTTTTGTTCATTCCTTGTTTAGGACACATATTAACTTGTTGCCTAATCCACTTTCTTGTGGGCAATGCAAGGACCTTGGTGGTACTTCCAACAGCAAACAACTAAATGGCAAGGCCAAGGTAATGGAGAATGTGAATCATGTTATGAAGTTGCAAAGATATCATCTTCTACCTCTTGTCTCCATTCCTTCCCCTAGACCTTTTTCTTTTACTTGGAAGTTTACCATATTTTGGATTTTTCTTAAACATGTATTTGGAATTTTCATGAGTAGGATATTATTTGGGGTCACTCATTTTCCTTTTGATCCCAATGGAGCCTAAGCAATTATAGCATTAATATAGTTGCTTTTTGTTTTTGTTTTTCAAAATATGTGATTTTTGTCCATCTTTGATGTAGGCTTCCAAGAGGGGGAGTTCACTTGAAGACAAGTGAAATGCAAGAGGGGGAGGAAGATGTGAGCCCACATGGAGCTTGAATGAAGATCACAAAAAGCTCAAAAGCCAAAAAGAAGAATTCTAGAGAATATACTTCAATGTGCTCAACATAATCATTAAGACAAGAGAACATTGAAGGTGACCACGTACATAATAGGGGATTACTAGGATACTCAAATCCTAGTGTCTCCTATGTTTCATTCTTCTTTTAACAATTGTAAAACACTTGTAAGTTTAGGCATGTGGCTTTATCTAGTGGGCTACGGCCTAGAGGTAGCTTTGTGGCCAAGGGCTTTACTTGTAATTGTGGATTTGGGCTTTATATTGTGGACTTATGATCCATTAAGTCCATGGTGTAAATACCATATCGCATAGTGTAATTATAAAACTTATTGGATGAATGAAATCATTTCCTCAATTTTGCAAAGTTGAATGCCTAGAGAGATACCTAGTGGGAGGTGAGAGTAGCGAGTACATGCATATGGGAGGTGAGGTTCATCATGAAGTTTCTCCAATGGTTCTTGAATAAGAGGACCTTCGCTCACATCTTTGGGGCTAGCAGAGCCCTGGGTGTGTTCGATCTTATCACCTTCCAGGAAGGTGTGGCGATCATTCATTTCTTCTTGTAAGTTTGTGTCATTTTCTTGTATTTTGCAACCCAGCTCTTTCTTCTACTTTCATGTAAGTTTGTGTCATTTACTTGTATTTTGTGTTGCATGTTCTTTATCATGACTTATAGATTCATATGGATTTGTAATTTTCTAGATCCAAAATTTAGTGATGCATGTGTGGATCACATTATGTCGTCTTGGAACAGACAGAGTGGTGAGGTCTTACTTCATCCCCATTTGCTTTTTCCACTCCTTTTTCATTAATCTTATTCTTCTTGCTGTGTGAAATTCATCGCCTTCATCTCATGGTTTTTTATTTTTTATGGTTTGTGTTTCTTAATACTAGATATGCTTGGGGTATACCGGAAGTGCTTGTAGTAGAACCGGGAGCATGGCATTTGAGTATCTTAAACCCCAAGACTTACTCAGTTCTGAAAAATATTATATGAGCTAGCATCTATACATTAGTATCTCAAAGGGAAATGCTTTAAGCGTTGTACATGTTGAGGCAAAATCCCAATCTAGTTTTGATGGTTAACAAACTTCAGTCATGAGAAGCTTAAGTTCTCTAATTTCATATGCTACTAATGTTTCTTCTTGAGTGAAAAACTAAGAACAGGATATTTTAGCTACTCTCAAGAAGATAATCTGCTTTTAAGAAGCATAAGTGTTGAAAAGACTTGAAGCAATCACAAGACAAAGAAGCCATAAGAATGTTGATAGAAATAACAAAGAAAAACCCCCTTGGAAGAGAAGAGAAAGGTCATTAGTTAAGAAGGGTTAACATGAGAAGACGCACGAGAAGATTCAATATGAGAAGAGTCGTGATGAGAAGACTCAACATGAGAAGATTCATCGTGAGAAAAGTCATCATAAGAAGAATCATCACGAGAAGAGTCATCATAAGAAGAGTCAACATCAGAAGATTGACAATCATGTTGAGAAGCATAATGACAAGAAGGGTCAAGATCAGAAGGATCATGATGAGAAGAGCCAAGTTGAGAAGCATCAACGTGAGAAGCATCAACTTGAGAAGTATCAACTTGAGAAGACTTGAAGTTGAGAAGATTCAAAGAAGAGAAGAGTCATGACAGCTGTAATGTGTTGTCTTCTCATGACAACTGTAGTGTGCTATCTTCTGTAAAAGTGTTGCAGAAAGTGCAAAGCAAATTGTCTTCTGCAGAAAGTGCAGAAACATCTGTTGTACTTTCTGACCACCCTGTTGTACTTTCTGACCACCCTTCTCAACGACTATATTTACTTGGGAAACCACTCCAACGACTCTAAATAATTAACCATTGGTTAATACACATATACTTCAGCTCAATGGCTATAAATACCATCAAGGATCATTGTTGAAGTTCTTTGTGAGAGAGAAATCAAATTCTTCCCATCCTTCTCCAGTAGAAAGTCTTCTCTCTTCCATGCTCAGCTACTTCATAACCATAGGGATTCATCTTATCTCTGAGTATGTATTTTTGCTTGTGTTGTAGTTTCTGTTGAAACACCATTTGTATCAACCAAGCTCTAGAAATCCCACAAACCCACACACTCAATAGAAAACCTGTTAGAAACCTTTTCAAGTAGCATGTGTTGATGTAGGGCTTGAGAAGTGAGTTGCTTCTGTGTTAGAAGCTACCTAGTAGATCAGAAGGATCGTATTAGGTGTGAGAACAGTAGGTAGAGATGTGTGAGAACAGTAGGTAGAGATGTGCGAAGAAAACTACCACAAGAAACAGTAGGTAGAGCTGTGTTAAGAAAACTACCACAAGAAACAGTAGGTAGAGCTGTGTTAAGAAAACTACCTTGAGAACTTTAAGCCTAGGTTGGCTGTAAAGTTGTAACTATTTGGAAGATAGTGGAAATACTCATGGGGTGTGAAGAGTGGATGTAGCCCAGGGTTTTGGGTGAACCACTGTACGTCATTGTGTTATTTACTGTTTTTCTAAGTTGTTTTACACTGCACTTAAAACTCTCCATCTGGAAAAGGTTTTGGGAAAACTGATAAAACAGCTTTTGCTGACCCTTCTTTGCTACACACAGTTTTTCTAAAAACACTGTTTTTACAACCCTTCTCAAATGTTTTCAAAGTGGTAAACTTAAAGCACTATTCTTAAGTACTTCACACTTAAGATAAGATTTTCAAACACTATCTCTTGCATTTTAGTCATTTTTACTCCATTTTTATGGTATTATTAACATGGTGTATCAGTCTACAGTATGGCTTGTGGGACAAAAGCCATTTGATGAGACAAATTGAGAAGTATGTGTTTTCTACATGATGCCTCTAGTCTCTATTATACAATAATACCATGCACTCCATGATGCCTCTAATCTCTATCAGTTTGAGCTTTCTGATTATGACTAAAGAAAATAAGGAGGAAGGCCTTGATGGCTAGGTGAGAAACATGTCCGTTTAAATGTTGTAATTAAGTTATCTAATTTCTTTTTGTTAGTTGTGAATTTAGTTGTCTATATGTTTCGAATTTTTCGGAAATGATTCAGCCAGCAAAATATAAACTCCATAAAGATAAGTTTGCTCTTAATGCTGCAAAGTATTAATGGATGGAGAAATTAGTTCTGAATGTAGTTGAAAGCTTTTCAAACAAATTAAGGCTTTTGACTAGATATAATTGTATATTTTATGTTTTATTGTATCTTATGGATGAGTTTAGATTGTAAAGTAGTTTTAAACTTTAGTTTTGATAAACTTAAGTTTTAAACTCAAGGTATTTAAAGATTTCCCTGCTCAAATTCAGTGATTTTGTTTCCAACTAACTAACTAACTGTAACGTTGAAAAAGGGTACTTGTTTTTGAGCAATGTGAATGGCCAGCAGAGGAGAAGGAACCTTACAAGGCAACAGCCCAAGTGGATAAAAAATATTACGAGGATGAGATTAATAGCTACAAGATTGTGACAGTAATAATATTAGTATTTACCTTTTACCTAGTAGGTTTAATTCTAGCACTCTTATGCTTTTGTCTTGTTATGTGACTCACCATGATCTAGAATATTCCTAGGGAATGACTCACCTAGTTTCTAGAAGCTAGTATAACATTTAGATAGAATATTCCTAGCATCTAGCATTGAGTGGCTAATCATGTGTAGCCTCCTTTGCCTATATATTAGGACAAGCATGTATTGAAAGAATCAACCAATCAAATATCAATTAATATAAACTTCTCTCTATGAACTCATCTTTTATTCCTCTTCAACTCATCTCCTTCGAAGGGTATTCTAATTTATTACCTTTCCTAGCTTGAGTTAGGATATTACCGGAGATCATTCTCCCTACTATCTGTTTATCCGGTTACAAAGATTCCACAGCCATGAATATATTGATTTAGGAAATGAATCTGACAGTTCCTGAGGCTGCTTTAATATTGAAAGTAAGTTTATCAGCTGTAGCTTGACTGCAGTTTTGAAGTTGCTTATTGTCATGACAACTAATATAAGTCATGCTTTGTGATATTTCTAAATGGTGATGGCATCTCAGATAGTGATCGATTGCCTTTGGGATGTCTTAACTCTTAATAACTTCTAAAGTTCCCACTGGAATGTGCTGAGAGTACTATGCCATGGAGGCTCAAAGATCTGCTCTTTGATTTGCATACCTTGGGGTAGGTGGGAGAATTATAAGGTTCTAAAGTGCTTAATATATAGTTCTGTATTCGTAATCTAATCTCTAACATATTGGTTACAAGACAATATATCTTTATGTCTTTCAGGAATCAGGAAAACCATTTGATCTTAAGTCTACCACATGACAAGGATGAGAAGAAAGTATAACGTTATCCTCCATGGAAAGGGAATTTTTTAATGAGGTGAGACAATACATTAGTTAGATTGAAACAAGGCTCAATACATGTATGATGGAAGTTACTACTGCACCCACCTATTGTGGATCTATGGTCTTCTGTGCTACTATAGCAACAACTATTAGATGGATTTGTTCTATTTTTTTTTTGACAGCGGATTTGTTCTCTATTTAAAATAGTCATTAACTAATTACTGTTAGCTGCTTTTCTTTCCGTTTTTTTTCTTATCATGACTCTTGATATTAAATATGAAAGAATGTATTGCTTCAATTAGGTATTGACATTACGGAATTCTCAGAAGTACAAGAATGAGGGGGCATGATATAATTATTTTGGTAGCTAGCTGACAGTGCTTGTTAAGTCTCCTTACAAGGAGAAAGGCAAAGCCCAGACAAGTACAGGCACCTCCTTTTCATTGTCTTTTACTATCAATCTTTCAGTTATGCTTTGAATTTTGCTCAAGTTTCTTGACATTTGAAGAAAGCAGCAGCAGCAACAACAAATGGATAGGGGAGATTTTTCTCCTTGTGGTACACCTACTGGACTTGATTCTAGAGATTTTTCTCCTTTTGGCTTGCATGCTTTTGATTTGATCAAAGTTTGTATTTTATTGAATCTTATGGATAGAAAGTAAATGTTCCAAGTAAATTTACTTTAGTTGTATGTGCTTGATTGAATGTTATGGATACTAAACGATGCTTTTTGAAGAATTTGAAGGGAGATTGATTTGAGTCAATTGGATAAAGATTTTTTAAATAAAAAAAACACCTTATAATAGCGCTTGTCTGAGGAAACGATAATAAAAAGGATCTCTTTGATAGCGCTTTCTTTGGAAAACGCTATAAAAGAAAACGGGAATTACAGCCAGGCACCTATATAATAGCGCTTAATTAAACAAGTGTTGTTAAAAGTTCACATTTAATAGCGTTTTTTAAGCACTATAATAAATCTAATATCTATTATAGTGGTCAAATTTATAGCGCTATTAAAATCCTAAAAAAGTGCTATTGTAGGTCTTTTTGGGTGTAGTGTCTACTCACTATCATAGTTGAGAAGACTCTTTTCACTCACCATTCTCAACTTTGCATTTACACACACAATGTCATACTTGTGAAGTTGTTTATGTTCTTTCAGGTTAATTTTTTAAAGGATCACAATTCCAACTCGTGACACTCATTGACTTCAATTGGTGTCAGAGTTCGGCCATTGGTCACTACAAGAATAAGGCTTGTTTCCTGCAAACGTTTCCGACGAAAAACATTTCGTCGCAAATTGCGACGGATTTGCGACCAAAATCACCGTCGCAAGTGTTAAAATAAAAAGGTAGAAAAATTCACGTTGAAGTTTCCGACGGAATCAGAGTCGTCGTAAATTTTCGACAGAATTGTTGGTCGCAAACGCCTTAATATCCGTCGCAAACCAACAATCCAAAATTAAAAGTTAACCTCACTCTCGTTCTCTCCCTCAGAATCACAATCACAGTACTCTCCTCATTCTCATTCTTTCCCTCGGTCTCTCCTCCCACACCCTGACAAAACGCCACTCCCCTCCCTCGCCCTCTACCCTCCTCCTCCCTCCGCCGCCGCCGCTCACTCTCTTTCTCTCCCTCAGAATCACAGTACTCTCCTCGCTCGCGCTCGCACCATTTCTCCTCCGTTTCTCCGGCAACCATTTCTCCTCTGTTTCTCCTCCGTTTCTCTTCTGTTTCTCCGGCGCTTCTACACCTCTTCTCCACCGCAGGTAATTTCTGTAATTTGTCCCTAGTTTCAGTTGCTTTCAAAAACCCTAAATGTCCCAAATTTTTTTGAAACGGAACCCTAATTTCTGGGTTCATGTCTTCTTTTTCATGTCTTCTTCCCTGTTGCGAAAATACTGTACCCTTCTTCTCCTACTCCATTTTCTTCTATTCGGCTTTGCTTCTCTCCCTCTGGTCACGCTCCCTCTCCCTCATTCCAAGCTTCAACAGGTTCCCTCTTCTTCTTGCTTTCATTTTCTGCTTTTGAAAAAGGGATGAACTTTAAATTTTGTTTTCTGTTTTTTAGGTTTTCTACAGCCTACAAGGAAACGGGAAAAGCATTAGAGGAAACAGGAGCAGCTTCTGAAAACTGTATTCCCCTTTGTGTTTGCCCTAAAATAGTATGATCTAATCCCCTTAAATTGGTCTTCTCCTCCTCCAATCTTCATCTTTCAAAATGGTATGATGGCATTTTATTGTCTAGGCCATTATTTCAATGATTTCAGAATGTTCCTGGTGCTTCATATTTGTAAATATGGCTTTTATTTATGTCTCCTACCTATTTGACTAAATGTCAATGACTTTTCAAGTTATTGTGTCTGAGTATGATGAGCAATATCTCTTGATTATTAACTTGCTCGATGGTTAAATTTGGTGAGGGACATGATTTTAATGTTACATGCTTTCCATGCTACTATTGGTTTCGTTGTGGTAAAAAACTAGAAGGTTTGAAAGGAAAAATTACTAATTTCTGCTATTTGTTCCTCACAGGTCTATTGTCTGTTATATCAACTCATTGTCTATTACACATCAAGGACTAGGAAAACGATTAAAGACAGCAAGGTGTGAGAGGAACGACGGGTCTTTTCATTCTCCACTCCAAGAGGTAGTTTAATTTCATATGGCCTTGCAACAATGTAAATAACCTACTCATATAATGATATAACTTACTCTTTTAATCTTATTGTGATTCTTCTGATATAGGATTTGTTGATATGCATGTAATTTTCAGTGCATTTTAGACTAATATACAGTACATGGTTGTATAATTTGTGCCTATGATCATTTGATTTGTCAAGTCTTAGAAGGGTTGGCAATTATTTGGGCAATTTGATAATAGCCTTGCAGGTATTTTGATCTTCAAGAAAAATGTACGAGGCTTATGATGTAGGGATTCATTAGTCATTCAAGGGAAATGAATAATCGAGATTGGGACTATTGGAAAGAGTGGATGGGTTAGTAAGGAGCATGAAAGAAAGAAAGTAAGAAACTCTGCTGTAGGGGAAAAGCAACACAGTTGCTGTTTTTACTGTTATGAAAATCTGATGAAAAGTCCAAACCAGTAATTGAGCCGGCATTCCGTAAGAAAAAAGCTAAAGATAGGAAGACCTGGATTTGTAAACTTCAGGTTTGATGTTTACAAGGGGGGAATTTGCTAGCAAAAGTTTACTCTTTTAAGTTGTATCTTTTAACAAAAGTTTACCATTTGTTCCTGCAGCGCTACACTTTTACTATTGATCATGAAGATAAACTAATAAACTTCAAGTACTTCTTTAACAAAGAGGCCAAATTGTTCTCCAGGGCCGATCTACAGAGGTCCATTCCCTCGTTGGTTGATGGCCTGAAGCTTGGTCAAAGGAAGATTCTGTTTTGTTCATTTAAGAAAAAGTTGTGTAAAGCAATTAATGTAGGCCAATTTATTGGTTATGTGTCTGCGCACTCTTCTTATCACCACCATGGTGCGAAAAGTTTAGCTAGCACAATTATTGGAATGGCACAGGATTTTGTGGGCAGCAATAACATCAATCTCCTCAAACCAAACGGTCAATTTGGTACTCGTAACTTGGTGAGTTGAAACTGTATTATATTTTGTTGCAATAGGCGCTGCCTTTCTTTTTGAAATTTATATTTACAGGGTGATTTACTCTTCCAGGGAGGTAAAGACCATGCAAGTCCCAGACGCATCTCCACTGAACTGAATCCTGTTACTCGATGCCTCTTCCATGAGGACGATGACCAGCTTCTTAATTACTTGAATGAGGATGGGAGGTCAATTGAACCAAATTGGTAATTTCTTTCCTCCTCTCTTTCTAAAGACTATATAATTAAGTTTATGGATTAGTAATTAATAACTGGTAACAAGTAACAACCTAGGAACACTATACTTAGAACTTATCCAAATTCTGCTTGTCCAAATAGGTACATTCCTATTATACCTTTGGTTCTTGTCAATGGTAGTAATGAGAGGATCGGGACAGGCTGGAGTTCTTATATTCCCAATTATAATCCACGGGAAATTATTGCCAATGTGAAGCATTGGTTGAATGGTAAGAATATGGTGCCAATGCAACCATGGTACAGAGGATTCAATGGAAAAATTGAGAAAAGTTCCAAGAAAGGTGGGTATATAGTCAATGGTAAAGTGGAGGTGGACAAAGCGGACGAAATGACTTTTAAAATCACAGAGCTACCTATCCAGACGTGGACTCAACATTACAAGCGGTACCTTCAATCCATAGCTAAGGGGTTTCTTTGTTTCAAAAAAAAAGTCAAAAAACAAAAAACGGATGGGTCAACTAAAGGAAAATGTATTCTCATTGAGGTAACATGTTTAGTTCACCATACTGTTAGATAACAGTTATTTCTGTTTTAATATCTAAAGCAAATGAGATATTGTGACAATTTGGGGCTCTATGCCACTTTTTTGTATTGCACAATTTAACTTGAAAGGCATCATAATAGTTGATCTTAGGTAGCGACTGATGCTTCTGGCCAGTCTAAAGGCTATGGTTTGTTCAATTTGAAACAGAGGAATCTGCACAGACTGCAATTGATAAGCTAAATGGAATACTGACTCTGACACATCTGTTGCCTATACACTTTGACTCTGACATGCTTACTTCAATTGGAAAAGAGGTAGGAATTTCTTCTGGAGCTGCCGCTGCAGCTGCATTGGAGGTTGGAAAGAGACCTGAGAATGCGGGAAAGCTTATTGTGGTATGTATATTTCCTCATTAAAAAAAGAATAAATATCATCATGCAATGCAAGGAATGTAATCCACCTTGAATGATGATGTATCTTTGCTGAATTTACAAAACAAGGGTACAAGTGGAATATATTATTTATGGCTCCTTCAGCCAATAGCTTTGTTTTTTGTAGTGATCAATCCGATAGCTTTGTTTTTTGTGCAATGTCTACAAATACAGTTTTTTTTTTAGTATTGTCGCTTTTGTGTAGCTGGTTGTGTTTCAAGGAACCAAACTTGTTTCTATGTTTTACAGGCACTCCGTTATACATGGCTCAGGAGCTTGTCCGGGAACAACCTTACAACCACACTGTAGATTTATGGTCAAGTGTTTGGTCTATTCAATCCAAAAACCTGCTAATCAATAAAAGAGTGGTGGAGAATCATTTATTTCTCTTTTTAGTCTTTCTTTAATTTGACCAATTTGTTTTAGCTAAAAAAAGGTCTAACGTCAAGATGTAAATACAATGGGTCATGTGTTGCTTTGTTTTATCAAGTTTTTCATTAATGTGTATCTAAAAGTTTATCATGAAAATGAGATACTATTACTGATGTACACATTTTTTTTGTCTAGGGGTTGGATGTCATTGTGCACAGAGGTACATATGAAGCTGCTAAAGGGATATATCAACAGATTTTGCCAGAAGTTTAATAGCGAAAAGGTTGCTTCACTGGCATATGCCCGGATTTAAGGAAAGGTTGCGCTTGTGATGCATTTTCAGAATTCAACCTTAATGATTGAGGACAAGCGGTGTCAGCCAATTCTCCTCCATTCAGAGGGCCAAGATACCATTAGTGAGAAGGTGAGTGAATACTGAATCAACAACTGTTATTGTTTTATTAGATTGGGCTAGTTTTTTTAATTGTGTTGTGTGGTTGATTTGCAGTTGGGAAATTTCATTCACTACATACCTACTTTTGTTTCTGGTTTTATTGTGGGATTCAGTGCTGTTTGGCAATTGGGTTTGGTCACTCTTGCTGTAGTCCCTATGATAGCTGTTATTGCAGCCATTCACACCACTACTATGGCTAAGCTCTCTAATAAGAGCCAAGAAGCTCTTTCTCAAGCTGGCAACATTGTTGAACAGGTAACAATACATAATGCATTCTGAAAATATATTTCATCTTTTCTCAATCACAATGGCTAGTTGATCTCGTTGTTCCCTATGTTGTTACAACTGGTATCAGAGCTTCTGGTTCAATAGCGTATTAACTTCTTAGTATGCTCGGTGGTTGTGGTTTTGTGTGATCTTCCACATTAGAAAAGAAGTTGAAAATGTTTTTCGAAAGTAAACGAGACCGTTTCTGTCCAAAAGTTCCTCAATTTTGTTCAGAGATTTTGGTTTAACATAATTTCTCACACACTTTCTGCATCTGGGGTGTTTTGTTGTTGATATTGCAGACAGTTGTGCACATCCGAGTAGTGCTAGCCTACGTTGGCGAGTCGAAAGCACTGCAAGGCTATTCATCAGCATTGAAGGTTGCTCAGAAGATTGGCTACAAAATTGGTTTGGCAAAGGGAGTGGGATTGGGAGCCACTTACTTTGTTGTATTCTGCTGTTATGCACTTCTTCTGTGGTATGGAGGTTATCTTGTAAGGCATCACTATACCAATGGAGGACTTGCCATTTCAACCATGTTTGCTGTTACTATTGGTATATTGTGAGTACAAAACCATAGTGATTATTGAGTTTGAGTTTTTTTATTGATTGATGTTTGACAAGATTAAGGATAATCTGATTGACACAGAGGTTTGGGACAAGAAACACCTAGCATGGCTGCATTTACAAAGGCAAAGGTTGCTGCTGCAAAGATTTTTCGTATAATCGATCACAAGCCGAGTATAGACAGAAACAGTGAAACTGGTTTGGAATTGGAAACAATTACTGGACTTGTGGAACTTAAGAATGTGAACTTAAGAATGCAGACAGAAACAGTGAAACAATTACTGGAATTGGAAACAATTACTGGACTTGTGGAAACAATTACTGGACTTGTTGTACAAATTGGTATAGCAATTTTGTTTTGTCTATGTAAATTTGGCTTGGATGCCTTGATTCTTATCATTTGATTCCTAATAGAAAATGTGTCAGACATTTGAGATGGTTTTGGCTGTGCAAAGTTACAATCAGTTATAAAAATAATTGATTTTGGTTACACTGTGTTAGATGTTTAGCTTGTGGCTTCAAGCCTGCAACAAATATGCTGAAATAAGATCGATTTTGTATAATTTAATTTTTTTTTAATTTTTTTTTAAATTTCCGACGGATTTGCGACAGATTTGCGACGAAAATGTGTTAGAGTTTGCGACGACTTTGCCACAGATATTTGCGACGGATTTCCGACGACTTTGCGACGGAGACATTTGCGACGAAAAAATCCGTCGGAAACGATTTGCGACGAGCGATTTTGCGACGAAAATTTGTCCGTCGGAAAGTCCGTCGGAAAAGTTAATTTGCGACGAAAATCAGTGCGTTTCCGACGGATTTTGCCGTCGGAAATCGTCGATTTTCTTGTAGTGGGTTGAGCACACTCTAAAAGTGTCAGAGAAAAGATCTTGGAATAAGTTATGAGCAAACCAAATTCTATTTTCTTCCTTTCAGAAAGAGCTTCGTCAAGTAGAAGGAAGGGAAAGACACCACCACAGTATATAAAGGACAAATTTGAAGGAGAAGAAAGCAAGTCAAAACTCACCTGCTTTGAATGTAAGTAGCATGTGCACCAAAAGCAAAACAGTCAACTCCTCTACTAGAAAATGTGTTTGCAATTGCGAACAAATAAATCGGATTGGAGATTAGATGTCAATTTTCTGTTGATGTAGTAAATTAATTAAGTGTATTTTATCCGATTTATTTGTAACTTTTGAGATTATTGTAAGACTTCATTTTTTTAAATGTCAATAGTACTCTTAGGTTGACATTTTTAACTATTTTGTAATTTGATATGCTTGTAACACTTGTATTCCTAGGTATAAATATTGTAATTATCAAATTACCCTCGTTTATATGAAATGTTATTTAAATATTAACTTAATTTTATTTAAATATTAGCTTAATATAAATTATTAAAGGTGAAATAAAAATATAAAATTAAGATAATTATTATATTTATAATATAGTTTTCTTGCAATAGCCTTTTGCTATGATTTATTTTCTTAATATATCTATATATATATATATATATATTTATATATGGCATTAATTAGAATAATATTACTTTTAAGATTAAAATAATTAGTAAAAACGATAAAATGTGTATGTTATATGTAGTATTAATAATTACTTTGAAATTTGTTGTAAACTTATAACTATTAAACTAAAAATAATGAAAGAAAGGAGTATGTTTTGCCTATAAACAAAAATTAAAATACATAAGTAAAGTAATGTTTGTTCTCAAAAGTGCGTGAGTAATGCTATTTTGAACATGTTGTCAAAAAAATGCTATTTTGATCTTGACAAAAAAATGTTATTTTGGTGGGTGATTTTCTGGGTAGTAGGTGAGCAGGGACACAGCCAGGACTGCGAGTGTTGGTTACACCAGAAAACTATTTCAACAAAAAGTAATTCATTCACATTGATTTCAGATACTTATTACAAGTTGACTCAATTGGTAGTCAACACAATAGGTGTGGGCCGAGACACCAATACAAGTAGGCCCAAAAACAAAATCACTACTTACACCACTACAAATACAATTTGTAACCTACTAGAGCTTACATTTCTTCCCTTAAACTGAATCATTTATGAATGATCAGTTTATACAACAAGCACACAGACACAAACTATCAATCATAGAACAAAGATAATGTAGAACAAACAGAACATCAGCAGCAGAAAACATCTTCACTGAAGTGTCAATTATCACTGCTAGTGAGTAATTGACTTGCACAAATCATTCCCAGGCACCTTCTCAATTTCACAAAGCTGTCATTTTTTAAACTCTTGGTCAGAATATCTACATATTGTTCTTCTGTGTTGCAGTATTTAAACTCTATAATTCCTTCCTTGCATAGATTTCTCAAGAAGTGAAATCTAACATCTATATGCTTACTCCTCCCGTGTAGAACAGGATTCTTGGATAGCTTAATGGTTGAGCTATTATCACATAGAATAGGCAAGCAATTCTGCAGATTTACACCCAGTTCTTCTAAGATTCTCTTCACCCAGATGCCCTAACACACACAGTAAGCTGCAGCCACGAATTCAGCTTCTGTAGTGGATAATGTGACTATTGGTTGCTTCTTAGAG
Organism: Astragalus membranaceus; assembly: GCA_039519185.1. Classification (NCBI taxonomy): domain Eukaryota; kingdom Viridiplantae; phylum Streptophyta; class Magnoliopsida; order Fabales; family Fabaceae; genus Astragalus; species Astragalus membranaceus. The sequence continues at coordinate 63,062,312 of CM076846.1, read as the reverse complement.
GCCCATGAAATTGCCCCTGAGCTGAGAATGAAAGCATACCCTGAAGTACTCTTTCTGTCATCTTGGTCCCCTGCGTAATCAGAATCACAATACACTGCCAGATTAGTCTTCCCTTCACCAGAATACACTATTCCCATGTCTGATGTTCCTCTTAGGTATCTAAGGATTCTTTTTGCTGCTATGAAATGATTTTCAGTAGGTTTCTCCATGAATCTACTAACCATACTGACAGAAAACATTATATCAGGCCTTGTTGCATTCAAATACATCAAACTTCCAATTAACTGCTTGTACATAGTTGGGTCTACCAATTTTCCTTCATCATTCTTTGATAACTTGTTTCCTAGGATAGTAGGATTAGTAATAGGTTTGCTACAACTCATGCCAAACCTCTCAAGTATCTCATTTATGTATTTCTGTTGATTGATGAATATAAACCTTGAGTCTTGAATTACTTCAACTCCAAGGAAGTATCTCATCCTTCCAAGGTCACTCATATCATACTCATTCTCCATTGAACTCTTGAATTCATTAATCATAGATCTAATATTCCCAGTATAGATAAGATCATCAACATATAAACTCACTATGAGTATGTTGTTGTTCTCATCTTTCTTGGTAAAGAGAGTATGCTCATGAGAGAATTTCTGAAACTTTTCCCTGCTGAAGTATCCATCAATCTTACTCTACCAGGCTCGGGGAGCCTGTTTAATCCCATACAGAGCTTTCTTTAATCTGTATACCATACCTTCCTGCCCCTTTTTCTCATAACCTCTAGGCTGCTCTACATGGACAGTTTCTTCTAACTCTCCATGAAGAAAGGCGCTTTTGACATCTAACTGGTACACAACCCATCTCTTACTTGCTGCCACTGCAAGGATAGCTCTAATTGTATCCCATCGTGCCACTGGTGCAAAAACTTCACCGTAATCAATGCCATGTTCTTGAGCATACCCTTTTGCAACAAGCCTTGCTTTATGTTTCTCAATTTTACCTTCTTCATTATACTTTGTTTTGTAAACCCATTTAACCCCTATTTTTTTCCACCCTGTGGCATTTCAACTAACTCCCATGTACCATTCTTTTCTATGGATGCTATTTCTCTATCCATAGCTAGTCTCCACTTCTTATGTTTGGCAGCCTCTTCATAGGTTGTAGGATTACTATCCTCACAAGCTAGCAGACTATGCATCAATGCATCTTCATGAACAAGTTCACCATTCATCGCATAATCTCCTGACCAAACAGGTGGCCTCCTTTCTCTTTTCTCTCTTTGTGCAGGCATGTCAGTATCAGTTACCTCTTGATCACTTGTTGTAGTTTCATTCCTGTCATTGGTGTTCTCATTGTGAGAATCATTATCATTACTTTCATTCTGTCTTGCACTTTCATTTGTATGATCACCTAGGGGCTCAATTGATGTATCCTCATCAAGATCATACTCTGCAGATTTGGTTGTACTACTGGTGTCCCAGTTCCAGATCTCATTTTCAGCAAAAACAACATCCTTACTTATTAATATCTTCTTGGTAGTGGGGTTATACAACCTATATGCTTTAGATTCCTCACTCACACCAAGGAAAATACATTTGACACTTTTGTCATCTAATTTCTTTCTATTTGCATCTGGAATGTGCATATAGGCAACACATCCAAACACTCTTAGATGTTTAACAGAGGGTTTGACTCCACACCATGCTTCCTCAGGGGTTATATCCCTCACTGAGACTGTAGGACACCTATTTAAAAGGTAAACAGACCATCTTACAGCTTCAGGCCAAAAGGACTTGTGTATCTTAGCTTCACTCAACATACATCTCACCATATTCATAACGGTTCTGTTTTTCCTCTCAACAACACCATTCTCCTGAGGTGTATATGCAGCAGTCAATTGTTTTCTTATGCCATTCTCACTACAGTATTCAACAAACTCCTTAGAATTAAACTCACCCCCTCTATCTGTTCTAAGGCAACTAATAGTGCATTGACTTTCCTTTTCTACCATAAGCCTAAACCTTTTAAATGTTTCAAAAGTTTCTGACTTCTCACTAAGAAAATAGACCCAAGCTCTTCTAGTGAAATCATCAATAAAGGATAAGAAGTACCTCTTATTGCTGTTGGACACACAAATAAGAATGGACTAACTCAAGTTTCCTTGAAGCTCTCCAAGTGCTTTGTTTGGCCATAGAGTCTCTGTGCTGCTTTCCCACCATACATTCAGAACACACTTTTGTAGTTTCCTTCAATTCTGGCAACCCTTTCACCATGCTTTTATGATTGAGAAGCTTCAAGCCATTGTAGCTGAGATGACCATATCGCTTGTGCCATAGTTCAGTTGACTCACTGCCAGCAGCCTGCAAACAATTACTTTCTGGAACTATGGGTGTTGCTTTGATAGCAAACATCCTATTATTGGCCATGTGTGAGGTCATGATTAGGCCCTTCTCCTTGTGATAAACCTTGCATTTGTCATCCTGAAACACTACCTTCAGATTCTTTTGTTGGAGTTGACCTATACTCAACAAATTGTTGGTAAGGTTAGGAATATAATACACTCCTGTGATTATTTGTATTCTTCCCTCTATCCTTAACTTCACATTTCCCTTGCCAACAACATTAAGTTTCCTTCCATCACCGAGCTTCACACTTTCCCTGAAACTCTCATCCAACTCAGTGAACCATTTCTTGCATCCGCACATGTGAGTGCTACACCCAGAATCCAGAAACCAGATGATTTCTTTCAATGTTTCTGGATCCTCTCCAAGTGCCATTAGAAGCATCTCTTTTTCTTCATCAAAGCCAGTGTAATTAGCCTCCTTCTCCTCAAGGTTTGGACACTCATATTGGTAATGCCCAAGCTTGCGGCACTTGTAGCATTCTATATGCTCCTTCGATCCTAGTCTCCCTCTTCCTCTACCAGTGATAAGTCTATTTTTAGAGTCTTTTTAATAGTTATTTTATTAAGTCTTTTTAGTATTTTAATTATATTTTTGATCTATTTTACTACAAATGTTTACTTTTTACCTTCAGGTTTTATTTTGAAGCAATTTCGACTGCTTATGTCTCAGCAGGTCAGAATTCGACTGGATCTCCCAGAATTCGACTGGATCTCCCAGAATTCGACTGCATCTTCCAGATTTCGACTTCGACTGCATCTGTCTTCCAGATTTCGACTTCGACTGCATCTGTCTTCCAGATTTCGACTTCGACTGCATCTGCTATCCAGATTTCGACTGTGCAGTCAAAAATTGGATATTTTTGCCCACTTGAGGATGGCTTTTTGATGACTCCCTTGGCCAACTTGATTTGCCACTTTTTCCTCTTTTGGACCATTTTGCCCCTCATATTTTCCTATAAATAGAGGCTTGATCCTCACTTGTAACTAAGCTTGAATTTTTTTAGAAAATCAATGACAAAGGCTCTCTAATGATTCATGACTTCAATTTACTCTTCATGCTTTTTATGATTCTTGTTTATTTACTTTCTTGCCTTTTAAATTCTTGCTATTTATTTTCTTGCCCTTTTTTTTCTTTCCAAGTCATTTACTTTCCTTGCTATTTAATTTCTTGCACCTTTATTTTCCAAGTCATTTACTTTCTTGCCCTTTAAATTCTTGCTATTTATTTTCTTGCCCTTTTACTTTCCAAGTCATTTACTTTCTTGCTCCTTTAAATTCTTGCACCTTTATTTTCCAAGTCATTTACTTTTCTTGCTATTTAATTTCTTGCACCTTTATTTTCCAAGTTATTTACTTTCTTGCTCTTTTATTTTTCTTGCTCTTTAAATTTCCAAGTCAAGTAAACTACTGGCAAGTCAAGTAAACTACTGGCAAGTCAAGTAAATTACTGGCAAGTCAAGTAAATTACTGGCAATTTACTTTTCAAGCAATTTACTTTCTTGTCATTTACAATTCCGCTATTTATGATTTTTGCACTTTACCGCTTTCTTTTATTTCTCGCTATTTAACTTTATGTTTTCTTCTTTTATTTTCTTTTCTCCTCTTTTGTCTACAATGATCATGAGTGAGTAGACTTTACTAAAATATTCCTTCTTTCCAAAAACACTTTCTTTTCAGTTAATCAACTTTGAAAAATTAAATTGGTATTCACTTAGGCTCTCCCTGTGGACCGATACTCTTTTATTACGCGATACGACCCGTGCACTTGCGGGGCTATCAAGTTTTTGGCGCCGTTGCCGGGGAGGCAGTGATATTGATTAAATTTTTCGAAACCGGTTAGACTGAAATTTTATTTTCTTTATTTTTACTTTTTCTTCTCTTGTCCCTCGAATGCGAAGAACTAGAAGTTTCGGAGAACTTGTTCAACAAATTCCCGAAATCGAAAGGTTCTTACATAGAAGGAGGAGAGAAATTCCCGATAACCAAATGGCGGCTAATGAAAATCGTGCTCTCAAAGAGTACGCAACACCTTCAGCAGAACCATCGGCTGCCATTGTACATCCAAATGTGGAAGCAAATAATTTTGAACTCAAATCATCTCTGCTTTCAATGGTTCAACAAAACCAATTTTCTGGTTCTCCCACAGAGGACCCAAATCTTCATATTTCAATTTTTCTGGAATACTGTGGGACTCTCAAATTAAACGGGGTACCTCAAGATGCCATAAGACTAAAGCTCTTCCCTTTTTCATTAAGGGATAGAGCAAGAGCATGGCTACATTCGTTGCCTTCGGAATTGTAATACCCTAATTTTGTCCGATCATAATTGAGAGATTTTATTTATTAAAAATAATAATCTTTTTTATGTCATGTATTATTTTCTTGTATTTATTGCTATGAGTTTTAATCATCAAAAAATATTTTATTTAGAAGTAAAGAAACAAAAAATAAGCCAAGGAGGAAATAGGGGGGTTTGTTAAAAAAAAGATTAGAGGTGCAATCGGGATTGGGCCATCTAAAACCCAATCCAATTCCAAAACCCTAGCCCAATTCTCATGACCCTAACACTCCTTCACCAAAACCCTAACCCATCCACCCAATCCATAACCCATGACCCAACTCACCAAACCCTAACTTTCCCTCTTCCTAACCCTAAATTCGGCCACCACCAAAAAAAAAAAAAAAAAAAAAATTTTAACCCCCCCTTTACCCTAAAAACCATCCACATTCAATCCCCCCATTCCCTAAAAAATCATCCACATTCACTCACCTTTCCCCTCCTAAAAATTCGCCCCACTCCCCCTTTTTCCTCCTTGGAAATTGCATTCTTTTTCCTTTCCCACACTCCACATTTCCTCTTTTCTCTCAACTCCCACTTCCCCACATTTCTCTCCCCTATACACGCCTTTCCCCTCTCTCTTCTCTTCCTACGGCTCACTCTCTCTTTCTCACACCCACTCACTTCACTTTCTCTTTCTTTCATCTCTCACATCACTTCCTCTTCCCTTCTACGACTCTCACTCTCCTTCTCTCACACTCAACCTTCATTTTCTCTTTCTTTCTCCATCACACACAACTCACACTCAACCTCTCATTCTCTCCCCATCCCTACGACCCATCTCTCTCACACTCTCCATCATTTTTTTTTTCCTTCACATCTCTCTCTCACTCACGGATTCACTCTCATTTCTCACATAAAAAAAAACCATCTCCTCTACCATGCCCATACCCCTTCACCAACTACTCTCCACAAAACCCTAGGTCATCATATCCTTCTCAGTCATCACGAAATGTCAAGCCACAGTAACAAACTACTGTACAAAGTAGTCCAAAAAATGAAGGAGGGATTCGATCTTTTAGTATAAATAAGGGGCCAAGACCATGAAGCAAGGACGGATTTTTTTTTGGTTCTGGAGAAAAAGAGGGAAGAAGAAGAAATTTCTAAAAAATAGTTTTTTTTCAAAAAAAACAATTGTCAAAAAGAGAGTTTAGGAAGAGTTTGAGAGTTGTTGTTCAATATTATCCTTCCCGTTCTTTTTTTTTCTTTTCACAAATATTTTTTAGTTTCAAATTCCACTGTCTTGAGGGAATCCGAAAGGGAAAACCTTTCTTCAACAATTTCTGGATTTTTCTTGTAAGGTACTATGATGTAATGTTATTCACATTGTAATAGTTTTTTTTATTATTTGCTGTATTTGTTTTTATAATGTAATTTTCGGTTTCATATATTATTGTTGCTGTAACATTTTAAGATTTCTTTGTAGTTGCTGTAATTCTTGTTTTATTGCTTTTTTTTTTTTTACATATTATTATTGCTGTTTTTTTTAATTAAATTTGTTGTGGTAACATTTTAGATAATTTTATTTGTTGCTGTTTTTCTGTTTTGTTGTTTTAAATTTGTTGTTGTCATGTTCTTTTAGATATTATAATGTTGCTGTTTTTCTATTAAAATAGTTGCTGTTTTTTTATATATTTTATTGCTGTTTTTGATATTAATTGTTGCTGTTTTTTAATTAAAATAGTTGCTGTTTTTTTTTTATTTATAAAAAATTGCTGTTTTTGTACATATTAAAAAATTGTTGTTTTTTTTTTATTTAAATATTGCTTATTTTCGGATTAAATAAAGCCCCTTTTTTTAAAACACTAAAAAAAATGTTTTTTTTTTTAAATAAATACTAATACCACTACCCTTTTCAAAAAATAATAACAATAAAAATAACAATCATTTTCCAAAAAAACAAAAGCACCCTTTTTTTTTTTAAAAACATAACCATGACAATGTTTCAAAAAAAAAAAGAAAACATTTCCTTACAAATTTACAAATCTTTTCTCACCAAACGCTTTCTTCTAACGTAGGCGAGAATCAAGTCAATCAAAACCGTTTTTTTTCAAAAATAAACAAACCAATTAGTCAAAGAAAATCAAACAATCGTTTTGTGGCGTCAAAACGCTATTTGCACCCCCAGCACTCGTTTTGGCGTCAAAACGCTATTTGCACCCCCAGCACTCGTTCTAGCGTCAAAACGCTGTTTTCACCCCCACCTTTTAGTAATACAGCTCTCCCCGCTTTCAGCCCAATTTTCGCGCAAAGGCCCAAAAACCCAAACAATGTTATTGTGGGCTGATGTTAAGCACACCCCCATTTTTGGTACAACACTCCTCTATTATTTGCACCCCCCTTTTATCACCTATTCCGCTTTTATTCACAACGTGATGCTTCCAAACCGTTTTTTTTCTTTCTCTCGAATAATCGAATTCGCGTAAAAAATAGGTTGTTACTAGTGGTCACTCTGAGCCTTGCTTGTTTGACCGTTAGGACTAACCTTCCTTTTTTTCACAGTGGATTAGTAGCGGTGATCACTCTGAGGTTACTCGTTTGATCATCGCAAACATCTGCCTAAACTTTTTTTTTTTTAGTTAATAAAATACAAACATAATTCCGACTCCTTTTTTATCACGCTTCCCGGTAAGCACGTTTTCAAACGAACCAACGCTCAATCACTAACCGGGTATTTACAACAGTCACTCTGGGCTCAGCTCGTTTGACGCTGTGAATACTTTCTTTTTCAAATGAAGCCGTTAGTGGTGACCACTCTGGATTTATCTGTTTGGTCACCGTGAACGGCCTCCCGTTTTCGCAAAGTTTTCAATAATTAAAAAAAAAAAAAACACCAACACACAAATATTTTTTACCCAAGAACTACGTAGCTTTGATTTCTCCATCGCACCCGGAGATACGTAGGAGCGGGGGCCCACTCCCGTCGAGCGCAAAAAACTAAAATTTTTATTAAGTCTTCCTTTCTTTTTTTTTTCTTCTTCGCAAACAATCAAAAATGGGTAAACAAAGTATTTTCTTTTAAAACTAACTTTTTCTACACATTAAATTAAAAGGTAACCTTTTTAGGATGTTGCGGGGTGCTAGTACCTTCCCCGCACTTAATCGACCCCCGAACCCAAAAAACAAAGGTTTTTTCAATGTTTTCCTAAAAATAAATATTGATGGCGGCTCCATTGTTCAAAAGCAACGAAGGATCCCTCCTCCGGATTCTTCGGTCGCTACAGTTGGCGACTCCACTGGGGACTATTTAAGAGGGTCAAGCCTATTTTAGTTAAATGTGTAGATTATTTTTAGTCTAGTGTTTTGTTTACCCTTAGTCCTTCTATTAGCATGTCTATTTCATTTATCTGTTTATTTGCTTTATTGAACCTTAGGGTAGAAGACCTATGTACTATTATCTGTATTTCTTTTGCAGCTTGGGTAGTTTAGGTTGCTTATATCACACACATCACTTACACTTGTTTATTGCACACACTCTTGAGCGGGGCCCTATACCCGGGTCTAAAAAAAAACCTAAGACGAGTGGAGACGATTAGTGTCAGTCATTCTGGATTTTATCTGTCTGACTCGCATGAAAGTCTCAACCAGAGTACGCTCTTTCGTGGTATCCCACACCAGGTAGCTCGCTATCGTTGTGGGTCATATCACGAAGGAGATATCAGCTCTGGAGACCTTTGTGAGGAAGTGATTAGAGCTACCTGAGAGATTGATCACACAAGTAGCCCTAGACCGTGACCTATATATAAGACCTAACCTGTTTAGGACACAAGGGCAATTCACCTACCTGCTGCATCATCGCAGATATTTTTTTTAAAAAAAAAAAAAAAAAAAATATCAAATCATCAAACCCATTCGTTTCCTTCTCCTTTCTTTTTTACATATAGTTATTGCTTTCTCAAAGTTGAATCACCCAAAAAAAAAAAAAACTTCTTTTATTTTTAAACACGTGTAACATCATTCTTCTTTCATCCATCATACAAAATCATTAGTTCAAAAAAATGATAAAAGTCCTTACATGCATTCATTTCATTAAGCATAAAACTCGTACACAGGCATGTTTCCATTCATTCACTTGTCCATGCATTACTCATTCATTCATATACTCATATCATGTATCCCGTCAACAGAGTAAAAGACAAGCTGGTGCGTCAACATCGCTATTGGACTCGTTCTCAGGCCAGAAACATGGAAGAAAATCAGGACAATCTGCCTCAAGATAACCCGGATCAAGGCAATCCACCTCAGAACCTAGGCAATCAAGAGCTTAGGGCAGAAATAGATGGGATGAAAGAACAGATAGCTGAAATCTTGAAGGTTCTACAAGCTTTGAGGGGAAGGGACACAAGTGAAGATGTCCCCGCTGGGAACACGGAAAATCAAGTTACCAACCCTCCTCCTCCCAATGGACTCGAGATCCCGCATACAGTGCCCCCCACTGGGACTAATGACCAAGGTTACATATGGCCTCCTTTCGGACTTCCACAAGGTTACACACCTCCGACAGTCGATGCTAATCCAGAAGACGGTCCCTCAGGAGTCGTGGGCCAACAACAGCTTACACCGACGGGTCACGATGGTAATTCGGGGGCACCACAAGTTCAAAACCCGAACCCCGTCATCGCACCACAAAGACTCCCACTTGGCTGCCCTCCACCGCCGATAGTTGACGTTCAAGCTCAAGGTTCCAACCTTAGGAATCCCACTCATTCACATACCCCAAATGTGAACCCAGCCATAGTTCCGATGATCCATCCTTACTATGGTATGAGTGGGCTCCCTCACGATCACTCTATGGAGAACCCTCAAGCCAAAGACAAACTACAAATGCTTGAGGAAAGGTTGAGAGCAGTTGAAGGATCCAATATTGGGGCAACCGGCGCTTATGACTTGTGTCTCGTCCCTAATGTAGTCATTCCTCCCAAATTCAGGGTGCCAGATTTTGATAAATACATGGGTGTAACCTGTCCTGCTAGCCATCTGACCATGTATTGTAGAAAAATGGCTGCCTTTGCACATGATGATAAACTGCTCATTCACTACTTCCAGGACAGTCTAGCTGGGGCAGTCTCAAGATGGTACATGCAGTTGGAACGCAACCACATTCGATGTTGGAAAGATCTGGCCGATGCTTTCCTCAAGCAATATAAATACAACATCGATATAGCTCCTGATAGATTACAGTTGCAGAATATGGTGAAAGGAAACCATGAATCATTCAGGGAGTACGCCCAACGTTGGAGAGGACTAGCAGCACAGGTGGCACCACCTTTACTGGAAAAGGAGATGGTATCCATGTTCAGGGACACTTTGCAGTCACCCTTCTATGACAGGTTGATCGGGAGCGTTTCCTCTAACTTCTTAGACATGGTCACCATAGGGGAAAGGTTAGAAAGCGGAATGAGAAACGGGAAAATTACTCACGGTTCAACCGAAAACGATGAAGAAGAAACCAATTCCATAACAGGACCAGGGAAAGCCTCTTACGCTTCCAAAAACCGTCCCCAAGCCCTGCGCTTCTCTACCAATGGAATCCATGGGCAACCAAACTATCCAGAAAGGAAACATGTACCGTTTGATCCAATTCCCGTATCCTACTCAGACATGTTCAACCACCTCATCAGTCACAACTTAATCTCCCCCCGCCCGATGAGACCTATTGAACCTCCTTTCCCGAGGGGCTACGACCCAAATGCCACATGCGATTTTCACACAGGCGCAATTGGACATTCAGTGGAAAACTGCAAGGCGTTGAGACATGTGATTCAGGATCTGATCGAATCCAAATGGTTGAACTTCAATGAAGGCAATAACACCTTCTAGGGGCATGAAGAGTCATTTGTCAATGCTATTGAAGGCGTTCAAAATACTAGAGAGGACATCATCATCCTTGTGCGCCGTTATCCTGCATCTGAAGCACTTATGAATTGGGGGACCATCGAGTCTCTTGTGATTTTTAGTTCAAAGTAATTTTCTTGTAATGCAATCCTATGGCTCTGCCCAAGGCCTTAGGACATTTCAATAAGGGCACACATGTTTCTTTTCAATATCAATATTAATAAAATAGCATTTTGAATTTTGCCATAAACTTCTTCGCTCATTCGCTCGATTCGCTTCTTCCTCCATCCTCTTTCAATTTCTACTAATGCAGATCTAAATAATTTGTCCTTGAAAATAACAACATCGTTGACCCATATCATAACTTCGATCAGCCCAAACTAAGGAAGATGTAGAAGATAACTGGGAAAACTCCTCTAGAGGTAATGAGAATAATGAAGCAGGAAGATGAAGTGGTCCAGCTTCGCGTGGAATCAAGTGAGATGATTAACTTGGGAACGAGAGAAGGCAAAAAGGTGTTAGAATGAACATCACACCAAAAGGACAGCGAATCAAGAAAATTCGCTCGCATCACTTTGTCTAACACAAGATACCCACCGGTGTAAGAAAATCAGTGATTGTTAATGAATTTGGTCTGTCGTTACAACCTTCCAAGCAAGATCATCGAACAGTGGGGAAAAGTTTGTGTGGAGACCCCAAGTCGAACATCATAAACCATCCTCGTACCACCCAAAAATGAATGAGGCGGTTGCGGCGACAAACAAAGAATATCAGAGATGATGGTAACCTTCAAACGCTCCTTTTTACCTTACACGGAGATCAGAACTTGTTTCACACTTCAACAGGGGCAACCCCGTGCAATGAAAGTAGCACTTCCATTAAACCTTATCAAACAAAAGGATGGTTGTTATGCGTCATGTCAGAAAAGAGCAAAGAAAGATTAACAGAAAAGGGTTCATCCCTGACAATTTCAATGAGACTTGGTGCCCAAGAAAATCATACCCATCCAAAAGGATCCCCGTGGAAGATGGACCCTTGAACTATGAAGGACCTTATGCGGTAAAGAAATCATTCTCTGGAGGGGCCCTAACCCCCATGAAAGTAGAGGGCGAAGACGTCCCACTCCCGATGAATTCTGATGCGGTCAAATACTATGCCTAAAAATGCATATAAAGATAAGAAAAAAAATGAGCCAAGAAAAACAAGCTCGCTAGGCTGAAAACCCGAAGGGGCGGCCTAGGCAAAAATTAGAGCGACCCGGTGGATTGAAAACCCAAAGGGGCAATCCAGGCAAAAATTAGGGTCAGGAAGCTGGACTAAGTAAATGTTTAGGCAACCAACAAAAGCCGGATAGTGAATTGATCGAGGTCATGGGCGGCCAACGTTGTTACTTTAAGGACACTAACTACCCAAAGATCTGCTTAGTATTTTTGCCTTTTCGTTTATTTCAAAATTCTTAATATACTCTCAAGCCAGTGTCCCTTTCGCACTCTCGGCTCCAGTCTTAATGTCAAACACTTTCCCTTCTTCTTTATTTTCCCTTGTTTTGAAATGACATTTTATGATAAGCGATATTGAATTGTGAAACATGTGCATGACTAAAAGCATTACAGTTTATTACGGAATTTCTAAAGGTCACATAAACGAGGCAATCTCTCATAAATAAAATTGCAAAAAAGATAAATACATGCAAGATCACTTCAAAAAGGCGAATGATAACAATAGGCCGCACTTCAATAGCACTACTTTGGGCAACTCCCGTATCTTACGTCGAAAGTCCTGCGAGTTGATCAACAAGAAGGGGCAAGAAAGAGCAAAAGAGCAAGAGCAAAAGAGCAAGAGCAAAAGAGCAAGAGCAAAAGAGCAAAAGAGCAAAGCGAAAGAGACAAGAAAGAGCAAAAGAGCAAGAGCAAAAGAGCAAAAATAGTCAAGAAACAAAAGCAAAAAAAAAAGAAAAAAAAACAACAAAAGTCATCCATTACATTTCATTCATCATTCCACTCAAAACCAATCATCACACATGCATACATTACATGCATGTCATATGCATAGCATCTGCTGTTTTTCAACTTTAAGTGTCGGTCCTTCCAGTTTTTAACGAGCATCGATCCTACATCAAACCAAATCACAATGTTAGCACCAAGTCTAGCAGAGATCCCTCAGACCAACAGCGGTCCTTCAATCCAGATCGCATGTCGCGTTATCGAGCAACCGACCGATCAACCGACCCCAGGTCCTTCAGTTCAGTTTGAATCAACACGTCCAAGCAACGACTTCAAACTCTACCCTCAGATCACTACGTCGACACTGAGCACGACTGATCATCCGACCCCGGGTCCTTCAGGTCAATTCGAATTAACTCGTCCAAGCAACGACTTCGAACCATACCACCAGATCACTACGTCGACACTGAGCACGACGGATCATCCGACCCCTGGTCCTTCAGGTCAATTCGAATTAACACGTCCAAGCAACGACTTCGAACCATACCACCAGATCACTACGTCGACACTGAGCACGACGGATCATCCGACCCCTGGTCCTTCAGGTCAATTCGAATTAACACGTCCAAGCAACGACTTCGAACCATACCACCAGATCACTAAGTCGACACTGAGCGCGACGGATCGCCCGACCCCAGGTCCTTCAGACTAGCTGTGTCAGCCTAAGACTCGGTGTACGTCCTTCGTGGCCGCTCGAAAAAGGCCACCCCCAGACCGTACCTCTAGTACCATAGCTAGAAGCGCTCCTTCAGACCCATTGGTCCTTCAGGCTTAGGCATGCCCCTCAGACCCCGACGGTCCCTCAGTCGAACGCAAGTCGATGCGCCAAGCATTGATTCTGAACTAGACCTTCAGAGCCCCAGTGCTTCTTCAGAGCCCCAGTGCTCCTTCAGATCCCCAGCGATCCCTATTCACTTTCTGTCTAAATCAACCCTGTTTTCATAATTTTCAAAAAAAAAAAAAACCAAAAGTCTCAGTCTGGACAAAATTAGCGTCTTGTTATCTTTATTTCTATTTTCCTCGAGAAACTCGGAACCCCTCCGATTTCCTAGCAAAATATAAATAAAGAGGGGCAGCTGTAATACCCTAATTTTGTCCGATCATAATTGAGAGATTTTATTTATTAAAAATAATAATCTTTTTTATGTCATGTATTATTTTCTTGTATTTATTGCTATGAGTTTTAATCATCAAAAAATATTTTATTTAGAAGTAAAGAAACAAAAAATAAGCCAAGGAGGAAATAGGGGGGTTTGTTAAAAAAAAGATTAGAGGTGCAATCGGGATTGGGCCATCTAAAACCCAATCCAATTCCAAAACCCTAGCCCAATTCTCATGACCCTAACACTCCTTCACCAAAACCCTAACCCATCCACCCAATCCATAACCCATGACCCAACTCACCAAACCCTAACTTTCCCTCTTCCTAACCCTAAATTCGGCCACCACCAAAAAAAAAAAAAAAAAAAAAAAAATTTTAACCCCCCCTTTACCCTAAAAACCATCCACATTCAATCCCCCCATTCCCTAAAAAATCATCCACATTCACTCACCTTTCCCCTCCTAAAAATTCGCCCCACTCCCCCTTTTTCCTCCTTGGAAATTGCATTCTTTTTCCTTTCCCACACTCCACATTTCCTCTTTTCTCTCAACTCCCACTTCCCCACATTTCTCTCCCCTATACACGCCTTTCCCCTCTCTCTTCTCTTCCTACGGCTCACTCTCTCTTTCTCACACCCACTCACTTCACTTTCTCTTTCTTTCATCTCTCACATCACTTCCTCTTCCCTTCTACGACTCTCACTCTCCTTCTCTCACACTCAACCTTCATTTTCTCTTTCTTTCTCCATCACACACAACTCACACTCAACCTCTCATTCTCTCCCCATCCCTACGACCCATCTCTCTCACACTCTCCATCATTTTTTTTTTCCTTCACATCTCTCTCTCACTCACGGATTCACTCTCATTTCTCACATAAAAAAAAACCATCTCCTCTACCATGCCCATACCCCTTCACCAACTACTCTCCACAAAACCCTAGGTCATCATATCCTTCTCAGTCATCACGAAATGTCAAGCCACAGTAACAAACTACTGTACAAAGTAGTCCAAAAAATGAAGGAGGGATTCGATCTTTTAGTATAAATAAGGGGCCAAGACCATGAAGCAAGGACGGATTTTTTTTTGGTTCTGGAGAAAAAGAGGGAAGAAGAAGAAATTTCTAAAAAATAGTTTTTTTTCAAAAAAAACAATTGTCAAAAAGAGAGTTTAGGAAGAGTTTGAGAGTTGTTGTTCAATATTATCCTTCCCGTTCTTTTTTTTTCTTTTCACAAATATTTTTTAGTTTCAAATTCCACTGTCTTGAGGGAATCCGAAAGGGAAAACCTTTCTTCAACAATTTCTGGATTTTTCTTGTAAGGTACTATGATGTAATGTTATTCACATTGTAATAGTTTTTTTTATTATTTGCTGTATTTGTTTTTATAATGTAATTTTCGGTTTCATATATTATTGTTGCTGTAACATTTTAAGATTTCTTTGTAGTTGCTGTAATTCTTGTTTTATTGCTTTTTTTTTTTTTACATATTATTATTGCTGTTTTTTTTAATTAAATTTGTTGTGGTAACATTTTAGATAATTTTATTTGTTGCTGTTTTTCTGTTTTGTTGTTTTAAATTTGTTGTTGTCATGTTCTTTTAGATATTATAATGTTGCTGTTTTTCTATTAAAATAGTTGCTGTTTTTTTATATATTTTATTGCTGTTTTTGATATTAATTGTTGCTGTTTTTTAATTAAAATAGTTGCTGTTTTTTTTTTATTTATAAAAAATTGCTGTTTTTGTACATATTAAAAAATTGTTGTTTTTTTTTTATTTAAATATTGCTTATTTTCGGATTAAATAAAGCCCCTTTTTTTAAAACACTAAAAAAAATGTTTTTTTTTTTAAATAAATACTAATACCACTACCCTTTTCAAAAAATAATAACAATAAAAATAACAATCATTTTCCAAAAAAACAAAAGCACCCTTTTTTTTTTTAAAAACATAACCATGACAATGTTTCAAAAAAAAAAAGAAAACATTTCCTTACAAATTTACAAATCTTTTCTCACCAAACGCTTTCTTCTAACGTAGGCGAGAATCAAGTCAATCAAAACCGTTTTTTTTCAAAAATAAACAAACCAATTAGTCAAAGAAAATCAAACAATCGTTTTGTGGCGTCAAAACGCTATTTGCACCCCCAGCACTCGTTTTGGCGTCAAAACGCTATTTGCACCCCCAGCACTCGTTCTAGCGTCAAAACGCTGTTTTCACCCCCACCTTTTAGTAATACAGCTCTCCCCGCTTTCAGCCCAATTTTCGCGCAAAGGCCCAAAAACCCAAACAATGTTATTGTGGGCTGATGTTAAGCACACCCCCATTTTTGGTACAACACTCCTCTATTATTTGCACCCCCCTTTTATCACCTATTCCGCTTTTATTCACAACGTGATGCTTCCAAACCGTTTTTTTTCTTTCTCTCGAATAATCGAATTCGCGTAAAAAATAGGTTGTTACTAGTGGTCACTCTGAGCCTTGCTTGTTTGACCGTTAGGACTAACCTTCCTTTTTTTCACAGTGGATTAGTAGCGGTGATCACTCTGAGGTTACTCGTTTGATCATCGCAAACATCTGCCTAAACTTTTTTTTTTTTAGTTAATAAAATACAAACATAATTCCGACTCCTTTTTTATCACGCTTCCCGGTAAGCACGTTTTCAAACGAACCAACGCTCAATCACTAACCGGGTATTTACAACAGTCACTCTGGGCTCAGCTCGTTTGACGCTGTGAATACTTTCTTTTTCAAATGAAGCCGTTAGTGGTGACCACTCTGGATTTATCTGTTTGGTCACCGTGAACGGCCTCCCGTTTTCGCAAAGTTTTCAATAATTAAAAAAAAAAAAAACACCAACACACAAATATTTTTTACCCAAGAACTACGTAGCTTTGATTTCTCCATCGCACCCGGAGATACGTAGGAGCGGGGGCCCACTCCCGTCGAGCGCAAAAAACTAAAATTTTTATTAAGTCTTCCTTTCTTTTTTTTTTCTTCTTCGCAAACAATCAAAAATGGGTAAACAAAGTATTTTCTTTTAAAACTAACTTTTTCTACACATTAAATTAAAAGGTAACCTTTTTAGGATGTTGCGGGGTGCTAGTACCTTCCCCGCACTTAATCGACCCCCGAACCCAAAAAACAAAGGTTTTTTCAATGTTTTCCTAAAAATAAATATTGATGGCGGCTCCATTGTTCAAAAGCAACGAAGGATCCCTCCTCCGGATTCTTCGGTCGCTACAGGAATCCATTACCAGCTGGGGCCAATTAAAACAAACTTTTCTTGCTAAGTTCTTTCCCCCGAGTAAAACAGCTCAAATGAGAAATCAAATTACTCGATTTTCTCAAAACGACGGGGAATCTCTTTATGATGCTTGGGAACATTTCAAAGAAATGTTAAGGCTATGCCCCCATCATGGACTAGAGAAATGGCTCGTTGTTCACACTTTTTATAATGGATTACAATATGTAACAAGAATGACTGTTGATGCAGCTGCAGGTGGAGCTTTGATGAACAAAAATTTTACTGAAGCTTATGCACTCATTGAAGATATGGCTCAAAACCATTGTCAATGGGCAAGTGAGCGAGCCATAGCAGATAAACCAGCATCGTCAAAGAGCCAGGTAAGTATGAAATATCCGCTGTTGATCATCTTGCCTCAAAAGTGGACGCACTTTTTCAAAAATTTGAAAAATTAAATGTAAGTGCCGTTTCACAAACTTTTTCTCCTACTACTCCACCATGTGAATTATGTGGGGTTGTTGGCCATATTGGAGCTAAATGCCAGCTTGAGACATCTAGTACTGGAAATGAGCATATAAACTATGCTCAAAAAGAAGATCCGTTTTCAAATACTTATAATTCTGGGTGGAGAAATCATCCAAATTTTTCTTATAAAAATCCTCCACCCAATCCAGCACCTAGACCACCTCCTGTCTTTCAAAATCAAAGCGTTTTTAACAACCCACAAAACAGCCCGCAAAAGTCGAACTTAGAATTTTTGATGGAAAAATTTGTGTCATCTCAAACAAAACAAAATGAAGAATTCAAAAATCATACTTGTTATTTGAATGACACACTTATCAAATTAGAATCAAAAATCGACTCTATTGCCACTCACAGTAAGATGCTTGAAAATCAAATAACTCAAGTGGCAACACAGGTGGCTTCATCCTCTAAATCTTCGGGGGTATTTCCTGAACAGCCTGAACAAAATCTAAATGGCCAAATATATGCTGTCACCCTTAGAAGCGAAAAACAATTAGAGGAACCAAGAGCAAACCAAGAAAAAATTGTGAATGACAAACATAATTTACCGTGTGAGCAAGAAGAAAAAGAAAAAGAGAAGGAACCAGAAAAAGAAAAAGAAGAACCATACATCCCCCCACCACCATACAAACCATCTCTTTTATCTTACTTTTCACCTTCCTTTGTGAAAAAAATAACATTTGATCTGGGGGGAATTGTAAAAAAGATCTTATTGCTTACACAACTTCCATTTTACAAGCCATGGGATCTAGGATTATGCTTTCATTCTTCATATGTCACTTGGTCTCTATGCTTCAAGCAATGGGACCCAGGAATAACTTTATAAAGGGAAAGGTCAAGCTAATGACCATAAACGAGCGCTGCGTGGGAGGCAACCCACGGCTTAATGTATTTTTCGATTTATTGAAAAATAAAATACCCCAGGGCCGAGTTTCCTGAACCAGACAGCCAGGTGAGCTCTCCTAACCCCTTTGGTTTTATTTGAAAAATCATTGAGGACAATGCCTAGTCCAAGCATGGGGGGGTATTTTATTGCTTTTATTAGGAATGTCTTTATTGCTTTGCCAAGTTTTTATCTTTTTTTTGTACTTTGAGTTGTATCTGCTCCCTCCATCACGAAACTTTGTGAACCCTAAAGCATGTTTTAGATAAGCCTTTTCTGGACAAAAATAATTTTTCAATTTTTCAATAAGCAATCATCTAGGTGGACTGGTTGGGAACAACAAAAATTGTATCATGGTTCGATTTCTACTTCTAGGGCTTTTTCACACACACTATTGATACTTTAAATTTGTCTCCCAATTCCACAAGAAGCCCAAAATAGTAGCTCTCAAACCAAAGTGTTAGAATTGCCCCACAGTTCACTCAAGGTTTCAATATGAAAATAATTTTCCTTCAGAATTTGCCTAAAGATTTACACTGTTTTTGCTTGAGGACAAGCAAAGGTTCAAGCATAGGGGAGTTTGATAAGTCTATTTTTAGAGTCTTTTTAATAGTTATTTTATTAAGTCTTTTTAGTATTTTAATTATATTTTTGATCTATTTTACTACAAATGTTTACTTTTTACCTTCAGGTTTTATTTTGAAGCAATTTCGACTGCTTATGTCTCAGCAGGTCAGAATTCGACTGGATCTCCCAGAATTCGACTGGATCTCCCAGAATTCGACTGCATCTTCCAGATTTCGACTTCGACTGCATCTGTCTTCCAGATTTCGACTTCGACTGCATCTGTCTTCCAGATTTCGACTTCGACTGCATCTGTCTTCCAGATTTCGACTTCGACTGCATCTGCTATCCAGATTTCGACTGTGCAGTCAAAAATTGGATATTTTTGCCCACTTGAGGATGGCTTTTTGATGACTCCCTTGGCCAACTTGATTTGCCACTTTTTCCTCTTTTGGACCATTTTGCCCCTCATATTTTCCTATAAATAGAGGCTTGATCCTCACTTGTAACTAAGCTTGAATTTTGTTAGAAAATCAATGACAAAGGCTCTCTAATGATTCATGACTTCAATTTACTCTTCATGCTTTTTATGATTCTTGTTTATTTACTTTCTTGCCCTTTAAATTCTTGCTATTTATTTTCTTGCCCTTTTTTTCTTTCCAGGTCATTTACTTTCCTTGCTATTTAATTTCTTGCACCTTTATTTTCCAAGTCATTTACTTTCTTGCCCTTTAAATTCTTGCTATTTATTTTCTTGCCCTTTTACTTTCCAAGTCATTTACTTTCTTGCTTCTTTAAATTCTTGCACCTTTATTTTCCAAGTCATTTACTTTTCTTGCTATTTAATTTCTTGCACCTTTATTTTCCAAGTTATTTACTTTCTTGCTCTTTTATTTTTCTTGCTCTTTAAATTTCCAAGTCAAGTAAACTACTGGCAAGTCAAGTAAATTACTGGCAAGTCAAGTAAATTACTGGCAATTTACTTTTCAAGCAATTTACTTTCTTGTCATTTACAATTCCGCTATTTATGATTTTTGCACTTTACCGCTTTCTTTTATTTCTCGCTATTTAACTTTATGTTTTCTTCTTTTATTTTCTTTTCTCCTCTTTTGTCTACAATGATCATGAGTGAGTAGACTTTACTAAAATATTCCTTCTTTCCAAAAACACTTTCTTTTCAGTTAATCAACTTTGAAAAATTAAATTGGTATTCACTTAGGCTCTCCCTGTGGACCGATACTCTTTTATTACGCGATACGACCCGTGCACTTGCGGGGCTATCAACCAGCACCACCTCGGCCTCTACCTCTTCCTCTGCCCGTGTTGGTAACCTTCAAAGCTTGTTCCTCCTCAACTTGCCCTTTCATGCGTTGCTCCTCCACCAGCAGACTACTCTGTAGCCCATCAATTGACAGAGTTTCCACATCGTTGGCTTGAACGATCGAGCACACTACGTAATTGTACTTCATGGGCATCGATCTCATAATCTTTTCAACGACGGTAACTTCACTAACCTTCTCTCCATGCGATTTCATCTTGTTGATGATTGAAAGAATTCTTGCAAAGTATTCATTCACCGATTCCTCGTTCTTCATTTTGATTGACTCAAATTCACCCCTTAGGGTTTGCAATTGCGCCCTCTTCACCTTGGTTGACCCGTGATACTTCTGTTTCAGCGAATCCCAGATATCTTTAGCAGTTTCCACATTCAAGATCGTTTCAAGAATGTTCCTTTCGATGGCTTGGAACAAATAGTTCTTTGCCTTGAGATCTTTCACCTTCGCCTCTTCGTACGCTTTCTTCTGTTCTAGAGTTGCATTGTTTGCGAGCACCGGAATTCCTTTGTCAACAACTTCCCAATAATCCTTCGATTTGAGCAAGTTTTCCATTAGCATCGTCCAGTGGTCGTAATGACCATCGAACTTTGGAATTGCAGGTTGAACATAACTTCCGTTTTCCTTTTCTCGATCTGCCATGGACGCGATTGAACGAACGATCGTCTTCTACCTTCGTCAAGAACTGGGGTTCTTTGCCCAGGCTCTTGAAGCGAGCTCTGGTACCAAATGTTGGTTACACCAGAAAACTGTTTCAACGAAAAGCAATTCATTCACATTGATTTCAGATACTTATTACAAGTTGACTCAATTGGTAGTCAACACAATAGGTGTGGGCTGAGACACCAATACAAGCAGGCCCAAAAACAAAATCACTACTTACACCACTACAAATACAATTTGTAACCTACTAGAGCTTACAGCGAGGGCAAGCTATAAAAAAATAAATTTATCCAATAAATGTATATTTTTATCGGCTTTCATGGAGAATATTATACTCATTAAAGAAAAAAAACTTGAATTACATTAATAATTTATCAAAACACATTACTCACTTTTACATGTCATGAAAATCATCTTTAATGGAATCTACACAATTATTCTTTCTATGGTAAGAGTAAATCACTAAAAACTTCATTTTTCAGCTTGTTGTGAAGTGGGATCTAGATCGATGGTTATTAGAGATTTAGAGTGATTATTTTGCTCAAGTAACCTCCTAATTCCATATATACTACTATGAAACACTATTATTAAATTAACTATGTAACTTATAAGCATATATATATATATATATATATATATATATATATATATATATATATATATACTATTATTGAGAGTAACCATGTGAAAACAGTGCCCCTCAAGCTCAAGATGTCCCTCCGTCCTTATAGTTGAGTGTGGTGAGTGGAGATAAGGAATGTAATTTTATGCCAAAAAAACTAAAACTATCCAATTCTAGAATGAAGGGTTACCACCATATTTGGGGCAAAAAAACCATGTTGGTGCAAAAAAAAAATTATTTACCAAAATAATATACATTCTGGGTTATATACCAAAGTAGGGTAGATTCTTTTTCTAGTTCAGAAGTCGCCCCCACCAGGGGCGACTTCTGAACTGTTTTTTGCAATTTTTTTTTTAAAATTCAGTTCAGAAGTCGCCCCCCCAAGGGTGACTTCTGAACTGTGTTTTGCAATTTTTTTTAAAATTCAGTTCAGAAGTCGCCCACCAGGGTGACTTCTGAACTGTGTTTTGCAATTTCTTTTTAAAATGCAGTTCAGAAGTCGCCCCCCACCAGGGTGACTCTGAACTGTTTTTTTTTTTAAAATTTTTTTATTATATATTAATATATAAATACCTAAATAAACTATAAATAAATTTATAAAAATTATTATACCTATTTATAATTGAAACATCTCAATGTGCTTGGAATACGATAATTCGATAGGACTCCGAGTATGAGGTTGAAACATCTCAATGTGTACCGTAAAAAGTCTAAAGGGTAAATTGGTCCCTACAATCTTCCCATATTGTATTACCAGTTGGCGATCACTTTTGTCCCAAAGTGAACTATAGCATTACCAGTTGTCGATCACTTTTGTCCATGTGGTATTTTCCAACATCATCCCATATTTTACTCTCAAACTCTCGCATCGGCGAGTCTTTGAGTCTTCTAATATAGTCAACAGGGAAAACACTATCAATTATCTCTCTGTAACTGCACAGAAACAAAATCGCAACCACAACTTTAGTCAAACTCAAAGCAAAGCAAAGAAAAAGAAGAGACTAAGTAGTTAGCTACCTTCCAGCATAACTCAACAGCAGAAAAGCTTTTCTGAACTCCAATTCTCCCAACGCAGAAAGAACATCGGAAGTAGTAGAATGTGCTGTCGCGGTCGTTTCCGCTACCAGCAAAGGAGGAGACGGAGAAGGTTTCGACGGAGAAGGAGGAGAAGGTTTAGACGGAGAGGATGAAGACTTTTGGAGCATGAACATAATGTAGCCATCGAGACTTCGGATTGTTTTTCATTTTGAAATTGTGCTGAGAACTTCAATCGCTTGTTCTTCTCCAATGCTAGCAAGTTGTTGTCTCACTTTGTAATCGAGTGGAACTAGCGACTGCTCCTTATAGATTCTCTCTATTAAATCCTCTACTGGTGGCGGAAGAACTACAAGTTGCTCCGCCATGATCTATCACCGCAACTGTAGTTAAAACAACTCTGATGACAGAAACAGTAGAGAGAACGGTGAATACAAAGAAAGGAATTTATTTATAGTTTATTTAGGTATTTATATATTAATATATAATAAAAAAAAATTAAAAAAACACAGTTCAGAAGTCCCCCTGGTGGGGGCGACTTCTGAACTGCATTTTAAAAAGAAATTGCAAAACACAGTTCAGAAGTCACCCTGGTGGGAGGCGACTTCTGAACTGAATTTTAAAAAAAAAATTGTAAAACACAGTTCAGAAGTCACCCTTGGGGGGCGACTTAATCTGTCCACACGTGGACAGTACCAACGTGAACAAAAAAAACACCAAACAAGACCAAAAATAGAGAGAAAACACCTGAAGACGTGAGACCCACTGGCCAATAGTAGTCACAACTCTGCGATGAACAGTACCTACGAACAGTACCGGCAGATGAACAGTACCGTGAACAGTGCGCGATGAACAGTACTTCGTGAACAGTGTTTTCAGAACTACAATAAGGGGATGGCGGCTAGGGTTTTTGTGTGGAAGCGAGACTCCCAAAAGCGAGAGCTCGTGATACCATGTAGAAAAAAAGGAATAGGAGACACGATATTGGTCACGCAGTTCGGCCAATCTTTGATTACGTCTGCGACTACAGAGCAGCTGTAGTTCCGTCATATTAATTGTATATTTCTGTGTAATGAGTACAAGCACTAATGAATTTAAATAGGGAAAACCTAACGAACCTGGGCCGAATACATATAAAACTACTATTTACAACATATCTTAACAAGTACCATCGCATAAACCGGTACAAAAAACATAAAATTTCAAGCTTTCCGTCCAAACATGCAAAAAATTACACAAGCACCAAAGTACCTAGTACCTGCTCCATCCTCTCTACTATCCACCATGTTGGGCTCCTTAAAAACATGTTCTCTTTTAATTACTAATGATTGGCACTAGAATGTTAGAATACAATAGAACTATTCTTTTTATCTTCCTTTTTAAAACAAAGGTTTCCTGACGTCACCCTTTCCCCCACAAAACTTCCAAAATTACTGTAGCCAAATACGTATAGAGTTATACCTTCCGTTCCAATTTTTCTTCCTCCATTAACTCCTTTGGCAGCCACTTCCCATCCATATTTTCTTTATGCATTAACTCCTTTACATGCATTCCATTTTTCCCTCATGTATTTACCGACAACCACTTTACCTACAATCATCAAACATTAAATGTTATCCCACCAAAGTGAAATAAACGAAAGAGAAGAAGAACAACAGCAAAAGGAGAGAGAGAGAGAGAGAGAGAGAGAGCAAAGCTAGAAAATTAACGAAAGCGATGGTCATGGTGGTGAGGGAGAGAGAGAGAGAGATGGGAGGACGAGATGAAGGACCGAGGGTGGTGGGCAAGGCGGCGGTGGAACGAACAACGGAGGCGGAGTCCACTACACGCGGTGGCCGAAACTGAACTAGACAAAAAGGTGAGGTCTTTCTCCTGTTTAGTTATCACTGCCGATGACACCGTTTACCACTACCTCTGTCCCATTCGCAGGATCAGAAGCGTCATCGGCGAGATCGTTAAGCAACTCCGCGCCGACACAAAAGCTAAGATCCGTATCGGTGAGACGCTTCCTGGATGCGACGAACGTGTCGTTACCATCTACAGCACCGCTGAATAGACCAACAACTTCGACGGCGATCAGAAGATGACGACGGTGACGATGGTTTTCGCGTTTGAGGTTTGGTTCTTTCCCTTCTTCCATTCCTAATTTCTGATTTGGTTCTTTTTTTATTCCAGGTGGCTACGTCGTTCAGAGCAAGCTCGGTTGGGACCACTTCTCCACTGCTTGGCTCGCTTGGGACTCTCATCACTCTGTTCGTGCATCTTCCTCTCTTAAAATCTTCTCTTTCTTTTCATTTTTACATTAAAAAAATTATATATGTTTACTGGCAAGATGTGGCAAGATATGAAATCTTAGACGATCAAACGGGCTTAGTAATTATATGTAGCGGACACTTCGTAAGAGCCTTATCACGTCAGTAAACATTTAATTATAGTCCGTGCATCATACTAAAACTACTTGAAAACCTTGAGCAAGAAATTTTCGATTTAGTACCTAAATAAATGCAAAATTGTAGAATTGCTTTTAATTCGGCCCTTTTGTTATAACATCCTTTATTGGAGTTATGACGTGGTGTAGAAGCCAAATTGATATTGAATTGCACGTGCTGAGACCATCCTTACCAAGATACATACAGTAATGATCTAAGAGTTACATTGTGGTGGCAGGTGTCACTCCAGCTGAGCGGCTTTTGGAATTGTATCATGGGAAGTGGGAGAAATCTGTAGATCATGTGTTTGAGGAATTGCTTTATTGAGGCGTATTCAGCTACCTGCTTCTCTTTTACGTTTCAGGCGGGAGGTTTATTGGGTAAATCTCCTTTTTTGGGTAGATTCTGTGTAAACTTTTGGTTATAGCCCTGGTTGTCTCTCTTGTGAGCTGTGCTTTTAGATATAGGGAGTAATTTATGTAATTTTTTGCCTTGAGGCCTTCTAAAAAGATTGACAATGACCTGATCAAGCTGGCATTTGGCTCATCTAAAAATATTGACAATCACACCGGCTTAATCAATAAACCAAGTTACTGTGAGATGTTGAAAAAATAATCAATAATCAACCAAGTTGTATTATGGTAATCTATTTGCATCTTTTGCCTCAAATCGTTGGTTTCTTAGTTGGGTCATGCATTCAGTGTTCCATCTTCAAATTGGGGCTTCCAAATTCTAATTATTTACAAGAGAAAAAACTTTTTTTATTTTTTCCTGGACGGCGATGACCACGGGATGAACGCCGGACGAGCGACGGCGACCAGAAGACGACGACGGCGACGGCGGTTTTCACGTTTGAGGTTTGGTTCTTTCCCTTCTTCCATTCCTAATTTCTGATTTGGTTCTTTTTTTATTCCATTCCTAATTTCTGATTTGGTTCTTTTTCTTCTTCCATTCCCAATTTGTAAACGACCCACTGCTCACCTGCCTCGATCTATCATTGTTGGGTAGAATAATCTACTAAGTAAATTACTATGTATCTGATTGGGAGAGAGTTGGATCTCTCAAATCTAACCCAGATCTGAGTGAGAAAAGTGAGAAAGATTAAATCTAATCCAACCCAGATTCGTGGTGGCTGAGCTCCATTGATGTAGAGATGCAGAGGGGGTTTGAGAAAGCATATCACTGTCTTGTGTATTGAGAGGCCTGTCTTGGTAACATGATTATAGGATTTTGCTAATTGTCTTTTTTGGTTTTTTTTGGTTTTGTAGGTTGTGTTTGGATATGGACATGGGGTTTTGCGCAACACAGATCCAACATACACTTGCCAGAGGGAGTTTGCATTGAAGCATTTGCCTAATGACCCACTTTTCCAGCTGGTAGTGGTTATTTCCAAAATTTAGATTGTTTGCTTTGGAGTGTTTCCTTATGGCGGAACCAAATTTTAATTATGGTAAATTTCTTCATGATCTTATGTGACTTCGTGATCCTTTCAGGTTTAAAAGATAAAAGAGGTGGTTCCTCCCATTCTTACCAAGTTAGGCAAGGTAATGTTTTTATTTTTCAATAAACGCTCCCACTTCTGATGGAATTATTCTTTGAGTTCAAAATGGTTTTTCGTTAATACAAAACAGTTTTGTTGTTTCGCCCCCATTTAGTATGCTAATCATCATTTTTTTTGGTTTTCCTTGATCTATGGTTGTTTTAGTGTTTTTGTTGTTTTCAATTCTTATGAGCTCCTTTTTCCGTTTCCATGTTTTGTCTTGTGCGTTTTGTTGCAAGTTTTGACCTTAAATTCATGCTTATACTTTTGTTATTTTGCATTGTATTGAATCTTTTATCTCCTAATCCTATATAAATTGTCATTGGGAATTTCATTTTCATGAAAAACACAAAAATAACTTGCTTTTATTTGTTTGATCCTCGGTGTTGTTTATTCTTTGTTTACTTTTGTTATTTTGCATTACATTGAATGTTTTATCTCCAAACACTATATAAATTGGTATTGGGAACTTCATTTGCAGAAAAAACACAAAAATTAGTTGTTGATGATCCATACGTACAAGAATGCTTTTCCAAATATCGTACATATCATTTTGAATATGTTCCTTGTAACACCCCTTTTCTAATAACTTAGCTTTTAAATAAAATCAGAGTCTTTTTTTTTTTTTTGAAAACAATTCAAGCGAGTGCTACATTTACTCCATAAATATCAAGATACATAACACCGTAAGGAAGGTTCAGTTCGCATCACTAAAACCAATCACCACCAGCAGCGGAATAATAAAGAGTTCAAAAATTAAAACCAATACATCACCAACAAAGTCTAGCAGTTTTAAGAAAATAAAGCATAAACATAGGACACCCCCCCCCCTGGTGCTACGTATCAGAGCGTGACACTTCCTACCAGACGAAGGCATACAGGAACCCTTCACTCATCATTACCTGCACGTTGCCGACATAAGAAGCAACATAAAGGCAGTAGGGTGAGTCTCTTTTCATAATTAATAACATATGGAAATTAAGCAATGCGTAGGAAAAAGGAAACCAAGCACACCAACTCACAACAATGGGTCAATCACATGAACATTCTATATTCCAAACAGCACTACACAATATATGATTATGCATGTAATGCAACCCAAACTCCACGGGTACATGCATGTCGGATCCGTCACCAAATACAAATAGGCCGTAGCCTCTGCTCACCAAATACAAATTAGGCCGTAGCCTCTGCTCACCAATAATGCACATGCTTCATGCGGTGTTATGGAGAATGCATCACAACACACCACAAATCAGTCAATTTCACATTTTAAATTCTAGTCTCACCATAGTGCATTAATTAACTCACCAAATTAAATTAGGCCGAAGCCTCTGCTCACCAATCTCACCTCATCATCACTCACCAAGTCAGCTCACCACCCACACCAACACCCATTCAAATAGACCAACTTAGGACATTGACAAGACATAGGGAAAGTGGGTAAAAATAGCCATTTGGACACTTGAACACCATCAGCCAGAAACACCAGTAAAAATAATTTATTTTTGCATAAAATTGAGACTATTGGATAGGCACTGAAATTAGCTTCAAAACGCATTTTGAACCGTTGCATTTGGATAACCGAGTCAAAAGTTACATTAAAAACAATTTAGGAAAAATGTTTAGACATTCTGGAAACTGGCGCATGGGCGCTGGGCGCCCAGGGGCAACACAGCGCTTGGCGCATGGGCGCTTGGCGCCCAGGAGAGGCAACACGCACAGGCGCACGGGCGCTTGGCGCCCAGGAACAACACGCGCACATAGGCGCTGGGCGCTTGGCGCCCAGGAACAACACGCGCACATAGGCGCTGGGCGCCCAGGAAGGCAACAAGCGCATAGGCGCGCCCAGGGAACAACAGCAACATGGCGCCCAAGCACTAGGCGCCTAAGACCCACATGCTACAAAATTTATTTTTCTTCGAAATTAATTTTACACGAGCCAAATGCTCAGAACATGAAAACCCAATAATATTTTCATCAAAAACTGAACATCATTTTTGGCGCCCATGCACTAGGCACCTAGTGAAAACACGCAACTCAACTCCTTTGTTGCCCAAAATCATTTTTCATGAGCCTTTTTAACTGAATATGAAAACTTGAAAACAATTTTTACAAAACTATCACCAGAACTTTGGGGCCCTTGGCGCCCATGACTCAAGCAACAAGCGCCAAAACTGGCAGCACAGTGACCCAGAATGGCAACACAGGCAACAGACACAGCAACACAGGCAACAGACACAGCAACACAGGCAACAGACACAGCAACACAGAATGGCAACACAGGCAACAGAATTTGGAAAACTGGCGCAGCACACTGCTGGGCGCCTGGCGCCCATGACTAGGCGCAACACTGAAAATTTCAGCAACATGCTTATGGCGCCCAAGGCGCCTAGGGGCTTCTAAACAGAATTTTTCTCACTTTCATTCACCAAATTAAATTCATCAAAATGCCCAATTACATATGTATTACTAAAGTATCACCATGATTCTCAAATTCACCAAATAAGCACCAATGAGACATATGATCAAACATAGGGTATCCAATTCGCATTTAGCCACAACTCAAGCATCAATCATAAAATTCTCAACATAATAATTCAACAACAAGCATCACAATATTATAATTCCTCATCAACAACACAATTCAATCATGGAACTAACCTAGGACCCTAACCCTAAGCAATTCCCAATTCGCATAGTATTAAGAACAAAAAGAGGACCCCCTAACCTTATGGAAGTCGAATTTGCTAAGCAAGGCTCCAAAGAATTGCAAGACACCAACAAGCTCTTCCCCCTCCTTGAGTGATTCGCGAAGCTCCTCCCCCCTTCCTCTTGCAAGTTTCGACTTCTCTTCTCACTTCTCCTCTCTTTACGTTACTTTCTTTCTTTTTTCCCACTTGAGTCAAAATGAAAACTAGCTTCTAAGACCCCTTGAGAGTCGAATTACTTGACTAAGCAATGGGCCGCGGGCCTAATTGTGGATCACGGGCCCTTGCTCGCACCACCTAAATAGTGACACCACCTCCTAATAAAATAAAATAAAATAATTAAACTTGAATTATTTAATTAAATTAAATAAATATTGTAAGCCTTAAATAACTTAATTAAATAAATAATTAAATTATTTTGGGGCGTTACAACTCTCTCCCACTTAGAATATTTCGTCCTCGAAATTACCTGAATCAAACAACTCCGGATATGCTTCCCGCATCTTACTCTCCAGCTCCCAAGTCATACTCTCACCAGCAGCTCCTAACCAAACCACCTTCACCAAAAGAATTTCTTTCCCTCTCAGAGTCTTCACTTCTCTATCTTCAATCCGCACAGGCATAGTCTCCACGGTGAGATTATCCCGCACCTCTATTTCATCCATCTGAATCACATGAGACGGGTCCGGAACATACTTTCGAAGTTGTGACACGTGAAACACGTCATGCAAGTTCGAAAGATTAGGTGGTAGAGCCACCCTATAGGCAACACTTCCCACCCTCTCCGTAATCTGATACGGACCAATGAAACGGGGAGTTAACTTCTTAGATTTCAAGGCACGCCCAACACCAGTCACAGGAGTGACTCTCAGAAACACATGATCACCGGCCTGAAACTCTAAATCCTTCCTTCTCTTATCATGATAGCTCTTTTGTCGACTCTGCGACGCTTTCATCTTCTCACGGATTAATTTTACCTTCTCAGTTGTTTCTCGCACAATCTCAGGCCCCAACACTGCACTCTCCCCAGATTCATACCAACACAACAGAGTCCTACATCTCCGACCATACAATGCCTCGAACGGTGCCATACCAATACTAGAGTGAAAACTGTTGTTATAGGTGAACTCTATCAACGACAGATGAGAATCCCATGAACCTCCCTGCTCAAGAACACATGCCCTCAACAAGTCCTCTAACGACTGAATAGTCCTCTCCGTCTGACCATCTGTCTGCGGATGATAAGCGGAGCTCAACCTCAACTTAGAACCCAAAGCTTCCTGCAAACTTTTCCAAAACTCAGATGTGAATCTTGGATCTCTATCAGATACAATACTAAGCGGAATGCCATGCAACTTCACAATAGTCTTGATGTAGATTTCTGCCAACTTTGGAACTGGATAAGTCATATTAATTGGCAAGAAATGAGCAGACTTAGACAACCTGTCCACAACCACCCATATAGCATCGAACCCTCTCACTGTATTTGGCAAACCAGTCACAAAATCCATGGAAATGCTATCCCATTTCCATTCCGGAATCTCCAATGGTTGCATCAACCCCGCAGGCTTCTGATGCTCAACCTTAGACTTCTGACAAGTCAGACACGAATACACAAACTGCGCCACATCCTTCTTCATACCAGGCCACCAGAACATTTTCTTCAAATCTTGGTACATTTTCGTAGCTCCTGGATGAATACTCAACTTGCTCCTGTGGCTCTCCTCAAGAATCATTCTCTTCATCTCAGCATCGTCAGGAATGCAGATCCTATCTCTGAATCTCAATACACCTTGGGAATCTAACCTGAAATCTCCATCCACATCTTGATCATTCACAACTAACAGGTCTACCAACTTTACATCTGACTTTTGGGCTTCTCGAACACTAACCAAAAATTCATTGCCGATCTTCAACATCCCCAATCTGACACTCTGCGGTGTCACTTCACAAACCAGACTCATGTCCCGAAACTGCTCAATCAACTCTAACTCTTTCACCATCATAGCCGACATATGCAAACTCTTCCGACTTAAAGCATCAGGCACGACATTAGCTTTGCCGGGGTGATAGTTCAAGCCGAAATCATAATCCTTCAGCAATTCTAGCCAACGTCTCTGCCTCATATTTAGCTCCTTCTGATCAAACAAGTATTTTAGACTCTTATGGTCGCTAAACACTTCAAATCTGGTACCATACAGATAGTGTCTCCAAATTTTCAGCACAAACACAATTGCAGCTAGCTCCAAATCATGAGTAGGGTAGTTCTTCTCATGGGTCCTCAACTGTCTGGACGCATAAGCTACTACCTTACCCTCTTGCATCAATACACCTCCCAAACCCATCTTGGAAGCATCGCAATATACTACAAACGGTTGATCCGGAACAGGCAAGGTCAAAACAGGTGATGTAGTCAACCTCTTTTTCAACTCATTGAAGCTCTCCTCACAACGAGCATCCCACACAAAAGCTCTTCCTTTACATGTCAATTGAGTCAACGGAAGTGCCAACCTCGAGAAACCTTCAATAAATCTCCTGTAATAACCAGCTAATCCCAAAAAGCTTCTAATCTCTGTAACTGACTTCGGGCTCTCCCATTGGGACACAGCATCAACCTTGGCTGGGTCCACAGCTATACCATTACCAGAGATAATATGACCAAGGAAACCTACTTCATTCAGCCAGAACTCACACTTAGACAATTTTGCATACAATTTCTTTTCTTTCAATACTTCCAGCACTAACCTCAAATGTTCTGCGTGCTCCTCTTCTGTCTTAGAATACACCAGAATGTCGTCAATAAACACAACTACAAACCGATCCAAGTAACTATGAAAAGTACGATTCATGTACTCCATAAACACACCCGGCGCATTGGTAACACCAAACGGCATAACAGAATACTCATAGTGCCCATATCTCGTTCTGAAAGCGGTTTTCTGAATGTCTTCATCCTTTACCTTGATCTGGTGATAACCCGACCTCAAATCGATTTTACTGAACACCTTAGCACCTACCAACTGGTCCATCAGATCATCAATTCTGGGAAGCGGATACCGGTTCTTTATTGTCACTTTGTTCAATTGCCTATAATCGACACAAAGTCTCATACTCCCGTCCTTTCTTTTTCACTAACAATACCGGAGCACCCCACGGTGACACACTTGGTCTTACAAATTTCTTCTCAAGCAGATCTTCTAATTGATTCTTCAATTCAGACAACTCTGAGGCTGACATTCGGTACGGTGCCATAGACACAGGCCTAGTACCGGGGATAAGATCAATGGCAAACTCAACCTCCCTCTCTGGCGGGACACTTGGAATTTCATCCGGAAACACTTCAGGAAACTCACACACTACTTGAACCCTGTCAATGATCGCCTGATTCTCACCAGACAATGACGCCATCAAGGCAAACAGATGAACTCCTTCCCTCATTACCTTATGCAAATGACCAGCAGGCAACAACACTGACTCTTCCTCTTCGGGAGGAAAGAAACTCACAGATCTCCGGAAACAATTAATATGCACATGGTTAAATACTAACCAGTCCATACCAAGAATGACATCCAACCCTCCCAACGGCAAACAAATTAGATCAACAAGCAAGTCTCTGCCGAAGATTGACAGAGGGCACTTGGCACACACAAGAGAGGTAGTTACTGAACCCTTAGCTGGAGTGTCAATAACCATCTCCCTCATCATAGAAGATAAAACAAGGTCCAATTTCTCAGCACACAAAGCAGCAATAAATGAATGCGTAGCACCAGTATCAATAATAGCAATCAAAGGAATACCATTAATAAAACATGTACCTCTAATCTCATTAGTATCCTCTGATCCTGCGAGAGCAAACACTTTTCCATGGGACTTCTCTTTCTTCGGCTTAGTACACTTAGTACTAATATGACCTGATTCCCCGCAATTGTAGCACACCACATCCCTTTTCTCACATTTCGCAGCCACATGACCCTCTTTACCGCACTTGAAACATTTATTATCTGAGCAGTCAAAACTCTTGTGACCCGGCTTGCCACACCTGTAGCACACAACCTTCGCAGGGGCATCTCCCCCACTTGTTTTCTTATTATCAGTATACCTCTGCTTACCCTTACCAGCTGGAACCTCATATGGCTTACCCCGATTCTGAAATTTACCCCTCAAATCTCTCATGACCTTAGAATGAGCATTACTATCATCCTCATATATCCTGCAACTGTCGATCAAATCAGCGAATACCCGAATCTTCTGGTACCCTACAGCTTTCTTGATATCAGCCCTCAGTCCATTCTCAAACTTAATACACTTTGAGAACTCAGACTCAGCATCAGCATAATGGGGATAGAACTTAGCCAATTCAGTGAACTTGGCAGCATACTCTGTCACTGACATGCTTCCTTGCTTCAGCTCAAGGAATTCTATTTCTTTCTTACCTCTCACATCTTCAGGAAAATACTTCCGCAAGAACTCTCTACGGAAAACAGCCCAAGTTATCTCTTCATTAGCGGTTTCTAATCTCTGCCTCACCTCCATCCACCAATCATCAGCTTCCTCTGCCAGCGTATGTGTACCATACCTGACCTTCTGCGCATCATCACAATCCATGACCCGAAATATCCTTTCAATCTCTTTCAGCCATGCCAGAGCACCATCTGGATTATACTTGCCCTTAAAGACAGGTGGGTTCTCTCTCTGGAACGTAGCCAAATTGCGCGTCCCATCATTAACAGCACCGGGTATATTACCCATCGCCCCGGCTATAGCCTGCAAGGCAGCAGCAAGTGCAGCATCGTCCCGTCTGGCCATTCTAGCACTGCAACAGGAAACAAAATTCAGAAACGAGTAACAAACTCAATGTTACTCAACACGACGACTCGACTACCGGCCGGACAGACCGAACTGCACTGATACCACTAATGTAACACCCCTTTTCTAATAACTTAGCTTTTAAATAAAATCAGAGTCTTTTTTTTTTTTTTGAAAATAATTCAAGCGAGTGCTACATTTACTCCATAAATATCAAGATACATAACACCGTAAGGAAGGTTCAGTTCGCATCACTAAAACCAATCACCACCAGCAGCGGAATAATAAAGAGTTCAAAAATTAAAACCAATACATCACCAACAAAGTCTAGCAGTTTTAAGAAAATAAAGCATAAACATAGGACACCCCCCCCCCCTGGTGCTACGTATCAGAGCGTGACACTTCCTACCAGACGAAGGCATACAGGAACCCTTCACTCATCATTACCTGCACGTTGCCGACATAAGAAGCAACATAAAGGCAGTAGGGTGAGTCTCTTTTCATAATTAATAACATATGGAAATTAAGCAATGCGTAGGAAAAAGGAAACCAAGCACACCAACTCACAACAATGGGTCAATCACATGAACATTCTATATTCCAAACAGCACTACACAATATATGATTATGCATGTAATGCAACCCAAACTCCACGGGTACATGCATGTCGGATCCGTCACCAAATACAAATAGGCCGTAGCCTCTGCTCACCAAATACAAATTAGGCCGTAGCCTCTGCTCACCAATAATGCACATGCTTCATGCGGTGTTATGGAGAATGCATCACAACACACCACAAATCAGTCAATTTCACATTTTAAATTCTAGTCTCACCATAGTGCATTAATTAACTCACCAAATTAAATTAGGCCGAAGCCTCTGCTCACCAATCTCACCTCATCATCACTCACCAAGTCAGCTCACCACCCACACCAACACCCATTCAAATAGACCAACTTAGGACATTGACAAGACATAGGGAAAGTGGGTAAAAATAGCCATTTGGACACTTGAACACCATCAGCCAGAAACACCAGTAAAAATAATTTATTTTTGCATAAAATTGAGACTATTGGATAGGCACTGAAATTAGCTTCAAAACGCATTTTGAACCGTTGCATTTGGATAACCGAGTCAAAAGTTACATTAAAAACAATTTAGGAAAAATGTTTAGACATTCTGGAAACTGGCGCATGGGCGCTGGGCGCCCAGGGGCAACACAGCGCTTGGCGCATGGGCGCTTGGCGCCCAGGAGAGGCAACACGCACAGGCGCACGGGCGCTTGGCGCCCAGGAACAACACGCGCACATAGGCGCTGGGCGCTTGGCGCCCAGGAACAACACGCGCACATAGGCGCTGGGCGCCCAGGAAGGCAACAAGCGCATAGGCGCGCCCAGGGAACAACAGCAACATGGCGCCCAAGCACTAGGCGCCTAAGACCCACATGCTACAAAATTTATTTTTCTTCGAAATTAATTTTACACGAGCCAAATGCTCAGAACATGAAAACCCAATAATATTTTCATCAAAAACTGAACATCATTTTTGGCGCCCATGCACTAGGCACCTAGTGAAAACACGCAACTCAACTCCTTTGTTGCCCAAAATCATTTTTCATGAGCCTTTTTAACTGAATATGAAAACTTGAAAACAATTTTTACAAAACTATCACCAGAACTTTGGGGCCCTTGGCGCCCATGACTCAAGCAACAAGCGCCAAAACTGGCAGCACAGTGACCCAGAATGGCAACACAGGCAACAGACACAGCAACACAGGCAACAGACACAGCAACACAGGCAACAGACACAGCAACACAGAATGGCAACACAGGCAACAGAATTTGGAAAACTGGCGCAGCACACTGCTGGGCGCCTGGCGCCCATGACTAGGCGCAACACTGAAAATTTCAGCAACATGCTTATGGCGCCCAAGGCGCCTAGGGGCTTCTAAACAGAATTTTTCTCACTTTCATTCACCAAATTAAATTCATCAAAATGCCCAATTACATATGTATTACTAAAGTATCACCATGATTCTCAAATTCACCAAATAAGCACCAATGAGACATATGATCAAACATAGGGTATCCAATTCGCATTTAGCCACAACTCAAGCATCAATCATAAAATTCTCAACATAATAATTCAACAACAAGCATCACAATATTATAATTCCTCATCAACAACACAATTCAATCATGGAACTAACCTAGGACCCTAACCCTAAGCAATTCCCAATTCGCATAGTATTAAGAACAAAAAAGGACCCCCTAACCTTATGGAAGTCGAATTTGTTAAGCAAGGCTCCAAATAATTGCAAGACACCAACAAGCTCTTCCCCCTCCTTGAGTGATTCGCGAAGCTCCTCCCCCCTTCCTCTTGCAAGTTTCGACTTCTCTTCTCACTTCTCCTCTCTTTACGTTACTTTCTTTCTTTTTTCCCACTTGAGTCAAAATGAAAACTAGCTTCTAAGACCCCTTGAGAGTCGAATTACTTGACTAAGCAATGGGCCGCGGGCCTAATTGTGGATCACGGGCCCTTGCTCGCACCACCTAAATAGTGACACCACCTCCTAATAAAATAAAATAAAATAATTAAACTTGAATTATTTAATTAAATTAAATAAATATTGTAAGCCTTAAATAACTTAATTAAATAAATAATTAAATTATTTTGGGGCGTTACATTCCTAGCTTTGTAAGTGGTTTCATTCTCAAGCTACTGAACTTTTCCCTTTCTTTTTTTTATCACTGTACTTTGTTTTGATGTTGTTTCCTTTTTTTCTGAATAGACAAAGCAGCAGCTTGCAGTCCTCTTCTATGCAGATTTCTATGAAAATTTTCCCTCAACTATACAACTATTGGATCCTAAGGGAAATGTGTTTGTGGTTTTTGTCAAGGAAAATAAGGGCAGACCCTTTATGCGTTATGGTTTAACACGCATTGGGGAGGTTTACAACCTTTTCTCTGTTGGTTGGATCACACTTTATTTTGGCCACACTACTACTTTTCAAATAGCAATTGAGAAGAGTGAGAATTTAGACCATGATTTTGGAAGTGCTTTAATTTTGTTGGCTTTTATTCACCATCCTACAAAAGGTGTTTCCTACATTGGTTCTCCATTGTCTTTCTTTCCCCAGGCTACTAATTATCTTGAATGCATATTTAACCACTATCTAACTCTGCCCAGAAGGTGCCTGAAACTATCATTTTGACAGCAGAAGTACATCCGGATTGTAAAAGTTCCATTCTCCGGTGCCCAATTCCTACCCTTTGCTTGGTGATTTTACTTTCGATTGAGGAACGGGGCTTGCCCTAGTATTCTAGTTCTTAATTTAATGATACATAGGAAAAACTAACCGTAAGATGTATCTTAGACTTCCTGGCTGGGGGGACTACCCCCCCTTATTGACTTCGCTACTGAGACCACTTCAAAGTAAGAGCGCAAGCCGACCGACCATCTTTGCTGCGGAGGAACCTACATGTGAAAAAGAACCCGATCATACGGGGAAAGCCTTCCCAACTGCGTATACCTTACTTACTAGCTAGCCTAAGAAGATAAGTACTAGCCAGCAGACTGGAAATCATCCGAGCTCACCAGGACCCAGAAAAGAGGATGCTGAGAAAAAGGGCTTCAACCGAAGGAATCCCCCATAAAAGCTGTGAAAGTAGGGATTTAAGCATAGATAGAGGTGATAGTTTAGCCTCTTGATTTAGGAGTTCAATAACCCGCGGTATTCTTAAATAAAAGCACTTTACCTTCCCAGGAGTTTGTGTATTGATGCCGAGAATACACTTTTTGATAGAATCAGCTCTTTGAGAATAAGTTGTGTGTGTAAAAATAGGTTGCATATAGTAACCGGAGTTGAGGACATGAGAATCTAGTGTAGAACTCGAGATGGGATGAATACCTGTTCTTAGAGTTATATTATCCGCTGCTCTTGGAGTTGAGGTATTTCTTTCGCTATTGAATCTCGTCTGTCTGTAAGAAGCAATTCTTACCCTTTCTGTGTATGAGGAATTAGCGGTCTGCAGATGCGTTTTCGGGAGCAGATAGAGTGTAAGGAAGATAATCGGATGTTGTGCAACGGTAGGAGCTCCCTGTTCTCATTCCTTTCTTTATCGGAAAAAACCAGCAAACAATCAAAGGGGCCAAGCTATAGTTCAAGTAGGAATTCAAATCTCAAGCCTCTTTCCTCCCTGTGAGGGAGATTGGTCCTAGCTGCTTCTTTCATACCAAGAAAGAAAAGAAGCTGTCATTCCAGTACCACTGTCCAATCAGTGAGTCAAGCACTAGTACAATTGAGACCTTAGGTTTGGTTACAGGCATTCGTCAAAGGCAGCCTTCATTCAAGCGATAGCAGACCAAAAAGGGATGGGATGAGAACTAACCAATATCAATCTTCATGTACCGAGGGGTGCTGTCAGTCGTATATCAGCCTAGCCTTTCAAA
The DNA here is from genome assembly GCA_039519185.1 of Astragalus membranaceus. Lineage (NCBI taxonomy): Eukaryota > Viridiplantae > Streptophyta > Magnoliopsida > Fabales > Fabaceae > Astragalus > Astragalus membranaceus. Next base: position 63,023,829 of record CM076846.1, on the reverse strand, counting down.
TAGGGATTCGATTTGACCCTTAGGATTCTTAGTCTTTAAACGTAAGGAGACCGCCCTTATAAGATGCGAGGCTAGAATACTTATTATAGGAAAGGGAAGATTTCTAAAAGATGACAGGGCTGCATTCGTTACCTGACTGGATCAGGCCGCTAGGAAGCCATCAGAGGGTGACGCTTTCTATATATATCTGTTTCCATCTAATCAAAGACAGTTCAATTCGATCTTAGCCGATCTATTGTTGACCGTCTCTCCGGCTCCGTTTCGGTGCACTTATTGGAGAGCTCTTTGGGCCTGCCGCTTTCTCCAAAATGGAAACTGTCAAGATTAGCCTACTGAACGATTCTTTCTATCACTTACGTAATTTCTTCTCTTAGTAAATTTATAGAAATAGAAGAAGGGTCTCCAAAATGCCAGTTTTTTTCTTCGACTCCGGGTTGGATGCGCAGGGTCAGCCTTCTTTCTCTTTCTATCCTCTAGAAAATGACACTTTTTAATAGGTGCACCTTCACTTCCATGCCCAAAATTCAAAACTCAAAAAGAAGGAAGTGTCCTCAATAAGACAAAAGACCAAAAACAAGTTTTTTTCCCTCCTCTCCCTTGCCTTGGCCGAATTTCCTCTCTCTCTCTCTCTCTCCCTCCACAATTTCGAATTCTCTCTCTCTCTCTCTCTCCCTCTTGCATCTCGCCCAACTCCTACAAAGCCCACCCCCGAAGGAGAAAAGGAAGTTATCAGCACCGATGTTACTAACCTTATGCTTCGCCAATCTTTATATGCCACGGGGACGGTTGAATCTGTTGCAAGCCTATCTTCCGAACCCCGCATCAAAGTCTTGTCACCGTGCCCGCTTGGGGTTGGGGTCTGTCTGAGTAAGGAAAGAGCTCGTAGCCACGTTATCTGTCTGATAACCTTGAGATCGGCGAAGACTGCGCTCCAGCTGGTGGTGAAGGAAAGGGGGAAGGAACTATAGAATAGAAGGAGCTGGACATGAACCGTCACGGTCTTTCTGGTGAATCAGTGTTGTTTGCATTGCACTCATAGGCTCTAGGACTGATGACCTTACTCTTCTAGTCTTTTCCAGTAAGCCTTGTTGGATGACTCAGAGCTCTTGTGCTCCCTCTTTTCAATATCCCTTTGCTGTCTTCGTAACTGCAGTGAGAGTAGGAGCTCAAGCAGTTGCCGCTGCAAGACTAGCCGCTCTTGAGTAAATAGCAGCTCTTACCGCGCTTGATGGTGAATAAGCCTTGGAATCAGTGTAGAGAAAGCATCCAATTGCTATTACAAAAGCATATCCCTTATCTAATTAGAAGGAACTTCTTTCCGGCGAAGTTACAGCGGGGAAGGAAAGCAAGGGACTGATTACACTAGTCAGACATGGCCAGAAGAGGAGGAAGGAAAGGTTGGTAGCACGTTTTTTTTTTCCGTGTGGGAGTAATGCGTCCCTGCCGATTGCTTTATCTCTCCCCTATCTCTAAAGGGGGGCCCAGTCCTATCAACATATAGAGATCTTGCCTCTGTCACTGAATAGAGTGATCTTCTTCAATCACCTTTCAATCTCCGAGTTCGAAGGGTAGAACAAGGGAAGGTCAAGGCTTTCCTCTCATTACTCTTTCCACGGAAAAGTCAGCATCTTAGCCCGAAGAGCAAGGATTTCTTCCTCTGCGTCTGCTGCTATTGATGTGTCCGCTCCCATTGACTCTTTTTGAGTCAGATCAGTAGGCGAGAAGCTCACATCCGGCTCCATAGAAGGAAAGATCAGAGTCATCTTATCTTGACTACTCCCTAGAAGCCCCCCAGGTATTACTTAAGCTCTTAACGATGCTTTGAATAGCAATCTTTCGTACCCCATTCAATAGACTTGCTGGGAAAGCTTAATAGAGTGTCCAACCAGTCACGACAAGTAGCCCTGCACTAAGCAAGTCGTAGTCCCAGCTTTTTTTTCTCGAGTTGGATTGGAAGAGTCAGCCTGCGGGGTAATTTTCACGTGTGCGCATTATTTAAGATTAGTCTGTCTTTTCTGGAGTAAGATATCCAATTCGAGCTAAGCTAAGTTTACTTAGCTTGGGTTTACTTTAGAGCTCCTTAGATATGGCTTACTTACTTATATGATGCGTGGGAAGAAAAGAGATGCGTGCCGGAGGTCGAAGCCTTCTATCAATCGCATGCAGGTCTATCATCTTTAGGCAGTCGCATACTCGAGTGGATTGCCCTATGTATCAGACCAAGAACCGAATTTCCCAATTCAAACCATGGCAAGACAAAGACCGATGATCTACAAAGAGGATTGCCGCACAATTCAAGAGTTGGTTGATCGTGTTGACAGGGTAGACCGTCAACTCAAGCATCGTTACGTGCCCTCATTTACATCCTCAAAGGATCAAGAATCAGTTGATCGTCTGTATAGTATAAATTGGGGCCCTATTTCGGGAATGAAAGGGGAAGTGAAGAATCAACAATCCTAAACCCACTAGCAGGTAAACTACTCACTTCTCTAGGCACTAGGTACAAAAAGCCCAATCCCACTCGGGGATGGTATCGGCCAGACCAACCTCTCGAAATCCAAACTAAGGAAAGCATGGGCCTCTCTCTCTCAATCGGTTGAATTGGTAACGGGGCTATTGGCCATCCGTCCACAAATCATCTGAAAAAGTAGGTCGATTCCCCCGCCAGATGTTTAATCACTTGTTCAATCCTTTCTTGAAAGAGATGCTCATCTGCTCTGGTTAGCTCGGTAGAGTGGCAGGCGAAATCCGTCTCTCTTTATAGATATAGAGTAGGCGGCTAGTAACTTCTTACTCGTGTAGTGATAAAAACCTTCTTTCTTAATGGCCTCCTTTATTTAGTTCAATCACGAGTTTAAGGTTTGCGATAGATGTAGCCTTTTCCTGGATAAACGATCTCAAATCGGCTTTTTTAGCAGCTCTGTGAAAATAATAGGTTTTTTTAAGTTATTTGTCCCTGGCATCTTATCTTCCGGTTGGAAGTGCAAGGCAGCAATCATCTGTAGCGGGCTAGCTCACTGAATCGATATATGTATTTGTATAAATAAGAAATATAATAGATGCTTTTTTCTTTTTCTTTTAAGCCGGATCTAAAATGTATTTGTAAGGATCTCTCCCCTGCCTATTTGTTTGGAGGGCTGACAGTTGCTTGTCTAGCTCAGCCCCTACTGAGCTTTCCGGTAGGCATCAGTAAATTATATTATTATTTATTCCCACTTACTCATGTAAATGTAAAAACTTCTGCCCCCTAAAAATGCAATTCCAACTCGGCCAGAGAATCAAAGGGCAGATGGTATGTCTTTTTATCCATCCTGGTGCAAATTCTGACATTACCACAAACCACTTGGTTCTTTCGCTCCATTCTCGCGGAGCGGCATACCGGAAAAAACAAAAAGAAAGAAGAGAAATTGGGCCGGGGTCACATGCCTTCTCTCAGGCCGGCAGTCTCCTACTTTCTAGTCGACTGCGTCCCCCTCCCCTTGTTTTGGGGGTTCCTTTTTCTGAGGAGGGGAGTAGGCCGGATTAAGAAATACAATGGGTCGGACTTTTTGTCCTTTCGGACCAACGCTTATAATCAAGAGGATAAGATAGGGAGATTTCGTAGGTTCCTTCAAAAAAAACTGAATACACCCTCGATTGAATTCAAAAACCTCCTGAGAGGAGCGTTCATGAAAAGAGAGGGAATGCACTAGATACTCTTTCCTAATTCCAGTTACTAAACCATGGATGGTATAAATTAGAGAAAACATTAAAAGACTGACTGCTATAAAAAAACTATAGGCGAAATGCGGATGTTCCCGCAATATTGTAAGGATAAAGTCCTTCATTTGATTTTGTTCATTAAAAGACTGCTCCCCAAAAGGGCGGAGCGGCATACCGGAAAAAAAGAAAAAAGATCTGGGCCTGGTCTGGTCGACCCAATCATGATATTTCGACACATTGGGGCTATGGGACTCGAACCCAATTCTTCCACGACCCCCATTTCCTTCTCTTATGAGATTTCATTTTTAAGATCACATCACCTTTCATACGCTATTTTTGATCCAATCTCGCACTTGGTCTGATCCTCTTTATTGATGTTCCCTCACAGACCCATTATGTAACCTGATCTTATTACGACGTATCTTTCTTGTCTTGATTGAATACATCATTGATTGAAACAATCATGCAAGAGGTCTGCAACGTCAATTGCGTGCGTAACGAGTTAGAACGGCACCATGTGAGATTCTCATCCCGACTCGTTCGATTAATGGTGTTGCTGTCAGCCCTGTTCCTAGAGATCTGGGACGGAGGGACGCAAGATAGAGCAAGAGGTTTTTTGATCGCCCTTTTGAATAGGCAACTTTTACACACGGGAACTTACGAATAATGATTCCCTTTGACAGGAACTCGCTTATAAGAGACTCTCTTCGATGCAACTCAAAGGAAGTCGCTCCAGGAGTCCAGAGAGCAAGCAGCCAACGGTCGGAAGATGTTCTAGACTAGCGTGACCGGAACCTCTGAGGATAGAAAGCCCGCTGCTTACCAGATTATGCTAGCAACTTCACACCAACAGAGAGCAAAGATAAGGCGGAATGGAGACCATAGGTCTCCGCGCTGGCTCACCATGATATGCACCGGAGACAGTCACATACAAGCACAATCAACTTAGTGACCCATCACTTACCAATTTGCCAACAAAAGGCACATCACCTGTCAGGTTATCGTCACACATATCATTGCCACTAACATTCACCATCATTAATATCATCATCGCTAATAGCCTTTATGGCATCATCGTCACTTATAAGACCGCAACTTTTATTCATCATCAATACCATCGTCAATCAAAATAATAGCCACTAGGGGCATTGTCGTCAAAACCATCAACACATCATTATTGACACCGGGACACTAAGATTACCGATTACACCAAAAGGTTTTACTCCAGTTCACGACACCAAAAAGGACACCAAAAAGGGGTTTTAAACACCGAAATAGTTTTACAACGCCAACAACAACGACCACTGGGGACAGCCACTTGAGGCGCCCAGAAACTATCAGAAAAATAATAATTTTTACCTTAAAGTAGAATATACCGGCAGGAAACTGAATAAGCTTCACAACGCACTTCGAAACACTTAAAACAAACACCCGAGTCAAAAGATATGTCAAAAACAAAACCGGGGAAAAATTGAGGAACATCCTGCCTGGGCGCCTAGCAGGAACACGCAACACAGAAAACTGGCGCCCAGGAGCAGGGCGTGTAACACCCCTTTTCTACCCCTTAATTTGCACGTCATTATCAGAGTACTTTCATTTTCGAAAATAATATTTAATTAGTAGAAAAAAAATGTCACATCTTCATTTATAAAAACTCATCGCCTGCGCCATTAAAATTTGTGCAACAACGCAATCGTCATAAAAGTTAAACTTCAAAATAATCTCATCACAGCGGAAATAGCAATAACTCACCAAGGTCGCTCAAACACGTCTCAAAACATCAATAAAATCATTAAACAGCTAGTTAAATAATTTATCAACTTCAACCCCCTCCCCCTAGGTGCTACAATATCAGAGAGCGACTCAAAACATCCCAACAGCTATAAAGGAAGGCAGCATGTCCTTCACTCGCAGTCACCTGCAGCGTTGCCACAATAGAGCAACATTCCAAGCAGAAGGGGTGAGAATTTTCAACAAAACATAATTAAGCATACAGTAGAGTAATATGAGCAACCTATCACACAACACCATCATTATCATCAACTTCATCGTCATTACACACAAAACCAAAGTCATAATCACATCACCAGTCATAAAAAAAATGTATGCGCATGAAAATGCAACCCACACCTGGGCATATGCATGATGGTACCATACTCGTCATAAATAGCCACTTGGGCACATCGTCACTGGTTTTCGTCAATAAGAGGCCGAAGCCTATTCGTCATAATATGCACATGCCATGAGACACTATGGACACATGTGCAATCACCAATTTCAACTCACCCGGAGTACTCGTCATTGTCGTCATAAAACACTAATATAGTGTACTTGTCATAATCACCATAATCATATCACAACTTTCTCATAAACATCCCATTCAAAATTGGAGTAACAACGTCCTTAAATCTTAAATAACAATACATTAAAAGTTAAGTGACAAACTATATAAAAAAATATTCGAGTACAACTTGTTTAAATTTTTGTACAAACATCTCATTTTCAACATCACAACTACACTTGAGAAACAACAGTGTGGAAAACAGCGGTATTTTTCGAGTCCAAAAACAGCATCAAATTAGTGGCCTTTTTGCGCAAACAGCAGTAAGGAAACAGCACAATTTTTTTTACACCCAAAAACAGCGCTTTACTTTTGTAAATTAGTAGCGCATTTCCTTCATAAACAGCAACTCTTTTATAAAAAAAAAATAACAGCAAGACAGCACCTTTTTATTTAGATAAATGACCCCCTTTTATTTTGATAAACAGCAAATTTTTATTTGATAAACAGCAAACTTTTATTTGATAAACAGCACATTTTTTATTTGATAAAAACAGCAAACAGCAACACATTTAAATGACAAACAGCAACATTTCGAAATTGACATACAGCAGCACTTTAATTCTGCAAACAGCAACATTTAAATGGACAAACAGCAACATTTCGAAATTGACATACAGCGGCACTTTAATTTCTGCAAACAGCAACATTTAAATGGACAAACAGCAACATTTCTTTTACCAAGACAGCATACAGCAGCACTTTAATTCCAGGGACAGCAACATCGTTTATTTTAAATTTCTTGGAGTCATCAAACAATTATACTCATATCACCCAATTTATCAAAGTTGCATTTCCAACACCAACAATTCACCAAACATAGAAATTAACCACACCACATTCACCAAGAATTCGAAATTCATCTCCTCACCTCCTAATACAATTTGCATATCAACATCAATAATTCAAATCTTTCATCCATCATAACATACACATCTCTAAAATCATCACAACATCTAAACCCCATACAACCCACCATATACCCAATTATATTTAATTGAAAACGCTCACCCTTACCTCGAATTTGTATGACCCGAAACAACGATGAAGGAGTCACGTACAAAACCCCGCAACCCGACGAGCCAAGGTCACCAAAAATCGCAGCAGCTCCCTCCTCTCCTCTTACGCAAACCGTGGCCTCACTAAAGCCATGGAGGAGCAGCAACAATAGGTAATGAGTGATTGAAACTACAACACTTGCAAGAGAAAAAAAAATCGAAGAGAAGGATCAAAGAAGCACATTACCTAAAGCCAAGATGAACCAATTTCTTCTTCTCCTCTTTGCTGGAAGTCGCGCGCCCTACTCCCTCTCACTCTCTCAATTTCGCTGCTTCTTTCTTTCTTTGGTGGAATGAAACTAAAATTTTAGGTTTTGGGATAATTGGAATGGGCTTGGGTCACTTAATTTACTTGGGCCCTATTTACACCACCCTTCTTAATTCTTTTCACCTCCTGAAATAATACAATTATAATTCAATTATTCCACCTAAATAAATATTGTAATCCCTCATATAACTTAATTAATTAATCAATTAAATTATTTTAGGGCGTTACAACTCTCCCCCACTTAGAGAATTTCGTCCTCGAAATTACCTGAATCAAATAACTCTGGATAGGCCTCTTTCATCTTACTTTCCAATTCCCACGTCATGCTCTCGCCCACGGCTCCCAACCAAACCACTTTCACTAAATTAATCTCTTTGCCTCTTAACACTTTTACCTCACGGTCGTCAATTCTAACTGGCACAGTCTCCACGGTGAGATTGTCTCGCACCTCCACATCATCTAGTTGAATCACATGAGACGGATCTGCAACATACTTCCGAAGCTGCGACACGTGAAACACGTCGTGCAAGTTCGAAAGGTTAGGTGGTAAGGCCACCCGATATGCAACATTTCCAACTCTCTCCGTAATCTGATACGGCCCGATGAATCGAGGAGTCAACTTCTTTGATTTCAGCGCTCGCCCAACACCAGTCATAGGTGTGACCCTCAAGAATACGTGGTCACCAGCTTCAAATTCTAAATCTTTCCTTCTCTTATCATGGTAACTCTTCTGTCTACTCTGCGACGCTTTCATTTTCTTCCGGATCATCTTTACCTTCTCAGTAGTCTCTCTGACTAGCTCAGGTCCAAGTACTAAACTTTCCCCAGTCTCGTACCAACACACCGGAGTCCTACACCTCCGGCCATACAACGCCTCAAACGGCGCCATTCCGATACTGGAATGATAACTGTTGTTGTAGGTGAACTCAATTAACGGGAGATGAGTATCCCACGCACCTCCCTGCTCGAGCACACATGATCTCAACAGGTCCTCCAACGATTGAATCGTCCTCTCTGTCTGCCCATCAGTTTGAGGATGATAAGCTGAACTCAACCTCAATTTCGAACCCAACTCCTTCTGCAAACTACTCCAAAAGTCCGAAGTGAACCTTGGGTCTCTATCCGACACAATGCACAAAGGAACCCCATGCAGCTTCACAATCACCTGAATGTAGATTTCAGCCAATCTCGACACTGGATACTTAATGCCGATAGGAATAAAATGAGCCGACTTTGTCAACCTATCCACAACCACCCAAATTGAATCATGCCCTCTCACCGTATTGGGTAACCCAGTCACAAAATCCATGGAGATACTATCCCACTTCCACTCTGGAACATTCAACGGTTGCATCATTCCCGCAGGCTTCTGATGCTCGACTTTCGATTTCTGACAGGTCAAACACGAATACACAAACTGCGCCACATCGCGCTTCAACCCAGGCCACCAGAACATCTTCTTCAGATCTTGGTACATCTTCGTCGCTCCAGGATGGATACTCAACTTACTCTTATGCCCTTCCTCAAGAATTGCCTTTCTCATTTCCTCATCTTCGGGAACACAAATTCTCCCACGATACCTCAGTACATTTTGCGCATCTACCTCGAAGTCCTCATTCTCAGACTGACCAATCCCACTCATCAGATCAACTAATTTCACATCTAACTTCTGCGCTTCTCGGATACTCGCCATAAAATCATTGTCAATTTTCAACATACCTAACCTGACACTCTGAGGCGTAACTTCACACACTAAACTCATGTCCCTGAATTGCTCAATTAACTCAAGCTCTCTAGCCATCAATGCCGACATGTGCAAGGTTTTCCGACTCAGCGCATCCGCAACCACATTCGCTTTTCCCGGGTGATAACTCAATTCACAATCATAATCTTTCAATAGCTCTAACCACCGGCGCTGCCTCATATTCAACTCTTTCTGGTCGAACAGATACCGTAGACTCTTGTGATCACTGAACACCTCAAATCTCGATCCATACAAGTAATGTCTCCAAATTTTCAATGCGAATACCACAGCAGCAAGTTCTAAGTCGTGAGTAGGGTAATTCTTTTCATGAATTCTCAATTGCCTCGACGCATAAGCGATCACTTTCCCATTCTGCATAAGCACACCACCCAATCCCATCTTAGACGCATCACAATAAACCACAAACGGTTCAACCGGATTAGGCAGGGTCAACACTGGAGACGTAGTCAACCTCTTCTTCAGCTCATTGAAACTTTCTTCACATCGGTCATCCCAAACAAAGGCCCTACCCTTGCAAGTCAATTGAGTCAATGGCAGAGCCAACTTCGAGAACCCCTCAATGAATCTTCTATAATAACCCGCCAATCCCAGAAAACTCCTTATCTCCGTAACTGACTTTGGAGACTCCCACTGCAACACCGCATCAACCTTAGAAGGATCCACTGCAATCCCCTCCCTAGAAATCACATGACCGAGAAAACTGACTTCTTTCAACCAAAACTCACACTTGGAAAACTTCGCATACAACTTTCGATCCCTCAGAATTCCTAACACCAACCTCAGATGTTCCGCATGTTCCTCTTCTGACTTAGAGTAAATCAGAATGTCATCAATGAAAACTACCACAAACTTATCCAAGTACTCACGGAAGATTTGGTTCATGTATCCCATAAATACCCCCGGCGCATTAGTCACACCGAAAGGCATAACTGAATACTCATAGTGCCCATATCTTGTCCTAAATGCCGTCTTCTGGACATCTTCATCCTTGACCTTGATCTGATGATAACCAGACCTTAAGTCAATCTTGCTAAATACTTTAGCACCCACTAACTGATCCATCAAGTCATCAATTCTTGGCAATGGATACTTGTTCTTGATTGTAACTTTATTTAACTGCCGATAGTCTACGCACAACCTCATACTACCGTCTTTCTTTTTCACTAGCAACACTGGAGCTCCCCAAGGTGACACACTCGGTCTTACAAACTTCTTTTCTAATAAATCTTCAAGTTGCTTTTTCAATTCTGCCAACTCAGATGCAGACATTCTATATGGCGCCATAGACACAAGCTTAGTGCCGGGAACCAGATCAATAGCAAACTCCACCTCTCTCTCTGGTGGTACATCCGGAATCTCGTCAGGGAACACCTCAGAAAACTCACGCACTACCGGCAACACATCAATCTTCGCTTGGCTCTCATCAGACAACGACGCCAACAGAGAAAACAGCTGAACCTCTTCTCTCATCACTCTATGCAGTTGACCCGCAGATAACAGACCAGACTCCTCTTCAAGCGACTCAAAACTCACAGACCTTTCACGACAGTTGATATGAACATGGTTATCAACTAACCAGTCCATACCCAGAATGACATCCATTCCACTTAGCGGCAAACAGATTAAATCAATTAAGAACTCTCTACCATATACAGATACCGGACATTTGGCACAAACAACGGAGGTAGTCACCGAACCCTTAGCTGGAGTGTCGATGACCATCTCCCTCAACATATCAGATAAAACAAGGCTTAATTTCTCAACACATGCAGCAGCAATAAAACTATGGGTAGCACCAGTATCAACAATAACAACAAGAGGAAAATTATTGATATAGCACGTACCTCGAATCTCATTCACTACATCAGACTCAGCCAGAGCGAACACTTTTCCAAAAGACTTCTCCTTCTTGGGTTTTGAGCACTGCGTACTAATATGACCACTCTCCCCGCAGTTAAAGCATACCACCTCTTTCTTATCACAGCTGGAAGATATATGCCCCTCTTTCCCACACCGATAACATCTCTTCTTATCCCCGCTTGGGCAATCTGGACTTTTATGACCCACTTTCCCACACGTGTAACAAGTAACACTGGCTGCAGCATCTCCCCCACTTCGCTTAGGCCCACCAACAAACTTACCTTTGCCTTTACCAGCAGGCGCCTCATATGGCTTACCACGACTTGAGAAATTCTTTTGCTTTTCTTTCATAACTCTGGAGAAGGCATTATTGTCCTCCTCAAAAATTCTGGCGCTATTAACCAACAATGGAAACACACGAATTTGCTGGTACCCTATGGCTCTCTTAATGTCAGCACGCAACCCATTTTCAAATTTGATGCATTTGGAGAACTCCGCACCCTCTCTATCATAATGAGGATAAAACTTAGACAGCTCAGTAAATTTTGCAGCATACTCAGTCACAGTAATGCTACCTTGCTCAAGTCTCAGAAACTCAACCTCCTTCTTCCCGCGGACATCCTCCGGGTAGTACTTTCTCTTGAATTCCCTCTCAAACACAGCCCAAGTAATCTCCTCATTGGCAGCCGTCAACCCCTGACTAGTCGTCCTCCACCAATCATAAGCCTCTTTCTTCAACATATGTGTGCCATAGCGAACCTTCTGAGCATCAGTGCAATCCATAACGCGGAAGATCCGCTCCATCTCACTTAGCCACTCAAGGGCACCATCAGGATTATACCCGCCTTCAAAAGCAGGAGGGTTCTCACGCTGGAACGTAGCCAAACTACGCTTCCCATCACCAATAGCATTTGGGTATGTTACCCACAACCCCAGCTATAGCCTGCAAAGCAGCAGCAAGTGCAGCATCGTTCCGTCCTGCCATTCTAGCACTGCAACAGAAAACAAATTTTAGATACGAGTAACAAACTCAAATGCTACTCAACTTGACAACTCGACCACCGGCCGGACAGACCGAACTGCTCTGATACCACTAGTGTAACACCCCTTTTCTACCCCTTAATTTGCACGTCATTATCAGAGTACTTTCATTTTCGAAAATAATATTTAATTAGTAGAAAAAAAATGTCACATCTTCATTTATAAAAACTCATCGCCTGCGCCATTAAAATTTGTGCAACAACGCAATCGTCATAAAAGTTAAACTTCAAAATAATCTCATCACAGCGGAAATAGAAATAACTCACCAAGGTCGCTCAAACACGTCTCAAAACATCAATAAAATCATTAAACAGCTAGTTAAATAATTTATCAACTTCAACCCCCGCCCCCTAGGTGCTACAATATCAGAGAGCGACTCAAAACATCCCAACAGCTATAAAGGAAGGCAGCATGTCCTTCACTCGCAGTCACCTGCAGCGTTGCCACAATAGAGCAACATTCCAAGCAGAAGGGGTGAGAATTTTCAACAAAACATAATTAAGCATACAGTAGAGTAATATGAGCAACCTATCACACAACACCATCATTATCATCAACTTCATCGTCATTACACACAAAACCAAAGTCATAATCACATCACCAGTCATAAAAAAAAATGTATGCGCATGAAAATGCAACCACACCTGGGCATATGCATGATGGTACCATACTCGTCATAAATAGCCACTTGGGCACATCGTCACTGGTTTTCGTCAATAAGAGGCCGAAGCCTATTCGTCATAATATGCACATGCCATGAGACACTATGGACACATGTGCAATCACCGATTTCAACTCACCCGGAGTACTCGTCATTGTCGTCATAAAACACTAATATAGTGTACTCGTCATAATCACCATAATCATATCACAACTTTCTCATAAACATCCCATTCAAAATTGGAGTAACAACGTCCTTAAATCTTAAATAACAATACATTAAAATTTAAGTGACAAACTATATAAAAAAATATTCGAGTACAACTTGTTTAAATTTTTGTACAAACATCTCATTTTCAACATCACAACTACACTTGAGAAACAACAGTGTGGAAAACAGCGGTATTTTTCGAGTCCAAAAACAGCATCAAATTAGTGGCCTTTTTGCGCAAACAGCAGTAAGGAAACAGCACAATTTTTTTTACACCCAAAAATAGCGCTTTACTTTTGTAAATTAGTAGCGCATTTCCTTCATAAACAGCAACTCTTTTATAAAAAAAAATAATAACAGCAAGACAGCACCTTTTTATTTAGATAAATGACCCCCTTTTATTTTGATAAACAGCAAATTTTTATTTGATAAACAGCAAACTTTTATTTGATAAACAGCACATTTTTTATTTGATAAAAACAGCAAACAGCAACACATTTAAATGACAAACAGCAACATTTCGAAATTGACATACAGCAGCACTTTAATTCTGCAAACAGCAACATTTAAATGGACAAACAGCAACATTTCGAAATTGACATACAGCAGCACTTTAATTTCTGCAAACAGCAACATTTAAATGGACAAACAGCAACATTTCTTTTACCAAGACAGCATACAGCAGCACTTTAATTCCAGGGACAGCAACATCGTTTATTTTAAATTTCTTGGAGTCATTCAAACAATTATACTCATATCACCCAATTTATCAAAGTTGCATTTCCAACACCAACAATTCACCAAACATAGAAATTAACCACACCACATTCACCAAGAATTCGAAATTCATCTCCTCACCTCCTAATACAATTCGCATATCAACATCAATAATTCAAATCTTTCATCCATCATAACATACACATCCCTAAAATCATCACAACATCTAAACCCCATACAACCCACCATATACCCAATTATATTTAATTGAAAACGCTCACCCTTACCTCGAATTTGTATGACCCGAAACAACGATGAAGGAGTCACGTACAAAACCCCGCAACACGACGAGCCAAGGTCACCAAAAATCGCAGCAGCTCCCTCCTCTCCTCTTACGCAAACCGTGGCCTCACTAAAGCCATGGAGGAGCAGCAACAATAGGTAATGAGTGATTGAAACTACAACACTTGCAAGAGAAAAAAAAAACCGAAGAGAAGGATCAAAGAAGCACATTACCTAAAGCCAAGATGAACCAATTTCTTCTTCTCCTCTTTGCTAGAAGTCGCGCGCCCTACTCCCTCTCACTCTCTCAATTTCGCTGCTTCTTTCTTTCTTTGGTGGAATGAAACTAAAATTTTAGGTTTTGGGATAATTGGAATGGGCTTGGGTCACTTAATTGACTTGGGCCCTATTTACACCACCCTTCTTAATTCTTTTCACCTCCTGAAATAATACAATTATAATTCAATTATTCCACCTAAATAAATATTGTAATCCCTCAAATAACTTAATTAATTAATCAATTAAATTATTTTAGGGCGTTACAGGGCGCCCAGCAACAGGCAACAACACTGGACTTGGCGCCCAGGAGCAGGGCGCCTGGTGTCATACCCTAATTTTGTCCGGCTTAGGTCCAAACCCTAACTTTCAACACAAAAATTACATAGTAGATTTAATTTATTTTTCTTGTTACAAAATCTTTAATTAAAAAAACGAAAATAAAAAATAAAATAGATAAGAAATAATACAAATTACAAAAGAAAATAAAAAAAGGGAGGTGCAATAAAAGATTATTATTACAAAAAAAAAGGAGAATGTCCATGTACATGACTTGGCCCAAGAATGTCAAAGTTACAAAAATACAAAAATAAACCAAGTACCCAAAACTGCAGCTACTTTGCAAAGGTGATTTCTCTCTCTTCGGACATCATTTCGACGATCCGACCGGTGAAAGTGAAGATGGATGTCCCATGAACTTGGTGTCAAAAAACAACGATGATCCAACGGTTAACGAATCCAGAATCGCACTTGTACGGTGGCTGGTTTGAGAAAAACGGGAGTTGTTTTTCTACTTTTGCGAAGGCAATTTCTCTCTCCTCAGACCTCGTTTCGACGATCCGAACGGTAGTAGTGAAGATGGATGTCTCATGAACCTGGTGTCAAAAAACAACGATGATCCAACGGTTAACGAATCCGAAATCGCATTGTCAATATGGCTGGTTTGAGAAAAACGAAAATTGCTTTTCTATGTTGTTTTAGTCCCACATTGCTTGGGAGAAACAAGAACTACCTAGCTTTTGGCTATAAAAGAGATGGAGATGCAAAAGCTATGGACATGGGTGATTGATGGGGTAAGTGATCTTTTGGGCTAGCATTTGCAGTCCATTAGATTAAAAGCCTGTCTTTAATTCTTTTGGACTAGCTTTTGCAGTCCGTTAGATTAAAAGCCCGTCTTTAGTTATTTTTGGGATGGCCGTTGAGGTCCTTTACTTGGTGGTTTTCGGGTGAAAACGGACCAGATAGGAGTCCGGTTCGCGGTTGATATGGTCAGATTGCTCGGTCCGTTTCGGCGTTGATCGCATTGATCAGTTGGAGGTTAGTTTTGCATTTATTTATTTAATTTATTTATTTATTTTTGTATATATTTATTTATTATGTATACTGTTTATTTATGTACATACTTATTTATTATTTATATTGTTTATTTATCTATGTAAATAATTATTTATTTATTCATTTATTTATTTATATGTATAGTTATTTATTTATTAACTTTACGCTTTATTAATTGTTAGTGTCGTCATTAATTTTTTTTAAATACACAAATTATTTTATAAAAATTTCAAAAATATAAATAGGGGATTAAGTCGACTGTACAGTCGGATTAGTCAGCTTTTTAGGACTACAAATGAATCGTTACGGATCATGTCCTAAAATCCCTATTTAAAACAAACAATTTCTAAATTAAAATAAATACAAACATACTTTTTTCCCCTAAGTAAACCTTTTTCTCACCAACCTTTTTTCAAAATAACAGATTTTCTTTTCCCTAAACGAGAATCAATCCAATTGCGAAAACTCTTCAAAATCAAACTTTGTTAAGTAGTCTTGCGAAGCCTTTGCTTGCATGATTATTAACAATGGGGTACCAGTGGCGATCACTTGGAGCATTTGCTCAATTGATCATCATGAACGCCTAATTTTCCTAAAGATTTCCACTAAATCAAAAAACTTTGTTAGTAGTCTTGCGAAGCCTTTGCTTGCATGATTCTTAACAATGGAGTGCTAATGGTGGTCACTTGGAGCCTTTGCTCAATTGATCATCATGAAAGCTCAATTCTCACAATTAAACAAGATAAAAAACAAAAACCGTTTTCCAAACAAAGAAGAACTACGTAGCTTTGAATTCTCCATCGCACCCGGAGATACGTAGGAGCAGGGCCACGCCCCTGTCAAGCGCAAAAATAAACAATTTCTAAAATTAAAGAATATACAAACAGATCCCCTTCATTTCAAAAGCAAAAATCTTATTTTCAAAGTAGGGGATTAAGTCGGCCGTACGGCCGGGTTAATCATCGTTTTAAGATAAGTGAATTGTGGTCCCTCAGAGCCCCAGCGCTCCTTCAGCCCCCCAGTGGTCCTCCAACACAGATCACACAGTCCTAAAACCCCTACATTAAAAAATACCAACCCACAAACATTTTCTACACACAAGAACTACGTAGCTTTGAATTCTCCATCGCACCGGGAGATACGTAGGAGCGGGCCATGTCCCGTCAAGCACTTCCTTCTAAAAACCCTTTTTTCCTCCTTTCTCGCCAAAAATAAAAAAATTTATTAAGTTCTTTAATTCATTTTTCAATAAGAAGTAGAGAGGCAAAAATTAAATATTTTCAGGTCGACATATAAAAACCACACATTTAATTAAAGGTTCCCTCTCAGTAGAGAGGACGTGTGGGGTGCTAACACCTTCCCCGCGCGTAATCGACCCTGAACCCTATTCTCTAGTTTCGCAAGACCAATCGCTTTCCAAAAAAGGTTTTCCTAATATTTTCCTTAATAAATATTGGTGGCGGCTTCATCGTCTTAAGAAAAGTTGTGAACGAGGAAGGTTCTCCCTCGGGGACTTTTTCGGGCGCAACACCTGGCAACCAACGCAACACAGACGACTTTGGCGCCCAGGAGCAGGGCGCCTAGCAACAGGCAGCAGCACAACAAGCAACACTGCAGGACATGGCGCCCAGGCACAGGGCGCCAAGGCGCCCCTGCGCCAAGACACAGCAACACACGCCCACACACACAGCAACACACCCACACACCCTGGCACACGGCGCCCATGCACTGGGCGCCAAAAACAGAATTGCAACAACTTGGCACACAGCGCCCACACCCAGGGCGCCAATCACAGGAACACACGCACAGCACACTGGCACACAGGACACACACCAGACACGGCGCCCATGCACTGGGCGCCAAAAACAGCAACAGAACTCCAGGAAACATGGACAAGCACGGCGCCCAGGCACAGGGTGCCATTTCCTGCAACCCAACACCAAACGCAACACACTTAAACACGGCGCCCATGCACAGGGCGCCTAAAACAGAACACACACAAGACATCAAACGCAACACAATTGGCCACGGCGCCCATGCACAGGGCGCCAAAAACAGCACCACGCCAAGACACCAAAACGCAACATCATTGGCCACGGCGCCCATGCACAGGGCGCCAAAAATAGCACACACCAAATCATCAAATAACACACATATGCAATTCATACCACCGTAATCAAATTAATTCATCAATCAACAACCAATTCAAACAAATCAAGCAAGATCATGGCAACATAGGTCTAAGCCCCCACCCTAATACCCATCATACCCACCATTATAGTGAAAGAGAGGTCTCACCCTTACCTTAATTATTAGGATTAGAAGACCCTGGAGAGAAGTCACCAACAGAACACAGCAACACAGCTTCCTTCTTCTCCTTGATTCGCGAGCTCTTCCCCTTCTCTTCTCCTTAGATGCGCGCCGTACCCTTCTCCTCTCCTCTCTTCTATTCGCAAGTTTTCTTTTCTTTTGCACAAATGAGCCAAAACCCTAATTTTTAGGTTTAAATATGCGCCTAGGCTAGTGGACCTGGATCGCGGGCTTTCCTTCGGCTTAAGCCCAATTTAATTAGTGCCATCACTTCCTAATAGAATACCACACCTTAATATAACTTCAAATTTTAATCATACCAATTAAATAAATAAATGAATAAATAATTGAATACCTAAATATTTAATTAAATAATTTTAATTAAATATTTGGGCGTTACAGCTTCACTTTTTGAGGAATACAGAGACGCCATAAACTCATCCAATCACCAAGCCTTCTCAAGTGCGTATTATTAACAATGTCCTCCATGATCATATAATAAGCAGAGCGAACCGAATATAATCCATCCCTACTTCGATTCCAAAGTAGAGTATCATCATCATGTAAACATAACAACGGCATGCGTAAAATACAATTTGCCTCCTCACTATTAAAGATTTGGTGCACAAGTGTCTCATTCCAACGACCACCATGACTATCAATTAAATCACCAACCCGAAGCTCCTCATGTCCCATCAACAATGGAGTACACACATACGGATCCCCCCCTCCCACGAAGCCATTGGTCCGTCCAAACATTGACAGAACTACCATTTCCAACCTTCCATCGAGCCCCCAACCTCACCGCTACCTGGGAAGAGTGGATACTACGCCACACATAACTGGGATTATGGTCCAAGCGAGCCCCCTTAAAGCCCCCCTACGGGAAATATTTGGCTTTAAAGACACGTGAAACAATAGTATCATGATTGGTTGCAAGCCGCCAACCCTGCTTCCCTAGCATAGCCAGATTAAATCCATGAAAGTGTCGGAATCCCATACCACCATCTTCCTTCCGCACCGATAACTTATCCCAACTCATCCATTTAATACCACCACTACTCCCACCATTCGTACCCCACCAGAAAGAATTAATCATTTTCTCCAACTCCTCCTCTAATGATTTAGGGAGGAGAAAAGATCTCATACAGTAAGCAGGAATGGACTGAACCACTAACTTTACCAACACCTCTCAGCCGGCCTTTGAGAGATGCCTACCCGTCCAGTTCTGAATTCTCTTCTAAGTTTTATCCCTCAGATAACCAAACAGTCGCTTCTTACTACGACCCATCATAGAAGGCAAACCCATGTATTTACCAGTCCCCAAGCACTCGGACACACCAAGACCATTCGTAAGCGAAACCTTCACCTCTGGAGGAGTATTTCTGCTAAAGAAAACATCAGACTTCTGGAAATTGATGGCTGGCCCAGAAGCTTGCTCATAGAGCGCAAACAGCTTCTTAAGGGTCGTACACTCCCTGATAGTGGCCTGTAGAAAAGAAAACAATCATCAGCAAATAAAAGGTATGTTATGACCGGAGCGCCTCTACATACCTTAATACCATGGATATCACCAGTAGCCTCGGCACGCTTCAACAATGAAGTAAGCCCCTCTGCACAAAGAATAAATAGATAAGAAGAGAGGAGGTCTCCTTGTCTCAAGCCTCTGCCCGGCGAAACTGATCCAACCTTCTCACCATTCATCATGACCGAATAGTTCACTGTCTCCAACACATAGAAATCCAACCAATCCAGACATCATTAAAGCCCAATTTACGCATAACACATTTTAAGTACCCCCAATCAACACAGTCATAAGCTTTACTAATATCAATCTTCAAGGCAACTTTACCAACCTTGCCATTCACCTTACACTTCATGTGATGAATAGTTTCAATAGCCACCATTACATTATCAAGAATTGATCTAGAAGGTACAAATGCCGATTGCTCATGTTAAATACAAAGAGGCAGAACCAGCTTCAATCTATTGGCCAAAACCTTTGAAATAATTTGGCCAAGAGGTAAGTCTTGCAACTGACAATCCATCACAGCTTCTTGAAAACCCGTAACAGTCAGGGAGCTCTATCTCGAGCTAGAGTCTGAAGAAGGTTCCAAGAGTCCCTACGCCGACCACTTTGAGGATAACCATAAAACCTGTCATTCTCCACGTAGGATCACCATCCTTCGACACCTCCACATCAATAAAATTAGAAGAGTACTCTAACACCTGACAAACAAACGAGTGCTTCCAAAAGAGAGCAAGTCCACCACTACGCCCGACTCTGTTTGCTCACCCACCGAATTCACAGCGTGAGAATTTACTCTGGAATTTGCTGCGTGACTTGCTGCATGATTTGCGCCTCTCTTGGAAGATTGGTTCGGTGAAACCCAGTCCGTTTGGCCTTCTTCGCGCAACCACTGGCCACCACCGCCGGCACTACTTCGCCGTATCTCCGCACGTAACTCCTGCCCCCAACCACGCACGCCACCGTCAGCCCCCATAGTGAAGAGCTTCTCATAATAAGCTTCTGTGTGACCCAAAAAGCCACAGATACATCAATAATTATCCAACCTCTCATACTTGAATTGGACCACTTTTGGCTATCCTCCTGGTCTTCTTAGTTTCATCATCTTCTTCAAAGGCTTGTTAACAAGACCTGACAAACAAACGAGTGCTTCCAAAAGAGAGCAAGTCCACCACTACGCCCGACTCTGTTTGCTCACCCACCGAATTCACAGCGTGAGAATTTACTCTGGAATTTGCTGCGTGACTTGCTGCATGATTTGCGCCTCTCTTGGAAGATTGGTTCGGTGAAACCCAGTCCGTTTGGCCTTCTTCGCGCAACCACTGGCCACCACCGCCGGCACTACTTCGCCGTATCTCCGCACGTAACTCCTGCCCCCAACCACGCACGCCGCCGTTAGCCCCCATAGTGAAGAGCTTCTCACAATAAGCTTCTGTGTGACCCAAAAAGCCACAGATATATCAATAATTATCCAACCTCTCATACTTGAATTGGACCACTTTTGGCTATCCTCCTGGTCTTCTTAGTTTCATCATCTTCTTCAAAGGCTTGTTAACAAGACTCTGATGCGCATATAAGTTCTCAAGAAACTCGAACTATTATTCAGATCATATTCGAGGAATTCCCTGATAGTGTTGCCGACGCTCCTCCCAACCGTCTCAGATATAAAACCAATTGGAAGTTGATGCACCTGGACCCAGAACGGCACCGTATCAAGTTGGACCTCCTCAATAGCACACCCTCCCTCCAATATCCCCAGCACAAGAAGATGTTTGTCAAAAGTACAAGGAACATTCTTGAGAAACCTTTGAATATCTAACTCATAGAAGAACTGAAACAAGAAGATCCCCGGAACCACCTCCTTGATCGTAACACCACGACCTGGGTGCCATACCCCAGCCATTCTTTCCTTCATGATGTGAGTGCGAATAGGCCTATCAGTGAGAAAACTCCCCACCAAGCACAAACGGCCATGCTCCGTAATTACACCACCACCCTCCTCATGATCCACCACCGCCTCATCAATATCATTCAAAGAGAGATTCTACATACCGGCAAGACGACTAGAAACGAAAGACAAAATCCTTACGTCGTGAAGGGAGGCTCCTTACGATAACTCTCGCAAACCCTAGCAGGGAGCAATGAAGGGACATCTAAAATACTAAATTTGAAACTTTTGTTAGAGGTAAAGTCTTTTTTTGACAATTGGTAGTAGTTAAATTGATTAATTTTAATAGTTTGAGTAGATTATAAAAATAGTTAAAGAAATTTTTTTTTTGGGTAAATAAAGAAAAATACTTTTTTAGTAAAAAAACTCACAAAAAAGATTTTTATTTTTGGGAAAAAATGGAAAAAGATAAAAAAATAATAATTAAAAAAAGTTCAGTTTAAAAAAATTGACACGCGCGTTAGCGCATCAGACGCCTCAGTTGACGCGCAACAGCTTTTGTTGCTTTTTTATTTGCGGTCAGTTTTTGTTTTGTCATTTCCTTTTCACCCTAGTGCTCTAACCGATGGAAGGAGGGCAGTATAGTAAATTTGGTGGGGGTTTACATGCCTCTTTTTATAGTAGATTTATAGTAGATAGATTGATTGTATTAATCTCTACCATAAATTTTTGGGCTTGTTTTCGGGAGCTAGAAATTCATGTTTATGAATATAAGCCTTTTAAGCTTGTTTAATATGGATGTTTTTGACTAAGTTGGTTATTAATGCTATGAGTGTTTGTTTTCTGTGTGAGAGGTGTAATGGAGTAGGGTGATTTTTTAGAGATGCTAAGGCCTAAGTGAGTGATATTGATAGGTACCAGAATCCATAGCAAGAAGAAACCACTGTAATATGTTATATTAATGGAATTAGGAGGCTGGTACTGTGGGTATCAGTACCTTAGTGAATCTCTACAATGGCAGAATGCTTAAAAGACACTGCCCATGCACCTCTTATTTGTTGATTCATCTATTAATATTCAATTGCTAATTTGTTGTCAATTAAGTATTATGGGAATTGAAATGTTGTCACTTAAGAAGATTAATGTCTATATGAAAGCATCAACAGTGGGTTGCAATAATTTTCGTTTACTATCTATATTTTTGTTGTTTTCAGCATGAGCACATCAAACTAAGAGTGGAAGTGACATGAAGCTCCAATTGTGAACTTGTTCCATTTAGTTTTGGAAACAAAGCTAATAATAATGCATTGTTTGGCAGTAGTTATAAATCTTATCGCAGTTTTTTGATATTTTAATATGCCTTGAAAGGGCAAGCGCAAGTGAAGAACCCTTTGCCCCAAATTGTGAAGATCATGTCTCTAAAACTGCAAATGCAAATGCAGCTCCATTGTCTGTCCTAGTCCTGATGTTGATACCAAAGCTCATAACTTTATTCAAGGCTTTAGAGCTAAGTTGAGGATTGCCAAGAATGGAAGAGAAGCAGAGGATTGGGAGGTCCAAATTGTCAAATCTAGAACCTTTATAAAATCCTTAAACCAATAACACATGAATTAAACCAAGTTGAAGTTGTTGTAACTAAATATATATGTATATTTTGGTTGGTATTGATGTAACTGGTGTAAATGCCTCAAATTTGATGTAAATGATGTAAATGCCTCACGGTTGATGTAAAATGATGTAAATGCTACAAGGTTGATTCCTTGGTACACCTTGTATAGACAGTGTGAAACCATTCAAGTTTATCTAAATTATTAAATTTGGGATGAATACAATATTTGGTGTTCTAGTATTTTTAATTTTATAATGGAAGGGAAAAATTGTATTTACACCGTCCTAAGGCACTCATATAGTTCCCTCTTGTATTTATATGGTTACTTTCAGAAGAAAAAAAGGAATTAAACAGATTGGACATTTAGCACAAAAAATTGGTTAGTTGTGTGGTGGAGGTGGTTAAATGATCAAACTGGCAAGTTAGATGGCATTTAAAGAAGGTTCTATCTCATTTTCATCTCAGATTTTAAAGTCATACTTATAAGTAATCTCTAAAGTCTTACTAGTCTCTTACTTGGTGTTTGAGGTCCAACTATAGGGTTGTTCAATCCCAACAACCTTTAACCAAAGCAATTATAAGTCATAACAATACAAATTGGAATTAACTTATACTAGACTCACCCTCTTATAAGCTCATGGTTAGTCTCACAAGGAAAAGATAAGTAAAATAGGTTGGTCATTTAGCTCCAAAAGTTTGTTAATTGTATTATGCTGGCGGTTAATATATCAAAACTAATAAATTAGATAACATTTGAACATTTCATGTTCTTGTGCTTACATTTAAGGGTCCCATCCCACTCATTTAGCACCCACTTTTAGTCTCATGATTAGTTTCACAGTGAAAGGATGAAAATAACATGTTGGTCATTGCTAAGAAAAACATGGGTATTTGTGTAGGGGAGTTGGTGAATTGATTCAAGCTGAGAAATTAGATGTCATTTGAACACCCCGTGTCTTTGTGCTTACATTTATGGGTCCCAACCCACCCATTTAGTATCCTCTTGTAGTCTCATGGTCAGTTTCCCAAGGAGAAGATGAAAATAACAGGTTGATCATTCATAAGAAAAACATGAGTATTTGTGTAGGGGAGTTGGTGATGTGATTCAAACTGAGAAATTAGATGTCATTTTTTGAGGTAAAAATTAGATGTCATTTGGTGATCTTAAGCATATATGATTTGAACATTCCTATTCAGGTGAAGACTTCATTTATACCTTTAAGTAATCATATGCTTAAATAGTACACAAATGAAATAAAATTCATATATAGCATATGCTTAAATAATAGCCAAACAATGTTTTTTCTTACATTACATTAAGACCAAACTTAGTACATATACAGTATCTGTAACACCCTAAAATATTTAATTAATTCATTTGATTAAGTACTTAGGAATTTAATTTAATTAATTGGATATAATTTAATTATTAGAAATTATATTAATATGTGTAGGTGGTATTAGAAGGTGGAGGTGCTAAATTAGATGGACTTGGGCTTAAGTGAGAAGCCCAAGCCCATGAATCTAGTCATATGCGAAGAGGCGCCTAGAGGGGTTAGGGTTTTTGGTGGCTTTTGCGAAATTGAGAGAAAGAGGATAGAGAGAGGAGAGGCGCGCCGTGGTGAGGAGAAGAGGAGAAGAGCAAGTCGCAAGCTCCAAGGAGAAGAGAGGAAGCGTGATTCGGTTGCCGTGGTCCCGTTCGTGATCGTCTCTAGAGCTCCTATTCTTCAAATTCGAGGTAAGGGGAGTTCTATCGATTTCTATAATAATTCCTATGATAGATCCTAGGTAGTGATAGCCTAAATTAGTCATGACCATGATATGTTTGTGAATTCGTGTCCTTGATTTGTGATGTATGCGTGATGTTCAAGGTTGTGGCTAAAAATCCATTTTTCTCTTGTGTTGTGGGCGCCTAGGACGCCATGTTTGTGCTTGGGGTGTTGTTGAATTTTGGTGTTGGATAGATGAGGTTGATGATTTTACATGTGTTTCATAAGTTGTGGGAAATTTGGTTGTGAATGGTCTTTTAAAAAAAATTTGAGAACAAAAATTGTTTATGTTGAAATGTGCTGAAACAGTGTTGCTGGTTGTGCTGGGCGCTGGGCGCCCAAGGGCGCTGTGCGCGTGTTGCTGGGCGTTGCGCTGGGCGCTGGGTGCCAGCGCTGGGCGCTGGGCGCCCGTGTTGCGTGTGTGCGTGTGTAGTGCTGGGCGCTGGGTGCCAGCGCTGGGCGCTGAGCGCCCGTGTGTTGTGTGTCGCGCGCTGCGTGTTGCGCTAAGGCGCTGGGCGCCAGCGCTGGGCGCTGAGCGCCCGTGTGTGTGTGTTGCTTGTTGCGCCAAGGCGCTGGGCGCCCTTGGCGCCAGTTTTTCAGGATGTTCTCAAAATATTTTCGAAAACCGTTTCGCTACATCTTTCGACTTGGACATCCGTTTTGAACGTTTCAAAAAGCGTTGTGAAGCATTTTCAGTTGTCTACCTGCGTGTCCCATTTTTAAAAATAAAGACTTATTATTTCTGAAGGTTGCTGGGACGCCCCAAGTGGCTGTTCCCGGTGAACGTTGCTGTGACTGTGAAAAGATGTTTTGGTGTCTTTAAAAACTCTCTTTTGCGTATGATCAGTGGCGTTAACGATTTAGTGTCAAAAATGATGATTTTGACGATGATGCCCCTAGTGGCTAGTTAAATGACTGTTTTGCCCTTAGTGGCTAATATTATTTATAATGACGTGTAAATGACTGTTTTGGCCTTAGTGGCTAATATTATTTATAATGACGTGTAAATGACTGTTTTGCCCTTAGTGGCTAATATTATTTATAATGACGTGTAAATGACTGTTAAGCCCTTAGTGGCTAATATTATTTATAATGACGTGTAAATGACTGTTTTGCCCGTAGTGGCTAATATTATTTATAATTATGTGTAAATGACGATGATCCCCTTGGTGGCTAGTAAATGACGTCTTGCCCTCAGTGGCTATTGTTTGAGTGATGATGTTTATGTATAAGTGACGATGAAACCCAGTGACGTTTGAGGCCTGAATGGCTAAGTGATGTTAAGGCCTAAATGGCTAAGTGATGTTGTTGTATAAATTGTGAACTGACAGGTGCTGTGCTTCTTGTGAACAAATGGGTAAGTGACGGGTCATATGGTTGACCGTAATTGTGTGATTTGTGCGTGGTGCATGTTATAGTGTCTCATGCATCCCATAAGCAGTGACGTTTTGAGGCCCAAAAGTCTAAGTGACGATGAGGCCATAATGGCTAAGCGACGTTTGTGAAAAGGTACCTCATGCATATGCCCGCGAGTGGGTTGCATTTCATATGCCTACATGACATAGTGATGAGTTATTGTAGTGATGTGATCGATGATTGTGAGGTGATTATTTATGAGTTATTGTAGTGATGTGATTGATGATTGTGATGTGCTTCTTTTAGAGCTGTGACTTGACTTATTATTTATCATATGATTTATTATATGAATTGAATTGGACTCACCCTTCTGTTTGAATGTTACCCCTATGTGGTAACGTGCAGGTGATCGCGAGTGAAGGACTAGGTACCTTCACTAATTCGAGTCGGGTCGTCTGCTCTGATTATGTAACACTAGGGGGGAATGACGTTGTTTATGTTACTTAGGATTGTTGTGGTGGTTGGATTTTATTAATGTAAGCCTTGCATAGTTGCAATGCCTTTATGATTAAACTTGTTAGATTTTCCGCTGTGAAGTTGTATTTTAATTGACAATGACGTTTTGAAAGTATTATAAGGCTGTTTTCCAAAAGCGAGTGATTTGGCGTGTGATGTTTAACGAAGTAAGTGTGACATCCCTTGTGATGTAACTAAAATTTGAAACTCTGATTTTTACGCTAATAGATTATCGGGTAGAAAAAGGGGTGTTACATTAGTGGTATCAGAGCAATGGTTGGTCCGTCCGGCCAAGTCGTCGAGTCGTTGTGTCGGTGTACGACCAACTGTTGTCTTTTAAGTGCTGACCAATATTTGTATTGCAGGTAAGCCAAGAGTTGCTAATGGTAAGTAAACTAGTGGGGGAGACGCCCCTACTGGTATTATGTGTTGTTTGCTATGTTGTGCTCCGTGTGAACCCTGTGTCGTTTGGTTGTGACTTTTATTTTGACCCTGTTGTTGTGCTTATGTGCTTTTGGTGATTGCTGCTGCTGTAAATTAAGTTATAGTTGTGCTGCAAAGTAAATACTGTGTTATTGCCATTGCTGTTTGTTTATTGTTACGTAGTTGGGTTATTGTACCGTTACACTACTGTTGCTGTTAGCTGGAAATAATGTACTGTTTTCTAAGGATTAGTGTTGCTGTTTAATTATTGATGTTTTTGAAAACCGTTTTATTTTAGCGACACTAATGTCATGTGCTATGTAATTTTTGTGATCTGAAAGGAAAAAGGGCTTCTGAAATTGTTTTTGAAAAGTCAAATGGACGATTTTACGGTTGGAAACTGATATTGGTGATAAAATCTACTTTAACGAAGGAACGTAGGTGTTGTTGTTGTAGAAATTGAAAGAAATGAATTATTTTGGACTTAGGATTTTAAATGAAGGAAGTGTAGGTGTTGAAGTTTTGTGGAATTGGAAAAATGACATTTTTCTCTAATTGGTTTTTATTTTAAAAAGGAGTAGCGACTTGTGGTGGTGTGGGTTTTGAAAATCTGGTCAAAAATGATTTGATCACGATTTTGAAAACTATTATTGGGTTTCTTTGGGAGCAAAAGTGTGTTAGTATGTATTAGTAAGTATGGGACCTTGGCTGCTCTATGAGGTTGAATTTGGTTATTTTCTGAGAAGGTGCTAAACTGTATTTTTGGTAGTTAGAGAATTGTACTAGTTGGTTTTACAAGTAGCAAGGTTGAATTTTGAAGGAAATGATGTTTGAATGTATATGATTATTGGGAAATCTAAACTATGCTTGATGGCTGAATTGGTGACTGCTTTGATGCTTAATTTGTTGCTAGGCTCCCTGTGTAGGCACTTTGAGTAGGTTTGACTTTCGGCTAAACTAGGACTGTTTTACTGAATTGATAAATTATGTAGCACAATTTTAGAAACTAGACTGAACGCTGGTCATTTTGGTTTTGGTTTGGTCGCATTTGGAGTAGTATAGCTCCAGTTATGGGCTTCGCAAGTTAGGGTAAAATTCTAAGGACCGTCTGGGCATAGGGTCAATGTTTTGATTGTGGTGTTTCCAAATGAACTCCTTTTCGAATGAATCCAATTTCTTTGAAAACCAGACAAAATGATTTACTGTTTTGGCTGAAGTTTTGTGTTATTTGGGTTTGTTTTGGGCATTGTAGAAGAGTCACAACTTTGGACACAGTCGCTGCCCCATTTTCTGGACCAACTGCCTTGTTTGCGAAAACTGTGCTATTCGACTCATCATTTTGAAATTCTAAAAATATAGCCAGAAACTATACTTCGTAAGTATTCCATAAAGGGGTTGTTTGAAAAAAATTCCGATGTCGTTTGATAGGGTAAATAAATTGTTGAAGTCTATGTGTGAGTGCTGGAATTTCCTGCGTTGCTTAATTTATGCTGTCATTGTAACGGAAAAATGTTTTTGCAATATCTTTTGACCCAGGAGTCCGATTTGAGTAAACTAAAATGATTTGGAAAGCTTATTCAGAGGCCTAACTGAATATTCTAATTTCAAGGCAAAATTGACTGTTTCTGGTGTCGTTGATTTTTAGGCGTGTCGGTCGAATTAAATTGTTGTTGTGTCGTCGGTGACTTAGTGCCCCAAGTCGTTGTTGCAGTGTCGGCGCTTTGGTGCCTGGAGTTGTTGATGTGCTATTGATTATAGGATTGTTGGTCCCGGGGTTATCTCCGCATTGTTGCTTTGTTGTTGCGTTTGGTTGCCTCGTTAATAATGTTGATGTTTTGGTGTTGCCTTGGGTACTGCCGAATGGCCCAAGCTATATTGTTATTGATGATGTTGCTTTGCTGTTGGTTTGTAGTTGTTGATGTCGCCTGAGTGGCAATTTTAGTTGTGGATGTCGCCTGAGTGGCAATTTTAGTTGCTGATGTCGCCTGAGTGGCAATTGTAGTTGTTGATGTCGCCTGAGTGGCAATTTTAGTTGTGGATGTCGCCTGAGTGGCAATTTTAGTCGTGGATGTCGCCTGAGTGGCAATTTTAGTTGTTAATGTCGCCTGAGTGGCAAAGTTGTTCGTTGATGTTGTTGTCATGTTGCTAAATTATGAGGCTTGTGGTACGACTGTTGTGCGCCCGGTGAGTTTCGTTGTGATGCTGTGATGATTGAAGTATTTTGTTATCCTTAAGGGTAGATGAGTGGGGTAGAATGCGAGCTAGTTTATCAGAGTAGCGCAGCGGAGTAGAGAGTGAGTCTGATTATTACTGCTTGAAGTTACCTGGCTGAACAAGTAGGAGGGACGGCCGCCCAAGCACTTACCGCCGGTAATCAAAGCAATAGTAATCAGCATGATTGATAGCACTAGTTGTCTAGGTGGCCTTAGAGGGAGAGTGTTGGCGTTGACAGGTGAATTTCGAGGACGAAATATTCTAAGTGGGGGAGAGTTGTAACACCCTAAAATATTTAATTAATTCATTTGATTAAGTACTTAGGAATTTAATTTAATTAATTGGATATAATTTAATTATTAGAAATTATATTAATATGTGTAGGTGGTATTAGAAGGTGGAGGTGCTAAATTAGATGGACTTGGGCTTAAGTGAGAAGCCCAAGCCCATGAATCTAGTCATATGCGAAGAGGCGCCTAGAGGGGTTAGGGTTTTTGGTGGCTTTTGCGAAATTGAGAGAAAAAGGATAGAGAGAGGAGAGGCGCGCCGTGGTGAGGAGAAGAGGAGAAGAGCAAGTCGCAAGCTCCAAGGAGAAGAGAGGAAGCGTGATTCGGTTGCCGTGGTCCCGTTCGTGATCGTCTCTAGAGCTCCTATTCTTCAAATTCGAGGTAAGGGGAGTTCTATCGATTTCTATAATAATTCCTATGATAGATCCTAAGTAGTGATAGCCTAAATTAGTCATGACCATGATATGTTTGTGAATTCGTGTCCTTGATTTGTGATGTATGCGTGATGTTCAAGGTTGTGGCTAAAAATCCATTTTTCTCTTGTGTTGTGGGCGCCTAGGACGCCATGTTTGTGCTTGGGGTGTTGTTGAATTTTGGTGTTGGATAGATGAGGTTGATGATTTTACATGTGTTTCATGAGTTGTGGGAAATTTGGTTGTGAATGGTCTTTTAAAAAAAATTTGAGAACAAAAGTTGTTTATGTTGAAATGTGCTGAAACAGTGTTGCTGGTTGTGCTGGGCGCTGGGCGCCCAAGGGCGTTGTGCGCGTGTTGCTGGGCGTTGCGCTGGGCGCTGGGTGCCAGCGCTGGGCGCCCGTGTTGCGTGTGTGCGTGTGTAGCGCTGGGCGCTGGGTGCCAGCGCTGGGCGCTGAGCGCCCGTGTGTTGTGTGTGGCGCGCTGCGTGTTGCGCTAAGGCGCTGGGTGCCAGCGCTGGGCGCTGAGCGCCCGTGTGTGTGTGTTGCTTGTTGCGCCATGGCGCTGGGTGCCAGGTGCCTGGGCGCTGGGCGCCCTTGGCGCCAGTTTTTCAGGATGTTCTCAAAATATTTTCGAAAACCGTTTCGCTACATCTTTCGACTCGGACATCCGTTTTGAACGTTTCAAAAAGCGTTGTGAAGCATTTTCAGTTGTCTACCTGCGTGTCCCATTTTTAAAAATAAAGACTTATTATTTCTGAAGGTTGCTGGGGCGCCCCAAGTGGCTGTTCCCGGTGATCGTTGCTGTGACTGTGAAAAGATGTTTTGGTGTCTTTAAAAACTCTCTTTTGCGTATGATCAGTGGCGTTAACGATTTAGTGTCAAAAATGATGATTTTGACGATGATGCCCCTAGTGGCTAGTTAAATGACTGTTTTGCCCTTAGTGGCTAATATTATTTATAATGACGTGTAAATGACTGTTTTGCCCTTAGTGGCTAATATTATTTATAATGACGTGTAAATGACTGTTTTGCCCTTAGTGGCTAATATTATTTATAATGACGTGTAAATGACTGTTTTGCCCTTAGTGGCTAATATTATTTATAATGACGTGTAAATGACTGTTAAGCCCTTAGTGGCTAATATTATTTATAATGACGTGTAAATGACTGTTTTGCCCGTAGTGGCTAATATTATTTATAATGATGTGTAAATGACGATGATCCCCTTGGTGGCTAGTAAATGACGTCTTGCCCTCAGTGGCTATTGTTTGAGTGATGATGTTTATGTATAAGTGACGATGAAACCCAGTGACGTTTGAGGCCTGAATGGCTAAGTGATGTTAAGGCCTAAATGGCTAAGTGATGTTGTTGTATAAATTGTGAACTGACAGGTGCTGTGCTTCTTGTGAACAAATGGGTAAGTGACGGGTCATATGGTTGACCGTAATTGTGTGATTTGTGCGTGGTGCATGTTATAGTGTCTCATGCATCCCATAAGTAGTGACGTTTTGAGGCCCAAAAGTCTAAGTGACGATGAGGCCATAATGGCTAAGCGACGTTTGTGAAAACGTACCTCATGCATATGCCCGCGAGTGGGTTGCATTTCATATGCCTACATGACATAGTGATGAGTTATTGTAGTGATGTGATCGATGATTGTGAGGTGATTATTTATGAGTTATTGTAGTTATGTGATTGATGATTGTGATGTGCTTCTTTTAGAGCTGTGACTTGACTTATTATTTATCATATGATTTATTATATGAATTGAATTGGACTCACCCTTCAGTTTGAATGTTACCCCTATGTGGTAACGTGCAGGTGATCGCGAGTGAAGGACTAGGTACCTTCACTAATTCGAGTCGGGTCGTCTGCTCTGATTATGTAACACTAGGGGGGAATGACGTTGTTTATGTTACTTAGGATTGTTGTGGTGGTTGGATTTTAGTAATGTAAGCCTTGCATAGTTGCAATGCCTTTATGATTAAACTTGTTAGATTTTCCGCTGTGAAGTTGTATTTTAATTGACAATGACGTTTTGAAAGTATTATAAGGCTGTTTTCCAAAAGCGAGTGATTTGGCGTGTGATGTTTAACGAAGTAAGTGTGACATCCCTTGTGATGTAACTAAAATTTGAAACTCTGATTTTTACGCTAATAGATTATCGGGTAGAAAAAGGGGTGTTACAGTATCCTCCCAAATTTACATATATAGCGGCCTCCCAATTTACATAAAAATAGAAGATACAACAGATTCCTTACATACAACATAGATTCAACCATAGCTGTCCAAAAAAATAATGGCACAAAGTTGATGCCTTACAAAAAAACAAAATACAGCCAAGAAACAGAAGACCAGTACGATATATATCACTGATGCATCGACAAGTCAGCGGGAAGATTAGCTGAATCCAAGACCTTCAGCCTTTGCTTATTATCTAGATGAAGTAGCCATTGGCAGACTATATCTCGTCAAAATTCAAGAAATTGGTCCTGCATGAAGACAAGTAATATATAATAACCACATTATACTCATCCTCATATTAATAATTCTTCCCATTACTGTATGAATTTAAATCATGAATAAACTAAAGTTACCACTGTGTAGAATCAAAATATGGATTTGAACACAATACATAATCTTTCATATCTAAATTACCTTGTATTACCTATGTACCAAAGTAGAATCAGATATAGAAATTTCCAAAGGCCTTTCAAGCATTGGAAGCCATGGCAGAAGGGAAAGAATGTGTGACAAAAGAAAAAGGGGTTACCGTTAAGTTTGGGTTTGGGAGTGAAACTTGTAGAAGCAAGGATGTCGGGGAAGAATATCGCATAGGAGGGACTTTGACGTAGTGGATGTGTGGAAGGAGAAGAATGGATTGCAGAAGAGGGAATTTCTCTGGTTTGGGTTCGCTACTTTCCTTCGCATAGATGAGAGAGGTTTCTTAACTTTTAACATATAATTGTAATATAAAAATTAAAAATATAAGTAATGTATGTATCTCCATATGTCTCCGTATATATACTTTTGGGGTAGTTTTTGGTCCACTTATTGATCCAAATAGCATTTCTGATAAAAGATATCAATGTACTATGATTGTAAAATTAATCGCCAGAAAACACATGATAACATTAGTTAGCAGACGTGATAGTGACAGATGACTAAAGGCTAACAAGTAGTGACTCTACAGTTTTTGTTTATCTTATCCATCCAATTTTTTAAACCCCACATCAATGCTTATCAATGTACTTTCCTATGTTGCACCAAAGATAACTTTGAGCAACTTAAAAGCCACCAAACCCAAGTGATGATGATTTCCATAAAACAAGATCGTCATGCAATCATTAAATGCAAAGAATTTGAATCATTGTTTGAAGCATGGGAAACATGGAAGGAGCTGTTGAGAAAATGTCCCCACCATGGAATACCTGTGATTATCCAAATGGAGACATTTTATAATGGGTTGGAGCCACAAACTAGAATGATTCTTGATGCCTCATCTGGGTGAGTGGTGCTGAATTCATCTTATAATGAAGCCCGTGAGCTTCTTGAAAACATAGCCATCAATAGTTACCAATGGCCCACAAAAGGGTAAGTGCTCAAAAGAAAGTAGTTGGGGTGCATGAAATCAGTGAGGTATCTGCTCTATCGACTCAAGTTGCTTCACTCACTAACATGATCAAGAATCTTAGCACACCAACGGCTATAGCACCCAATGTTGTAGCACCAACAGAAGCCATTATAGTTGCCATTGAACAAGCCTCTCTAGGATCAACCAGTTGAGTATATTGTGGAAGAGGGCACTTGTATGATGAATGTCCTAGCAACCCTATTTTTGTTAACTATGTAGGGTACAACAAGAATAACAATCCATACTCAAATACCTACAATCCTGATTGGAAGAATCACCCAAATTTCAGACAGGGTGGTAATAATGCAGAACACGCAATGGTAGCTTCAATCTCTGGGAACATTAGGATTAATGGTTGCATCACCTCTTCTAGGTTCAAATTTTCGTGTTGTAAATCAAGCTTACAAGCAACCACTATAACTGGAGCTTTTACCTGTTCATTAAGTTCAGAATGTCTATGTCATGCTTACATTCTCTCAATGAAAAACTCCACTTTTACATTTCTAACTTCAGCGGCGGTTGGTCAAAAAAAAACTTCAGCGGCGGTTGTAACCGCCAGTAAACCTATTTTTTATTTTTATTTATTTTAGCATCGGTTTAGATCCGCGGCTAATCTGAGTTTTTTTTAAAAAAAAAAAATTAATGCTAATTTATTCATTTTAATCAGGTATGGTTCTACCAATCTACTCTTTATAATTGAACAAGTACACATTTCTTGTGAGTCTAAAAAATTACATTAAACTACATAATATCAAAAGTATATTTATATTGAAAGATATGAAATACTTGGTCATGAATAATAATAACATAACAGTCCTGTCGGTAACATGACAGTATATGTTAACAATAACTCTCAAAAGTAAAGACAGAATATCCAAGGTTATAAAGAATCACATATTTGGATGGCACACACAACTTCTGGATAATTGACCACAAAGTCAATGGCAACAGCAGAGCCAAGGCTTGGTCCAACCAATATCATTGGCCTTCTTATGTAGGGCTTCCAAAATTGTTATAGATAAATACAATTCACCCTTAACACAATGTACAACAGTAGGGACAAGAGATACTAAAAGTAATTGACAATCTGTGAAGACAACCATTTCTTCAGAAGATAGTTGATTAACAAGTCAAAGCCTGTTAGTTTAACTCATTTGTTACTCCAACCTGAAATCAAACAAATTTTTAAAGCAATGTTATGACATCATATTATTATCACAAAGGATTTCAAAGTCTATTGATATAATTTTAACTTACCCAATATTGATTGTTGTCGCCATGACTTCGAGCCGCAAGTATTTATGAAACCTTTTTAGGAAGAGGCAAAAAAGAAATCTCAGAAGATTTCCCATTTTTTAGAAGGACCATATATTTCCTTACAGTTTCCCTAGCCAATTCTCTATGCTCCTGTTCAGAATTTTGGTAAACATAGAAGAGATTCATATTGATCCTTGTAGTGTACATAATTGTGTACTTAAGAAAGTCAAAGGAAAACAAAATAGCTAACCTGAATGCCCAGATATCTGACCAAACTGTTATCAACAAAGGGTTTCTCAAAAATACCCATCATGAACTAAAGTACTAAACCCACAAAATTCTTTTCACTTCCTCATCAATTCGGCTCATAGGAATGAACTTGTTTCTCACCAATATGGTTAGATCATCAATGAATTCTTTGTAGAATTTTGGAACCATGAACTGCAAACCCAAGCAAAGCGTGTAGTGTAAGAACATTAAATGCTTCCTCATTGGAAGAACATCAATTCAAGCATATAAAATAAGACATATAATTTTGGCCAAAACTACCATGACAGTGGCAACAGAAACTCTTGCTTGAACTGAATGAGTGAAGTTTGAACTTTGAATAAGGCGGAGACATGATCTTTTCAATACCCTCAAAATTTGAAATAGCAATGCTATGGCGTAATCCAAGAAAAGGCGAGCTGGTGAGGGATTAATTAAAATTGGGCATTTCATGATATTGGTTTCAATGATATATTTGATGAACAAATTATTTACCTGGAAATGGAGAGTATTTTTGAGGAAGCCAGTAATAAGGTCCTGGTTAGCATGCATTTATACTCCATTCCAGCTGGAGTAAGAGACCATAATGGTTGCAACACCCTTGCTAATTGAGCTAAAATAGTTTGGCATGTGAATTCTCGTCAATCCATCTCTATCTATTACAGCGTTACTCTCATCAATCCCATTGATTCTTCCACCATCACCTACATAGTTCTTAGCACAATCTATAACCTTTTCTCTATCCACCAATACAAGAGTATAAGAAACTTAGTAGTATACTCACTAAGCCAAAAATCATTAACATAGTTTAACATAAAATAAACATTTTATAGTATGGTGCAACCTAACAAGCAGCAATTTGTTTTTGGGAACAAATTCTTCTGTGCCTTGCTTTAGGGACAAATTCTCTGACTACTTTCTCTATGGGCTGATTTTTACATATGAGATTCAACTGAACTAAGGGCAACAATATCAACTACAAGATTCAAACTAACTGATACTTTATTGAAACAATCATCTTAAAACTAAATTATTTTGTTATTAAATTCTTACTTTCAAGCAACAAAAGGGACACCTTTTGGCATATTATCAGGAATGTTCCCTTGCAGTTCTGATATGACTTCAGTCATAGCTTGAACTACTTCATGATCTTCACTGTAGCTCTCATAAAACTGAACCCATCTTGGATCTCTACAGACCTATTAAGAGTATAAGACAGTGCTAAAAACTCAATATAATTTGAGAGCATAAAAAATTGTGTTGTTACTTACTGCTATACAAGGTGCATAAACATACTGAATTACTGTTGCTCTAACTTCAAGTGCAGTTGCAGCTCCAATTCTCTTGACTAGTTCAGGGTCCTTATAAGTAAAATGAAAACACCCATTAATATCCTTTATGAGAAAGAAAATTTCCCAATGATTTACATACCCACACAATCATATTAATCAAACATTCTACCATAGCGATCATACGAATTCGAGGTAAGGGTGAGCGTTTTGGTTTAACATAATTGAGTATATGACTTAGGGTCTTGTGAATCTCTTTTTGGGTATTGTTGTGAAATTGATACGAAATGACGTAATATAGAGGAGAATCGAAAGAATTTGTAAATCGTTAGGTTCGATGAGTTATGGGTAATTCTCGTTATGAATTGTGATGTTTTCTTAAATGAATCTTGATGGTTATTTTGATGGAGTTGTTGCTTTCTTGAATGAATTCTTGGTGATTGTCTGTGATAAATTTTGGTGATCTTCCGTTGGTGAATTTGATGATTTTATTGGTGACATTTTGATGATTTGTGTGATGGACAAATCGTATATTTTTTTATGTTGATGACGGTGAGAAAGGGGTTATGATTAAACATGGTTTAGAAAAAAATTTGAAATCTGAATAATTCTGCAAGTGAAGCTGTTTCTGACCAACCGCGCCTGACTCGCGCTCGGGTCGCGCCCCAGGCGCAAGGCGTACTGCTCTGGGCGCTGTTGTTGCTGTTGATTCGTGCCCCGCTCGCGCCCCGCTCGCGCCCCAGGCGCAAGGCGTGCTGCGCTGGGCGTGTGGTTGCTGTTGATTCGCGCCCCGCTCGCGCCCCGTTCGGGCCCCAAGCGCGAGCCAGTGTTTCCCACTGTTGTTCACTGTTGTTCCACTGTTTTTCTTGCTGTCTTCACACCGTTTTCTCCAATTAAAAATGTGATATTCTCCCAATAAAAATATGATGTTTTCACTATTAAATGTGAAGTTTTTCCCCAATGTAGATGTGATGTTTCTCCAAAAAATGTGAAGTTTTTCCCAATTAAAAATACGGTGTTTCAAATAAGATGTGGTGTTTACTAAATTAAAACGGGACGTTTTTTTTTCCAAACTCCAAAATGTATGGCTACCCAAATTGCAAAAATGATATGTGTGATGATGACGTAATATGATTTATGATGAATTGTGAAGAATATACCCTATGAGTATGGCTTTAATAATGATGTAATGTGATTGGGATGAATTGTGACGAATACACTCTATGAGTGTTTGATGATGATGATGATGATGAGTACTCCAGGTGAGTGTTTTGATGAAATGCACATGTGTATATAGAGTCTCATTGCATGTGCATAATGTGAAGAATAGGCTTCGGCCTCCTGTGAATAATAGGCTTCGGCCTCTTAATTGTGATGAATATGGTACCATCATGCATATGCCCTGGTGGGGGTTGCATTTATATGCATGGTCACGATTGTGGCTTGTTGCCAAACTGTGTTGTGAATTGGTGTTTAGGTGATGATGATGTGATGTTAATAATGATGTTGTAGAAATTGTTGTCTCTATTACTCTATCATATGCTTGATTATGTTTTGTTAAAATTCTCACCCCTTCTGCTTGAAATGTTGCTCTATTGTGGCAACGCTGCAGGTAATCGCGAGTGAAGGATCTGCTGCCTTCCTTTTAGCCTTGGGATGTATTTTGTGTCGCTCTCTGATACTGTAACACCTAAGGGGCGTGGGTGAATTTTGATAAACGATTTAATTAGTTGTTTTAATGATCTTATTGAAATATTTGAGACGTGTTTGAGAGTTATTGGTGAGTTGTTGTTTATTCTGCTGTGATGTGAATTTTGAGGATTTGATTTTCCATGAAGGATGTTTCGTTTGCGAAAATTTGAAGAGTGAAATTGATGAGTTTGTTTTTAACGAAATTGTAGCATTTCTTTTCTATCAATGAAAATAATATTTTTGAAAGGGATTACTCTGATAAATGACGTGTAATATAAGGGTAGAAAAGGGGTGTTACACTGGGCGCCCATGGGCGCTGGGCACCCATGGGCGCTATGCGCCGTGTTGCAGTGTTGCGTGTGTGTTGTGCTGGGCGCTGGGCGCCAGGCACCAAGGGCGCCAGTGTGTGCGGTGTGTGTGTGTGTGTTGCGTGTTGCCAGGCGCTGGGCGCCAAGGGCGCCAGTGTTGCGTGTGTGTTGTGTTGCTGGGCGCTGGGCGCCAGGTGCCAGGCGCTGGGCGCCAAGGGCGCCATTTTTCAGGATGTTCCCAAATTTTTATGAAAACTGTTTTCGCTATATCTTTTGACTCGGACATCCGTTTTAAACGTTTCAAAAGTGTTGGGAAGCTTTTTCAGTTGCCTATCTGTGTGTCCCATTTTTAAAAATAAAAACTTATTATTTCTGAAGGTTGCTGGGCGCCTCAAGTGGCTGTTCCCGGTGGTCGTTGCTGTGACATTGAAAAATCGTTTTGACGTCTTTAAAAATCCCTTGTTGCGTATAACCAGTGGTTTTAACGTTTTAGTGTCAAAAGTGATGATTTTGACGATGATGCCCTTAGTGGCTAGTTAAATGACCTTTTTGCCCTTAGTGGCCAATATTATTGATGATGATGTGTGAATGACGATGATGCCCCTAGTGGCTAGTTAAATGACCCTTTTGCCCTTAGTGGCCAATGTTGTTGATAATGATGTGTAAATGACGATGATGCCCTTGGTGGCTAGTAAATGATGTTTTTGCCCTCAGTGGCTATTGTTTGAGTTGATGATGTTTATGAATAAGTGACGATGAAAATAAGTGACGTTGAGGCCCAAAAGGCTAAGTGACGATAAGGCCCAAAAGGCTAAGTGACGTTGTTGTGTGTAATTATGAATTGACAGGTGATGTGCCTCTTATTCGGCAAATTGGTAAGTGACGGGTCACATAGTTGACCGTGATTGTGTGCTTTGTGCGTGGTGCATGTCATAGTGTCTCATGCCTCCCATATGCATAAACCCAGTGACGTTTGAGGCCCAAAAGGCTAAGTGACGATGAGGCCAAAAAGGCTAAGCGACGTTTGTGAAAAGGTACCTCATGCATATGCCCGCGAGTGGGTTGCATTTCATATGCCTACATGACATAGTGATGAGTTATTGTAGAGATGTAATTGATGATTGTGATGTGATTACTCTAGAGCTGTGACTTGACTTATTGCTTATCATGTGATTTATTATATGGATTGAATTGGACTCACCCTTCTGTTTGAATGTTACCCCTATGCGGTAACGTGCAGGTGATCACGAGTGAAGGACTAGGTACCTTCACTACTTCGAGTCGAGTCGTCACGCTCTGATACGTAGCACTCAGGGGGGGGGGACGAACTTGATGTTTATGAATGATTTTGGTTGTTATGTCTTTGTTGACGATTCTGTTTTTTTTTGTTATTCCGCTGCGTAGTTGGTTTTATTGACGTTAAGTTTTATTTGCGATGATAACTGTGGTTTTTTTTAGCCTCTCCTTTTAGTGACGTGCTACGTGATGCATGATTGTTGTGTTTGAGCTGTTTTATTGAGAAGCGTTATTTTATTGAAGTATGTGTAACATTCCTCGTGCGAAACAAATTTTTGAAACTCTGATTTTCCAATTAAATTAACGGGTAGAAAAGGGGTGTTACACACCCCCAAACTTAGTTTCAAAATCTACTCTCAATTTTTAGTAAAATTTTGACTCAACCTTGGTTAACTAGGACTAACTTTAGTATCAGATAGTCCTTAGCTAACTAAGCTTCTCCCTAAGTTTAGAGTTTTGTATAGAAGCAACAATAAGACTAGTCATTAATCAAGCAAGGCTACACTACACTTATGCACTTAATAATCATTAAAATTAGCCCAAAAAGAACAGTTTCTAATATTGCAAGGCTAGAAAAATGTGGTTATATTGCGTTTGCAGGTTAGGTTTTGATGATGATGCGTTCAAAGTCAAAATGACAAGCAGGTTAGATTTGATGAGGTGTTCCAAGCGGAAAATGGCAAAGCGGAAATCCAAGGCACAAACAAGACTCAAGAAGTAGGGGTAGTCTCTAGGGTTTGGGTCGTGTCCTAGGATATATTGTAAGCCGCTTCTGAGGGTCACCTCACCTCACAGCTTCATAGCCTTCACGGTTTTTCA
Organism: Astragalus membranaceus; assembly: GCA_039519185.1. Taxonomy (NCBI): domain Eukaryota; kingdom Viridiplantae; phylum Streptophyta; class Magnoliopsida; order Fabales; family Fabaceae; genus Astragalus; species Astragalus membranaceus. Next base: position 62,983,436 of record CM076846.1, on the reverse strand, counting down.
AAATGCATGCATGCACATAGGTAAGACATGTAACATAAAAACCATTTTATGAAAGATAGAAATTGATTATGACTTCTCTCCTAAAGCTAAGAATCGATTTCTGAACCCTTTCAAAAGATAGAAATCGATTCCTATTATCCTTCCTAAGTCCAAAATCGATTTCCAACTATATGTTTAGAAGCAACAAATCGATTTTCCCTTTAAATACATAAAGCTATAAATCGATTTACTTCTTATTTTAATCAAGCTAAGAATTGATTCATGGCTCTCTACTTTATAAGAGAAATCGATTTATGACTCTCTTCTTTAAGAGAAGAAACGATTTCCAACTATTTCCTTAAAGCAAAATCGATTTCCAAACATACTTTAAAAGGCAACAAATCGATTTTCCCCTTAAATACATAAAGCTCAAAATCGATTTGCTCCTTAGTTTAATCAAGCTAAAAATCGATTTTCCACCTATACACTTTAAGCACATAATCGATTGTTTTCCTATAATGTTAGATCTCATTCAACGGTCATATTTTCCTAAGCCTATAAATAGGGACTTAGCATTTCACAGAAAGAATGACCCAAAATTCACTGAAAAAATCGCAAAACCCTATTACACTTTTGCTCTTCACGTTCTTCATCTTTTGAGCTGATCTCTCTCAAGGGTTAGGTTGGGTTGGTAATCTTCAAGTTGTTGGATCTGCTTATATAGAAGTATTTTGTTATTTACATTGTTATTTGTTCATCATTGTAATTTGTACTAGGGAATGGGGTATCTCTCTAGGGTTGCTGTTTGTACTAGGAAGTGGGGTATCTTTCTAGGGCAGCTGGTTGTAACAAGGGTGGGGTATCTCTTGTTGTTGTTGTGATAGATTTGAGGGCTCTTCATAGGTGGGGTATCCTAGAAGAAGAGTGTCCGAGTCTGTAAAGGTTTCCAAGGCACCTGTAAGCTTTGTTGTGTTAGTGGAAAATCTCACAAGGGTGTGAGGACTGGACGTAGGTCACTAGGAGGTGACTGAACCAGTATAAAATCTGCTGTGTGCTTTACTACTTTCATATTCTTTATTGTTTATTCCATAAACCTGCGCGAAATTAATCTAAGTCGCTAAAAAGGGGAAAAGTTTTTAAATCTCAATTCACCCCCCTCTTGAGACTGAAGCCACTTGGTAACAAAATCAACTGATCATGCATTTCATTCATAAACACTTAACAAAATAACATAACATGCAAAGGTCCTCCCCCCAACTTAAGACCCAGCAGTGTCCCCACTGCTCATGCATACTAAGGGAGAGTCCTATGACTAACATTTAAACAGAATTCAAATAACAAGTAAAAACTCCTAAACATTCTGTTAAGTGCAGGAACTGACGCTATACCACTTAATAGGTTTATTGAAAACAAGAAAACAAGAGTATGATATTTTTTTTATTTTTTAATTCTTTTTTCGAAACATAAGGGCTAGACTACTTCTTTGCTAACCCTGACTTGAGCCTATTGCTTGTTCCGGTGGGCGCGGGAGCTGCTTTTCCAGGATTGGATTTCTTCTTTGCTGGCTCTTTTGGCTCTTCCAATTCAGACGCTACAGTGTCAGGCGCTGTAGCGTTTACTTGGGTTGCTTCAGCTTCCTTGAAGGCAGCCATTTCAGCAAGTTTCTTTTGTTGCCAAGTGGCTTCAGTCTCAAGAGGGGGGGTGAATTGAGATTTAAAAACTTTTGAAAACTTTTTCCCCTTTTCAATGACTTAGATTAATTTTCACGCAGGTTAAGTGGAAGCGAAGGAATTAGAAAATAAAGCAATAAAGAACACAGTAGATTTATACTGGTTCGGTCACCTCCTAGTCCTCACACCCTTGTGAGATTTTCCACTAACACAACAAGGCTTACGGGTGCCTTGGAAACCTTTACAGACTCAGGCACTCTTCTCCTAGGATACCCCACCTATGAAGAGCCCCCAAATCTATTACAACAATAACAAGAGATACCCCACCCCTGTTACAACCAGCTGCCCCAGAAAGATACCCCACTTCCTAGTACAAACAGCTACCCTAGAGAGATACCCCACTCCCTAGTACAAATCACAACAAATAAACAATTACAAAAGTAAAGACCAAAATACATCTAATGAAGGCAGATATTACAACTTGAAGATTTCAACCCCGACTAACCCTTGCGAGAGATCAGCTCTGACGGACCAACAGTGCGTGAAGAGCAGAAATGAAAATGTAAAGGGTTTTTCAAAATGATGCAATTGATCGTGAAGTGGGTTGTGTGAAATGTGAAGTATGAAGCCTCTATTTATAGGCTATGAGAAAAATATTAACGTTGAAACAAATATGGAAATGCTAAAATCGATTATGTGCTTGTTGTGCCTAAAAGTGATAATCGATTTTATGCTTAACTAGATCTAGGATGAGAAATCGATTATGTGTTTGTTTGAAAATAGGTGCCAATCGATTCATGGCTTTGAGACAGGTAAGGAATCGATTGTTTGATAAGTGAAAGACAATGTGAATCGATTTCTTTCTTTTTGAAGACACTTGTGAATCGATTTCATACTTGGTAAAAACAATAGGAATCGATTCTTTGCTTTGAAAGGGAGTTTATAAATCGATTATATACTTTCATATTGAGTTAGAAATCGATTTTGATGTTTAGTTAAAAATAGTTAATCAATTTCTTTCTTTTTCAAAATGGTTTTTAAGTTTACGTGTGCATGTATGCAATTTGAAAATCATGGGACTTTGAGAGATGAGCTGACCCTCGGAAGAGCTTACATTTTTTCCTAAGACAATCTCCAAACCCTAAGGACTACCCTTATTTCTTGAGACTTCAATTCTTGAGCTTGATTGTCTTGGATTGTGATTTTAGATACTTTGTCACTTTCATCAACTTAGGCCATCAACTTTGGCTTTGTCTTTTTCATCATCAAAACCTAACCTGCAATATAAGTTACCTGCAGTACAAGATATCCACATCTTAGCTGCTTCCATTTCTGCATCATTCTTGTGAGGAACCTCCTCAGATAAAGTTGCTTCAGCAGGTTGGTCTTCAGCAGAAACCTACCTCGCCAGGGTTGTTGATGGTTGGCGAGGTAGGTATTCTGGTCTGATGGGGTGGTTGGGTTGGTGATTGTGGTGTTTCAGGGATGATGGTGGGGTTTGATTGTGGTGTAGGAACTTTGGCTAGGGATTTGTGGGTTTTCTTTGGGCTAGGGGTTGGATCACACTGAATTTCTTCCCCCTCTTCACTCTCAGACTCCTCCTCAGTTGATTCTTCATCTTCCTCCTCACTCACTATCTCCTTCATGATTTTCTTAGTTTCCTCTTCATCACTCTCACTCAAAATTTCCAACTCCTCAAATGCTAAAATGTCTTCCTCATCACTACTCACCTTTTTCTTCTTTTTAGCGGGGCTTTGCTTCTGCTTCTTTGTTGGGCTTCTATTTCTTTTGTTTTGCTTTTGCTTGGGCTCCTCTTCCTCCACTCTTTCTTCTGGCTCTTCTTCAATTAGCCAATTTGGAAATTCTGGTGGTTGCATAGTGGATTTGCCCCTTAACAGCTCAGCAAACATAGCTTTTTCCCATTCAAACTTCTCTTTGACAAAGTAACAGAGAGACTGCTGTTGTAGCTTCCGGCGCTGTAGCGCCACAGCATCACCTGACGCTATAGCAGCAGGCTTCTGCCTGGGTTTGAAAGTAGAAGGGAATGCCCAATGGTGATCTTTTTTCTTTTGCTTCAACCTCCACCTCAACATTGATACACAGCTTTGTGATCAAACATGGGAAGTAGATATCCCCCCCACTCTTGACTCTGCGTTTTTCAATTTCTTTTGAAATGATCTTTCCCACATCTATTTGCTCTCCTGCCATGATTGCATCAAGCACTATCAGCCTCTCCTTCTCCACATTAGCCTCTCCTTCTCCACATTAGTGGTGTGTGAAGTTGGCAGTAGAGAGTGCTTGATGAAATTAAACCATGTTGGCTTCATCATGCAAGTAGGTCTTCTGAAGCTTGTATTTAGCCCCAAACTTCTCCCACTTAGATCCTTCTACACAAACTCTTCCTCTGACTCCTTCCATTTCTGATTTCCCCTAAGTCTTCACCTTGTTCTCCAGAGCTTTTTCATGATAGCCCAAATGGAACCATTCATTGATGGTTCTTGCATCAAAGTTAACTATTTCACCCCTAACCACAGAATAGGTTTGGGGTTTCCCGTCTTTAGGCTCTGGAATGCCTGCATAAAACTCCTCCACCAACGAGACCATAAATTGCTTGTGATGCTTGACAAATTGCTCCCATCCCCCAGCGCTATAATAGTAGTAGTGCATAAAATATAAAAATAAGGATTCAGCGCCGAAGATAAGTAGGTTTTTTTTACCCCCCATCATACCCTATACCCTCCAAATATGCCGAACAGATGATTTTACCCCTGATTTTCAAAAAAAATCCGGAATTACTTATTAAGACATGATTTTGGAACACTTTTTTTAAGGATTTCCGGAATTACATGAAAATTTCCTGAATTATGTGAAAAACGACTTCCAGAATTATGTTAAAAAGGGTTATCTCTGGAATTCCCAAAAAAATGGCTTTTGAAATAATGTTAAAAAGGGGCATTTCTGGAAATACTATTTTTTACATGATTTCGGAAGCCGTTTTTCACATATTTCCAGAAATGTTCACGTAATTCCGAAAATCTTTCGAAAAATCAATTTCCAGTTAAATTTTGTTAACAATGTGAGGGATATTTTGGGAATAAAATGTGGTGGGGGGTTTGTATAGGGGGGAAGGAGGGGGATAAAAACAATAATCGTTTTTCTTTTTCTTGGCGTTGAAGCAAAGTTTAGGTTAATACTTAATAGGTTAATTAATAGTCGAGAGAGCGCAAAAAGCAACGAAGAAGCGAACCACAGCCACCGAGCCTCTCTCCCTCCCTCGATCTCTTTCCGTTTCTTTTCTTGTTTTCTCTCTTTCTCCAAATTAGGTTTACTGATTGTTGTTCCCTTCAATTTCGAATCAAAATTGAACAATCATGTCGTCACAGGGCAATTCCAATGCTGTGGATTTCGATCCCCCAAGCGACGAGATTCAATCGGTTATACCGACGGACCCGACTTCTATGGTTTCTTCCCTTGACTCCGACGTCCGTAGCCTCTGTCAGAAGCTACTAGAAAAAGATCGTACTATCCGTGACATTGAAGACCGTGTTTTCACCCTAATCGCTGCTTGTAAAATGGCTCACTATGTCGCCAACGCTGTTCTAGAAGAGAATGTACGTCCTACTCTCTCTTATTCCACATTTACTATTAACGTTTCCGTCTGTTCTGTTTTGTAAACTATAAACTTTTTCACTGTTTATGGATTAAATAAGATATATATATGGATATTTTAGGCACTAAATTGAGGATTTATTCAATTAATTTCTTTTGAATTTTTTGTGCTTCCTTTAGGGTTTCTTATGCAAGGTAATAAGGAATAAGGAATGTTTAGTGTAGTCTTACGTGCTTTTAGTACAAAATTAACATATTATGTTTTTGTATCGGTTAATAGTAGAGGAATTTATTGAGGTACATGTGTGAACATGTTTTTAAAAGAGAACATGTTTTTAAGGAGCCAAACATGATGGGTGGTAGAGAGGATCGAGAAGGTATTAGGTACCTTGGTGCTTGTGTAATTTTTTGTAAGTTTGGAGGGAAAACTTGAAACTTTATGTTTTTTTGTACCAGTTTATGCGATGGTACTGACACATGATTTTGTATTCTGCTTTTTGGTTGTAGGTGAAGCTTACACAGGAGAGGGATGAATTAGTAGCAACCATGAAGAAGCTAGGCCGAGACTTTTCAAAGGTGTCTATTTGGTTGATTTCTGTATCTCTGATTTTTTTTGCTGTATGTGTATATGGTATGTCTTCACTCTTCAAAATTTCAGCCGCTTTCATACGTTCTACAAGATATTTAAATATTGTTTGACATGTTTTACAAGTTATTATCAATAAAAAAGATGGATAAGCAATAGAGGCATTGTAATAAGTATTGAACCATTGAACCACAATTCTGCCCAATGTGTATGTGTGTCTCGAGAGAGCAAGCCGTAATGTGTTCATTATTCTTCTTCTTGTTCATCAAGAATCCCTATTATCTTCTTGTTTTCTCTCTTTCTCCAAATTTGATTTACTGATTGTTGTTCCCTTCAATTTCGGATCAAAATTGAACAATCACTAGGGCATGTTGTCACAGGGCAATTCCAATGCTGTGGATTTCAATCCCCCAGACGAGATTCTCTCAGTTAGACCGACGGACCCGACTTCTTTGGTTTCTTCCCTTGAGTCCGACTCCCCCAGCCTCCGTCAGAAGCTTCTAGAAAAAGATCGTATTATCCGTGACCTTGAAGACCGTGTTCCCGCCCTAACCGCTGCTGGTAGAATGGCTCACTATGTCATCAACACTGCTATCAAAGAGAATGTACGTGCCACTCTCTCTTATTCCACATTCGCTATTAACGTTTCCGTCTCTTCTGTTTAGTAAACTTTGAAAATGGTTATCAATTTAGATAAACTATATTTAAAAGGTTTCAACAGTTTATGGATATTTTAGGCACTAAATTGAGGATTTATTCAGTTAATTTCTTTTGAATTTTGTGTGCTTCCTTTAGGGTTTATTATGCAAGGTAATAAGGAATAAGGAATGTTTAGTGTAGTCTTACGTGTTTTTAGTACAAAATTAACATATTATCTTTTTTGATCGGTTAATAATAAACATTGACGACATCGCTTTTTACTCATTTTGAAAATATATCTCATTTTAGTGTCAGAATATGAATGGTGCTAGGGGAGAATTGAGACTTTTTTGTGTGGAAAAGTGGAAAGAGAGGGGTTTAGAGGAATTTATTGAGGTACATGTGTAAAATTGAGATGGTTGATTGTTGCTGATTTTTTCTTTCCATGGTTGTTGAATGCACTGTATGTAGTCCTTTTTTTAATCAGAAAGAAAAAAAGTGGTTCTATTCTATGCTAACATTCTAGTGCCAATCATATGTAATTAAAAGAGAACACGTTTTTAAGGAGCCAAACATGCTGGGGTAGATACTAGGTACCTTGGTGCTTGTGTAATTTTTTGCATGTTTGAAGGGAAAACTTGAAACTTTATGTTTTTTTGTACCAGTTTATGCAATGGTACTGACAAATGATTTTGTACTCTGCTTTTTGGTTGTAGGTGAAGCTTACACAGGAGAGGCATGAATTAGTAGCAACCATGAAGAAGCTAGGTCGTGACTTTACAAAGGTAACTATTTGTTTGATTTCTGTATCTCCTCTCTTGCTTTTTGATTTTTTGCTGTATGTGTATATGGTATGTCTTCACTCTTCAAAATTTCAGTTGCTCTCATACGTTTTGCAAGATATTTAAATATTGTTTGACATGTTTTACAAGTTATTATCAATAAAAAAGATGGGTAAGCAATGAAGGCATTGTAATAAGTTTTGAACCATTGAACCACAACTCTGCCCAATATCGCCAGGTGGTCCAAGATTTAGGCTTTTCTTCTACGAAACACCACAAATAGATCTTCAGTTTACATCCTCTGTTTGTCCATTTGTTTATGGATGGAAAGAGGCACTATATTTGAGCTTAGTGCCAGCTAATTTGAACAATTCCCTTGTGAATTGACTAAGAAAGATTGGATCATGTTAGAGACTATGAACTCGGGGTAGTGTTATCAAATAGCGGTTGCTATAGCTCAAAAGTGTAGCAGATTTTGGCCTCCTCGCAATGAAAAATGATGCACAATACTTCTTTTGCTATTAGTAGTTATAGCGGTCTATAAGCTGGCATGTCGAAAGGTAACATATCTCTCGGTTTTCATTTTTTTTTCCAGCTTTTTTTTTCTTTCATCCAGTGTTTTAAATCGCGCGCTATAGCAGCGTGGCGGAGCGGAGCGGCGCCTGGCCGCGATGACGACGGTGTGGCAGAGCGGTTCTGCGTCGAGGCCGTCGCCGCCGCGATTGCGGCGATTTCTGCGCAAATATGATGGGTTTCGGGGCGGGTCGAACAGTCTTTTGGAAAGAACGGAATTTCTAGGTTGAAGAAATAAAACGAAATGACAAAAACGCCCCTTTAGTTTTAAAACATTATGTTTTTTCATTAAGGGCAGTTTCGGAGTTTCGTTTGAAAGTTAAAAACATTAAAAGTTAGGATTTTTTTAATATAATATAGGTTATTACTGCTCAGCACTTTACTCTTCGTTCTCTGTCTTTTACGTGCCCCTGTTCATCTGCGTCTTCACCGTGCTTCTTCTCCACCTCATTTACGTGCGCCACCGCACCCCACCACGCTCTGCCGTCAGTCTCTATCTTCATCTTCTCTCTATTACGGTAACTTTGTCCCTGTTACCAGTATTTCCTCTGTTTTCCCCCCTCTTTTTGTCCCTTTTTTCCTCTGTTTTTCTTCTCTGTTTTCTATTCTTGGCCAGTTTCTCTTTGGTTTTTCTTCCAGTTTCAGGCAACTTTCTTTCTTTTATATATTTCTCTGCTTTTTTATGTTTATATTTTTTTCAGTTTCAATAATTCCTCCATTTCTATTTTAGGTGCTCTGTTCTTACTAATATTTCAATGTCAGTATCAGTTTCAAGATTTCAATATAAGTATTAGTAGTAATGTTAAGTTTGAATGTCATGGATTTTTTTGTGCGGTGAAATCTCATGGATTTTGAGTATTTTTAATTATCTTTGAGAATTTTCATGCATATAGTATTTATTCTATATTGGTGAATGATATTTTGAAATAGCGGTCATCCCGCTATCCGCTATACCGCTATAGCGTTTTTTGAACCGACCGCTACGCTCCGCTATCCGGGATTTAAAACACTGCTTTCATCTTCTCTTTTTTTCTCTCTATTTCTTTCTTCTCCTCTAGTCACAATCCTCTTCCATCGGCATCATCTTGAACTGCTTGTTCTTCGATACGTGTCCAGGTGTGAATTTTTCTTCACATGTGAAACACAAGCCTTTCTTCCTTCTTTTAAAACTTTCCTCACTGGTCAGGGATTTAGAACTAGAAGTTCCCGCCTTTCCTCCCTTGCTACCTTGTTATGAAGGTTTTGCTATGGCGCTTCACTCAAGGCCTGGCTTGTTCTGAGAACATGGCTTCCATCCCTGCAAGAATGCATTTTTGACATCAAATTGGTTTAGTTCCCACCCGTAGTAAGATCCGAACTTTGTTCATCTTTGCCACCACAACATCACCATCCTTCTCCACCATCTTCACCCTCTCCTTCCCTTCCATCATCACCTTCCACACCATTACCTTCCTTTGCCTCAAGCACAATCAACCCCGGCTCTTTACTGCTTCTATTTCTCTAGTAGCCCCTTCACCCCCAACTCAACCCCAACAGATTTCACCACACAACATCCATCCAATGATAATTCGTTCCAAAAATGGCATTGTTTAACCCAGAATCAACCTACCCTTCTCCTCACCACTATAGAGCCAAATTCAGTGGATCAAGCCTTGTCTTCTCCTAAGTGGAAGCAAGCAACGCAATCTGAGTAGGATGTTCTTATGGCCATCCACACTTGAACCTCCGTACCTCTCCTTGCTGGTAGAAAAGCTGTTGGTAGCAAGTGGGTTTTCAGGATAAAAGAAAACCCTGATGGTTCTATTAATAAGTACAAGGCTAGGTTAGTTACAAAAGGTTTCAATCAAAATTTTGGCTGTGATTACTCTGAGACATTTGCACCTGTTGTAAAACTTGTTACAGTGAGGATCATTCTAACCCTAGCTCACTCACAAGTAATTCATCAAAAAAATTGATGTGAATAATGTTTTCCTAAATGGATTCCTTGAAGAAGAAGTTTACATGTCACAACCTGCTGGTTTTGAGCAAGGAGACAAATCCGTAGTTTGCAAGCTTCAAAAGGCAATTTATGGACTTAAACAAGCTCCCAGTGTGCCTAGTATGATCGTCTGACTAAAACTCTGCTTGGTTTTGGCTTTGTCACAAGTAGCCGCGATCCTTCCTTACTAGTTTATGATAGAAATTGTTGCCTATGTGCTGATTTATGTGGATGACATAACAATTGCTGGATCTCCTCGGTGGCAACGCAGGGTGTCATCTACAAACTTACTAATGTTTTTTGGTCTTGAACAATTTGGGGCTCTAGACTATTTTCTTGCTATTGAGGTGAAGTCCACAGTAAATAGCTCTCTTCTTCTCACTCAATCTAAGTATTTGACGGAACTTCTACGAAAAGCAGACATGGACTCAGCTAAAGGCATTTCAACACCACTTCCTGCCAAGCTAAAGCTCTGCAAATGTGCTTTTTTCTTTTTATGGTTGTTGAAAGCAGTGTATGTAGTCCTTTTTTTTAATCAAAAAGAAAAAGAGCAATTCTATTCTATTCTAACATTCTAGTGCCACTCATTAGTAATTAAAAGAGAATGTGTTTTTAAGGAGCCAAACATGGTGGGTAGTAGAGAGGATGGAGTAGATACTAGGTACCTTGGTGCTTGTGTAGTATTTTGCATGTTTGGAGCTATGTAGTCAATAGCAGATAGCGTAGCGTAGCGGCCGACCTCTAAAACGCTATTGCGGTGTAGCGGATAGCGCTATGGCCGCTACGTCATAATCTAGTGAGACCATACAAGCAATTTATACCTTACATATAGAAGCTCAAAAATAAAAAAATGCACAAGACTAATACTCAAACATTGAAAACAAAGTAGTGGTTGTGAGTTGTGACTCGGTTGAAGTCATAGCAATGGAAAAACCGTGAAAACATAGCACAAATGGCAGCATAGATAGAGGAACTATGCAAAATAGTGAACGGAGAAGAGAAACAATGCAAAAAAAAAACAAATTGGAAAGAGGAATAGAGGCACGAAGTTGCACCGCCTCAGTTGGTTAAGATTTACCAAAAAACCAAAAAAGAAGAGGGAACGCCCAAAAGTGAGGGAAAAATTGAATTTGTAATGAAATTTCACTATAGCGGCCGCTACGAGTGCTAATTGGCCACTATAGCGGCTGTAGCGACTACTATTTGTGGGGCTACGACCGCTACTCAAAACCGCAACGCAACGGCAAATTGCGTAGCGCCTAGGGACCGCTACGCAACGCTACGCCGCTATAGCGACTGCTATTGACTACAGAGGTTTGGAGGGAGAACTTGAAATTTTATTTTTTTTGTATCAGTTTATGCGATGGTACTGATAGATGATTTTGTATTCTATTTTTTGGTTGTAGGTGAAGCTTTCAACGGGGAGGGATCTATTACTAGCAACAACGGAGAATCTAGGTCAAATGTATTCAACGGTGAGTATTTGTTTGATTTTTGTATCTCGTCTCTTGCTCTTTGATTTTTTGTTGTATGTGTATATGGTTTGTCTTCACTCTTCAAAATTTCAGCTGCTCTCATACTTTCTGCAAGATAGTTAAATTTTGTCTGACATGTTTTACAAGTTATTATTATCAATAAAAAAATCGATAAGCAATGGAGGCATATTATTAGTATTGAACCACAACTCTGCCCGACATAGCCAGGTGGTCTAAGATTTAAGCCTTTCTCCCACCTTAAATTGCACTTCCATTTTTTTTTTATCAGCATGTACCTTCATAGCATTCTGTGCTCTGCACAAATGTGTCTTCAACTCCTCAAGAATATCATCTCTTTCTCCTAACAGCTGGTCCACTACTTGCACAACTGTACTCTCCACGGAGTACTTAATGATGGTTGGAGCTTCCCTTCCATACATTGCCTTAAAATGACTCATTTCAATGGATGCCTTGAAGGACGAATTAAACCAAAATGCTGCCCATGCCAACCATTTCCTCCATTTCTTTGGTTTTCCATTCACAAAACACCAAATATAAACTTCCACGGTTCTATTGGTCACCTCTGATTGCCCATCCGATTGTGGGTAGGGGTGGACAACAAACCGAGTCCAACCCATATCCAAACAACCTGTTGCAAAATACCGTGTCCGGGTGGGTTTATTTAGTTTTACGGGTGGTCAGTTCTAAGAAATCAGGTTCAGTCAGACTAATATGGTCGATATTGGTTGTGATAAATTCAACCCACTCATACCCAGAACCGACCGATTAAAGGATGTTCTGGTTTTGCTACAAATTCAAAGTAGTGTCATGACTATCCAAACTAGTATGTACAGGTCAAGGCTATTAGGCTATACTACATGTTTAGCTTTTTTATTCTTTTTTGTCTGATGGCATCTTTTCAATTCTCTCTCCCTTGTCACTTTTGTTTTTCATTTAACTTTTTTCAGCCCTCTATCCCTTTCCAAGCATCTAATTATAACTTATTTTAATAATAATGTTATGTTTCTCTCTCTCTTAAGCTTGTATATTTCATATATAATAATAAATAGTAACTCGATTCTTGTGATAAAGGTATTGTTTATCTCTCAAAAGCCTCTTCTTCATATTTGGACCTTCAATGGTGATGGATTCATCCTAGAATCCCGATATATGCTGCATCTCTTTTTTATCTATGTTTTTATTTAAATCTGTCAATGTTAAGCCAAACCCGTTTCAACCCACCCAAATAACTCACTAATCCGTCAAACCGAAACCGCGATATCCGAACCAACAACCGGACGGGAATGGGCTGTTCATGTGATATCTCAGTTTAGGCGGGATTGAGTATTTTGAACCCGAATCCGACCAACACGGCTGTTTGTCCAGCCCTAATTGTGGGTGATAAGCGGAGGTAAATTTGAGCCTTGTTCCTGCTAATTTCAGCAGCTCTTTCCAGAATGTACTCATAAATACCCTATTACGATAACAGATGCGGGAAACCCATGCAGTCGCACCACCTCCTCCACAAACACTACCGCCACTTCCTTAGCAGAATAAGGGTGACTCAAAGGAGTGAAATGGGCTGCTTTGGACAGCCTATCCACCACTACCATTATTGTATCCTTCCCTTTCGACTTAGGCAAGCCTCTGATGAAATCCATAGTGAGTTCTTCCCAAATAAGCTTCGACATCGGAATCGGTTGCAACAACCCCTGCCAGTTTCAAAGCTTGATATTTATTTTTCTGACAAAAACATCGCATTTCTGCACAAAAACCTCATTGTCTCCTCATTCGCATCCAATAAAAACACATTATGCCATAGACAACCCCTAGCGAACTCAAAATCTGGATGAGATTTAGGATCACAGAACAAATCTTGCATTATTTATGCCACCTGTCCAATTATTTATGCGCCTCTCATTCCCCGCCTTTCCACCTTTTGCTGTAACCTGTCCTATTAGCAGCACTCCCACTTTTCCTTTTCTGCCCTTTCTTGAATATACTGTTAGGCAGTTATTTGGATCATTCTGATCCTTTATTGTATAATTCTGTTTGTATTCCTATTATGTAAACCTAGTCTTTGTTGGGAAACATTCTCCAAAGATTATATAATAAAGAACTTCTGTTATTTAGTTCCCAATTTGTATCATAATTGCTAGTTTCTATCATATACATATTTAAAGGGCCTATTAAGTGGCTTTTGATTTTTTTTATATAACAATTTAAATGATTCAAATTGTATGAGTCTTTAAACCAAAAAGGTTTTAACCTTTCCACTTCCACCCTATACTAAACTAGCCGTTACGTTACACTCTGCACGTAACAACTTTGTGCGCCTCATTCTTCCCATAACTGTTCAACGCACTCTGCCCGCAACAAACTTCCTCTGGCGCCAGCAAGTCGAGAGGTAGCATATCTCTTCGGTTGTCGTGTTTTTCTTCGTTTTTATATCTCTTTCTCTATTTTTTTCTCTTTATTTCATTCTTCTCCTATTCTTTTTCTCTCTATTTTTTTCTTCTCCTCTATTCACAATCCTCCTCCACCAGCATCATCTTGAACTGCTTGTTCTTGCCTACGTGTCTAGGTGAGAATTTTTCTTCTCATGTAAAACACAAGCCTTTCTTCCTTTCAAAAATTTCCTCACTAGTCGGGGATTTAGAACCAGAATTTCCTGCCTTTCCTCCCTTGCTACCTTGTTATGAAGGTTTTGCTATGGCGTTTCACTCAAGGCCTGGCTTGTTCTGAGAATCTGGCTTCCATCCCTGTATCCTCCAAAACTCTATTGGGTTGGAAGGCTTTTCTTGTACCACTCCAACCTACTTTACCTGCTACTCCCAGCTTCTCTTCCGCTAGCAATGCAACATCCTTCATCTCTGCTAGATCCTTTGGCCTGTGCTGCCTGATTTCTGCCTGAATATCTTCCCTCAACCCATTGGAGAACATTCCCAAGAAAAACTTTTTATCTTGGGTTTATACATGGCCAAAAATCGTCTCAAATTTCCTCCTCTACTCCTTGTTGGTGCCTTCCTGTTTGAAACCCAATTAGACTTGAACCGCGTTAGCTACCACATCTCAAATTGTGTACTTGAAGTTGCACGTTTGCGTTGCAAGATTCCCACTTATGCATCCACGATAACGCTTCACCCTCCATCGCCATTAACGCCGCGTTGAATTTATCTTCGTCTTTGATTCCACGAACCTTGAAGTAGTGCCAACCTTGCTCATCCACGCCGACACGTCTTCCCCTCCCTCCATGGCCGTCCCTTCTATGGCCGTCACTTCTATGGTTTCTTCCCTTGAGTCCGACGCCCCTTGCCTCTGTCAGAAGCTTCTAGATAAATAATCTTATTATCGGAGATTTTTTTTGTGGAAAAGTGGAAAGAGAGGAGTTGATTAGAGGAATTGATTGTGGTACATGTGTAAAATCGAGATTATTGATTGTTGCTGGTTTTTTCTTTTTATGGTTGATGAATGCACTGTATGTAGTCCTTTTTTTAATCAGAAAGAAATAGAGTAGTTCTATTTTATCTAACATTCTAGTGCCAATCATTAGTGATTAAAAGAGAACATGTTTTGAAGGAGCCAAACATGATGGGTAATAGAGAGGATGGTGTAGGTACCTTGGTGCTTGTGTAACTTTTTGCATGTTTGGAGGGAAAACTTGGAATTTTATGTTTTTTGTACCAGTTTATGCGATGGTACTGATAGACGATTTTATATTCCGCTTTGTGGTTGTAGTTGAAGCTTTTGAAGTTTAGGATGGAATTATCAAGAACCCTGTTGATGAAATATGGAGACTTTTCAAAGGTTAATATTTGTATAATTTCTGCATCTTCTCTCTTGCTTTTTGATTTTTTGCTGTATGTGTATGTGATATGTTTTCACTCTTCGAAGTTTCGGCTGCTTTCATACTTTCTGCAAGATATTTAAATATTGTCTGACATGTTTTACAAGTTATTATCAATAAAAAAGATGGATAAATAATGGAGGCATTGTAATTAGGATTGAACCACAACTCTACCCAGCATCGCCTGGTGGTCCAAGATTTAGGTTTTTCTCCTACAAAACTCCTCAAATAGATTTCCAGTTTGTTTGTCCATCTGTTTAGGATGGAAAGAGCTACTATATTTGAGCTTGGTGCCAGCTAATTTGAACAATTCCCTTCAGAATTGACTAAGAAAAATTGGATCCTCTCAGAGACTATGGACTCGGGGTAGTGTTATCAAATAGCGGCTGCTATAGCTCAATTGCCTAGAAGATTTTGGCCTCCTCTCAATGAAAAACGATGCACAATGCTCCTTTCACTATTAAACTCTTGGTTATTCTGTCCACTTGTGGGCTTTTAAATGAACTGAATTGTAGGAGTCTATAAGCCAAAAAGGTTTTAGCCTTTCCACTTCCACCTTAAACTAAACTAGCCATTACGTAACAACTCTGTGCGCCTCTTGCTCATTCTTCTTGGAACTATTCAACGCACTCCACCTCTTGCAAACCTCCTCCGGCACTGGCATGTCGAGAGGTAACATATCTCTTTGGTTGCCTTTTTTTTCTCCAGTTTTTTATCTCTTTATTTCTGTCTTCTCCTCTCTTTTTTGGTCTCTTTATTTCTTTCTTCTCCTCTATTCACAATCCTCCTCCACCAGCATCATCTTGTACTGCTTGTTCTTGCATACGTGTCCAGGTGAGAATTTTTCTTCACATGTAAAACACAAGCCTTTCTTCCTTCTTTCAAAAATTTCCTCACTAGTCAGTGATTTAGAACCAGAATTTCCTGCCTTTCCTCCCTTGCTACCTTGTTATGAAGGTTTTTCTGTGGTTGAAGTATGATGCTATTCAATATTCATTTAGTTAAAGTATATGACGTCTGTGTAACATAAAAACCTTGTATTCTCAGCAAATCCAACTAGGGAATATGGCTAGCTTACTGCAAGTACTACATTTTTTCAGTAGTTAATGTGACATTTGTAACTTATAATTCATTAGTAATGAAGGACTTATATCAAAATGTTTTGTTAGCTTAGTTGATAATTTGATAGATTAACAATCATTGATGGAAGATAAAACAAGGATAGATAGTCTTTTAATTAAGTCCCCACAACTGAAAAGTTGGATTTCAAGCATTACAGTGGTAGATAGATATTGCGGATGAATGCTTCCCCGTATTTCATTTTTTCTCCTTAGGTTTGAGTTATATGCACTGTTTGAAGATTTGATGATTACTATTTCAAAGCATAGCTTATCATCTTCTTAAGTAATTGCTATTATTATGGATGGACAATGCAATTTATCATGAACACGAGACGATGAAATATTTGTGATTGACATGTAGGACTGGAAGTTGAATATGAACCCTGTTGGTGAAGTGTGATGTCTCAGTTAAATGAACTCTACATTTCCAACTGAAATTTGTTTGCCCCTTTTTATAATAGCAGTAGTTTTTTCCATGAGGGTGATCCAAGATCTTTCAAACTTATCAGTTTAATCTTGTCACTGCACAGTTACATCTATATGTCTTGATTTTGTCCAGCATGCATATTTATTTTAGGGATAATTGACTCTCTCCTCAACCATGTGATGCTCATATTGCAGTACCCTCTGCTCTTGTTATAGTTACACTCCCCTCCTTTCACAGATGTATTGTGTTACACTTCAATCTTTTATAATGTAAACAAACCTCTTGGTTGTGATGAACAACTATGAACCAGCTTCCCATTATCATTATTCATTTCACTTCCCATTGGAACTTTCATGATCATTTATAATTAATTAGGAATACCTATTGTAACTTCCATGTTTTTATATAATTAAATTTTTTGCTTAGAAAATATCCTATGACAACTTTTTCTTTTTATTTTATAATTGGAGTCATTTAAAAAACAACTGATTCAGTCGCTAGCTGATGACTATTCACCTAGAAAGTATCAATATATTAACTTACCCATACTCATCATAATTATAGTTGATTTTATTACTGAAAATGATTACTACTACTACTCTCCTAAACAATTTTTTTCCTGTGTTTTGTGTTTCATTGCTCTTCGGACAGCTACCTGAAACCATAGATATTGGAACCTGTGAGCAGTCTGTTCCAAAGGCATGTCCTGATAAGGGTACTTCTCACCTCATTGATTATCATTTTTATGCATAGCCTTATTTGTTAGTTTATATTCATAACTTTACTTATTGAAGTTGTTAATGATGATGATAAAAGTTCCTATACAATGCGTCAAGCACACAGTGGTGCTGCATATTTGGGCAAAACATTTGAAAAAGGTTCATGAATTTTTCAAATATATACTCCCTCCGGTCCCTATTATAAGAAAAAATTGCAGTTTTAGGTTCATTGTATCCGGTAGGCCAGATTAGGGCTGTTCAAATGAACCTCTGAACTGAACTAAACTGCCTAACTGAACTGAACTGTTACGAACCGAACTTTTCGTAACAGTTCAGAACTGAACTGACTTTGTAAAAACAGTTCACTAACTGAACTATTAAACCCAGTTCAGTTGGGAACCGACCGAACTGTTTCGAACTGTTAACATTAAGATATTTTCAAATCAGTTCTCAGTTCTCACTTTGCGTCTCACATGGTCACACTCTGTCACTCTCTCAGTTCTCACTTCGCGTCTCTCAGTTCTCACTTCGCGTCTTTCAATTCTCAGTTGCGACTTGCGATTCATCTCTTCAATTCATCTCTTCAGTTGCGAACCCTAAATCCAGTCCATCTCTTCAATTCATCTCTTCAGTTCTCAGTTGCGAACCCTAAGAACCCTAAATCCCTAATCGTTAACGAAACTCCTTCAATCCGTGACCCCAAATCTCGCATTCCCTTCTTCTGTGAAGAACTGAAGCATTTTCGAACTTTGAAGCATTTTTCGAACTTCGAACTGCGAAGAATCGCAGCGAGCTGTCTTCAATCAGGTAAACGCCATTTCAGTTTCTTATTCTTCATTCTGGCTTCTCGCTTCTGCTTTCTTCTGGGTTTTTCTGGGTTATTATGGCTTATTTTTCTGGATTATTTCTAGGTTATTCTTCTGGGTTATTATGGCTTATTTTTCATTCTGGCTTCTTGCTTCTGCTGATTGTATATTTGTATATGTATACACAAAAACCTTTCAAACTCTCATGACCATTTGACTTCTTCTGGCTGCTGCTAGTTGTTGATATATCAAGCAATGATCAGTTTTCATTTCTTTTCCTATTAGAGCAGCTTTAGTCCTCTTATTCTTGACTCACTGTTGATATACCATAAATTTGACTGGATGATAGAATGATATATGTTGACCACATGGCTTTGTTCTTTGTTTTCATTTTTTTTACAATGTAGGAGAAATCTATGACGTCGCACGATGATATCCTAGACTTTACATTGTTGGAAAATGATGAAGAGCAAGAGATTCATACCACACCAGTTGCCCCGGGAACTACATTACCGCCTCTTCCTAGATCTTCTAAGCGTAAAACTAGGTCCGATGTGTGGAACCACTTTACTAAACAACCCGGTGATGAAATGTATGGCAAATGTCACTATTGTGGAGACTTAATTAAGTATTTGAGTGGGACAACAGCAATGAAGACCCATTTGACTAGATGCAAGGAGTACCCTCCAAATAGATCAACCAAAAGACAAAGGCAAGCCCCTCCAAATGCCACAGAAGGACAAGTAGCATCTTTGCCAAGTTACTCGAAATTTGACCAAGCAGCATGCCGGCTTCAGCTTGCAAAGACAATTGTGAGTGCGGAGCTCCCATTTCGTTTTGTGGAGAATGAAGAATTTCAGAAGTTTTTGAACCTCATGCAACCCCGTTTTGACATCCCATCACGATCTACAGTGAGACGTGATATCTGGAATCTTTACATGGAAGAGAAGGAGAAGTTGAAAGCAATTCTCTCAAAACATTGTGGAAGAGTTTGTCTTACCACTGACACATGGACCTCGGCACAAAATCTCACTTACATGAGTTTGACTGCACATTATGTTGATTGTGAATGGAAGCTTCAAAAAAAAATTATAAACTTCTGTCAAATTACGGGGCATTCGGGAGAGGCCATTGCGAGGTATATTGAGGAGTTTCTAAATGGGTGGGAGTTAAAACGAGTTTTAACCATAACCGTTGATAATGCTTCAGCAAATGACGCTGGGTTGAAATACTTGAAGAGCAGGATGGAGTCTTGGGACAACCTTGTCCTAAATGGAGATTATATCCATATGCGATGTTGTGCGCACATCTTGAAGCTGAAGCTTACAATAAAAATGTAAGTTTTGATATATTGGGTTGGTGGAAAGTCAATTCTGTAAGGTTCCCCATTCTTGCAAGCATAGCTCGAGAGGTGTTGGCAATTCCCGTCTCAACAGTGGCATCCGAATGTGCATTCAGCACGGGAGGAAGAGTGCTCGGCGACCATCGTTGTTGCTTAAAGCACACAATGTTAGAAGGACTTGTTTGCTTGCAAGATTGGTTGAAAGGGCAACCACACTATCTATTTAATGATGAGGACCCTGAGGAGATCCTTAGATTTGATCAAGGTAAATTTATAACATTTTATTTATTTGGTCCATATTTTCGTTTGTAGATGAAATAATTTTGGTTTTGCAGAAATATCCTCTCAAGATCGTGGTAGTGTTAACCTCGACGACTGAGGCAAATTTGAGTTTTGGGTGGTTTAATGAAGTGGCAATAGTATGAGTTTTTGGTCAGATTCATGGGTGGGAACAGAATCGTTTTCACTGGTAATAGATATATTCACTTTCCATTTTTAACAATTTTCTGATGGCTTGACTGGTAGTCTGAGGGATTCTGCATAAGAAAGTGATTGAAATACAAAAATCACTTTCAATCACTTTCTTCTGGTAGTCTGAGGGATTCTGCATAAGAAAGTGATTGTCTGGACAAGATAACATGTCTTTTTGTCAAAATTATGTACTTGAGAAAATTTGCACAAGACATCAGTTCACTTGAATAGTTAGTTTCATACACCAATACTTGAGAAAATTATGTACAAATTAAAAGTGACAACACTGATCCCAAAATAACAGTTCCTGCTGGTTTGATAGAGCCTACAAAATAAAAGTGTCACAATTTAATGTGCTATTACATTCATTCTTAGAGCAAACTTCAACAACTCTTCTGTTTTGTTGATATTCTTCATTGTCAAACTTTGTAGCCATTGCTGTCAAACTGTCATCAGGAATATGAATCTACAATATTAGACAGTGCTATGCAATTTGGATCGCATATGAAGAAGAGATGATGGTTCATGGTTGTTGAAAATTTGAAATTTAGGAGCTTATGCAGAAGAAAGTGATTTTTGTATTTCAATCACTTGCCATTACATTCAATAATTGATTATTAAATGTTTCACAGGTACTGGTAAGGGATTCTGCTTTGGAGGAGGTTCAATTCAAGTGTAGCTATGGAAATTGAAGTGCAGTAAATGTAGCCAATGAGGCAAGGCAGCAGCCAGCAGGTGTGGTTAACATTGCTATGAAGGTTGCTGATTAAATACGTGGGAATAAATGGTGCATTTGAAGAATCAAGTGAACCAAGTGCATTTGTGATTTATTGGTGGTTGTTGAGGAGGTGGTTTATGGAAGGAATGGTACATCAGCTTCAAGTTGATCCTTCAATGCAAGAATGGATTATATTTGTAATAGTTAGTAATTTAGTTTAAAACTGCAATTTAAAATAGTTAGTAGTTTAGTTTAAAACTGCAGTTTAAAAACACTGTAATTTGCATATTTGGAATTAATTTTAGAAGCTTAAAAACACTGTATTTTTAACAGTTCAGTAAAAAAACACTGTATTTTTAACAGTTTGGTTAACAGTTTGGATAAAATAGTAAATAAAAGTTCAGCTTTAAACAGTTCAGTTCGGAAAAAACTGTGAACCGAACTGTTAATATAGTTCAGTTCGATGAACTGTTATTGCAGTTCGGTTCGGTTCGACGAACTGGTTCAGTTTGGTTCAGTTCGGTTCTCCTCCCGAACTGAACCATGAACAGCCCTAGGCCAGATACATCAGTTATTCAATGAACCTAAAACTACAAATTTTTCTTATAATAGCGATTGGAGGGAGTAATTGATTGTTTCACGCTGTTACTGTTGTTCACTTTCAAAATTCAATATAAAATATATTTATGGATACAAGTCGTATAGTACATAAGAAATTAATGATATAAAAAATAAACTCAAATATTTTGTATTTTCCATTTTGGCTATAAATTCTGTCCCGCCTTGCTTTGAGTATCATATATTTTTATTGGTTGACAAAAAAACGCATTTCATTGGCATATATATAGTTGGGTCATATTTTGTTGGCAAACTTATCTGAAGTTCTTATTTAGTGAAAACTGAAAATCAATATATTTTATCAACCCAAAAACGTGGAATTTGGGTATTGCACTGGCTAATAGAAAGAGTTTGGACTTTTATAATGAATGAATATGCCTAAAAATTAGAAACTCAACTCTCCTACAACCCTTACACCTACATCAAACCACAACAACCTACTACACCATGGCCACCACAAGCCTTAACCGTACCTCAAGCTGCACCTGTAGCAGCCATTGCACTAGTGATGACTGCTCCTCAACTTGCTCAACCTAGCTTCTTTGGTGATACTGCTGCCTCCACTCATGTCACCAACAATCCTCAGAACATCCAAGTTCCTCAGGCCACTCATGACACTCCTAGTTAGTTTTCGTAGGCAACAGACAAGGTTTGAAAGTTCATTCCTCAGGCTCTATTTCTTTTCCTTCTCCTTTTAATCCTAATGTTAAATCACATCTTCAAAATCTGTTATATGTTCCTGCCATAACCAAAAACCTTGTCAGTGTCGATCGTTTTCTGCGTGATAATCCAGTCTTTGTTGAGTTTCATCTAAATGATTGCTTTGTTAAATCTCAGGCTACACGTGAAGTATTACTACACAGACGTGCTGGCCCTGATGGACTCTATGAGTTCAGAGATATGTTGCAACACACTGCTCAAGTTAGTCCTTCTGCTCCAAAGTCTAATTTTCCTTCTGTTGCCAAAGATTTTGAATCGTATCGCGATTCAAATCATCGCGATTTGAATTGTTTGATACTAGCTATACCAACTACCATGCTAGCAATTATTGCCTGAAAATCTGAAATTGTATTATTAGCTATTCTGCTCTTTGCAGTTGCAGCCTTTTATTATGAGGGATTGATACTTTGATATAAATATACCGATGTTTACTCCATGCAATCACCTAAGCTACACTGCCCCACATTTTCGTATTGGGGCTTTATAAATTCTGAAGCACTTGGGTTGCAACAGGGGAGTGTATATTTATGTAAGGAAAAGTTGGCTTCATTGATCTTTAAACCACGGTGATAGAAGCCAAGAAGCCCTATTTTGATTAGTAAACTGGAAGTTGTTTCTATGCTTTTAATAGTTTCCTCTTTTTTTCAGTCAAAAAAAAATAGGCAAGATGATTAGTAATTAGTGTGTTAGTTGTTAGAGGGGAGGGTGTAGGGGGTTCAATGTTCGTTTCACCAACTATGTGAGCTACCCTTCTGGGACTTATTTGTTGCCTTTTAATAATTTGCAGTTCAAATAAAGAGAATATCATATATGAAACATTTTTAAAAATTTTGAATTTGTAAATGGAGACATGCATTGAGCTACATTACATGGGAATTAAATCGCACTATAGAAAGTCAAACATATTTACTGCTTCAATCTGGTGCGTTTTGCTTCAATAATTTTTTCCCAGTCTCAGCTATGGTCACTACTAAGCTCCTTATGTAATGACCCTGTCATGTAGTTATTAAATAAGAAAAAAGAAACTCACTACATTTACATTCATCATAAGAAAAAAGAAAACAACAATCATGGCATTTGCATTGCATGGATTTGTTCATTTTCAGCTGCAGGTACAAAGAGATGATGAGCACTTCGGTGTTAGCCCTCGCCTCCAGATTCCAGAAAATGCTCCCCCAAGTTGGGAGTTCAGAAGAAAAGAGAAAAGAGAGAAACAGAAAGAGAGAGAGAAAGAAAAGAGAGAAATAAAAAAGAGAAGAAAGAAAGAAAAGAAAAGAGAGCGCTCAGGCGCGCATTGCGGATTGGAGCCCAGATAGATCATCGCTCCCTTTTGCCCAGGTCTCACATCGTGTACGAGCAACACGATGGACCGCAGCCCCATGTGAGGTTCAACGGAATAGTTGTATCAAGCCTAAGATACAGTGGACGCCGTGCATTGATCTGTATATCAGTTCCGGAGCTGATAACGATCCCCCCGGTCGCTCGAAAAGGCCAACAGGAAGCGTGCTCCTCAAAGCCACGTGCAAACTCGGATTCTTCAAGAGTTCGTTTAAGGATTACAGGTTTTAGGCAGCCTGGGCAATTTACCGCTTTCTGCACGCAAGTGCCCATTTTACCTTTTCTGTCTGCACGCAAGTGCCCATTTTACCTTTTCTGTCTGCACGTCAGTGTTCATTTATTGTTTTCGCATCGACACGAAAGTGTCCATCTTTCCAAAAAAAGAAGAGAAAATTCGGGTTTCTCCAAATGGACAAAATTGGTATAATTTCTGAATTTTTTATTTCTATTTTACCTTCGAAATATGTCTCGCGCAATTCATGTTTCTTGGTAAAATCCAAATAAAGAGGGGCAGCTGTCATACCCTAATTTTGTCCGGCTAATTTAAAGTTTATTAGAAGAAAAAATCAAAATATTGTTTGTTGTGCATTTTGAGGCTTTAATCGTTAACGCGTGTCATTTAGTGCTCGTTAGCGATTTTGCGTCATTTTTTATTATTAGTAGAACTTATTTATTTATTTTCCATTGCAAGAAAAAGAACTAAAAAATTTGTTTTTTAGCATTTAGTTTTAATTATTATTATTGCTTTAAAAATACAAATATTACAAAATTACAAAAATATAAACTAGATTAGAATTAGAATTAATTGAAAGTAAATAAATATAAAAAATAAATTACAAATCCAAAAAGCTAATGCTATGTCTGTATGTTACAGCCACCTCCTTTTTAAATGTTTATTACTTTTCCCATTTTTAGCCAAAGTTAAAGATAGTTTTACAAGCAACAAGCTTGCTTCACGGCATCTCTACTGAACATAGGAACACTCAGCACACATTGGTTTTTTTGCTTCATCAGCTTCTCTTCTTCTCTCTCACAAATCACAGCTTTATATACACCAGTTTTCTGCTTCCCTTGGACAGCTTTGAACACATTGGTTTCTTTGTTTCCCTCTCACAGCCTTACACAACATACCACAGACAGCAATGTTCCCCTCTATAAAAGGGTCAAGGTTCAGAACTCAAAAGGGGGGAGAGATACAAGTTTCAGAATATAAAAAATGGAGGAGGGAACCGTAGGGGGAGGCTGGGAACAAAGGAAGGAAAAATTAAATACACAACACACACAACACAGGGAGGAGTGGGGAAAGAAAAAAAAAAGAGGAAGCAAAGGGGGTGGGGGGGGGGGGGGGCGCACTGTAGCAAAACAAAAAAGGTAACAACAACACCAACAATCTAATAACTCACACAGGAGCAAATGGAAAAAAATGGAGAGAAAGAAAGAGGGGAGAGAGCACCTCCGGCCACCACCAGCTCCAGCAACCTCCGGCCACCGCCAGTTCCGGCAACCTCCGACCAAACCACCCATCCACCACCGCGCATCCCCTTTTCTCTCTCTCTCTCTCTCTCTCTCCATTCGGTTCTCTCTCTTTCCATTCGTTTCTCTCTCTCTCCCTTCGGTTCTCCCTCTCTCTCTCCACCGCCCGCCGTCCCTCTCTCTCCTGTTCGCGCACCACCACGCCCTCTTCGCGCACCACCACGCCCTCTCTCTCTCCACCGTCTCACGCCTCTCCTCTCTCTCCATTCTCGGCCTTCCTTTCTTCATTTTTGTTTTCCTCTCTCTCTCTCTCTCTCTTCGTTTCTCTTTCTCCCTCTCTTTTCTCAAATTTTTTTCTCTCCTATGGTTTTGTATTGCTGCGGCTGGAGGGTGATGGTAAAATGATTTCATTTTTAGGTTAACTCTCATGGGCCTTAGATAGTCCATTATGTTCTGTTTTTATTTTTCTTTTAGTTTACCTTTTTACACCCCATGTTTTAGCCCACACAGCCCCCTACATTAGCCCAATACCTCAAAAAAACAAAATTGGGCCTCCTGCAGAATAAAAAAACGAGTTGGGTCAGCTTTCCACACCTCCCCTTTTCATTATGCACCCATTTTTATTTCACCCCTTTTTTTTATTTTACACCCCTATTTACTCATTTCACTCCCCATTTTCATGAAGCTAATTGCACCCCCTGTTTTACTCGCATACAACCCCATTTTGCTTTTTTTTTTATTTTATTTTCTTAAAAGCCCATAGTGCTATTTACACCCTTTGTTTTACTTCAACATCCCCCTCATCATTCTTGCATTCTTCTCAAAGATTCATCTCCAAATCTCTAAAATCAAGCTCAAGGTTGAAGGTTAAAGAGTAAATTCAAATGGTTTAGCACTCATTCATATTATTTCTTGCTTACTTAGCTTGGAGTTAAGGTATATTCTTGAATCTTAGCATCATCATCAAAGTTTTAGCATAAAAAATATAGATCGTCAATTTGTTTTTGCGTACTAAGCATTTCATTACATTTAGAGTTACAGTGATTCAACATTCTTTGATACTTTGGTTGCTAAATAATTTGCTTGCTTATGCTTGCCAATGATCATGATTGAGACAACTCTTTTGCTTGAGCTTACAGTTTCATTGTCTACTCTCATATAGAATATCATCAATGCTTAGACGACTCCAATTCCTTCCTTGCATCTTCCACTAGATGTGCATTTAGATTCCCTTGCGTTTTGTAGAAATATTTGAGTATGGTTCTCGCCTAGCATCTTCCACTAGATGTGCATTTAGGTTCAATCTTGCCAACTCTTGTATTTCTGCATAATGCCTAATTCAAGTTCCTTCCTTGCCTATCTATGCGTTGTGATCTACTATGTGTAGTTTAGACTTGATTTTTCTTTGCGAATTCAGATATCGTTGCTTAATGATTTGATTCCACTGATTGTGTTATGCTTGAATCCACCAATTCTTTCTTGCATTCATTGTTTTCATTTCTAAACCAACCTGGCATAAAAATGGTTACTAGTGGCAATCCATCACAACCTTTGTTGGTTTGATTGTCATGAAAGCCTCAATTTCAAAAGAATTTTCGCAAGCATAAAGCCAGCTACAAGTAATAATCCATCACAACCTTTGTTGGTTTGATTATCATGAACGCGTCCAATTTCAAAAAGCATTTTTCTAAGTATCAAAGAATCAAAACAAGTTATTAGCGGTGATCCATCATAACCTTTGTTAGTTCGATCACCATGAAAGCTTGCATTTACAAAAGGCATTTTCAAAGAGAGTTACTAGTAATGATCCATCATAACCTTTGTTAGTTCGATCACCATGAAAGCTTGCATTTACAAAAGGCATTTTCAAAGAGAGTTACTAGTAATGATCCATCATAACCTTTGTTAGTTTGATCATTATGAACGCTCTTCATTTTCTAAAACCTCATCAAAAAGATTTTCATTTTTAAGGCTCGTTAGAACTACGTCGCTTTGATTCCCATTTGGGATACGTAGGAGCGAGTCACATTCTCGTCAAGCGCAATCATAAAAAGTTTAGCTTTTGCATAACAAAAAGAAAAGAGTTATTTTCATAACAAAAAGAATCACTTTTGCAAACCAAGATCATTTTCAGAACAAAAACCTTTTCCTTTCTAAAAACATTTTCAACCCATCATCGTTAGTGGCTAATCAGAACCTTTGTTCGTCTAGCCATTGGTGGCGATGTATTTTTCCCAAAAGAACAACAAGCGAGGATCACTCATAACCTTTGTTAGTTTGATCATTCGTGCCAATCAATCTCTTTCGAAAACCCCTTTCAAAAGAACAAGTAAAAACGAGTCGCTACTAATAGTCAATCAGAACCTTTGTTCGTCTGACTGGCGGTAGTGACTCCCATTTTCAAGAGTACTTAGCGGTGATTACCCATAACCTTGGTTAGTTTAATCATTCACTAAATGCTCGTCCTATTTCGAAAACTCACTAAAAAGATAAAAGACAAAAACCTTTTTCAGGACAAAAAAGAAGAACTACGTAGCTTTGAGTTCTCCATCGCACCGGGAGATACGTAGGAGCGGGCCATGTCCCGTCAAGCATTTTTCTAAAAAAAAAACATCTTTCCCCCTTTTTTCGTAATAAAAGGTTTTCATTAAGAATTTTTCAATAAGAAGTAGAGAGGCAAAATTAAGTATTTTCAAGTCAATACACTAAAACCACACATTTAATTAAAGGTTCCCTCTCAGTAGAGAGGACGTATGGGGTGCTAACACCTTCCCTGCGCGTAACCGATCCCCGAACCCTATTCTCTAGTTTCGCAAGACCATTCGCTTTCCAAAAAAGGTTTTCCTAATATTTTCCTTAATAAATATTAGTGGCGGCTTCATTGTCTTAGGAAAAGTTGTGAACGAGGAAGGTTCTCCCTCGGGGACTTTTTCGGGCGCAACAGCTGGCGACTCCACTAGGGACTAAAAAACATTTTTTTCAAAAGTGGGTCAAGCCTAACTAATTAAGTGTGTGGTTTGTGTGATTGATTTGAACATCTTGTTTTGCCTCTATTCTTCTTCTTTTTCATAAGCATGTTGCATCCATATGCATTCTTCTTCTATGTTTGCTTTTGTTTAAAATAATAGATAGTTACTTCTTTGCTTAAATACTTAGTTCCCTCATGCATACTTCCCCTCTCTTGTCATGTCCCATTCTTCTTTGCTCGCTTTCTTGAGGTAAGTAGTGCATTGTTGTCAGCACCCTAGATTAGTTTTATTTGATTGGTATTGAACCCTAGGGTAGACGACATGTTATTGCTTTCTATTGTCTGGACTGTTCTGGATTTTCATTTGCAGGTGGGGTAGTTTTTTTAGGAAATGCCCTTCGCACACACACACACACTTGTACCTTGAGGCTATATGATTAGAGAAAGAGACCATAACCCAGGTCTATTAGGATACCATAGGATGAGTGGATTCGAGTAGTGGGAGCCCATCAGGACCTTTGTCCGTTTGGCTACTCGCGAAAGTTTCAATCAGAGTTGTGCTCTTTTATGATGCTTCGTATCTAGCAGTTTGCTGCATTTACGGGGATTTTCATGAGAGGGACTGTGGCTCTGATGGCCTTTGTGAGGGTGTGAATAGAGCTACATGAGAAGATTATCCCTAAAGTGCCTTAGATCATAGGTTCTACCCCCTTTTAGGTCACAAGGGCTTCCCAAATTGTGTGCTGCATTGTTGAATTTCGTCCAGTTAATTTTTCCCTCAAAGATTTTCAAAAATAATAAAAAAGATATGATCTTCCCTTAAACACCTACATTAGGTGGCATATAGTGTGAAAGTTTTCTAAATTCCGCCTGTGAATACCCTCCTTATGCAGAAACCTAAAAAAAAAAAGTATCTTGCATCCTGCATCATTGCATCATTGCGTCATTTGCATTAAATAAAGTTCCAATTTTGAAAAAAAATTATTCATCTTGCATTTCATTTCATTGCATAAAAATGAAAAAACAATTGTCATCTTCATAGCTTAAGCATTTCGTTTATAATCAAAAAAGAGGAAAAAGCTCCTCGCCGAGTTCATCCAAAACATGACATTCATGCATAAACATTATTTCAAAAAAGACCAGCAGAACTACGCAAGCTTTGATTCCTCATTACAATGGGGATACGTAGGAACGGGTCATACCCCGTCAAGCACATTTTTCTAAAACTTTTCCAATAAATCGTTTGCATCTCCAAATAATTTTCAAAATCATGTTCCAAAACTAAAAATCAAAAAAATGAAAAGTTTCCAATGCATGCATCTTCTCTAAACAAAGAAAAAATAAAAAAGCTCTTCATGTAAAAGCTCAATGAGTAAAAGTGCACCTTCGAATGACGAAGGGTAATATCTCAAATTTGTTTGTGCACTACAAATTTAAGATGTTACTCTACGTTATCGGGGCACTTTAACCCTATCAAGTGAGGTTTGTTTTCAAATAAGAGAATAAGTTTGAGTTAACCAAATGTCGAAGCATTTCAGTATATTGCGTGAAGTATTGAGTCGGGATCCACTCAATGTTTCATGCAAGTTACTCAGAGTAACGATAATTGGTTGCCTCACGTCATCATTTTTACAATAAAAAGGGGGGAGGGGCGTTGGCATTTCATACTTTGCCTTGCCTCTAAAAAAAAATCATCATTTAGAAAAAAAAGAAGCATCATTCCTGCATCTTCCATCATTCAAAAGAAAAAGGGAGCATCGGCATTTCGTACCTTGTCTCGCCTCTAAAAAATAAAAAAAAAATCAAAGTCAAAAATCATTTTGAAAAAAAGGGGCATCATTCTTGCATCATTCGCATTGGCATTCCATATTTTGTATTGCAATAAAAATAACAAAATTATTTAGAATAAGCCACACTCTTCGAGTGGTCATTCTCCACGCATTTGCATCATACTTGCATATCATAATTTGTTCATTCATTCATAAGAGTTGTGATGAGAAGCGAGACGTTCTTGCGAAACAATCATCCTTTTTGAAAAAGTTTATCCTTACTTGGTTGCAAACTCAAGGTGTTCCAAGGCACTCAGTTTTTCAAATCAATAGCTCATTTGCATTTCTTTCAAAAGCACTGCATCCCATCCATTCGATGACAAAAGACTGAAATAGTGTATCAAAGAAAAAACAAATTTTTAACTGATGTTAACTCTCTGTGAAGCATTCTTCTAATGAGCGTGCATGCTATGAGTACATTCTCTTGTTTGAGTCCGTTGGTTTTCCTCCCTTACCACAGTTTCCCGTCCAAGTCTAGTCCCGCCCCGTCCACCCATAAAGTGCATATTCTCCCCATCAGTTCGTATTTGACTTTTGGTTCAAGTCCTCCATGCTGGGGCAAGTCTGTGATCATTAATTCCCCTTGATTAATATCATATTCGTTCAGTGCAAGTCTCTCAAAATAATAATAATAATAATATAATAAAAAAGAAAACAAGCTCGCTAGGTTGAAAACCCGCAAAGGGCGGCCTAGGCAAAAAGGAGCGCCCGGTGGACTAAAAACTCGCAAAGAGCGGTCCAGGAAAAAATTAGGGCACAAAAAAGGAAAAAAGAGCAAACACATGAAGATAGATAAATTATTGTTCTAAAGTTAAGTCTTATAGAAATAAGCAATCGAGATTTGAAATGAAGTTTGGCCATCTCCTCAAAAACCCCAAAATCCCAGAAAGTCCCTTTCCCACCCACCTTGAGCCAAGAAAAACCAAAATCCAAAAATCACCCTAGACAAGGATCACCCCAAATAAAAAAAAAGTGCATAACTTTTTATCAGCTCACCCGAGTCAAAGAAGGAAAAGAATCATAAAACACAAAAAAAGAAAAAAAAAAAGGAAAAAGAGAAAATCAAAAAAAGGGGGATTCAAAAATGAAAATCCCAAAAGAAAAGAAAATACAAAAGAAATGTAAGTGGTGAGCTGGTACATGTTACCACAAAATACAAGAGATCCTTGTCTAAATAAACCTTCAAACACTTCATCATTCCAACACCTGATTCCATAAACCTTCAAACACTTCCTTTGGCCTCAACATCAAACCCCTTAGTCATTCTACTATGAGACACGAATTTGCTTTAACAGAGCCCAAACAAGCCCAATAACCATCTTCCTCATAGACCATTAACCGTCAATCAACGCCGAACAAAACTCATCCTCCCATTAGCCTCAAACACTTCATCAAGCCTAACCCTCCTTCCTCCACAAAACACCACAATCCCGAAAAGTCCATTCCAATCAATGACCGGTTGCTTTTGTTCACTCAAATTCTAATCTTAGGACGAACAAGCTTATCTATGTACAATGTGTTTGCTCAAAAGAAAAACAAACGATCAGAAAAAAGAAAGCTGATCAAGAAAGAATAAACCCTCAGAAAAAAGAGAATTGAGGAAACAAAAACGAACAGTCAGAAAAAAGAAAGCTGACAAAATAAAAAAGAGGGACTTGCACTCCAAAACACATTCAAGATGCATTAAAACAAGGTTTAGTGATCACCAGGTAAGGATTCTTTCGCACCAAAAGTCAAGACATCAGTAGAGAACCAAAGATTTGCACTGAGAATACCACTCAGACCCAAAAGTTGGGGCATTCTCTTCACCACCCACACACCCTAGTCTTGGGAAAGTCTGTTCAATGCCCATCCCATGTCACTCCAGTTGTCAATGTCATTCCAAAGTGGGGCAAGTGCATTCCCATTCCTCCAACTCATTCATTCCCATAAAAACCTCACCGGGGTAATCTCTCAACTCACTATCCTAAACAAGACCTTGTCATTCTGATTGGGGCAGCTTTGTCCTTGTTATGACTAGGGCAACATCAAATTCTGTGGGTTGAAGCAAAACCCCTTTCATTCCAGCTTTCATCCCAAGAACCGAAGCGTTCCCAATTCATCATCTTCTACACCCCTAGTTGTTGTCACCACTAGACAGGGGCAAGTTATTCACTCGTCAAAGACCTGAATTGGGGCAATCTTGTATCTCTTGGTTCCTCATGAGCTTCGGCAATAACCATGTCTGTCATTCCTTCACTTGCCATAGATGTCCATGCCCCAAACCAATTCCAAGTTAACCGACTCATTCATTCACATTTGCACTCCTATGCATGCTTACTAGACAATGCTTCAAAAAGAGAGAGCACAAGCTATTTACGTGATATCTAAAATTCAGTCATCATGGAAAGAAAAAGAAAACAAGTGAGGTTGTTTGTAAATAAAAACCTTGAGAACACCGGAGTTTGAATTAAATTCAATTTTTCAACAGAATGGGCAATAGTCATCTCAATTCCTTGCATTCAAAGTCTCGCATCTCATCATCACAAAATGTTTATCTCTTGCACCTAGGCATTTCAATCTATTCATTATAGCATATGCATCAAAGCATTACATTTGCATCTTCACATTTTGTGCATTCATCACATAGCAAAAAGAAAAAACTTTCCACGTCAGTTGCACCATATTAATACATGCATTTCATAGAGGAAAATAGTAAAGAAGAAAAAGCAGAACTCTTTTCATTGCATTGGCACCATATTAGTGTTCGCACTTCATAAAAAGGAAAAGAACAAAATCATTGCATGTCATTCATCATTAGAGCATTACATTTTGCATCAGATATTTCATAGAAAAAGCAAAGAAAGCAAAAAGAAAACAAAGGAAAGAAACCACAAAAGCAACACAAAAGCATTCCATGTCATTCACCATTCCACAAGATACTAATCATTGCACGCGCCATTGCATCACCAAAATCCTTCAGACCATTAGATCAATACAGGCATATGTTGACCCATAAACCAGACCTTTGCGTCCATAATTCAAAGCTACCCCCTTGATCCCAAGCGATCCTCATTTCATGTCTTCTCATTCATTGCTTTTTCATTAGCACATCCAGTGTTGACTCTCACTCGCAAACTTCAAACAAACAACAAAAAGAATAGAAACATTTCCTGTCATCCAGCATTCCATATCATTCATCATTTCATAAGCGTTCCTTTGTCATTCAAGCCTCAAACATTAAAGCGGTGCATTTGCATCATATTAACGTTAGTATTTCCATAAAAGAAAAAGAACAAAAATCATTGCATCAAACATCCGAGCATCGCATCATATTAATGTTTGCATTTCATAGAAGAAGCAAAAAAGAAACAAACAGAAGTTAGAACAGGAGCATTCCATTCATCAAAGCATCAATCACCGCATACACTTGCATTCAAACATCCAAGCATTATGTTGATATTTGCATTTCACAAACTACAAAGAAGAAGCAGATACAAAAGAACAAAAGCATTCCATAATATTCAAGACATCAATCATGGCATACGTCTGCATTACATGTGTCATTCATTGCATTGCTAAGCAAAATGCGGATGAACACAAGATGTTAATCCTCATACCTAGTTCTAAGAATCAGCACTTCAAGTGTCAATCTTCAATCTAATTCTCAAGTCAGTCATCCTGGACTTGTCAGTCTCAAAATCTCATTCCCAGTCACTCCTTCAGTTCGGAGTTCAAATGCCCTCGGGTCCCAAGTGGTTCATTAAAAGCACGCTAAGTGTTCATTTACTGCTTTCTCATCAACACGCCAAGTGTTCATTTACTGCTTTCTTTCTAGCAAACCAAGCATTCATCATCATTGCATCAGACATCAAATCAAGTCTCAAAATACAAAATCATTTTCAATAAATAGGAGACTAAGTCGAATGTACATTCGAAATAGTCATCACGATAGGACACTTGAATTGATCACTCAAGAATCCTAAGGTCCCTATGCCAAAGAAAAAAACAAACAAAAACATTCAGTGTCGTCTACATCATAGTAATGTTTGCATTCCATAAAACAAAAAGAACCAAAAATTCATCATCCCATCAAACATCCAAGCAATACAGTTGCATCACATCAATACTTGCATCTCATAGAAGAAAGGAAAGCTAGAACATCCCATGTCATTCATCATTTCATGTTATTCATCATTTTATAGCAATACTCCCATTTCATAGAAAAGAAAAAAAAACAAAGAAGAGAAAGTTTTCCTTTGCATGTCATTCCATTAAAATGCATGAGCATTCCATGTCACCAAACACCAAAGCTTTGCATTCGCATACCCATGATTCTTAAAAGAGCAAAAAAGAGAAGCCAATGGAGAGAAAAGAGAAGAGCCAAGAGAGCAACAAAAAGAAAAGAAAAGAAAGAAAAAGAAAGAAGAGAAGCCAGAGAAAGAGAAAAAGGCATATAAGAACAGGAGAAAATCATGCATTCATCAGACATAAACAAAAGAAAAAGAAAATCATGCATTACGTACAGACAAGAGAAGAAAAGGAAAATCACTGCATTCATCAAACATATAAGAACAGTAGAAAATCATGCATTCATCCGACATAGACAAAAGAAAAAAGAAACTCACTACATTTACATTCATCATAAGAAAAAAGAAAACAGCAATCATGGCATTTGCATTGCATGGATTTGTTCATTTTCAGCTGCAGGTACAAAGAGAGGATGAGCACTTCGGTGTTAGCCCTCGCCTCCAGATTCCAGAAAATGCTCCCCCAAGTTGGGAGTTCAGAAGAAAAGAGAAGAGAGAAACAGAAAGAGAGAGAGAAAGAAAAGAGAGAAATAAAAAAGAGAAGAAAGAAAGAAAAGAAAAGAGAGCGCTCAGGCGCGCATTGCGGATTGGAGCCCAGATAGATCATCGCTCCCTTTTGCCCAGGTCTCACATCGTGTGCGAGCAACACGATGGACCGCAGCCCCATGTGAGGTTCAACGGAATAGTTGTATCAAGCCTAAGATACAGTGGACGCCGTGCATTGATCTGTATATCAGTTCCGGAGCTGATAACGATCCCCCCGGTCGCTCGAAAAGGCCAACAGGAAGCGTGCTCCTCAAAGCCACGTGCAAACTCGGATTCGTCAAGAGTTCGTTTAAGGATTACAGGTTTTAGGCAGCCTGGGCAATTTACCGCTTTCTGCACGCAAGTGCCCATTTTACCTTTTCTGTCTGCACGCAAGTGCCCATTTTACCTTTTCTGTCTGCACGTCAGTGTTCATTTATTGTTTTCGCATCGACACGAAAGTGTCCATCTTTCCAAAAAAAGAAGAGAAAATTCGGGTTTCTCCAAATGGACAAAATTGGTATAATTTCTGAATTTTTTATTTCTATTTTACCTTCGAAATATGTCTCGCGCAATTCATGTTTCTTGGTAAAATCCAAATAAAGAGGGGCAGCTGTCATACCCTAATTTTGTCCGGCTAATTTAAAGTTTATTAGAAGAAAAAATCAAAATATTGTTTGTTGTGCATTTTGAGGCTTTAATCGTTAACGCGTGTCATTTAGTGCTCGTTAGCGATTTTGCGTCATTTTTTATTATTAGTAGAACTTATTTATTTATTTTCCATTGCAAGAAAAAGAACTAAAAAATTTGTTTTTTAGCATTTAGTTTTAATTATTATTATTGCTTTAAAAATACAAATATTACAAAATTACAAAAATATAAACTAGATTAGAATTAGAATTAATTGAAAGTAAATAAATATAAAAAATAAATTACAAATCCAAAAAGCTAATGCTATGTCTGTATGTTACAGCCACCTCCTTTTTAAATGTTTATTACTTTTCCCATTTTTAGCCAAAGTTAAAGATAGTTTTACAAGCAACAAGCTTGCTTCACGGCATCTCTACTGAACATAGGAACACTCAGCACACATTGGTTTTTTTGCTTCATCAGCTTCTCTTCTTCTCTCTCACAAATCACAGCTTTATATACACCAGTTTTCTGCTTCTCTTGGACAGCTTTGAACACATTGGTTTCTTTGTTTCCCTCTCACAGCCTTACACAACATACCACAGACAGCAATGTTCCCCTCTATAAAAGGGTCAAGGTTCAGAACTCAAAAGGGGGGAGAGATACAAGTTTCAGAATATAAAAAATGGAGGAGGGAACCGTAGGGGGAGGCTGGGAACAAAGGAAGGAAAAATTAAATACACAACACACACAACACAGGGAGGAGTGGGGAAAGAAAAAAAAAAGAGGAAGCAAAGGGGGTGGGGGGGGGGGGGGCGCACTGTAGCAAAACAAAAAAGGTAACAACAACACCAACAATCTAATAACTCACACAGGAGCAAATGGAAAAAAATGGAGAGAAAGAAAGAGGGGAGAGAGCACCTCCGGCCACCACCAGCTCCAGCAACCTCCGGCCACCGCCAGTTCCGGCAACCTCCGACCAAACCACCCATCCACCACCGCGCATCCCCTTTTCTCTCTCTCTCTCTCTCTCCATTCGGTTCTCTCTCTTTCCATTCGTTTCTCTCTCTCTCCCTTCGGTTCTCCCTCTCTCTCTCTCCACCGCCCGCCGTCCCTCTCTCTCCTGTTCGCGCACCACCACGCCCTCTTCGCGCACCACCACGCCCTCTCTCTCTCCACCGTCTCACGCCTCTCCTCTCTCTCCATTCTCGGCCTTCCTTTCTTCATTTTTGTTTTCCTCTCTCTTTCTCTCTCTTCGTTTCTCTTTCTCCCTCTCTTTTCTCAAATTTTTTTTCTCTCCTATGGTTTTGTATTGCTGCGGCTGGAGGGTGATGGTAAAATGATTTCATTTTTAGGTTAACTCTCATGGGCCTTAGGTAGTCCATTATGTTCTGTTTTTATTTTTCTTTTAGTTTACCTTTTTACACCCCATGTTTTAGCCCACACAGCCCCCTACATTAGCCCAATACCTCAAAAAAACAAAATTGGGCCTCCTGCAGAATAAAAAAACGAGTTGGGTCAGCTTTCCACACCTCCCCTTTTCTATGCACCCATTTTTATTTCACCCCTTTTTTTTATTTTACACCCCTATTTACTCATTTCACTCCCCATTTTCATGAAGCTAATTGCACCCCCTGTTTTACTCGCATACAACCCCATTTTGCTTTTTTTTATTTTATTTTCTTAAAAGCCCATAGTGCTATTTACACCCTTTGTTTTACTTCAACATCCCCCTCATCATTCTTGCATTCTTCTCAAAGATTCATCTCCAAATCTCTAAAATCAAGCTCAAGGTTGAAGGTTAAAGAGTAAATTCAAATGGTTTAGCACTCATTCATATTATTTCTTGCTTACTTAGCTTGGAGTTAAGGTATATTCTTGAATCTTAGCATCATCATCAAAGTTTTAGCATAAAAAATATAGATCGTCAATTTGTTTTTGCGTACTAAGCATTTCATTACATTTAGAGTTACAGTGATTCAACATTCTTTGATACTTTGGTTGCTAAATAATTTGCTTGCTTATGCTTGCCAATGATCATGATTGAGACAACTCTTTTGCTTGAGCTTACAGTTTCATTGTCTACTCTCATATAGAATATCATCAATGCTTAGACGACTCCAATTCCTTCCTTGCATCTTCCACTAGATGTGCATTTAGATTCCCTTGCGTTTTGTAGAAATATTTGAGTATGGTTCTCGCCTAGCATCTTCCACTAGATGTGCATTTAGGTTCAATCTTGCCAACTCTTGTATTTCTGCATAATGCCTAATTCAAGTTCCTTCCTTGCCTATCTATGTGTTGTGATCTACTATGTGTAGTTTAGACTTGATTTTTCTTTGCGAATTCAGATATCGTTGCTTAATGATTTGATTCCACTGATTGTGTTATGCTTGAATCCACCAATTCTTTCTTGCATTCATTGTTTTCATTTCTAAACCAACCTGGCATAAAAATGGTTACTAGTGGCAATCCATCACAACCTTTGTTGGTTTGATTGTCATGAAAGCCTCAATTTCAAAAGAATTTTCGCAAGCATAAAGCCAGCTACAAGTAATAATCCATCACAACCTTTGTTGGTTTGATTATCATGAACGCGTCCAATTTCAAAAAGCATTTTTCTAAGTATCAAAGAATCAAAACAAGTTATTAGCGGTGATCCATCATAACATTTGTTAGTTCGATCACCATGAAAGCTTGCATTTACAAAAGGCATTTTCAAAGAGAGTTACTAGTAATGATCCATCATAACCTTTGTTAGTTCGATCACCATGAAAGCTTGCATTTACAAAAGGCATTTTCAAAGAGAGTTACTAGTAATGATCCATCATAACCTTTGTTAGTTTGATCATTATGAACGCTCTTCATTTTCTAAAACCTCATCAAAAAGATTTTCATTTTTAAGGCTCGTTAGAACTACGTCGCTTTGATTCCCATTTGGGATACGTAGGAGCGAGTCACATTCTCGTCAAGCGCAATCATAAAAAGTTTAGCTTTTGCATAACAAAAAGAAAAGAGTTATTTTCATAACAAAAAGAATCACTTTTGCAAACCAAGATCATTTTCAGAACAAAAACCTTTTCCTTTCTAAAAACATTTTCAACCCATCATCGTTAGTGGCTAATCAGAACCTTTGTTCGTCTAGCCATTGGTGGCGATGTCTTTTTCCCAAAAGAACAACAAGCGAGGATCACTCATAACCTTTGTTAGTTTGATCATTCGTGCCAATCAATCTCTTTCGAAAACCCCTTTCAAAAGAACAAGTAAAAACGAGTCGCTACTAATAGTCAATCAGAACCTTTGTTCGTCTGACTGGCGGTAGTGACTCCCATTTTCAAGAGTACTTAGCGGTGATTACCCATAACCTTGGTTAGTTTAATCATTCACTAAATGCTCGTCCTATTTCGAAAACTCACTAAAAAGATAAAAGACAAAAACCTTTTTCAGGACAAAAAAGAAGAACTACGTAGCTTTGAGTTCTCCATCGCACCGGGAGATACGTAGGAGCGGGCCATGTCCCGTCAAGCATTTTTCTAAAAAAAAAACATCTTTCCCCCTTTTTTCGTAATAAAAGGTTTTCATTAAGAATTTTTCAATAAGAAGTAGAGAGGCAAAATTAAGTATTTTCAAGTCAATACACTAAAACCACACATTTAATTAAAGGTTCCCTCTCAGTAGAGAGGACGTATGGGGTGCTAACACCTTCCCTGCGCGTAACCGATCCCCGAACCCTATTCTCTAGTTTCGCAAGACCAATCGCTTTCCAAAAAAGGTTTTCCTAATATTTTCCTTAATAAATATTGGTGGCGGCTTCATTGTCTTAGGAAAAGTTGTGAACGAGGAAGGTTCTCCCTCGGGGACTTTTTCGGGCGCAACAGGTTCAACCCCAACTGCTGAACTCTACGCTCTGGGTTAAGTTTTTCACAACTTGGCTACACATCGCTACCAAAAAAATGGGTTTATAATTTTTTTCCTATCAATAAACTAAAAAAATGTAATGTTGTGGCAAACTGGCAATTACACCTTGACGTCTATATATATATATATATATATATATATATATATATATATATATATATATATATATAT
Source organism: Astragalus membranaceus (assembly GCA_039519185.1). Taxonomy (NCBI): domain Eukaryota; kingdom Viridiplantae; phylum Streptophyta; class Magnoliopsida; order Fabales; family Fabaceae; genus Astragalus; species Astragalus membranaceus. The sequence goes on along the minus strand of CM076846.1, from coordinate 62,944,215 downwards.
ATATATATATATATATATATATATATATAGAGGATATATCAAGTGATATGAGTTTTGATATGAGAGGGTGAGAGGATTAAATCTGGACCGTATAAAAATATATGAGTGGTTGTTATTAAAAGGTAGGTGGTTACCACATTGACTTTTTGTTTTATTTTGAACTTCTAATCATTTCAATATTTGGTAATTATTAACTCCTCTCATCCTCGTATAATAAAAGCGCTCACTTGATACGTTCCATATATATATATATATATATATATATATATATATATATATATATATATATATATATATAGCGAGTGTATTAGGGGAGAACTAGTTCTTACCGTTGTTATACCTTAATTTTGCCCGGTCTTTTTTATCATAATCGCTTTAGCCCCGTGTCACAAGCCTATGGCGTTTCGAGCGCTGTTTTGTTTAAAGTCGGACCGAATTGTCCAATTGGGCTTATGTCGAACCTTTTGGGCCTGATTTTGTTAGCTTATCTAATTAGGCTTACGCTTTTTGTTTTGAATCAAGTTTTTAATGTTTTGGGTCGTTTCGGCCTACATCTAACTTTGGGCCAGTTTTGATAAATGGGTCTGTGGCTGGCTTTCTGGATCTAATTTATCCTTTTGGACCAAAAAGCCATAAAAAAAAGTGATAATAAAATCAGATTAAAAAAAAATAAATTACAAACATCCCAAAATATAATAAAATCAGAATTAAAATTTAATTTACACTAATCCAAAAATTCAAAAATACAAAATAAATTAAAAAATATACAAAAAATAATATAATCCGAAAATACATAAAAAAATACATAAAAATGGGAAAAAAGGCAAAAGAGGCACCTCAGCCAAAGAAGAAAACAGCAGCTGAAACCTTAGTCCTTTCCTTGCTCACCAAGTATCCATCTTCTTCAACCCAAGCCCAAAATCTGCAAAAAAAGGAAAGAAATATGGAGAAGGATTAGAAAAAACCCTAATTTCTGCCTATATAAACAAGCCTAGACACACTTAAAATTCAGCCAAGAACACACAGAAATTACACAGAATTTCAGAACCAAAATATTAGGGTTTTATACTGAAACCCTAATTACAAAGCGTCAAATTTCTGAGGCAAAAGAGAAAAAGCAGTAGCAGCAAGGATAGGAGCCACATTAGTTAACAGCAGCAATCAAACAAAGTTCAGAAGCTGGAAAACTGGTTGGTGCCTCTTTTACTTAAAAATTCAAAAACATGTAGGCCTAGGTGTAATCTGTAATGCTTTAGTTTTTTTTTGGATGTTCATATGCTAAATAATTCGTACATGTAGCAACTGCCAGTATGCTTTTATTGTTCTTCTAGTCATACATATACCCCATATAGTTTTCTGTATGAACAGATTAGTTTTAGGAATCAACTAGGTTTTTTTAATCTAACATTAGGTTTATAAAAATTAGGTTTGAAAAATCAATTTGCAGTAGAATATGGTACTACGAACAACGTTAGACAAATTAGGTTCCTGTCCTCTTCTTTTAGAAAACGAAATCAGTAAATAATAAAGCAATAGTTTCAGTCAATAGAATTAATCTGTTCAAAAACGAAATTAGCAGAATATTTGAAACAGTTGTCTTAGTTAAAAAATTAGGGTTCTTTAGAGAAAAAAGAGGAATCAGAAAGAGTAGGAAGGAGACAAGAGACAAAAAAATAGAGAAAATATACCCAGATTCCTCCACGGTCGCACCGTCACCGTGTCGTTTGCGTTCCATCACCGTGAACCACCCAGGGAAAACAAAAAAACAGGCGTAGAGGAAAAATAATTAGGGTTAGAAACAGAGGAGAGAAAAAGAAATTAAAGGTCAGAGGCACAAATGAACAGGAACAGAGTAGGAGAGGCAGAGGAAAAGAGAAGAGGAAAATAGAGCCTTACCTACAGCTCCGGCCGTCGTAGACGGTGGCCGTTTCCGCCGCGTCTTCCACCTCTCCCCCTCTCGTTCCTCGCACCGTCGGTTCACCATGATCACTGGCGTCGCCTCCTCCTCCTCCTCCGTCAAACCCTCTCTCTATCTCGCCTTTCCCCTTTCGTTTCCCCCTCGCGTTAACCATTTCCCTCTCTCACGGCGTAAATCCCTCCCTCTTTCCCTTTCACTTTCCTCTCTTTCTCTCTCACTCCTAAAATCTCGCTTCTCTCTCTCTCTCTCTCTCTCTCTCTCTCTCTCTCTCTCTCTTTTTCCATTCTGGGTGTTGCGGTGGAGGGATTAGAGAATTGAGAAATTAGGGTTGAGGAGAGTATGGTCGTGGACAGCGCCGCGTGAGAAAAGAAGGGAATTAGGTTTAGGTTTTTTTTTAAAACGCCTTATATAGTGTGGAGACTTAAGGGCATTCTCGTCCTTTCCTTTCTAACTTAGGATACTACTTACACCCCTCATTTTCGTATTACGCCTCCCCTTGAAAGGCCCATGAATTCGTGTTAGTCATCATTTTCACAAAGTAGGGGACTAAGCCGACTGTACAGTCGGGTTAGTCATCATTTTAGGACAAATGAACTGATCACTCAGGAGTCCTAAAGTCCCTAAATAAAATACACCAACAAACAAACTTTTTCTACCCAAGAACTACGTTTGATTTGATTCTCTACCAAGAGATACGTAGGAGCAGAGGGCGGCCGATCTCTGTCAATTGCACTAATAAAAAACATTTTTTAGTCTTTTCCTAAATAATCATTTTCTTAAATAAAATATCAATTTTCTTCTTTCTTTTTAATTCACAATAAAAGGGTGAAAATAAACATTTTCAAAATTAATATTCTTTCCTACAACTAATTAACAGGTAACCTTCCTTAGGAAGGATGCTGTGGGGTGCTAATACCTTCCCCACGCATAACCGACTCCCGAACCCTAGTTTGGTCTCAAGGACCCTTATCCATTCCAAAAGGGATTTTCCAATGTTTGCCCTTAAACTAAACTTTGGTGGCGGCTTCATTTTTGAACCTTCGAGGAATCCTCACCCGGATTTTTCGGTCGCTACAATCGTGATAAATGAGAACTCTGAATTATAATCGTTATATTAAAATTAACGGTTTAGATTATATCTTTTGTACATAATATACTGGCTTAAATATGTTTTAGCTTCCTACAAATATGAATTGTTTTGATTTTAGTTCCCCTAATTTTTTTTAAAAAACTCCCTGCAAATATTAACTTTTTGATTTTCGTCCTTCTGTTAACTCATCTGTTACAAAAATGCTGAGATGGTAAACGGAAATCCTATGTGGATTTTTTAATCATTTTATTTTAAAATTTATTATTGCCATCCACATTGGATTAAATTTTCATTTTATTTTTGTCGTGGTCAAACTCTTAGGTCCTAGCCGTGGGATCGGCCAGAGGTTTGGACAGTTCTTGATTCTTTTGTTCTTCAAGCAATTGTGCCAAGGACGCCAAGGAGGGAACTCTGCTCATTGACTGTGGGTACCCTGACTCCTCTAGAAAGGGCCAGGTTGAGTGAATGGGGCGAGGGTTGGATTATTCTATTGGCCTAATGCATAAAAATAAAGATAACACTGTGTTAAAGAAGATAAAATGAAAATAAACGTAGAGTTTGATTGATTAATATGTCCTTGTACAATTGTCCTACTCCTATTTATATACATAGGCCCTTGCTGGCCATTTCTACAGCCAACATTTTCCTACCGTTGAATCGATCTAAGATCAATGCTTATCATTGCTCATAAGCACTAAAAAGGTGGAGTAACTACCCACGATTCCACTAGTACGGTTAGTGGAGCAAACTCCCTCGCTCCTTCGCTTGATCTTCAACCGCTCCCACGTTCTATTCTTCGTGCTTCCTCTTTCTTGCCTTCCAAGCAAAACCTGCCTTACCTCGGCCACTTGATTTACCTGGCTAGCCTTCATCCTCAGACATTGACTATGGCACCCGAGCCTACCCTGGCCGTGGTACTCTATGGGCTGAGGTTTTACCCTCCCTCGGCCTTGCCCGCTGTCCCTCGGGCAAACCCCTTCCTCGGGGAATTATGATACGCCCCGAGGGCTTCTCTTGTCTATTTTGGTAAGTATCCCTTGGGACTTAGTCTAGTGACTCGCCTATACATCTGCTCCCTTCTTCTTTTTACCCTCGGCCTACGTGGGCAACAGATATTTTTTAACGGTTTAGATTGGATCGACCAAAATTTGTTAACGGTTTAGATTGCACAGAAAATAATAACGTGAAAATATGTAAAAAAAAACAATACTAATAAGAAATAAATATGTCTAATGTGAAAATATAGCACAATACAACAACCATAAAAATCAATCACGTCGTCCCTCAACCAAATCAATCAACCTCATGAGTTGTCTGTAGGTCCGAGAAGCAGGATGAATCTCTTCGAACGCAAGCGCCTCCCGCAACTCTTCGCTCACAATCATCAGTCTCTCGTCAGGTCCCATGACACCTGGTGCTGGTGTTGGTGCTGCTGGTGCTGGAAGGAGATGAGGAATTGATACCCTAACATACCATGGCAAGTACTGCTGATGAAGCTCGCCCACCTCCTGCGCAGGAGCAGTAGTGCTCAAAACCTCCTGGGCACTGTCCCTCCATCTAGTGATATGCATCATGATCTCACTATAAGCTGTACGACCCCGCAGCGTGTCACGGGGGATGACCTAAATGTATCCAAATTGTCAGAGGCACCTATCCGGTATGTAGGGAACGATGATGTCCTCCTAGATTAGGAAACCCCTATATAATGAGATATTGTCAAAGGGTGTCTCGTGCCAGTGGCCCTCAAATGGTCTCTAGATGACATCCTCAGGTGTCAAAGCATCAATCCTCCTCCTATACTCCTCCAGCTTCACCGCATCCGTCTTCCTCCTCTTCCAAAACCCATACAATGGCCGGACTGTGACCCCAGCCTCCCCCCGCACAGCTATTCGAGGAAAGTACTCAAAGATCCATATCTGAAATGCACAAATAAACAATATCGTTAAAAATAAAGTATTTAACATTAAATCAAACTCGTTAAAATAAAAAAAAATTAACTTACCATGAACAACGTTGCATACCCCTAACTGAGTGGTATCCTGTAGCCAGAAAAAGTTCAGCTGATCGTACAAGAAAGCTAATGCTGCTGGACCCCATGCCCATCCGCTAGCTGCGGCGACGTCCTCCAGTAATAGCAACCACTTAGCCTCAACTCTGGTGTGAGTCTTGCTACAAAAAATACTCCACCCCAAAATAAGCAAGCTAAATGCACTAACACACGAGTCTAGTCCTCCTGTTCTACGTCACGTCTAACTATCTCCAGTAGCCAGTCAAAACGGTAATATGGCCCCCCTGCTGGCGATAGTCTCCTCTGTAGCCTCAGCAAATGTCACCCCGAGATAATTCAGAACCAGTTGGATGGCATCATCAATAGTAACAGACTGAGCAGGAGATCTGAAATATCTGCCAGCCAACGGTAGATGTAGGAGACAAGACACATCATCCAAAGTAAGCTGAACCATCTCTACAGTGTTGATCCATCTATGGGTGCCATCTCTCTATAAAGGGAGATAGCATCTCATGATCCACAGTAGTGTGAGTTGAACTGATGATGGGGGATAATCCCGACTGCCTAAGATACTCCCAAAACCCTGATTCTGTGCATAAGGGACCAACTTCTGACCGATTTTGATGTCATGTGCAGATAATTTCAACTTACGCACAGATGTCTGAATTAAAAATAAATAAATTTACTTATACTATTAATCTATAAATTTATATAACAAGACTATGTAAATAAATATATTAAATTATATTTACCAGACATCCAAGTATCTTAGAGGAGAGAACCATCCATAGGTCCTATGCCAGCATGGTCCTGCTCCTCCTCCTCATGAACCGAGTACTCATCTGCAGGCTGCTGGTAATGATGGTACTCCGGCTCCTGGTGGTACTGCTGCTGGTAATGATGGTACTGGTGGTACTCTAGTTCCTCCTCCATCTGCTGATACTGCTTCTGCTCCTCCATCTGCTGCTCCTCATCCTCCACAGCCTGCCCACGTCCCCGGGCGCGCCTATTCCGGTGAGACGCATGTCCCGCAAGCCTGACGCGGGTGCGTGTACTAGGAGCAGGAGTTCTTCCAGGTCACCACCACCAGACCGTGATGAAGAAGACTCCCATCACAAACTCGGTCGTGCCGAACGCTCCCCTCGCAAAACCAGCCCCGGTGAATCACGGGGGATCCGGCCACCGATCCTCTGACGAGCCACCGAAAAAAATAAAAAAATAAAAAAACCAAACAAAACTTAAAAATGGATCTATGTAAATCCGTTAAGGCGAAACGGATTTAAACGAAAGTACCTACTTCCGTGCGAAGCCAACGAAAATAAGTAGATCCGTTTGTTGGAAAACAGATGTAGGTATATCCGATTGTTGGAGAACGGATGTAGGTACTTCCGTGCGACGAGCTCAAACAGATGTAGGTAGATCTGTTTCGTGCGAAAATGATATTATCTCTCTCTCTCTGTAAAATAGATGTAAGTGAGAAGTGATAAGTTTTTTGTAATTTTGTAAAATTGTCAAGGGTCTTTTCGTCTTTTCACATGGTGTGTGGGGGTATAACTTGATGGTGTGGGGGTAACAAAAAACCCATTTTTTAATAAAGGAAATAACATATGTTTGAAAAAACATTTAATATAGGTTCAATATGGCCGACGAGCCAACTTGACTAGACCAAAATGGCCTCATTTTTTCGCCCTCTATTTTGCAAGGGGCCATACTTCGTAGGGGTGTTCAAAACCGAACTAACCCAATAGAAAACCACACACCGAACCAACCTAAACCGAAAACCGCAAAAAACCGCAAACCGCAAAATCTATTCGATTTTTTTTTCAATCAACCGCGCGGTTTGGTTCGGCCCGCGGTTTTTGTTCCACCAACCGAACCAAACCAAACCAAACCGCAAGTAACACTAATATTTATTGACTTACAACATTCCTTACTAACTTATTAGCCTAAATCCAACTAAGACCCAACTCTCACTCACTTACTAGCCCAAATCCAATTGATTCTTTGACTCACTTACAAACTATCCATATTGTTATGATATATTTAAAAATTACAATAAAACATTTAATTCAAATTCTTTTAAACATGGCTGTAGCTATCTTAAAAGAATTAAAATAGAGTAATTTATATACTACATATATTTGAGCATATTTTTTCTTAAAGATTTATGTTAGCCGTTTTTCATTTTAGTTAATTTTAACTTCGTTTTAAATTATGTTTTGTCTCGGAAAAACCGAACCAACCGAACCAATCCAAACGGCATTGGTTTTGTTTGGTTTTTTTTTAGGAAGTCAACCGAACCAAACCAAACCGCATGTAGTTTTACCTTGCGGTTCGGTTCACTTTTTGTCTCAAAATCGAGCCAAACTGCACCGCGAACACCCCTTATACTTCGTACAACCCCCGGGCTACTCGGTGGACACCCCCAACACCCCAATATCCCCAAAATGCCCCTCCTCATTTTATAACTATCCTCTCCTCTCACACACCCCATTTCACCCTAAACCCATTTTCTCCAAATCCTCCAATCATCCATATCAATCCATCTCTCCCTTTCTTCCTCTCCTCCAAACCGCAAGTACCTTCGTGTGCATCCATTTCTGCGCTCAAGAAAGGTATGAATTTATGCGCTCAAGAAAGGTATGAATTTCTTCTCCAATTCGTTCATTCTCTTCTTGTTTTTCTGAAAATTTGTATGTTTCGGACCTAAAGTCCCGAACCTTCTATACTCGCCAGTTAACAAACGAAGTGGTTCGGACCATGGCCATCCGAACTGGTTCGGACCACGACCATCCGAACCTGACCCTGACCAATGTGATTTTTGCAGCTATGGAATTCGTTACGGTTATCGAACAAAATGATGGGCACATGAACATTCCACAAAATGTGTTTCAGCAGATAGGCAACACTATGCCTCGCGATTGTTACCTACATCTGGAAATTGGCAATATTTTTCCTGCTATTGTCAACAGAAGTACCTGCAAATTGGCAACTTATACACAGGCTATCTGCACTGCATATGGGGGTGTGACCAGTGTTGAAGTATCAGTTACACATGCTCAGAATGGCCATTTCATTCTAGTCAGAATATTGCACGAGGAAGATGACGCTGATTTTGACTCAACTGATTCGTATTACCGGGCATTCCTTGCCAATTATGTCTCTGGTGATGATGTGAGTGGTGACGAACCAACAGAAGTCTCTGTCAGTGGACCGTCATTTGGTGAAGATGACAACTGATTTCGCGTTGTTTTGTTTTAAATAGCAAACTGTTATATCTTTGTTTGAATAATTTTGCAAACTGGTATATCTTTGTACTCTTGATTGTGGATTGTTATAGATATTTATGTTTATTTAGTACTCAGTAATGTATATTTCGGAGGTATTTAAATTAAACAACAAGTTTATTATTACAAAGCGTAACCGTACATCAAACACGAAAGACATCAAAACGATATAAAGCAACATAATGAAACAACTATGAAACTAGCAATTATTTGGGAAGTCCCTCTTCCAAAAGATAAATGACCTCTTCCGGAGTGCGCATTGTTTCGACAAACAGCTCTAGGATACTACGTCCCATTGGAACATTAGCGTGAGCTTCCATCATTGCGCGAACATCATCGTCGCTTCAGATCTCCATAGATGAATAGCGAACAGTCCCGTCATTTCCACAATGGTACTTGCGGTAACGTAAACGACTTATGTCTTTACTCCACTCTCCCTCTTGGCAAACCTTCTTCTCTGCCTTTTTCTTCAACTGGGTGAATGTTATATCTCTATTCATCCTACAGAAGATAGGATTGCGAGAACGAAAAAACACACCATCGTGCCTGTTGGCGACCATTCCAAGGTGACGCGGGATGATTAGGAATTTGTCACTTGAGTACTGGGTTGGACACAACTACCATTCCATCAGGTCTTCCATTTCAGCGGGTTGGGTTAGGGTGTTTGTGAAAAAGCAGAGAAGATGAATCAAAAATGGGTAGGGTGTTTGTGTGAAACTCAGTGAAGTGTGAGAGCCTATTTATAATAGGTGTGATCGAACGTGAGCCGTTGATTTTGAACGATCAGAACCGTTGAAATTCTAACCGTTGGGCACAATTTCCAATGGAAATATCAGCCACTCATTTTTATGATACGTTTGACTGCTTTTTTGACTGATTTTAAGCCGTTGATGATAATAGACGGTGGAATCTGAGCCGTTAATAATTTTTATCTAACATGGTTCGAACGACCGTGTGTCGAACCGGTTCGGATGCTCGTGGTCCAAAACATCGTTTTTTAGGGGGTGTCTCTGAAGATACCACACTCGGTGGTGAACAACCGAACCGGTTCGAATGGTCGTGATCCGAACCGGTTCGGGTGGTCGTGATCCGAACCGTCGTTATCTCCAAAAAAATGAAAATCACGCGTTTCATTAAAGGTATTTTTGTCTTTTCACGCGTTTAGAGCGTGTTCACCAAGTAGCCAGGAGGTTGTACGAAGTATGGGCCTTTAGCAAGTCGGGCCTCAGTCCATAACATTGGAGCATCGAATAAAAAGTTATCTAATTTTTGTATCTATCTGTGTGTAGAGGAAATTAGATAATTACAACATATTATTCTTTTCCTTCTGCTCTCCATGCATGAGTAGTTTACTGAAGACAATCACCACCAAAAAGTAAAACAAACACCACCAAAAAGTTTCCTGAAGACAAGTAATAACATAATCTGTAAGAAACCTATAAAAACTTATACCATAAATTATCTATTTATTGTTCGACCAAAAAAAACTATCTATTTATTGTATATATTTCAAAAACCATTAAATCACCGTAAATTAGCTACCGTAAATTACAAAAATCATTAAACTATAAAACTCATTAAACTACCATAAATTACTTTTTCAGAAAAAAAATTAAACTACCGTAAATTAAACTAAAGCTACCGTAAATGATTTTAAAATATTCATATCGTAAATATCTATTTTTTTTTGTCGAGACCAGGGTATCCACCGCCGAACACAGTGACTAATATACTCGTTGGATTGGAGACATCTCGAAGGGTGGGACAGCTAACCCAGAGATATTCATATCGTAAATATTTATTTATGATACACAAAAGTTTAAAATTGAATGTTGTAAATAACTAATTTAGAGTATATAATTGGAAACATTTGTGTGACGCAAATTAACTATTTACAATATGAACCCGTACACCCCAAACAAGCTAATTTACGGTATATATTTTTTAGGCTAACATATATTTTAGGTCCTACAAAATTGGGTCTTTCTAAGTTTAGTCCCTACATTGAAGAAATAGGCATTTTAATTGGGTCCGTACACCCCATATTATTTTGTCATTTTCATTATTAGTCTCTACCGTTAAGTCAAGCTACTGGGTTAACAGAATCATGACTTGGCACGCCACATGGATATTTTAATTGATGTAGCGTCCACATGGCATGCCAACTCACTTTTTTATTAATTATAATTTTTTCAATTTAAGTTTAAATTAAAATAGTTTTTTAAATTAAAAACTACAATCAGCTTCATCATACATAGATCCGGAGGAGCTCTCGTGTATCCCACAAGCTTCATCTCTCTCACGTTTGGTTTACTTTTTCATTCCCCATCATCTTCAGATTTGGATTTCGTTTTGCTCTAACATTCCCCATAGTTTTTCTAGTAAGTAAACTAATTAACCAACATTCCCCATCGTTTCGCTCCACATCTCCAGGAAAATAGGTTTCGTTTTAAAAAGCCAACACAAAGAGGGTAAGCTGAAGAAAAAGTTCTACTCTGCGCATGTGGAGCAACTGGGTATGTGTTAATTCGTAAATGGTCTTTCAAAATCGTTCCTTTTTACTTCTGAGAAATTAAAACTAAAACCCCATCATGGATCTTGAGTCTGTGATATACAAGAACCCAATTAAGGTTAGAGCTTATACATTTCTTAAAACATAGAAGAAAACGGAGAAGAACACAAGCAGAAGAAAACAGATCTGAGTTTAAATGCAGAAGAAAGCGAAGAAGAACAAAAGCAGCAACAGGTTTAAAACGCAGCTGAAGGTTTATTGTGCTTGTTTCATAGCTTCTAAAACAGATCTGAGTTTCTCAAACCGCTACCTTATTCCTTACTTTCCGGCAACCATGGACGTTCAATCGAAAAACGAGTTTGATTTTTTGAATCCTCACGTCATCCTCCCGCAAAGCATTCAATATTTTTGTCATCGGAGTACCCTCCGCCGGCGACCACCGTGCCGGAGGTCATCTCCGCCGCTTCTGCTGCTGGAGGAGAGGAAGAAGACGATCAACTTTTTTGAAAAAAATAAAAAATAAAATAGAACATTATATTAATCACACTATAGTCTGTTCTACGCGTAGTGCTAGGAAGAAGAAGAAGAAGAACAAAAAAGTGATAAATAAAATCTGGTACAAAAAAATAGAAAGGCCACTTTGTCAAATAAAATAACCACATGGATGACACATCATCTAATTGTGCCATGTAGGAGATGCCAACTCTATTTTCTGTTAGCGTAGTCAGCGTGATTTAACGTCAGGGACTAATATTGGAAACTGAAAAATAAGATGGGGACCAAAATGCCTATTTCGTTAATATAGGGACTAAACTTAGAATGACCTTAATTATCGAAAATGTAGAGGATTACGGAAACCTTAATTAAATTTTAGAATTAATTGTACGGGTTGGAGTATCCCCTGTACTCCCGTTAATACAATATCTCACTTATCGAAAAAAAATAAAAAATTTAGAATTAACTTTTAAGAGTATTTAGAAGTTTTAATATTTTCCTGTCAAAAAAAGAAGTTTTAATATTTTAGGAGGTTTCCTCAAGGATTCGATATTGTCCCTGTTTTGAAAATGGCAGGGACTTATTTGTCCAAAATTTTTTTCAGGGACCAATTTGCCCTATTGAGAAATTGTCACGGACTAAAATGGGCCTTTATTCTTAAAAATATATGCATTCATAGTCATAAACACTAAACTACAGTAATGGAAATTATATTATGTTAAGCTTCATCCACGACGCCACGTCATCAGAGGAATGACGTAGAGGTACTTATCCTTAAACCTCTTAACCAAATTACTATAGAGGCTGAATAACTTTATCTTCTGGCTTAGGCTAACCTAAGCCTTCATCGCCGAAGGCTGCTTACTTGCTTAACCGATTTCATTACTTTAGAAATAGTAAAGAAGAGCCAGACATTGGCTTCCCAGCCTAGGTACTTCATTACACCTTGGAAAGGCTTGATGAAGGCCTAATAGTTCGAATGTAGTTGGTTGGACACTAGTTTAAAGTATCTCAAAAGTCGTGCTTCAAACTGCCGAAAAGGAATTTGGATTCCTACGTCGTTCAAGACGACCTCATACATGAAGAATTTCACTTTCCTGTGAATTACCGGCAACACCCTTTCTCTTCATCGTCGACCTACTCAAGTGACCACTCCTCTCCATCATCTATATTTTCTAAGATGAAATCGGCCACATCCTCCTAGGTCCCATACACTGATCTTACACTTAGGGCCTCATTTGATATCCATTTGTACTTAGCTCGAGTGGAAGGCAACAACGATGGGTCCGTCCTCTCCTTTCCTACGATGAACTTGTGGGGGAGGGAGCTCGGAATTAGGAAACTCGGTCTTAACCTCGCAATTACAGCAATGCACTTCAATCGGATGACACTCTCGCTTAACGTGATCACTAAGGATAACCTTAAAGGCACGGAGTCGAGATTGAGGAACCTCGACCCCACCTCGGACTAACGGGACACTATTGTCCGTCATCCCTTGCTAAGGAAACTACCCGAGGAAGATCCTAACGAGCATCCTACTAAAGTCAATCCCTCACATAGTGTTATGGGAGAGAGTAAAATTGGGCAAATCCTTCTCCGAGGAAAGTACCATGGGGTCTTCCTCGGTGGACCCCTGTTGGCTCATTTCAAAATGAAAAAGAAGAATAAAGCATGGTCAAGAGGAATGCTAAGTATGGAAATAGTATGTGGAGATGCGTGAACAAATTCAAACAAAGGCCAATCGGGAACTTCAAAGAGCCAATCAGAATCTTCAAGCTTTGCGGGAAAGTTTAAAGGTCAGTAGAGCCCTAGAAAACTAAAAATTTGCAAAGTTTGCGAAATGAGAACTCTTCCTCTTATATAGGGGCAAAGCTCAAGGCCCACCCTACATAACATTTGAGGCATAGCACTAGTATTATTCATAGGGATTGTAAAGGAGCTATGGTTGCAGGGAGTTCCTCAAATCTCTATGTTATTTCGTCTCTGGCAGTTGAAGCAATCGCGATGAGAGAGGCCATCTTCTTAGCAGTGAACCTAGGACTTCCCTCGGTTTTCTTTGAGTCAGATTGTCTCGTGTTGGTGGAAGTTTGCAAAGGAGAAAGACTTAGAAATGAGATTTCGAATATTATTCAGGATATCTTAGATCTGAGAAGTGAATTTACCTTTATTGAGTTTGCGTGGGTGACCAGAAGCAGTAATGGTGTCGCTGATTTGATTGCGAAATTGAAATCATCGAATTCTCTGCCAAACAATTGGGTGGTGTCTCCGCTGAGAGCTCTTGTCGTCTTGATCAGAGTTGAAGCGCCGTAGAGCGGTGTTAATTGAAGATGGTGGTGGGTGGTGATCTTCCTTTGCCGAATTAGGGTTAGGGTAATGACGCTATCTGTATGTGGGGTTGTTGGTATTCCGTATTAGTGAAAGTGGTTGGCTGTAGTTTAATTGTTGTGTTTATTTCTTTGATTTGGGCCGGGTTGTAATAGTTATGTGAACTCATGTTATTGTTTTCGGTTAGGCTTCGCCCATGATCAACGAAACCGTGATCCAGTTGTCCAAAAAAAAATCCATTCATGCTTTGTTTAATAAAAAATAAAAAGTTAATTATTTAAAATTAGAAAAAAATATTTAAAAAATATTTTCTTCTGATGATGATAGAAACCCATCAAATCCATTGATCCAAAAAATTGCATCAAATCCAGGGTATGTAAATAACTGTTGTGACTTTATTGATTTTAAGAGATATTTTAAAAGTTGGGAAGTCCCTTGCTTGACTTTGGACATACCAAAGTCTTTATTTACTGATATATTTTTCATATATGTATATTTTTGGACTCACATGAGCCTATCCAAGAATGCCTATATTAAGCAAGTTTGATTAATCAAAATTATTTTTATTTAATATTGCTGTTTAATATTTTCCTAATAACTACTTAGCTCCAAGTATTGTCTAACTTCATTTTAATTAAAAGCGTCTAGGTACACTACTTGGGGAGCACTCTCAACATTCCACAATTTTAGCGTAAAAAACTGAGTGGATATAGGTTCTTCTTTGACTGACTTCCTAACTGAGAGCAAGTCAGTTAACGCAAAAACAACAACAACAAAATACGCTTCCTTTTCTCTTTTTCTTGGGTTCATCTCCTGATATCTAAACACAGTAATTCTTGCCAGTTCTGATTCCTCAGTGGCTATTGTCATCTGAGACGAGACCGGTTGTACCCTTTGCGCTGTAGAGGCTGATAGATCCTTAAGGGAACGTCGTCAGACCCCTCCGATTGTTTTTTCCTAACCTTCTTTGTTTTGCAGGTACTGTTCGTTGTTCTTTAAGGTTGCTCGATCGCTGTTTCAGGTTAGAATTCCCAACAATCTTAAGGATTTATCTACATTTCAACGGGACTAGACCTAAATGGCGGCAATCGTCCGACGTCCTGAAAACATGGAAACAAACTGGTTGGGTGAGAAAGAAATCTGTGTTTCTATGCGAATCAGATTTTTCTTGGAGGTAACGGTGAATAGGTGAAGAGTGGTGGCGGTGAAGAGCGGTGTTCTCCGACGACGCTCCCTTCTCCGCCACAATCGACGCTTGCATGCTCACTTCTCTGGTATTGCCGATCTCTATTCCTCAAGAAGAGGAAGTTATTTCAATTGGCTAAGTTGGGTTTTCGCGTGGCTTGATACGGGTAAACGACGTTATGCTGTTTACTTGCTTATTTCCTTGGCTCCTTATCTCAGGTAATTATGTTCTTAAGCATGTTCCAAAGTGCTCCTGTTGATTATTCCATATAATTATGTAGCTTGGAGAGATCAAACATAAATTAGTTTAATTACCTAACAAGCCAACAAATGTAATACATGAGAAAATTATAGCTACTCCAAACAACCCATAAGAGAGAATGCTATTTTTTTCTTCCTACAGATACAAAACTGTATGACTTACTTAGCTCCAAATGTACTCAATGAACATTTCAGCCAACCTCAAAAATAGAAGCAAAATGAGTATATCAAGAAAAATTACAGATTATTTACAGAGGTTTTCTCATATTTAGCATCTATCATACAATATTCATCCTAACATTAAAAAAGGAGTATTAATCTGTCATAAAATAGGTTTTCTCATATTTAGTATCTGTCATGCCAGATGTTCATTGAGTATCTGTCATACAATATTAATCATATTCTATAGCTAACTCATATGATGGTTCAGCTGCACATGTCAAAATATCCACAAGGGCTTAATAACTAAATGAAATATAGCCTTTACACTTCATCAATATACTATTGCTTTTGTTGTCCACAAAATATATTTTTGCTATTAAAAAAACTGGATGAAGATCTAACTATTTTCCTGTATTTAACAAACAAATTAAGATAGTTATTTGAGTTCACCTCTTTTGCTTGGAGCTGGTGTGGAGTGAGATTCTGAAGGTGAAAGTTGTAGTATTAGTCATTTATTGCTGCTGCAGCATCACACACAGAATCAAACCTAAAGAATCCAAAAAACTAAAGAATCAGGCTAAAGAATCAATCGAAATCTAAAAGTCCAAAAACATGACAACCTAATCAATCAAAACCTAAAGAAAGCAATAAAACCCCAATTTTATTGGTGTATTCTCCTTGAAGGCAATATCAGACTAAATCCAAACCTGAAGAAAGGCAGCACATAGAAGAAGCAAAAAGGATCAACAATTTGCACAAAATGGAAAAGAATAAAAGACAATGGAAAAAGAACAGGGAAAGGTTTTTGCGGAGAAATACTAATGAAGATATCAAAACGAAATTCAACCTATGTTACCCTATCTTGAGCTGAAATTAGACATTTGTCTAAAACCTACAATAAATCTAGTGATGTATAACCTTTAAAATGAAAATCAGATTATCATCAGATTCAATTGCTTACACATAGACTTCGTAATTACCATCATCAACTGACTAAGAGCCAAAAATTCCAATATAGAGTTTATTCAACATGTGTGTAGGACATGCAAATTCCCAAAAAAAAAAACAGAAAAGACTACATTCACTGGTATGAAGCAGCATTGACTTACAGGTTTGGACCATAGCAGGAGAGCAGAAATACTGCCTCCATTTTCTAGCAGCAGCTACTGCTCTTTTTGCTCTTTTATTTACTTCCTCCTCTGCAAAACTACCATCATTTCGAAAACTATAAGTGGCACATACAATATAACCTTCACATAAAAGTAATTACTACCACAACCTAATAATTAAGTCTATTGAAGTTCATATTAGCAATATGGAGATAAAATTTCCTAAGTAGCTACATAGAAATTACAATGCTAAGGATCTTCTATATATTTACAAAGCTAAGAGCCAAGCTATAAGTTTGTTTATCTGTTTTGATCTTCTGAAAAACTTATAAATCATGAAGAATAAATTTAAATTGTTTCCAAATACACTTAAGGCAAGTTATCTGTTTTGACACCTGTTGAAGTTTAACACAAGATTTCACTTTCACTATTTTTTAGGATAGAAGTCTAATATTGAAAAAGAAAACCTTTATGCAAAGGTTTATTTGAAACCTTGTTACAGATTAATATTTTTATGACCACTACTCAAAATTGATTCATAGAACAACACAAAAACCATAACTGTAAAAATTTGATCAATTTATTAAGGATGACAAACCTACAACAATGAGTTTTCCTACATTTTCTCAGATATCATTACAAAACGAAAGAGGAAAAACAAAGTTGTAAGCGATCATTTGATAAAAACTAAGAGTCCCTAGTGTAAGGTATGCTAATATTGAAAGTAAATGCAATTAAAATGCAACTTTAGTAAGGTGAATGTCTTTTGCTATTATAATACAATAATACTCTTACCAGTTCTAATAATAGGTCAAAGCATTTCGTTCACCTGTTTCTTGGCATCAAAAAATAGGAAGTCATAGCTGCATAACAGATCTTTTGTAAAGGACAACTCATCAAAAAATATAAAGTTACAGGTTTCTTATATTCCATCACACATTTCTTTTGGTTTTACCTTAATTAATAATTGAATTTAGTGGACTAATGCTTGTATAAAATGTCACTCAAAATCTTTCATCTTGTGGACTTGTAATATGCATGGACCTAGTACTTCATGATTATTCTGACAATGTTGGAACTTGATTTAGTCATTTATATGGAACAATCAAATGGTATGAAGCCAGTGGAGCCAGGCAAAATTGGATTAAAAATAGAACTAATATGAAGCCATATAATAGGAAGCAACAACTTAACCATGAAAATCATTTCAAACAATCAGAATTTTTTTAAAAGGTAAGTGGAATATGCAGCTTTCTAAAGGGATCTGTGACAGGTTTAAACACCATATATTCATGGATAATGGCATTCTTTTTTAGTCACTTGCAGAACTATCTAGTTTGAATGATAATAATATAAAGGGAAGGCAACTGTTGTATGAATCGACCTGCTAAGGAAGGAGCTTAATCTAATGAACACTTTTTGTCGTGGCCAATTTGTCCTCCTCAATTGAATTTGATTATGCTTGCAGATGGTCTAGACATCAGTAAGCTTCTGTTTTCTTGTATTCTTTTCACATTGATAAAAAAAGATGGTAAAAGCTTTCCAAATGATGTGTGTAAAAATGTGTAGAAAATGAGTTTGTAATAACAAAGAATGATCAAGAACTTTGATCTAAGTCGATATTCCTATGTGTAAACTGTATAAATTGGAGAATTATAAACTTTTACTTTCATTCAAACTCTTGCAGAAAAACATAGTCTTGATTTATTTAGACAAAGTTGCTATTCAAACAACATCGGCATACATATAAGCATGGCATCAAACAAACTCAAAACTCAAAGCCGTTCTTGGAGTGCGAGCTCTCCCTCCCTCAGTGGGGATTTGAAGATCATGCGATGGATTCAAAGAAACACAACAGGCTATGGATTCAAAGCAATCAACACAACAATACAATAGGAAAACAATTGATTCAAAAACAGATTCAGAAATCAATTCAAATTGAGTCAAAGCACCACTTTAGAAATTGATTAAAAAATGGATCCAGAAATCGATTGATCTAGAAATTACTTGCTGATGAAATTTGAAGAAGAGCTCAAACCAAGAGGTGCGCAGTCGATTAGAGAAGACGCAACCGCGCTGTGATTTCGCAACTGCTCCGTGCCTCGTGATGTTTCTTCTTGCCTATTCTCTTGTCTGGCTTTTCTCTCTCTCTCGCATATCAGTTGAAAGGAATGAAAGAGAGAGAGCGTTGTGAAATGCTTAAATGGATTTCGAACTGAGGGAGGGAGAGCTCAGGGGAGGTGATTCTGTGCGGTGGTGAGGCAATTGGCGTCCAAACAGCGGCGTCGCGGCAAGATCGGGATTTGAGAGAGAAAGCCTTTGCGAGGCGGAGAGAGAGCAGGGAGCACGTGATTGGAGCTTTTCCGGTGGGTTTGGGCCTGTCTCGATGGTTTCCGAAGGCTACCTTCGTGGGACTCATGGTGGCGATTTGTGGATGAGTTTTGATGGAATTTGGGGATGAGAAGAGGGTGTTGCGCATGTTCAGAAGGAGAAGGACAAGAGAGAGAACACTGAGAGAGATGGCGAGGGAGAGAAGAGGGTGAGGAGGAGGTGGGTTTGGCCACAGTTAGGGTGTAGGTTTCGGATGCAGTGACGGAGATAGGAGAGAGAGATTGAAGGAGAGTTGGGGAGGAAAAGAGATAGGGACAAAGTTGTGGTCAGTTTGCGTGTGAGAATTAGAGCATCTCCAATAATGGTACTTATAGAGTACTTAACTTAAGTGGTACCTATTAGGTACGGTAACTATGGAGAAAATAAAGTGGGTACTTATTCGGCCTGAGTTCTTGTATAAGAATTTTCTCTTTCTTCTATATATTGGTTCATGCATTACTTTTTTATTATTAAAAAATAATACGTAGTTATTAGTGGGACTATTTAAGAAATTTATTATGGGTGCTGGATTGGAGAAGTTGGGTACCTAATAAGTAGTAACACTAAAAAATTATAAAAAAATGATGTGTAAACGTGGGACCCACTTAGGTACTCAAATGTGGAGATCTCTATTGTGGATGCTCTTAATTTACTGTGTGAACTGTACCCTACTGACAGAGAAGAGATGAAAAGCTCATATTTTCTTTTGACTAAAGCTGACAAGGTCACACGGGTAGCAAGAAATTGAGTGGGAGAGCTGAGATGGAGGCGGGGTGATGAGATGGCAGTGTTTGTGTGGTGGGAATTTTGGCGGGATGATGAGCTGGCTGTTCCACGTGGAGACTACCACGGGATTTAAATATATATATATATAATCCAATGACTTTAATTCTTATGACGTAGAAATGGCCTATGTATGCCTCTGATGGGGAAGTAGCCTACGTATGCAGTTTTTAGGTCACTTGTGTAATAAAGGAATGCGACGAAGTTTGTAAATTGATCTGGACTGGGCCGAGGGCCCAATCCACTCATGGACTGGCTGAGATCGGCCCATACGCAATATAGAAGGAGATGACCTAAATTCACTAGATCAACAGTCCAGATTAACCTGTACAGAATCCCACGATCACCCGCAATTTCCTGACACAATATATAAAGGTCTTACCTCAGCTGTCAGATACACTTTTTACCCATACCGTTACTCTGCTCACATTCTTACCCCACTGACTTAGGCGTCAGAGTGTCATTGCAAGTACAACCCGGGCTGAGCTCTGCACACGACCAGCAACTCAACAGAACGACCAGACACCTCAGCAAGCCACCTTGCCCGACCTTGAGGTACGGTTCAGTGGCGACCACAGTGGGAGCCCCGGCGCTATGCCACCTCATCATCCATGCCTCCACGGGGAAGACGGCGAGCGGCTCCCCGCGTGCGGAGCGTGGCTGCGAACCCGGATCAGCCACTGCCCCAAGAGAGCACTTCCGCTGACGTTGATGGCACCGCTCCTAATTCCCAGCCTGGGTCGGCTCAACAGGCCAACGTTACTCTTCTAGCGAACATCGTCCAAGAGCTACGCGAGCTTCTCCACGTACGAGACTTGCACATCGCACAGCAAGAAGATCGAATCAACCTAATTGAGAAAGAAGTTCTATCGGGGCAGGCGAACACTGTGCCCGAGCCACGCCGCCGCAATGACGAGTCGCCCTTCCGTCGAGCGAACCCATCTAGGAGACATCGCTCACCTCCCATAAGGCATCTCGTCCACCGATCGCCACCTCGAAGAAGGGGTCGAGGAGGAGCTCAAACGCCACCAAGGACACCACCTTCCATGACCGATCCCACTTATTGTCCAGAAGAGTCCTCGTACAAGGAATCCTCATACGACTCCTCCGGGTCACCCGCCCGGTCAAGAAGCAGGTCATTTGATCAGTACGCCCGTCCTCATCAAAAGAAGCGTTCACCAGAACTGCATCATCACTACAGGTACTCACCAGAGCGACGTGGTCATCGAGGCCGACGCTTCGAGGACCAACCACCTCGCCGAGGAAAGAGCGACATGAGGATGAGGCCCTTCACCAGAAATATTGACGAGTATACTATCCCACGTGCCCTTGAAAAACCTCCCTCGGACTTAAGAATGTACAATGGTGTGAAAGATCCCGATGCCCACCGGTGATATTTCGATTTGATGATGCAATACAGGGGGCATGCGCGCCAGTAAAGTGCAGAATGTTCCCTCTAACCCTAGAGGGACCGGCTTTAGAGTGGTTCACAGAGCTTAGGCCGAACACCATATCGTCCTGGGAGCAGTTAGCCAGAGTTTTCTCTGCCCGTTTCACAGCTTCAAGGGTGAAACCTAAATCACATGCGATCCTGAAGGCGATCAGGCAAGAACCAGGTGAAACCCTCCGCGACTATGTGGAACGATTTAATAAAGAGGCCGCCAATGTAAGGGGATTAGAGGACGATATGAGACTATGGTTCCTACAAGACGAGCTTCGTACTGGCAGTTTATTCGAGATTGAAGTTGGTGTGAACGAACTGCCCGATTTGGAAACCTTCCTCCGCGGGTCTCAGAGATTCATGAACTATGAAGAAAGGGCGATGGCAACTCAAGCAGTCGCAGGAGGAACGAACGAAAAATCTCAAGGGGGGAGCGCGACCAAAGACCAAGGAGGGACCAAGGAGGCCCGTCTCGGGACCCCAAGTCCAGGAAGTTCTCAGATCACACTAAGCTGAACACATCCTATGCCCAGATTCTGTCTAAATGTGCAAATACAGAAGGTTTGCAACGGCAGGAAATCATCAACACCGTGCCCTGGACATTTTTTCAATAACAGCTTAAATCTTTCCCAGGAATCATATAGGGACTCTGAATCCCATTGTGCAAAGTTGTAGATTTCTGCTCTTTTTTGATAAACTTGGAGATTGGGAAGAACCTCTCTAGGAACTTGTTTTCAAGATCACTCCAAGCACTGACAGTTCCTGGTGGGAGAGTATCCAACCAATCTTTTGCCCGGCCTGTTAGAGTGAATGGAAACAGGCGCACTTTCTTGGAATTTTCATCAACCCCCTTAGGATATGTGGTTCCACAAATCTCATTGAACTGGGATAAGTGTTGGTTGGGGTCTTCAGCATTTGACCCTGAAAATTGCTCTGATTTCAGTGCGGTGAGAATGGATGACTTGATGTCAAAGGTGGCAGCCCACACTGGTCGGAAGGTGTAAGCCTGAATGCCCTGATTTCTCCTCCCAAAGTCACTAAGTGTCCGCCTGGGAGGTGGATCTTCAGCCATCACTTCCTCTTGCTAATTTGTCTTTCTTCCGATTTGCTTATTCTCTTTTTTTTTTGGGGTCAAACAACAATTCTTTCGAACTTTGCCCCCGCCTGAACAACTCACCGAAACACTAAACAAACCGTCAACAAGTCCAACACAATCACTAAGTATCTAAACGGAAAACTAAAACTAAAATAAAATAAACTAAAATAAATAATAATAACAAAACTGAAAATTAAAACAACTAAGAATTAACTCATTTACCTTGTCAATAATGAAATCAATAATCCCTGGCAACGACGCCAAAAACTTGTTAAGAAATTCAGCAAGTGTACTGAAAACGTTGCAAGTAATAAAATTACGGTAAGTACCGGTCGATTCCACAGGGATTGCGTGTTGTAACAATAGCAAATTTGATTAATTCTAGATTGTGAAAATTGATTTGAGTTTGAATTTAGTAACGTGAAAATAAAAACTGTTGTTGAAATAACGAGAAAAGCGATTAGGGGTCGAATTCTCTCCCCTCACCTATCTTATGGACCTTCAGCTAATTCCACATTATTTGTTTTAAATACTAGATTCAGTTCACAATATTAGGTTTAGGACAATTCCTGGCCTCAAAACCCCTATTACCCTAAGAGTTACCCTAATTCCTTAGGTGAGTCATGCCAAAGGGTAAAGCATTAAGTTCTAGAAATAGAGAATTCATGAATCCAATCCCACATTCCTATGGTGATTGCAAGTTCATGATCTAAAACATCATATCAAGTATGCAAACCCTAATCCGTTAAGTGATTACAACCCTAAACCATTATAATCATCGTATGTAACTATAAAGCATTAAGCAAGGATGTTTAGACAAATGATAATCAAACAAAATAACTGAATTAACTCTAAACAAAGCATTCACATGATAGGGTTGGGAAAATCATCTCTCCCTAATCAAAAGGAATTAGTTACACATAGTGACAATAGTGCAACATAAGATAAAGAAGAAGAAAACAATAGAAGAAGCCATAGAAGTCTTCAAAACCTTCTTCCCAAGTGAAGAGAAGACCCCAAAATCGCAACTCCAAGTTGCTCCAAACCCTAGCTGCGTTCCCCAGACCAAGTCCTCATTATTTTCGCTGAAAAATCCTTAAAAACCCTAATTTCTGGTCTCCATCGCGACGCGACACGATTCCATCGCGACGCGATGCTGCTGAAAAGTGAAGGAACGCGACGCGAACCCTCTTGGTCGCGTCGCGAGATAAGACAGAAACATTTTCTTCCATTTTCTTGCTTCCATCGCGACGCGAGCCCTCCTGGTCGCGACGCGATGGTCTTCAAAAATCACTCCTAATATTGTTTTGCACCACTGGGCAAGTGTCTGGTTCGCCAGTTGATGCCACAACACCTGGAGGTCTTCTATTACAATATAGCACCAGAAATATGGAGAATAACTTACAAATTGAACTCCTAATACAAATATCTAAAACCTATGCCGATTCCCCGGATAATGACTGAAATACAATCAAACTCAAGCAGTTTTGGCCTTAAAAATGGACAATTTATATCATATGACAGAGAGTCAACACAACCCTAAACTTAAACTTTTGCTTGTCCTCAAGCAAACATTCAATCCAGGCTGTGGCTACTTTTTTATTTAGCTGTCACACATTCTACACAAACCAATAACTACACCGTATATCAAAAATCATCATCAACCTAATGCAGTAGCAAGACAACTGAATCGGTAAGACACAAGATCATAAGCAGGCAAGCATTCTCAAGTTATCTCTTTTTCACACATCTCACCAGTGTTTCTCTCTTTGAGGTGTTTAGGATATTCACTCAATTCACAGTATCTGCATCATCGTTTCATAGGCTTGAACAAGTACTATACAAATCAATACACAAGAAATACACACACACTTTTTGAGGACTTTCAAAGGTTGTAATGGGGCTTAGGTAAGGGTGGACACATTTGGATAAGTAGGTTACAACTTGGAGTTAGGCCTACTTCTCTCTTTGTCAATTTCAACAATCTCACTCACTTACCCATTTTTCCCAAAGCATTCCACAAGAGAAGGAATTATTTATTTATTTATTTATTTATATATAAGTTTTATTTTTGAAATATATATATATATATATATATTCTTTCTTTTCTTTGTATGTTCCTTTCTCTTGTATACCACCCCAAACTTAGAATGTTGCTATTCCATGAGCAACCCTAAACTTAGACTTTTTCCCACTCACATACATTTGTGTACCTAACTCCAAGTTAAGAAGCAACTAGGCATATGATTTGTAGAAAAATAAAAAAAACAACAATTAGGCTCAGATGGGCTAACAAAGGATAAACAATAATTTGGTGGCTTGAAAGGCTCAGAGGTTCCAAAATTTTTGCCTCAGTGTGTATGTAAATCACATGCAAGATTGCTAAGTACAAGTTCAAGTTCTGCAGACTAATGCAAGCAAGGAATACACACAAGCATGTTATAAGTGTTTGGGCTCACCTCACGGTTGGGATTTTAAGAGATGGAACTCGAGAGGACTTGCCCACAAATGATTTCGATCTTCCTCAACTATTGTCTCGACCACTGACACCACCTGATGATAAAATATGATTTGAACGTAATCACATGGTAGCTACAAAACATGTTAGAGCTAAACAACCACCAACCGAAAATGAGTTCAAAGTTGTGGTGCATCATAATCAATGTAAAAGTCATAACAGTAGTACAACCAAAATTCAAAAACGACTACCTCTACCATGGGTTGCCTCCCATGAAGCGCTTGTTTATCGTCCTAAGCTTGACGTCTGCAATTCCACTATCAAGGTGGAATATATGACACAAAAAACACATCATCCTTCTTCTTTCGTTTATGGGGCAAGAACATCATGAACTTGAAGTATAATTGCAGATGCTTCCATCCCCTCTCAAGGTGAATGATGACGAACAAGGCAAAGAAGGAGTCTAAATATCGATCAAGCTCTTCACTTCTTTCCTTGCTGCTTGAAAGATTAGTAGGGAAAATGATTTGTTGGGTTTTTTCTTGTAGGATTTTCACACCTTCCCAACATTGGGAATTTTGAGCTTCCCTCCAAACTATGTGATCCTCCCGTTCAATCTCTTTTTGGCTAGACTTCACAGCTCTCTCACTTTTTTCACTTAACTCATTTTCGACTCCTCCATTTTTCTTTTTCAACTTCTCCCTCAATACCTCAGTTTCACTACTCTCCTTTCCGGACTTGGGTTTGGTCACTTCAACGGGATTCAGCTCTCTACCACTTC
This sequence comes from Astragalus membranaceus, assembly GCA_039519185.1. Taxonomy (NCBI): domain Eukaryota; kingdom Viridiplantae; phylum Streptophyta; class Magnoliopsida; order Fabales; family Fabaceae; genus Astragalus; species Astragalus membranaceus. The sequence continues at coordinate 62,918,934 of CM076846.1, read as the reverse complement.
TCAATGAAATAGCATTACAACTTTCATACCTGAAGTTAAGATTATTACTAGCATGCGCGCCACTGTTAGATGTTTCTGCAAGCTTTCTTGATAACTCCCTAATTTGAGCCTCCAGGTTCTTCATCGAAGTTTCATGGTTTTTCTCCATAATTTTCATTGCTTGCTCTTGAGAGTGAAAAGTGGTCTGAGTCATTTGCAGGCATTGTTTCAGAGCATCTTCCAAATGAGTTCCATGGTCATGAAGTTGCATTACTTGAGGAGTTGTTGGAGTTTGAAATCTAACTTCCAAAGCAGCAGCCATTTGTTTGGTGAGAGATTCCATTTGGAGAGACATTAGCTTTTGTTGAGCCAATATTGCAATATTAGATTCCAACTCCAACATACCCTTCTTAGCTACAGCTCCACGGTCATTTTGCAATCTGTACTCGTTTGAAGTCATATCCTCTACGAGCTGTTTAGCTTCCTCCCAAGTTTTAGTACCTAAGGTCCCTCTTGCTGAGGCATCTAACATCATCCTGGTTTGAGGTCGCAATCCATAACCGAAGGTTTGCAACTGCAGGAAACCATCAACACCGTGCCCTGGACATTTTTTCAATAACAGCTTAAATCTTTCCCAGGAATCATATAGGGACTCTGAATCCCATTGTGCAAAGTTGTAGATTTCTGCTCTTTTTTTAATAAACTTGGAGATTGGGAAGAACCTCTCTAGGAACTTGTTTTCAAAATCACTCCAAGCACTGACAGTTCCTGGTGGGAGAGTATCCAACCAATCTTTTGCCCGGCCTGTTAGAGTGAATGGAAACAAGCGCACTTTCTTGGAATTTTCATCAACCCTCTTAGGATATGTGGTTCCACAAATCTCATTGAACTGGGATAAGTGTTGGTTGGGGTCTTCAGCATTTGACCCTGAAAATTGCTCTGATTTCAGTGCGGTGAGAATGGATGACTTGATGTCAAAGGTGGCAGCCCACACTGGTCGGAAGGTGTAAGCCTGAATGCCCTGATTTCTCCTCCCAAAGTCACTAAGTGTCCGTCTGGGAGGTGGATCTTCAGCCATCACTTCCTCTTGCTAATTTGGCTTTCTTCCGATTTGCTTATTCTCTTTTTTTTTTCGGGGCCAAACAGTAATTCTTTCGAACTTTGCCCCCGCCTGAACAACTCACTGAAACACTAAACAAACCGTCAACAAGTCCAACACAATAACTAAGTATCTAAACGGAAAACTAAAACTAAAATAAAATAAACTAAAATAAATAATAATAACAAAACTGAAAATTAAAACAACTAAGAATTAGCTCATTTACCTTGTCAATAATGAAATCAACAATCCCTGGCAACGGCGCCAAAAACTTGTTAAGAAATTCAGCAAGTGTACTGAAAACGTTGCAAGTAATAAAATTACGGTAAGTACCAGTCGATTCCACAGGGATTGCGTGTTGTAACAATAGCAAATTTGATTAATTCTAGATTGTGAAAATTGATTTGAGTTTGAATTTAGTAACGTGAAAATAAAAACTGTTGTTGAAATAACCAGAAAAGCGATTAGGGTTCGAATCCTCTCCCCTCACCTATCTTATGGACCTTCAGCTAATTCCACATTATTTGCTTTAAATACCAGATTCAATTCACAATATTAGGTTTAGGACAATTCCTGGCCTTAAAACCCCTATTACCCTAAGAGTTACCCTAATTCCTTAGGTGAGTCATGCCAAAGGGTAAAGCATTAAGTTCTAGAAATAGAGAATTCATGAATCCAATCCCACATTCCTATGGTGATTGCAAGTTCATGATCTAAAACATCATATCAAGTATTCAAACCCTAATCCCTTAGGTGATTACAACCCTAAACCATTATAATCATCATATGTAACTATAAAGCATTAAGCAAGGATGTTTAGACAAATAATAATCAAACAAAATAACTGAATTAACTCTAAACCAAGCATTCACATGATAGGGTTGGGAAAATCATCTCTCCCTAATCAAAAGGAATTAGTTACACATAGTGACAATAGTGCAACATAAGATAAAGAAGAAGAAAACAATAGAAGAAGCCATAGAAGTCTTCAAAACCTTCTTCCCAAGTGAAGAGAAGACCCCAAAATCGCAACTCCAAGTTGCTCCAAACCCTAGCTGCGTTCCCCAGACCAAGTCCTCATTATTTTCGATGAAAAATCCTTAAAAACCCTAATTTCTGGTCTCCATCGCGACGCGACACGATTCCATCGCGACGCGATGCTGCTGAAAAGTGAAGGAACGCGACGCGAACCCTCTTGGTCACGTCGCGAGATCAGACAGAAACATTTTCTTCCATTTTCTTGCTTCCATCGCGACGCGAGCCCTCCTGGTCGCGACGCGATGGTCTTCAAAAATCACTCCTAATATCATTTTGCACCACTGGGCAAGTGTCTGGTTCGCCAGTTGATGCGACAACACCTGGAGGTCTTCTATTACAATATAGCACCAGAAATATGGAGAATAACTTACAAACTGAACTCCTAATACAAATATCTAAAACCTATGCTGATTCCCCGGATAATGACTGAAATACAATCAAACTCAAGCAGTTTTGGCCTTAAAAATGGACAACTTATATCATATGACAGAGAGTCAACACAACCCCAAACTTAATCTTTTGCTTGTCCTCAAGCAAACATTCAATTCAGGCTGTGGCTACTTTTTTAATTAGCCGTCACACATTCTACACAAACCAATAACTACACAGTATATCAAAAATCATCATCAACCTAATGCAGTAGCAAGACAACTGAATCGGTAAGACACAAGATCATAAGCAGGCAAGCATTCTCAAGTTATCTCTTTTTCACACATCTCACCAGTGTTTCTCTCTTTGAGGTGTTTAGGGTATTCACTCAATTCACAGTACCTGCATCATCGTTTCATAGGCTTGAACGAGTACTATACAAATCAATACACAAGAAATACACACACTTTTTGAGGACTTTCAAAGGTTGTAATGGGGCTTAGGTAAGGGTGGATACATTTGGATAAGTAGGTTACAACTTGGAGTTAGGCCTACTTCTCTCTTTGTCAATTTCAACAATCTCACTCACTTACCCATTTTTCCCAAAGCATTCCACAAGAGAAGGAATTATTTACTTATTTATTTATATATAACTTTTTTTTTTGAAATATATATATATATATATATATATATATATATTTCTTTCTTTTCTTTGTATTTTCCTTTCTCTTGTATACCACCCCAAGCTTAGAATGTTGCTATTCCATGAGCAACCCCAAACTTAGACTTTTTCCCACTCACATACATTTGTGTACCTAACTCCAAGTTAAGAAGCAACTAGGCATATGATTTGCAGAAAAATAAAAAAAACAACAATTAGGCTCAGAGGGGCTAACAAAGGATAAACAATAATTTGGTGGCTTGAAAGGCTCAGAGGTTCCAAAAATTTTGCCTCAGTGTGTATGTAAATCACATGCAAGATTGCTAAGTACAAGTTCAAGTTCTGCAGACTAATGCAAGCAAGGAATACACACAAGCATGTTATAAGTGTTTGGGCTCACCTCACGGTTGGGATTTTAAGAGATGGAACTCGAGAGAACTTGCCCACAAATGATTTCGATCTTCCTCAACTATTGTCTCGATCACTGACACCACCTGATGATAAAATCTGATTTGAAAGTAATCACATGGTAGCTGCAAAACATGTTAGAGCTAAACAACCACCAACAGAAAATGAGTTCAAAGTTGTGGTGCATCATAATCAATGTAAAAGTCATAACAGTAGTACAACCAAAATTCAAAAACGGCTACCTCTACCATGGGTTGCCTCCCATGAAGCGCTTGTTTATCGTCCTAAGCTTGACGTCTGCAATTCCACTATCAAGGTGGAATATATGACACAAAGAACACATCATCCTTCTTCTTTCGTTTATGGGGCAAGAACATCATGAACTTGAAGTATAATTGCAGATGCTTCCATACCCTCTCAAGGTGAAGGATGACGAACAAGGCATAGAAGGAGTCTAAATATCGATCAAGCTCTTCACTTCTTTCCTTGCTGCTTGAAAGATTAGTAGGGAAAATGATTTGTTGAGTTATTTCTTGTAGGATTTTCACACCTTCCCAACATTGGGAATTTTGAGCTTCCTTCCAAACTATGTGATCCTCCCGTTCAATCTCTTTTTGGCTAAACTTTACAGCTCTCTCACTTTTTTCACTTAACTCATTTTCGACTCCTCCATTTTTCTTTTTCAACTTCTCCCTCAATAACTCAGTTTCACTACTCTCCTTTCCGGACTTGGGTTTGGTCACTTCAACGGGATTCAGCTCTCTACCACTTCTCAATGAAATAGCATTACAAATTTCATACCTGAAGTTATGATTAGTACTAGTATGCGCGCCACTGTTAGTTGTTTCTGCAAGCTTTCTTGATAACTCCCTAATTTGAGCCTCCAGGTTCTTCATCGAAGTTTCATGGTTTTTCTCCATAATTTTCATTGCTTGCTCTTGAGAGTGAAAAGTGGTCTGAGTCATTTGCAGGCATTGTTTCAGAGCATCTTCCAAATGAGTTCCATGGTCATGAAGTTGCATTACTTGAGGAGTTGTTGGAGTTTGAAATCTAACTTCCAAAGCAGCAGCCATTTGAGATTCCATTTGGAGAGACATTAGCTTTTGTTGAGCCAATATTGCACTATTAGAGTCCAACTCCAACATACCCTTCTTAGCTACAGCTCCACGGTCATTTTGCAATCTGTACTCGTTTGAAGTCAAATCCTCTACCAGCTGTTTAGCTTCCTCCCAAGTTTTAGTACCTAAGGACCCTCCTGCTGAGGCATCTAACATCATCCTGGTTTGAGGTCGCAATCCATAACAGAAGGTTTGCAACTGCAGGAAATCATCAACACCGTGCCCTGGACATTTTTTCAATAACAGCTTAAATCTTTCCCAGGAATCATATAGGGACTCTGAATCCCATTGTCCAAAGTTGTAGATTTATGCTCTTTTTTTGATAAACTTGGAGATTGGGAAGAACCTCTCTAGGAACTTGTTTTCAAGGTCACTCCAAGCATTGACAGTTTCTGGTGGGAGAGTATCCAACCAATCTTTTGCCCGGCCTGTTAGAGTGAATGGAAACAGACGCACTTTCTTGGAATTTTCATCAACCCCCTTAGGATATGTGGTTCCACAAATCTCATTGAACTGGGATAAGTTTTGGTTGGGGTCTTCAGCATTTGACCCTGAAAATTGCTCTGATTTCAGTGCGGTGAGAATGGATGACTTGATGTCAAAGGTGGCAGCCCACACTGGTCGGAAGGTGTAAGCCTGAATGCCCTGATTTCTCCTCCCAAAGTCACTAAGAGTCCGCCTAGGAGGTGGATCTTCAGCCATCACTTCCTCTTGCTAATTTGGCTTTCTTCCGATTTGCTTATTCTCTTTTTTTTTCGGGGTCAAACAGCAATTCTTTCGAACTTTGCCCCCGCCTGAACAACTCACTGAAACCCTAAACAAACCGTCAACAAGTCCAACACAATAACTAAGTATCTAAACGGAAAACTAAAACTAAAATAAAATAAACTAAAATAAATATTAATAACAAAACTGAAAATTAAAACAACTAAGAATTAACTCATTTGCCTTGTCAATAATGAAATCAACAATCCCTGGCAACGGCGCCAAAAACTTGTTAAGAAATTCAGCAAGTGTACTGAAAACGGTGCAAGTAATAAAATTACGGTAAGTACCGGTCGATTCCACAGGGATTGCGTGTTGTAACAATAGCAAATTTGATTAATTCTAGATTGTGAAAATTGATTTGAGTTTGAATTTAGTAACGTGAAAATAAAAACTGTTGTTGAAATAACGAGAAAAGCGATTAGGGGTTGAATCCTCTCCCCTCACCTATCTTATGGACCTTCAGCTAATTCCACATTATTTGTTTTAAATACCAGATTCAATTCACAATATTAGGTTTAGGACAATTCCCGGCCTCAAAACCCCTATTACCCTAAGAGTTACCCTATATCCTTAGGTGAGTCATGCCAAAGGGTAAAGCATTAAGTTTTAGAAATAGAGAATTCATGAATCCAATCCCACATTCCTATGGTGATTGCAAGTTCATGATCTTAAACATCATATCAAGTATGCAAACCCTAATCCCTTAGGTGATTACAACCCTAAACCATTATAATCATCATATGTAACTATAAAGCATTAAGCAAGGATGTTTAGACAAATGATAATCAAACAAAATAACTGAATTAACTCTAAACAAAGCATTCACATGATAGGGTTGGGGAGAATCATCTCTCCCTAATCAAAAGGAATTAGTTACACATAGTGACAATAGTGCAACATAAGATAAAGAAGAAGAAAACAATAGAAGAAGCCATAGAAGTCTTCAAAACCTTGTTTCCAAGTGAAGAGAAGACCCCAAAATCGCAACTTCAAGTTGCTCCAAACCCTAGCTGCGTTCCCCAGACCAAGTCCTCGTTATTTTCGCTGAAAAATCCTTAAAACCCCTAATTTCTGGTCTCCATCGCGACGCGACACGATTCCATCGCGACGCGATGCTGCTGAAAAGTGAAGGGTCGCGACGCGAACCCTCCTGGTCGAGTCGCGAGATCAGACAGAAACATTTTCTTCCAATTTCTTGCTTCCATCGCGACGCGAGCCCTCCTGGTCGCGACGCGATGGTCTTCAAAAATCACTTCTAATATTGTTTTGCACCACTGGGCAAGTGTCTGGTTCGCCAGTTGATGCCACAACACCTAGAGGTCTTCTATTACAATATAGCACCAGAAATATGGAGAATAACTTACAAATTGAACTCCTAATACAATTATCTAAAACCTATCAAACTCAAGCAGTTTTGGCCTTAAAAATGGACAACTTATATCATATGACAGAGAGTCAACACTGACCCTGATAGCGAGGAGGAAGAGGGGGACGACCTCCTGACACGAGAGCTTAAGAAAAGAATCAAAAGGCCAGAGCCTGATGGAGAGTTCACTTAAACCCAGCTGGGGGACGATCCTGAAAAACAATCAAGATTGGGAACGATCTCCCAGAAGAGGTACGAGGTCAGCTCGTCTAATGCCTGAAGGAACATGCTGACTTCTTCGCCTGGAGCGCGGCCGATATGCCAGCAATTCCACCAGAGGTAGCATGCCATCACTTGGCTGGTTACCCATCAGCTAAGTGGGTCGCCCAACGAAGACGGATTTAGAAAGAAGAGAAGGCACAAGCAGCTGTGAAGGCGGTCAAAGATTTGATCGAGGCCAGTTTCATCAAAGAGATTAAGAACACAACCTGGTTAACTAATGTGGTTTTAGTAAAGAAGGCAAATGGGAAATGGCGCATGTGTGTGAACTACACTGACCTCAATCGAGCATGTCCTAAAGATGTGTTCCCGGTCCCAAGTGTCGATCGACTTGTTGATAGTGCCAGCTGGTTTCAGTTATTATCATTTTTGGATGCATACTCAGGGTACAACCAGATTGCCATGTACCCACCTGACCAAGAAAAGACAGCCTTCATGGCAGAGAAGGGGAATTATTGCTACCGTGTTATGCCTTTTGGGTTGAAGAATGGAGGAGCGACCTTCCAGAGAATGATGAACAAAGTTTTCCAAGCCCAGATAGGCAGGGTAGTAGACGTCTACCTGGACAACATGATTGTCAAAAGCAAGACAGATCCCGATCACGTGGCTGACTTAAGAGAAGTGTTTGCGGAGGATCGTAAAAACCCGCTCAGCCTAAACCATCATATCAAGTGTTTGCGGAGGATCGTAAATACCTAAGCATGCATTTTCTACATTTTTCGTGGATCTTTATAGCATTAGAGGACCAACCTGATTTTCACACTAGAGAAAAAGAAGGATCCTTGCTCTGTTTTACTGCTACTGCATTGTTATCCCCTCTTCTCTTCTCTTTTGATTTTTCCTTGTAGTGTCCAAAAGATTAGAGTTTCAATATGAAACCACTAATCTGTTCTTTGATTTTTCGAAATCTTTCCTCCTCCTTTTTTTTCACACTATTTTGAAGCTGTATTTATAGCCAAACCCGTATAGATAGATGCACTGAAAGGTCAATTTCTTTTTTAAAACTCTGATTATGTATTTTCTAAAAAAAATCATGTTTTGATGCTAAAACCTTTCCCTGCAGAAAATTTCTTCACCCAAACCTTTGTTGCATTCACAGATTTAGACTCCTTTGACTAATACCAGGCTGCTTGACTCTTTCCTCTTGTGTGTGTTTGTTCAAAGAAAAAAAAATGTGAGAAAAGAAGACCTCCCATTTGCAGCTTTAAAGCCTAGGCCTATTGCTGCAACTATTTGGATTCTTCCTCTTGTTCATATTGCTGCATTTTGTCATCTATTGTTTGTCTCTGCCAAGTAGCTAGCTGCGGATGGTGTAGAGCCTCTTGCTAAGACAGCTTGCCTTTGGTCTTTTATCATGTGTAATGCTTAAAAATATATTTCATTCTGGGCTATCATATATTATTTTTTATGTTAGCCTTGGAACACCCCTTTGTTGATATTGTATTATGTTATTATATTTTTTTACTTTAAGTTTGCAATTTAAAAAGCAATTGGTTTGTACAAAAAACTCTTTATAAAACTTTTTATAAACTGGGCAACAACAACAACATCACGCTTGCCCTCCATTCATTTTTTTTATTTTAAAATAAGAACTTTTGATTATTTTGTTTTATTAATCTTAATAATAAAAAGAAATAAAACCGCTAGAGGCACTAAAATGACACGCGTAAATGACGAAACTCTCGTAATGCATCACAAACGATTTTTTTGGGATGGAAAATACCGGTTAAAATTGGGTGTTCACAGTTGCCCCTCTGTGCTTATTCTCTTACGATATAATACATAAAACTAAGTTTTGTTGTATTATCAAAGTAAGAAATTAGTACAGATATGAACCTCAATTTTAGTTGGAGAAAAATGTGTTGTTTTCAAGGGAAAGAAAAGAATACCATGCCAGTGCAGGATTGATAGCATGTAGATAGAGGAGTAGTAAGGAAAGAAAAAGAATGTCATGCCAGAGCAGGATCGATAGCATGCAGATAGAGAAGAATGTCGGGGCGAGACCGTTAGCATGAAAGAAAGAAGAGAATGTCATGCCAGAGCAGAATCGATAGCATGCAAATAGTAGAGAATGCCAGGGAGAGACCGATAGCACAAATTTAAAGACAATTCCAGGGCGAGACCAATAGCAGAAAAATTAAAGACAATGCCAGAGCGAGACTGATAGCATAAAATTGAAGATAATGTCAGGACGAGATCGATAGCATGGAAATTAAAGACAATGTCTGGGCGAGACCGATAGCGCAAAATTAAAGACAATGCCAGGGTGAGACCGACAGCATGAAAATTAAAGACAATGTCAGGGTGAGACCGATAGCACAAAATTAAAGACAATGGCAGGGCGAGACCGATAGCACAAAATTTAAAAACAATGCGAGGGCGAGACCAATAGCACAAAATTAAACACAATACCGATAGCATGAAAATTAAAGACAATGCCAGGGCGAGACCGATAGCAGAATCGATAGCATGCAAATAGTAGAGAATGACAGGGAGAGACCGATAGCACAAATTTAAAGACAATGCCAGGGCGAGCCAATAGCAGAAAATTTAAAGACAATGCCAGAGCGAGACTGATAGCACAAAATTGAAGACAATGCCAGGGCGAGACCGATAGCATGGAAATTAAAGACAATGCCAGGGCGAGACCGATAGCGCAAAATTAAAGACAATGCCAGGGTGAGACCGATAGCATGAAAATTATAGACAATGCAAGGGTGAGACCAATAGCACAAAATTAAAGACAATGGCAGGGCGAGACCGTTAGCACAAAATTTAAAAACAATGCAAGGGCGAGCCCAATAGCACAAAATTAAACACAATACCGATAGCATGAAAATTAAAGACAATGCCAGGGCGAGACCGATAGCATAAAATTAAAGACAATGCCACAGCGAGACCAATAGCATGAAAGTAAAACGGTGCCAGAGCTGAATCGATAGCATGAAATATAAAAATGTAATACATACTTACTTGTGAATGCCTTTGTTTCAGTACTAAAACCACTGCTGTGAACTAAGGATCTTTGACCAATCAAACTTTCGCCTACTTCCCCTTACCCTTTCCTTGCAAACAGTGTCGGCCTTTCATAGCATCGGTTCCCTCGACTGAATGCATTCCCCTGAACCTTATGCGAAATTACTCGAGACAACCTTGGGACTTTTGAGCTTCCTCGCCTTCGTAGTGAGAGACGTGGGTTTACCCTCCCCACTCGATAGTCAACTGAGTTCTTATTTTTTATTTTTTATTTTTCTTCTGTTTCTTGTTTTTTTTGTTTTGATTTTTCTTTATTATTATTATTATTATTATTATTATTATTTTTCATGGCATTTTTTTCTTTACCAATCATTAAAGTGTTACTGCCAACTTGTCTTGAAATTTGCCAAACTTAAGTCATTTTTACTTGAGACATAAGTTAAACAAATCAATCATGAATGCAAGAACGAATGAGCAAGCTAAGTGAATCAATCATGAATGCAGGAACACATGAATGCAGAAACGAATGAACAATAAGCAAGAATAATCTGGCCTTGACTAGGAAGAAGAAGTACAAAGGGAAAAGGTGGTCATGAGTAGGAAACTTCACATAAATTTTTCACCATTATGAGTTGGTCAATCCACCATCTGCTGACCCTCTTGAAAACCCTCAATGCGACTATCAGAGTGGAATCTGATTTTGTCTCCTTTTCATGCAGCTTTGGGAGCTGTATTGCCCCAGTGTAAGCGTGTTCGTGAGTTCTTTTGCCATGTTATGCCTTTCCTTTTATTTCTATTTTTTTTCGCCTTAATTTTTGCCTAGACCGCCCTTTTGGGTTTTCAATCTAGGAGGCTTTTGCTATCCCTAATTTTTGCCTAGACCGCCCTTTCGGGTTTTCAATCTAGCAGGATTTTTCTCTTTTTCTCTTTTTTTAGGCATAAATTTTCTTAACAGCGTCTGAGTTTATTGGCTTTGGGAGTTCATGTCCTTCTCTATCGAGTAAGACCAGGGCTCCACCAGGAAACGCATGCTTAACCACATAAGGACCATCGTAGTTGGGCGCCCACTTACCACGAGCATCCTCTTGATGGGGCAGTAACTTCTTTAAAACTAGGTCCCCGGGTTGAAATTCTCTTGGGCGAACTTTCTTGTTGAATGCTCTGGCCATCCTACTTTGGTACAATTGCCCATGACAAATGGCTGCCAGTCTCTTCTCTTCAATCATGTTCAACTGCTCATATCGAGCCCTCACCCATTCTGACTCTTCTAATTCTGCCTCCATCAACACCCTTAGGGACGGTATTTCAACTTCGACAGGAGACTCGGCTTCCATCCCGTATACCAAAGAAAATGGTGTTGCCCCAGTGCTAGATCGTATGCTAGTTCGATAAGCATTTAGAGCATAAGGCAGCATCTCATGCCAATCTTTGTAGTTAACCACCATCTTGGCAATGATCTTTTTGATGTTCTTATTAGCTGCTTCTACGACACCATTCATTTGGGGTCTATATGGAGTTGAATTGTGGTGTTTGATCTTGAAGTTTCCGCATAACCTTTGTATCTCGGTGCCGTTGAGGTTAGGAGCATTGTCAGTGATTATCCTCTCAGGGATCCCATACCGGCAGATGATGTCTCTCTTCACGAACTTAGCAAACACCTTTTGGGAGATACTAGCATATGAGGATGCTTCTATCCACTTAGTGAAATAGTCAATTGCTACTAATATGAACCGATGCCCATTCGATGGTTTTGGATTAATCGGTCCAATCACGTCGATCCCCCACATGGAAAACGGCCAAGGACTCGTTAGATTATGCAGGGGAAAAGGAGGTGCGTTGATCCTATCAGCATACAACTGACATTTGAGGCATTTTCTCATGTGTGCTATGCAATCTGCTTCCATGGTGGTCCAGTAAAAACCATTTCTCATGACTTTGCGGGTCATCATGTGTCCGTTTGCATGCGTTCCACAGATCCCTTCATGCACCTCAGTCATGATCTTTCGGGGCTCTTGGGCATCTACGCATCTCAACAAGGTACCATCTTGACTTCGCTTGTAGAGTATTTCACCACTCAAAAAGAAATTCATCGCTAGCTTTCTAATTGTTTTCTTGTTTACTTCACTCGCACCTGTTGGGTACTCCCCCTGTTGAATGTACCACTTTATATCATAGAATCATGGTTCGCTGTCTGGTTCTTCTTCTTCCACGTTAGCACAATAAGGCGGTTCATCCTTGACTTCTATACAGACAGGTTGGATCTCAGCATTGACATTTAGCTTAAACATTGCCGCTAAGGTAGCTAAAGCATCGGCATTTTGGTTCTCATCTCGCGCCAGATGAGTGAATGTTACCTCTTCAAAATTTTCCACCAGCTGGATTAGATGTTTTTGATAAGGCACTAATTTTGGGTCCTTGGTTTTCCATTCACCCTTTACCCGGTAAATGATGAGTGCTGAGTCTCCGAACACATCTAATCTTTTCACGCCCAGGACAATTGCCACCTGTAGCCCGTTTGCACATGCCTCTTACTCGACGATATTGTTGGTACATTCAAAACTCAACTTGATGGCCACAGGGTATTGCTTTCCCTCTGGTGAAATTATTACTGCCCCAATGCCGCTTCCATACAGATGGTCAACGATGGTGCTCCCTTTGATTGACTTTTGCGACACATACTTGATGTCATACTCCGATAAGATCACTTGCCATTTCGACACCTGCAAGGAAACATGAGGGCTTTCAAATATGTACTTTAGTGGATCAAATCGTGAAATCAACCATGTAGTGTAGTACAACATGTATTGACGGAGTCTTCTAGCGGTCCAGACTAGGGCACAACATGTCTTTTCAATTGTGGTGTAGCGAGTTTCGCAATCATTGAAATTTTTACTCAAATAGTAGACTGCTTGCTCTTTCCCTGATGCATCATGTTGTCCTAGCATTGCCCCAATGGATGATGGTAACACAGTCAAGTACAAAATCAATGGCCGACCAGGTGTTGGGGGTGCTAATATAGGAGGATTTGACAAGTAATTCTTTATCTTATCAAAAGCTTCTTGACACTTATCGTCCCACTTCCCATGTTGGTTCTTCATTAGCAACTTGAATATGGGTTCACATGTGCTGGTCAAATTGGCAATGAACCTAGCAATGTAATTGAACCCCCCCAAAAAGCTTCTTACTTCACGCTCGCTTTTGGGGGCAGGCATCTCCTGAATAAATTTTATCTTGTTAGGGTCCACCCTTATACCATCCCTACTTACAATGAATTCAAGTAGCTTCCCAGAAGATGCTCCAAATACACATTTGTTGGGGTTCAATCGCACCTTATATTTCCTGAGTTTTTCAAATAGCTTTTGCAACACTCCGACATGGCTTTCTTTCTCCCGAGACTTCGCCACCATGTCGTCCACATACACCTCGATCTCTTTATGCATCATATCAGGGAAAAGTGCAACCATGGCGCGCTGGTACGTTGCCCCAGCATTCTTTAAACCAAAAGGCATCACCCTATAACAAAATTTTCCCCCATGAGGTAATAAACGTTGTCTTTTCTTTATCCTCAGCATTCATGGGGATTTGGTTGTATCCAGAGTAACCATCCATAAATGAGAATCGGTGGTTCTTAGCAGTGTTATCAACAAGTAAGTCGATATGAGGAAGTGGGAAATTGTCCCTTGGACTGGCCTGGTTTGGATCTCGATAATCCACACACATCCTAACCTTCCCATCCTTTTTGGGCACTGGAACAATGTTAGCTACCCATTCTGGCTGCAACGAGACCTCTAAGAATCCTGCCTCCCTGTGTTTGGTCACTTCTTCCTTGATTTCAAGGACATGTCAATGTGCATCTTTCTCAACTTTTGTTTCTTTGGCTTTAGATCTGGAAAGAGAGGAATAGTATGTGTGGCTATTTTGGGGTCAATGCTGGGCATATCTTTGTAGGACCATCCGAAAACATCAAGATATTCTTTAAACAAGGCGATCATGTCTTCTCGTTCAGGGTTGTCTACCAACTTCAACTCTTTCTTCTCCTCCTCAGACCCCATATTGATGATTTCCACCTCCTCATTGTTCAGACCAAACTCCTTTTTAGTGTGCCCAAGAAATTCGGAAAATCTATCAATCACTTCTTCATCTTCTTCCAACTCCAAATAGTCTTCACTAGAAGTCGCAAAGGGATCAGATGATAGGTTCTCGACGTTCTCACAATGAGGCAAAACTCTAGCGCAATTAGTATCCCTGGAGAGTAGTTTAACGAAGTTGGAGAGGGAATAGCAGCAATAAATGACAATAAAAAAAGGAGAAGAATAAAATAAAGGGAGCGGGGCGAGAGATTGAGAAAGAGCGAGAGAGGAAACAAAACAAAAATGAATAGAAATGCATGCAAATTCATTTAATTGTTGTCTCAAGCAAAATAACATAAGTCTTATAGCCTTATTCGGCTAAATTAGCAAAATAAAAGACGCTAAAATGAAAGTAACAACATCAATAAGTGGTTTAGCTTGCCAATTGATCAGTGGCTCTTGACTGGTGTGGGGGAGAATAACGCCACATGCTTCTGAGCCCTCTTTATCCATCATGTTGATCACAAGGTGGTGCTTAGTGCCAGCTGCATCTTCAAGCGAGATCACTTCTGTGGGTCCCGGGAAAGTTTCGCTTAAATGTGGGATCACATGAGTCTTCTCTTTCCCCATCGCCATTGTCTTGAACTTCTCCCCAAGGTTCTCCTCATAGCCAATTCCAAAGGTATCTGATTTCTGCTTCACTGGTATGGGAATGCAAACTCCTTGTAGGTGCCGACCCAAACCTTTCCCTTCTTCATAGCCATTTTTAGTCATTATTCGGGCCACTACTTGATTCAAATTGCGCCTCGACAGACCTCCTTCCTCAATTCTCGGTTTATCCACCTAAAAAATGTGGCACAGATTTGTCACTTCTTCTTCAGTGTTGTCCACATAAGGTAGAGACGTGGGTTTTGAGACCAACATCTCTTCCTCTCCATGAATCGTAATGATGTTTCTATTCTCAACAAACTTGACCCTCTGGTGTAGAGTAGAATGCACTGCCCCAGCTTCATGAATCCATGGTCGTCCCAATTGCATGGTGTATGCTGAATCAATAGCCATGACTTGGAATAACACCCGAAAGATACTTGGGCCAATCTCCAATCGGAGCATTATCTCACCCAGGACACTCCTCTTGGACGCATCGAAAGCCCGAACCATTTGGGATTGAGGGGTCAAATCTCTCTCCCCCAACCCTAATGCAGTTAGGGTAGTCATAGACATTAAGGGCTGATCCGCCGTCGATTAGTACTTTGGCCATCACAAATTCTCGACATTTCAAAGTGATGTGCAAAGCTCGATGTTCTCCTCTTGCTTGAGGGTGCACCTCATTCTCAGAGATTGTGATCAAGTTGACTCGCTGCATTGGATCTACCATGTTCACCACATTTTGGGGTGTCACATCGGGCTTTACAAAGGCTTCTTCCAATGTTTTCAAGAAGGCTTTCCTATGTACCTCCGAAGAGAGGATGAGGGATAAAAGTGAGATCCGGGCTGGAGTTTTCTTTAATTGCTCAGTCACATCATACTCACTTTGCTTCATGATTTTCGGGGACTCCTCTTCTGATTGCTCTTCTCTTTCAACCTCTTTGTCTCTCCTTTTCTTTTCAGATTCTTCAGGGCCGAAGTATCGCCCGCTCTGTGTTATTCCGCCCACACTCACACAACCTCCTCAACTTCTTTGTTCTTGCTCATTTAACTTTTAGTAGAACCTCCCACAACTTCAACTCGGGTCTCATAGTTCCAGGGGACTGCATGGGTGTCCTTGCAAACAAAGGGTGTGGGCTTCTTCACAGTCACTACAACCTTCTCTGGTGCTGTAGGTGGGTTGAGTGGAGGAACTTTAAGCACAAAACGTTCTAGGACATTTATCTCCTCTTGAAGCATAGATCCCCTAGCTTGCACCACCCCCAGTGACATTAGGCTTTGGACTCAGGCTTTGAAGTCCCAACAATCTTCAATATCATGGCATATCTCACCACTTCCTTTGTCAGTGCCAACACCTCATATCCATTTTTGTGCAATCTTTCCCATATTTCCATCATAGGGGTTCGGAGTTTCAGGACCTTCTTGATAGGCATATGATCTCCTTCAACCATACTCACGGTCCTGTTTCCATCGTGATTATGGAAAAGGTTGTTGTTGATATTTGGTCCTACCTCTTCCTGAATGTCCAGCTTCCCATGAGCAATCAACCTCCTTATGGGCAATTTGAATGCCTCACAATACTCAATTGAGTGTCCTGCAGCCCCCATGTGGAACTTGCAGGTTAAATTTGAGTTGTACCATGCTGGAAACGGAGGTTCCCAATCTTTCACCGGAACTCTTGCAACCAAACGAGCATCTGCCAATCGTTGGAATAAATCTGTGTTGGTAATGGAGAGTTTGGGGAATGGTGGGAAGTTGGCTTGTGTTTGGCGATAACTCGGACGGGTTTGTTGGTAATTTGGACGAGGTGGAGGGTATGCCCCTGGGATGTTGTTGACAGGAAAGGATTGTATAGGTGAAGGGTTCGTGTTTGGGTTCATGGCGTAGGGAGTATTTGGACGTGGTTGGTTATATTGTGGCTATTGGGGAGGGATATTTGGTGAGGCCCGAATGAAACTGACCTCAGAGTCCTTCTTCTTTTGAGGGAAGCTCTTTTGAGTTTGCCCGCTCTCTGATTGCTCCACCTGGGGTTTTCTAGCTCTTGTTAGCATCTCAATTCTTTCTCCGACAGCTATTAGGTCTGCAAAGTCTCTGTATGCAGCTCCAGCCATTGCTGCCACATAGGGGGACCCTAATGTTCCCAAAAAGTAGGAGCACATCTCTGAGATAGTGAGTGGTGGTTGGACTTGCGCAACATGAGTTCTCCACCTCTGGGCATACTGTTTGAACGTCTCATCATTCTTCTTTTGCAGTATCCCCAGTTGCTCACGTGTCGGAGCCATGTCCATATTAAACTTGTACTGATTCAGCGAGGTCCCTCCAACCATCAATCTTAGAGTGGTCCATTTGGATGTACCATTCTAACGCTGGCTCGGTCAAGCTCTCATGAAAGAAGCTAATGAGGAATTTTTAATCTTTGGACCATATTGACATTTTGGTGCAATAGGTCCTCAAATGCAGAAGGGGATTGGTGCTTCCATCGTACTTCATAAAATCAGGCACTTTGAAGTCTCGAGGGATCACCACATCTGCAGTAGGGCATAGTTCATCCACCCCTAAGGACCCGAAAGTACCAGACCCCTGGAGGGCCTTGATCTTTTCCTCCATCTTATCCATCCATGATTGGTTAGCCTTGTGTCTTTGTACCGATGCACGCCCTTCATTCACTCCATTATCAGGGTGGAATAGCCCGCCACCTGGCTCGGTGTGGCCAACAGCTTCGTACCCCATCCCAATTAGACCGTCGAAAGTTCTGTTCTGGGGAATCTCCTCATTAACCTGGTTCGGGATCCCATATCCTTCTTTCACTACTGTGCCCATTACCCTTGTCGACAGCAAAGTGATAGTATCCCTTATGGTCTGCACGGTCTCTTCCATTCGTGTTTGGGTAGCAGCCATTTCTCCCGTTTTCTCCCTGACTTCGTCCACCTCTTGGGTCAAGTTCCTTCTGTGCAACTCTTCCTGTTTTGCCATTCTCGCGCTGGCTCTGGTGAAGTACACCCGGGTTTGATTGGTCTCTTCTCGATTAGTTCGTGCAATGGTTGTGAGATTCCTGTTTTCCAAAGGAAAGAAAATTTATTTTGTTTTATTTTTATGCAAAAATAACTAAATTACCAGTTAGTTGCCGAGGAACCGTTATAGATCATTCTTGGAATCCGAAGTGGGTATCTTTGGTTTGATATTTCAAATAAATCGTAGACATGGAACTTATGGAGAATCAAAACAAATGAATCTTCTCATTACGGATAACATTCCAAACAATGAGTCCAAAATCCAAAATCCGAAACCATAACAAACGAGTTCTTCAAACTACATAACCAAAATTCAATAACAAAGGAAAACATTCAAACATCATTCACGACAACTTCCTTCATGGCCTACTTGACCAACTCCTCGAAGTCCTCAACAAGTCTCTTGCAAACATTGATCAACTCGATCGCCTCTCGGGGTGGTGAGTGGGTTGACCATAGCTTCCGCATCGCGGACTAGCCCAGGGATTCTTTGAACATCCTCCAATTTGTGGGTCCAACGCCCAAATTCATACCAAGCCTCTACGTGATTTACCTCCACCGCTCTAATCAGTCCCAAGAGGTGGTTCCTTTCTATGGGCCAGTTACCTAAAGCCTTCAGCTCTTGATTCTTCCTGTCGATAGTGGCCTGATACATGTGGATCGAACTCGTGACCTCCAGGTTGTCATTTCTAATCTTTTCTTCATATTGAGCAACTGTTTCTTTCAACTTCAAATCGAGGCTAAGTAGGCGCTGCTGAGTTTCTGCATGGGCTGCTTTAGAGTTCATCGTCTCTCCCTTAAGTCGCCTATTTTCCTCCAGCACATCCTCCTTTAGTTTGAGGAGTTCTTCCATTTCTCTATGTTTCTCCGCAAGGTGCTCCCGGTACTCTCTCATGACTTCAGTGTGGGTACGTTCATTGATCCCTCTATCTACATCATACTGGGCCGCTTGCTCATCCATTCGGGCCTTGAGGGTATCCATTTGATACTCCTTCTCCCTAAGGACCAATCTTAAATGCTCATTCTCTTTCATTTCTTTGTCACACTTGGCAATCCGTTCTTTTAGGTCTTCGTTCGCGGCACTTATATGATTCCTAGACATTTTCTCGCTTCGGGCCCTTTTGTTGGCCCGTGCAAGCGACTGGGATTTCTCATCGCACTTCATCTTCAGGTCTCTGAGAGTGGCGCAGGATTCCTTCAGTTCGATTTCCAAGACCTCTTTCTCACCTTCTGACATGGCCAATTTTTCCTTCAAAATATCCACCTCTCACTTTCCTCTAAGACCGTATCTGTTTCTTGCGGCGAATTGGGGGTCAATGTCTGAAATGGCAGCTTAATTTCTTCCACTCTGCTTTGTACCCATTCTTTATAGGTAGCCGCAGTTCCAATGAGGAATTCAAAAGTCACGTAGTTCTTCCTGGAAATTTTGTTGTTTGGTTGATTTTAATTTTTTGAAGAGGTTTGAGATCACCAAGTTGTACAACTCAGACGTCTTAAACCAGGATCGACAAGATGTCACATCTCAGCCAATCCCTTTTTTTTTGTATTTTTTAGAAAATAGGTGTTAAAGAAAGAAAATTGATTATTTAGGAAAAGATTAATTTGGCTTGACGAGGAAGCCCCGCTCCTACGTATCTCTGTGTGCGGAGAATCAAAGGCAACGTAGTTCTTCTTGAAAAAAAGTTTGTTTGTTTTGTTGATTTTAAGTTTTTTGAAGGGATTTGAGATCACCAAGTTGTACAACTCAGGCGTCTTAAATCGGGATCGACAAGATGTCACATCTCAGTCAATCCCATATTTTTTATTAGTTTCATAGGAAAATAGTGTCACAAATTTCCATTAAAAAAATTAAAACAAAAATAAATATATAAAGTAAAGTAATAAAAAACAAAGGGTAAAGTCACGTGAAAGATGATTGACTCCAGAATCTGCCCGCTTTATGATGTTGGTGATGAGACACTGCTTTATCGTTTCAAAGATTGTAGGGTGAGCTTCACAATTTGGAATGGCCTCAAAGTTCAAAACCAGAGAAAGTTTTTCAATTACAGTGTTTGGCGTGAGTGGTTAGAAGACAATCTCAAGCAGAAACAAGATAGGGGAGAAGAAACTTACTGGAATTTGATCTTCGGTGTCGCTCTTGATGTAATTTGGAGCAATCGAAACGATCTGATCTTTTCCCAAAAATCTCACTCAACCCAGAATCAATCATCATGTCAGTGCTATTTTGAATAGTTTACAGAGAAATTTGAATCTTCAACCGCAAATTCAAGTTTCTACAATTGATACGAGCGAATTCTAGAATCCCCCTTTCTCGGGTAATTGGAAACTTAACTGTGATGGATCGGTAAATAGCAGTGGTAGATCAGCTGGCTGCGGTGGTGTTCTGCGGGATTCCAATGGCACCTTCGTCTTCGCGTTCTCTCATCATCTGGATTCGTGTAGCGTTTTGGAGGCTGAGTTGAAAGGGATTTTGCATGGCCTCGAGATTGCTTGAAACAGAGGAATGTGTCGTTTGGAAGTGGAATCAGACTTAACTGAGGCAATTGATTTGCTATCTGATGGTGGTTCAATGGTGAGCAATATCAGAGTGCTAGTTTACGAGATTCTTGCTATTCGTGGAGAAGAATTGAGGATTGTGTGAAGGAAAGTGAAGAGGTCTTGCAATACTGTTGCTGATAAGTTAGCTAGATTCAGCCATAATTGTGATGGCAATATTGTAATTTTTGAAACGATTCCGGACTTTTTATTCTTTTCAATTTCCTCTGATGGAGTTGGGCCGGGTATCACTGTAACCCGTTAGCCTTCTGTTGCTCTGGGCCTTTGGCCCTTATTGTCATAAAAAAAAGGGGAGGGGGCGCTTGTTTTCAAAGTGTTCAGAAGTCAAATCCTAATTTTTTTGAAAGAAACAATTTTTGATTCAAATTAAATATATAAAAAAATGAAATAATATAATAAACATAAAAAATGGTGTCAAGCTCTAACTAGGTGTAATATCAGAATAATGGGTTTTTTGTCGATGTATTTTTATTAAAAGTGAATTCACTATACGTTTCTGTAGATGTAAAGAAATAGTGATGCACGTGGTGCCTTTTTTCCGAGTGCGGATAGAATTAGTCAAATGCAGTATGATAATCTTTTAAAGTTTTATTTTATTCACGTTATTTAAAATTATTTCAAAAAGGTCCTCTAAAGTTTTGCAAATTTATTTATTAAATTATATTTGGGAAAGGGGTGTCACATTAGTGGTATCAGAGCCCGGTCTGTCCTTCAGGTCGGTGAGTCATGTGTCTGTCATGCTTGTGTTGTGTGCTCTGATTTCATGCATGACTGACCGAGTGCTTTCTTGAATGTTGTGTTATTATTTTAAGTTGCTACTTCATTCTTAATGTGTTGAAATATTTCAAACACTAAAATAATTTTCTTGCTTAATTGTTAGATATTGTCTTCGTTCTTTTGATTATATTTTTAATTAGATGTAATGATTTTAAATTTAGTTGCTAGTTATAAGTTTGCTTTTCTTGCTACTTTCTTTTGATCTATCTATCTTATTATCATGTCCTCTTAATTTATATAATTCATGGTGATTGAAAGTTATTTTAATTTTTGAAGATATGTGTGATTTAAAAATTTTTAACTACGTCAAAAAGAGTGGGAGCCGTGACGACGCCTTCACACTCTAGAACCGCGTTAAAATACTTTTAATTTGCTACGTGTAAATTTGAAAGATTATATGTTTTTGTGACCTTAATTAGTTGGTTGCATGTGTAGGAGGGACTGATCACCCCAAGAACTCCACCAATGAAAAATGTGACAATAACTCATAGTTATTATTATGTACTAATTTTAATTGGATTAATATCTTGTTTTATATATCTAAGTGTTTTTAATATGAATACTTGTTAACTGCCAGATTATGGAATAGTTTGTGCTATCCACGTAGAGTATTTGAAACATACTTTATCCTATATGATATGAATCATTCTAAGTGTGTGTCCTAATGAAATCAGTAGTTTATTGAATTCTATAAGTTTTCCAACTGAGTTATTAAATCAAATAATGCATTGCGTAACTGTATTGTCCATGGATAGTGTCTGTTTCTATCAAATAAGAGTCTTGAAAATTTGTAGGAGTTTTACAATAATCAAATTGATGTATAGAATTTCTAGAGCAAGTTAGACTATAAGAGTGTTTTGTACTTGTCATAATTTTACTCTTTGATGTGTTATTTATTGTATTGATAGAACCATATGTTCCATTTAATTTTTCTCAAAAAGAAAAAAAAAACACACACATATATGTTAGTTGTAGAAGAAGGTTAAAGATAATGCCTACATGTTTAATTTTTTTTCTCATGTCTATATTATTAGGTTGCATCAATTATTATGTGTCAGTGATTAAGTTTTAGAACAATATATAAATCAGCAGGAACAACAGATTTAATTATGACATGCTACCTAAAAGTAGTTTTCTTAATCTACTAAGATTACGTGTTTGATGATTCTTAATTTCTAGATAGTTAGGTGTCTTATAAATGCTTGTGTGCTTTACGTGTATTTCTCTAAGATTAGATTTCATCATAATCTTATTTTAGCTCTCTTGTCCTTATTGAACCTTTGGCAATGCTTTATGATTAGATTGCAAGTAGATAGTTAGGCAACGTAAGAGACGAGAGCTATTGAAATCATACCTGAGTTGGAAAATTTTAGAAGCACCTCTTCGATGAAACTTCATAAAGAAAAAGTTTGTAACTTTGAGGAGTAGATCAATATTTTGCATGAGATAAATAGGACTTTTTTTTTGGTAGGCAGAGATAAATAGGACTTTATTCGAGCTTAGTTTACGGAATTAATTGTAGTAATGATCGTAAAAAAAAAATTGTTAAGCAAGTGTACTAGGACATAAGGTAGGATTAGAATCAAGTGAACTATAAATCAGATTTAGTTTGAAGTAGATTCATCTTGTTACTTGATTTGGCATTATTTTCGAGGACAAAAATTTTAAAAAGGAGGGGAGAATTGTATCACCCCAATTTTTACATTTCTATTATTTTCCGTGATTTTGTGTGGATGTGTGTCATAGTATTTATTGTGGTACTTTAGTGTATGTGCAATTTGTAAATAATATATGACTAGTTACATTTAATTACTTTTGACTAGTTCCTATTTTGATTATTTTTATTTTTAAATAATAAGCTCAACATATTATCAATATTTGGGAATCGTTAATTTCATAAAAGAGTGGTTAAAATTAGCTTTAGTGTGTGACAAAGTGCTTTAACTCGACACACCACCTTTGTTTTATTTCCTGCACCTTTGTGTATTGGACTAAATTTTGACAGCTTCTATGGATAAAGCCCACCACGGTATGAAACTAACCTAATCTCCTTCCCCTCTTTCTTCTCTCAAGACAGCACAACAATCTCCAAGCATTCCCGAGTGAGTGAGAGCGCAACATTTTCCAAGGGTATTGCTTTTCCCACACCCCCTCCTACTCGAAACACACCCCATAAGGGTGTGAAAAGACCAAAAGGCCAGGCCAAACCTCTTTTTTTTCACGAATTTTCACCTGTTCGAACACGGGCATTCGAACAGGTTCGAATGACATCGTTCGAGTGTGTTAAATTTTGACTTCACACCCTTTTGGGCGTTTTTCACCTGTTCGCATGAGGTCATGCGAACCTGTTCGCATGACCTCGTTCGAACACATTCGAACGACATCGTTCGAGTGTGTTAAATTTTGACTTCACACCCTTTTGGGCGTTTTTAAACTGTTCGCATGAGGTCATGCGAACCTGTTCGAACAAGGTCGTTCGAACAGTCATAAAACACGTCCTCGCAGCGTCTCACGCGAGGTTATTTTTGGAATAAAATTTGTTAAGGGGTGTGAAAGAGTAGGAGGGGGTGTGGGAAAAGCAAAACCCTTTTCCAAATATTGTCGTGAGCATTGAAATCTCTTTCCATGGGCTCATGATTACTGACGCACATGTAGCATGTGTAAAAGAGAATTGTCATCTCATATTCTATGCACTCCATATGTCATGTTCTACTCCATCTTGATGATTCATGATCCAATAATTTTCAATTGCCGTCCCCAATTCTTCATGTTCAAAGTTCCATCCTTGGCTTTTGGACTTCCAGTATTCGTCACTTCCCTTTTTCATTAGCCAGCCATATGCTTTGTCCTCCCTTTCTTTACTAGTCGCATATGGATATTTATAGGTCAAGCAGTAGTACTCAAGAGTAGCCTAATTTAATTTGTTGGGTTTGATCATTCAGATATCATTTACTTGTTACTAGCTTGGAACCCGTCACCCTATTGGTTTGTTTTGGTACTGACTGCTACGGTCATAGTTCGAGAAAATAAACTATATTTTTGGGTTCCTCTCATCGAAGACTTGGATAAACATTATCTATTTGCACATAATAACAAAGTTGACGTCTCTCTATTGTGTCGGTGAGGCTTTTTTCCAATCATTCTTTTTGTGTAATTTTTCCTCTACGTTTAACCATAATATTTTATTAGATATTTAATACTAGTTTTTAAACTATGCATAATTTTACAGTCGTATTTCGTTAGCCCTATGAAGCCGTTGTCGGACAATTTAATTGTCAACATGTTCGTGGTGTGGACTATCGTGATTAAATTCCTTTTAATTTGATATATTACGAGATCGTCAAACTAGGTACGGGGGATGATGTTCGGGTTATATTTGGGCTGTAGGGTATCATTAAGGTTGTAGGGATTTCATCTAATCCCTTTAACACCTAATTAAATATGCATATGGCCTCATAAAATGAGGCCAGCACCTATAAGAGATTGTTTTGAAGAATTTGATTAATAATTTAATTAATAATAATGAAGGTTTCATATATGTTTACTATGGATTGTTTGTACACGTTTGCTTTTATTGAAATACTGAGTTGTAGTGTTAATTGAGTATTCCATGTATTGTGCCGGTCTGATACTCATGCGTGATTAAATATTGTTATTATGTTCGTAGAAATCGATTAAATTGAACTGTTTTGGTGTGCTTTGTCAATTAGCCAAATTGAGACTTGACTCATAAGTTGATATTTTTAAAAGATTGACTTATTATAAATATAAAATAATGTTGCTGTCTTAAGGATTGATTAAAAGAGCCAATAAGTAGTGTAATATTTTATGCTATATTAAAAGAGAAGATAATAGGATTAGAGTTAGTAATTAAACTTATATTAATATTTTGATGTTTTAATATTTGAATACTATTGGTGGATTTAAGAGTATAGAGAGTTATGTGGATTCGAATAACTAATGGTGGGTAAAACAGGTGTGTCTTTGTTACTATTTTGGTTATACTAAGTGATATATGATTATGAGTTGATATCATTGTGATGAGCTACCTAGCCTGTAGCAGGTGAGAATGGTGCTCAGGTGATACTGTGACTACACTGTGATTGTGTTTCTGATATGTGGTTGTGCGTGTTGTGATATGGTATCCTTGAGTCTGAGTCACCTAGCATGTGAGAAGCGAGAATAATAATCAAGTCGTGTTATGGCAAACCTAGTATCTTTGAGTCTGAGTTACCAAGTCTGTGAGAGGCGATTCGGTACTCAAGTGATGCCATAGTTGACCCGGTGTGGTTGAGTCTCAGTTAGCTAACCTGAGAGAGGCGAATAGAGTCTCCAAGTCTGAGTTACTTAGCCTGTGATGAGAGGCAATAATGGTGTTTAAGTGAAATATAACTCACTTAGTTTCATTGGGTCTGAGCTACCTAGCCTGTGAGAGGTGAGGATGGTGCTCAGTTGCTATGGTGTTTGGTTACGTGTCATGGAGTCCGAGTCATCTGGCCCTAGGGTGAGGCAAATATGGTTCTCTTTTTTTTCCTCTTGAGTCTAGGGAGAGACATTTTTGTGTTGGCATTATTAGACATGCATATCATACTTTCGTGACACATGACGATTTGTACTTTATGGTGATTTATGACTCGTGATTATCTCTTTGAAAAATTGATGTTTGTAATGTCTTGCTGGATTTACTTTACATAAGGGTTCAGCAATTTTCAACCTTTTACCTTCGCGTGAAAAAACATGTGTAACCTATATTTATTTTAAAATACACGTTGTTTCACAGGTATGTTATTCGGTGAATTTTTGTTGTGCTTAATTAAACCGGACTAGTGTCTACCTTAATGTTTATTCTATGGTCTTAATATAGCTTGAATGTGATTCTCACCGTACAACCACATTTTTTAGGTAATTTTGACGGGTTACGTGTCTTGCCTGGAAGTCGAATTCAGTCGGACGTTTTTGGATATGAGACGCAGGTTCTCATGTCCTCGTGATTATATGGTGTCAAGCTCTGACTAGGTGTAATATCAGAATAATGGGTTTTATGTCGATGTATTTTTATTAAAAGTGAATTCACTATACGTTTCTGTAGATGTAAAGAAATAGTGATGCACGTGGTGCCTTTTTCCCGAGTGCGGATAGAATTAGTCAAATGCAGAATGATAATCTTTTAAAGTTTTATTTTATTCACGTTATTTAAAATTATTTCAAAAAGGTCCTCTAAAGTTTCGCAAATTTATTTATTAAATTATATTTGGGAAATGGGTGTCACAAAAAGCATGAAAAGATTGGGATCAGAGGGTTGATGATCCCTATTTTCACTCTAGGCGTCACATGCCTCATGAAAAGAGAGAGAGAGAAAAAAAACCAAAAGGAGAAAAAGAGATAAGGAAATAAGAGATAAATCAAAACCAAGGAAGAAAAAAAAGGGATTGAAGGGTGTTATACCCTAATTTTGTCCGGCTGTTTTCTAATAAAGGAAAACAATATCGAATTTTTTGGTGTTCTAGAGACCCTTTTTTTAATCATTATTTTCTTCTTTGTTTTTATATGAAAATCCCAAAAATATGTTTTGTTGTGCACACATTATTTTTAGTTGCGTACGCGAGTTAGTTTTGACAATCTTGTACCGTTGTGTACGCATGTTGTTTCTAACCGCATACGCGTGTTATTTTGATCGTGTGTGCCTTTTATTCTAGTTTGTGCGCGCGTGTCACTCGTCGTCATGTACGCATGTTTATTTTGGCACTCGTCATTTATTGTTTTTAACTTTTTATTGATTATTATTAGTAAGTTTTCCTCCCTCGTTGTCACCGACGCCACATCGCGGCTTTCCCTCCGGCGACGACCTCCCTTCCCTTCACTGTTTCTCACCATGAAAACCCCACTCCGCCACACTCCCTTCAGCTCTCCACCGTCGTCAACGCTCATTCCGTCACCGTCCCCTTCTCTCTCCTCACCACATCTCTCTCACCACCGTACAAAAATCATCTCTGTCACGCTCTCTCACTTCACGAACCCCCACTACCAACGTCGTCTCTCTCTTCCTCACCGTTGCAACGCCGTAGCCACACCATGCCTGTCTCTCTCCCACGTCAGAACCCTCTCTCTCATCTCACCGTTCCTCTTCACTCACCACCCTCAATCGAACTCGCCTCTTCTTTCTCTGTCTCTCTTCATTCTCTCTCTCCTTAGTGCTCGTCTCGACGATCCGAACAGTGAAAGTGAAGATATATGTCTCACATACCGGCTGTCAAAAAACAAAGACGATCCAACGGTTAACGAATTCGAAATCGCACTTTCGAGGTGGCTGGTTTGAGAAAAAATGGGATTTGTTTTCAGCTACTTTGTGAATGTAATTTCTCTCTTCTCAGACTTCGACTCGACGATCCGAACGGTGAAAGT
Organism: Astragalus membranaceus; assembly: GCA_039519185.1. Lineage (NCBI taxonomy): Eukaryota > Viridiplantae > Streptophyta > Magnoliopsida > Fabales > Fabaceae > Astragalus > Astragalus membranaceus. The sequence continues at coordinate 62,891,409 of CM076846.1, read as the reverse complement.
GAAGATATATGTCGCACGAACCTGCTGTCAAAAACAGAGACAATCCAACGGTTAACGAATCCGGAATCGCACCGTCAAGGTGGCTTATTTGAGAAAAAACGGGATTTGTTTTCAGTTACTTTGCGAACTCAATTTCTCTCTTCACAGACGTCTTTTCGACGATCCGAACGGTGAAAGTGAATATGTATGTCTCACGAACCGGATGTCAAAAAACGAAGACAATTCAACGGTTAATGAATCCGGAATCGCACTTTTACGGGGGCTGGTTTGAGAAAAACGGGAATTGCTTCCTCTATCTTGTTTTAGTCCCACATTGCTTGGAAGAAGCAAGAACTACCTAGCCTTTGGCTATAAAAGAGGTTGAGATGCAAAGACTATGGACATGGGCAATTGACGGGGTAAGTGATCTTCTGGGCTAGCCTTTGCGGTCCATTAGATTAAAAGCCTGTCTTTGATTCTTTTGGGCTAGTCTTTGCGGTCTATTAGACTAAAAGCCTGTCTTTGATTATTTTTGGGACTAGATTTTGCGGTCCATTACTTGGCGGTTATCGGGTCAAGATGGCCCTGATAGGAGTCCGGTTCGCGGTTGACCTGGTCAGACTGTTCGGTCCGGTTTGGCGTTCATCGCATTGATCAGCTTGAGGTTAGTTTTGTATTTATTTATTTTTTATTTATTTATGTACATATTTATTTATTATTTATATTGTTTATTTATCTATGTATATAATTATTTATTCATTTATTTATTTATGTAGATATTTATTATTTATTTATATGTATAGTTATTTATTTATTTATTATTACTTTACTCTTTATTAATTGTTAGTTTTGTCATTAGTTTTTTAAATACACAAATTATTTTAATTCTTCAAAAATATAAATAGGGGATTAAGTCGACTGTACAGTCGAGTTAGTCTGCTTTTTAGGACCATGAATGAACCGTACGGATCAGGTCCTAAAATCCCTATTCAAAACAAATAATCTCTAAATTTAAAAAAATACAAACACATTTCTTTTCGAAAATCAAATTTTCAAAATAGGGGATTAAGTCGGCCGTACGGTCGGGTTAGTCATCGTTTTAGGATGAATAAGCTGTACGGCTCAAGAGTCCTAAAATACCTATTAAAAACAAATAATACAAATATTCAAATCATTCTTTCTCTTAAAAAATCAAATCTTCAAAATAAGGGATTAAGTCGGCTGTACGGCCGGGTTAGTCATCGTTTTGGGACAAATGAACCGTACGGATCAGGTCCAAAAATCCCTATTTAAAATAAAATTTCAATTCAAGAAAACACCAACACACAAACATTTTTTTCCTTTCCAAAAATCAAATTTTCAAAAATAGGGGATTAAGTCGATTGTACAATCGGATTAGTCAGCTTTTTAGGACAAATGAACTGATCACTCAAGAGTCCTAAAATCCCTAATTAAAAAACACCAACACACAAACTTTATCTAACCAAGAACTACGTAGCATTTGATTCTCTACCCCGAGATACGTAGGAGCAGATGGGGGCCCACATCTGTCAAGTGCAATAATAAAAAATCTTTTTAAGTCTTTTCTCAAATTTTCTTTCGTAGTTCTCAATAAAAATGCAAAAACAAATATTTCTCATCAATTAATTAGAGTTACCCTTTTTCGAAAGGATGCTGTTGGGTTTTCCAGATCGTTTTCTTTTTCAAAGGGATTTTTCAGTGTTTTCCCTTATAATTAAACATTGATGGCGACTTCATTGAACGCGAGAGATCCTTCGGATTTTTAAGGAAGGAAAGAGGGAGTGGGGTGTGCGGTTGACGGTGGCGGACCGCGGCGGAGCTCGCGGTGGCGTCCGTGGCAGTGGTGTTCAAAGGTACTCCCTTTTTTTTTACTTTTCTAATGTTTCAATCTCATTCATTAAAAAAAACAATACCTAAGCATGCATTTTCTACATTTTTTGTGGATCTTTAAAGCATTAGAGGACCAACCTGATTTTCACACTAGAGAAAAGGAAGGATCCTTGCTCCGTTTTACTGCTACTGCATTGTTATCCCCTCTTCTCTTCTCTTTTGATTTTTCCTTGCAGTGTCCAAAAGATTACAGTTTCAATATGAAACCACTAATCTGTTCTGTGATTTTTCGAAATCTTTCCCCCTCTTTTTTTTCACACTATTTTGAAGCTGTATTTATAGCCAAACCCGTATAGATAGATGTACTGAAAGGTCAATTTCTTTTTTAAAACTCTGATTATGTATTTTCTCAAAAAAATCATGTTTTGATGCCTAAACCTTTTCCTGCAGAAAATTTCTTCACCCAAGCCTCTGTTGCATTCACAGATTTAGACTCCTTTGACTAATACCAGGCTGCTTGACTCTTTCCTCTTGTGTGTGTTTGTTCAGAGAAAAAAAATGTGAGAAAAGAAGACCTCCCATTTGCAACGTTGAAGCCTAGGCCTATTGCTGCAACTATCTGGATTCTTCCTCTTGTCCATATTGCTGCATTTTGTCGTCTATTGTTTGTCTCTGCCAAGTAGCTAGCTGCTGATGGTGTAGAGCCTCTTGCTAAGATAGCTTGCCTTTGGTCTTTTATCATGGGTAATGCTTAAAAATATATTTTCTGCAATTTGTAAGAGAAAGAAGCCACGCACACCCCCATTGTGGGCTATCGTATATTATTTTTTATGTTAGTCTTGGAATAACACCCCTTTGTAGATATTGTGTTATGTTATTATATTTTTTTTACTTTCAGTTTGTGATTTAAGTAGCAATTTGTTTGTAAAAAAAACTCTTTATAAAACTTTTTATAAATTGGGCAACAACAACAACATCACGCTTGCCCTCCATTCATTTTTTTATTTATTTTAAAGTAAGAACTTTTGATTGTTTTGTTTTATTTATCTTAATGATAAAAAGAAATAAAACCGCTAAAGGCACTAAAATGACATGCGTAAATGACGAAACTCTCGTAATGCATCGCAAACGATTTTTTGGGATTTGTATAAGAATATTGAAAATACCGGTTAAAATTGGGAGTTCACACCTCCCACCAGAGGAAGCCAATTACGTCTTAAGGGAGAAATACATGAAGGAATATGTGGGAACTATCTGGGAGGACAAGCATAGTAGATAGTTATTTTTAGATCATTTTGTATTAATTTAATCATTTTAAAAAAATATCAAATTATTTAAAAAATTATTTTGGAATTTTTGACCGTGGTTAACTTTTTACTAACAATTGTTAGTGACTAAATTGATTGGTTTTAGTAGTTCCAGATGATTATAGTAAATAGTAAATTTTATATCATTTAATATTAAGTTGATCATATTACTTAAATTATTAAATCAATAAAAAAATTATTTTTGAACTTTTTGTAGTGGTAAAATTTTTGTTGACACTGGTAGTGATTAAATTGAATGGTTTTAGTAGATTATAGTAATTATTAAATTTTACATCGTTTAATATTAATTAAATTGGGTAAAAAAAAGTTATTTTAATTTTTTTGAATGTGGTAACATTTTTGTTGTCAATTGTTAGTGATTAAATTGATTGGTTTTAATAGATAATTGTAAATAGTAAATATTTGATTTTGAAAAAGAAGTAAATTATAAATTTTTTGTCTGCGTCAGCCGTTGTCAGTTTTTGTCTCCATTGACGTTTTTATTGCAGGAAATAGCTGCGTTTTTATTTTTGCAGGAAAAAGCTGGGTTTGTCTTTCCACTAAAACCCGCGTGTGTTTTTTTAGGATAATTTGCCCCTGATTTGCAGGAAAGCTGCGTTTTTATTTTTGCAGGAAAAAACTGCGTTTTTGTTTGCAGGAAAAACCCGTGTTTTTGTTTTTGCAGGAAAAAGCTGTGTTTCTTTAAAAAAGCTGACACATTTTTTTTTGCAGGAAAAAGCTGATTTTTTTTTGTCATTTTGCGGTGAATTTACAAAAATACCCTAATATTTGGACAGCAGTATTGTCAACCTGTGTCCTTTCTGTTTACGCTGCTTATATACGCACTACAACCTTACCAAAGAACCATATTCACATACAGCAGTATACACGCATTAGTTAGTCACACAACCTTGAAACATCCTAATGGGCAGTTTAACCACTCAAAATAATTGAGCTTTAGGTTCCTTCCCTTCTTTGATAAGATATATATTTGATTTGACTTACAATGGAGTTTGCATTTACCGTTACCCCCTCAAATATGATCTTGTTTCTCGCTTGCCATAGAACCCAAGTTGTGGCAATCCAAATAAGATATTTCACCGACTTCAGCTTTTGCCCTTTTCAAATTTGACCAAAGTGCTGAAAGTGTAGCACAGGATGTTGATCTTGATGATGAGGTACATTTATCCATGTGAAAACTTTCTGCCACACCTCTTGGGAGCGCCAACAGTTGAAAAACAAATGAGCTATATTCTCTTCTGCACCGAAACAAAATACGCTGCAGCTGTCGTGACTTGAAGTGAGTATTCCTCGTCTCATCAGAGCGTCTCTTGTGGGCTGCTTGTGAATCAATAACCTCCATACCAGCACTATAGCTTTTGTTGGCACATTACTCCTCCACACCTTTGAACACGCCAGCACCACTTCATTATCCAATATGGCCTCCCTCTCGCCTGCAATTGTATTTACCAGCCATGAATAACATGAATTTACTGTGAATGTTTTGGTGCGTCCAGGTCCCCAAATCCACCTATCGCCACTGTCGCTTGTTGGAGTGATGCCAAGTAAAATCTCCTTCAGTTCATTCATCCGGTCAGCTCCATTTCCAGACAAATCTTCTGCCCCGCCCCAATCCCATTGCCATCGTTCTGCTATCCACATACCAAAATTCTGAATAGGTTCATTTTTATTCTCAAAGACTTCATACATCTCTGAAAAGAGTTCTTTGAACGGTGTCGGACCACACCAAGCATCAGTCCAGAATTTTATTTTGTTGCCTTTCCCCAGCTGCAGGCTGGAAGCCTAGAATACCAAATAGGGTCACCAGTGTATTCGCTCCTTAGAGTTGTTAAGTCGCGCCACCACAATGAAGATTTTCCCATTCGTTGTTGAGAGAGAGGGCTACCTTTCCAACATGTTAAGTCACCATATCTGCTAGTTACAACCTTGAGCCATAAATTCTCCCCCCTACTTGACATTTCCACCTCCATTTACTAAGTAGAGCTATGTTGAAAGCTTCAAAATTTTTATCCCCAATCCTCCCATGTCTTTCGGTAAGCATATTGTGTCCCATTTCACCCACGCCATTTTTCTATGCTCCTCGTTCCCACCCCATTAAAATTGCCTCTGAATTTTTACAAGTTCATTTACAACCTTTTTTTTGGTGCTTTGTAGAAAGAGAAGAAGTATAACAACATACTTGACAACACAGAGTTAATTAATGTGATTCTACTACCAATTGACAGTTGTTTGTTCTTCCATGTTGACTCTTCTCGAATTTGCACCAACTGGAATACCAAGAAACTTAAATGGGACTGTAATACCCCAATTTTGTCCGCCAAATTGAAAAATTGTATTTTTGTGAATGCCCAATTTTAATGGGTAT